>OW285215.1:12649874-15049874 GCA_935421205.1 Xylocampa areola
TAATGCAGATTATAACGTAAGCGTGCTTTTTACATTACATTAGGTACCGCACTGGTGCGGTGTTGTAGTATGAATTAGTGCGCGCGCAGGTGGAGATCGAAAATAATGATTTTATTAACAAAATGAGTTATGGAAAATTTTGTTCATTTTCGTCTCACAAATGTGTTGAAAACGCGTCAGCTTTGGTCAATATAAATTCAGATGAATTACGCTCTAGTCTTTGGCTCGGGTTGCAAATTGCAATATAGTCTCGAGTGTAGGTTTTTTTTTTTAATTTAATGGGTACCTTACCTTATCCCGTATTATCCGGGACAATATACCTAAGGTTTCTAACGATTCCCCATACATCGAAATCGGTTCAGGCATTTAGAAGTTATGGTGGAATAAAGAAATTAACAAAAATACATACATACTTATCTACTTACATACATGAACCCTAAAAACATTACACTTCTTTTTTTGGGCAGAAGGTAAAAAAAATAGTAATATAAAAAAATTTATTATGTAATGTAATGTTGTGTCATTGCAGTCGGGGGACATCGACATTAGAAAATGTTCCACAGTAGGTACTGTTCCCTCACTGCGATCTAAATTCTTCAGTACATTATTTTTCCACTTTTTAATTCACACATGCAGGCGTGCTTTTTAATTTCATTTTTTTTTTTTTATTTAAAGTCAGTATGAACATATGTTAAGTTTAATTTTTAGCCTTTTTTGTGAAAGACTCTTACGAATTAAAACAAATAATTTTTACCTATGGCAGAACGGAGATATACTAGTAAAACATCTGTTATTCTTATGATTGTTGATAAGAAACTACATCAACGAATTTTAACATTTACCTTCAGAACAAGATAACTCATGCTTCTATTATATTGTCAACTGGGAAATACACGTAATTAGGATTTTAATTATCTACTTCCGTCAAGAAAAAAATCAACCTTCCGCAAGGATTTTCTCCAAGATAAACATAACCATCACGCCTATATTCCCCTGATGGTTAGGCAGAAATTCTCTGTAGCAGCACGGATTTAGGAAGTTGGCGGTGTGACACCCCCGTGCTTCGGAGAGCACGTAACGCCGTCGGTTCTGCGCCCGATCTCTCTCCGGTCGTGTCGGATTGCCGTACTATCGGAATATCAGAGTGAAGGAAGAGGGAGTGCACCTGTGTTTGCGCATTCACTTGTGCACTATATAACTCCTGCGTACTTGGTTAATATCCTCGAAGATAGGCCGCCGTGACCGAAATACGGTCTGGTGTAATGTGTAATAGGTGGCGAGCATATCAGTACTGAATACGTTTATTGTAATCATACATAGCATCACGCCTGTATTCCCCGAAAGGGTAGGCAGAGGTGTACACAGTTGTACACCCACATTTCACCAATGCTGTAATCAAGTCCCATGTGTGGTGAGCCTATTGCCATCAACCGGGCACAATTCAGAACTCCGGGCTGCTACTGAGAATTTCCTATTATAAAAACTCAACAACACTTTGCCCGACCCGGGAATCGAACCCGAGTCTTGCTGGTCAGCAGGATTTAGTGTACTCGAGAAGTATTAATAAAGGTCAAAAGGTATATAAGGTATGTAAGGAATTTAGAATATTATTTGTCAACCTTGTCCGGCACGGAAAAAGGACGACACCAGAAGGAATTACATTTTGATATTTTCATATTTCATCAACCGGCTACATTTCCAAACACTACAGAGTCGAGGCTTGAGAATTTTCTTACCAAAAAACACAATAAAAAATTTCCTGACCTGAGTGTGGAGCCTCAAAATCAGCAGCCACACTTACGACCACTAAACCAACGAAGCAGTTTCAAGATAAGATATTAACTTAATTTATCATGCATGATATTATTTCCGGTTCATCAGTTTTGTAGATTTAATCTACCCGATAGTGATGCAATACGAAGACTTTATGAACAAATAACTTTATCAGTTATCAGTGCATGGAACCGTCTGACGAGCCAACTAATATATTGAGTAATTAGACGATAAAACACATACCTACTTGCCTATTATTGAACCAAAAGCCGAGTAAAAAAAATATTCTATTGTATAAGGGTGTAGGGATTTAGTTTTGTGTACTTTCTCTACTGTCTAAATATTGTCATTGGCATCGACCGTTCTATTTAATTTCATTAACATCATCCCCCTGCCCTTATCCCAATTTATTTGGGGTCGGCGCGGGGTAGTCTTCTTCCACATTCTAATTGTTTTTGAATTTGCATGCTGCTGAAGTTTTAGCAATGTTTTATGACCGGCCCCTTATCTGACGTCAAGCCTCATTGGAAATGCTATTCTTCGTGGTAATAATGTTTAAGTAAATACTTAAATAAACACTACTATAAATGTAGATGGAAAGTTGATAACACATTAGAGATATTTTAGCAATAATACGATTGAAAAACGATTATGTGGGGATCATGTTTATAGCATAAACGGAAGGGTATGAAATATGGAAGCTTCCAAGATTTCATACCCTTAGCGTCAACAAGCCGCTCAAGAGATCTGTCTTTGAAAGTTTATTTAAGTTCTGGAGCTTTCCGTCAGATGTCACCAGTGAGTACAAATATTTTTTTCCGTTGGTCTTTAACAGATGGCGTTACTAGTTTCATTAAGAACGGCTTGCGCATGTAGGTAAACAGTAGTTTTGTAACAATCTTGAGCGGAATGCGGAATAAAATTGATTTGCCTAATGATAGTAATAAAGTAAAACGACAATAAAAGTATAAGCCGATATATTTGCTAATAGGTCTGTTAGTGTCGAAAATGCAATTTTCTTCTTCAAATTGCGAAGATTTTAGTAAATTATTTAATCGATGTTATATTTGGGACAGTTTTTTTTTATTATTCTCCATTAATAACGAATTTTTTAGACTAACTAAGGAAACTACACGCTAAGTACCAACAGTCCTATGAGCATATTTAATATAGGTATGTATTTTTTATTTATCCTTTAATTAACAACAATATTGAATACGGTGACAAGTCAATGTGCATTGTTTTAAAATGGTTTTCTACTTTACCTTGATCGGCAACCGGGTATAAATGTATTCATCGATATCTACATTGAATGAGGAATAAAAACACTGGATAATGAGGTGCGTACCTTGGACGTGTGATACGAGACGTAGTTTTCTCTGTACTGCGTAAATGAGTTTGCAGAAAAAAGTTATTATGTAGATATATTTTTTCCTATCGCAATTATAGCTCTGGAACATCCATCTTAATTACGGTGGCGGACATCTTAATAGACAACTTGTTTACAAGGCGTATGGCCATGTGTAGCGTGGTAGCGGACAGCGACTAGCCTTTAATGTTGCGTGGAAAGTATCGACGCTAAGTATGCATCTAATGATGTGCCGAGTGTATCAGAATATTATTGTAAACAGGAAAGTTACCGAGCACGCGCTCCGGGCCAGCGTGTCAGAGGTCTGAGTCGTGCCCTTAACCTGTTTTATATTTTTCGCTGTCCGATTAATGTTGTTTAATTTGAACGGTCGATTCCAATGGAATCTATTTATTAATGAATATGTAATTTATTAAATTACATTGAAGACAAATTCAGGGTTTGTTCGGTTGGTGTAATAAAATGCAGAAATAGGGTAGATAGTATTTTTTTATTAACTTACTCTTTTGTTTTTTTCACAATTCTGTGAATTCTTTGCAACGATAAAAAAATATAACAATACGAACTCGATGTAGTTCGATACAACATCTCTTATACAATAATATTTACTCTTTAATATCACAAGTACACTTATATCCTAATTTTTATTAAAGCTTTCAAGTTTGGACTTACGATCTACGATTTTAACTTATGCTAACTGATTGTGAGATCTAAAGTTATCTTGATATTCTCCACACGATTCACTAAACTTATGGATGTTAGCGGACACATTGGGCGCGTTCGACTCCGACGGTGCTGGAACAGATGTGACCGCGGAGCCGGGTCCGCCAGCTCCGGGCACGCTGTTTACCAGGGTCGCCACACGGCTGGGGTCTTGCTGAATGCGCTGTTGGTGGAGCAGTCCAGGGGAGTCGCCGTGTGCATATGCACGGGCGAGGCTGGTGGCGATGGAGTCACGTAGCCGGAGGTCGAGGATGCGGTAGACAGAGCTGGGCTTGGTGGGCTTGCTGGAGGTGTGTCGGCCGAGGCCGCGGCACGCTGCATGTCATTGAGTCTGTGTCCCAGGTGGGTCATGAGCTGAGTTCCCAGCCTCACGTCCACACCAGGAATAGAAGCCAAGCAGCGTGACACTTCGTTGGCAGCATGGGTGAATCCAGCACGGAATCGGTCAGCATCCACAGTGGGGTTCAGTGATAGGCGGCGCTGGCGGCGGAGCTTGTGAAGATGGCGAACGGTCAATTCCAAAATGTCGGCTTTCTCCAATTTTGCAACATTTTCTCCTTCAGATTGAAGAGCGCTGACCATCAACTCCTTGAGTTCGTCGAGGCAGCGGTTGATGCGAGCGCGCCTTTTGCGCTCAAGCATCGGCTTCATCACTTTGCGATATTGATAAGTACGCGAGACTGGCTGCGGGCCGTCGTCTGCGAGTGAATACGCGATCTCGTAAGACATGTTGGACATTTGTGTGTAGCGATTGGGAGTGTGCGTTAGCGTTGAGCGTTGAACGCGGAATGCCGTACGTACGCCGGGCGGGGGCTTATATAGGGAGCGGAGGGCGCGCGATCGTGGGAACGCACGGAGCCGTCGAGTTCCCACACGCGCCACCTGTGCGGAGCAGCTGCCGCCGGGGCGGGGGGCGCGGGGGGACACGCGCCGCGCCGCGCGTGCGCGCCGTAAACAATCGTCGGCGCGGGCGCACGCCGCGACGCCTGGCCCCAGTAATTGCCGGTGTTGCGGACGGATTCTATGTTAGCTGCTACCGGCTAAGCTAAGACACTGTTTAGAACTTGCCATATACAGATATCTATTAACTACGGTGCTAGGAATGATGTTGTTTATGTCTATATAAGGATGTATACAATCTTTGCACCCATAACAGTAGTACTGGACATGACGTGGTTAAATTTTAAAATATAAAAATGTGTGGGTGGGACAATAAATAGGGAGTCCGTTAGATTGGTCGTCCCGTAGCGCGTAGCCAGGACCGGCTACGGGACCTGCGTAGCACCGTATTTGTCAATACAAATTGCTCCAATTGTTGCATCAACAATTAATCAGATTATTATTGCTGAGCTTATATTTCATCAGCACACATTTAATTAAAGCTGCGACTAATTAACATCAGATTTATGCACGGAGTGTCGCAATGTAATGCCTGCCGTAAGGCGATCAATCAGGCGGCGACCGCCGGCGGCACACAATAGTGGCGTCAATTATATTCTGATCGGCTCTCGGCTACTGTTGCCGTTCATCAATCACGGATTACGCGCCGTAATAATTATTGACAGACAGAATTACAGCCGCGATACGCTACATCGCCCTAAATGACAGTACCTTGGGTAATGACGGCGAGTCGACGGCTTGAGAAGGTTTTGCAACGGGTCTTGTGTCTTGTATATTGATTGCTAATATGTGTTAGTATCGTGTGTGTGTGCGTGTTGTGGCGCCATAGCGAGGTGCTCGGTAGCGGTGTTCGCGGGCCGTAGGTGGGTATTAGTCAGAACGGCGCGCGCGCAGAGTGGGCGGCGGCCTACGCTTGACGCCGATGAGATATTGTCCACCGTCCGGTATCGACACGCGTTCATTATCGCTGATCGCGCCGCATGAGTGCGTGCTTTCTCCGAAATACACCCACAATAACACACCAAATGTTTATGAATGTGTTATTATATGAACTTGTACGATATGACATTTGCATATCTTTAAAGTCTAACTCATGCTTCTGGAGATATCATTTACGTCCCTTTAAAATATAGCTTTCATTTACATAATTTTTGGTACTTTTTCTTAACTGTTTTGCTACTGTGTAGCAAAACAGCAATTGATGAAATATGTTGATTTAATTTATGGTTAACCAAAAATATTTTTAAGGTCTTTAACAATTTATATGCTCATTAAATTACCACAAGTGTATCACAAAATGTATTAAAAAGTCATTTTATCGAGATTCAGTTAATTGTCAAAATTAAAAATATTCCACTAAATAATGTGTTGCGGGCGGAAAAAATGTAAATTTGTTGAAATCGTTAAGGAACTGTGGCAGCGCGGGCGCACGCTCCTCGACCGGACGATATGATTACTATGTTCATTATTAATAATAACTGATTGCATTAAACCGTGGAAAGTTTCCGTAATATTAATGAGTATGGTCATATTTTACTTAAAACATTATCTATTCCGAGAATTGATTTATGATTGTTAAGAAAAAATCATAAAGAGATAAGATAAATAGGTACCTAAGTCATTTTGTAACACCGAGCTCGTGTCGTCAATAATAACTCGTCAATGATGATCAGAAAGTTTTTTTTTTACTGTTGGCTATCTACTCTATGATCATTCATCAGCCAGTATGTGAAGTTATGTTACGTAGGTACTGTTGTTCTCCTTCTCCATATAAACTTTACCAGTGCCAAATTTCATACTCCTCCGTCCGCTTAATTTACATAAAAAGGCGTACAAAGTTTTTACTTCACCTATTAATTTAATGGTATCAGCATCGCATAATTAATCAAACGCTACACAATTTTATGTTGACATTAAATTTCATGTTGCCATAGTAATGTATCAAAGTGATACAGGTCGCTAAAAATTTTGATAAATTCGCTTTAAGCGACTTTGAAAAGCAAAATAAATAATCAGATTGCTGATATTTATGATGATAAAGTTTAGCCACGATACTACCCGTCAGCTAATTATTATATTCAGTTTTCTAGATCTGTTTATTTGGAAAACCTATAAACATGAAAATAAAATGTCCTATGTCTTTTTTATGAGTCAAGTCCTGATTGACTCCGGTCAAAATATGCTATTTTCGACTCTGTTACTGATATATTTACGACTAATTTTTTTCGCGGGCTCTAGTTTGGTTAATCTACAGATTATGTTATTTAAGGTGTAATACGAAACAATCACTTGCCTTTTTAATATCTAATACGTCACTCGGTTCAGCAACCTGTTCTAAGCAAAGTACAATGGTTAAGCACCCATCCCTTCCTGCTACCTGTCGCAACGCCAATAATCATGGGTGCCTGTGCATGCTTTTGAAATATTCAAAGACGCATGCCGCTAAAAAAAGCCGATAATAGCATTAGAAAGAGAGGGGAGATTTCGCGCGAATTTTTGTGCCTAAGTAGAGTAATAATGAGTTCTATAATAAAGGTAAATAGTAGGTACCGCTACAGTGATTTGTTTGTCTATTGTTTTTACTTTTTAAATCCTGGACCTGTTTGGTGAGTATATGCAATTAATACCTTACATACCTGGAAGTCAAAAAATGTGATTAACTTTGAATTGGGAGAATTGGTAGGTATATGTTATGAAGAAAATTCAAGTTGTCACATTTTTTTTTTTCACTGTTAGCCAGTTTTGGTAGCGACAAAAAGTATTAGTAAAAATAATTAGCGAAAAATTAAATAGCGAAGTTCCTGTGCTTATTTTCTTCAAACTCTTGACAACCTAATCCAATAGAAAAAAGTTCCTGGTATGGCACGACTAATTGTTGGCCCGACAGGCAGTATTGTTCTATGTGGACTAGCATATAAGTAGATATATAAGACACCGAAAAAGCCATATCAGCGCATGCCGATTTGTTCTGTTCCTTCTTTTTCTTCTTGTGTGGTTACGATACAACCTAGTGTCAAGAGTAGTTTTCAAGCCACCTGCAGGCCCTTGACAAGGTTTAGTTACTGGTAGTAATTAGCTTCAGCCAAAATCGACGACCATCCGAAGCACAGACGCTTAGGTGAAAATGCTCTTTGCGGTCACCGATCAACAGACTGACCTGCTAAGCATTGCTTAACCAAAACGGTCGTTTACCGCAGTTTGCAAAAGAAGCAGTTTGGCAAAACCCGAGGGTCACATTTCATTCGATCAAAATCCGCTGGCACTCCCAATATTTTAAGGATCTGTCGTAGGCGGGCGGATGCATGTTATTGTACGTCATATATTTAACGACATTTTTATATGCCAAATTATGTATTAAATTGTGAAATAAAAAGGCAATATAAAATGAGGTACGGGTCATTTTGATCACCTGATATGTATTTGGCCCGGTTAGTGGAGTGTGATAGTAGGATAACATCAGAACTCGGCGCATGGATAACATTTGTTGTGACATAGCTAGATAGAAGGAGACCGTATCGATGGCCGTTATCACGAACAACAGCATTCCCAATGAGCGTTGACGTCAGGCAGGCGGCCGGTCATAAAACATAGCCAAAACTTTAGCAGCATTTCAGTACAAGTAGAGAGTAATATGTATGATGATGCATTTGAAGTGACTATTTTGCTTTATGTACCATCATCACTAACCTGTATTTAGCAAATAAAGATTTTTGATTTGATTTGATTTGATTTGATTTGAAGTAGTTGGCAAGAACTTTTAACAGAAAATAGGTATTCTTTGCCAGAAAACAGGTGGTCTATGTACTTCGAAACGATTTACTATGCAAAGAACAACGTAAAAAAGAACTTCATTCTATAATATAAAATAACCAGCCTTTAACTGGTCCACTGCAGGGCAAGGATCCTTTCTCTATAGAAAGCCCGAGCATTGATCACCACGCTAGCTACTAGCGACCATGAGCGCCAGAGAGGCCTATATTTTTCGAGACGTCATTGATACTATGTCTGTTCAGAAAAATATAGGCCACTCTCTACTCACGGCCTCGTATAACATTGAAGAAGTCACATTGGTACTTACATATGCTATAAGATTAATTAAGATTAATATAACTATAAGATTCACTATATACTTCATTATGATTAGGTATTGTGGCAACTGGCAACTTCTGTGATACTCATTCGAAGGTCTTTCAGGTCACAAGTTGAGATTTGCATATAAAAAATACGATTAGTCATACAAGGATAGTTCATTCTGAAAACCACCGGAAATGTATTTCATATGAATTTAGTATAAATCACAAGAATAATTAATTAAATAAAGTAGGCAGCTAGGTGGATGTGTCATATATATACGTATATTGCGATATAATTATTGTAGACGACATATATAATATTATGTAATAAGATCATTATTTACATGCATCATATAGGTGTGACGCATTCTGAGTATGTCATATGTTATATTGGAACAATAGAATAAATACATAATAAGAGGCCGTAATTGCATTATTCGAGGCTACTTGAGAAACGTTTTAAAGTGAACAGAAGTTCATGTTCTGAGTTAATTTTAAATTCATTTCAAATTTCATTCAGGGGTAGGTACTAGTTTCTTAAACAATTTAACAAACAGCAACCATCAAGAAATCTCGAGAGAAGAGATGCAAAATTCTCGTGCGGTTCCGGGAATTGAACAAGCTACAATATGATTGACGCCTTTAAAATATCATTGACCCATATAACGCACTCGTACCTACTACATTTTAAACTAAGGCATTTCGTTGGAGGCCTATAAAATTTGAACGCACTAATGATAAGGTTAACGCTCACAATTTTCATTACCTTGAAGAAGTGTTTCACCGATAAAATGATTAACTTCGAATGATACGACCTGATGTAGGTATGAGTCAGTCGTCGCAGCGGATACTCACCCATAACTTCTTCTGATAAATTAAGATTTGATGATACTATTCCTATAGTGTGATTTTATATGAGATTATTATACGTATAGATTCATTAGCGCTGTGTCATAGCTACGTAATGTAATTTCATATCTACACAACGTGAAACATAAATAGTTTATTGTGTTTTATTAAAGATATGAATGTATTTGACAAATCATTTAGGTAGCATGTTTGGTAGTAAAATGACTATTGAAAAACCGTTTTCGCCGTAATACACTATTATAACACATAAAGTTAATTCTCGTTTTTCTGATAAATACTTTATATGCAACGTTTGCTAAATAAAAAAATATGTTTCATGATATCTATGTTCATATTAGTCCAGCTTAGCCAGTCCTCTACTGCTGAATGCAGGTTTCCGTGGAAATGGTAGTGGCACAACGAACGACCATGTTTCCCGAGATTTGGAACTACCACGCTAGGCAATCGGGCTTGTCTCGTTGACGATTCGATAAAAAAGCAACCGTGGGCAGGCGATATATTTTTATATCTTTATCATTATGGGGAATTACTTCGAAAACTTCAACACGTATACGAATAAATAATCGTGAGTCATAAAAGTGATGGGTATTACAGTGTATAAACATAATATCGTGTGATGATAACGATGCGGTTTCGGCAACGCAACAGTTTCAATTACCTAACCCGTGCGGTTTTGTAAATGTATACAGCGTTGTTTGACGACCGTCCATTATTGCTTTAGTATTAAGATTTTTTAAATAAAATTATTCAGTTTTTTAGCTATAAAATCATATATAGTTTTTGTTTTAAGAAACTGTGAATTTATGTTTTATCATATTCTGTGGCTTTGTTGCCCTATCGCCGAAATGAAATGAAATGAAATGAAATGAAGTTTTCTTGACTCATAGTGCTCGTTTACTCCACCCACTAATTCCCTTAGCTTTTCACATAATTTTTAGAAAATTCCCGGGTTTACGTACGCAGAACCACTGCATATGTACGCAAAATAACTTTTACTCAGCACTCTTACATGACGAATACTTTCCTTCATTCCTCGAATGCCATGAATACAATTCATTCGCATTAGTTTTATCTTCGTGCGTCAAATACATTCTGTAAAGAAGCCACGTCTTGCATTAACAAAGTATTTCTTCCTTTCCAGTTTCCTTACGTAGGTCAAAGGAATATTTACAATTAACTACATTAATCTGTTTTGCTAAATTTTCCTTTTTCTTAATCACCGTTAATGGACGAAGACATTAAATATCTATTTGCAATGTTGTCATACAGATAATGTATCCAGGTTAATGGTAGGAGTCATGTTCGTATCACAAATATCTTGTAGTTGATTATAATAATAGGAATTTTCCTATTTATACCACAAGTCTTTGTTTATTGTTTGTTAGCACGCGTACGTAATTGCCTATAGATAATTATTTAAATATAACTATCTGATAACAGTGCTGTATAATAAGGAATTATTTATTTTAGTGACACGTGTTTTGTGAGGCGTTGTTGTTTCGTGTTCTATTTTCGTTTTGCGTACACTGATGACGTCACTGCTCAGTTAGTTCGAGAAAAATCAATTTAACATTTATATTGACAATACTATTACTAACTAGAAATCAACTTTGATCCAATTTATACAAAAATACCATCGAAATTTCCGACGTTTCTGGTGGGTTTCCGAACAATTCTTACATACAAACCTTGTCATAATATCATACAATATTATATCTAAATTAATTAACTCTAAGCTTGTTATGCACCCCAATAGCAAGTTTATTAGTCATACTGCAACATATCTTTTCCAGGCCTACATGCTGCAGTCGGCGCCGGCGCCGGTTTTTCCGCGGGACACTTCACCAATGTCGTTCGCGCCTGCGTGCGTTGCCACACATCGCATGTTCCTAGTCAATGGCCCAGCGGCGCCATAACATTGAGTCATCTTACCACAAAAATTGCTTGAACAAATCAAGTTAGATCAGTAGCGAGAAGGATCGGGCAAATACGGTTGGCAGGGTTCTTTAGCGGTAACAGGTATCTATAGCCTATTATATAGGAAATTTTCCTCCTTTTACACTTCAAGATAATACAGTCATAAGAATAATATGTTCAGCATTTTGTAAACGATTTGTAATCGATAACAATCATACATCAAGGTCATCAGATCGCGTGCCTGTAATGCGACGTTAAATGAGAATATGAATGACCTCACAGCACGGCAACAGTATTGTTCGAACGGAACTGATAAGGCTGCATTGTAAGTTGTACACATTGGCGGCGCACGCGCATGATCGATCGGAACCACACGCTGTATGACACGTGCTGGCCAGCAACCGGATGGTGTCTACTGGAAAGTTTTTAATGCTTATGTACATGTTTTTTGATAAATAAATATAGATGTTGATTGATTGAAATTCCATCTCAAATTACTGTTCATTTAGTAAATCATAAGTAGGTATACCGAATTTATAAAAATCTCGTGTCACAGTGTTTGTTATCGAACTCCTCCGAAACGGCTTGACCGATATTTATGTTTTTTTTTGTGTATATTTGGTAGGTCTGAGAATAGGTCGTAGGCAATTTTTTATACCCCTAGGTGATAATGATGGCCCTATCTAGAAAATTTTAATGGTAGGACGACGTTTGCGGAGCACAGCTAGTAGATTTATATTATTATTATCAAACTTCATTTTATCACAAGTTATTGACAATTTAATAAATAAAATAGCTTTTTAAACAGAGATAGAAGACTAAGTAGTCCTGGGCCTGCCTCTGAAGCCCCACGTTGTGTTGTTCCTACCTATAGATACCATTGTCACTTTTTCAATGTCATATGTACTTAAGTTAATCTTAGACATCACAAACATTTCTTTAAGGAAAACGTCGTTACTGCCCAGTTACTGGGTAACACGATATCTGGAGGTTGTCCGACTTTTAGGCATTTGGCTACCCGTATCAGCAGTCATAGACAACCAGGACTGACGGTTTTGTCGTCTCTTAGGCAAAGCCTTCTGTGCGATATGAAATCATGGTCACACAGACTGACTGCGGTAAGCGCAGCTTAACCTCGACCGATCGATCTGTGTAAGCAACGAGTCCCTAATTAATGTGATAATAATGCAGATTAATGTAAAAAACATAGAAATAATAGTAATACATACATAGTATCACGCCTGTGTTGCCCGAAGCGGTAGGCAGAGGTATACACGGCTGTGCACCTATATCTCAGCAATGCTGTTATTAAGTCCCATGTAAAATGTGGTGATCAACCGGGCTATTACCATCAGCCGGGCACAATTTCAAACTTCGGGCTGCTACTAAGAATTTTTAACAGATAAACTCAATTACACTTTTCCCAACCAGGAATCGAGTCCAAGACTTCATGTTCGGCAGTCGCCCTTGCAACTACTGGGTCAAACGAGGCACTATAAATACTAATTATGTATAAAGCAAAAATAACCAAAGCAATTAAAGAGCTGACCATTAGTTTAACATTCTTCTTCTTCTTCTTATCGTATGGTTGATGAACAACCTAGTGTCAGAGTGTAAACCACCCGTAGGTCTCTGACATGGCTTTATACACCATCGAGAACATCTCTCAGGTGTGCTGGTTTCCTCACGATATTTTCCTGCACCGTTTTAAGCAAGTGATAATTAATTTATTATACGCACATGACTTCGAAAAGACTGTGCGGGCCTTGGATTCGAACTTACGACCTTTGATTTGTCAGTCCAACGGTTATACCACTAGGCTAGTTTAACATTAGAATTTGGTAAACATTGCGAAGGAAAAAAGACAGCTTAGAAATTAGTTAATAGTTATTTACACTTGTTTTTGAAATAATGCGAACAACAACATTTTAATATGCAAAGTAAGGTATGAATATTTAGGTTGTGGCCACGCGAAAAAACTCACGTAGGCGCCTGCGCTGCGTCTGTCGAACAATTTTGCGGACGTTTATCCTGTAAACAGCTAAACTGCGTGGTTGTCGAGTGTGATGTACGTGACGTTTGGGACGTGTGTAGTTGCCACGCGCCCTGCACTACTATGATTGTTGTACCTTTAACATAAATAAAGAAACTAATTTTCTTTTGTTTAAAAAAAGTTATTGTTAGATAAATACGACAGTTGGGTGTTATGAATGGGGCTACGGGCCCGCCTTGGATCTACCAATGTGACTTTTTCAATGTCATAATTATGTACTTTCTTAGGCGAGGGAAAACATTGTGAGTGTGAGCGTGGTGATCAATGGTCGTGCCTTCTCTGTATGAGAAGTGGCCTTTGCCCTGCAGTGGAACAGTTATGGGTTGGTTATGTTATTTTATGTTAATAAACGTCAAAGCTGGGTCGTTTATATTTATTTTTGGAAAAGAAAATATGACCGTCTGCATGCGTCAAACCTGGTCCTTTGGAGCGGTACTCCAAAAGCTTAGCCTTCTTAAACTACATCGTTGCTCTATTGATCTCAAGCGTGACTGCTGAGTATGGGTTCCAGTTCTGGGTCACGCAAAAGAGTTATTGAGTTTTTGTATCGGGTCGATTTTGTATTCTCAGTAGCAGCCGCATTTTGGAATTGTGTCCCGGTATATGGTAAACTTGCACTACTTATTATATGGGACTTAATAACAGCATTGGTGAAATGTGGGTGTACAACTGTGTGCCTACCCCTTCGGGGAATACAGGCGTGACGCTATGTTATGTCATGTATCAGCTTTCTAAGACACCCTGATCCCTTCTCACTTCTTCCATATCTTCTTATGATCTCGTCTTATGGTGTCGACAGCGTTATATATTCAGTCGCTACATCGAGTGTAGTAGTTTCCAATTAATACAAACAAGATGAAATTTTTGCCTTTCAGAATAATGTTGCTTGATTATAAAAAAATACTACCATTTCGGTTGTTTTTTCCACAACTGTAATAATAATCTTTACAAACGCGCTTAATTGCATTCCAGAATGGCTCATAATGAATATTGTAGCCATTAAACACGTTGTAATTAAGACTTTATCACAATTCATGTGAACATTACGAAAATTAATAAAACATTTAAAATTATATGACTAGACATAGAGGCTCTGCGCATTTGTAATGACTCAACAGTCTGGCAACCCTACGAATGACGCATGACTTATGACACGGTTCGTGGCACGTGCCAAACTGAACGTTGCACTTGCGCATGAGGAAACACCTACTTTATACCTTTTTTTTCTTTATTCGCTTTATTTGTATGCAATCTAGACGTTTCAGAGGTCACCGTGAGTCATCAATTCGTAATTAGGTTTTGAATGCGTATGTTTTCTGATGTAGTGCTGTGTTCGTGAGATGTGAGTCATGGAGTTAACTTGTAAGCAAGTATTCAATTTACTGTAATACTGTGTTTATCATTATTTGCAACTATCCTTAGTACAGATTCCCTCTACTGTTCAGAACCAGATGAAGGTTTTACCTGTAAACTCTAAATAGTCTGTCTTTGATCTGCCAACAATTCTGCTGCTTTTCGGAAAATATCTGGAAGTAAAATACTCACAAATATTTTTTTTTTAAATTCAATTTTATGTAATTCGGAAGGAATATATACGTAATGTCTTGAAAAATTGACGAAGAAAATTTAATAAAGCATTAAGGGTTTGAGTATTTTTTTATTATTAACCGACTTCCAAAAAGGAGGAGGTTATCAATGCGGTTGTATTTTTTTTTTTTTTTTTTTATGTTTGTTACCTCAGAACTCCGTCATTTATCAACCGATTTGGAAAATTATTTTTTTATTTGAAAGGATTTACTTTCATATTGGTCCCATTTAAATTTTATGAAAATTTGTTAAGTAGTTTGGTATTTAAATCAAAATGACTGAAAAATAATACGTCGTCGAAGTAAACGAAATTGTGTATTTTGCTTCCTTGTGACTTTCCGGTGGTGTTTACGGTCTCTAGAATAGTTCTAATGAACTGCCTATTTTCCAGCTTCATCATCAGATGATGATGATGATGATGAAACCGGAAGATAAGCACCGGAAATCCGTCATATTTTTTTGCTATTTAATACTTTTTAGTGTAAGACCGCATTCTCAAACATCTCTTTATACACGAGTGCTCAAAAAACGGAGTGTATATAAGTATGTATGTATGTAAGTATGTTTGTGAGTTTCTTTACCTATTCCACCATAACTTCTAAATACCTGAACTGATTTCGATATATGGGGTATCGTTAGAATCCTTACACTGTCCCGTGAGTAACATACGCTAGTCAGTTTTTTTTTTAATTTCATCTTGTTTTACGCAGTTAATTACTCTCTTTTGAGATAGCCTCAGATCTAGATTTCCTACTTTGATATGGATATGTCGCAGATGGATTGTAAAATAAGCTGTTTTACAAAACTGCTAGCTGATTTACAAAACAGTACTGCAGCTGAACGACGTTTAGCGGTTTTACATAATTACTGAAGTATAACACGCAGAATTGAATGAACGTTTTGCGTTTATCAATGCAGCGGGTCAACGATCAGAGATTATGTAAAACAGTACGAAATGAACTGTCAGATTGTTGATTTTAGTTCGAAATTTTGTCGCATATGGCTTTGTATGTCCTAACAATAATAACCTAGCTTTATTATACTTGTCAATAGCAAAAAAAATATGAAAATTTTTAATGACGTTAATACTAAACCACTATAATAGTCGACAATATATCGGGATTATGAAAGAAAATAAATTAAATTGATCCATGAGCGAGCGAAGCGAGCTCGGGAGTTTCGTGTATCCCGACACACACAGGTTAGGTTCGAATAAATAAAATAAAAATAAAATAAAATAATATACCTATACAATAAACAAACCTGTCCCACTGTAGATATGTCATTCTGCATTACGTCTAAAGGTGGGTAGCAGTTTTGTTAAACGTATCGCAGTTTTGTTAAACGTATCGCAATAAAACAGCTGAACGTTGTTCAGCTGTTTTATAAAACAGTACTGTTTTGTAAAGCAGCTAGAGATTTTGTAAAACAGCAGATTCTACAATCCATCTGCGACAGATATATATGGACAGCGCGTTGAGTAGGTTTACCCATATTCACTTCCGATAAATCAGTTATGGTACGCAAAATTCACTAAAAAGTAAGAAATAAAATAATTTTTAACAAAAAAAAGAACCGACTCCAAAAATCTTTCTGTTAAGTAAAATTGCACTAAAAAATTATAAAATAATTGCATTATTTACTTACTACAATTTACATAATTTTTTTTTTAATTTTAGAGGATTCTGAATAAAATCAATTTTTTGGGACAATAATATACAATTATTAACATTACTATTATATTATAATCAAAAAAACTTAAATAATAAAATTAAACCGAATTATTTACAAACTACTATATCTACATGAAAACGATTCTAAAATAAAAATCTAGAAAAACTCATGCGTCGAAGTATTCCTCCGCATCGCTGTCCTCCGGGAAGGTGCCCAGGAGACTGGCAGCATTGCCACGTTGGATGGCAATTATTATAATTTTTGGAGTCGGTGCCAGTAAAGGATAATAAACGTGTAAGTACATTCATGAAGTAGCGTATTACGTTCGCTTTAGGCAGTTGTTGTGTTCATTTGTAAATAGGTTCAATTAGGTATAATACATTATCGTAAAAATAATGATGGTTAATGTACCTTTAAATATACTTTGCAAATTTTAGGAAACTTCCTAAATATTTTTAAGGTTTGTCTGGCACCGACTCCAAAAATTATAATAATTGTATATTATTGTCCTAATAAATTGATTTATTCAGAATCCTCTAAAACTAAAAAAATATTTTTATATAAATTGTAGTAAGGAAATAATGCAATTATTTTATAACTTTTTAGTGCAATTTTACTTAACAGAAAGATTTTTGAAGTCGGTTCTTTTTTTTGTTAAAAATTATTTAACATAAATGTATACCTACGAAAACCCCGTGAGTCGCCCCTGATATTTACCGTGGCAGATATATACTCATCGTAGGTTTTCTTATCAATTTAGTTTATAATTACTGTATGTATTATTTATCTGATTCATCACAGAGTGAAACATATTTAATTGTGGTGTTTTTCCGGTTTAAGTCTTAAGACGGTACCTAAGTACGTGCCCACGTGGCTTAATTATCTTCATATTTTATTTATTTTAAAATACTTTACAGATCAGAAATGCAAGTACCATTTAATTGAATCGGAAGATATTGCAATGCGGATGAATCTAAGGCATTCTTACGAAGTAAAAAATAACTAAATTCACGGAAGAGAAAATTAGGGTTCATATCCGACTGGACTTGAGTCATCTAAAAATATTTAATTTTAATTCAGCGTGCATACATATTCTTAAAAATGGATGAGTCATTCAAATCTCCAATTCCTTAGTGGCGCGAATTCTTTGGTTTTTCTAACACGGATACGATTTTGAGAAATATAAGATTCGTATTAATTAAGATGACATTATCAAAACGTCATTATTGTTCGTGAAATCCTAATCAGGTTTATGTCTCAGACCGGCTTGACTTGTTTATCTCACGGATCCAATGTTTATGTTAGCGAGAAGTAGGAACCGGTTGCGAGGTGACGAGAGCGGTCGTGCGCGAATGACGCGGCATAATTAATTCATGGCGTGACCTCTACAGAGGGCTGCCACCCTAAGCATAGAGTATTGCAAAATATTTTAGTTTATTGTAGGAAATGCAAATGTTAAGGAAAAAATAGGAACAAAATATTATTTATTTTTTACTCAGTTAATGCACAGTTTCTGCATTTGTTAGGCGGCTGTTAATGATAAACGCCATTAACATTAAGTGAACGTATCCGAATGCGATATGAAAAAATGAAACCTGGTTAATTAAGGAAAGAAGGAAGGCAAAAAAAACAATGTATTGTAACAAGCAATAATTGTCCATTTATATTCCTGAATACCTTAAAAATTAAATATAATCGTAATTAATTGAAAAATACATTTATATTATCTGGAAAAAGATTGCAGCCCTACCTCTGCAGTGACGCCGCTTTTTAAACAATTTCACTAGTGACGTACCTCTGATTCACTTGAAATTCTTTCTTTTTGACTCATTGTTCTTTAAAACGATGACGTTGTTATATGTCATCGTTTCGTGTCATCGTCATTAAGTTTGTGTTCGAAATTTAACGCGTCATTATTAAGCCGTTAATTGTTTTCAGAATGCTATACCTATGTCAAATGATGACGTATTATTTACCTAATTGCATAAGTTTGTGAATAGGGATTTCCCTGTTTATATAAGTATGTACTCAAATGTATTTCACGTTGTTATTTCAATAGGTAATTCACATTTTCTTGAGGATCGGATGTTCTTGTTTTAGAGAAGTTTCAATGGCTTTGTTTACGTTTAGTTACAATAAGATAAGAAGAAGATAATGAATAGTTAGGTATTTAGTATATACATTTCAACGAAATCCCTTTTACAGCTACCGTTATTACATTCTTGACTTGAGGGGTTGGGTTTTTAAATGAGTGTACCGATTGTTATTATTATTTTAAGCATTGGTATTTTAATATCTTTCTTATTTTATTCTTGCAAGTTTTCCTATGTTTTTAATGGTCATAAATGATATCACATAATGTCTGGCGCGAGAAGCCTCGAAGGATTTAATTTAATGTTAAAGCTAATCTTAGAAACAGGAAACTGGAAAAGAAGTTCCCGCGTAGAGACAGAAGAACAAATTGATTAATTAATACCGATATATTATTACATATCCTGATAAGATTATCTTTATTAATCGCGTTTTATCAGTACGATAGGGTAATTACTAAAATAACTAACAGCTATTCATAATAAGCATAATTATTAGAGACGTTTAACAAGATAATACGTATTAGTGCAACTAAATTCTGACGTTTCATAAGTGCCCTTTAAATTGGTTTATGTGAAATAAAAACTTTTGACTTTGACTTTGACATTAAATATCAAGTATAACGTTTAAGTAATATTTTCATAAAGATTCATAAAAAAAAACCTTTTCTCGAGGTATTAAGAACCATAATGCGAAATGTTAACAGTGCATTGTTACAAAGAAAAAGTTAAGTGACTATTTGACTGTAACTGTTTACTTTTAATGGGAGCAGTAAAAACGTTAAGAACCTTGACATAAATAAAAAATACCATAAAATCTGTTTGCAAGTAAATATTCGGCTTTAGTGCTGTGCGCCTGAGTAGCGTGTCGATACCTAATCCAACGGTCATTTGTGTTCATACAGCGTCTCAACAAATATTATTTTAGCTGCCGTTCTTTGAAAACGGTGGCGGCTTTCGTAAAGACATTCTTATGCCTCATGCCGCGGCCGGTGGCGCCGAGATTTGCAACCATCGCCAAATATTTGAGCCGACATGTCGGCCCTAACTAATGAGTTACATGTGCAAAGTATTTTTTGCATTTCAAGAGCGATAAGTTGTGGTTTTTTCTTCTTCCTACTTGAGGCCATAAAGCTTAAGAGCTTAATGTTCGTAATGATTGCTTTGCAGATGTAGACGTTAATGTGTGGTATTAACGGTCGACATGTTGAGAGGCGTCACTGCAAATGATGTTCACAATAAAATTTGAATGCGAATTATGTTGCCGGTCAAATAGTTTCGGCATGTTCTGCACAGATATGTTAAAACAGGTAGGCTTGGAATTCCCGTAAACGTTCCACATTCAAACATAACTGCACTTGTAGGATGCCCCAATAAAACGTTTTTATTAGACTGAATCCTGTTATGATCGTAGGTACCTAACAGGACTGCAACCATAAAATTATAGTAGGCAATAAAAGTCGGGTCAGTTAGTTTCTTTCCTCAAACCTTCCTCCAACTATTATCCTCGTCGGCATCGTTAAGAACTCTCGAACGAGACAATGGCCTAACTAACACGTGTTCGTGGCTAATTTTCCTCAGAAGTAAACAAAAACCCGACAATGGATTGTAAAACAGGTACAGAGGCAAGTGCATTTTGGAAATAAACAAAGGAACGGACACTTGAGACAGTAACTGCACACAGGGGGCCGAGATAACACAATGTGGCGCCAACTTTTTCTGACTACCCTCTAGATTAGGCGGCCGGGAGGTGTCGGAACAAACGACGTGAAATGTCTGGCTTTTGTATTAAAACCGTCAAGTGTCAGAAGACAGGACACTTGAATGCGACAGTGCGACATGCCGAAAATAGGAACGCCTCTTGAGGTTCTCGACATGACGAGCATGCACCCGATAACCAATGGGCGTATGATCTATACATTGCACGGACAGTTTTATTTATTGCAAAACGTATTTTCCTCTTCGTAATTCCTTTATATTTATTGTGTACCATACAAAAGTAATAACATACAGATTATTAGCGTGAAATTAACTTATCTTTTATTCCTTACAATGTGAATGGATGGAAGACTACCGGGTTTATTGGGAATCAATAATTGCTTGTATTACAATTCAAGGGAGCGCATAATTTTCAACTTTACAATTGCGGGCTTACTCAATACAGGATTTGTTGGGATCCCCGGAACCTTGTTCAATACTTTGTACGATTCGGTGTAAAATAATAGGTTTGCCCAAAGATACGTAAATATATCAATGAAAAGACGCTTTTATGTTTTGGGTCTTACAAGGCGTTCCTCGGGTTCCGGGAAAGATGAACCCCTTTTCGTGTTAAGTGTGCGAAACCATCCACGTGCTGGTCGCCGACAAACGCCCCAGTTTAGGGTCTAATACTCATTATTTTGAAGGACGCGCTAGAAATAATAAAATACTTGAAAAGGCTTTATATGAGCCGCTTCGGGGCCTCTACAGCCTGTTGAATAGGGACCGCTGTTTACGATTTTAAAAGTCATATTTTATTGTATTATCTAGTTTGAATTTTACGGCCTATTTTAATTTTATTCTCTATACAATCGGCCACTTTGTGGTGTCACCGCAATTTTATGGTTCTTATGGTGGTAATTATCGTGGCGAGATACGACATTAATGCACCTCATATTGGATGCCTTTAGCGTGTTTTTTTAAATAAATTTAAACATATATTGAAGATAATTTATAGGTCTTAAGAATCTCGTCGTAAAGTTTTTTTTGGATTGGATTGGGCCATTTTTTGTGGCGGAGGTTCACTCAAGTAGATGAAGCGAAGATATGAAACTTCTGTAGTATTTGTTGATGTCTTTGACGATAGCCTAGAAATTATTTTTGTATCAATAAAATGTCTGCTAGACTGCTGAGTTTGAAGTTCGAGTATTACAGATTCTAAGAATCAGATTAGCTATGACGACACATCATTTGTTATATAACTGTCTATACCAATTCACAAGAATAAAGTGTCTGTCTTTAATTTCAAATTAAATGCCCATAATCTAAGTGAAAACTGCTATCTACACGACTCCAAATCATTTTTAAATTTTTGTCTATCTGTCTGTCTGAATATTTCGGGTATGTTCCATTTTAATATCTTAGAAGGTTTATAAGAAAGTGCTATTTGTCCAAGTTCCACGCGAATGAAGTCACAGGCATAGGTAATAAAAAAGTCTGAGAACATTTGTTTCTAGTCTCGGCTAATCCTAGATTTTATATCTTGTTTTCGGTATTATGACAGAGGTACCCACAATTGTTAAGTTAATTACATATTATCTGTTTAATCTTGTAACTTGGTTCATTACAATGTTATTTCATTAATAAGTGAATTTGTTAGTTGGTTTTCCTTAGTATGTCGTAGTAAATTTAAATCTTGTCTTAAAATTTTTGTATAGATGGGTCTGTATAAGCAGAAATGAATAAATTATATATATATACGAAACATAATTAATTCGTTCTGATTAATTCCCCTTTATTTTTATTTTTGTCTGCTTCAAATTAGCATCATCTTTGTCAATAAAATATAATTTAGGTATGTATGTATGTCAGGTAAATAAAAAATCCCCACAGATCTTCAACCAAAAATAAGAGACAAACAAAAATATAATTCAAATCTACCTATATAAAATAACGTTTTTAAACAAAAGCGCCAATTGAAAAATCCTTCCGTATCTCAGACCTAATTCCAAATGACGTCGACATTAAGATTATGTTTTGGAATATCAGTTTATATAACAAACAAAACAATAAGATTTTCCGTCAGCCATTATCTCCGATTAATATCAAGATAACCAATCCGGTTATTGTATAAGGTATTAGTTTGTATTCATTCCAAACAATCAAGCGTACCTACGACATCCCAGCCTCACATTAAAACGCCTGAAAAAAAAAACGGAGAAAGAGGAAAGCTGAAGAAAAAAGGTAAAGCTTGGTAAGTTTAATAAGATCAGCGATCATCATTTAGTATCATTGGGGATTCGCTTAAAAAATATTACTGTCGCGGTCCCTTTGGTAGATGATTACTGGCAACCAAGGTCCGTACAAAATAGGTCGGTGAGCCGAATCCGAACCGTGGTCCGCCATTTGGTGACACCTGGAATAGAGACTGGCATAAATTCTGTGTGGCAAAGTAAACTAAAATTTGAATTTCATACAACTTTAGTTTGACATCTCAAATTTTAGTGGCCACCTAAATGAGTGCAGACCTAAAAATGTTTAGAGATTTTAGTTTAACGTGCTTAAATTTTAATTTGGCGTCTCGCACTTAAATTAACTGATAGACTTGCTACATCAGAACTGATGTCACTATGTTCAGAAGTAGTTACTAAATTACTTTTTTTTAAACACGTTGTTAATTTACTTCTTATGGGCCACTGCGACAAAAGTTTCTCTCAAGTCCTTCTATTTGTCTCGGTCCTTGCTGGTCTTCCATTCCTTGGCATAGCCGTCGAGATCGTGGAAATATGATTTTTAAAAGTACATAAGTTAAGATTTATTAAAAATCTTTTCCACTAAAAGATCAAGACAATTAAGACCGTGTTTTTCCAAACATCTTATTACAAAAATCCCCTTGAATAGGACTTGCAAAACAATAAAATTCCCCTCCGGCCAGTACCTCCGATTAATATCTACCATCCGGTTATCGGCTGACGTGTACTCGTAAAGTGGTATTAATTCACTCGACCACGGGCGCGGGCGCCGCTACCAGCTCGCGGCCTAACCAAACACCTATCTGTGTTATCTCTTTAATGACTACCGGTCATTTTTAGGGTTCTGTAGAGATTTTGATGTGGGTTTTTCTGTTTGTGATGGGTGAAATGATTTCATGATATGTAATTTTGCTTTATGATTTGAATTATTTCAATGTAGGCTGAGTCTATACCTATTAAAGAAAATCTTGTGAATTCTACATTGTTGTAGAAATTACAAGTCGACTTCCTTGTTTTTAGATTAGGTATGTTTTTGGTTTTGCGTAGAGCAAATGATTTTCCTCAATAATTCCAGAGAAACCTTCCTCATTATCATTAGCCTGACTTCACCCTCGGCTGCCATAGGTCAGGAAAACATGTTATTATCAAATGTGGACTTTTGATCCCGAATTCATGCAGGCCAAAGTGTCTTTTAATAAAAACAGAAGTCTAATGGAATCAGTGTGGGTCAATCTCATATAATATGGCCCATGACCATATATTAGGCTTAATTTAAATGTTCACTTGCTATCTTTCAAGTTCGTTGTTCCATTTAACTTCTGCTGTAGCAACCACTTGAGGTTCTACGGAACCTCAGAAGTGCATTGTGTGCCAGTTGCTGACCAACACAACGTCAGCATTTTTTCGTAACCAAATAATTCTTAGAAGATATGCTACTATATAAATATGAAGTCTGCGGTTTTTCTAATAATTTTTGGTAGTATTGTAGTCGCGGGAATTGGAGTTTGCACCTAACCTTTAGTCGTAGCATGTAGGTATTTGTATTTCTTCGTTGATTTTCCGCCTCGTGCTGCAGTTGTTGTGATTAGCGTGTTGACGTCATTGTGGTATCATGCTAATGCAAATGTAATTTAGAGATGTGGGTAATTGTAGTAGTTCTAGAATATTGGATTGTGGAAATAATATAACTGACTACCTGCTACGGAAACATTTAAAAAGTCTTGATAATTAGCTTTTCATAGTTTGGAGTGATTAACGTCGGTTGTTATTGCTTATTGGTTCTTATTGTCAAATAAACCAATGGAAGTGGTTTTGGTTTTTCAGAAGTGTTTAAAACAGGCTCACTTATTGTCACCTTTGTAACCCAAGTCACATATTGTATTCGTTTCGTGAAAATTATCTTCAGTAGCTTCTGTTTACACTGGATGCTGATCCACACATAAGTGAGAATATAAGTATGCACTCACATATTTTTGAAATCAATAGTTACATGTATATAGGTACAATAGTTATAATTGTCAGCTGATTTCAAGAAGGTCAATCCATGGCCATTCTTAACATTGCGTTAACACAATAATTCGTCAACACAGGTGGTAAGACAAAGGCCGCGAATTCATTCAAATCGATGGATTTTAAATAAATCTTAATACTTTTCGTTACTTGATATGAAGCACTGTTGTTTGAATGTGTAATCGCAAAGTGTTTTAATTGAACATGTTCACAGGATGTGCGACATCCACAGATAAGAGTCATTTGATATCAGCATCCATTTTCCAAGCTTTGGAGTCACGTTGACCCATGGTTTACTTGTTTTCAATATAGGTACCCTTATCTGGGCTGCAAATTATTTTTTTGCTTCCTTTTTCTTAAAAAATGATTAGTGTTTACAAACTTTGATTACACCTTAGTATAACCAAAGGTTACAAAAAATATGAATCTTTAAAAAAACGTCTAAAATTGTAGCGTTTGTAATCTATGGTTATAAATAGCTAAGATAATGTTTCGTTATACTTAGTGCTGATTATCTCAAGATATAAATCGTGAGGGCTATCTACACACAACGCAAGCGTCATTCGCTAATTTTAGAACTCATGCACTGATTGTAAGCGCCTTTGGTATATTGTGACATTATGCCACGAAATCATAATTTTATTCTTCGAAAGGGTAGTCACTTTGATATTGTTTATGTATATGAGAAAGCAGTTGTCCATTGTTAATTCCGGTGCTATTTGTAGCGACTAAGAATTTCTTGAAAGAAAAGTCTTATTAAATTTTGCCAGTCATGGAATGGAAGAATGAACCCCAAGGTCGTTAGCTGCACTTGTGGCCTCTAGACTACTGAGACGACAGACGAGTGTGAATATGATAAAATTACTTGACACTTCTCTGACAGTGTCTCCTTTCAATATGCTTTGCCCTTCAATAAAGAACTGCAGTAGTTCTTTTCATTTTACCGCGTCAATGAAAACTATAATAAATGTCTACCGTATTTGAACCGCAACTATGATACTTAGGTTTGACTATCGCGACATTTACTCTGAAATATGGAGAAATCACTGTTCCCAATGTTTCATGTACTGTCAGCCCAGTCTTGACAGTTTGCAGACAGTTAAAACAAATTGCCGTCACCAGATTATGGCCCCCCTCAGACAAGACGCCATGCATGCAACCTCCGCCGAGCCTCGTGTTACCCGCGCCCGCCAGTTTCTCTCACGCGCCGCCACTCAACAAGATGATATTAAAGTAATTTCCTCTGCTTATCATTAAAGCCACAATTTGCATTTGAAATTTATCACTTGTCGTATATTGCAGGCGCTTAGTTAACTG
The DNA here is from genome assembly GCA_935421205.1 of Xylocampa areola. NCBI lineage: Eukaryota > Metazoa > Arthropoda > Insecta > Lepidoptera > Noctuidae > Xylocampa > Xylocampa areola. Next base: position 12,676,181 of record OW285215.1, read on the forward strand.
TTATTTTTAAGCGTAATTATATTTAGTATCTATTTACAGAAAGAGTATAATTATCATCTACTATGCACAAACATGTTGTTTTTTCAAGTGTATGAGTTTATTGTTTTAATTCTGACGTCCATTCTTTCATATTCTACTATTATTTATATTCTAGGTTTATGTTAATTGAATGCGCAAAAGATAACAAGATCTATTGAACACCATTCTGATTGGAAACAAATCAAAGGAAAACTACATTGTAAGGTTCTATGTAAATTATAAAATTATAGGCCAGCGTAAAGGCAAGATTATTAAACAATATGCATAAATTATAGAAAAACACTTGACCATAAAAAACAAATACATAAAAAGTCTGAATAGACTCAATTACGAGTATTTGCGAAACGTGTAATTACAAGTAACATATTTGCTTTGATTGCTCGCTCAGCTCCACTCATTTCCGCTCGAATATAAGAAAATTAATAGTTACACGATTATTATTATTTATTCTGTTCAAGTAATTGAAGGCCACGTACCGAAGGTTTTTTGTCATACTTTATTAATTCAATGAAGTATCGGCTTTATACTTATGTTCTATTAAATTACGTGTATGTTTTTATTTGAATAACGTGTACGAAGTTGGTTCATTCAATCTTTAAGGTCACTGTGAGAGAGGGACCAGTTAGTTTATTAATACAGCTGTGGGTTTACCAAGTATAGTATAGTATTAAGTTAATATACTAACTATTTTACTGGATTTCCTTGACTATATTATAAAAAAAAATATAAGGTAATCTTTAGTCAGACTCGCAAAACCCCGCAAAATCGCAGAACAATGGTTGTGAAATGTATACATGAATGAGTGAGTCTTTGAATGGGATTATACAAAATTTATTACCAATCAAAAATGAGCAATTCAACGTGTGTGTTTAAAAACTAAGTAAAAAGTACTTAGATGAAGATATACGACTTTAATTATAAAGTTCTAAACGAATAACAGCAATATACATAATTTCAGTATACGGTTAATAATATTTTATAATTCCTTTGATAGCCGGTTATAAAAGCAAGTTTCTAAGCGATCTTGCAGTACATTTTATAGAGGAATGCTAAGGTTTATGTCCTGTAATTTCCTTTGATATTCAATAAGACTTGGATGACTTTGTGTTTATTAGCATATGTATGTCTTTATCATACAAATAACCACACAAAACAAATATTATTATTTAAAATATAGTTGTAATAAAATGTGTGGTCCCATAAAAATGTATTTATACTCTTTGAATTGTACTTATTTGTTTAATATATAAAATAGTGGAGAAAAAAGAAGTCAGTAAGAAAAATGTTCAAAAAACTATACACTTTCGATATTTTTCTACAACTTCAGAATGTTTCTTCAACGCTAATAATAACGAATATTAGAAAACATATTACCAAATAAGTTAAACCAATTTAAATAAACAACTAATGATTACTTTTAATCTTTACAGAACAGTCAAAATGTCTATTATACGATCAAAATTTCGCTGTAAATTAGAATTGAAACGTAATTGTCATTGTTTTTCTTTGATTATATCATTATAACAACATAATAAACAAACGATGTCAGCGTCATCTGTCACCATATCACCAAACTTATTGCAATTCTTATCAATAGTTTTCACTTGTTCATGATTCTTTACCCTTTCGGCATTTCTGCATCGCTTCAGAAGTAAAGATACATGACTTTAGATGGAGTGGCACTTGTAGGTTAGTTTGTGTACTTTCTTATTGATTATACCGCTATCAACGAGTGATATGGGGCGAGTGTCATCAATCATCACGTCGCCAAACTTGTTTCAATTCTTGTTTTTAATATGCCATATTTTGTTATTTTTTTCATCGATCTGTGGGCATAGGAAAAATGTGGAAGTATAAATAACCAAAGTAGAAAAACATAAGTTTTTTTTTTTAATTTTCCCTAATATGTCAATCTGTAACTGTATAACTATAAATATTTGATAGAGCTTTTCACAATAGAACAAGGAACTTGTGAAAAGCATGCACAAATTCTTAAAATGAAGATACTCAAGTGGAAATATTAGGAGATAAGTCTTGGGTCGTTATCTATTTCGGCATAGGCTTTGGTAAAGTTGTTCCTGAACAAGACCGATACGAAGAAGTGGAAGCAGAGTTAGCTACCAAAATATTTTATTTATACTTTTTTCAACCAAAAAGAGTTTATGACCATTTTTTCACATACTCAATCACCCCTATATTCTATTGACTATAGATTTCTATTTGCTACGATTCTGATTTTTTTTTGTCGTTTTATTAATGTTCATTAACCTTTTCATGTACGCTCGTTCGTCGGTTTTTGTTTCTCCAGCAAGCCCTATTTAGAGAATGTTCGCAATTTGATTGGGGTACGTTCGTCGAGGTCGACCTTCCCCGACTCTTCCATGCACAATCGCCTCATATACTAGTTTGGCAATCGCCATTCATCCATCCTTTCTACATGCCCAAACCATCTTTGCATACCTTTCTCAATCCTCGTCAATACACAACGTCCTTTTATCACGCTATTTCTTACTCTATCTTCCAAAGTTACTCCAAACATACTGCTCAAAGCTCGAATCTCTACTGCATTGTTTCTTCATCTTAAATACTGTCATGTTTCTTCTGCCAAACCCAACTTATACTACCACATTTTTTTTATATCTGCGGTTAATCTAGCTTAGTATCTTTTTCGTTTACAAAAGGTTCGTCTAATCCTTGTTTTTCATGAGAGAAATCCACTGTGGGCGCTGTACCGAACTTCTGCCGATTAAAACCACACACACGGTCCTTCACAAAATTTTACTGAGGTCCCGGATATAAGCTGCATTCGCCATAACCCCGGCAGAGTGTGGTCAGTCTAACTTAAAACTTAATTAGTTGAAGTCTATAAACAATAATAATCTGTATGACTCATCAAAGCTTAAGTTGTAACAAAGCGTTGAAATTGTAGTTCAACATCCTCTTTAATGGGGACGGACATCCTATAGACATGGGAGCTAATTGAAGAAAGTAGGTTATTCTGGTACCTTGAGTCAACAAGATGAACCTAGCTAATATGTTAGAGCTTTTGTAAGATTAAATACATAAACATATAAACAAAAGATTACAGTTTCGGAGTTCGCTAGGTATAACATAAAATAACGTAGTATCACGCCTGTATTACCTGATCGGGTAGGCAGTTGTGTACATACATAGTTGTAAACCCAAATTTCACCAATGCTGTTATTAAATCCCATGTAATAGGTGGTGAGCCTATTGCCATCTACCGGGCACAATTCCAAACTCCGGGCTGCAATCCAGAATTTCGTGATATAAAAACCCAGAAACACTTTGCCTGACCCGGGAATCGAATCCAGGAAGAACCTCATGGTTAGCAGTCGCGCTTAGGACCACTAGATCAACGAGGCTTCGCTACGCAGCCAGGCGTCAATGCATTTGAAAGATTTCTCTGTATTGGTTGAGTTCGTAAGTTGTGGGCTTTAGTTAGTAAAGTAGTTGGAGTTCGTTTTCTTTACAGAGCAAATATTTGTATGATCTATAAATATAATATGACTCCCTCGATGGTCTAGTGGCCGTAAGCGAGACTGTTGAGTGTGAGGTCCTGTGTTGGATTCTCGGGTTGGGCAAAGTGTTGGCTAAGAACCTGTACCAACTTTGTTTCTTGCAAATAAATATTTTCATTTCATATCGTTGTTGTTTCTGTTAGGAAATGTTTCTACTGAGATTTATTAAGGTTGAGGTACACAGATAGTTTTAATGTGCCGAGACTAGGCTATAATATGTTACAGGTAATGAAACGTGGTATTAAAAATAGCCCAGTCTCATAACGAGCAAAATTAAATATTCAATTATATGCAACGGTCGACGCATGAATGACTGATCGTGTGTTCACAGTCTTATTTCTTGTCACGATCGCCGTCTGCGCCGACATTCAATTGAATTCATCAACATGAATTTTATTTTCACATCATAATCTTAATTACAAAATTTTGCTATAAGCGTTTCTTCAAAAACCACCCTTATTTTGTAAGTAATAAAAGTGATTGTATAATTTAAATGTGATACCAATAAATTTGTTTTGGTACACTAAGATTGAAATTCAATAACCAATTCGAAATGTCGTTAATTGTATATGAGAGCAGAGCGCAAAAATTGAATATTTCACTAAATTAAATGTCACAGTGTTGGTAAAATTCAATTAAGAGCGACAGTGATTAATGTGTTAATTGAATGTTTGCAGTAAAAATATACGCAGGATGTTTATGATCTCGAAGAGATTGCATTTTTTTTGGATTATGGCAATTATCCGTGTATGGACTTTATTATAGTGTAATCCATAATTATCGCCAACTTTTCTTATTTTTTATTGTACAAATAGTTAATTAAAATCTTCCTTGTAAGTCCACAGCACGAAAAAGAGAGTAAATACCTACCGTCTGTTTTTCTTATCGACAATGTCAGTTTAAAGTTTATTTCATTTAAACGTACAATCACGCCTGTATTCTATTGAGGACGGCAGAGATTATCGATTTCCACTTGCTACGATTCTGACACACCTCTTTCGCTACATCTATGATACTTAACCTTTTCATGCGTGCTCGTCAGTTAAGGTTGATTTGGATGCGTTCTTTCAAGTTAATATCAAATTGTAGGTAAATACTTGGCATCAAAAGTATTTATAAAACATAGTTTAAATTGTAATTGTATCCTTCTATTAAAATCCATTTTAAATAAAAAATTGAATCATATACGACAACTATACAAAGCAACTTTAATTGACTTCAAACATAAGAAAGATTCCACTCCATTTTAATTCGTTCAGAAACTATATAGGCTCATTAATTGAGCAATTTCAATATCAAGATCTTACCGAATAGGTACCAACGTGCGTATCGCGCACAGGTATGAATGGACATCGCTACTCAGACTGTACTACTAAGCGTAGCTGGGTACATGCGCAGGCGCAAGCAACCGCTACTCGTGCAGTAATTACGCACAGATAATTCCTGTATCTCTACATAATTACTGCTACTGAATTATATTATATAGTAAATTGTATTATTATTTTTAGGAGTTATGATTAATTTTATTAATTATATGATATGATTATTTGCGTTTTAACAGATCAGTTCTAGGGTAAAATCATAGAGCTAAGGTTAGATTTTCTTAGGCTAGATGAAAATTTCAGCATGGGTGAATTTGTTTCGCACTGTTTTATACTTGATACATTATTCTACACTAAACGAATAATTAAATAGTAATAATATTGATTGATTGTAAAGCTTAGATTTCCCGTCTAATTTAATTAGCACTTCATATTTCAATTATGACTAATACTGTATTTTTATATAATAATGCGCTAAACTATTTGTACCTCACATAGTTGTCCACATAAAAATCAATTAGCCCCAACATAAAAAAGGTATCCCAAAACAATTAACGAAAGTTAATCCAAACTTAAATCCGTGACGTGCGCCCGCCCACATGAAGCGTCTGTAAAAAAACCTACGTCCACTACCAACTAACATCTCATAAGACACTCACACTAAACAGAATGACGCACACATACACACTTCACCCATTAGTATGTGAGGCGCGGCGAGGACGTTGCGCGTGCTCGCCACTCGTTCCACGGCTTCTTATTATTATTATTTATTGTTGAATAATGTGAATGGTAATGCGTGGTTGTTCACGATCCCGCATAACACCTGCCGTCTTTTCCCACAGTCGAGCTCGGGCTGGAGGCGCGCGCAGGAAGTGTGCGAGAGTGAGCGAGACCGACGGCTCGCGTGCACTGCACGTGCGTCACTGCGACTACGATTACGCGTTAGAGCGAGACAGCACGGGGGATAGATTTCGTAGTAGCGTAGAACGCGTAGCACCGTAGCATTGAAAAAATGCGCAATATTGGTGCGTAACTAATATCAAAGCCTCATTTTCGTGATAATCGATTGTAGAGATACGCTTTATTAAAACTTCTACGCAATTTAACCATATTAAGATACAAATATGCTGTTGTTTAGACTTGCAAATTAAAGTTAATTGATCGGATATTATGTTATGTTAATTTACTTATTTATATGTTGATGTTTTTTTTTTGTAAACGCGGATGTAATAATAGCGTGGGTTGCAGATTTTACAGGTTTTGTTATCATGATTATTTATCGTTTGGTTGAGATTATCGTGAGAACTGATTTTAAATTAAGATCTTGGCCTTACATTAAATAATGCGAGTAACCAGTTCATACCCAAGTAAATCACATATATTGAATCTCAGTAAATATTTGATGGCAACTAACGACTATTTAAAAACATTGACCTTGAAGCCGGCGGCAGTGAAAGCTCTTTATGTCATTATGTATTGTGATCGCTTAATTTGGAGGCAATGGTAACCACCAGTTGAATGGTACGTTATGGCATAATCACGACCTTATACTTGTAAATTATACTTGAAATAATTTAATTTTTTGACGGCATAGTTGTCCCAGTGGTCGAGAGATCCAATGCACGGGACAAATATTTGTATGATCTATGTATAAATAATTTGAAAACTTTGCCCAAATTAAAAGAAATAATTTAATAAGTTTATTGTACATATAAGAAAAACATACATTAGTACACAGTATTATGAGACAGGTTGTACGTCCCTTAGTCTGACACCAAGTCGGACTAAGGGATGAACTGCTTCCTCATAAGCTAGGCCAAAGGCCTGTGTGAAGGCAATAGTCCTCCAAAAATTATGTCACCCAACTGATAATTGCCTCTTATGCAAGTACCTACATAAACAGCAGCAAATGAAGCAGACTAGTTATCAGGATGCTTTTGAAAACAATTTCGCTACATATAGAATTATTCATACTCTTTGATAGGACATTGGAGCTAAATAAACTATAGACTGCTGTCTTATTGTAATGCATATCTAAATGATCACTGCTATGTATTAAGTTTGTATAATAACTATGATACTTTTCTCTACTTTAAGTTTACTTCATTGTTAATTTATAACACTTTCATAAACTGTGGCACAGGTTGAAGGTTCAGGCGAATATGCAATTTGTGGTTTTTATTTGTAAGATTTATTAATTATTATTAGTTTGGAGAATAGGTAATAGGTTCTCAACCAAGCTTGCTTATCAAATGATACACTTGATATAATTTAGGCATCATTTCAAGGCGATGGCAATGTTCTTAGAAATACCAATTTAGATTGTGATTGAAATTTCCAAATTCGGCTGTCATGATATTTTATGACGTGAGTAGTGAAGTGGGCCTGGTTTTGGTAAAGTGGGTTTTAAATTAAAGTGAAGTCATGCACCGTTCGTAACTGTACTCGGTTCCCGCTGAGTGGTTATTATCAGAGATGTGGGTGCTTCACGCGTGGACCGAAGTCGTCTCCGGATTACTTGTATGGTTGATGGTAATACATCGTATCGTATGAGGAGTAATAAAAAAATTGGGATGGATGCCAATAAAATTTTGATCTTGGATTTGTTTCACATTGTTTGATTTTGAACATTACTTGTTTTCTCTCACGTCTGTATCCTCAAAGGGAATGGGTAGAGGAGTATTTTTGTATACCGTACATTTTTTTTCGCTTTATTACTATTGTTTCTAAACAACCATCTGAGTCTTAATTAAGGATATATATATATATTAATTATGTTATTAATACTCTGTATAAATGAAAATAGATTGCCGTATGTGTAAAAAGATCATCACTTGAGAACGGCAAGAACGATTTGGCAGATTTTTTGTTGTGTTTGAAGTTGTCAAGATACGGTTCGTATGAGAGATTTTTTTTGGGAAATCCTTTGGAAATGAAATGGTATTTTTGTAGTTTGTTGTTGCTAGTAAAATATATATCATCTGGGTAGTAACATCAGTCTTTACTGTATAGGTGACATAAGATACTTTTAATAAATTCAAAATGAAAATGTTTAAAATACTTCCTACTAAAGATATTTTGGTAGTCCATATTATTACACAGCATCCTGTTTACAGGTACCGTTTTTATAATTAAAATGTAATCGTTTGCAATAAATTATTACTCTAAAAGATGATTGGTTACATTATTCATTCCGGTACAGGTTTCCTCACTTTCAATTCGGCACGCCAATAAGTGTCAAATTGATAAATGCACGACACTAGTAAATTATTGCTTACTAAAGAGCACAAACACCTTATATTGGCAGTTATTGGCTAGACAGCCATGAACTTCAATGAGAAGATTCAAAACAATTATATTCTATTTAATCTGTTGGCTCGCTAATTAGCAGATATAGAGATAACATAACATAGCATCACGCCTGTATTCCTCGAAGGGGTAGGCAGAAGTGTTTACAGTTGTACACCCACATTTCACCAATGCTGTTATTAAGTCCCATGGTGGTGAGCCTATTGCCATCTACCGGGCACAATTCCAAACTCCGGGCTGCTACTGAGAATTTCCTAACAGAAAAACTCAATAACACTTTGCCGGACCCGGGAATCGAACCCGAGACCTCATGCTCAGCAGTCGCGCTTTGGACCACTAGATCAACGAGGCAGTCGATATAGAGATAGCAATAGACTTTTATTGTTATGAAGTACGTAATTGTACGTGGCTGAGCCAAAGGGATAATTATAAATGATAAGGTTTGTGAGGGTGGATGAAATTTGGCACACCGATAGTTTATAACCTGGATTCACATATAATGGGATATTTTATATTACGGCTGGACAAAATTCTGCACTCTACGCAGACAAAGTTACGCGTAGCAGCTAGTAGATTGGTACATAAATATAACCAGCTCATAACTGGCCCACGGTTGGGCAAGTATCTGGTCTCATATATAGAAGGCACGAGCATGGAATACCACGCTAGCTCAGTGCCGGCTGCCAATTTTAGACCAATAAACCCAGGTTTCCTCACGATGTTTTCTTTTGCCGCCTGTATTCTCCGAAGGCTGATATGTATAGTCGACCATACAATTGCTTTACCACCCTAATGCTGAATTTCGTTTGCACTTCATAATATGACAAGGTTTAGTTTCGCTTACAAATTCAAAGTTTCACTTAGATACTGTCAACCTTATTGACATTTTAATTTACTGGAAGTTTTTGTCAGATATGGTAAAACAATTTCGTGGTCGACTATACTTACACAATTGTATGGTATACCCAAATTTTACCAATTCCGTTATCAAGTCCCATGTAATAGGTGGTGAGCCTATTGATAACTACCGGGCACAATTCCAAATTCCGAGTTACCACTGAGGATTTCCTTACAGAAAAACCCAATAACACTAGACCAACGAGGCAGTTTTTACACGACTGTCCAAAAAAAGGAGTGATATGTTTTTAGGGTTCATGTATGTTTGTTTCTTTATTCCACCGTAACTTCTTAATGCCTGAACCAATTTCGATTCTTAGGTAGGTATGGTTAAAATCCTTACATTGTCCCGAGTCACATCGGCTAGTAAGATTAAAAAAAAAAATCATACTTTTTAAAAAATTCCAGTCCTCTGTCTATTCCTCTGAAATATAGAGGCGTAAGTACTTACTCGGTTACCATAAAATATCACAATCAACCCAAAACTATCATATTACTTCAATACTCTATCATCCCGTACTTCCTTAAGCATGCTTAACAAAAGACGATGTAATTTTCCTGTTATGCTCTTCAAGTCTTCACCAATAGATAATATTATATTTTAGAATAGCCGCTGCATCAATAGACACCCCGGATGTTCGCAATTTAGTTACGTTCAAGCCATTGAACGCTATAGTTGAGTTAACAATAAAAATTGCTCATCCTTCGTCGTCGGTGAAAATGTACTCGAGATGACTACCATAGTATTATGAACCCTATTCCTTAAATTTTAAGGTGGGATTCCTTTTGTGGTATGCGTGGTCAGTTTTTGTACTGCACGAGATTGTCCACCGTGTAGGTCAGTCTATTAAATCGGGTTGGCGACCGGATGAGGCGCTCGTGTTTCAGTGATTTTAACAAAAACATCTTATGTTACGTCACTTTATACTTTGTTTACTTCGAGGGTGGTTTTGTTTTTAACATGCTTTGGTTTGTGTTAGGACTAAGAAGGCTGAAGTTCTTTTGTAATTGTGGTTCTAATATAGTTCAGAGATTTCCTTTGAGTTGTAATGTCGTGTAGCTTTTTGTTTATTAAAAAGTCGTAACATTTCTCTCTCGTCATTATAAGTTGATATAAGAATGGTTTATGGCGCCCAGAGGAGTGATCAATTCATTTTATCTTATGTGTGTCTCGTACTAAATCTTTCTGTCATGCCAAATGTTATCTCAGCAACGTCACATAAATATCGTAAGGTCAGAATTTCCAGGAGCGGCTTCACGGCTCAATGAACGGCGAACCTCAATGACTGGGTTTTTGCAACATTTGGCGAACCCCATAGGCAGTGTGGCCGCCAAATGTGGCCGTTTGGCCTGTAACCCGACCTCCGCTAGCCGATACCTTTCGCCGAGATTCACGCCACATGCTAAAACACATGGCGTGCCAAAGGTCGACCAAGGAGGTATTTTTTATAGCCTTCCTTGTTTACGTCATGTTAACTCATGCAAAAAAGCTGTTATTATTCAATAATTCTCTGTAACGACCATCTTAAAATAGCCGCAAGTTATCACACTAACAGACAGCTAATAAACGACTCGCCACCAATTTATTTCATTGTAATCATGGCTCTCGACTCGGCTGCAATTGCAAAATAACAAACGGCTCTTAAATACAGTAGCGACGAGTCTCGCCGGCAACACCTCGCAGATAAATCAACGTCTCCATTACAATTTTGATCTTACTTTCGAATAAATAATACTCGCCTCTGTCCCTTTCACGCTTTGAATTTCGAACGCTCACAAATTATTGTTGGTTCTCGTTATTTTATTGTAGTATTTATTTTTGCTTTCATTTTAATGTAGATTCTTGTGGTGTCCTTGTCTCATTCGTTGTTGTTTCACTGTGCGTCTCTCTTCATCTCGCGGCGCGGTAGTAGCGTCTCGAGCACGTGCGACACGTTAAAGGCAGATCGTTCCCACGGTCGGGCTCGAGCCAGACGCGCCCCCCGCGCGCCTCCCCGCCCGCTGCGCGTGATTCGACTCCGGACACTCGTGCCAATGAAATAAAGTGCCCGCACAGCACGTTCCAATTGCAAAATGCTATTTGAAGATTTTAAAGCGATGAAAGTGGTGAAAATGGCTCCTCTTTTGCTGAAAGAGCACTGGTTAATACTGACTTTTAGGTGAAATATAATGGCAAAGTAACTACTCTTGTGTAAATAAAGAGTTAGCAAAAAAGTCTTTCAATAAAACTATCGATCTTCAATCATACACTTGATTGGACAGCTTATCTATCAGACACGCATGAAAGTGAAAGGACACGAGAATTTAAATGATATGCAATCTATTGATCAGAACGCACCGAAAGGTGATCGGGTTGCGCAACAAGGAGCTATGTTGTCCTAGCCTAGATTATCAGGCAACCTGTCAGCATTTCAAACAATAATTAATCGAAGTGATTGTGCAAATTTAGAGGCTTGTCAAGTGTGGGCGTTGGTGAAACTCCAGTAGCAAGTAAAGCAAGGCAATTGCAGTCTTTGGATATGTAGTCCGGTGTTAAAATGTCGTTGTTCCCAACTTTCTCATGTTTTGTTGCCAGTTATCTGAGAGCACCAGTTTCTCCTTTTATGGTCACATTTCTAGAGCTGTTAGTTTCAACGGTTGAACACGGTTTCCTTAAATAAATTGTCAGGTTGAACAAGGCCCGCTTTTAAACGCGGAAGGCCATTACTAAGTGACACTTGTGGTTTTAAACTGACTGTGTAGTTTTTTAATGCCTTTTATGGTAACGGGACTGGCTGGCGATCTTGTCCTTTTTACACGATTGCCCAAAAAAGGAGTGTTATGTTTTTAGAGTTCATGTATGTAAGTATGTATGTATGTTTATGAGTTTATTTATTCCACCATAACTTCTAAAAGCCCGAACAGATTTAGATGTATGGTATATCGTTAGAAACCTTACATTGTCCCGGGTAACATGGGCTAGTAAAAATTATGTTAATTAATTTTTCACGCATAGCAGGCGTGCTTCTTATGTTTTTTTAAATTAATTTCCATTATATATCTATTTCGAATAATTTCGATAAACATCCACTGACGTAAATGCAAACAGAATTACAGATTGTCAGGAGATTAGTTTAAATTTACTTATCTGTATTTGGTGATTTATGTTTAGTAGAATATACGGGTGATTGATCACTTCCTCTTTAATCAATATCATTGTTACGCGGAAACAAGTTCGCTTCTAAAAGATAGGCGGTTAACCGACAATACTGTTGAACCTAAAAATAATAAATGGTATAACAAAATTCCTAATACCAAAAAAACTAATATAATCTAAAACTTGACGTTACCCGCCCTGTCGTACAATAAGTACTTAAATACATACTACAAATCGTCAATAATCCTCAAACTCTAAAGTTTGAATAGGAATGCGCATAAATACCGCAACAATGCAACAGACATAACCCGTGCAATGCGCGGGTCGCGTGTTCAGTGTCCGCCTGCGACCCCGAGCGGCCTCCAAGCGCGTGTCGTCCTGACAAGCGCCCACCATAGCCCTGACTTTTAAATTGACAACATTATATATTCAATAAACACTACAAAAAGCCAATAAGCTTAAAAATTAACTTCTATATGGTATTGAAATAACATGTGTGTAAGTACCGCAACAATGTAATTTGTACAATGCGCGGGTCGCGTGAGCTCTCGTGCCTCTATATAGTGAGCGTGCGACCCCGCGCGGCCGCCGAGCGCGTGTCGTCCTTGCTGACACACCGCGGCCATAAACAAAGAAACTCGTCGTATTTCGTATAGGAATGAGTTGAAAACATGAAAGAAAATGTTAGCTAGCGGGAATTGTGATAGAAGAAAAATTAAAATTATTAATAGAACCATTATACAGTATTTGTAATGAAAATTTGCATAAGCAACACTAACAGCGCGTGCGTCCGCTGATCGAATATTGAGGCTCGTGGTATTTCAAGGAATATCAATATAATTCTGAGAGATAAATATGAGAAGAGTTATGGACTGGAGTTGAAAGTTATGGATGGTCAGCAATTGGCGGATGAAGGGTTTATGGTACTTACGTATTAAAAGAACAGTTGCGTAAGTGGAGCTGGGAAAAAAGAAGTCTTAAGAAAATCACAAATTTAATAAAATTATGTAACCATGAAAACTTTCAATCAAAAGTATTTGTTTGTGAACACATTATTTTTAATAAGAAGCAAAAGTATTGATAGCTTTTAAATATTAATTAGGAGATTAACATCTAGTCTTCCAAAAACCATTTACTAAAGAAATTACAATATTTTTATATAGTACTCTATTGAAAAATCATTTGAAAAATTTATGAATACAGTTATAACTGAGTTTATAAAGTAGACAAACATAGCATCACGCCTATGTTCACAAAAAGGAGATGCCGAGGAGTACACCCACATTTCACCAATACTGTTGTGAAGTCCCAGGTGGACTTTGAAAACTTTGCCCGACCCGGGAAACGAACCCCATGCTCAGTAGTCGCGCTTGTGAACAATAGACCAACGAGGCAGTAATGAACTAGAAAATTTTAATATTACTATAAATCTTTATTTTACGTATTAATGGTTGCCTAGAATGCCTAGGTCCATGATTACGTAAAAGAGATAGCAATCTCCGAACACACACGCATACATATTGCGCTCGTGCGGCTTGACCTCAGAGCTGCGCGTGCGACTGCGCGGATGCATTATGAATACTGCAAAACATGCCAGCTATTTCTTAGAATATCATTAAGTTGAAACACGGATGTCTTTAAGTACGATGTAGACACATTTATGGGAGATATGTTTAGTGGAACCTATAATCAAAGCTTATCGGTTTAAATAGATAATCAATTAATGTTCACCGGTTACTACTCACGTGCATTTTTCGGGATTGCCCGACTAGTTCACCGCGGGCTCAGCTCATGACTACGGGTTCCGTTCGAGTTACAAACTAGTCGGGCAATCCCGAAAAATGCACGTGAGTAGTAACCGGTGAACATTAATTTATATGAATATGTCTCACGAAAGTTTTTATAAATAAATAGATAATGTCATGAAGTTAAACCACAAATACGGATATATAAATCTTTATCGCATGCGTGGCGAACTCTAAAGTTAGAATTTTCATGGAAAGAAAGAAACGGTCGTGAGTAGGATTCGAACCTGAGTCTCCCGGATAGTCGAGATGGCTTAGTGGTCAGAGCGCCTGGAGTATTTATTCGGGAGGTGCAGGTTCGAATCCTGCTCACGACCGAATTTTACATTCCACAAAAAAGTTATGCCACAGTTTAACAATTTAAATAACTAGTGTCATGGAGTTATGCTATAGTAATTTACATCAAAGGACATCGATAAAGACTGCCTCTTTGGTCTAGTGGTCCCAAGCCAGGCTTCAGGTGTGAGGTCATGGGTTCGATTCCCGGGTAAGGCGATGTGTTACTGAACTTTTCTGTTAGGAAATTCCCAGTACCAGCCCTGAAATTGGAATTGTACCACTTTAATAGCAATTGACTCACTTAAGGGATTTATAACTGCATCCGTGATATGTGTAAATACAGAAGTACTTCTCTGCCTAAGCTCTCGGGGATATAGGCATCATCCCCTGATGTAGTACAAAGATTCTATACCAAATAAAAATAAATAAATGCTAATTGCTACATTGGAAATTTTTACTTTAGGCTCTCCACTTCTGCTGGACAGTACTTCTCTCAATAATGCCAATAATAAACATGATTATTGAATTACATGTTAGGTTGAGAAGATCGTAAGGTGGTCAACATTACGTCAAAAGCAAAAGATTTTCCCTGCAGCAACACTATACGATTATACGTAATAACGCAAGTATGCCTTTCGTCGATCAGAATTCAAAACCCTTTATCACTCAAGCATAACGATAATTTTCTTTGTAAACCTGATGGCTCTCTGCATATCACTTAAATTGTCATAACATTTAACATTTTAATGTATACTGTTATAACGTATGCGTTATGGCCTTTTACGACCTCGACATGCGCGTGTGTCAGGCGCTGCCGCTATCAGTGGAGGCGATGCAAAGTATCTACGTTCATTCGATGCTACATTGTTCTCTTGAAGAAATATTTTGGTTTGCAATTTGGATTTCAATTCGGATTTTCGGAAATTATTTTACGAAGTTATGTTTTTGCCTCACAGAGTTTTTTTGTAATATACCTACAGCTAAATCGAATGTTCTATCAATATGTATTTATTGCATGATACAACGCACTTACAAGAATATCTGATACAATCTAGAGCGTAATAGGAGAAGTTCATTTGTTAAGATTAGCCACCGGTTCACGTCCTGCCTTTTAAGTAGCGAGTACTCATTACTATACTGTGCTAATAGCGTCCTAAGATAGCGTCACCTTACACCGTCGTACACTGCACCCACAATACGGTACCCTTATCTACGTGTAGTACACGCGGCTATCTGTACCACAATCACACTTTAATTAACGCACGAACTTGTTCCTCCAATATTTTATTACATCGCAACTATAATTTAAATCATTAAATTATAATAAAAAACTGACGTAATAACAGTGGCCTCTGTGAAAATAATTTAACAATACGCTTCCTACGCGTGTGCGCGAGAAAATCACAAAAGAATCGAATAACTAACGGAGCGAAATCGATTATCATTTTCATACAATCGACTATCTAAAGGTCACGCGTAATGCTATTCAGTGTACACATAGCTTACATTGCTCCATACTGAAGAAACCATCCATAAATTATATAGAAAACAACGTAAGGAGACAATTTGTACATCGAAAATCGATCTGAATCTTTTAAGATATAGAGTGGATATTGGGTCGAGAGACGATTCCAAAGTAACTATTTTAGACTATTTGTTAAACATCGAAATGTGTACGTGTGTTATCGCAACTTGGCACGTTTGCGTGAAGTATTAAGAACTAGAATTACATGTCCTTTTGATGAACAGAATGTATCTTAAGCCAGGAAGCGCATTGTTGGGTCACGTTCTCACAACTCCCCTTTTCTTCGAGGGGAATAAATAATTGCACTTTTTTCTGTCGCATATGGCCAAGAAAAGGGATTGTGCAAGATCGTTCCCACGGTTCGCCCCTTGGGTATAAAGGCCGATCGAGGTCAAGAAAAAATACGTGCCGGCATAATGTGGGGGTACGCTATTGTACCGGCAGATGCGCGCCATTTCTAGGGTTAAGTGTGGACACGTTTGAAAAGTGAATTGATTGACGTATTACTGTTTGAGAATCTTATTGGATACTTTTGTTTGGGTTGTTGGTGGTTTAATTAAGTATGACCATAGACGTAGAACATTTTTGCTAGGTATGATTGATTACTGCGAATTTTTGGGAGTCTGCAGATATGGAAAATAACGTAGCGCGCTTGCTTCTCTGAAGAGTTATGTAGAGGAGTGATATTGAACAGCAAAATTTCACCGATGCTGTTATTAAGACTTCATGTAATCATCATTGGTGGCATAATTTCAAGATTCGGTTTTTTTTTAAACTTAGGCACGTTTTATAGAAGAACTTTCGTGTGCTAAATTCATGTCAATGAGTATCTAATGCCAAAAAATGCTTCTGTGATAATAAGATCATAAGAACAGTTTTTTTACTAAACACATTTCAAATACCACTAAACATACGGGTTCCAATTTCAAAATCCATTCGCGTAGCATGGCCACTATTAGATATAAAAACTCGAACAAAAAAGGAATTGCACCTTTTCTAAGGCGTTCTATATTTGAAACTGGTCGCGTTCCCACGATCGCTCGCGCCAGTTGCGCGCGTCTTCCCCATAATCTTTTTTTTTCTCCATTATGATGGCGATATTTTGTGTGACAAGCGTATAAGAACGGTATTATATATTTTTTCTGTAAAATTATTTTTATTTAACTAGTTGGTGATCTTTTTAGTACCTACTAATATGCGAATTTTATGTTTTTAATGAATGGTTGACTGGATTGCTGTAGAAAATAGTAAAAAATGTTTAATACTTAAAAATGCATTCTCAGGATCCACAAGTGGCAAACAGGCGTAATTCTTGACTTAATAAGATTCTAGAATGTAATAGTTCAACACAAACACTGCTTTATCCAAATAATGTTTTCACGCGTAGTTGGGCTGTGAGTAATCATAATACACATTCAATCAATAAGGGGCATGTGCATAAAAAGTTTCTTACATGAGATTACGGAACACCATTCAACCTTTAATCCCAACACTCTACTTCTAAAGTCCAATTTACTTTGTCATGATATTCAAGAAAGATATCCCAGCAACTTCAAAAAATGGACTCTGTACTTCTATTTTCAAGGTTGTATTTTGGGTGCGCGAATTTAGGCCGGGTGACGACAGTTGAGTAGAGAGCACACATTGCGTTTTACGCGAGGATCCGTTCCCACGATCAACTCGACATATGGCGCGCGCTGCACTTACGCGTGATCAACGGTGACGCGTGCACAAAAAACTTACTTGGACTTAGCGGATCTATAGGATGATGCTCTCCCGTAAATAGAGATAAGGAACCGGTACGGCGACGTCGTTTACCGCCTTTTTTAGGTGATAAGGCCGGTTTTTGGTTTTGAGATGAGGTGTTAGAGCTGACAGTCCGGTAATTTGGAAATAGGTTGCGAATAGAATAACTGTTTTTCTTGTTTTACTTTTATCCGTGAATGTTGTATGTGCAGATTTTTTTTAATAAGTAGAAGTACCTATATACATTTTCCTGAAGAAAACCACACTTTTCGGGAAAACTTCACTGTGTTTACAAATCTACAATCAACCCAGACAGATTGTTTGATATTAAGTCAATTAACCCTATACGGCCACATCAACAATAAGCAGCTTTAAAAATCAAAATCAAATTACCAACATTATTCTTAAGAACAAAATAAAATAAAAAACATCAAAACATCAAGGTCGAGCGATTCCGAATTTGTTTTTCGGAATAGCATGTTTTTTAAGCGCGAGGGGCAGGTGGTTGCGCGCGCAACTGTCGTAGTTCCCACGGATCCGCACCGGGCGACCCGTCTGTACTCTGTATTGCCATGTGAGACCGTGTCATGATTGCCAATTAACAAAATTATTGAATTACATGTAACGTTAATATTATGTTGTTTTATTCTAGTTTTGACTGGCGCCGCATGGGTGTAGATTCGTGATTAGGTAATTCTAGTTAGTTAACTGTTTTTATTAGTTAGGTGATTGTTTTTGCAAATATAGAGACAGAGTTGTGGTTTTCTCTGTTTAAAGAGTGCTATCTAAATGTTATGTGACATACAATGATATGAGAAAAAGTTACAGCATTTGTAGAATTTTATATACAACATCAAACACTTATCGATAGGTAATGGGAAGTGACAGTGTTTTGTTGGAGATTATTTAAGTAAACTATATATTAAATTATTCGGCATATTATAACACTATATATCTTAGGTTATGAAGATATTTTATTGGTACGGGAAATCACATTATTTTTACTGCGTAGTTTCTTCCACAACCTTTCAGACCATAGGTTTCTTAATATAATTTAAATTTAAATTTCTTAATATTTGTACCTACACATATTTACCAATAACAACAATTTGAGACTACAATACCGTGATAGATCATGTTGTATAGCAACAAAACAATACCACTATTAGGGCATTGTTACAGTAATTGTTAAGTAAATGTCAGCGCGTGCGCAGCACGAGTCGCGCGCAGTTGTTATTGTACATATTGAACATATTTTACGAATGATATCATAATTTTATTGAGCACTTTATTTACATAGTAACATTGGTGTGACATTAATTTGTTTTACAGTGCATAGGTATTCGAATTTTTTCTTGGGAGTTAAATGAAAATAAATTCACGGCTAGAATCAAAATTTATGCTTATCTTTTCTTATTGTAGGTACTTTTGATAAAATATTGATCTATTTAAGAGAAATTGTAATACTGAAAATTCTGTAAAGAGAAAATTGTTTTTCCAACAGTTTTAATTTAAACCCACAGTTTCTCAGATTGCTCAAATTCTTAACCCATATGAATAAAAATGAAATGATGTTCGTTGGTAAGCTCATAACTTGAGCTCTGGACCGATATGACAATTTTTTTGATAAAACGTTCATCATATTACGAATAAGGTTAATGGAGAAATCAAAAAAATTAAATTCAAGAGAAACTGAAAGTTTCAATGGGATTTTGGGTAGCATAGACGATAGCGAGTTTGAGAATATAAATTTGTTAATTACAAAGTGCCAGCAATAATACGGTTCTATCATACACTTTTAGCACTCACAAATCAGAGCCATCTATCGCGCCACTGATGCACTAAAGCTAAACAGATTCCCTTTCAAACAGACAAGGGGTGTCGGAATTCGGAAGTATTTGCAAGACAATAGATTCGCAGACAATATCTTCAGGTCAAAGTGCATTCATTCCGTGGGAAAGATTGCAATATTGGAGGGTGATTCCTGTATATATAGTACACGTTACAATTTCATGTTCAGTTATTTGGGTATCATCGACCAGGAAGTAACGGTATCTAGTGACGAGTGATCTGATTCCAGAATTAAGGTGATGTCAATTTTGTACTCTAAAAAATGTTGGTGCCTGTTATTCGTGAAGTGTAAAAATGTGTGTGATATTGGTGGAAGTGAAGTGCAAGTGTTGAATAGTGATGCGAATCTAAGTGTTGAAATAGGTTCTTTAAAGAACATTAAAGTTAGTTATTACATACTAAGATGCTATGAGTATTTTAAGTTAGAGTGTTATTCAATAATGAAATCAAAAGTGTTCTATAAGTGCAGTACCTATTAATGGGTTTGATTTTCCCAGGCCAATAATAAAAATATGGAAGCTTGAAAATCAGAACTAGGCTATAATTTTAGAAGCAAGGGCCCAAAGTACATCATAATGTTTGATGCATAACAGGATGTGATTTATAAAGAAAAGTTTTTTTGACTTATACTTTTGGTTCAGTAATCGGTATCGTTTCTAGTTTTACTCCATTCTTAATTTTGAAATTTGTAATGTGTTCAATGTAGTAATTACCTACTCTTAAATGTAGTAAAATAAATTATTATTTTATTCTAGAACAGATGAAGGAAAGGTTTTAGATAAATCATTATGTAGATATATAATAATATACAAACTTCTAATGATTTTTGTTTTCCACTAGAAACTTCAAGAGCCAATTTTACGAGCATTTTTTAAACGTGAGTCATGTCTTTAAGCACGTATGTGTACAACGCATTGAGCAAATTATTTAAAAGTCGAGCAGATAATAAAATAAATAGTATCAGTTGTGCAATGAATGGACGCGCGGTCGTCAACAAGTTGGTTTATATGACTCACGCCATGTTAGTTGCTGTTAAGGGGAATTATAATATTATTGTCTACCGACGAATATAACCGTTTTGTTTTATAATGTAAAGTATTTTATAGAAAGCCTCAATGGAGCTAATTAATTGGTTTCAGCATAAAAGCACGATATTTTTAAACATATATATAATTTAGCTAAGAGTTTTAGCAGTAAATTAGGGTTTGGTTTTAAAGTCTGTGTAAATTAAAAACATATTTATAAAAAATGAATTTGTTAAATGTGCATTTGCTAAAAGTAGGTAAAAGTTTTACACATCTACTACATTTTATGATACTTTAATTTATAATGTAAAAATCTGAATGTGCAATATCTGGAGCTGCCTTTGGTTTTAAACTTTTGATATTATAAAATTTTCTACATTGTATATTGTATTTCTACAGGTATGTGAAATATGTACGTAATAAACGAAAAAAGTCCTAGTGCAGGTTAACGTTACTTAAAGAATGTATAGTCAATTAAGTAAAAGAAACACTCAGATCACAGAAACAAAAGAAAAACTCAGTTTACCGAATACAACTATCACTTTACATATCAACAGAACTTTCCTCATTCAAAGGGTTAAGGGTCAATATCTGTCATCATCAACGCAATTAGTCCTTAACAAGAGGGCATATAATAAACGGTTTTCCTTATTAAGGATAACCCACAGTTGGCTCTATTGCATAACGCTTTTGCCTTAATAAACAATTACTTACGAGACTTGTAACTGTTAGTGCATTTGCTATTGATTTCTATAATATATTTTGGGTTTAAAAGAGCGGAACACATGAGTGTTATTGTTTTTTACTTCTTTTGAAACCGTAGGTATCGCCCTTCGATATTTAAAAAAGGAATTTTGGTGTTATGATACTAACCGATTCAAAAATACGGCCAATGTTTTTTTTTACGATATTTTTGGTTTTCGAAAGTACGCTGATTGAATGGTTAGATAGAAATTAGTTGTTTAATTTGCATGTGTGTGCGATCGATATTACGTATGTTCCGGGTGGTAACCGTGACAAAATTTAAAATGCAGGATTATGTTGAACCTTCCAACAACGATAGCATGAATATCAATTAGAGTTTAATTTTGACAAGTGTGATTTTCGAACTGTCAAATCTTTACTTTTTTGGGCACTGTTTTACTCGTATCTGATTTAGTTAAGCTTCTCCTTTCGTGTCATTAGCAGCCAAGCTGGTGTCAAAATTGTTGAAGCTGCCTGCTGCTGACTTGCTACTTATTTCTAATAGCATAAATTAAATATCAACGGATATTTAATTTATGCTATTAGAAATAAGCGTATTTTTTTCTTATTTTGACTATTTTTAACACGGTTTTATTAGCTTCTTTAATCTTACACTAAAACCTCGCCTTAATGAAGCACAAGCGACCTCATCGCGTTGACGCAAGTACTTGTTGACACGATCAGGTTTGCCATCATCTGAATAAATAACAAACTGGATGATATCACCATCGTGTACACCCAGCTCAGTTACACAGGTGTGAATGGAACTTCGCGTTTTTGTTCTACGCTTAATGAAGTACCTTTATGACAGAACTGGCTGTTTATGAGAGTCCTTAGAGCCTTAGCCTAAAATTATGCTTTTTAATGCATGCATCTAGTTTTCATTCATTCTTTAATGTGTCTATTTGAAATATTTAAACAATATTGAATTAAATTAATTGAATGCCGTTTTTTAGAATTTTAAGCTAAAGGTTAACTGTAAAATCTATTAATTAATTAAACGTTAAGATTTATGTTCCTTGTGCATGTAATACGTAACCGTTCCATCTTTCAGACAGCTATAAAAATAAGGGCTAGATTATCTCCCACAATAAAACAAATGATATGGCCCGTGAAACGGGGTTTATATGCCGTTCTAATTATCTTTATCGAGTTAATATCTTCGGCAGCACCCTAACAGCAATTTAATTGTAATTGAAATCTAATTAACACAGTTGCAGAGCACAATCTTCAATTAGCTATAGATCGTCATGATTACAGATTAATAGCACGTAGATACTCCAGCCAGATTCAATTATAAAGTGACCCTTTCTTCAAATACAACTCTGCACGTGTGTCCTTATGAAATCGCCAATTTCTTTTAAAATTAACAATGGTAATGCACGTGTACAACGAAAATTCCGCATTCGAAATTAGAACGAAAAAAAAAGTTAACCCAAATTTTGCAAGAGTTGCGGAATTCGGAATAAGGGTTGCAAAAAATCCTTTCTAACCCGAGCGTCCAACGCATCGAACACGTGCATGAGGTAACAATGCGTCGATGACTCACGAACGAGCCTCGAAACGTCGATACAGAACGCCGTATTATTAAACTGGAAAAATAAAAAAAAAGATAAGCGCTCACTCGTCGTACCGCGTCAAGGAATTGTACATCTGCCGAAATTTCTCACGGATCCGTCGCTCGAGCGCTTCGTATGGTATTATTATACCGGACCACTTCGCTATCTCTACCCGCGTATTATAGATCGTGTGTTCTGGTAATTATGACGACTGGACTAGCGGTACCTCACGCCGGCCACTTTTTAATCAATAGTAGCAATTAGCATATCTGGTTTGAGGCATTTAGCGAGACGTCGACGGAATTATGCATAGCTTGAGATGCTAATTATTACAGTTGGTTTGTTGTTGATATTAGATGGGCTTTGGGAGGTGGCAGAAACATCATTTAATTATAAATAGCAAGTTAATGATTCTTAAATGATTCTTACTAATCCATTGCATTTTAGATTTTTATCCGAACTCTAGATAACAATATTATTGCAATTTTCGTTTCTGCTTTCTTTACTTTCCAACATAATTTGGCACGCTTGTTTTTACATAACGTTTTCGATTTTGCATGTGACGATTGAATCGATAGTAGAATTTCCCAGTAGCCATTTAGGGTTATCCCGCTGGTTAGCGGGTTTTTAGCGGTAGAGGCGCCCGGTTGGACAGCTTGATGACGTCATCTTAGTATTTCCTATTTGTATAATGAAACAAGATTGGAATTAAAAAATGTCGGGAATTTAGTGCCAGGATTTTCCGGAGGAGATTTTCCAACTCCGTTGTTAGCCTAGAATTTTCTTTTTGCTCTTTTCTTGGTTTTTTCCTTTATTTAGTGCTAACGAGAATGATATTTGTTAAAACATTTTTATTCTATACAGAATATGCATGTGATACCTAAAACTTCTTAATGAGTTTTAGGTTTTAATAATTAAAATGCATGAGCTAATTAACATAATACTAACGGCATACGGAAAGAGGTTTGCATTCAAATTATTTTATTTAATGCGTTGTCACACATCGTAAGCGTTAATGCTTTTAAAAATATATATTTTAAAGTAATCGATTTAGAGTCTTTTAATTAGTTGACTTTTACATAAATTTCTCAGAACAGTTTGGCAGTGGGTCATTACTTGACCTTACCAAGAGATTTAATTATGATAAGTATTTACCATACCTGTGTTTATCTGAAGTAGGACTAAGATATTATACAGCAAGGTTTCTTTGATTGAATTTTTATTATTACTAATTTTGTGCATGATTAGCATAAACCTGACGTTTTCTAAATATAACTGCATCTGTATTTTTAAGAATGGCATACTTACTTATTACTAACATAATTTGGAAAGATGCTCGATTCCCTATAACATTTATCAAAACTATTTGCTGCACGATTGAATTAGTAGTACCTAGAACCTGACTGACTTGATTTTGTTTTATTTGTTTGTAGCGCGTCTTCGAATAGTAGCGTCTATTAATTATTAAATGAGTTTAATATCATTATGGTGTAGATTACTTGCATGTGAAATGATTTTCCGAAATGAAACAAAACGATGTTTTCATTTAGTTTAGTGGTTAATGAAAATTATTTTAACTTGTGAATGTGATGACAAAACACTTGCATACGTTTGCATTACCGATATTTGGAGTATTAGTCTAATGCTAAAAATCATTTGATATTTTAGTTTTTTCGTGCATTTAGGAGTTAATCTAATGTCGAAGTTGTAGCTTAGTGACTTTTAACACTTTTACGTTTACCAACAATACCTATTGTTTTAAATTATTCGGCATTTTTTTTTATGATGTGTTTTGTGTTTTTGATTTCTATTTAATTCACTTTTGTGCATGATTTGTGTATCCTACGTGACTTTTGCAGTAGCACTTTTACTAATAACCTTTTTTGTGAGGAGCATTCTAATGAAAGCTTATGTTTACTGACAAACACTTTTATTTAAGAACTAACATTACATGAATGCTCAGCATGATAAACTAGTGTGTAGGTATACTTACATCTTCGATTTAGGCAATTAATGTAAAAGTTGTTCACGTACTTGTCTAATAACAATATTGTTTTAGATTAAAAACTAACATGCATCAATGGTTATCATGTTTCTTTTTTTATTATGGTCAGCATTATTACATGTTTTAAATAAGGTGTTTGGCTTCCAATTCATTTTCTTTATGGCATGATATTGCATTTCTTACGTGTTTTTTGTAATAGCGCTCTTACTAGTCTCTTTTTTGAGTTTCTGCCTTAACTTTTTGAGTTTCGATGTTCACTTTTTGAGTTTCTATAGTTCACTTTCTTATTTAGTGTGGTTAGAGGTTAGTCTAATGACAAAGTTATTAATTACTGACTAACAATATTGTTTAAGTAGGTAGTAAGTTTACTAACAATGCATGAATTTAGAGCATGTTTATTTTTATTAGATTCAGTAAGTGTATTTTGAGTGTCGTTTAATTAACTGCACTGATTTTACATAACTTATGTTTCTTTTATTCTGTATCTGCATCCAATCGTTGAGCAATAAATCTGCATCATTTCTATAGCACTAACACTATTCCTTTTGTTACTAACAAAAGAAAAGTTAACTAACAATAAATGAATGGATTTCATAGTAAATACGTATTCTTATTTGAACATTGCACGTGCTTATGAATAAATAAATTTCTTCTCATTGTGATCAAGATTTTGTTCATCTTCTTTCTATGTTTCCTCTTTTATTTGATTGCACAATGCATTCTGTATTTAAATAGTGCGATTTTTTACTTTTTCGGGACATGTTCGAACTTGTTTGTGGCTCGATTTTTGCAACAGGTTGGAACTTGTCTCCAGGGTGGCTTTATACTTTTAACTTTACTTTTTTATTGACATGTTATTCTCGAGGAGATGGTTATAGTCTTCGATCATTATCGTCTTACCTACTGCCTTGCTATGTAAGGTGAGGTTATTAAATTGAAGGTTTTGCATGAATAATGAAAGTGTTATGTTAATGTGACGTATAATGCATGTGCGATGTAGGTGTTTATTGCTCTTTGAGGCTGTATCGAGAGGTTCCTTGACTGGTTGCAAGTGGTTGCAAATATTTTTGTGCATAATTTAGGATTTTGATATAAAAGGAAATCGATTACAATGTTTGTCTGTGATGAAAATTAATATGTTTGTTTGAGATAAATCTTTGAAAAGCATTAACGCATGCTTAGCGAACTCTAAAGTTATTATATTAAATGGAAAAAGAAAAAAGATGTTTGTTTAGTTGTAAATTTTTTTTTTTTTTGCAATTACAGTAAGACGATCTATATCTTAAATTATTATGACTTCGATACTATTCCGTGACTCAAGCAAGAATGAAAATAGCACAACTCTAAATCTTTACTCTTTTAATTCATAATCAGTCGAAGACTCCAATATGAAACCTCAAAAAATAATTAAATAAATGCATTAGGAATGCATACATAAACCTAATGTTACAAATTCAATACAAATAATATATTTTAAATTATGTTACATATAATATGACCTAGATACTAATTATCTATTCCATCTAATACCATGTAATGGAAGCATAAAATAATCTAAACATCATTTCCGAACTAGCAACGCATTACATTTTACGATTAACATTGACGTAACACTCATTCAACTTACAGTACGCGCCTAATTGTACAAAATAAATAACAGTTCAAAACAAGAGAGTTAAAGCGGCGACTTAAAAAAGAGACCATTAAAACTCCGGTAGCTTTGCCTCGAGGCGTGCACGTGCGCGTACGCACAAAATGTTGCTCTCCGAGTATGGTGGGCGAGAGTGCTGGCTCGCGACGTCCGTCGCCCGCGCCGAGCCCGTTTGACCACTTTTTGAATTCAGTATACAACTCCAAGAATAAGCTCCAAGTACGAACATTTCATCGGTTTAGTTTCGTTGTATTAGTACTGAACCTTGCGGTTTTTCTTTGCTACTGTTTTGTAGCATATTTATGTTTGTGTTTACAATATATATTTGTTATTGTGTGTGTAGTCATTTTTGTGTGTAAGGGTTTGGGTTGCAGTAAAAGATAGCAAATTCATTCAATTAGTATATTATACCAACTTATAACACGAGTAAAGGTCAATAAATAATCCCTAAAACAATTAAAGCTTGATAAGGAAGATCACAATGCTAAGCTCACTATTCCCTAACATTAATTTATACAATACAAAATATTTTCAAAAAATATCACAACACTATCGAAAATACAATTAAAGCTTTCGAGGAGTTATCACGAGTATTGAGCAGGCCTAACCTAACTTATCCCTATATGGCACCTTGAACTAAATTAAAGCTAAAATCACAGACGGTTGCGGAAACCAACGGAGCAGTCACTGGTTTCACGGAAGACACTGATAGTTGTCAATGTTGAGTTTCAGTTTAGGCTTGCACCCAGCGGTCCTGCACGACTGGGTACTGTTGCTCCGCGGTTTGGCACTCGGTGTAGCAGTGCGCCGCTGCAAAGTCAGCTTCAGTTTTGGAGACGGTGGTCCAGAAGAAAGTGCCGGCTTCAGTCCTCGCAAAGTGCACAGGTACGTAGAAGTTGTCAGGGGTCACTGGCACAAGGTCGCACGTGTCGTCCTGGTTATACACGAGGAAGGCCGCGCCAGGCTGGCACGCTTCCATCTCCTCGCAGATTTTGCGCTCCAGCATCTCGTTATTGGAGTTCTGCTCTTCTTCGTAGCACGTGTCGCAAGTTTTGGCGGGAACGCGCTTGGTCGACTTTTTGATCAGCTTCATCAAAGGCCTCAGTAACGCCTTGATACCGCTGTTCTTCATCTTTTCACTGTTGTATCTGTTCTCGTTGATTGAGTTGTTTGTCGCGATGATGTATTCGTTGTTAGCGTAGTAAGACATGTTGATAGATTTGATAGATGAAATAGTAGTAGAGAGCGTGTGTCGCAAGTGAGATCACAGGCGGGAATGTGGGGCTGGTTGGGCCGGTCGGGCTTTTATACGGTGCGCACCGCCCCCGGCACAAAAGGTCCGCGTACGTGAAAAGCGCCCTTCGTATGTGTGGGTGAGTCAAGTGGTTTATTCGATACCCCGATATGCATTTTGAATATCGTGACAGGTCTTCATAATTTTGGTAGACTTGGGACAAGTTTTTTGGACATCATATTTTTGGGGATGTGTAAATTTGTGACAGCGTATTTTAATTTAGGATAAGTAATTTAAGACGTATTGTGGGATATATGCATTTGCTTTTGGAATAAGACTAGCTCTATTTAGCCAGTGGTACCTAACCTAACTACAACAACTACATACATTTGTGCTCATAACTTAATAGAGGCTGTGAGCTTTAGTTTATTTATCAGACATGAATTCGTAATCGAGCACTTGTCGGTAATTTTCACATGTGTCTATTTGATTCTTATTATCATATCAAACAAGTGTGTGAAGGGGTTTCATGGGAAAATCGGTCACGTGCCGTCCACACGCCCAAGTGTAGGCAAACACAACACATGTTGATTGCCCCCCGGCCTCAGTGGCCGCGACAATGCGATTGTTATCCCTTTACTGAGGTCACTAAGTTAGGGGGCCGACCCTCGGCCGCGGCGAGTTCACGCGCTGCTCACGCGCACGTCACGAGACCCCAATAACACCTTATTTAGGGTAACTGGGCTTATTAATTGATGCACTTTTATTATTTTATCATTAGGTTTTGAATATTTGTATCCGCATATTATCTTCGCCTACAGAAATGGGTAGAAGACATTCAAGTGTGGCCATTAGTAATTCTTACACGAACCCTATTTTAGATCCGGAATTTAAGTCATCCAAGTCAACTTTGATTAGCATTTTGTTTACAAAAAGAACTATAAGTTAAGATGCCACCTACACACAAAATATTCGGCTCGTACCGGTCCAAACATGTAGGATTTTTTTCTTAACATGTCCGAAGAGAGTATTACAAAAAAATTATGTTTAAAAGAAATCAGTGTAGCGGTGATAGTGGTTGCTCAGCCAATGGGGTGCGCGCGCGCCGGCAGGTGCTACGATCCGAAGACTCTCGCACACACACGCTGGCAGTTTAAATATACGATCGCTGAACACGTGCATTCGAACAGGATGAACATATGCATTTATCGGGAACGTGAGCGAGACGTGCGATATTTTTTATCGATATGAATAGATTCACGACTCCCTCATATCCGAAATAGGGTAACGCAAAGGCTAATTTGGTTATTGAAAATTGAGGGGTTGTTCGTGGGAATGCTCCTCGTTCCTAGGTTCCCAGGGTTGCTCGCACATTGAGTTTTTTTTCGGCGATTCGAGATTCGGAACGGCGACAGATGGCAAGCGGTCGATGGTTCCCGTTCTGCTTTGTTATAATAAATCGTATGGGGTATTGGAATTAAACATACCATTTTGATGGCTCAGCGCGTTTGCGCGGGGGTTGAGGGGATGAAGATGTAAACAAGTGTAAAAGGGGTCAGTGGAACTCGACCGGCTCTATAATTAAATGTCTATTAGGAGCATTTTGAGATTATTAGGTGATATTGTTAGGGGTTGAAGTTATCATTATAATGATGGCAATCAAAAGATTGCTTGAGATGATTTGGTGGGAGATTTATGATGCAAATTAGAATGAGTTAGAATTTAATGGCTTGAATAGGTTTTGTTGCCCATTAATTATAGTTCTTTGGATTGCATAGTTCAATTAAATGTATTTGACCTGTGCATTTCCCCTTCATTTCTTACTTTTTGCTTAGTACTTACCTGAGCGTGAAGGCACTACGCACCGAATCTACCTTGAAATAATAGATATTCTCACACTAACCTGCCTATAAATTTGTCACTTTTTTCCATTTCAGAACTGTTCATCACGCGAGTCCAGTTTCCCACGTTCTGAAGATGCAAAAAGTTTACAAAAGAAAGAATAGATACAGGGAAGATACTTTGCGTCATTTAAAAAGCGTAGCATTGTGCCGCGCGGCGTGACAAGTGTGTGTGACGTCATAGAACATGATCGTAGGGTGCATAATGACGCTCCCATGTATTGTTAGTTGTTTGTGATTCCACTTGTTACGTCAGAGGGTGAGGTCAGATTGTATACGATATTTTTTGTGTGATATTAAATTATTATTTAGCGGAGTATACATTGGTTATTTGGTATTTTATGTATAGTAAGGTTTGACTGTCTTTGTAAAATGTAAATACATACTACGAGATTAGATAATACATAACTTAAAAAGTCATTATATGGATTAAGTTTTCACAAATTATAGCATAAGCTGGTTTAATTAGACTAATACACATGTAGTAGTAAATGTTAATAAAAGTAGCCACCTTACAAAGGGGTGTAAGACTATTGTTTGTGTAATCACATTATTCTTAGTACAGTCACGTTCAAGAGTTTGTTGTGAAGTGTAGAAATCAACTTCAGAACTGCAAGAAAATAGGAATTCTGAAATTTATCTATACTTTTTGCGATTGCCAAATTTAATTCACAATTTTTTTCATATATTGACTGCCTCGTTGGTCTAGTGGTCGCAATTGCGGCTACTAAGCCTGAGGTCCTGGGTTCGATTCCCAGGTCAGGCAAAATGTTATTGGGGTTTTCTGTAAAGAAATTCCCAGTTGCAGTCCGGAGTTAGGAAGTTGGTGGTGTGACACCCCCGTGCTTCGGAGAGCACGTAAAAACGTCGACCCTGCGCCTGATCTCTCTCCGGTCGTGGCGGATTGCCGTACCATCGGTCTATGAGAGTGAAGGAAGAGGGAGTGCATTTGCGTTTGCGCATACACTTGTGAATTATAATATCTCCTGCGTACTTGGCTAATCTCCGTGGAGATGGGCCGCCATGACCGAAATAGTTCGGGAGGAGGAGCAGCATTTTTCATATTGCAATGTATCAAGAATAATGAACACAGATAAAGCGAAAGAGGTGTGACAGAATCGTAGCAAGTGGACATCGATAGTCTCTGCTCTGTTTTTTTTTTTTACTGGGAACATAATTGTAATATGTATATAACGGTAATAATTTTATACCACTCATATCGAATTTGTAAATTTGTAGAAGTGCCTTAATATTAATGTTAGTGTATAATCTAATAAGAATCTGTGATATGCTGGTATACGAATTATTCTGTAAGTTGTGTTAAGTTTTGTGAGTAATGAATAGAGTTTAGTTTGTTTTTTATTATTAGTTAGGTAGTTTTGTTCCTTATTATTGGTTACGTTAATTTCTACCAAATTAGTTTTGTAAATTGATTGTGCCTTATCTAAATATTATATGCAATGACGATATAATATTTGTAAGTTTGTAAATAAGAGTATTAAATAATTTATTTGTATAGTACAGAAACTCCCTTAAATTTACAATATAGTGTATATTTTTTTAAGGATACATTAATTTTACGTTTTTTTAAGCCCGTCCTATCAATTCTAATTTATGTACCACAAAAAATAATGGTTTGCTGATTGAAAAACAACATTTTCCAACTGTCAAAAGGAGATAAAAAAATCACGCCGTTCCCCTCTGTTCCGTGCGTGGGAATTTCAGTTACGGTATCACTTGAACCAAACTTGGGGGTGGAAAATAAAAGAATGTATAAATCACCCCTAATCGCTCCCATTGTTGGGCCTTACACTTGTTGCATCACCACACTGTATGAGATTTTTGTACCGACTTATATTTACCTTCTCTTCAAATAGAAGCAAGCCAATATGTACTCTATCCCTTTAAATTAGAAGTTAAGAAGATTTAATCTTTTACTGTAGACTCTAGGATTAATTTTGGTTTTAAAGCAAGGTATATGAGGGCGGTAAATTTGAGGGGTTGTCGAACAATTAAGTGAATCGCAGGTAAACTTATTTTAAATTGGATAAAAAAATTATGAAGATTTGCGTGAACCCAAACCTTCATGAATAATGGATGACATTATTATTTATGTGTATAATAGGCTGTTATATTAATATAATGTTAATGTGTTATGAGTTTTATAAATAAAATTTTATTTTTGTATATTTATTGTTTCCTTTATAGTTTGTTTCCGTGTATTAATTAAATATATTTGGTTAACGGTTATATGTTATAAATATACATCGATATCACTGTAATAATGAAGTATAATAAGAACTTACTTATACTAACTTAAAGCAACATAAGTAATACATAATTAATACCCGGAATATTGTCTTTAAATATCTGTATTTGAAAATAAAATGACTATATCAAATTGAATCTTATGTGAGTAAAATAAGGGGATCGAATGTGCTTGAATAAAAGGTATTTTTTTAAATATTTCTATAAATTTTTATGGAAAGAAAAATACGGTCGTGAGCAGGATTTCAACCTGCGCCTCCCGGATAAATACTCCAGGCGCTCTGACCACTAAGCCATCTCGACCTCTACACTATTTTTATTATAAATCTTGATCATATCAAGGTTCTTTACTTCAGTGTATTCGGGTACTAATATCTCTTGATTAAAATAAGAATAATAAAAATTGAGGGTCTAAAAGCGAAGATGTAGATTAGGTTAGTTAATTGTAACTATCTTCGTTATAAGCTATGGTTAAAACATGACGCTCATAAGATGTTTTGTTTTTATTGTAAACGTCAGAACCTCCGTCTAATGAGGAGGTAGTCGTTAAAGGAGCGAAAGGAGGAGGGAGGTGATAATATGGCTCCATTTTTGGATGCTCTCGTTAGAGCTGTGGGTTGACTGCAAGCGATTTGATAATCGGATTTATTAATTGTATTTAGGAAAATTGACCATTAAATACGGATGGAAAAGAAAATGGTGGACACATTTTAAAGGTGGATTCTACTACAGAAACTGTCTTCTACTAACAATTACTATAAGAGCGGAACGGGATGACGTCTCTAATTTTAGTGGCTACCTAAAACTATCCTAGTAAAAACATTCGGAGATTTTAATTTGACGAGCTTGAATTCGAATTTGACATTGACTTTTCCCACCTTTGTCATATAGTAACTGTTAGTAAAAGACAGGAATGTTATAAATTTGGTGGAGTTTCCTACATTAGAATTGACTATATTTGAATAATAACTTTCGTGAGGCATATTCATATTAATGTACTACGTGAGTAGTAACCGGTAAACAATAATTTATATTAATTAGAATTGACGTCGATAATTTTTAACTAATAAAATTTCGCTTATCTGATGTAAGACCGCGCCTTACATTCATATTTTAATTCGAATACTCGAGAAGATGAGTTCGGCAGTAATGCTTAATAGCTTGGGAGTTGTACTCGCATATTAAGTTTAATAACGATTTTCGGTAAAAAAGGATCGTTATTACTTTAAAGTATTAATTAATGTTTCGACGCGCTCTGTTTTGACGGCACAATAAAAATCTAACTTCTGCTTGTCTTTTTCTCTTAAATGTTTTATAAGAAACGCCGTCAATTATTATGAAGACATATTATACGATAGTTTTGAAGTTTTATTATTACTTTTGGAACCAATTAACTGGTTGGTGTCGTAAAATGGCTCATTTATTTTGAGATGTAATTTAAAATGTATGTTCGTTATATAGTCATTTTTCACCTGCTACAATTGTCTATTATTGCCCAAATGCTTAACGAATGTGTGAACATTTTAGACTATTTGTTTCTCATATACGACATTTATTTCATGTAATTAAACACGCTATGGACCAATTAAAAAATGTTTAGATATTATAACTTATAATAACATATAATTATGTAAATATAGTACTAGTGAGTTGTAGTGAATTGAATTTGTTGCGAGTTTAAGTGCCTTATAATAAAAATGTAGAATAAATTTGTGTAATGTCGAGAAAAATAGCTTCGTAATTATCTATATATTATATAATAATACCAACACAATAATATGAATATTTTCTCGTTTTAGATTGTCACGGATAAAGACGATTTGAAAGTTCAACGAATAAAATACGTTATATTATTTTTCTAAAGAAACGGGATTCGAACTCACCACCTTTGTCAGTACGTGACTAAAAATAATTATCGAATTCCGTTTGTTTGTTTTTAAAGAAACATTATAAAATAATAATTTTACAATGTTTCTTTAGAAAACTAACCTAAATTTCCTTTAAATTAGAAAATGTTGAATCTATTTTTTTTAAGGTTTTTCCCCACACTTGTTTATTTTTCCGTATCGTGTGTGCATGGGAAATTATGAAAATAATTCTTACGGGTCTGGGTGTGTACCCAGACCCGCAAGAATTATTTGTTGATCATACAAATATTTGTCTTGTGCTGGTATTGAACACTGCATCAAGAACACCGATGATTGATCATAACAATGCCTCTAATTACTATCCTCTAAATTGCTATGTAAGTACTACTGGGTGTAAACCAAGTCTTGATTGTATGAGTCAAATCATTTGCTACCATTAACCGGCGGCTACAACAACCAATGGACCAGGCTATAAATAAATAGTTAAGTGCAACGGACGGTTAATTCCAGCAATTTGTTGTTGTTCCAAACAATACGACGAAAGTCAAAAGCAGAAGCGATTTCTTTAGAAAAGATTTAATGCTCGAAATGTACTTTATATAATAATTATTACAATCAGTTGGAACTTGTGGACAGAACGATAAATGGGTGATCGATAAGAACATTTCCATTTGAGCGTTTTTATGCTTCGTGGCACGTTAATCCATCCGGAACAGTCGTTGACAATTAATACCAGTAGTGACTAAGCCAAGTCGGGCAGGCGGTAACAACAACTTTTACATTAGGTTCTAATCCCACGAAAGAATATATATATAATTCTTATGCACAAAGATTTTAATACTAACTGATATGATATCAAATTAGTTTATGGATCAAATTACGCGCAAATTAAGGATTTCTTGTTCTTTCTAGGTTAATTTGTTAAAACTTAGTGATTGAACCAACTGAGCAATTATCGTGATCAAATACTGTACTTGCTTTTTGAGTAAACTCAAAGTAAACCTATTCGTATATACTTTTACTATCTGTGTTTTTATCGTTTTCTAAGGGTCGTAGCGTGATGTTAAATAATAAGCATAATAGGATTTATATAGTCTATATTATTCTCATGACTCTGGCTTTCATATACAAAAAGAATTTTTCGATTCCGACTTTTCATTCCAGAGACTACCGCGTTTAAACAAACACACAAAAAACTCTTCAGCTTTATTATATTATATAAAATATAGTATAGATGGTATGTATAGGTTTATTTTTATTCTATAGTAAAAACAATGCCTATGAACTAAACTCGCTCATCACTTATGTCTTTCATACCGTGCGCACGCGCAGTAGACTGTAATTGTGGCTAATAGTTGTCGCAGACCGGCCCATTGCGCCGACCGACTGGATAAGCGGCGATGACCGCTATCTACTTAAGTAAGAGAGCAGGGAACATTGTTTAACAAAGTAAATAGATTATAAAATTCACTTACATGGATAAGTTTAAATTTAAAATTGTCTACTAAATGCAATTATGTTATACATTACTTAAAGAAACATAATAAAGTACATTATTCAAAGATTTTTCTGCAATTATTAAACATGGTTTAAAATTTTTGTAGCAAGAAAAATACGGTTGTGAGCAGTTATAATGGATTACGATGACGTCACCATAAGAGGTGTTAATGTTGAAGAAGAATATGGAATAGTGGGTAGAGATTGCGATAGTCACCTGGAGTGTTAATCAGACGGGGGCAGGTTCAAGTCCTGCTTTCGATTGTATTCTTCTTCTCACAAAAATCATGTGTATCAGTATGTGCTGTACTATGGTACCGTGTATGCAGATATCGGCTGCAGAAAAAACGTTGTTGCAAAACTTTTTTGTATTTTGTAGATGAGATGTAGATAGATGTATGGAGTTTCTTGCTCATTCTTCTCCATAGGAATCTTCATTTTGGAACGCGGCATTTCGAGACTATCAAAAGTACCTTAGATATGATCTAATTAGAATAAATGATAAGTGATTTGACTTTAGACGATATTTAAATCTGTTATATAAGATAATTTGTAACATGACGCTGGCCGAATAGTCGTCAAGACTTAATCGCAATAAAGGAGAAAAATAAAAAGATAATTTGTATGTTCCAGAGATAGAACGTGTTGTTATTAGTGTGTTGTCTTTATTTTTATATATATATATTCAAGGTTTTAATTAAAATGCAGTAGAAAATATTCGTAACCCGCATATTAGATTATGATAAAGTCTCTTGAGATGGAATTCGAGCAATTGCTAACTCGCTACTTATAAATTCCACCCACGATCACAATAGTAGGTAATTGTGTCTTATAAATTGTTGGTTGTCAGCCTATTAGACCTCAGGCCTGCGATTAGTGAAAATATTTCCTTCTATTTTCACAATATTAGTAAACAACTACACAATTATTATACACAATGGTTTACGACATTGTATTAACTGCAAAGTTAGTCGTGTCGGTTCGGTCACTTGTATAGGTACTGAATTGATTGCAATGACGTCGCCTTAAGACGTGTTAAAATATGGAAGAAGAATTCGCGGTTGTGAGCAGAGGTCGAGATGGCTTAGTGGTCAGAGCGCCTGGAGTATTCATCCGGGAGGCGCAGGTTCGAATCCTGTTCGCGACCGTATTCTTTTTCCATTTAATATTGTAACTTTAGGGTTCGCTAAGCATGCGTTAATGCTTTTGCAAAGACATATCTTGAACTACACAATTTTAGAATCTAACCATTTAAATTTTTCATTTACTTATTGTGAGTTTTATATTTCTTTTAGTTTAATATTTTTTATACTACTAAGGTGGCAAGCAAGCGTATGGCTCATCTGATGGTAAGCGGTTAGCGCAGCATTTTAACACTTGAAACACCAGGTACATGTCTCATGCGTCACCGATATTTTAAACGTCAAATTTGACACATCTTGTTGATAAAAAGATAAAATTCAATACTTCTAAACTTTTATCGACCCCACAAGTTAGTCAAAAAAGATCCGTGCTCATATACCTCCAACGGAAGTCACTGCGCTGACAATGTTGCTAGATTAAAATTAGTACTTCCTACTGCCAACACACCGCTTCCTCAAGGAGCACTGGTCACCTTATTCCCCGTTAGGAACAAAATACTAGAAAAGAGTAGTGTTAATTCGCTATGATTTTTTTCAGTTTTTCAGTAAGTGCCGATAGATAGGGAAAGAAAACCTTTCTTCTTATTTTCTTCATATATTTTTAATTTTCAGCTCAAGATAAATCTTTGAAAAGCATTAACGCATGCTTAGCGAACTCTAAAGTTATAATATTAAATGAAAAAAGAATACGGTCGCGAACAGGATTCGAACCTGCGCCTCCCGGATAGCGCTTAGAGTATTTATCCGGGAGGAGTAGGTTCGAATCCTGTGACCGTTTAATATTATAACTTTAGAGTTCGCTAAGCATGCGTTAATGCTTTTCAAAAATTTATCATGAATTTTAAGGTAATTCTTTACGACATTGTATTAACTGCAAAGTTAGTCGTGTCGGTTTGGTCACCCGTATAGAGACTAAATTGATAGCAATGACGTCGCCATAAGACGTGTTAAAATATGGAAGAAGAATTCGCGGTGGTGAGCAGAGGCTTAGTGGTCAGAGCGCCTGGAGTATTTATACGGGAGGCGCAGGTTCGAATTCTGTTCGCGACCGTATTCTTTTTCCATTTAATATAATAACTTAAATTTTCAGCTCATTTAAAAGTTAGTCTGCGCTTGAGGCACCAGTTACAAATAAATCGCTTGCCGCTTATGCTTTGCACCATATCCTGCACGTAGTAGGTAATTATGGCTAATAGTTGTCGCGGGCCGGTCCATTAGACCGACCACCGCGGATTAGCTGCGCCTGCGCAGGCCACTGTCCACTTAAATTATATAATAGCAGAAAACACTGCGACTTACGCTGATTGAATGGGATTAATAAATGTAAAAACTACCGGCGATGTCCTTTGATTTTGTATGGATTCTTGTATGTAATTTTCTTAGACACTGTAATGGAAGAAAAACATGGTTTGTTGGATGTTTGTGATGTTCTTCAAGATTTAATAATGTTTCTTGTCGGTAAACTTAGAAGTCTAAAAGTGGAATTATAGGTGTTATAGGAGAAGTAAATAAGATATAGTAGCAGGTTAGAGGTATTAAATGTTCAGAAATGATTTTATTTGTATTAGTTTTCAGATCAAGAATTTCGTGTAAAATTTATTATAGTACTTTACAAGTCTGTGTAAAATGGTGATGAAGATTAATTTAGCATAAAGTTCTTTTTACGCTACAGATTTTTCTATAATAAATAATACCTAAGGCGTACAAAAACAAGCTACATATTACTTGCTGTATCCATCAGTTCCCTCATTACGTGCTTGTTAAAAAGAAAACAGAAAATCTTGCTAGACAGATTGAAGAGATCACGTGATTCATTTACAAGCTCCAAGTGTGGATAAAAAAACTGACTAATGACAAGAAGGATGATTGTAAAACGATAAAAAAGCAATAACATCGCTGTCTATGGTGGGAGAAATTATTGCTACATATTGCCTACTAATGTCGATGGTGTTATTAAATTTGTATTGGTATTTATTAATCGTATAGTCTATAAATTAAAACTGTTCCAAGGGCGTTTTAATACTAAGGTTACTCTGACTTTAATTAAGATCTAGAAAGCGATACAATCTTTAGACGCAAATGTGTGTAATCTCTATGTTACTGTTTGACAATTATTGCAGTTTTTTTTAGGATAATGTGACGTTTATTTCTATAATAGTGACTCGACAAAGACAAATCTACCTTATCTTTTTCTGCATTGCAATACCCAGTCGTACAATTGTTTTTAACCTTGCAACTCACTCGAAATTTTTCTCCTACATATATGGGTGTGGGTTACAGACAAAAATCTCACATGCATAAACATCCATACTCGGAACATTTATCTGCAAGTGATACAAATAATGGTTCCGTGCGGGAATTGAACCCGTGGCCCACGGCGCGCATTCGATCTTTTGGCTGCTAAGATATGAACATTATTAGATATAATATGAGGCTTTATTATAATTTATACCAATTACCAATTATTTAGATCTTGTATATAACATAACATAGCATCATGCCTGTATTCCCCGAAGGGGTAGGCAGAGGTGTACACAATTGCACACCCACATTTCACCAATGCTGTAATTAAGTCCCATGTAATAGGCTAATAGGTGATGAGCCTGTTACTATGTACTGGGCACAATTCCAAACTCCGGGCTGCTACTGAGAACACTTCGCCCGACCTGGGAGTCGAACCCGAGACCTCATGCTCAGCAGTCGCGTGTGGGACCACTAGACCAATGAGGCAGTTTGATCATGTATATTAAGAAATTTGAACATGCCCATGTATATTAATAAAAGTGGGGTAATAATTTTGAGCCACTACATTTAACAGTCAACACAATTATCGGCCAAGAACAATGGATTTATAGGATTTCACAAGTAAACAAACTAAATCACTTCAATTGAGTTTAGTTAATGATTGGGCTTACAGAACTTATGGTTTCGACCAAACTTCACAATTCAAATTCCTTTAGCGCCAAAAACGGTACAAAGGCTTACACAATGATTACTGGCACATAAACATAAAACTTACCATATTAATCTAATCGAGTTTGCCAATCGACTACGAACAATGTTGGTTTAAATCTTTAAATGTACTTATTCATCGTACAGATACAAAATAAAATAGAGTATAAAGAA
Organism: Xylocampa areola; assembly: GCA_935421205.1. Classification (NCBI taxonomy): domain Eukaryota; kingdom Metazoa; phylum Arthropoda; class Insecta; order Lepidoptera; family Noctuidae; genus Xylocampa; species Xylocampa areola. The sequence goes on from OW285215.1 coordinate 12,715,652, forward strand.
CATTAATAAAGAACACAGAGTATACAGAAAAAAAAGAATGCCAGGGCTAGGTATTCTACCATTGAAACACAACAACTATGTTTAAGGAAAACGGCGACGGATGGAAAACGGCGGTCTTCACGGTGGAATACTAAATAAATAATAATACTTGGAAAAGCAATTTAAACGACCCACTTTTAAATTGTGAAAACACATTTAATTGTGCTATTGTTTACAAAAATGGATAAACCCTAGATATTCCACAACAAAAGTTTTAAACAATCAACCAAACCAATAAGATGTTGCTGTGCAAATTTTGATTTGATGTTTAAGGCGTAAATTCATGTTAATTAAAAAATAAAACATTTATCTCAAAGTAGGTTCTTTATACATTAATTTTATAATTGTAACGTTTTTGTTAACGTGTTTGGTAGGTAAATCAATAAAAATTATCAGTATTTAAAATCATTTCCGGATCAATTCTTTATTTTGATAAGCAAATGCATTAAATGATTGTAAGAGAGGAAAAAAGATCGGTATCGAAGATATGCAGACCCTCTTTACGCCAAATTATACTTGGAAAATTAATAAAAACTACCGTTTCTTTTCCGCTCAGCCACGTACAGAATTATACGTCATAACAATAAAAATCTATTGTGTCTGCTAATTAGCGAGCCAACGGCTTAAAATAAGTCGAGTGTTGGTTAGTTGCCAATATTCATGACATAGTTCTCGTACTGAAGAGTAAATTTAGCTTCTTCATCGCCAACGTCCATACCACGTTGAATACACCGGTTCTCGTCCGATCACCGAAGTTAAGCAACATCGGGCGCTGTTAGTACTTGGATGGGTGACCGCCTGGGAATACAGCGTGACGTTGGCTTTTTGTCTTTTGTTTTAGTATTTTTCGAATTAATATTGTAGGTACAATATATTTTTTTAACGAGTAATGTAATGTAATTCGTCTGTTTGCCACTATGAATATTTATTAAATTTTTAAAACCTTCTAAATTATTAATAAAATAAGTCAACATGTAAGTGTTATGGATTAATTTAAGTCTTATATTAAAATTTATTTAATATTTAGTGAACTGATATTCACTTAATTATCTGCTAACCGATAGCAGACTTTTTTCACTAAGGCGCTGGGCAACGGCCTAGCCGTCCGAAGTCTTCCTATTCCTACACCTACAACGCCAATGGACCGTTGCATTTTGCGCCCTCCAACAGGAGGCTAAGGTTTAAACGGTTGATGTCGGACTACTGTCATCCTCCAGCGGTTCTACCGCCGGACAAAGCAAGTGGCACTGCAACCCCGTCCGGCAGTAGTCCGACACCAAACGCATAAATTAAAAGAGCCCTTACAGCCAAATTTGGCTTTGCAGACACTTTCGGACACATAGATAATAGATAAAAAAGGGCCAGAGACATCATTGCCGGATACGAGGAGGACGATACTCACATTTTATTTTCTTAATTTAAATAAATGATTGATTGACTTATGTAATTACTAGCTTCTGCTTGCGACTTCGTCGGCGCGGACTTCAGAATTGTGTCTAGTCGAGATAAAAAGTACCCTATGTGTTAATCCAGGCTATAAACTATCTGTGTGCCAAATTTCATTCAAATCCGTTCAGTAGTTTTTGCGTGAAACAGTAACAAACATCCATACATACAAACATTCACGTTTATAATACTAGTAGGATTAGCCCATTAAGTAAAAACCTATACTAATACAGTAGGACCAAGCAAACATCCAACCTTTTTTTTTGGTTAGTTGCCAGATGATCTGGTAGTTACTCGAGAGTAAATTTAGCTTTTTCATGGCCAACGTCCATACCACGTTGAATACACCGGTTCTCGTCCGATCACCGAAGTTAAGCAACATCGGGCGCTGTTAGTACTTGGATGGGTGACCGCCTGGGAATACCGCGTGACGTTGGCTTTTTGCCTCCCACCTCTACTTCATCAACATTTTGATGCAGTAACCAAATTTTTTATGTACATATTTATTGTTCTACATTACATTACATTACTAATAAATATAGAGACAATTGGGTACAATGTTTTAAACGAACCACTTCTAAATAGTGAAATCACATTTAATTGTGGTCAAATTATGTATAGTCGAACTAAGAAAAAGTCTGACTCAAGTTAGTAACGACTGACATAAGATAGCAAATATTGAGTCATTTCAATACACAGATCGTTCAAATCTTGATGTTTATTTTGACAAGTTGACGGTTTTTTAGGTGCGTTCACTTTATTATTTCTTACTATAGGAAAGGTTTGTTTGTTTTAGGCGTAAATTCATGTTTATAAAAAAAAACATTATTCTCAAATTTGGAGGCCTTTAAAAAAATATTTTATAAATGTAACGTCTAGTGTTTGGTAGGCCTATCTAAATAAATTAATCTTATCCTAAAATGTATCATGATTAAGAAAACATTTTCGTATATGTCCTTTATTTTGTTAAACAAACGCATTGCATACAAAGAGGGTTTTCCCCTCTTTATGCCAAATATTCTTGTAAAATTAATAAAATCTTCCATTTATTATTAAAGTGAGTTTTGGTAAGTTGCCAATATAGATGGCATAGTTCTCGTACTGAAGAGTAAATTTAGCTTTTTCATCGCCAACGTCCATACCACGTTGAATACACCGGTTCTCGTCCGATCACCGAAGTTAAGCAACATCGGGCGCTGTTAGTACTTGGATGGGTGACCGCCTGGGAATACAGCGTGACGTTGGCTTTTTGTCATTCTTTTTTTGTATTTGTCGAATTAATATCGTACAATATATTAATTTAACGGGTGATGTAATTTTATACTTCTGTTTTCCTCTAAGACTATTTCTTAAACTTTTATAATATCTTTCTTTAAGATCCTAAATTAATAATAAAATAAGTCAACATGTAAGTGTTAACTTATATCTTAATTTAAAATTAATTAAGTAAATACATATAAATTTTTGCAAAGAATTACCGCTAGCTTAGTGTACTCTAAAGTAATATTTTTTTAGTGGAAAAAGAATACGTTCGTGAGCAGGATTCGAACCAGCGCCTCTCGGATGGAGTATTTATCCGGGAGGCGCAGCTTCGAGTCAATAAATCAAGAGTTCATGAATTTCAACAAAAAAATTGGTAACCGTTTTAAATTTTTTCAGTTGAAATTTTATCTTTAATTTATTTCTGTATGCGCAAAAGAATAACTTTATTATTTTTACTAGACGGACATCACGACAAGGCGGTACCCCATTTTTTATTATTATTATTTTCTTGAAGAAATGCCTACGCTTACAGCTCTGACACGGGGAGATAGAGCGGTTATGTGGGACTCGAACCCACTAAAACTCCACGGTGTACCTCCTCAGCCACTTGACGGCGGGACTCGCTAACGCTCTCGCATACAACCGTGAACCCACCAGTGGCAGTCCGTTGCCGGACTTCCTCTCACGGGGTATTGTACCCCTCAACGGCACACCAGACACATGGCGTGCCGCAAACACCTCGGAGATCATGTGCAACGGGCACCAGACGACCCTGTGTCCTGACGCCCAAAGTCCCCTGCGACGGATCAGGTCTGTGGCCCCGCCGCCTGCCACTACGGCCGCAGAGGATAGGGAGAGCGGCGCCTTGCTAAGCCGACACTCCTCCTCCTCTGCGGCCCCACCGCGTCCGCCATCTAACGGTGGTGACCCTGTCAAGGCCGCGAAAGGCAGGGAGAGCGGCGCACCGACATACCGGCACTCCTCTCCCGCCGCGGCCCCGATCCCTCTGAGCTGCGGTGCCACTCATACGACGCTGCAGCACACCGCAGTTGCGACCCCCATAAGGCCCGCAACCGCATTTAAGCTCAATTAATATTATATCCTCTAGCGAATTTGCAATGCCTGGAAAGGGCAAGTTTATAAGATCCACTTCAATTAAGACCTATGTATAATGTACACTTAGTTAGCAAATAAATTTGAATTTGAATTTGAACCTACGCCGGCGCCGCTCCTACATGGGCTTTAAGGCAAAGCCCAAAGGAGCGGCCCTCCTCGGGTTCCGTTAGCTTCACCGTGGGTGATCAAGCCACCAAGTCGACAACCTCCTAGGTTCAAAAAATTGAATCATTAAAGTTTTTTTAATAAACGTTGTCCCACACTAGGAATTTCTTCCTGTATCGTAGGTGCGTTTATAAACACACCCAGACCCGGAAAAAAAAACTGGAGATCCAAGTAGATAATACAAATACCTATTTGCTCCGTGCAGGAATCGAACCTGCGACACGCGGCGCAGCAACCGGTCTCTTGACTACTACGCCAACCACGCTGTCCGATTGTCATTATTCATCATTCATCAGTAGGTAATAACCCAGTGACTTCACTTTAGCGTTACATAAGTTTTCCAGTTGCTATAATTATGAATGTTTAATCTACGAATTATTAATTATTGATATGCTGCAGATTACCTCTAAGTAGGTACTCAGTAATTCAAATTACTAGTAAATAGGGTACAATGTTTTAAGGCCAAGACCTAGAATGGCAGCACCTACGAACTATCATGTTTTGATTGATGAGAACCAATCAAAACATGTTGCTAAAGTTACAATATTAAATGGAAAAAGAATACGGTCGCGAACAGGATTCGAACCTGCGCCTCCCGTATAAATACTCCAGGCGGTCTGACCACTAAGCCATCTCGACCTCTGCTCACCTACGCGAATTCTTCTTCCATATTTTAACACGTCTTATGGCGACGTCATTGCAATCAATTCAGTACATTACAAGTGACCGAAATGCCTGTTCGCGACGTATTATTTTTCCATTTATTATTGTAACTTTAGAGTTCGCTAAGCATGCGTTAATGCTTTTCAAAGATTTATCTTAAAAACATGTTGCTCTTTCTTTCCTTACAAAGTTTGTCAAAGCAATAATAATCCACATTTACTTACTAATATTATAAATGGGAAAGTAACTGTTTGTTTGTTTGTTACCTTTTTACGAGTAAACAGGTGAACGGATCGTAATGAAATTTTCAGGGAGATAGATTTTATCTTGGGTAGGACATATGCTAGGTAGCATATGTCCTACCCAACCCGGGATATTTATATATAAATTTGTGTACATTTTTTTTTTTTTATTGTTCTTGTATGTGTAGAAATTTAGAAACGATACAATTATTTTCTTACTTCTTCTTCATATAGGCAAAACTTTGAAATACCATAATATAATAACCGTACCGCAAGTAAGATTTTAGTATGTGATATCAACATTTTTTGTTTCACCGATAGCATATCAAAGTAGTTTTTTTAAAATGTATCGACTCGTACCTTCCATTGCCTGTATAATGAGATTGTATTTATTTTTATTAAAATTTTAAGGTTTCCAAATTGGCTTGATAAAGCCTTAAACCATGAGGAGTAGAGGAGGGGAGGGAGGCCTTTGCCCTGCAGTGGGAGAAACAGGGTAAAAATAATAATTTAATTTCAAAAAGTTCGCAATTGCTAGTGTCCAAAATCTTAACCACAGGCTAGGTCATTCTTTTCTAACTGACGTAAGAGGTAAACGAAGTTAAATCAGTTTGTAATGGAAATAGTAGGCTTACTCTTGAACCTAAAACCGCATTAAAAGTTCATACTTTTACGTTAAAAGGATTAACTATGATGTAGGTAAATTTATTTTAACATAAAAAATTGTTTTATTTCTCTGATTTAATATTAGAATTGGATAGGAATTGGTATTAACTTCAAGAGTAAACCCCCCTGGTTGTATAAGTTATGCGTTCTGTCGTCTTTAATTTAAGAGTTGTTAAGTATTCCCCCACTTTCTTTGGTGTGCAAGCTTCGTCTAGTTCTTCTGCTTTAAACATCATGGTACAGTCTCCTAATGGCAGACCTCTTTACCTTGAGTGACGGAAGAAGTACTCCACATTAAAACAGGTTGCGTTGCGTTGCAAACATGATAAATCTTTGACGCGAACATACAGGTAAATTAATGTTGATTTTCCTTAAGTGTTTTAGAGGTCAATCGGCGAAATGATAGCCGAAACAATTATAAGGATCAATTAGCATGATATAATTTTAATAAGAGTATAATGCTAAATGAAAATCGGATGATTAATATATTTCTCATTGCATGCTATAACGAACTTTATTAAAATTGCATGGACTAGTCTCCAAGATGCGCTGTATGCAATCAATATACTATTTAGAATACAATACAAAAGGCAAAGGGTGCTTTACTTATAATGAAATAGAATAAGAATAACAATTTATTATTTGCAAGCATACGAGTACAGAAAGTTGACAAATGTTATATAATAGGTGACTGGTGCGCAAATATTAGATTATAATGTGGTTAACATTATTTCTTACATGTAAATAATCAACTTATAATATAAAAAATGAATAGAATAAAGTTAAATTAATTTAATAGGAAAGGCACTGTCTCCTGGGATACAGGCCACAACCTAGTCCAGGAGGCAGGGTATGTAACATATTTCGTTGCAAATTAAGAAACTTTATTATTATTAGAATAGAAATACTAGACCAAAAGGTAGTATATTTTGGGAATTTTGCGAATCCTGATTGACACAATCGTAGAGTAAAGCGAAAGCATTAGTTTCTATAGATATTTGACGCTTATTTCTGTTGAATGTTCAAAACATATTTAACAATTTCTCTACCACTTAAAGTACTAAGCAAAAATGGCATGCAGGATATGCAGTGTGCACGAACACAGAACACGCTCTCACAGCAGGGGACAAATCGTGAGGACTTGCACTAATGTTTACACTTACATTACAAAACAAAGCAACAAAATAATCGTATACCAATCTAAACGCGGGTTCATTAACTTGTAATTACACTTCACTAAAGCTCTTACACAAGACGCGAAAAACGATATCATTGTTTTGTGATGAGTCCATTGAAAAGTAGGTAGAAGATTGTTGCTTGTATCTCATAGCAAAACCTTCTATGGATATGCAATATAGCAATTATCTCATTTAAATCATTAAATCTGCGGGATTTAAAATAGTAGCGGTTCGAAGGCGCCTCCTTTTTATCTGAAGCCGGCGTTCAATAAAATTAGAAGTAATTATGGTCGTTAGCGACTGTTATAGAGAACCTTAAGCGATTCACTCGTGTTTCTTTACAAAATTAACGAAATCAACTGCGTCGATATTGTAAAGCTTTGAAGGTTTCATTATGACAGATAATCGAACTGCTTTGGTGGTCTATTACTTGATGAAAATGGTAGAAAATATTTGTTTTTTATGAATCATTTCATTATAAGAGATAGCCGCCACAGCCTTTCTGGTTCTGGCAATAGTAACCAAAAGTTACTATTGCCAGAACCAGAAAGGCTGTGGGACCATCCTGTGGTAGAAATGGTTTCAGTTCTCCACCGAGTCAGTCGGTTTATGCGTCATAGGAGCTGACCGGTAATAATGTATATAATGTTAGGTACTTATACGTTATTACCGGTCAGTACAATGTACCTATGTCTAACGTAGTCAATGCCAGTTAAAATCCCTTGTACAGAAACATCATAATCAAATTATCTATACAAACAAGCACTTCAATCATATTTCTGTGTTTGTCTGTGATCTTAAAATATGTAAATGCTAAAATTTTTGTGATATCTGCTATTTATACGATGCCTTATAAATGACCGTTTTTAGACTTTGCGAGAGGAAAAAAAATGAGAATTTTAGGTACCTATTAAAACAGAAAGATTAACTTATGTTTTCGTTCATTTCGATATCTCGCAGGATTCAGAAGATATGATATAAAGGTATAAATATAAAGGACTAGTTGTCCAAGTCTCTCGCGAACAAAGACGAGGGCACTATAAGCTAATTAATAAGAATAAGTATAGAACATACACTTCCGTATATTGGTCACAAATGAAAGTGCCTTAACGCCTGAGATGTTGATAAATCTTTGTATTCATCTTCTTATTGTGTGGTTAATGAACAACCTATAGTGTCAGAGTTTAAAACACCCGTAGGTTTCTGACATGGCTTTACACACCATCGAGAACATCTCTCCGGGGTGCTGGTTTCCTCACGATGTTTTCCTTCACTGTTCTAAGCAAGTGATAATTAATACATAATACGGACATGACTTCGAAAAGAGATTGGTGCCTTGGATTCGAATTTGCGACCTTTGACTTGTCAGTCGAATGGTCCTACCGCTAGGCTCTAATCTTTGAATTGATTGACGCTTGCGTGGCGAACATTTAAGATAAACATTTTTGTGGAAAGAAATATACGGTCGTCGGATTACAGTGGTACGATACGTAGCAGGATTCGAACCTTCGCGCCTCGTGGATACATATTGCAGGCACTCTGACCAGTAAGCCCTCTCGACCTCTGCTCACTACCCCGAATTCTTCTTCCACATTTTTATACGTTTTTTGGTGACGTCATTGCTATCTATTCAGTCCAAATACAGGTGACCGAATCCACACGAATAACTTTGCGTGTAAAACAATGTTGCTTGAATTGACTGACTTCGATTTTTAAAGGCTGATACATACATACATACATACAACACGCCTGTATCCCATTGGGGTAGGCAGGGACTATCGATTTCCATTTGCTACAATTCTGACACACCTCTTTCTGATGATGATAGAATATACCAAAAGTATTCATAATAGTGCGCGACGAAGACGGCAATTATAGACAAAAAATCAATCGATGCCTATTATTATAATAATTCTTCCTGACCTTACTATCTATTGCAGGGAAAATTATTTTCTATGCTTCATTAAAAAAATGGAGCATAACAAACCTCGTTTACCACGATATTGTTATTTATCACGATATTAACACGTCAGTAGAGGGTTTAGCGTGATTTGGTCCAAAATTAACCCCTTTGTTGTGAAGGGACGGCAATTTAATCCTTCGCGCGCGTTCACGATTCGGTTAACTGGCAATCAATCGGTTAAAAGTTAATGATTACTACAATTAAGGAACAGTTTGTCCGGTTATGGGGGCAAAATGGTCTGTTATGGAAATTAGGCGGCTTGCAAACACAGAGATGATGAAATCAGATGTATTTTTAGATTGTGATCCTGATTCAGATTCACTTTAGCTAATGACATTATTGATTTTTGAGAAAAATTATTTAGAGTTTTATAATTACCACGTATTTAAAGTTGAGTGCCTCGTTGGTCTAATGGTCGAACTTGCAGCTGCTAAGCGTGAGGTCCTGGGCAAAATATTCGGGTCAAGCAAAGTATTTTTATGTTAGAATAATCTCAGTAGCCGCCCCGAGTGCCTGGTAGATGGCAATAGGCCATAGGACCTTTGGTTTAATGTGGGTATACATTCCTCAAGGGGATAGGTATAGGCGCAGGAAGACAAAACCTAATTAGAATTGATCGATAACATACTTGAAGTGAAACTTGAGTACTTATACTTTATTCGAAGAAATTAGTACTTCACCACATGTGCGATTATCGACAATTGATGTAGTTTTGAAGTACCGGTACTTAAGTTCCATAATTTCGGTAATTCTGCCTCAGCCTCCACACTTCTGAAATTATCCGCACTTGGTAAGAGCTGTTCTTCCTGGTGATAATTGCATCAAAGAATTACACGGGTTACCACATCATTCCGGAGAAAAAAATATACAAAATTGCTTTACCAAATGCATCCAAACCACGATTCGCAGTTACCTCCCCAATTTCTTTCAGCTCTTTTTTACCACTAACAACTGCAATTACGTGTCCTTAAACGATATTTTTAGTGTAAATGATACACTTAACCCTTCAGCTGGTCATATGAGTTTTTAATACACAAACGAGTTTAAGAGCCTCGAGTATAACACCTTTTTGCGCTAATGCAAGCCCGGAACACCTAATTTACGATGATTGGCGTCGTTCAGCTTGATTTGTCTTAATGATGGTAAATTACAGCACTAAAATGTGAACCGCCCGTGCGGTCCAGCTCAAAATGATTCTCGAGTTACATTCACGGAGAATTGCCGATCATTTGGTTGATTATTTATTAAATTTTATTAGTGTTTCGCTTCATAATTGTCGATAATTATGTCGTAAAGGATTGGCACTTAGGTCCTGTAATCTGAATTGGTAGGGTTAGATCTAATTTAGATATTCCATACGACTGTGTAGTTACCTAAGGGCTTTTAAATAAATAATTGTTCGTAAAAGGGTTGTCATTTTGTGTAATGAGTTGGTTGTATTATTATTGTAACATTTGGATAGGTATTTATTTGAAGTGGTCAAATTAATGTCAACCAATTACATCCTTGCTTCATTAGTGTTTAACTATCTATGTTATTGCTAATAATTAATCAAATTAACTTGACTTACTGCGACTTGGTTTAAAGCCATGTAAAGCATAATGACAACAGTTTACGATAATGTGTATTACTCACCAAATCCTTTAAGTCGCGTATGCTAATTAGCATTAAAATTCTCCCGAATTGGGCTTATTAATTTTAATACCCCAATCCTTTTACATCACCGCATTAAAATATAAACCCTGGAAATATTTTAGCATTTTATCATGCCCCTAAATAATAGTGATAAAGAGCCGAATAAAAAAGATTTCTAAAGATAAATACGTCGTGTCTTCGTGGAGGAATTTTATCGTTCTGATAATAAAATATCGTTTAACACTACAATAAAACCGAAAAGGGAAGGGGCCAACTTATCTCGGATCGAGGGAGGCCACAAAATATACCCTTATCATGGGGTCTAAGGTTGTGTCTGTAATCTGGTAACATATTAAATGTTTCAACCGCGAGACAAAACATTTATTTATTTCGGTATATTCTAAGATAGTATTTAATACTGAGTATGTATGGGGATTTATCAATTTACTTTAACAAGGATAAACTTTCAAATCCCACGTAAAAATATTCATATAACGAGAATAAACCACCAAATTCTACGCAAAAAAATGTTTTAAGTAACAAAATCGTCTTAACAAAATTTGAATTCATAAACCGTCAAAATCAACTCCCAAAGCTCATCCAAACATCCGTCAACCCGTAAAGCTTTATAAACAACCAAATCGATTTACCCTTAAACCTGTAAAAACAAAGAGTCATCATCGATCATTTTCTAGAAACGGTCCGTTGTTCAATTCGTTCGGTAAACCGAAAACTTTGCTCCGAAATTACGGCCCTAAGAAAACAAGAAAAAATATTCCCGAAGATTTATTTAAGGGAGCGTAAAGATCTGTTTATGGTATGCGTCGGTAATTAAGGGGCTGCGCACACGTGCGCGCTGGCAAAAACGTAAAAGAAAAAACTAATACCTGTTTCTCTCGACTCGAGAGCGACAGGTCCGCTGACACGATCTTTTGGGGTTATAGTTCTCAAACTTTGAGGACTTTTGTATAGGTGAGTAAGCTTCTAGAGAAGTAAATAAGGTAATTTGACGTCATTTTCTCTGCAAATCTTTCTTAAGAAGTTATTACGAGAAATGATATACCTTTAACAAAAAAAATATAAGGGATCCAGACTGAAATTTTTCTCATATCTATATAATAAGAAAATACTTGGTACAATATACTTTACAGGGTCATCTTTTACTTTACCTTCTTTAACGTAAAATAATCAGCACGTAAATTGTTAAAGATTTTGATATATATTAATTATATATTTAAATAGGTCCAAAGGTTTGAGCGCCGCTGTCCTCGTCTTCCCTTAATGTTATCTTATTATAGCTAAAATGACTTCGGTGTTCAGAGATAATAGCTGGGTCCAGGGTTCTTAACCACCGCTTTTTACCAGATTTTTTCAAACCCACGATAATGCTTTTAGATATTGCGTGTTAGAATATTTTGATTTCAGGAGCGTCGTTAAGTGAGCTTGTGAATACTTGTGATTACGTTTCAACGCTTTTGGGCAGTTAGGATAACATAAATTTTCTTTTAATGTCTTCTGATTGTAATTTGTGAGTGTATAAAGGACTATAACAGAATGCACTATGTAGTTTGTCACCACGTATTTCGTTGATAACACATGTTTACAGGCAGGTATTTTAGCTCTTTGAAAAAAATGATATGACTGTATATATTTAGAATTTAATTCGGTAACTTTTACGTCATTTTCGCTTTCGTATACTGTAATTATAGTTTGTTAAATAAATACGAATTTTCATCGTTAATATCTCGATGTATCTTAATATTCGCTATTTTTATATGCTTACATGCTAGACGGTACCTATCATTTAATAATTTCACACGCTTTTTTTAAATATATTTAATGTACCTAATATGAAATATGTACCTAATATCAACAACAAAAAAAACAATTGATACACATTCATCACGCTATAGTTGTGATATGAAGCTAAAAAATATAATTAGCGCGTGCTTGTAAGAATCATTGTTTTGAAAGGCGATCATGGTGTTCAATAAAAAGGAGTATTGTTATGTATTTGAGCGAGAACCACCGCGGGACAATGTTATCTTGCCACGATCAGCAAGTGGTTTGAACAATCATCTGTTTTTGTTTATGAATTCCTTAGTGATTTTTTGTATAGATTATGTTGAAGTTTTCTTAGACAATAAGGTTGTTAATAGTATTTTATGTTACATTATTTACTGTTTTTGTTTAGATAGTTATGAAATCTGTTTATTGTAGAACGTAATGAGTTACTTATTTTATAGAACATGGTTCACGTATCTGCATGAAAGGTCAGTAATTCTGTCTGTAGTGACTTTGATGATGATGACGTGTGAGTAGACGTATTAGAAGATAGATGTAAAATTTGATTTGCGAGTGGAGAATAGTTGGCACACTTGGAGTAGATATAATGCAAGGGGTGCAGGTTTAAATCCTTGTCGAGGTCTTATATCCACGAAAATTATAACTTTCTATGAAACTAGGGACACGCCCCGGCTTCGCTAAGAAAAAAATATAGTTTATAATTATAAAAATATATTATTATAAATTTATATATATTAAAATGTTGTTTTTTTTTTCAGGCGTTGGATACGACACAATAAATAAAGGATGACATTAATTTAAAAATAAAAAGTACGCCTCCTGCGCGAATTATATTTTTTTATTACACACCTAGCCTATTTCCCATAAATCTAAATTGGTTCCGGGGGTCTATAAAGGCCACTTTGGCTGAATCATAAAAGGAGTTACTTTATTGACAGCGCGGTTGGCGCAGGGGTCGAGAGACCGACTGCTGCGCTGCGTGTCACAGGTACGATTCCTGCACGCTGCAAATATTTGTACGGTCCATAGCTAATTGCTCCGGGTCTGGGTGTGTGTGTGCGCTTGTGAGATTATATGTCTGTAAACGCACCCACGATACAGGAAGAAATTCCTAGTGTGGGGCAACGTTTTTTTAAAAGAAAAATAAAAGAAAAAATGTATTAAAATAATGATTCATTTTTAGGAGAAATGCTCGAAGTGGCCATTTTTTGACCCCCAGGGCCTTTAGAATACTGGAATAAAGTAACTCACAAACATACATACTTACATCAACTCTAAAACATAACACATTTTTTTGGGGAGAAGTTTAAAAAATAAAAAGTACTTAAATCAACAATGATTTACATATAAGACGGGAAACCCAATGAGATCTATTTCTATTTTTATACTAAGTGCCTATCTACTGGATCGCGGCCTAGAACGGCCTCGGAATACGGTCTTATCACAAGGTCATAAGGTTGTGGTTGTCACGACAAATAGTTCTCTTAACATCTATTAAGTGAGTTTATTGAGATTGAGATTAATATGAGAGGTTTTAACAGATCATTCTACATTGATTTAGTAGATTTATAGTAGCTAAATTTGTTTTAATATCACTGGTATCGGAACCCATTTTATATGGCTATTAATAAAAAATGGCGATAGAACTCATTGCATTTATAATTTTTTGTGGCGAGAAGAATAAGTGTCGTGAGTTGGTTTGAACCTAAAACATGTATCAGCTATATACCTACTGATTAGATTAATCATTTATAAGATATACCTATAGTCCTATTTACTTATCTGATGACGTGGAGTACGAAGACCTGATAATCGAAATGCCGGGAAGGACGAAACGGAAGCTTACCGTGGCTTTTTTATTTCTGTTTCAATTGCTAAATAATTGTATTAGTGTTGTCGTTCATATTTTATACTCTTCTTCGCCCAATAAAATAAACCTTGTCGACGAGCCCTTATTATCTACATTTACACTAATAATAATATTAAGAAGAGGAAAGATTTGTATTTTTGTATGCAACGACTCAAAAACTACGAGCCCGATTTCAAAAATTCTTCCGTCATTAGAATGCTACATTATCCCTGAGTAACATAGGCTATATTTAGTACTAGAAAATATTAGGGATCCTTACTAAAACTTCATTAATGTAACCCAAGGTGTAAAATGTTCACCCGCGCGAAGCCGGGACGGGCTGCTAGTTACATATTAAACTACAACACAGTTCTCGAAATCACTTAGTTAAATGATAACGATCTTTAGTCCATACATTACCACTGCAGTACACGTGGCTAGGAGTGGTCCAGTCTACGTTGGTATCGGTTTAACACTCACTAATAGGTCAGTTAATTGACCTTTGGAACACCTATGATATTGCATTGAGATATCTATACAATAACGAAGTGTCGTACTGGCTGCAAACTATGGAATATAGGTATATTTGTTCGACGTTGATTTGGTAGAATAGGCAAATATATTTATCTAACTTTATAAATAAAATCAATGGCCGCATGTTTGAAAGACTTTATATTACTAAAAATGTATGCTTATTAATGTAAACTAGAACTTAAATCTATATTGTGATAATACTATTTATTGTATTGTCCCTATACAGGAGACCGAACCGACACGACTAACTTTGCAGTTAATACAATGTCGTAAAGATGCAATTACCTTAACAATTAAAGATACATTTTTGAAAAGCATTATTAACGCATGCATAGCGAACTCTAAAGTTATTATATTAAATGGAAAAAGAAGACGTTCGCGAGCAGGATTCGAACCTGCGCTTCCCGGATAAAGGTGGCATTTAAAAAAGGCGCTTTAATAGATGAGAAGATGAAATATTGGCTGTAGTGGCAAGAATTTGGATTGCACAGTGGAAGTTAGAGGGGGCCTTCATGGACGACGGGCATTACATAAGCTTTGTTCTTTATTAACGATATTAGATTAAGTGATTGTTATAAATGTCTGAACTAAAGGCTTTTATTATATTATTATTAACCCATCTACTGGGCACAATTGGTAGCTCCTTGCTGCTACTGTGAATTTCCTAACAGAAAAACTCAATAACACTTAACAAAAACTGGAAATGGAACCCAGGATGTCACAGTTAGCAGCCGTACCTGGGACCACTAGATTAATAAGGGAGCGAGCCTATTGCCATCAACCATTTTTGTCTTTAATTCAGATTCCAATGCATGATATACTTGTAAAATATTGTTGTTATCTTTAGTTAATCCGCTGAGTTAATAACTTCAATCTATAAAAAACAAAGGTCTCCGTTGAAACCTTATAATCCCACTAATCTCTACAGCTTCTGTCAGGGTTTCGATCCACCATTAAGGAACCGCATTTTTGGAGGGTTGAAGAAGAATTAATTTTTCTTATGCAAAGCTTCTTGTATTAAGAGAATAGGCAGCATATTTCTCAGCTTGTGCTAATAGTAGTTTAGTGCTATAGCTAATTACGTTAGCCTGTCAGTTGCCAAACAAGGTGATAAGTTTCATAAAAAAAGCAGGAGTAGGTCCTGTATAATGACCTATATTATAATTAAATTATATTACTGCGATGATTTACGATAGTAAAAAAAGGGTATAAAACAAATCAATTGCGAGTTGTCTCATTGGTCAGTGGTCACAGGGGCGACTGTTGAGCGCTAGGTACTACATAGGTTTGATGGCCAACTTTTATTGATTTATCTGTTACAAAATTTGAAGTAGCAGCCCAGCGTTTGTACTTGTGTTCGGTTGGTTGATGACAATAGGTTCATATTCATATTCATATTATATCGGTACTAACACAGTACTCCTCTGTCCAACCCTTCGGAGATACAAGTGTGATGTTATGTATTATAGCTCGACGACAGCCGTCAACACCCGTCGACGACGCTCGGTGGCAGTTGTTGACACTCGGCGGTAGCTGTTGATGTTGAACTGCAGCCGCCGACTGCAGATGAGCGTCGTCGACGACGCTCGGCGGCAGTCGTCAGCAACTTGCGGTTTGTATGAATAAACCTTAGGGGAGAAAATCATCGTTGACACTAAACCTATCGTACATCTCAAAGTCATGTGTCACAGACATCTTTGACACCATTCAGATTCCGATCATGTAGCTCTCACCCCGTCTTCCTGTCATTACCCAGTGATATATTATCCATGCTGGGGGATTTCTTCTGAACACAACGATGACAGATAGTCTCGCTTCAGTTAATTCTAATTTGATTACTTTGCCTGTCCCCCGGGATCCGAACCCTCGTGTTTTTGTTTCATCTCCTGGTTTGTTTTTGTGAGTTATTAATAATACATGATTGCCTGTAGCTTTTGTTTAGTTATATCGCGTTGATGTGGAAACGGTTTTTAATTGGCTTGAGTGATTATGATGAGAGAATGAGACATTAAGACAGATTATAGGACTCAATAGAAAGTCAGGACAAAAACAATCAACAGTACACGCAATTGATACAGTTATT
This sequence comes from Xylocampa areola, assembly GCA_935421205.1. Taxonomy (NCBI): domain Eukaryota; kingdom Metazoa; phylum Arthropoda; class Insecta; order Lepidoptera; family Noctuidae; genus Xylocampa; species Xylocampa areola. The sequence goes on from OW285215.1 coordinate 12,732,300, forward strand.
AGTTATTCTATTGCTCCTAATGTGTAAGCGCTTATACCTAGTATATTAACCTTTACAGAAGTTACTAGTTTCTTGAGTAGTGTACCTCAGAATTGGGTCCAGCCGGGATAAAAGATAAATTTCATCCCAATCCGTTTAGAAGTTATTGCGTAAAAGAGTAACAAACATCCTTCCATATTAACAAACTTTTCGTATTTATAATAGTAAGATTCTCTTAGCGCTGATCATCATCATGTTTTATGTACTTTTTTTAAATGAAAGATTATGTGTCAAGTAGTCAAGTTTTTTTTTCTTTTATCATCTTCTTGCTCAATTTATTTGGGGTTGCCGCGACACATCGCGGTACATTTCGGTAGTTACAGAGAGTAACTAACGCTTTTTGTTTAATTTAAGCCATATCGTCTTTCACAAAATTATTCTCTTAGTATTGATAACATAAGTATCAATACTGATATACACATAAAACTTTATAGAGGAGATTATCTCATCTATTTATATCAACCCAAACCTTTTGGTTCAAAAGGGTATCAACTAAAAATAGTTCCAATACAATACAAAAAAAAACTCAAACATACGAGACCTCCACGCTCAATTTTTTCAATTATCTCTAATCTATGGTGTTGGTTACACCAAGCAGGCGAGGGTAAGGCAATAAGGAGATCTCCAATGATCAGCCTTATCTGATCACAAGTCTGTGTGACGACAACTTATCGTTGAAAGACGTCTTATCAGATATTCCGTGGACTGAGTGATTTCTGCTCCACTGAACTGAGCAAGATTCGGTTTGATTGCGTTAAAACTGGTCCCAATGACCATTGGACCAGTTTTTCTTGGGTGCTGTTTAATTGTATTTATTGTGTCGGCTATTTTGTTTCGGTTTATTGGGTTGGTATAAAAATACTTTTGTCGTTATATTTGTAATGTAAGCTGTAATAAATAAGGTTTATTATAGTGTGAAGCATTTATATAAGTAGGTACAGTCAACCGCATGTCATTGTTACAACTTAACATTTATGTCGTAGCAGTAAGGATGGTTTTCGTAGTGATAGTGTTACTACAAACGCGCGGTTGACCGCTCGTTTATTATAAGTATTATCACGTTTCTGCAAATACTTAATATTTTATTGTAACGCCCACACAAGGAAAGGCCAGTAACGTTAATGAACCTTTATCTTGATGTTCAATATATTTCATTCCGTTCGACACAAACTTAAGTACGGGTCAATGTTATAAATATCGAATTCGGTTCATTTAATGTCGTACCTTAATTCGCACCTTGCTAAGATATACTGTGCAGTGGGCATCCTGTATTGGTGCCAGTTTAGGCATTCGGCAGGCGATGGGAATTGGCAGGTAACTATATTTACATAACATACCACCATGCCTGTACCCCTTGAAAGCGTAGACAGAGATGTAATTTTGTACACCCACATGAGACCGATGTCGTTGATAGCAGATTGCCATTAAGTGGGCACCATAACAATATCAGAACTGGTTTCAAAAAAAAAAAGTATTACACTGGTTGACCCGGTAATTGAACTCCGGAACCCAATGCTTAGCACTTACAACAATTATTATTATTATAATAATTGCTGTAGTGATCGCAAGCGGGGATGCTAAGCATTGGGTATTAACTGTTTAATATTGCATTGGGTATTAACTGATTAATAAATCAGTTCATTTCAGATTAAAGAATCCATACAACGATTTAATATGCACATATTATTTATTTACATTACATTATTATATTGTGTTAGCAAGACTTATAAAAGCTATTCTAGACGCATCAATTTGTTTTGGATTGGGCAAGCCGCAAGAGATATTATCTTAATCAGGATACCAGAGGATATAAGAGGTAATAAGACAATTAACTTATGTGACGCAGAGCAGAAAATGGACGCTTAAGACCCATTTTTCACAGTGTTTGTTTATGGTAATAACATTGTCGTTCTCTATTAGGCACTTTGCTATATTTCAGTTAGGCGCAGTAATCAAAATGAGATAGCTGACAAATGAAGTTTTATATTCCTCGTCAAAATTACAACAGCCATCTTGACGGGCATAATTCGAACAACCAGTCATACTTATACTTTCCGTCTTCATCCAAGCTTTCCGTAGATATTATGATATAAATAATCCGCCACAGATAAAACATAATAAGCATAATTAACAAAATAGGTTGAAGTACGCAGTCGTTGCTCGTGTCATTGAAGTAGTAGTAAAGTTGAAGGCAATAATTGTAGCAGTTAATTTAAATAATTTCGTTATATCCCCATTTGAGTTAAAAAGTACTTACTATTGTTACCTCTTGGTAGTTCTCTGCAAGATAAAGGGTCATTAACTTAAAACGATTCTTTGTGCGGTTGCAAGAGTATAAAGTAACAAAATGAAATACAACAATGTTGCTTTTAATAAAAACCAAAGATAAAAACAGTATATTTATAGCAATAAATTGTTAATACATTCAAGTATATTCTCATATTGGATATTTAAGTCGGTTTAATATAAATTGGCATGGCAGTAAAATATTTTATGATGATCCTTTATGTTGAGACAATTATTTTTATAAAACGTACCGACACTATTATAATGTCCGAATGGGTTACTAGAAGTAAAATTATGGGATTGGCAACCGAGAACACTGGGGTACCTATGTATCTAGATATTATGTGAAGAAAATTATCCTAGTAATATAAAAAATGTGAAAGATTGTGAATTTGTATGTTTGTTAATCAATTACTACTACAATGAATTTCATGAAATTTTGTATAAAGTTACTTTTAGTACTGAGATAGAAAATATCTGTGTGTTCTCAAGATAAAAAATACCCTGAGAAAATCCAGAGGGCCAGCGCGTTTAACGAATTTCCCGAGTAAAATTTCGGGGCATAGATTAAGAAATATAAAGGCTTGGCTTTTCGTATAATAATCAAAAAGTAGTAAATAATTGAGATAATAATAATAATATAATATTCCACAACTATCACACAACGCCGTCTAGTCTCAAGCTAAGCAGAGCTTGTGTTATGAGTACTAGACAACTGATAAACATACTTATATATTTCTAAATGCATACATATTATAGATAAATTACACCCAGACTCAGAACAAATGATCGTGCTCATCACACAAACATTTGTCCTGGGTGGGAATCGAACCCACGACCTCCGGCATAGCAGTCAGGGCTACTAACCACTAGACCAACAGGACAGTCAGATATAAACATTTCAATCTATCACTGTAGTTATCTACAGTTCCATCATTCAACATTTCAATAAAGAAAGATCATATTTTTGTATGTTGTACAAACAATTAATTTTTCATAGAATTTGAAGATTTCATCCTACGATACAACAATTTCAATATTTGTATGTATCGCATCCCTATTTTTTCTACCGTCGTTTTAAAAATGGAATGTCATGCAAAATTTTGCATTAAGTCGTTACACAATACTGAGATTATGTATCAGTTAACTATACAAATATTATGTCATTGTTGTAAGATGTACGACACATAACTTTATAAAGGTATCTCTAAATATTTGTATAAGAAATATTGATAAACATCTTGGTGGTGGTAATCTGGGATGAATGGTACCCTTATTGGTGTCAAGTGTACCGTGACGAGATTATAGCATTGTGCAAATATGTGAGCTTAATGCGTGGCCGCAGTTTGTTTCGTTTGGTTGTATAACCAATACATCCAGTTGGTTTTTTAGTTGGTGTTCAGTATTTTGGGTATGCTGCGTAGAGCTCAAACTTAGTGATAGTAATTTTAAGTCACGATCCTAAGGTTTTTGGGTAGGTGAGAGGTGCTCGTAACAGCCGCACGGATCAATCGATCGAGGTTAAGCTGCGCTTGTGGCGGTCGGTCTGGGGATAGGTGACCATACCGTGCGTCGGAGAGCACGTTTAGCCTTCGGTCCCGGTTGTCAAATTGAGATCTATGACAGTCGTTACGCTTAGTCAGAGGCCTGGAAGTCTGACAACCAGTCATACCACGAAATATCGTGTTACGCAGTAACTGGGTTGTGGCGGTCGCTCCATTTGAAATACTGGTATTAAGCTGCATTCGGTTTGTACTTTTTGAAAGTCAAACATTAAAATTGCTAATTTTTCACCGCTTCCTAGAACTAGAAAATGTGTTACTACGAGTTTATAAGCCTAAGTTTAAAAATAAAACTATAAAATATTTCCGTCTAAATCATACCTAAAAATAGATAGCAGATCTATTTACACCAATATGTATAACACAAACATTAAGTTTCCTTACAAATAATAGTTTATAGAAACGCGGTGTAAATCTGCCGCAGCCGGTACGGCAGTCCTAAATCCTTCCTTATCTCGCGGACACCATCTTTATTTGGTGTCCTGTTACAATGAGACATTCTACTAACTGCCAATTCAATATAAACCTTAAGAAAACCTTCCTGTTTTGTCCCATCAATGCAAAATTCACGCCTGAATTAATTTTAAATAAGAATAACATTTCTTTTATGTGTTGCCAGGTATTTTGATGTAATAATCTAAGAAGGTTGTGTAAAAATATTTTACCTTTTTATTATTTGATAGTGCCTACTTTTTTTGAACGTGCATGTAGGTGTAATTATTTGCTTATAAGTTTAAGATGTCGTGCAATGCTTGAATGGTTATGCTTCATAAAATTTTTGTGTCTGTTGTTGTTGTACCTCTTTTTTATCTGTATATTCGCGTTTCTGTTTTATTGATAACGTTCTTGATTGATTCTGATATTTGATACGTGTAGGATTTGGGGGTTTTAGTTACATGTACAACTTTACAGGAGATACGACCAAGTATTAATTTAGTCAACTTTCAGAAGAATGACTCAACATAATCATTTTTGAGTTGACATTGTCTATACTTACAGTGTTAAGGTTTGTACCTGTAAGCATAGACAATGTCAACTTATGAGAAATCTGTACGTCTGAAAAATCTGAGACTAAAAACTGTCAATTTTCCTACACAATAAAAATTAAAGATCTAAACCATATTTTGACAAACCTAAAAAATCTGTTATAGTTCATCATATTCAGCGAATGAATTCCCGTATCTCGTGTGCCTTACCCTACCCGCCCCCGGGCGGTCCCCGGGTTCACTTACAAATATTTCCAAAATATTTCTCCTACTTGTCGCCGTTTTATCTACCGCTCCTTTCCGTTTAGTTGCCTATTGCATCGGGACTACCCCATGAAAACTATACAGCATAAATAACTTAACTTTACAATCGACATCGGATCTTATGCTGGTAAGTTTAAAATAAATTTTGCTTCGAGGAGAGTTCGTTATTTAAGGTGTTATCGAATTAGTAGCAAATTATTATCTTCAGCAAAATCTTTACGAAAAACTAAAATGGATGCGCGCAAAAAGTACGATGCCAGTTTAGGGCACAGGGCTGTGAAATAAATTTAATTTAATTACATCTTTAATGTTATAGATTTATGGAGTTAGTTCATTAAATGATTATGTTTGAGTTTATTTCTTTTTGATTTGGAATTATATTTATGACTTTGGTTGGAATTAGAATTAATGAATCTTTGATGTTCGAAGTTCCTGATACACACTCAGAGTAATGTTTTTGAAATAATTTATAAATATAAATAGTGCTCATAGAGGCGGATAAGATGATAAGATGATTTATATAGTAGGACAGCACTTTTTGAAATCTAATATAAATAAGGTTATTTTACTATAAACACAATCGTCAATCCAAAGTCGTCATCAGTCATGAGCCAGCCCTGACGTTTATCTTCCATCTCGTGCCACGTAATTTGACACTTTTCACTGACAAAGCGCACATTTGCTGCAAGACACACAGACGTACTCGTACACACACAAAAACCTATGAGGTTCCGAATGTTCCGATACAAAAAGCAATTAGGATTTTTTGCGCGACTATTTCGCCCGAAATTAATTTTTAAAGGAATTTTGTTCAGAAAAAATGAGAGCACGTGTTAACTAAAGATACGAGAATTGTAAACTATGTCTTATTTTTCATAATTAGGCTGTGAAGTTTTTGGCAGTCGGATCTATTTCGAGTGTGGAACGAATCGGGGTGGTCGGCATTGCGTGCAGGAACTGTCAAGATTCCGGAGAAATTTTTGGTTGCTTTTAATTTTTACATTAATTAGTTTCGGTATTAGATGGATACGATATTCTTTGTTAAAGCTTTTGATATTTAATAGAGCTTGGAGATTGGATTTTTTATGCGATTCTTTAATGCAGATTTTTGATGTGCGCTGTTCAGTTATATTATGAAAGGACAATTTAATATGGAAAATCTTTCAAAATCCGTTATGATCTCAACAACAGCATTTTTAAAAAAACTTAATGACATGCTTTGATCTTCTTCTTCTTATCGTGTGGTTGATGTGTTCATCGCCTAGTGTCAGAGTTTAAATCACCCGTAGGTATCTGACATGATTTTACATACCATAACGAATATCTCTCAGGTGTGCTGGTTTCCTTACGATGTTTTCCTTCACCGTTATAAGCAAGTGATAATTAATTTATAATACGCACATGACTTTGAAGAGACAGTGGTGCGTGTCTTGGAATCTAACTTGCGACCTTTGAATTGTCAGTGCAACGGTCATACCGCTAGGCTATCACTGCTGTGATATGTGATTATAACTTGATAATTCTTAGGTATTCAATTCAGTACAACCGTTTTTAAGTCTTCATAGAAACTGCCTTTTGATATTAAGACACAGTTTTCTCTCGGAAACCGAAATGTTTCCTCCATAAACTTAGTATATTTACATGTTTACACAATTGTGACTCTAAATAATTTGAAATCGTAATTGATTCAAACAACAACAATCACAATTCGGTAGCGGAAAATCATCAATCAAATCACACTTGCAAATTGACGGTACGATAAAGTAAATTGTATAAAGGCACCGTGGCCCAAGGCGATACGAGATACCAATCTAGTAATCCGAACAGGAAGCCCATTGTGCGAACAGATGCGAAATACCCTTAACATTATAGAACTGTACAATAATAGTGCACTTGTGGGCGTGGTCGATTGTGCACCAAGAATTTAGGTCCTATCTAACGTTCCATGTTTTGTTAAGGTTGGTATCCTTGAAAAGAATGGTGTTTTGAGCGTGTGTACGGTTCCGCAATAAATATTGCGTTGATAAAAACTTTGGGGGCGGATAACTGTGCTCATACTGTTCTTTCGTTCCTTGTATACGAGGAATTGAAGTAGGAAATACGAGGATCTAAGAATTTATATTAAAAAATAGTTTGAATTCGATATGGCATTGCTTTTATCTTCTATTCAATATAGTATTCAATTCTCAATCATTGCGAAGCTCGAAGTATAACTGAAACCCTCAGTTCTTCTATCAAGTAAACTTGTCCGCTCATTGTAAAATATTTACCTTATCACGAGCATATTCCAACACAAATAGATAAAAGACCCATAATAGTCGGTAAACGATTTACCGCCATATTTTATTTATCTTAATTTTTTCGCAAACAGTTCGCTCTACAACAATGTAAAGAGGAAATGAGAAAAAAAAGGATGTTTTAAAACACGCTTCTATTTGAAAAAGGAACGAAGTAATTCAGGCGGCAAATCGATACTGAAGGGATTTTCTACTGTTTTGGAAATACTTTCGTAGGTCGGTACACTTTGAGCGGGATTAAGTTCGGGGGTATAGCCATGATTGTTTTTACAGCTTTAGAACCCTTTGTCGGTTTGTGGAATTACATTATAACTTGGAACGGTGTTATATGGCATAGAGGCACCCATTTTACGGTTCTTGAATGGGTTGTTGGTCTTGTATGGCCCTCGAATCCTTTGACGCAGAGTCTACGTGTTCTTCAATGGGCTTGTTTCTGTTTCATGCCTTGGGTTCTCAATAGGCTGAAATCGCTTTTGAGTTCCGCTACTAACCGCTTTGTTAGGGCTTGGGTATTGGTGATTTTTTTGTCTGATTTGTTTGTAGTTTATGAAGTAGTGTCACACAAAAGTGTCGGGAGCTTGATATTATCTTATGCTAGTTAACTTTTGTTTGCTCTTGCATAGAGAAATGAAAGCTTTGACATACGAACGCAATTGTTATAATGATACACGTAGCATGTATGCATTGATTTCGAGTTTGTAGATACATTTATTAATCGGATGTGTCCACTTACTGGCCAGTCGGAGATTGGACCCAAAGCGCCTACTATTCATTGACTTTTCTTAATCATTTACATATTATAAATCATCACTTGGAACGGTGAAGGTACCCTATGAAGAAACCAGCGCATCTGAGCGATTTTTTCGATGGTGTGCAAAGGCATTTTTAGAGGCCTATGGGGGGTTTAAATTCTGACTCTTGACGATAAAAAGTCCTATTGCGATAGAAAATAAAATATTAACAATGTTTTATGATTCTGCCTCATTAGTCTAGTAGGCGGAAGCGCAATTGCTGCTGAGCGCAAGGTCCTGGGTTCGAAGTCGGGTTCCGGCAAGGTGTAATTAGATATATTTTTTGAAAATTCTCTATAGCAGACCGGAGTGTCGCACTGTATCTGGTGGATGACAATGCTCACCACCAACACTAGGTAAACCTCTGCCTAATCCCATGGGGAATACAGGCGTGATGCTATTGTTATGTTGTGTCCATATGGACGGAATGAATACTGACTTCTAAGATACAGGTATTTAAACCCAGTTTAGAAGTCAGGGTTCATATTCTGAAGGTAGATTTTTAAGCAAGTTTTAGTACAATGTTATCTGTTTATGAGAAGAGAGCTATCATCATCATCATCATCATCCCTCTGCCCTTATCCCAATTTATTTGGGGTCGGCGCAGCATACCTATATCTGGCGTGCTGCTAAAGTTTTGGCTATATTTTATGACCGGCCGGCTGCCTGACGTAAACCCTCTATCATGACGGGATTATTATTACTCACTTAACCACAAAACTTAGTTATCATATCCCTATTTTTTACCGTGTTCAACACACCATTGACGCTATGCCATACTTTACCGACTAAACACCACTGGGTCGTACTCTGACCTTAGTCGGGATCCCGAGATCTCTTCTGCATTATGTTACCGCTTGAGTTTCCTTAATAAATTAATTTGGTAGGTAACCTACGTCCATACCGACTTTCCTTCCTCCATTCCTTTTGAAATTTTGCACCATTTTAAGCAGAATTAACTAATAGGCAATTCACTTTTTCCTTGTGCATTTATATGAACTTTATCTGATGGAGATTGCATCTTAACAACGCGTCATGTTTGCAGGTAGCTGTAATGATCAGTATCTGTGTAAATTACGCGTCAAAAGATAGCTCGGCGTGATGATTTGTGTACTGTTCGATTTGTTTGTTTTTCTTTTTTAATCATTTCCCTCTCTCGCAATTTATTCCTGTGTCCTGGGTGCGTTAACAGACATATAATTTTACAAGTATACTACACCCAGAACCGGATCAATTATCTGTAAATCAAACAAATATTTCCTCCGTGCAGGAATCGAACCTGCGACGCGCAGGGCAGCAGCCGATCTCTCGACCACTGCGCCAACCGCGCCGCCATTTCATAGTTAACTTAAGGAAACTATATTTAATGTAAAATGGGACCATCGTTTTCTGATGCTGCTACGGCAAGAAGAACCCGACCAGAACAGTGGACTATATGTGGTTTGAACAAAGCCTGCAAGTGTTTTTTTTTTCAAAATATACAATTTGCGAGAGCTGTTTCGTTGTGTATATTAAAAAAAAGATAAAAAATAATTATAAAATCAAATTTATTAATTTTAGATATATCTTTGAAACGCATGCTTAGCGAACTCTAAAGTTATTATATTAAATGGAAAAAGAATACGATCGCGAACAGGATTCGAACCTGCGCCTCCCGGATAAATACTCCAGGCGCTCTGACCCCTAAGCCATCTCGACCTCTGCTCACCACCGCGAATTTTTCATCAATATTTTAACACGTCTTTTGGCGACGTCATTGTTAATTTTAGTTTTGACTGCCACGTTGGTTTAGTGGTCCCAAGCGCGACTGATAAGCATGAGATGACTGAGAAGCAATGTCCCGGATTCGATTTCCGGGTCAGGCAAAGTGTAATTGAGTTTTTCAGTTAGAAAATTCTCAGTAGGAGCCCGGAGTTTGGAATTGTGCCCAGTAGATGTGGGTGTACCTGTGTGTCCACCTCTGCCTACCCGTTCGGGGAGTACAGGCGTGATGCTATGTCATGTTATTTTTATCAAATTTTTTAGCGTAAGAAAAGCGATTAATAATATGTTGGTTTTCTTTGAGTATTCAAAAGCATAGAATTTCGTCTCTGTTTTATAAAATTAAATATTTTAATAAACCCGCGATACAAAAAAAAGCAGCTAACAAAAAGAGCTGATGAACTTGAAACGCCTGAAGAGATCTTCATAAATTGTAGCTAAAAACCATCTCGATCACTTCAACTTTCAAACAAAAAACACCGTATCACAATCGGTCCATTCGTTTTGGAGTTTCGATGCAACAGAGAGACACAGATACGTCAAAATTATAAAACTCCTCTTTTTGCATCGGGGGTTAAAAAAGGTTGCAACATAAAACTCAAATGATTTTTTTCTATATGTTTGATCTAAGTTTGTTCTACATTTTGACACTCCGACGCGCTCGACCGCCTCGTTATAGACCTCACCGGCGAGGTCCGCGTCCGTCGCGAAATGTCTCATCATGTCCGTCCCGACCCTTGCTCGAGCCGGCCCGCGCCGAGCTAGTAGCTTTAAATTCGTCCCTTAATAATAAGAAAACTGATATGACCCAGCTAGTCCCTAGTTGTCCCCCCAGCAACGCCCTAAGCCGAGGTTCGTGTCCCGCAGGGGACGCCCTTAGCGCTATTGCTTAGTTTGTAGTATCTTAAAATATGCTCTGGCTGGAGGCATCAAACTGCCTCGCCTTAGATATTGTCCGGTTACGCAGACAAAACCCCTCTGTGTTTCTGCAAGAGGCCATTTCAAAAAAAATATAACATTTTGGTCTCTGGCGCCAATTTGGCCATCATTATATGTATATAGAGTATATGTTATGTATGTATGTTGCTACTATTTTTGGCAGTGGTACGCAATAATTTTCACTGTGTTACGAAGTGCAGGAAGCTATTAGTGTGGACTCACGGTATTTCACACTGCGCCGGCGGCGGCAAAGCTACCTGCTATGCATATTGAGATTGTATATCATTAAAACATTTTTTATTGTTGATAAATAATGGAATAACTAATAACATATTACAAGGCCAACATATATGTGGTAGTGTCATAAATTGACAACCAGGGGCCATAATAGACTGACGGCACTGTCATGATGGTGTAAATGTAAAATTATATATATATAGTGTAATGCGTCTCTTACCCCTTCGGAAAATACAGGCAGAATATTATGTTATAATAATCATTTTCATACATGGTAAGGCAACGTAATACTTACAGTTATTTTCCTAAGTAAACCTTGATAAATAATTGACAAGAACCGAATTCTAACCGACATTATCAGTCCGTTAAAATTTATCAACATATTTTACAAGCTTTTATTTTATATACTAGCCTAGAAATACACAATAAACTCAGCAGTGTGAACGTATGCAGATATTAAAAGCTTAATACCGAGCGATTCGAATTAAGAAACAAGATTACAATGTCTATTGGGCTATGATTTCCTGCACATGCATCATGACAGATCCTATAATCATAAAAAGTTTAACCCTATAAGTTTGTAAGTCATTACAAAAAATAAGTTGGGACATCTTCGGATAGCCACGACATGTATAATTCCTATGATAACACTTTATAGCTTATATCCTATCCAATAAAAAGTGTAACGTGAAATTGTATATAACAGCTAAGCCGTTTGTAAGGACACACGCAAGCGTCTCAAAATTAGAAAAAATACATGTAATTTGTAGGACAGTCATATATTTGGATTACAGGCTCTATTCGGACCGTACCTAATCCCGTCTCTCATTCAAATCCAAAAGGAAAATAAATCATAGGACATTGAATATGTACATAAAAACTAGGGGTCTACCGTCTAATGCATTTTTTAGCATAACCCACTCCAAATAACCGGAAGCCATATGCGCACAAATATTTAAAAGTGGTTTGCCTACGGACAATTTTTTCTTCCCTTTTTTGTGATCTGAATTTATTTAATGGTTACTAAGTATTAGAATTGGACCCTTTTTCGGTTTGACATGCTTCGTTCGTGCCTTGAAAAGATTAGTGTGGCATTGTGAGTCACTTTTTGGAGCGGACTTTTTTTAAGTTTCGTGACAGCGACATTAATAAATAACAAATAGAAGGACCAAAAAAGTTCTGTATTAATATTAATATTTTTATAATGGCGACGACCTTTTTTGTCGTCTTCCGAAATTGATTTTCGATTGAAAAAACTGTTTTGGCATTTAAAGGCAGTTGTTTTGTTTGGTCGCCGTTTGGCAGCCTCCAAAATTAGGTAACATACAAAAAAAAAAAAAAAAACTAATACTTCTAAAATGGTTAATTTTGTTTTTATTAAAAATACACTGTCTGACTCACTCTTAAGTTCTGCCATTATTTTAAGTTTTGCTAATTCTTTACAAACATAAGGCGTCTCATCCCGTATATCGTACAATCGGTTACCACGACACTTCTTCAAGTGTCCAGAAGCCTAAATTACTATATAATATTAGCTGCAACTTTTAAAGTCGTGAAAGAAAACCGACGCAAATCGTAGTCCTTTATCTGTTATTCCACCAAGGATGACTAAACCTAACTTATAACATCCCAAACAATATTGTAGATCAATTGTCAAGAAATAAAACCTCCTGATTGATGATACAGTGGACGTACAATTTAGCAATGTCGAGTCTTCCATTCTCCGACAATACACATTCATGGCCCCGCATGTGCCTACCGACTATGTCCTATAAATAATACATTATACACCTCATTGTTAACAAACTCAAAGAGAAGCTTTAAGGGTGGATGATCTCTTAAAATAACAAGTGTTTGCTTCAGTGATTATCGACAATACGTATACCTTTAGCTGCCTCAGAAAGCCCTTCCAATAAAAGTAAATCTGAATTGTAGTTGCGACTGAAATGTCGTCTTTATTACATGCTTGCAGAATTCAATTTCAGTTATCATTGTTGTGGATGCAGTTTTGGAGTTTGTTTGGGATTTTCAGACTTATAGAAAAGGTGTCAAGGTTATGTATCCAGTAACAGAAATCCTAAGAAAATTTCAATAAAATCTTCAAATAAAATGTGCGTGAATATCACGGCCAAGTTGGTTCACCATACAAAGAAACATTCATCTATTGATACTTTGCTATTTAAATGGTTTTACACATTTATAATATGAGTTACGGTAAATACGGTCGCATTGTGTGTAGATTCCATTTTGTTCCGATCATATTGTATGAAAATAATGCTTTTAATACTATTTCAATATTTAGATGATGTCTCGAGGATGCTTGGAGTAATTTTCGTAATAGGTATTAAGGGTTTAGTGATTTAAATATTTGTAGAACCTTTGTGAATTGGGTCGATTAGGCGACCTTCGAGTAGCGTATTTATCAGGCTTCATGTTAATGTTAGGAGACGTTATAAGAAAACGTTGATTCATCATTAATTTTGTGGATTCTATGTACGGTGTATAGGTGTTCTATGTATATTCTCAGATTAAGTTCGATAATTTTAAGTGCTATGAGAGATTGATTTGTTTTTTAACCCACTTTTTTATCAAACCAAAAACACAGCCTATCTATTAAAATATCCGAACCGAATCAAATTCAATATCATAAAAAAAACAAACTACATATATTGCTTACTAAGCAACCTATTTAAGAGAACCTAGTTAAACAATCCTGATTAAAAATATTCAGCTGCTTCAGAACCACGCCTTTTCAATTAATTATTTGGAATAGCGTGAGTCATCTGCCTATTTGTGTGGAGGTTATAAGAACATATAAGTGGGTCAGTGATCGGTCTCCGCCCTAGGCTTGTACTCCGCCCAGAACGCCCACAGGACTGAAGTAACAAGTTTCCTGCGAAATAGGCTGGCTTGTGTGTTAGAGAGGCTATTAATTATTTTATATTATTTTGAAGTCGGGCGTAAGTGTCCAGTATGCGTCTCTGTAATAATTAAATCACCTTATCTATTTGCGTGGGTGTTAAAGGCAGTTTTTTATGGCAAGAAGATGGGAAAACTGTGATCAACTCGTATTAAATAATCGTAGCAGTATTCTGCAGCTGAAAACTACAATAATTTTTTACATATACCTATAATTCCGGGTTTAGTAGTGTCAGGAGATAGAGATAAAAATTGTTAGGAGAATAGGACTAGAGGTGGATGATTAAAAACTTTAAGAATGTCTCCTGTTTCGTAAATAAGTTTAAAAATACAAAACTTACATGCATATGCACCCGGAACAGTTAACTATAGATCATATAAATATTTGTTCCGTGCGGGGATCGATTCCGCGATACGCGGTGCAGCAGCAAGTCTCTCGATTTTTAAAATACTTGTTATTTTGTCTACGTTTAATTATCTGTATACGCTTATTGTCTAGCAGTGTGAAACAGAGTACAGGTAAAAAAAACAGGAGATTTCAATTTGATAAGGGTTCTGGAAAATCTAGTAAAAGTCTTTACCTTCTTTTCTTGCTTAAAACGTTTGACTTTGTATCACATTAGCTTACCTACTTCGATTAACATAACACAATCGAAGTAACTAAGCTAATATGATACAAAGTCAAACTTCTCGCAAGATCTAACAAAATTACAAATTGCTTGCTGTCAAATTTTATCATTACCGTTTATGAATCAAAAATATTTATTTTTCGAATGACTTGGCACAATTCCACGATTGCAGCTTGCGTCGGCACTTTTGACCAACTAAGAAATTAATTTCACAAATTGGCGAAATTCTAAGAAGTTGTTTCGAGTTCAAATAGTTTAGTTTAGAGTACCACGCCTTTTGGATCGTGTGCTCCGCCCTATCACGCCTGGAGTGCGAACCTTCCATCTTCGGCTAACACTGGAGTTGTTCAATAAGGCTGGTGTCCGTTAAGCGTTTTGAGGCGGTTCGCCGCTCACAACTTGACATGTAAATTGTTTGGTCAAGATTGGTTCCTTTGTTGGATGTTTCAATGCTTTTAACGCTTTGTGACTGAAGTGTAATGTCGGCACTTTAATTGAATATCGGTTTTATTGTAGGGTGGTTTATTAGAAGATTTTCTTAGAAAACTACTGTATGAGATACATTTCTAACGGAAATGAATACTGTTGTTAAATTTATTAGGTGTTGTTGAAGTCAAAATAGATTTTTCGTGTCTAAAAGAATATAGGTTCACAAGTCGATTCCATTTCAGTGCCTACCTACACATAGAATATACATACTTACATACATACACTTTAAAAACATAACTCTCATTCTGAGGAAGTCGGGTAGAAATGCATTTATCAACCAAAAATATGACAGTCACAATAAACTAATGATATGACATTGTTCTCCATAAGTGTGTACTCAAAGAGAAACGATCCTTGACTATTGAGATTATGAGCATCATTGTCCCATGAACGATACAATCACAAACAAAAGTTCTCATCAGTCCAAGTGCTAAGTGACCAAGCACATTTTTTCAGTCAACACCAAGGCGCCATCCAGTCACAAACTTAGGAAAAATCCATAACAATCGTTTCCAAAATCCAAAGTACAGTTAAACAAAAAAGTGACACACGACCATCAGTCGCGCATTTTTTCAGTACTCTCATTCTTTGTCCCAAACAATAAGTGCTCAATGTTCTTATCTGTACATCTACGTCTTTCGTATGAAAGGACCAAGATGTTATCGGGCCTTCGGGCCTTAATCCGAGTGCGGGCCCAAACAATGCCCCAGAATCATCGCGACACGTGGACTGGGACAAATTGGGCATTATGTTCGTGTTTTTTATTGTTGTCGAATAAAAGTAGGTATATATTGTTTTTGAGACAGTGATGTATTAGGTTTCTGTTATGTGGTTGTTTTTTATAACCTTGTCAAATGTCGGTGTATATTGAAATAATACCTTGATAACAATGTCTTATTATTTTTTCAGTCTTATCACCACCTCCAAATACATGGGATTGAATCACGGCATTAGTCAAGTGTAGGAGTACAGTACACACTGCCTAACCTATCGGGAAGTAAGGCTTGATGCTTATGCAGTCAAATTAACAACAGAAAATAATTCTCCTCTATCAATCTAGTTCTTCAGACACTATAAGCTTTGGAGAAAAGTTTTTGATAGGCATAGTAAGTATTTTTTTTTTCTTTTAATATAATAACTTTAGAGTTAGCTAAGCATGCGTTAATGCTTTTCAAATATTTATCTTTAATTGTGGTAATTGCATCTTTACGACAGTCGTGTTGGTTCGGTCACCTGTATAGGGACTGAATAGATAGCAATGACGTGTTAAAATATGGGTGAAGAATTCGCGGTGGTGAGCAGAGGTCGAGATGGCTTAGTGGTCAGAGCGCCTGGAGTATTTATACGGAAGGCGCAGATTCGAATCCTGTTCACGACCGTATTCTTTTTCCATTTAAAATAATAACTTTAATTAAAAATACTCAATAGTATGACGGTTATGTAAGTTCTCATTCCTGGCTAGAAAATATTTCTTTTCAATGATGACATAAAAATGAAAGTATTCGCTGACAAAACAGTGTCACTACAGCCTTCTCTCAGGACGGATACACTCCAAGTAAGATAAATTTGCTTCCTACGTGGTATCTGTTTTAACTTATCTAACTTTATAGCTGTCCTAGACTAACAACAAGCAGTGATAGCCTAGTGGTTTGACCGTTGGACTGGCAAGTCGAAGGTCACAGGTTAAAATCCAAGGAACGCTACACTGACTTTTCAAAGTCATGGGTGTATTATAAATAATTTATCACTTAAGTAATAAATTTTAGTTGAAATAAAAATATGGTCGTGAGTAGGATTCGAACCTGCGCCTCCCGGATAAATACTCCAGGCGCTATGACCGCTAAGCCATCTGATATTCTTAAAACAATTAATATTTTTGAATGACCATTCAACATTCCAAGAAAGTCTGTATGAGATTCAAAAGTAAGTTATAATGTATTTATATGGCACGCTTTACAATTATTGAATACTTAAAATTATGAATGACCAAATTTACTCGCTCAAATGATCTGGAGTCTGAACATCAAGACATTTGTCTTCATTGTCACCAATTTCGGAACCATTGTCATCCGTTTAAAGGTGTTTCAGAATTTATTAATATATATTTTAAAGATCGCTAAACATCTCCGATCAAAGGATTCGATCGAGCGAGAGAATTCGAGTCATCATACGAGTCAGTTATTGATGTTATTAGTCCTATTGTCATATTAGACCGTTCAAGTTTTTGCTAAACGATTTTGAATGTACAGGATGCTCGTACTAGTAGTGGAAAATGATCGCTGTTGAGTTGCATTGAAAAATTACTATTAGAACTCTTTGTATTTGAGAGCCAAATTAAAATATTTTGAATATTTGGATCTATACTATTTACATGTAACAAATCAAAATGTTTTGACGGCGCTGTTGCCGCAGTGGTCGAGAGACCGGCTGCTGCGTCGCGTGTCACAGGTTCGATTCCTGCACGGAGCAAATATTTGTATGATCAACATAATTGTTCCGGGTCTGGGTGTGTGTGCATGTGAGATTATATGTCTGTAAACGCACCCGCGATACAGGAAGAAATTCCCAGGTGTGTGGGCCAACGTTTTCTTTTTAAGGAAAATAAAATCGACCATATCTATCTACTGGATGAGACTTCCTGCAATTTTTGAAAATACATTTTCCTCCGTAAATAAACAGCAGCAATATTTGGGTCTCTACAGAGACACGCTCAGTGACGTAACAGAAAAATAATATCCTCCCACAAAATATCTGTTTACCAATATCCAAACCAAAAAATAAAACAGCCTGTATCTTCTTCACGGTTTGTCTCCTATCCAACTACAAATCAATAGCCAACAAAAGGCAATTTAATGGACCTTTTAGTAGTCAAAAACGAGACAAATTCACTTTAAAAGCCAATTCTAACGTGTTTTTGAGTCCAATGGTGATAAATATCACAGAATTTGAAAAAGATAATCGTCTTTGTCACACTAAAATATAAATTTTTACGTATCATCAAACGAGAATGGTGCTCGCGCCATTAAAGACGGAAATTAATTAGTAATAAAATATACAAATGCTGAATTATTTAGACGTTTTTTGAAATGTTATTGTGTAGATATTGATTCATGTTTATATTTAAATCAAATGCTTTCTATTCTTCTACCTCGATTCCAAATCGATTTTTTGTGTGATGAATACAATTTGTATTAATTCTGTGTTAAATTATGTGAAATATGTCTCGGTCAGATGATTCAATTTAATGGACAATAGGACAAGATTTTATTTTTAATCAAAATATTACTTGTCTGACCTTAAAGCTACCAAGTAGTAGATAGGTACAAACATCGACTGAAGTCAATTAACATTTAACAAACTTGCATCGACTGTACCTACTGCTGATTGATGAGATACGATAAAATTATTGCATTTTCTGTGTTATATGATGAAGATATTGTAATTTTTAGTACTCTATGTAGATTGATGGATACTTTTTGAGATCCGTAGATGTGCTGTGTGATTTTTGTCACTGACCGTACTTTAAAGTAGCCTCATTTTTAAATACATTTATTAAACCTAATAAGACATTTTGGCAACTGTCTTGACATCTGGATCCCGATGTTATCTGTATACCATATTTAATTAACTCTTATAGTCGGAAAAGTACAAAATTGTACACATACATCTTTTAAGAAACGTTGCAAAGTGTTAAAAAGCCAATAAAACATATGATTAATCCGGTTAAAAGTTGTTTTATTACAAAATTTTAGGTACTTCATAACAATCAAATCTGTTGTGTGCTAAAGGATTAAAGACGATGGAGTGAAATAATTAAGCGGTGAGAGCTGCGCAATTTCATTTCAAACGAGATAAAATATTAATATTCAAAGTCAACTGCAAAGCTGGGGGAGGTATGCCATTAAAGCTAATAAATAACTGGCAAGTTCTAAGCTTTATTGATATTTCGTGTATTTATTTTGTCGATCCAGTTAATTGGATTCACTAACATGTTCATAGACCTCACTTCATTTAATATCAATACAAATATTCTCAACATCTGCGTTTAAGCTGAGAAAACATCCTTTGACATGGCTCCCGTCAAAACCTTCCCGTTCCGCCTAATATCTCCCAAGTTATGGTCTCCTTTAATATAATTATTGTCAAATGTCTCGCCCAGGCGCACATATTCTTGCGCTCCAATGAATTTCTTAGCAAAATAAAATGCACTCAATGGGCCAAATCTTTTGGAGGTAGTCACTTAACAATGGGCGACGGGATAAAGCATCATATTTATTTCATAATAAATGACAATTATCGTAAATTGATTTCGGAGTCGACAATGTATACATGCACCTAACCAAACATTGGCCGAAAATATCGTCCGTTGTCATTGTGAAGATTTTGTATTATGTAGAAATATGAAAAGTCGAATTTACAAATGGTTTGTATTTATTGTGCTAGGTAGAGTAACAAATATTATGTATGTATTCTGTTTATGTTATTGGGCACTTTTGGATAAATAAATAAGTGAGTTTTAAATACCTATTTAGTTAACTTAAGAAGCAAATAAATACTTAAACTATTCGCAATTCTGCAAAATGGACAGGAGTATATACTAGTTTTTTTCCGAGTACAGCTTCAGAATTGACCACCCAATTTTTAGCGTTATGACTGGTAATAAAATTGCGTGTTTTTTTTTTTATAACGGACACTACATTCTTAGTAAATTGCAGGGAATCTTGCTATCAAAAGGGTTAGGTACTAATTACAAAAATAATTTTTTAACGAGATAAATTCTACCAATCGCGTCAAAGGACGAAATTACGGATTACGGAGTGGATTTCTTATGAACATTTTTCTTTTCAAGCTTTGAATAACAAAGCAATGCAACCAGAATAATTAGTTTTGCTCTAAAAAGGACTATATCTAAAACAGTGATGTGATTCAGTTGTCAAATTCGACAACGTCAATATTTATATACAGTTAAAGTTCTGTTATCAATATTAAGTATATCATATCAATCATATAATTGTATAAATAATTACGTAAACGGGTATCAATATACAAATTATACAGACATGAACAGTGTTGGCAATAATTCGTATCTTGATATTCGTTTACGTAATTATTTGTTGGTTTATTGGAGATCCAAGTACCTACTCGAAATTCAGCATCCAAGCCTTGCCTGTACTACCCATAAAGTTAGTTAGGAATTATGTCTGAACAAGGGTGTCCATGGGCGGCGGTAATCGCTTACCATCAGGCGTACGAATGCTCGTTTGTACCCTATCACATAAAAAAAAGAGTCTCATATGCGACTTACATAACACACAATATAACATAGCATCACGTCTGCATCTCCGAAAAGGTAAACAGAAATGTACTCACAGTTTTACACCCACACTTCACCAATGCTGTTATTAAGTTCCATGTGGTGGTGCTCCGGGCTGTTCCTGAGAATGTCCTAACAGAAAAACCCAATAACACTTTGCCTGACCTGGGAATTAAACCTCATGGAGTCTTTCAGTTGTCAAGAATTATTGGCCATGGCGTAAGAAGACAGACCTGCATTTTTAACACGTATTCCGCCATCAACTTGCATCATCAAATTGAAGCGAACTCATAATTATGACGCCCACAAAAAATCCCTTATGAAATCCTTTCTGAATCCTTTCCTTTATGAAAAGATACATCGTAAGATCAAGCAGTTTAAGAGTAGTAGAAGATGTCTACAGACATTAATGTATACAACTAACAATTAAACAATACAAAGGTAAGCAGCGTAGAAATATTTTGACACCCTTTGGTATACATTTCAAAGGGGATGATATCATAAATTTCCTACTTCTCAAAACGTACTCCTTAACAGCAGATGTTTTCTTCTAACAACACGAATTTCCTCATGTTCGCGACATGTACTACAAGTACAATGAGTAGCCATCAATTAGACAACGACAGCTCTATTTAAAGTACACAAAATATGTCGTACGCGTTAAAAACTATATAAAAGTCCAGGTGTTGGTCCACAATTAGTGTATAATCACTATATTTGAAGTGTTGTCACGCAGTTTCGAAGAAGTTCTTTGTTGGTCGCCACCCAGTAGGGCAATGTTTGCAAACGGCCTGAATAAGCCTCGACCAATATTTGCCTTTGGAATGAAAGAAACAATGCCTCCGGTGGGACAGTTAGCGTTTTCTTGTAAGCTACGGGACAATGTTAAGGTGCTGTTTCTCTGTTACGACTATGGGATTACATTTTTTTAAGTTGACGGCCAAAAACGATTTGGGAACTGAAGAGAATATTAATAAAAATTGTGACCAATTTAAATGTTTTAATTTATTACTTTTTGACATGATAATGGGTTTGAGTATTTATGTGTGTATAATATTTTAGTCTTCTAGTATTTTTTCAATATAATGTGAAAATAATAAATCATGTGTAAACATGATTTATTGTTTCTACATGCTCCTATCATCTTTCAAACAGTATTATATCTACTTATAATAATTCCCTACACTGCTCTCTACATCATCAGAGTTTGACGTAACGACTGATCGCAGTACAGAAACCGTACCTTAAATAAAATTTTGGCGACTATGTTTGCACGTCGACGATGCTCGCTGCGGGAGGTTCGACCACCGAGCATTTATTGTGCCTCTATTTACTTTCAAATGCTCTTAACAAAGTCGTTTCGAGGCAGCACGAGCGTGATTTGCAACGTAATGTCGTGCATTTGTCTCCTTAAGTCCACTTTTGTTATTTTTAAGGACGTACGTGAATTAAAATTAATTGTTTCGAGATTGAAAAAGTTGGGCTGTTCGATGTTTTATTTATAGCTTATATGGAAGTTTAATTGTAATGTTTGCTGGATTTACGAAATCGGCGATGTATAAGTCGACTTCGACCATTTAATTTTCTAAAATTTCTTAATTCTCTCTTTACTTGTCTAAAATAAAGCCATAGCACCTTATTGTAGTTTAAAATTACTGGATCGAAGCTTGGTCCTATGGGCCGCATGATTTAATAATTTAATTAGTCTAGGAGCAGACCTTTTTGCAATAAACGTTTTTGTACTAATAAAAAGATAATGATTTATTATCTTAGAGCATTTAACTGAATGCTCTAAATTTATTACAGAACAAATCGTATGTTTGTAAGCACTTTAACCCAAGAAGTTTCCAAGTATACCATAGGCAATAATTATGAACAGAATTTCGTCCTTATCTTTAAAAACCATAACAGATACCATACGACAACGTCGCCGTCGTGACTACCTCGTAACGTACATACGACACCACATAACAGCCTTATCACATATGCACATAATTGTTTATAATAAGAAGGAACACTCCATTTGAATACTTAGAAGGAAGTGATAAAACCTGTTAACGGCCTTGCATCCTGTGTAGATACCGTCGGTTTACTTAAACAATACTTGACTTAGGTTAGGAATGTCATCTTAATTTACATATCACACAAACAATTTTGAGCTTTATCATCTTAGACTTAAGGTTGGAAGTTAGCTCGAAGTGCAAGATAAGTTTTAACCCGTTAGTGAAGAGTTGTCGCCCAATATTGGTGTAAAAGGACCAATATTTAAGGTGCCTGATTAGGTTAAGTGAATGAATGGTTGATTATGTAACAATTAACAGTGAGATATTGTGTTTGGGAATTGAGTATGTGCTGATATGTATAATAGAGTGACAAAAAATGGTAAAAAGTTCGATAAAATCCATTTTCAGGGGAGGACTGATAAGATTATGGAAACTGTTCAAAAAAATTAGTGCTCGTAAAAGAACTTGCTATTAAGAATTATCTATCCTACATACGAACTCATTTAGCCACTCCATACCCGGTACCGAATGGAATAGCTAGGAATGTCATCATAATTTACATATCACACAAACTAAATTGTTTGTTACAATCAATTTCAGTGGGTCTGATAATACGAAAGAAGATTCCTCAATTGAAAAAAGACAAGTCTTCAAGGAAAGATCGCTTTGAAGACATATCAAAACTTATACACGCCAAGACTCACCATCAATCTATTGTGCACTAAATAGATTCACCGCGTACAAAGCGTTTAGCAATCAGAGCACAAATCAAGACGAGACCAATGGCGTCATACTGGGCCATTATCCTTCAACCGTCACGCCGAACTTCAATACTTTGACACTATTGTGAAATTTCTCACTTCGGTCTTGGCGACCCGCAGCGTTTGTCGGGTTAACCCCCTATTGTAGGCACACGTGCGCAATGAATAGGCCCTTAGAAGGTATCTTAGATTTGACAACCCTATTTATGTTTGGACGCCTAATTGAATTATAGGGCGCGGCCTTATGAGGGCGATAGTGATCCGATTTTGTAATTAGTGTTATGTACTTCTCTGAATGGATAATGGTATGGTGCGGAGAAATGTTGTATACGGGCTTGCAGCAATCTTGATTGGTTTTACGCAAATGGGTGACTTTGATTTCGTGTGAATAAATAATGGCATATAATGGCTTGTATAAAATGTATGAATTATTGATATATTTATTTGCAAGAATATAGGTAGTTAACATAAGTTCTAATATCTAATGGTTTCACTATATTCAGCATTTCAGCCTTGCAAATATTTTGTAAATTGAAGGAAGCAAAAAATAAGGTGAATAAATAATGGAAAAAAAATCACGCTACTTACTGCTTCGGCCAGTTGGCACCGACAAAAGTATTAATTAGGTTCTAAACATGATTGCTTATTTCAGTGGTCTGATCGTTGGACTGATAAGTCAAAGGCCGCAAGTTCGAATCCAAGGCACGCACCACTGACTTTTCGAGTCAGTGCTGCATGCCTGCCAATTAATCATCACTGGTTTAATACGATGAAGGAAAGCTTTGTGAGGAAACTCGCAGATCTGAGAGATGCACTCGGTGGTGCATAAAGCCATGTCAGAGGGCTGCGGGTGGTTTAAACTCTGACACTAGGTTGTTTATCAAGCACACAATAAGAAGAAGAAGAAGTGCTCTTTAATTATTTCAGAGTTCGTCATCATTCTTTATAAACTCGTCCTCTCATCAGGTAAAGCAAAATCTGTATTCCAGCTGTAGTATTTTTCTAATTACAAAAATATCAACAGCAGTCCATTTTATGAAGATCTTATAATATTAAAATGTGTTTGGAACCCTTCGGTCTATCAAAACTGGTTCTGCTATCATAATCTAAACATGGCCGTCCTTGAGAGCTCTGCACATATTTGTTTTGGTCTCAGAATTGACTCGTGTTATCTTTGCCAACAAGTGCGGGGGCTTGTTTGGTGATCGACCAAAATGGCGGACAGATACGGCTTAGACATACATAAAGTTTAGTAAATCATTGCAAATTGAACCATAAGTCATAGTCATAAAAGTCACGTCAAAAGGTTTCGTGTGGTAAAAAGACCAAATGTTTGTCTAGGTTGATGGGAATGGTTTGGAAGTATTTTGATAGCACAAGGGTTTATTCTTGGAGTGTGTAGTAAGAAGTTAATGGTATCAGATATTTTGTTTGTTTGTGCAATGCATGATGCTAAACTATTTTTAGTATGATAATTCTGGAGTCTAATGAGTAATTTTTTTGTTGTTCTACTATAAAGTTAGATAAAAAAACAGCTAGTCGTAACTATGAATGTGTGAATTTAAATATAGCTATAACGCATATAAAGCAACGCAGGCGAAACAAGCACTTTTTTTTTTGAGGACAACAAATACGACCGCAAGATGAATTTCAAATGCCATAAAGTAGTACGTAGGAAGAATTCAGCATAGTGCAGCACGTGCTTTCGAACAGAGTTTACGATTTCTAAATTGACAGAGCATGTGGAATACTGATTCGAGGGGGTGCAGATTTAAACCCATGTCATGTAAATCAGTTATTTGATACTGTTTTTAAAATGAAAACTTCTTTAGGCGCCTTGAGCACTTTTTGTAATAATAATCTAATAGCTCGACGATACAATTCACAAGACTTTTCAATTCTATCGGCAGTCCCCAAAGACTACCCTGCATGTTTTTTTTTATAACTATCACTTGTGTTTTTTGTTTTTGTAATTATGTTTTAGCAAATTTTTAAATGATAATGATTTTCAGTCGTAGGCGTCTTAAAACATTTTTCAAGGAAGTCTTACATACGTAATAAAGTGACACTATTATGTGGTTCCCTCTATATATTTAATTTGTCGGCATAATGAATTTGAACATCCTGCTCTAGAAAGGTAATTGGAATATATCAGTTACCCATTAAGTTCAATCCTAATAAGTTCTGTGTCTAATGTTTACTTGGGTATTTTCGGTATTTTTAAGTACACCGTAGTAGGCACTTATTTATAAAAGAGAGGAGACATCACTACCTAGTTATGTTTCATCACCATCCGCAGCCTGGGTTTAGAAATCTCTTTGCTCAAGTTATGCCCTTCGGTCTTCTGCTAGTAGTTATATTTTACTAATCAATAATCATTGTACAGGTACCTACAACCCTCGACTTTTTTAAAGTCTTACGTTCATAATATTATATTAAATGGAAAAAGAATACGGTCGTGAGCAGGATTCGAACCTGCGCCTCCCGAATAAATACTACAGGCGCTTTGACCACTAAGCCATCTCGACCTCTGCTGACCACCGCGAATTCTTCATCCATATTTTAACACGTCTTTTGACGACGTCATTGCTATCTATTCAGTCCCTATACAGGTGACCGAACCGACACGACTAACTTTGCAGTTAATACTATATAATAACTTTAGAGTTCGCTAAGCATGCGTCAATGCTTTTCAAAGATTTATCCATAATATTAGTCTTTAGAATATATTTTTGCGTCTACAATTTATTAGATACTTAACGGTAACTGGCCCGGTTAGTGGAGTGTGATAGCAGGATAACATTGTATTCCTGGCGCAAGGATAGAATTTGGTGTGACTTAGCTATATAGAAGGAGACCTCATCGGTGGCGGTTACCACGAACAACAGCATTCCCAATGAGGGTAGACATCAAGCAGGCGGCCGGTCCTAAAACATTGCCAAAATTTTAGCAGCATGCAAATTCAAAAATAATTAGAAAGTGGAAGAAGTTTACATGCTGCGCCGACCCAAAATAAATTGGGATAAGGGCACGGGGATGATGAATACTTAACAAGGCAGTTTTTTTATATATGTACACCATTAATTTTATATTGAAAGTGATACAACACTTAGTTTTATTTTTGACTAGCAACCTTCTAGATTCGGGGTATAAATTAGAAAAAATGAGTGAAGTTACGTTTAGCATATGTAAGCTAAGTAAATTTATTTTTTGGGGACTTGGTTGGAAAATATTCTTTTTTAGGCTTTATTATATATATAAACCATCTGTGTGCTGCTAAGCGTGAGGTCCTGGGTTCGATTCCCAGGTCGGGCAAAAAGTGTTATTGGGTTTTTCTTTAGGAAATTCACAGTAGCAGCCCGGAGTCAGGAAGTCGGTGGTGTGATACCCCCGTGCCTCGGAGAGCACGTAAAGCCGTCGGTCCAGCGCCTGATCTCTCACCAGTCGTGTCGGATTGCCGTCCCATCGGAATATGAGAGTGAAGGAAGAGGGAGTGCACCTGTGTTTGCGCATACACTAGTGCACTATAATATCTCCTGCGTACTTGGCTAATTTCCGTGTGAGATAGGCCGCCGTGGCCGAAATACGGTCGGGGGGGAGTAGTATTAAACCATCTGTGAAAAATGATCTAAACGATGGTGAAAACCGCATCAAAATCTGTTGCGTGGTTAAGGAGGAGTTAGCGGATCAACAGACAAACGCGGAAAGCGACTTTGTTTTATACTATGTATACTTTGAGATACTCTGTTCAATTCTTTTTGATTTCACCGACTACTACAGCTGGCATCCATAAACTTGACATTAAAAGTAATATGAATAGCTTCTAAACACTATAAATACAACGCAAAAGCATTAAAGTGGCATAAACCAGGAATGAATGAACACAATGTACAACAAAAGATTTACAAAATTACAAAGAATTACAAACGTGTGCGCATCCAATCAACACTATACTCTAAGCTCATTCATAAAGCCTTACTACAAAACTACTTCAACCTTACATAATTTTTATAAAAGACACTCGTGCGTAGTTGGAGGTAATAAGGAAATGCTGATTATACGAAGGAACATGTCTTGCTTGGTAACGATTTCATATCCCTGTAGACTGATGTCAGGATATCTTTGAAAAACATTATACATGCATAGCGAACTAAAAGAGTTATATTATTTTTGTGAAAAGAAAAATACGGTCATGAGCAGGATTCGAACCTGCGCCTCCCGGATAAATGCTCCAGACGCACTGATCGCTAAGTCATCTCGATCTTTGCTCACTACCCCGAATTCTTTTTCCACATTTTAATGTCTTTTGGTGACGTCATTGCCTTCTAATTAAAATGTAGCCGTGCAAAATAATAATATGATATAATATAATGAAACATAACTGCTGACCGCCTCGGTTTACACGACGACGACTGTTCTATATGCGTCTACATTTTGATGATATCATGTTAAAATATCTAGAAATCTGTGCCTTCTTAAAATTACATACCTACTTTCCTCTGGTAGCAAGGCTGTTCACTAATCCTTCACAAGTTATATTCAAAGAGAAAATTGAGCAGTGACAGAAATACTGACGGACAGAAGATGTGGTGGGTTTTTTTTTTAATAATATGTTGGTATGCTCATAATCATGAGAAAGAGTTATATTTTACTCTTTTATGAAACTTTATGGGGTTGTATATAAAATACATACAAGCAATACTTTAACTTCTTCTTATAATATGGTTGATGAACAACCTGGTGTTAAAAGTTTATACCACCCGTAGGCTACTGACATGGCTTTACTCAGCATCGTGAATATCTCTCAGGCGTGCTTATTTCCTATACTCATTCATAAAGGGTGAGTAACACTCACAAAAGTGCTTCACCCATACATAATTGTTATAAAAGGATACTCATCCATTCTCGGACATAATAAGGAAATTCCGATTACACGCCAAAAATAAATGGAATACTGAAGAAGCAATTTCACGTGGTTCACACGAAATCGCGTGAAGCCTTTTATGGCAGTTTCCGCCATTCACTGGAGTGACCGTTGTGAAATCGATTGCGCGTGCGCGGTCCATTCATGAGGCGATGCGAAGATCCTTAAGATTGAATGAACGAGTCGTTTATGTAGTGTTATGTAATGGTTAGTGACGTCAGTGTGTAATGGAGGGTTCGGCCTGTAGTGTATTTTATTGTTGTTGAAGATTTGAATGATATTGTAAAGTTTGAACAATATTCTCTTCGTGGATTACCAGCGTAATAAAATATAAGCACCTGTGATTAATTAATTCCAGCCGGGATCGCCGGGATAAAGTACGTTATATTATAGTACCCTTCCAAGCACAGAGACGCTCAGATGAGAATACTTCTAGTTGTTACCCATCTACAGACTGACCGCGATACGCGTTGCTTAATCTCAAATTTTTTTTGCAATCACAACTTGCATTGGGCTTTGAGCACCTCGGTAGGTACTACCTGTACAAAAAAGATTATTTGGTATAGATAAATCTTTGAAAAGCATTAACGCATGCTTAGCAAACTCTAAGGTTTATATTAAATGGAAAAATAATACGGTCGTGAGCAGGATTCGAACCTGCGCCTCCCGGATAAATATTCCAAGAGTATTATTAATTGTTACGATCTTTGAAGAGTTTTAACAAGAGTTTGAATAGTTCATATAATAGTATTGGTATTAGTAGTATTGGTTGCAACTGTATGCAAACAACATATAGTAGCAACCAATATTACTAATACAAAAGACTTCAACGCGCTCCACTACTCTCAACTTGTGGTTGACGAACAACCTAGTGTCAGACTTTAAACACCCCGTATGGCTCTAACATGGACGTACTTACATACCATCGAAGACATCTCTCAAGTATGCTGGTTTCTGTACAATGTTTTTCTTTACTTCTTGGAGCAAGTGATAATTTATTTAATATCCGCATATGACAACAAAAAATCGATGGTGCATAGCTTTCTACCTAACTTGGATTTGAAACAGTGACTTTTGGCTTCTAGTCCAATGATCATACTATAAGGCTATCCATGCTCCACTTCTTCAAACACAAAGAACGTCACCAAGTACTGCCTCATTGGTTTCGGCGTTGTAAGGGTGACTGCCAAGTATGAGGTCTTATGTTCGATTTCCGGGTCAGGTAAAGTGTTATTGAGTTTTACTTATAGGAAATTATTAGTACCAGTCCTAAGTTTAGAATTGTGCCCGGTTGATTGCAATAGGCTCACCACTGTGTGACCATGGGACTTAATAACAGCATTGATGAAATTCGGGTGTACAACTACTTGTATAGTACACCTTTGCCGTCCGTCGAACGTCACCAAGAGATCGTTAGGCATCATATTTAAAATTATCCAAATAAAAAAATCTAATAAAAAATTACTAAAATTATTGGGTCTATAATGAGCCCCTATACACAGCATGGGTCCGAAATTCAATCAATAGGAATTTATTGCCCAGATTCGCAAAGGCTACGCTTCGTTTCAAATTTTCGATTGTGTAAGGCGGGGTATCTTTTTTTTTAGAAAGATAATAGGCCGGCGCGAGCTAAGGCTTCGCCCATTATCTTGAGGAACAGAAATGACAGTAAAAGTTACGCCCACTTTTTAGGATCCTTTTTGTGCAGTCTTCAAAAGTTTTTAAAGATTATAGAATAAGTTTATGGTTACCGCTTTTTTTTTGGGTGCCAAGGTTTTGATTGTGTAATAGGTATGCTCGTATTATGGAGCATTTTTATTATATTTCTTGTATTGTCATTGGCATTGAATGATTGTTATATTTTATATAGATTATTTTCTTTTTTCGTTTTAATCTGAGATAGAATATAGTGGTTACAGGTCTTAATGACTTGGGTATGACCTATGACGCTAACAAGAAAAGGGAATGTGCTATGTGGTCGCGTTCAGAATTGACCCAAATAAAAGGTTGGAAATCATTAAATAAACTATATTTTTATTGCGGGGTTTTTTAAATATTTTATATACGTAATACCTAAAGCTGTTCTTGAGATACTAAAAATCAAAGGAAACACCATACTAAGGTCTCTAAAATACTTCTTTTGTACCAATCAATGTGAGATTCGTCGTGAAAAGATTAGACTATAACAAAATGAACCTCGATTAATTTACCTTATCATACCTGAATTAACTATTGTCTTCAGCAAGTAATAAGCAATGATATAACTTAGTCGTATGATTGTTGAACTGATAAGCTAAAGGTTCAAATATAAGGATCACTTCACTCATTCACATCACTTACTTCGCAATCTTAAGCGTATTATCAATTAATTATCACTTACTTAAAACGGTGAAGGAAATCATCGCGAGGAAACCAGCACACCTGAGAGATGTTCTCGATTGTTTGTAAAGCGAAGTTAGAGGCTTACCAGTGACTTAAACTCTGAGAAGATAAGAAGAAGAAGCAAAACAATTACACGCATAGATTCTTCATAATTTCGAATACAAAAACAGCTATTAAAATAAACAGTTTATCCTTAGGTCATTCCTATTGTTAGTGGCATCGTAGTATCCGTCCTTCGCGATAACGACAGCCATTATCTCTTGGATACACGCAAACAACCTCCAATGCCTTCTAGTGGCCATCTAACACGTGTTCAAAATGCTTTGTTACTTTAACAGTATACTCCCAATACCCTCACTGAGTCGAAGGAGATTCAACCATGAATTGATAATGATAAAGTTCAAGTTCTATTGATAAGAATTCGTGTACTTCTGAAAAGATAGTGCTCTAAAATGTTGTATGTGACAGTGATTGGCTTATGGAATGTGAACGTTATGTCGAAGTTATAAGGTTTTGTTTCAGATGGGGATGGTATAGATAATGCCTGTTTACCACACCAATAAAAGTGAAGAATATCTCTTGATTTTTGAGGGGCACTTTAAGGCTCTTCTAAGTTCACTCGTAAAATGATTGTGTTACGGCGATCCATCAAATCGAAGACATTTCGAAGGCTTCTATTGAGCTTTTTGCCGCCCCGTCATTTCCTGTGCCCGAGGCTAGGATTTCGACCAAATTTTTGCGAGAACAATTAAACTTTTTACAATTTTTTTTCTTTTTTCGGTCAGTCGGTAAGTATTAAGTTACCGAATTTTTGATAAAATAGTTTTTTGAGAAAAAACCGTTTGCAGTGTACGTGAGTTTTTGGGGTTTCTTTGGCGATTTTTTTGTATAAATCTATCTTTTAGAATAGCCGCGTTTTGTGAGAGATAAGTAGCCATGGTTTTTATTGGACATCTCAGTCATAGGTAACGTTTGCACCTGCCTATCATGTACTTTTTTCAAACTACATAACAACATGCCAATTTAGCAATCACATATTTATTTGTAGCGTATTGTGAGTTCAATAATCAATTGCCAATCCTTTTTTTTTAATATTATTAATATTAATGCAACTCTCATCGAAAAGAAACAATGAATTTCTACAACAATATTTTGTTTGTAAGGTGATACAATAACCCAAATTCAAATTTAAACACAACGCCATTCATCTATTGCTTTGCTTATTAGCAGACACAATATAAATATTAATGTTATCAACTACAATTTTGTACTTTAACGAGCAAGGTGACTATCGCAACACGGGGGTTTCTCTTGAAGTTAATACCGATTCCAATCCAATTCTAATGTTAAATCAGTGCCATAAAACAATGTTTAATGTTTAAATAAATTTACCTACATCATAGTTATCTTAATTTTAAAATACGTTGGTTTATTAGTATCCCTATTCTTTAATTATTTTTAAGACATTTTGGCATTTAAAAGTATGAACTGACATATTTCCAATGTCAATCGAGCGGTTTTATTTTCTACATGTCTCTTTACACTGCAACGTTCAGTGAAATTGAATTAGTTCTAGACGTGCTTCCACACTCGTCGACTGTGAATTCGATAAAAATACCGATTAATATTAATCATTCTCAGAAAAAATATAACAGGATAGACATTCCTTCACTTCATGTTCCGGATACAGTTTCCAAAAACTGTAAAAACGACACACAAACAGTCTTCTCAAAATTTCGCTACTTTTTTCGTGGACGCACAAAAATCCGCGACTTCCTGTAAAAAAATGGAATGCGGAGTAATTTGAAACCGCACGAAATTGCCGCCGCGCACACGTGCAGATAAAAATACCACTTGTTACTATTTAAAAAAATTACTGCAAAGTAACAAAAAATACCGCGAAAGTAGCAAAAAGGAAGGAGAGACTTGGATGTGGTTAAGTAAAAAGGACCCATCCTACATCGAAATACTTGTGAGATTCTTAAGCTTGCACGCTACTTCCCATCTTAATATACATACTATTTTTCAAGGAATAATATACACTATATTAATATACATGTAATATCTTATTTTTAATTAGACCGTGATTCATAAGCCACATTAAGCCGCAGGTCCTGGCTTTTGTCAATAGTATAAGTCTAAGAGTTGACCTAAGTTAGAGATGGACCTACGCCTGTGGTTTGTGCAAATCTTACACTGGTTGGCTCTGAACAAGAAGAACACTGTGATCTTTAAACTGATAAAATTTTGTTATGACCCCTTTGTCATGACCTCTTTGTCATGATTTTTATCAGCCAATAGCAGTAACATTGCCCTGAAGTGGGACGACAATGGCTGAAAAAAAAAAAAACTGCATACCTCTGGAGAAAGGTATCTCTAGACAAATTTATTCATTGGCGAATAAAAATGTTTTATTTATTTATTCTTGTTTTCTTCTCGTTGAACATCGTCCACTTGATATTCGTAGGTTGGGTTTTTATGTGTTATTTTGTGTCACGTGTTTCTGATTTGTGATGGGCTCTAATGATTTGGGCTAGGAGCTAATGGGTCCGTGTTGTCGCCACATTTCCTCTCGTTGATTGCGTCAAATATTGCAGCTTAGGCTACTCGCTTGTTGCTTTGTTATGTGACCAGGAATTTGAGTTAGATCTGAGACATTAATAACGTTTCTTGTTATTCTTATATTATATGAGGTGTTTGTGGATGGCAGAGCTGGGACGGGCAGACGTCGATGACCGTATTACAATCAAATTGTGGGCATTCTCAAAAAAGGGCAGGTCTGGAGCTAATTATGTCGACGAGCATACATGAAGAGGTTAATGAACATTGAAGCGAAAGAGGAGCCAGAATCGCAGCAAGTGGAAATCGATAGTCTCTGCCTACCCCAATAGGAAACATATACGGCAAAATTTTCATGTCTTGAGATCATATTGGATAAAACTTACGAGTAGATTTATGTCATTATAAACAAAATGTCAGGAGTCACTCATTAACATTTAATTTAATTTTGTCTTGCCGTATTAATTAAAACTTTCGCTAATTCTTATTGTTCTACTTAAAGATATATTGTAGGATAGAGTTAATTTAATATACTATACTCACATTTAGATATAAGAATTGTACGAAATTACAAGTTTGAATTGTAAGTTACAACTTTAAAATTACTATTTATGTGAATGTTCTTACACGGGTTTTGAGCCTTGAAATAACATGATAACACTGCCTCCCAAGATACAGGTTCTCGCCTAGTTTGGGAGACAGCAGATTATGATTGTGCTATGCCTTGCCCTAAATTGTTCAAAAAGGAAAAAGAAACTGTAATCGAATTATTACTTACACTACTATGTCCTACTGCATCTCATTTGATACAATAAACGTTATATTATATTATCTAATATATAAAATTCTCGTGTTCACAGTTTTCGTTGCCATACTCCTCCGAAACGGCTTGACCGATTTTGATGAAATTTTTTGTGCTTATCCGGTATCTATGATAATCGGCCAACATCTATTTTTCATCCCCCTAAATGTTAGGGGTAGTCCACCCCTAAATTTTTTATTTATATGGCAAAACAACGTTTGCCGGGTCAGCTAGTCTTATATATAAAATTCTCGTGTCACAGTTTTCGTTGCTATACTCCTCCGAAACGGCTTGACCGATTTTGATGAAATTTTTTGTGCTTATCCGGTATCTATGAGAATCGGCCAACATCTATTTTTCATCCCCCTAAATGTTAGGGGTAGTCCACCCCTAAATTTTTTATTTATATGGCAAAACAACGTTTGCCGGGTCAGCTAGTTATATTATAACAATATGACTGAATCTAAAATAACTATCCTGCACAAAAACAAAGCATCGAAATTAAAAAGAAAAACACATTCTGAAATCAATGTTACCTACACAGATTCTTTTATCTACGTTATACACTGTCCTAACACTGTTCTTACAAGTTCACAGTCACCCCACAACCCAATCGGAAGCGGCTAAGTGTTACACAACGCACCTAATTATGTGCGTTCAGTAATAGCTTCCTGCGCAACGCAGTGTTTGCGAAAAGTTCTTCGCTACTAATGCGTGTGTCGTGTCATTGGCTGCAAGCCATTGTCTACACAGTGGGAACCCCTTGTCAAGTGCTGGAAGTGACAAGTTTTTGTATCAATTGAATTTCCAAATTGTAACCAAAACGAATCATTATTATTATCCAAAGTCAGTGGGATTTTGGATACATTTAATTATAATGGAAAGGCTCGTGGCTAAGTAACACAGATCGATTGTTAGAGGTTATGCTGTGCTTGCCGCGGTTCGTCTGTGGATAGGTGATCATCATTACATACCGAGACGCCTCCGTGCCTCGCAGAGCACGCTAAGCCGTCGGTCCCACTTGTCAAATTAAGATCTATGACAGCCGATACGGGTAGTCAAAGGTCTGAAAGTCTGACAACCAGTTAGTTATACCACGAGATAGTATAGGTATAGTTATTATATTAAATGGAAAAAGAATACGGTCGCGAACAGGATTCGAACCTGCGCCTCCCGGATAAATACTCCAGGCGCTCTGACCACTAAGCCATCTCGACCTCTGCTCACCACCGCAAATTCTTCTTCCATATTTAAGCAAAGATTAGCATGCGTTAATGCTTTTCAAAGATTTATCTTGAATTGTATAGGTATACATACAAAAACTCATACTAACACAAGTTTTATGAAACATTGTTAATAAATAATAATTAATAAATACACAATTTCATCGTATTAAGTTCAAGTTTCAAGCATAATTGTCAAATGTTTGTTCAAAATAATTTCTGATAAGATGTGACTGCCAATACTTTGCCACTAATGCGTGTGTTGAGTTAATGGTCTACACTCAACACAGTGGAAGCCATTTTTGAAGCGACGGAACTGACGGCTTTTTGTAGCTATTAAATGGAGTGCAAAACAGATTGATTTTGAGGGCTATAAATATGGATTTTTGTGTGGTTATTGGTCTAGACAGAGGTAGTCAATAGTATTTTCTTTCCCAGCAATTTGCCCTACGGAAGTAATGCAGTTTTTTAATTGTTAAGCTCTTACTGAGGCTCTCTTTAGTGTATAAACTTAACTTACCTAAGGGTCTGAAATAATCCTTTTGCTGTGGTGTGATGCGTTGATGACAGAGACTGGGCGCTGCAAATTTAGAAATATGTAATAGTATACATATTTCTTTCTTTCTTTGTTGTGGTTTTTAAACGAGTTGAGGATAAAGCATTGCAACAGTACCTTCATGGAAACTTCTTGGTCTTCTGAGAAGTCATGGTTAATAGAGTTGCTTGTTTGTAATAATTATAAGCAAACCATGTGTATGAGATGTTAATTTCTTTGATAGTAGTAGTTAATGGTTTGCTACCATCGTAATTTTTATTTTCCATTTGATTGCTGAGATATTCTTGAATAGGTACATTTTTATGAAACGGCTGCATCTTTGATTATGCAACAAAAAGATATTATACATTAACGAAAAGCCTTATTATATTCGTACTATATCTTTGTCCGGTGTTATCTAATCTCTTTTGTCCGTAAAAGCTGTATTGACTAAATTATTCCGATAACCACCGGTTTCCTTTGGAAAATTCACGCCTTGGCCATGAATCAATATTAACGTTCTTAGTAAACCAAAAACCCGTGAACTAGTCATTCGCACCCTCAAGCCTTGAAGCCGTAGTTGTTAAATACGGCACTTCAACTTGCTTCCCTTGATGGTATATTGAAGCGTGAACTGGTAAAACAAAGATGTTAATAACACTGTCAAACTATAACTCCAAATACCTTGAATCTTATCGTGTTGTGCTAGAGTTTATAATCTACTGCTGGTCGGTATCGTGAGTGCAAAATATAAATTGGTAATTCAACAGTTTTACCAACAATATTATCCGAATTTCACGCAAGAATTATTTGTTTTAGATGAGGCTGTTTCCAAAGGGATTGTGTAGGACTGTGAATTTTAACAAGCAAAGTGGTTGGCTATCGTCTTCACAGGTTTGTGATTCTGAACGGGTATTTGGTCTCATTCTGTTGTGGATGCGTTCTGAATTAGTTGTGGGTTTACTGGGTAGTGGTAGCAAGAAAATATATGAACCACTCAAATCTAAAACCTTATAATTCAGTTTATACAACATTTTTATGTAACTATTGCCATATGGCTTTAGTATAGACCATAAGCAAAGAGTCGATAATATGACAAAATCAACAGTGAGTCGATGTATTGCTAATATACTATTTGAACACATTTTTCTATTTTCAGTAGTTACAATATTTTAAGATCGATTATTAAATAATAATAATGAAGTAAACTACTTCAAACATACGAAAAACCGTTGGATTTAAAGGCTGTCGAAAATAATAATATGATAAATTATGTATTCAAATTGGAATTAATAAAAATTGCTTAAACCCAAAAGGCTTTAGCTCGTTATTTTTATAAATCAAGGGGGTGATACTTTCAATTTATTTATATAACCTATATTTATTAGCTTCAAAATTCACAAACATTCATCTTTTTGTTGACTGTACACCACAACCGCACTAAAGAACCAGCTATCTCAGTCGGATGACACAAACGCGCCGACAAAGAAGCGGCGCGGGCGCTCACAGTGGTCACAAATAGTTAATAGTTACGCCACACATGAACATCTGATCCTTACGCGGCTTATCTTTGTTAAAGCTTATGTAATATTTGTTACTGGTAGAGATTTATTTACGGTTTTTATGTTGTAGGGATTTTCATTTCTAAGTCCTATAGGTACACGGATCGAGAACATAACTAAAAGCTACTCATTATCTACTGGACCATTCGGTAACTTATGTTTTTTTCAATTTTAATTGATAAACACAAACTTTTACACTATCTGCTTGTGACCACGATCAGTGCAACCTGGTCGAAACTTCAAGCGATTCAAAGGTATTTATTGCGCGTTAATTCCTGTTAGTATATAGTAATTTAATTGATAAATTTTTCAGTATAACTGGTCGTGGTTTAGAAGTATTCCGGTAGTCTAGTATTTTGCACTGTTTACACATTTACTCATAGCATAGCGTTATATGCACAATACACAACGGCTACAATTAATAGTTACGCCACAAATAGCACACATGAACATCTGATCTGATCTGATCCTTACGGTGTTTATCTTGGTAAAGCTTATGACATGTAATATTTGTTACTGGTAGAG
Organism: Xylocampa areola; assembly: GCA_935421205.1. Classification (NCBI taxonomy): domain Eukaryota; kingdom Metazoa; phylum Arthropoda; class Insecta; order Lepidoptera; family Noctuidae; genus Xylocampa; species Xylocampa areola. Next base: position 12,770,089 of record OW285215.1, read on the forward strand.
ATTTGTTTATGGTTTTTATGTTGTAGGGGCTTTTATTTCTAATATTTATAGGGATACGGATCAAGAACATTACTAAAAGCTACTCTTTTTTGTATAAATACTTTCGTGAGACACATTCATATTAATTATTATTACTTAATTTGTAGTTAATAAAAATAGTTGAAAACCTAATTAGTAGTAACCGTTGAATAATAATTAATAAAAATTACTCATTATTTAGTAACTCAAGTTTGTTTTTGGATTTTCCTTCCCAGTTTTAATTCGTAAAGTTTTCAGATTTATTTCTAATCTACTTTGTTAGTTTTATTATAAATATTGTTTTCAGTATATAACGTCCTAATTTATTAGGTAATTTCCTTTTAAGAGGTCAATGTGTAAGTGGTAAGGGTTCATTTAAGCCATAATACAAATTATTACGACAATTAAATTTTTTTCTTAATGTACGCCGTTTAAGGAGCAGTTTTCGTCTTGATAATACTATGGTAATTACAAATAATTTGTTATTTCCATTTAATTCTTAGCTTAAGTGAATGTATTTGACTTATATATTAACCCTTTCAAAGGAAATTACCTAATAAATTAGGTCCTTATATATTACTTGTTTAATGTTAACCACCTTTACTCTAGATTAGCCATTTAGTACCTAATCAGACTAAGACGGATATACCCACTAAAGGTAACTATGCCACAGATATACATATGATCCTTATATAGCTTATCTGTGGTACTCACAAGGCATTTAATGTAATTTAATAGATGCTAGATACGAAGATAGGCTTCTAAGACCCGTGATATTCATTGCTTAGATTGTATTATATAGGATTACTTATAACTGCCTGCCTGGTGGTCACAAGCGCGCCTGCTGAGTTGAGGTCGTGGGTTCGATTCATAGGTCGGGCAAAGCGTTATTGGGATTTCTGTTAGAAAATTTTCAGTAGCAGCCCGGAGTTTGGAATGATTCCCGGTAGAATACTCACCACCTGAATGGGACTTAATAACAGCATTGGTGAAATGTGGGTTAGACATGATTACGATATGTCATATCGTATCTGAAAACGGATATCTACATATATCATATCGTATCGATATGCCACATACAGAGAACCGTTTTTACAATATCGATCAAATCATATCGAGATAAACGAAAAACTAACTATCCATATCCATATCCGTTAACGTAGCTTACTCAACTTCTCATATTCATATCTATCCCGTGGTTAGATATTCGCCGTCTCTCTGTCTAACTGATAACGTTACTGGGTGTGAAAACGAGATGAAGTGAATATCGTTCGGCGTTTGATGTAGATATCTAAAAACTCTCCATATCGATATCTAAAAACGGTTTTTCATATCGATATGAAAACTTCATATCGGATATGTAACCGTTAACAGAAAACACCAAAAACGCCCATGTCTAATGTGGGTGTAAGAAAATAAATAAAACGTTTATTTGACACAATCAGCATGGACACAATTCAACAAATCTAAATTTACATAAAGGTTAAATCTCGCATGTGCCAATGTGACTTTTTCAATGTCATATGTACTTTCTTAGTTAATCTAGGACATACGGTGAAGGGAAACGTCGTGAGGAAACCTGGACTTTATGGTCTGAAATCGCCAACCCACAGTGACCTAGAGTGGTGATGGTGGAAGGGAGTCCGTTTCTACTCAGTGAAGCAGTGGTGAGAGTAGGGCTGTTCTAAACCTACCCATAAACGGAGCAATAAGCTAATGATGAATGCTATTGTAACAAGACGATGCCCAATACGATTATGTGATGCGCTATGTATGCCAATGTGTAATGATCAATGCTCGTGCCTTCTCTGTATGAGAAGAGGCTTGACACTTGCCCTGCAGTGGGACAATTATGTTATGTTAGTGGGACTTATACATAATATATAAAGAAAATAAAAGAAAATAAATAGGACCATATATATGATAGTTAACATGAATAATGACTTATCAAAAAAAGGTTACATTGTGGGGATTACAGAATTCTGTAAACTGTCAATATCAAGATTCATAACTAGCAGCTGTGACGGAAGGTAAGTCAACATCAATGTAACGGATAGTAACCATGAAATCGCGCGAAAATCCAAAAGCCGTGTCACATCTTTGAATGCAATACAAACGCTGAATCAAAAGCCATGTGTTTGCAGTTCTAACACCCGTTCAGTATGACGAATTGACGAAGAAAGGCCGTACAAATCTCTAAGAAATAACCGAAAAACCGAAATTTTTCAGCGATTCGTTCCGTGTGCGATTTCACGGTGCCCTATTACTGTATCCTGCGCGCTATAAAACCTTTGACGGTGTGTGTCGGGATTGTCAACCTTTTTCGTAGCTTCATGTTGTTATTCTGTGACTAGGTTTCATAGTAGATTTTATTTGGACTTTTAAGTTTGTCATAATTTCGTGGTAGTCAATAAGCGAAATTTATTCATGTCTCGACCAATTTTTTTTCTGATCATTATTTATTAAAAATTTTGGGGTTTACCCGAATAGTTTAGCATACGTACTGAGTCAGCTCATGACTAAGATATAATTTATTAAGAGACTCCTGTCTTCGCCATTAGAGTCCGCTCATACTCACACATGGAGTCAATTCCGCGTGAGTCATATATATGTTTAGGAACAATAAGTAGTTAATATGAATGTGACTCACGAAAGTTATAATACAAAAACAAGCAAGTCTGTTTAGTTACTGTTGGACTACGAAAATAGTACAGGCGCTATAAATGTCAAGTTGTTGTTGTTATTATCATGGTTGACTGTACGTTTGACTTTTCAACTTATATGACTGCTAATATCTATTAAGAGTCAAATGAAAGGGTAGATTTACGAGCATTGGATAACGCTATTCTATAAAAATATATAGTTGTCTTTATAAAACCGATCAAATTTATCCAACGGACGTTATCTGACTTTTGTAAATCTAGCCTAAGTTACTACACCACCACTTGTAACATCCTCAAGTTCTCCACCCCTGTCTATCCACGAAGGTGTCGCACTTTTGTGAGCGCCGTCGACTTGGAACGAATCGCGGACAAAATAGGATCGATTTATCATCCTTAACCGCTGGCCCGCTTTGTAAACTAAATGGACATCCCTCGTCTTCTGTAAATGTCACGTATTCTGAACTATTCCTTGACACGTAGGTCTTGATTTTTTATGAAATACGTGATGTAATAGAGTGACCCCCTGTGTATTGGTTTGTGGGTACATATGTACGGTAGTTTGGACTATGAGAAGTTAATAGAACAGATAAATAATGTATATATTTATCTAACCTGGTGTCCGCGCACCGTTCTTTGTCGATAAATTTTTCGAGTCGCTAAAAGTGTAAATGTATTGATTTTTATCATCTTATCAACTACTTATGTCAAATTTGACGTTTAAAACCGACAAATGCGTCGATAAAATAACCATGCAATGCTGTATTGTTCCACTGTATGGCAAAGGGTGGTCTTTGATATCCCTTTTCCATGAGTGAAATTACGTAATGTAAAATAATAGATGTATTTGATGACATTATGAGCAAATTTATCATATTTTAATGTAGAATAAATCTTTAATATTTTAAAAACCAGCTTATAAAATTCACAGTGAGTCGTAACTGAGGGAGAGTAGCTTTTGATAGAGCTCTATGGAAGCACCTACAGATTTTGCTATGAGCCATACCGAATTCAGAGGCATACTTTAAAAACATAGAACAATTCAGAATAAATGAGCATTATTAAAAGTTTAGCCATTTTATCAAAACTTTATTAACGGATGCAGATTAAAACTCTAATATTTACAAAAGAAATGGCGAGTGGCCTAAAGTTATTACAAATTAATTCATAACACTTAGTTTTTATGCTGATGCTCTATATTTCTTTTAGTTGGAAACATAAACTAAGTATCACTGTAGGTACTTAGTTTACGTCTTAGCAGACGGTCATTATTATCGGTAATGATTAATTCCCCTGTTGTCAAAACCTGGTTAATATTTTAAATGCAGACGCAAAATCATCTTAAGTCAGTATAAACTGATATCAAGGTTTATCAAGTTTTTTACGAGAATATTAATATGAAATAATTAACACAGAAATTAGCAAGCAAAACCAATTTATTTCTTGGATATATTGCATAAATGCAACTCAAAATTTTATGAGTAAGCCCTTTCCAAGATGTTGGCGATATTTATTTTTTATAATGGATAACAGAATGGTGGACAAGAAAACGAATTCCATTTTATTGCCGAATATTATTTATATTTTATAATAATATTGGTTTTTTAAAGTTATATTAATTGGAAATAATTGTCATTTGGAAAGGAGTAAACGAGAAAATGGTAAAGAGTCGTTCGTATATCGAAAGGGTATGCAATTAAAAATGTAATTAAGATTATTGATAAGTATAAGAATTGAATATCGATGTTGATATCGTGATTATAATTAAGGGGCTGTTTGCGCAGTGGTTCGGAGCGCATTATCAATTGTTTTACCCAATTAATGCGACGTCAAATGTTTCATTAACTGTGTAATCTATAGGTACACATATTATTTTAAAACTGTTTACTTTTTCTTTCTGTTTTTCTGTTTAATTAGAATATTTGTCTTAAGGTTATTATTTTGTCATATGCAAAGAAATCTACGTTTATATTTTTCTATCTGAGTATCTATCCCTTTACTTAAATGGAAATATTTAAGTAACAAAAATATTATTTCAAATACATAGATTATTTTATACGAACTGACTCATTGGTCTAGTGGTGCCCAGCATGAGGTCCTGCATTTGATTCTAGGGTTCGGCAAAGTGTTATTGAGTTTTTTTTGGAAAAACTCTATAACACTTCGGCCCTTGGAATTGTGCCCGGTTGATGGCTTGGTTCATGATGGGACTTAATAACAGCATTGGTGAGATATGGGTCTACAACTCCTGGTGTGTACACCTCTGCGTACCCCCTCCAGGGAATACAGGCGTGCTGCTATGCTATGTTATTTTATATGAAGATTTTATAAAATAATAATATTTAAAAGTTTCTAAGTGCATACTTAATATATCTACCGCTTACATTCAATGCAATCTCTGGTCGGTAAATGATCGTTGAGGTTAAGCAACGCTCCGCACGGTCAATCCTTAGATAGGTGCCGGTTAAGAAAAATTTCGGTCCAGGCTGTTCTTAATAATTAAGCACATATGCCTATATTCCCCAAACGATTCAACTGTTCAACATCAACTACTATACATGATCGAAAACATTTTAGAAAATTGAAAATGTTCCCTGTGAAATTTTAAAATTATGGCACAGTGGCAATGCTTAGCTAATACACGACGACACGTGCATGTATGCATTTGTTGTATTTTATTTTATCAAAATACAATGTCTTGGCTTTAGACTTGTTGCTTATTCTTAAACACTCAAATACTTGAGTGTAACTTCTGAATATACATTCAGAAGTTATTCATAGTCTTATAATTGACTGTCCTGTTGGTCTAGTGGTTAGTAGCCCTGACTGCTAGGCCGGAGGTCGTGGGTTCGATTCCCACCCAGGACAAATGTTTGTGTGATGAGCACGATCATTTGTTCTGTGTCTGGGTGTAATTTATCTATAACATGTATGCATTTAGAAATATATAAGTATGTTTATCAGTTGTCTAGTACTCATAACACAAGCTCTGCTTAGCTTGAGACTAGACGGCGTTGTGTGATAGTTGTGGAATATTTATTTATTTATTTATTTATAATTCGGTATTGTTAATGAACAGTAAAGATTTAATATCAGAATAAAGGTTCGCCAAATCGAGGTAGAAATGGAAAGCGTTTCAATTAACACCGCCGTTAAAAGACGAGGCGCGTGTTTAAAGTTAATATTAAACAGAATTAATGGAACTTTCGTTATGATTACATACATACTTATTATTTAATAGATTCAGGCGTTACATTGCGGAAGTCCATTACAATAGAGATTCAGGACCGTGCAGAAGTCCATTACAATGGATGCAAGTAAATACAATATCTGGATGAGTTGGTGGTGGACTCTGCACTGTTTAACCGCTCTTGATGATGCCCCATGGGGGGTGAAATACGTGTTGGTAGTAGTTGCAATTTTCAGTGCATATATTTGGGTGGGTGGGTAGTGCGCAGGTAATTGCATGACTACCCTGAATATTGTGAAAGTAGATATTGTATTTATTTGCATCCATTAATCAAAGTGTTTATTACTTATTAATTTGTCACAGTTGAGCAGTGGTAGCCATCTGCAATAACTTGTGATCCCAGCTATTGCAGATTTATTACAAGTGATTTGAATTTAGAATATACCAATAAAAATATATATATTAGGGTCCTACTTCAAAAAATCTGTTCATTGTGTCTGTGAGCTGTAGTATTTTTTTTTTGTGGTGTTTATTAATTTCGTGGTCACTAGGTAGGCAAGAATGACGCAGGTTCGAGTCCCGTTTGTGTATCAATTTATTATTCCACTTTTATAAAATTTGGGGTCTTATAAAAGAAACCAACCATACATAACAATGCATTAATAAGTTTCTTTTTACCCTTTGTATAGTGCAAAATGAGCCACGAGACCCTTACAGTAAAAGGGGTCACGACCTTTCCCACTGAACCATTTCACCCCAGCTGTTGTACTATTGTCGGACTCCCCCTATTCTAAAATAACTTTATTACGAATCTTTTAACAGGTTCTATATGGATTTGTGGGGTGGTCAAGCCTGTTTTAGTTGGTGAGAAGAAATCTGTGTTGGATGTCCCTTTACAAACAAATTTTGGTTTCCCATCGTTTTTAAAACTCATCGAGGTGTCCTCTCACGTTGGTACTTGCTTGCTTACTTGAAGAGTTTGGCGCGTTATAGTACAACATTGATTTTCATAACAATACAATTCTATTGTGTTTGCTAATTAGCGAGTCAACAAATTAAACTAAGATTTGTTCCTGCGTATTGCTTACTAACTCCGTTGGCTCAGTGACCCGAAATAAGCCTTGTCCTCTAGAGAACTTTACTTGGATTAAGATCTTTTGCAGTTTTTTGACAATCATGAGCTCGAAGATTCCGAAGTTCATGCGTGGTGTGATATTATTGATTGTATTTTATAATTTTACATGTCTGCTAACAAAAAGTGCTATATTTGTGAGACTAATCGTGCCAGTTAACCACTTGTAATTAAAAAAAGTAGTAAACTCGCACGCGTGCCTTTTTTACCGTGCCAGTTACCACTTACACCGCCTATTGTTGCGTTTGGACGATACTTGCACGCAATTCTAGTCTTAATATCTGATTGACAAACATTTTCGACTATAGATATCTACGTATTTTTGTATGATAACGTTAGTGAGACACATTTATATTAATTATTGTTCAGCAACGGCAACTCACTTGCATTCTTCGGGATTGCCCGAATAGTTTCGAACTCGAGTTTGACTCGAACAATGCAAGTGAGTAATAACCGCTGAACAATAATTATTATAGTAGGTAATAACTTAGGTTTTCGCGATCACTACACATTATAATAAAACAACTTTTAACCGGATTAATCGCGTGTATTATTGTTTTTTTTTGTTTTTCCTGACGTTTCGAAAACTTTGCAGCGTTCGTGGTCGCAGGAGGACGCTTACACGCGATTAATCCGGTTAAAAGTTGTAATCATTATTATATCTACCTACAACAAGAAAACAGTGCATTAACATTGCCTAGTCGTCTTAAATTCAGTCTGTTGGATAGCTTTCTTGTCTTAAGTATTTTATTAATGCACACCTATAAAATAAAACTTCCATGTATAAGATAAGTAAATGGGCTTTAAATAACATAATTATTTGGTTGTAAAACTTGATGACAGTCGTTGTTTTTTATGAATATGGCGGATGGATATAAGTCAGGGCTGATGCGAGATAAGGCTTTCTCTTACTCTAGTAATTTTAATAATAATCTATACGGATTATTTTTATTTTTATTGGTTTTTTAAGTAGTTATTTTTGACATTATTTTCAGTAGTATCTGGAACGGAAATATAGACGAGAAAAAATGGTCATGTAATCGTATTTCAATACCTTTTTCACATCAGATGTCTGTGTGGAATTTGTTGGTATCGATATGAGGAAAATATATATATGTATCAGTGGAAGTTGAAATCGTCTTGCATCAGCTACTTTTTTGATGTTTGTCTATAGATAACCAGGACGGCCTCGTCCCGGCCTTTCCGGGTCGGCAAAGTGTTATTGAGTTTTTCCGTTAAGAAATTCTCAGTAGCAGCCCGGAGTTTGGAATTGTGCCTGGTATATGGTAATAGGGTCACCACCAGCAGGAACCAATTCACGTGCCTAAATTCTAATTTGATCTCTTGATTTGTCTCATCTTGTTCCTGTACCTAGTGACTGTACTGTTAGTAAAAGTTTTCAATGTTCTAAATTCAGTTCAGTTTAATACATTAGAATTGACGCCGACCTCTGAGTTTCTTTCGGCTTTTCCTTCTCCGAGGTAGTCAGATGGAGAACACCGATATCTTCTAGAAAAATAATTAACATGTGAAAAGCGCCTGTAAGGACCTATTCATAAAGATAAAAAACTTTAAATTAATTATAATAATTAATGAATTACGGTCGAATCTTGACCTTCTGGGCGACCACTAGTCATAATAAAAACTCCTTCATTAGAAGATTTCTCTCCTGTATAGCGTACTGTTATAAAACTGTATGCTATACAGGAGTATAATTAGCGTGCGTCACATATTACTAGTTTTTTTTTTCAGAGTACTGGCAGGTACCTACCAGTCTCGTAGGCGTTGACTTCAGAACTTGTCGTAACCTGTCGATACGGGTCGCCGCTCGTATCGAGTTGCGTGGAGGTTCCAGAGCGAGTGATATCAATGTGTGTATGAATAATTAAAGTAGAATGAAAGAAATAATAAAATTATTTGTGATTAATAAAGTGTATGGTGGTTTCTTTATTTAAAGAAATGGCGAACTGAAGGCATTCTTGGGTTTTTTTTAAAGAAAATGCAATGTATTACACTTGCCTGTGTGCCTAATTTTATCAGTACTTTTGTAATAAGTATTACTCAAATCTTTACCTGAAATTATATTTATATAATTTACCTACTGTTTTACTTTTCATGTGCATGTGCTTTGTTTTGTTCCATTTTATTTTTTAACTTAAATTAAGTAGTTCTGTGTCTTATGTTAAAAACTTTTTGCCAAACTTTTGCAATGGCAGTTGTGTTGCATCGCGATAAGTTAAGATAATTTCGCTTCTTTTAGGTGCGTAGGTCAATAACACGAATGCAGGTCAATTATAATCCATACTGATTAATGTGAACATTCATAACTACTTTTAATATAGTATATTTTTCAGACGCATTGTTCATATGCGTAGAGAACACTGAAGTATTTTTTTATGTTGGAGTATTTATACAGGAAGCGTAGGTTTCAATCCTGCACCACCGTAATTTTATTTCTATTTTTTTTTGTATATTTATATATCTACGCTTTACTAGCATCGATTGAACAATCAAAAACATAACGTAGGTATCGATAACTCGATACTCGGTTGTCGTGCTGTGTCTTGTAAACTATTGAACTTTGACTTCACTCGCGTGTTCAACACGTGCGTTGGTTAACGTGTGCCGTACCTAATATGTAAACGACTACGATACTATACGATAACGAGGTTTTAAAGCACTATATTGTCTCCAGTAAGGGTACTATGATGTAGTCGTATAGACATAATCCATACTTAATACTTAATATAAATAATATAATAATATAACTCTGTTTGTTTGTTTGTTTGTTACCTTTTCACGACTAAACGGGCGAATGGATCGTAATGAAAATTGGCAAGGAGATAGATTGTATCTTGGGGAAGGACATAGGTAGACTACCTTGGTCGCGCAGACGAAGTCGCGGGCACCAGCTAGTTTATCTATAATGTGATGATTTAGATTTTGTTCAGATACATAGCATCACGGCTGTATTCCCCGAAGGGATAGGTAAAGATTTGTATACCCACAGTTCACCAATGCTAGCCACTGCAAATGGTGAGGCACAATTTTAAAGTCCGGGCGGTTCTTCGTCCAAGCTTCTACTAAGAATTTCTTTACAGAAAAACCTAATCATAATTTTGCCTACCTGGGAATTGAACCCAGGACCTCATGCTCAGTAGTCACGATGTGGTCCCCCACTAAAACAACGAGACTACAAATGCCTCGTTGGCCTAGTATTCCCTAGCGTGACGTGTACGCAAATATCGAGTGTTTTATAAATAAATCTTATACGTAAATATATTCTGTACATCTTGGTAGTACAATTTCCCTTTTGTTATTGTTTATGTTACAAGGCGCGGAAACATTACTCACTTTCCCGCGCAATTTGTTCATAAATACTAGTTACGAGTATGTTATTGTATACGCTTTTCCTTATTTCCTGGATTAAAGAAATGAGGTTTGATGGAATTTGTAACTTGACATTTTTATCATTATATTATTTTTTATTTTATAACCAGCCATTATTATTTGAATGATGAGCTGCAGCAAGTATGTGTTTCACACTCATTAGTATTAATAATGACCATAACTTTACGTTGTAAATGTAGTGGCCAATGTTAAAAATTATGGAGCGATTGAAATAAAATTCATGTTTAAATTATACATTAATGTTTATTAAGAATCGGAGATCAAACGAAAGTCTTGAATTCTTAACATTATCAGTCTAAGATACGAGTGCTTAACTTAACTTAGAACAAAAAAGTAACATTACAATACAAAAAGTAATGATAAGAGAAAAAAAAGTCACCTTAAACAATTGACACAAATGTAAGAATTCATCAAACAAACTAGAAAAGTAAGTAACTTAACTAAAACTTAACTTTAGTTGTAACTTAAACTAAATTAATTAAGATTGGCACGCTCGGCCCACTTCTGCAAAACTTACAAATGAATTTAGAAAACCTAATGATCTAAAAATTACACAATGAATCAAAATGGAAGTCCAAAACAATGTAACTTAAACTAAAAATCTTAAAAACTATTAAAGCTTCATTTACTGATATGTAACATTCATTACATACGTTTACTACCTAATAAAGTTCACTCAGTGTTGCAAATATCACATGAAAATAATCTAAGTTACTTACACGATATTAAGTGATTTAAAAGACCACTTAGCGAACACATCTGAAGTTTACTTACTAATAAATTCTCCTTATCAACTAATAAACTTTACTTAGATCTAGTTAAAGCTTTCAATCGTTATATAAACTCTGATATCACAGGCAAAAACTTAACACTACAGGAAGACGTTGGATTGAAAATACAGAAACAAAGCAGAATCGTTACGCATTAGAATTAAGTTTAGGAGATAGCCGCAGATGGTGCAATGATAATATTACAGTGCAGTTCATTAAAGCTGTCTACCAAAACTTGTGACAATTTACTGTTATTGTTACAACACTAATTTAAACGATGACCCAACGCCTCACTATTATCTACTAGAGATCACAAATATTACTCGCTAAATCACAAACGAAGGCGTTGCACCAACCACATCACTAAGTCTAATGGAAGACATTGGATTTGTGCTAACCGAGCACGTTTAAAACTAATGATGGAAGACGCGATTTTGTTTTCACTGCATTTAAGTACCGAAGGAAGAAACTGAAGCGAGATTTGTAAAGTAACTAGTAACAAAGTTTACATACGAAGCAGTTTTTAGTGGCCGAGTAGCAGATCTCTCGCACTTCGTTGGCCATGTTGTCGCTGATCTCCAAGTCTTCGTTGATAAGCTCGAAGCGGTTATTCGCGATGTTCTGGTTTTCAGCGTTGTCGTTTTCTTCAACTGGCACCGGTTTGACCGGGTCCACAGGGTAGAAGAAGTCCGAGAAAGGTACAAGAACAGGTTCCTCGGGGTATGCAGTCTTTTGCGATGGTAGGTCAGTGCGGGGGCCCGAGTTGGAGATCAACTCTCCTAACTTTGACCAGCACTTATTAAGATTAACCCGCGTAGAGGTCGTCACCTTGCGGGGAAGCCGAGGCTTGGAGCTCTGCAAAGAAGGAAAAAACAATAAGCACACATGTCACTGGATTAAAAGTTGAGACTTGAGGGGAACAAGTTGTGGCAAATTATTAAGTTTGACGGTTAAATCTGGAAACTTACCTGACGGCTTAGAAGCTTCGCCCAAGGCGACCGAGGTGACGGGACCTCCTTCGGCGGTGATTGCGTGTCATCCTTAGCCAAACACATTTTAACTATTTATTTACTACTGTTATACTACGAACTTAGACTAAACAAGTTACGACTACGTATTTACAGAGCTACGATAGAATACGAAGCAACATGAGCGCACGATGCGTCAGCAGGGAATGATTGAATCAGGAAGGGCGAGGGGTTTATATAGTAGGGCCGGGCCAGCGCGCGCGCGCTTGAGCGTGTGCCGGGAGCGGGGCGACGCGCGCGCAGCACGCGAGCGGTAGCGCGCGCCTACAGACTGGTTTTTACGAACAACTTCTACGAATAGAGGCTTTGACGTGCCGCGACTTGGAATAGTTACAGAGTACGAGCAGATTGTGCTCGTAAAGCTGTATTGATGACTAACAAACTCTGATATGAGGCTGTCTTTAAAAATGAGCTTGATATATTTTGTTGTTCAACACTATAATGACTTGTAGTTATTTGAGATTTTGTGTCTGATACCGCTAAGTACGTATAACTCTTTTATAAAAGTTTTCTTGCTCGTTTATGATTGTGAATGTCACGTCATTTTCATAAATTATGGCGGTGTATACGAGCCCATACAGGGAAGTTTAGAAACAAAGTGTCAACGTAAAGACAATAAAACTGGCCATTGAATTAATTTCACATTAGCTTTCTGGGTATAAATCTTGTGGAGTACAATAAAATGCGCCGTACAAAGCGGCCGATGCCTCGTATAGGTAGACTAGTACATATAAGTAGGTACTAGTACCTATACTAGTTTTCTAAGCCATCACCTTAGGCGATTCCTAGCAAAATAAACAGCGCTATCGCAGCATTATGAATCACGGGTTGCAGCTGGCCTTCGGATAGATAAGTTCCTGCGCAGATTTATCACGGCACGCCGGTGTTGCTTCCTGTGATTAAATCGCATGCGCCCGCGCTCACAAATCACGTATACAGCACTGATAAATCATTTCCTCCGGTCAGTTGAGCGAGCGACGGCGACGGCGACGGCTAAATTATAATAATGTTAGATGTATTATAATATTTTGCCTTTGTTTGACTCAATGACATTGCCTATGCACTAATGTATTATGGCTACACTTATTAACCTATTTAGAATCAAGTAAAGTTAATCAGAAGTGGCTAAGTATTTGTGCTTTCTATCAGCTCTAAGCATTAAGATACTCAATAACTTTCAATACTTAATTATTGTTTAACGGTTATTACTCACTTGCATTCTTCGGGATTGCCCGACTAGTTTCAAGTCACACAGTTTGACTTGCAATATCGCGGCGGGCTCAGCTCATGACTAAGGGCTCCGTTCGAGTTCGAAACTAGTCGGGCAATCCCGAAGACTGCACGTGAGTAATAGCCGTTGAACAATAACTAATAATAAGATACTAAGTTATTATGGAAAGTAACATAACATAGCACGCGTATTCCTTAAAAGGTACGTAGAGGTATAAATCCTGTTAAAACAGCATTGGTGAAAATTCCCTTAAGTGGTGGTGAGCCTATTGCCAAGTATTAACAGAGCACAATTCCAAACTCTGAGCTGCTATTGCCAAAAACGCTTTGCCCGATCTGGGAATCGAACAGGACTTGTTCCTCATGCTCAGCAGTCGCGCTTGGGCCACTAGACCAACGAGGCAGTTAAAAGGCAGTAATATCTATTGTGCTTACATTTAATAACCTGCTTATAATGTAAAGTAAAGTTTAGTAACAGTGTTTTATAGGAGATTCTAATCTGCAATGAAAAATTAAGTTAATTCTGTAAAGAATTTTATTTGAAAGTTACTGACGTTTCGAAAGATGTCGTTTGAAAGTTACGAAGTTTACTGAAAAACCACTTTCGTTCTTTGCCCTTTTTTCTTTTAGAAACTAAACGAATATTGTAGGCTTTTATATTGAAGTTAGTATTAGCTGTTTTATATACTACTTGAGTAATTCGTAATTCTTTTACTTACGTGTATACATACAACTGCCTCGTTGGTCTAGTGGTCCTAAGCGCGATTGCTGACCATGAAGTCTCGGGTTCGATTCCCGGGTCAGGCAAAGTGTTATTGAGTTTTTCTGTTAGTAAATTCTCAGTAGCAGTAGGCTCACCTCCTATTATTACATGGGACTTAATAACAGCATTGGTGAAATGTGGGTGTACAACATTTTTCACCTCTGTCTACCCCTTCGGGGAATAGAGGCGTGATTCCATGTAATGTAATGTCTATACATAGTGCAAAAATCTCAGTATACTAATACACAGTACAAAAATGACAGTATAACTAAATTTTTTTGCCAGCTTTTTGAACTAAGTTCGCGCCGCCGTGTGAATGAAACGACCGTTAAAGGTAGAGTGTATTGTGTGTGACGGTTAAATGTGCACGTTAGATATTGTCACGTTCGGAAGCCTTATACTGGGAAAGAAGTATGTATTTAGCAATATAGAGCATTTTTGTGAAAACAAAAATGTACGCCAATGCATTATTTGTTCCAAAATTTATGTACAAACATTTTCAGAAGCCCAATAATGAAATCGAAATAAAATAGAACCTTTTTTTTTTTTGTAGCTGATTCAAGGCTACTTTTGCTACGAGGTCGTAGCACTTTCGTAGCACAAATACTTGTAGACCGCCACTGAGTAATAGCATGCCTAATACAATTATTATCTTGCAGTCAGTTTCAGTTTAAAATGTTATCATTATTATTAAGTGTGGTGCTATTTATTTGTAGTATTTACTCTTAAACTAGATTCGTATTATGTGTGAATTATTTAATTAGTACTTGTGGTTAGATGCCTCGCTGGTCTGTTCCCGAGCGCGACTTTTCTATTCCCAGGTCGGGTAAATTGTTATTGAGTTTTTCTGTTAGGAAATTCTTATTAGTTAGCAGCCCAGAGTTTGGAATTATATTCGATTGATGACAACAGGCTCACCACGTATAACATGCGACTTAATAACAACATTAAAAACACACAACTAGATGTTCTATCAGATCTTAAGTTCAAAATCCCTTAACATTCAGTTAATTACTTTTAATTAGTTACTTATTACTTGCTTTTAAAGAATTACTCTATGAAGACCATACATAATCTTTTGACATAAATAATTCGAAATAAAAAAAACTTTCCCATCTATATTTTAAATACATTTATAAAGTATTGTATTAGAATGTTATTTTATAATTCAACAATTTACAATACAATACTAATTCGATAACATTATGCAAATACCGTTTTTTTTTATATTTCATGATGGTTATCGACTCAATTGGATAGTATCATTAACATAAAAAATAACTCGATTTAAAATAACTATCGATTATTTTACTTAATAAGTGATATAATCTGAACTTTAAAATGCGGATATAATGCTTATGGTATGCAAATTTAAATCATCAAAAACATTTTGTAATATGATACTTACGTTTTTAAAAACAAAGAAGGAATGTTTACTGATTCTGTTTAAGATACCTAATTTATTTTATCTAAATCGTTTGTATTGTAATAGTGTATTTGGAACTTTGTTATGACAAAAGCTATGAAAGTTAGACAATAAAAGACTTTGGAATTTTCCGCTTAAATATTTTATATAATTATGTAATAGATCATTTTCTTATTAAAATTTATGGTTTTCATTTTGTGACAACACTATTTGCCAATAATATGACAAATATGTGCTGATTGCTAAACAAAATCGTTGGTAAATATTAAGAAATACAGATAACTGTAATAAAACAACTTTTAACCGGATTAATCGCGTGTATTATTGGACAGTCCTCTTGCGACCACGAACGCTGCAAAGTGTTCGAAACGTCAGGAAAAACAAAAAACCAATAATACACGCGATTAATCCGGTTAAAAGTTGTTTTATTATAATGTGTAGTGATCGCGCAAACCTAAGATATTACCAGATAACTGTATTTCCTAATATCATCTGTGGGCATCTGTGAGAATTGTATTAATTGCATAGTTAGTCGTGTCGCTTCAGTTTCCTGTAAAGGTACTGAAGGGCAATGACGTCACCAAAAGACATTAAAATGTGGAAGATGAATTCGGGGTAGTGAGCAGAGATCGAGATAGCTTAGCGGTCAGAGCGCCTGGAGTATTTATCCGGGAGGCGCAGGTTCCCATCCTGCTCATGACCGTATTTTTCTTTCTACATAAAAAATGATTAGGTTAGAGATGTATAGAGATTTCTTATAAGTCTAATAAGATTTTCTATTGTGAAAATGTCCGAGATTTCGTAACATTTCTTAAAATAACATGTCGAGTGCTTTTATAGTATCTCAGTTCTAATGTTGTCATTATTTTTTGTACCAAAATATTACTGTATAATTCTTTGGAGAAATAAATAATACAATCACTCGGTTCTTATAAACCGAAATAATAACACACTTCTTATTAAACTTAAGACGATAAAAAAACAATTAAGCACAACAAAATGGAATATCCATAATTGTATTTTAATTTATATTATTGATTCTCATTAATAAGTCGCTTTGAGAGTGCGACGTTACGCACTAAAAACGAATTTTATGAGATAACCATTAAACTTGTTGATATTTTAGTACCGTTTAAGAATCCAATAGAAAATAAAAGTACCTTTAAAATAATATATATAAAAAATAATCGAGCCTTCTACTTGAAGCATTCTAATATTAATAAATCCATTAAAGTATCACTCTGAAGTCTAGCTAAAGCAAGTACAGCAACATATAGTATAAAAAATAAATAAAAGTTCATAAAATAAAATATTTTATTTAGTGTTGATAAAAGTATTTTTATTTATTCAGTAAGTGCTAGTCGGCAGTTAGTTTTAAGTGTACAACTGCATAAATGATACACTTTAATAGGATTTTCATTAAACTTAGATATTGAGAACGGATACGATAACAGTTTATTCCTTTAGAGATTGCTTTGAATTCGGTTAGTTGCAATACATTGCGCGCGATACTAAGGTGATTTATACATTGTGTTTTTAGCAAATTACATTTGATTGGAAAAAAAAATTGGAAGCGAGTTTTGTGATTTACTTGGGATATAAGACGGTAAAGTTGAAATTCATTTTTCTTCTTATCAAAATCGTCGTCTCACACTAGAAATTTCTTCCTGTATCGTGGCTACGTTTACAGACATATAATCTCAGATGCACAAATTACCTGTAGATCATACAAATATTTGTCCATGCGGGAATCGAACTCGCAACACGCGACGCAGCAGCCGACCACTGCGCTAACCGCGCCGTCTGAGATGAATAAAATTAATCAGTAAGTGCTTTGGCTTACCTATGTTCCCGTCTCTATCTTGCATTTATACTTTGATAGATGTGTGACGGTGACAGGTAACAAAACAACTTTTAACCGGATTAATAATAGCAGTGATAGCTTAGTGGTATGACCGTTGGACTGACAAGTCAAAGGTTGCAAGTTCGAATCCAAGGCACGCAAGGTCTTTTCGAAGTCATGTGCGTATTAATTAATTATTACTTGCTTAAAACGGTGAAGGAAAACATCGTGAGGAAACCAGCACACCTGAGAGATGTTCTCGATGGTGTGTAAAGCCATGTCAGAGACCTACGGGTGGCTTTAACTCAGACACTAGGTTGTTCATCAACCACACGATAAGAGAAGGGAAGTCTGCCCGTGACCACGGCCGGTGCAATTCGGTCGAAACGTCGGGAAACAAAAAAGGTATCGTAAAAGCCTTTTATATAAAATATCGCGATATAGACCCGATTTATATATTTCAAAAAAAGTAGGTCCTACTGCGCATTAATTTTTACAAAGTACATGTGTATAAAACACAAAAAGAAAACTTGACATATTTTTGCACTCATGGTACTAAAATAATTTTGTTGTCTTTGTTTTTACTTAGGTTTTAATTAAGACGTCCTCTAAAACAGAGCCATAAAATGAGTTAATTAACCAAATATATTGGTCCTTACAGTTTATTGTTACAACATTTTTATAGTCCTTAATTTTATTTTGCATATTGGGGCTCTAAAATTTTTATTGTTTTTGGCTGGCCAAATGTCTCGATCAGTAAACTATCGATGAACTAGGAATAAATTTAATTCATCATCATTAGCCCCCTGCCCTTATCCCAATTTAATTGGGGCCGGCGCAGTATGTAGTTTTCTTCCATCTCTGTCAGCCGTCATCTCTGCAGTCACTTCTTTTCTAGCCATATCATCTTTCATACAATCCATCCCTCGTTTCCTCGGTGATTCTCCTTTGATATTAATACAATTATGTCGTTTATAATCGAGACCTTGTAAGATCTAATCAGAACTATAGCAATTGCAAATATCTAACTAGATTAATTTATTTAATATTGGATTCTTCTAATAAGTTACAACAATAAAGCAGTGTGATGTATCAATATGTATGCATAGTTAATTATTATATTTTAGTACTTCAAAGACTTATCTATTATCATTGTATAGTCGACCATAAAGTTGCTTTAGCACTATAATGCTGATTTCGTTTGCACATCATAAAAAGGCAAGCTCTATTTTCGCTTACAAGATAAAAGTGGTAGTTAGATACCAACCTCGGTGAAATTTTAATTTAATGGAACATATTGTAAATATTTTTTTAACAAATACATATTCAACAATATCTACGAAACTATCCGAGTCTAACAATAATATTGTATCCCTAATTTTTATTAAGTTTCATTATTCCATCTATACCACTCAAGTAAAACTATTTTAAAACCAGATAGCTAAATAAAATCCAGTCCACCACTAACGCATCACAACCTAAAGGGTAACCGATACCCCACTCTGCTCAAGAATTTCACAACGTAATACTTTCGGTAAAAGAACCAAAAAAAATATCTTTCGACCACAACCCGACCACGTGCAGCGATTGCATTTTAAAAAAAGAATTCCTTTTTTGCCCCTTCTCCCCGGGTAGGGTTACAAAATGGGACTCTGTATTCGGTGAGTATCAACTGTGGGGTACAATGGTATGCATGACTATGAATATGTATCGTGTGTGTGTGTGTGTATGAGTAATGTGGGTGAGTGGGGGTTAGTGTGAAGTGTGGGCAACACACGCCTATGATGTGTTCCTTGTTGACTTAGTTTAGGGAATTTTGGTGACGTTAATTATGATAGTGTGGGCTTATTCTCCTTGTTTGATTATGAGTGATGCTTGTAATTGGTCATGCTTTTGAAATATATATACTGAAGTCGGGTACCTACATTCCGGGGGGAAATTTTGGAATGGTTTACTTTGAGAATGTGTTTGAAATCGTTGATAAATATCAACTGTTTACAAACGCTGCTAATAAATATTTTTAAGGATAATAAACATACTTAACTATTGACCATGTTTAGAGAAAATTCTCCAAGAAATTTTCCAAGTCTTATAAGATTACCACTTTTTTACATACAATAGGTTATCTTACATTACCGTAACTTCTCTTCAAGTTAAAGCCGTCTCTACTGTTATAGAAAATTACGGCTATTATTTACCAAAACCATTCCATTCGTTACCCACCATTGTGGGCTATAATTATTCAAACGGCAGAGGCGTCAATAAAACAATCACGTTGTCAGATAAGCGCGGTACGCCCGCGCACGCTACGCGTTGTCACAATGGCATTCCACGGGCGATGCGGGCTGTCACTAGTGATACGTTGCTGTAAGAGTTACGTGTTGGGAAATAGGGAAAATTACCAGTTTTTTTTGTCACTCCTATTATATTATTATTTAATTATTGAGATAAAATCAATAATAATTTCACATTATGGATTTATAGAACTAGAGTCAAGTTAAAAAAATACTATTATTTTTAATAAACGGTAAATTTGGGGGTGAACCATACCCAGAAGAGTAAATTTTTTCGAAAAAATATATATTTAAACTTGTGCCTGATAGAGTTCTTAACAACTAAAGCGTAAGAATAACTGCATGTAAATAAAACGGTCAGGATGTGCGTACGCACTACGCATGTCGCGCACACGCATACCTTTGCGTGACTGGCGACAATAGGTACGCAGCGGGCAAGATATGGGTTAGTTTTATTGTTGTTAGACTTTTGTAAAGGTTATTCAGAAAATAAAAGGGCTAGTGATGACACCATATTGATATGGTGTAAACATATTTTTATATATTTTATTATTTGTAATCAGGATACGATGGTGTCTAAAGTCAGCAAATTATTGTTCCCAATTATTCCGTTGCATTGTATTTATTGGGTAGATTTCCAATGAGCATTTAACTCTGTGGTTTTATTTACAAGTATTGTGATTCCCCCTTTTTTAATATGTTTTATTTTTTTTATTTTTAGAAATAACGTGGTGTCGATATTTTCGAAAAATTAAATATAAAAAAACATATCAAAAGAACATGAATTACTGGTAAACTTTGAAAACCGATTTTCATAGAATAAAAACAAACATTATACTACTTATTGTTACTTTAAAAAAATCCTATTTCAATGTTTGCCGGCAACAAAACACGCGCCTCCATTCTATCATATTAGTAAGGGCGATCATGATCCAGCGCGCGCGCCGCTCATTTAGATAGCATAGCCCATTGTCCCTCGAAGGGCCACCAATTTGTATGCATACCTATCTATGATAACCTACCAAATCTATATTGATTATTAATAATAAAAACGTAATATAAAATAACGATGGTATCTCATTTAGGACGTTGACACTTTTTTAAGTCGTCAACATACCTACGCTTAACTTTTATTGAATGCTTCATGAATAAATGCATAAGGTTATTAATGATAAATTCTTCAGTGAATAGTTATTGGCTGATTTTACCCTTTAAGGTGTAAATTGTAGGGCTTGCACAGTGTTGGTATACAGGGAATCGAAAACTGTCATTAAGTTAGTAGAAAGGCGTATGATCCAAGATTTTCAAGGATAATACATTTGCATAATGACTTCTTCTTAGCCCGATGGCAGATATCAATGGCCTCAGAGTGTCGTTCGTTGAAGATTTTATGTGACAGCCTCCGTTGATTGTATTGAAATTTAAAAATACATTGTGCGGGTACTTATCATACAGATCACTCTATAAAAATAAATTACACGAGCAAAAGAAAATGTAACACGGCCGTCGTTATCATAAAGCTAACATAAGCGAATAAATCAAACGCCAACACACACACACATACACCACTTGTTAAAACATATACGCGCGAACGACGTAGAACATAACGTAAACAGCCCTTCTACGGGCACTTACTTGAATAAATCCTGTAACTCGAGCTGCCCGTGCGCAACGCACACATACATAGGTCCACGCGTCGGGACACGTAAGGAGCGCGCGCGCACACACGCGTGGCACTTCTAATCGGCGCTTTCCTTCGCGTGGCGGGCGTGTGTGTAGCATCCCCGTTAAGGGGCGCAGGTGTGGCGTGGTGAATGACGCGGCCGTGGGAACTCGCCTCAACCCCGGGTTCCCATGCTCTCGCCACCTGCCACCTGCCGTACTACGCATAATTCGCGTTCGTAAATGAACGGTAGTGACCACGTGTGCCCAGTTTTTTCATCTTAGCGAGGACGCGGAAGACCGGTGGAGCCCAATTAATTTTATCTTAATGATACCGAAGTCCGGAGCCGATGCGATCGGGACGGGGGTGTGTCGATGAAGATTTCTCCGAGTTAATCGATTGCGTCAATAATTTTGTGTTATAGAAAACTCATTTAACAGTTTTTGTCGGTGACCAGTTTGTATACTTTGTTGCCGTAATAACCCCCTTGAGTACCGGAAGCGCCTTGAGAACTCAGTCTACCTTTAAGCATTTTTTATTCCGTATAATTTACTGATATGTCAATCAGTTAAATACCAATTTATGTACACTTGTTTCATCCACTGGAAATTAAAAGGTTCGTACAAAACTTGTTCATACAAAACCTCCTTGTATCCGTAGAAGGACGAGATTGCTTTCGATTTTATCAGTTTAATCAGTTAATTGCCCGCAGCCTATCTGTATCTACTTATCTTAGTAACTTGTTTTATCTTGTCCCATAGCTATATTCAACATAGTATGACGACCAACCTAGCTTTATCTTACTCGACTTTTAATAATGTATTAAAACAGAAAAACAGAAGAATCTAATATATCCGTAATCACTAAGTCCGGCAAAATATAAAACTCATCAATTAATAATTCAAAATCTAATCAGTAATTTTCGAATTGTCCAATTAGTTAAATCAACATTATTGTATCAATAAAAAAATTATAATATATCTTGAAATCAAACAAAATCTATTTATTGATCAGCTAAAATATTCGTTCAACAATGATTCACATACAAAAGTCGTTATAATACTTGTAAAGTCACAGTTGTCATGTTACTCACCGTTGACCTTTCCGAGCACTTGTTCCAGAAACCTGCGAGTTCCGGTATGACACCATGTAAGTACTGATACAAATATAATATAAATAAAAAAAAGACTCCCTCAAATGTGAACAGAAATCATTATCATAAATTTCTAATGATTTTGCTTTGTTTCATTATACAAATCGATATCTTCCATCAATAAAACCACACACAAAAGTCGTTACAACACTTGTCTTGTAAACTCCCGATAACAATCGGTATTCACCGTTGACCTTTCCGGACACTTGTTCCGGTAACCTGTTCCGGATCGGTACGCGTTCCGGCTCGTGCGCTATGACCGTTGACTGTTGATGCCACCCCTAATACGTTAATTGTTATTATGCAATTTTTTTGGGCTGTGTGTGACATTTCTGAATAAGTATTTAGTAAATGTAATGAGTGTTGTAGTGGCAGTTAAAATGTATGTTCTAAGTCATTAAGTGTTAAATAGAGTCTTTGACACGGCCCGAAAGTTATGAATCTTCTTAGAAATGTATTCAATAAAGGAAGGAATATGCTCCTATCTTATTATTTACGAGTGAATCCTACGGGTTCCCATTATAACTTAATTTTCTTCTCTATTTTTCTTCACCAAATAACATATCGCTCGCAAATCATATGGAACTCGACAGCAAACGGACAACCGATCGCCATTAAAATCGTATCCTTAGGCGGAGTGACATTTTGCTTCAGTGATTATATATTATCAAGTATGTATGGAGCTTAAACGTAATTATGAGTTGGGGCAACCCTGAGGTAGTAATCATCTCGTCGGTTGTCATACTTGCGCTACTGTTTGGGACTTAGCATATTATGTGGGCGTAAGAGATGGACAAAATGGTTTTACGAATAGTTTACGTTATTCCATTTAAAGCAGTTTTTTTAAGGTTATTTTCTAATTTGCATTTTAGCTACTGTTTTGTTGGTAAAAATAAATAAATGAAATCTGAAATAGAAGGTCCGTTTTTTATTACAATACGTAGTTTTTTAATGAATCTTATTTTGTTTCTAAAGCCTGGAAAATAAATAAAGAGTACACATATTACACAAAGCATGTAGTCACGTAGTGTATAAAATGTTTCATGCAATTTAGTGGAAAGTTCAAAAACTTCTAAGACTTATTTAAATTTTACCAAATAATTACCGCGAAATATTTGTTAATGATTTCCTCCTTAAAAATTGTTCGTGCTAAGAGGCCCATTGCATTATTGGTATGCAGAGAGTATTGAGTATAAATATCTCGAGTTTCAAGATTCCCAGGGAAGTACTTGATGCAGTGACATTTTCCCCAATACGAAATACATACTATAAGTACGAATATGTTCCTTAAAAGTAATTATGCGAAGGCGTAGCCTCGGGACAGTAATAATTGCGTTGGTTGTCATACATCGGCTACTGTTTAAAAAACAGGCTTATTTTGTTGAAAAGGTAGTTTTTTCTCCTTTAAGTAGGCAATTTTTAAGGTTCTGTTTGTGTCTTGGTATTCAATGAAGCGTACTTGAGAAGATGAATTTGTAAGCAATGTGGGCAATGTAAAAGTATTTGTATATAGTTAGAAAAGCGATGTAACATATAAGATATGCATACCGGAGAGCTAATGGTTTTAAAAATGAGGTTTAAAAGAACTTATTTTCTACCATAGGCCGGGTAAATTAAAATTGGAGTAGTACTGTTTTTCACTAGCAGTTAACATTGTGGGACCAATTAAGGGACGTCAAATTCGATTTTAGGCATGTCAAAATAAAACAAGTGCCTAACACCATTTTGGAAATACCTGCTAGAATATCGAAATAACATTTCGGACTTTCGTTTTTACACTAACTGTGAGAGTAATATCTAATCTTAGTTTAGTTTGTCGACAGTAAAATCAACACTATTATTTAAATTTCCTTGAATTTGTCACAATAATATAAATTTTCTTTAGCAATGTATATATAATTACTGATATATCATACGCGTAAATATTCCGCACACAATTAAAACATAAAAATAGACGCCGCGACATGCAATCAAAATAAATATTAAAAAATAAACTTGTCATAATAACAGAGACGGAGGCGAGAATTCTTAGAAAATAAGGTACGCCCACTATGCACCGGTTTCTACGTAAAACTTGTGTGTGGTGAACAGGGTTCCGTACTGATTAATATATCTACAAGCAATTTTTTTTTTCATGTGTTGTTCTTTATCATAGCCGCTGTGTCGTCGGACTCCTATCGACTAAAAACCACTCGGTTCTCCACTAATCTTTACCGGGATTCCGGGAACATACTTGCATTTACCACAACCCCGGCAGTTTATGGTCCGTCGAAGGTAACGACGGACCCCGTCATTTGTGCAGGCCGGCCACAGATGGCCACAGATGGCGTGCGCGCCTCTGGACTGCTAGTGCATAGCAGTCCAGAGGCGCGCACGCCAAAGTGCTGCTTCTGCCTTCTCGGTCCTGTCACTGGCTGGGCGACGAACTACCCAAGTCTGTCGCACGCAGGCCACGGCTCACGGTAGCACGTGACCATTGTCTGAGCGAACGGGGAGCTGACCTCTGTGCATCACGCCTGTGTTCCCCTAAGGAGTAGACAGAGATGTACACAGCTGCACACCCACATTTCAACAATGCTGTTAATAAGTCCCACGTATTATGTGGTGAGCATATTGCTATCAACCAGACACAATTCTAAACTCCAGGTTGCTACTGAAAATTTCCTAACAGAAAATCCCCAAAAATCTTAAAGTATCTATAAATAAGCAAGGAGTTTACATATGTATACTGTACTGCCAGACCCGGCAATCGAATCCAGAAGTTCACGGTACACGGATACTCAGTATTCGCTCCAGCGAAGTTGCGATCGCTAAACCCAAGAGGTGCAGAGTGATTAACGATAACATCGAACATTAAACCACATCAATCCGTCTTTATAATTAGTACAGATGCATCTCCATTTACTTTGTAACTATGTGCTTAATTATTAATGTTGAACTCAACTCTTATCGACTAGATATATCGTGTTTTAAACTAGAAGTAAGATCACGTTGCAAGGTTATATATTGCGGTAATTCTTCGTAATAGATTTAAACACCTACGTAGTAACTGTATTTGTGATTATTTAATAAACTGAAATGATAAACTTAGTGTAGGCTGAAGTTAATTGATGATGTATGAGAAGTTTATGACTGTACCATAGATAATATTATCAACTTAGAATACAGGTTTATGAATATATCATTTTTCAGACAGTACGTGGAATTGACTGATGATGTGATGAAAGTAAAACAGATAGGTCAGAGCGATAGAATGGGATTTAAGAGTATTCACTATAGCTGGCTTATGAGAGGGCTTGTAATCTTAGGGTTCTTAGGTCGATCAGAGGTTTTATAGCTGTTAAAATTTTAATAATTTATGTAGTCTGGTTTTACGCTGGTGTTGTTCTACTTTATGCAATTGTACAGATGAAGAGGGTTAATCATATAAATAAAAATGAACCAAAATAAAGTTTTTGTACGCGCATAACTTCCGAACGACCGCACCAAATTGGATAATAATTTTTTTTTGTGTTCGTTATAGTCAGGACAAGGTTTGTATAAAAAAATTGCGATACGAAGTTCGCTGGGGCAGCTAGTTTCACATAAATTAATTCTATGGCACAATATTTTTCATACATACACAGCACTACACCTGTATATCTCTATCGCTTGGGCAGAGGTTGTGGTACAAATGTACACCCACATTATAACAATGTTATTATTGAGTGCTATGTAATAGGTGGTAAGTTTAAAGCCATCTACCGGCAAATCCTAATTTCGGGTTGCTAATGATAATTATTTAACAGAATAACACTGCCCGAATCGGGACACGAGGCTTGTACTTCGTGCTCAACAACCGCGCATGCATGCGTTTGTGAGACCAATGAAGCAATAAAAAATATATTTATTATTTACTAGCTTCGGCTCACGACTTCACCCGCGTGGATTTCAGGATTGGGTCCAGCCGGGATAATAAATATCCTATATGTTAATCCAGGTTATAAACTATCTGTATGCCCAATTTCATCTAAATCCGTTCAGTAGTGTATGTGTGAAAGAGTAACAAACATCCCTACGTACAAACTTTCGCGTTTATAATATTTTAAGTGGGATAGTAACGTTATTTTAAATTTGAGAAAATCCTAAATACATCTTAACTGTAAACTGATTATTCCTATTTTAACTGAAAACCGTACCAGTCCTCCTGCGACCACGAACGCTGCAAAGTGTTCGAAACGTCAGGAAAAACAAAAAAAAAAACAATAATACACGCGATTAATCCGGTTAAAAGTTGTTTTATTATAATGTGTAGTGATCGCGCAAACCTAAGATATTACTATGAAAACCGTAGTTGATTGATAAAACTATCTAAAGAACCCTGAAATATGATAGTAATTATATATAATGCTAAAAGAAAATATCCAGTTCGAGAGCTAAAATTGCGTACCTCGAGTAATTTTTCCATACTATTTGCGTTCATAGGCAATCATTTTAAACACTTATAGATATTATGGGGTGTGCCCATAATTACTCTGTATTTAGGTTATTATGTAGTATTTTAAAAATGATTTCTCTAGAAGACGTGTTTCTTTGTAAAAGTTAAGACTTATTTCCTTTTTATCTATTTATATTTGATTACACATGGCTTAAAAATATATGTACAAAGCTTAGTCGAGCATATTTAGGGGCAACTAGACGCTTTTTTATCGAGATTGATGTACGTTTGGCCACCAACTCGCCTAATGGTAAGCGATGGTGTGGCCAAAGATGAAGCACGTAGATCTAGAAGAAATCTATTCAACCTAGCCTTGAATGAGCCTAGCTTGTATTTTTTAGGAAATGGAAAACGGCAGGGAGTTCCTTCTACGGGCAGTATCATGAACGTGGATCCAAATTGTAGTTCGGATCGGATCCAAATTTTCAAAATTTTAGAGTTGACGAGTACGAATAACTTCGATAAGTAAAAATTTTTTAACGAAGGAATTATTGTAAGGATACCAGTGCATCTGAAAGATGTTGATCTCTGACACTGAATTTAAACACGTAATATTAAAAGGTGTATAGTTTTATCAAGTATGATAGTGTCGCTGGGCAACAGCTGGTCACCTAAAAGTAACGCCTCCCTCACGAGTCGACATGAAGATGAAGTGGTATCTTACCTTGGGTTCGAACCTGTGACCTTTGACTTGTCAGTCTAACCTTCAAATCATCAGGCTATCACTTCGTGATTTCGATAAAAGGATTCTATGCAAATATATTTAACGTAAATTTATCGACATTGTATTGACTGCAAAGTTAGTCGTGTCGGTTCGGTCACCCATATAAGGATTGAATTGATAGCAATGACGTCGCCACAAGACATGTTAAAATATGGAAGAAGAATTCGCGGTGGTCAGCAGAGGTCGAGATGGCTTAGTGGTCAGAGCGCCTGGAGTATTAAGACGGGAGGCGCAGGTTCGAATCCTGTTCGCGACCGTATTCTTTTTCCATTTAATATAATTACTTAAGAGTTCGCTAAGCATGGGATTACATTAATTGGATTAATGTTTTTCAAAGATTTATCTTGAAATATATTTATATTTTATTTACTTATCGTTATATATATCTACTTTTACTACTTGTCGTTATTTATAAACATTATACAGATTACTCCAAGGTGATGCTGCCTTGGAGTAATCTGTATAACGTTTTAATGTTGCAAAAACATAAATAATAAAAAATACAAAATGCCGTAATGTTCCATCATTCGAATTCCTTATTCTGTGGTCTCCGTCATTACATTGTAAGGGAAGCTTACAATGTAACATCAATATTAATCGTCAGTAATGTACTTATACCTAGAATCAATGATAGGACATTACGTATTCCAGAAGTACGTGCCTTTATATTAAGTAGGTACCTTTGAGTACAATCATATAAGCAAATTACTTTTTATGTGAGGACAGTAGGTAAGTAATAGTCAGCGGTACCTACATATTAGTCCACACGGTACAATTTCCTGAAGTCTGTAATTAACATAACTTAATATAGAATCAAGCCTATATTCCCCGAAGGGGTAAGCAGAGGTGTACACAGTTGTACACCCACATGTCACCAATGCTGTTATTAAATAACAGCATTGCTATATATCGGGCACAATCCAATCTCCGGGCCGCTACTGAGAATTTTCTAATATAAAATCTCCATAACACTTTACTCGACCGGGGAATCGAACCCAAGACCATGTTCAGCAGTCACGCTTGGGATTATTAGACCAACAAGGCAGTATGTGATTTTTTAATACAGAATTTTTGTTATCTAATATATATTCTACATTCATATTAGTTTGCACACGAACAAGATAGCTCACAAATGCATATAACACATTTATTTATATACGTCCATTATATTCATGAAGCCACTTCATACAATCACAAAGTAAGCAGAAAGGTCACGCGCACACATAACGACCGCACTTCATTTACCCATACCAATTAAGGTCGACTCGATAAATTTAACTAAAATAAAAACGTGAAACATACAAGCCCCTCAAAACCGTCGCAAAAAACATTGTCGTCTGATAACCGTCGTACCAAAAAAGTAAGCAGTATCATTAAGCACACAAAATATGTTTTCCATTTACACAGACGCTTCGAGGCAGTTATAATTTTGTATACGCTGAATGTTTACACAGTAAGAAGTGCTACGGATCGGTAACACCTGCCGCGTTTTCCCACGACAGCGTTCGGGCGTCTTCGGGTAAAGTCGGGCGCGGTCGGGTGCGCGGGCGTCGCTTACAGTGATAGAAACACGCACGCTTATCTTGTCACGCGACGAAATCTGTGTGGCGCGACCCTAATGCTTTTATGTGCGTGTCATGACGTGTTCATGAATAATATTCATTTATTAAGTTTAGTATATTATTCGTTATCTAATTATTCAAGTGACCGTTGATAATGATGTTATGTTTTGACCATTCAATGTGATAATAGAATGAGTAACTTAACAGATTTATCTTGTAGATGGTAATTTTATTTAATGTGCGTGGAAATGTATATCGGGATAGTAAATCGTGTTTATGTAATATTCATTGTATAAATTACATTTCAAACACCGACGATACGACACGACATAAAATAATTAAGGCGGAAAATATTTTCTTAAATTTCAGTTTTCATTTCATAATATTAAAATTGAAAATATTGCGTTGACTCGTAAAAAAAAATAGGTCGAAACATGCTGTCCGCTGTCGTAAGCATATTTACAACTAACTGAAAATACACCTACCTACTACCCAGAATGCTCATAATAAACCATCTCGACAAAACAAATAACAACGATAGCTCCATAAACGTGGCCTTATAAAAAATATCTAACGTACTATTTTTAAAGTCCGATCCGTTACCATTAAAATGAAAAAAGAAACAAAAATCGACGCGAAAATAGCCATACTGTCCTATTATGGTGAAACTTGCGAAACCTGACTGGCATTCGTAGTGGATTAAATAAAGAAAATAAATAAATGGTAGACACCGTTAAGGGTACCGGTACTTGGACAATATAGTGACAAATCGTTGGGTCTATGAAAGGCGAGCTGGCAACGATGCTTTATTTTATAGCGGGGTTAATTAGCGGGCTGTGTACTTTAATAGGCTTAAGGCACAGTTGAAGAATATGAAGTGCAGTGTGCTTATTAGGTCTTATAAGTTTCTGGGTATTGTAGGTAAATTAGTTGTTAACTAAAGATTGTTTACAATATGAAATATTTTTTTATGTTAATGCATGTGTTATAATATGATTTACCTATACACAAAAATGACATTTATCGTCCAACATACTGATTTTTACATAGCATCTTAACATGACGCCTATATTCCCCGAAGGGATAGGCTGAGGTGTACACAGTCGTACACCCACATTTCACCAATGCTGTTATTTAGTCCCATGTAGTTGTTAGGTATGTTAGGTGGGGAGCCTATTGCCATTTACCGGGCCCATTTCCTAACTCCGGGCTGATACTGAGAACGTTCTAACAGAAAAACTTAATAACACTTTGCCCGACCCGGGAATCGAACCTGAGACCTCATACACAGCAGTCG
This sequence comes from Xylocampa areola, assembly GCA_935421205.1. NCBI lineage: Eukaryota > Metazoa > Arthropoda > Insecta > Lepidoptera > Noctuidae > Xylocampa > Xylocampa areola. Next base: position 12,800,730 of record OW285215.1, read on the forward strand.
CGCTTTGGACCACTACACCAATGAGGCAGTTCAAGTGATTGTTGATAAGTAATATCTTGATTTTTTAAGATTTACGTATCTTATTAATATTAAATTACATAATAATAATTAATAATATTAATAATAAACTAATTACAGAAAGCAGTACTCCTCGATACGGCACGAATTGTGAGGAGGTTCCTTTCTCTGGAGCCCTAACCACCGGTGCCTTGGACCCTGTTCCCGACCTGTGACCCTGGCCTACAATTTTTTATATTTTTAAATGTATATTGTTTTTTTTATGATATATAGTTAAAAATGTAATTTATATGTAAATTTGAAAAATAAACGAAATAACTAATTATACAACGAGTTTCTTCTACACGAAAGATAACCTATCAAAACTAAAATTACCCAATCCAAAAATCAAGAGCCACAAACTCAAAACGTCAAAACTGGCAATTTCACAAAACTTAATTCGAGGCGCATTAATTAAAAATCAATATAGTGGCTTGCAAAAAACGTGCGCGTACGATCTCAAGTGTATAGCTCACACCTGCCTGTTCTCCCACGGTGTAACACACAACCTTTTTTTAAAAGAACCTTTTTGCATTTAAAATAACCACTTTCCTTCCAATTTGGAAATTTTCGTGCGAGAGCACCTCGTGTCTCATTTATGGTGCGTTTATGTCTGCTTCATAACGGAGCGAGTTTTTGCTAATATTTTTGCGACTTTTTTGTCTTAGGCATGATTCGATCCGTCATCTATTTTGGATGTCTTTGAATGTGTTGTTTTGGGTTTGTATGGCTTTATTTTGAACTAGATTGCCTAGTTGGATTAGTGGTCGTAAGCACGGCTGGTCCTAGGTTCGATTGTCGGGTCGGTACAACCGCTACTAAGTTTTTGTATTAGGATTAGGTACACATACAATTAAAATATTAACGAGACTTTAATCGATTCTGTATTACAAAATTTGTATCATATGATATAGATTTAGGTCATAAATTCAATATTTTATTTAACAGTTTTTTCTAGTCAATCTCAATTTTTTTTTGTTTTATTTGCTCTTCGAGAGACTTACTGACTAATAACATTGTATTATAATGTATTCTAGATAATCAAATTGCTAATTACAAGTCTCTACACATAGGCACTCTCAATCCGTGACCATGAGTTTATTAACAATAGTATTTTGGTCTTGAGGAACTAGTGCCAAAATTATAATAAAATAAATAATTAAAAAAAAATGTGAATGAGAAAACACAGATATATAAGATATTTCAGTTTGAGTGCCACTTTACAAATCAAAGAATAATTTTGAATTTTGGCTATAAGCCTTCTAGCTGTGTTCACTTTAGTGCACAACAAATAAATTTTTAGTTCTCGTGGAAGTTTGTTGAAACTCTGTGCACTTCTAAGTGCGAACGCATTACACCTATAAATGTACGCATTACACCTAAAAAAATATGTGCGCAATAGTGGCCAGTTACTATTGCAGTTTATGCTGAGATATGGCACCCTTTTTGGCCTTGTACAGATGATGTTGTTTATGCTATTTCTACTCTTTATGTTATTTGTGTCTGTGTAACTCATAAATATATTCTTTCTTACTTTTTTTTTCTTAATATTGTAAACAGGAAAATAAGGACATCACGTTGGCACAGGCGCCGCGTTCATGTTAGTCTTCTAACAATTTTACGCGTAGTGATTGCCATCTGAACTCCGCGACCTTAACAGGAAGCCATGTTTTCTCCAGAAGCTCATTAGTTAATCTACTGGTAAAGGTTTTGACCTCTTCGGGTTTTAACAGGTCACATGGCTAAAGAAACATAAATACTACCAACACGCTGTATTACATTATTTAGTAAGTACCTAAAGAATTAATGTGTGGTGAAGTGTACCCATCTGTGAATAATAGAATAAGTATATCAGCGACGTTCTAAATAATTGTGTAACTGTTTTAACTAGTAATGTATTAACTTTTAAACCATTAGTTTGCTTAATATTACTATAAACTAATAGGAAGTAACGCGCAATAAATACTTTTGAATCGGTGGACGTTTCGCCCGGGTTGCGCTGATCGTGGTCACAAGTAGACTTGGGCATTAGTTAAGATTTAGTTTGCTTGTGACTGCTACACTAAATTCTCCAAAAAAATTTAAACAACTAAATTCTCCGAACATTTTTGATCGCCACATTTTTAGGTGGCAATGAAAATACTACAGCGTCAAACTAAAATTTTATTGTATAGCCCAACTTCCTAGGTCAGTGGGCTGGGCTGGCGCCGCTGCTGCGGCACGCCCACGAACGACGCAAATAGAGCAACCTGCTCAGTTACTTTGAGTCGTTTGGGGTCGAAACACTCAAGTAATTTTTCGGAGACAGGTCGATACTTCTCTTGACCAGAAGGCTAGCTTGATTCTACGTCAATGAATGAGCATTGCTACCCAACGTGACAATTCTGCCAGTCTTCTGGGCATCTTCCGAGAAGACAGCGATGCGGAGGAATGCTTCGATGCATGCATCGAGGCTTTCCTTATTTTTATAATAGAATAGGATTTTATTTTATTGTATACGGTAGGTGTAGTGGATGGTTTGTAGAAAATTGTATTTAATAAAAACTAAATATAATATTAGCTGTAGGTACTATATTTAGGTTTGAATATTAATAATATAAAGTGAACATTCTTCCATTTATAACACATATTAGAAATATCTATAGATGCTATCGGCATTTAGTTTTTCAATTTGCTGCGCATAAATTGTATAACCATATTTTTTATTCGTGCGAGTCCATCCTTGCAACTTTAACAAAAAAGCCGATCACTCACAGTCACTCCTCGATTATTCTTCCAAGATAATCCTTTCAAATCAAAACTTAAAATATAATACCTGAACACTGTAATGGTATACCTACAAAATTTGTGGATGAGCAAAAAACAGTTGTGACCAGAATATATGGCAATCCAACAGGTGTGCCATTGTTGTTGTTCAAATATGCATGGGTCTCGTATTTTTGTGCCCATTGTTCACTTCGAGGGCATTAGGGCAAACCTTGATAGAGATTTGGTAAATTTTTTGTGCGCGTAGGCAGGATTCGGTCCGTCACGTTTTTTGGATAATTCGCCTTAAGTTTTTATTGTAAATCGATTCTTTTACATTGGTAACAGAGTTTTTTTTTATCTCTGGAGGCAATATGATATTTCTTTGCCTTTACAAAAACTTTCGGTCTGCAAGTAGAATACAAATATGAGATGATGGACTTAATAAAATGTGTACAGTTTTTTTTTCAGTAAGAGAAGAAATAAGGCTAGAACTAAATACAATTTTAATTAGAAATGATCCCTCGAGAGTATTAATTTATTCCACAGACGGTTAAAACTTTTGCTAATTAGAGATGGTAAGGTTTGTGTTAAGAAAAGAAGAAGTCTTTCCTGAAATAATAAAAAAATAAAATGTCCTGAGCTTAAACACGATCCGGAAAATGTTATAGGACTGATTTATTATATGAAAAATAGCTTTCCAGAGAGAGCTAAGAAAGTACTTATCACGCATGAAATTTGGTGAACGAGAGCGACCCCGTGGGCAGAAACTTAGTAAAAAAATAAAATAGTTTCAGTATTTTCTGTAAAAAATTTCTAGGATAAAACTCGCATTAAAGTAAGGTTCATAAACTTATTCATCCGGAAAGAAAATTTTATAAACACCAATATCGCTCGTACTCTAAATAAATATTGTAAAATTCTAACAGGAATCACATTAGCGCAATTTTTCCCAAACATTAAAACAATTTGCGTGGAAAACTTAATCACGCCTAGGCCAGCATCGGGCCGTGATTGGCTCACCTCTGGCCAATAGTAACGCTTGTTTCGGCCCACGGGCGTTAAGCGCGCACGCCTTCCTAACTTCTATTTTTGAATTCAAATAGATTTTGTTTGAGCGTTCTAATTTGTGACCGTTATTTGAATATGAATAGAACGCTTTTGGTTCTTGTTTGTTTAACTGCTCGGTTGTGTTGACATTAAGCGGATCAAGGTTATCTTTAATAACTCAGTTACTAGGTTTTAAGCTATTTAAAGCAAGATTTTTTAATAACTTTTAGCTGCATGAGTACATTGGTATAGTATATACGACCAGCGAAGAGCTGCGATTAGTTTGATTAAAACTGCAAATGCAATAGATATTTTTAACTTCTTTTTTATACAGTTTAACTCCATAGTGGGCAGTGATAGCCCATACTCATGACAGTGGACTAGCCAGTTAAAGGTCACAGGGGCACGCACCATTGAATTTTTGTAATCATTTTTATTTATTGACAATTTATTTAGGTACTGTTGTTTATCAAAAATACATACAGAGATTGCTAATAACAAGCCTCCACAAATGACTACGTTACTATTAGAATATATATTAATTGGAACACACACCTAAAAAACAACTCCATGGTTTGAAAAGCCGTGTCAGAGGCCTGCGGAAGGTTTAACTTCCAACACACCTAGTGTTGGAAGTTAAACCTTCCGCAGGCCTGTTCATCAACCATACAATAAAAAGAAGACTCTACAGTAATATTTGTTCAAATCTCGCGTGTTTCTTTAACGCCGTCATTTCCGCGCCCAAATTGTGCTTGAACACGACACGATTTAAGTGTGGATGTTCGTACTCAAATTAAGAATCGTTTCGATAAGCAATCGCCTTTTCGTGTCGATTCTAATTTCCGGTGTTAGTCGACGACTGGATGTGTTGAGCGTGTGATTTTTATTTTAAGAAGTTAGTCGTTAGTTAGGTTGTTTTTTGCTTTATTAGTGTCAGGTCTTTGGCCCGGGCAGTGGAGTTTGATAGTAGGATATCATCAAAACCTGGCGCATGGATAACGTTTGGCGTGACATAGCTAGACAGAAGGAGACCGTATCGGTGGCGGTTACCATGAACAACAGCATTCCCGATAAGGGTGTACGTTAGGCAGGCGGCCGGTCATAAAATATTGCCAAAACTTTAACAGCATGCCAGATATATCCTGCACCGACCCAAAATAAATTTGGCATAAGGGCAGGGGGATGATGATGTTCCTCAAAGTATGTAGCACACCTATTACGGGATTGACTCCATGTGTTAGTTTGAGCGGTCTCTCATGAGTAAGGCAATTATCAAGAGACTCCTTTTGATAATTGATATCTTTGTCATGAGCTGACTTAGTTCGCGAGCGAAACTAGTCGGGAATTCCCGAAATAAATACGTAAATAATGACAGATATAAAACAAAACAAAAACTATAGCAGCATGCAATTTAAAAACCAATTAGGAAGTGGAAGACTGCTACCCGATCCTTGAATAAATTGGAACAAGGGCAGGGGGATGATGAGACGTCTTTATATTTTTGTTTTTTTACAACGGTGAACTATTTTTTATCCTAGCTTTTATGTAGGTACTTACCGTTTTCTACTCAATCAATCTGCCTAGCCTTTTCCCAATAACATTGGGGTCAGCGTCCACTCAAACCGGATGCAGCTTAATACCAGTATTTTACATGGAGTGACTGCCTATCAGACTGCCACAACCCAGTTACTGAATGTAAGTTATAAGATTTTTTTTGGGTCAGGAATCTCAAAAATCTACAATAATTAAAACAATCTGTGTCATAGCTGAACTCCGATTCTTTTTATGTGTTTTTTTTTATCACCAACGTCCTTTGTTAAAAGGAATTAAATCTTTAACTATTAGCTAAAATATTTATCAGTCTGATTTTGAAAAGTTAAACCTAAAGTTGTGCTCTACTGAAGTTTAGATTTTGTCTCTTTCTGTTAGCCTGTAGCTTCCCAATGTTTGCTACGACACAAGGGTCATAGCCAATGGCCTTCTCATAATTTAATCATCATTAATTTAACCATTAGTATAAACAAATTAATTAATACAAAAAAGCATTAAATCTAAATTAAATATTAAAATACTGAATATATTGTGCTCTTCCTCTCTCCTCCTAACTGTGCTGTGCCCGACAGGGTCCATAATTTCATCTCATGGTTCTAAGCCTATCACCTGTTTAACATTATGGAATGCAATAAAGTATTGAGTACCTATTTTTGATTTCCAAAGTATTCGAGTGGTCACTACTGATATCCAGACAAAAATCATCATTATCTGCCCTCTCCCGACCGCCGGCACCCCAAATAAATTGGGATAAGGGCAGTTATCCCAATTTATTTGGGGTCGGCGCAGCATGTTATCTTCTTCCATTGATCTCTATTAGCCGTCATATCGTCACTCACTCCTTTTCTAGTCATATCATCTTTAACACAATCCACCCATCGCTTCCTCGGTCTTCCTCTACTCTTATAGCATCTACATTCATACTCAAATTTTTCCTCGTCACATGTCCCTCATCCCTGTACATCACATGCCCTTACCATGCTAAACGATTTCTACACAACTTCTCAGTTACCGGTGCCACTTTACCACTCACGTTACCACTCACACAAAAAAAAACAGATCATAGCAAAAATGTTTAGCAGTAGTTTCATTATAACATTACAACAAAAAACATAACCCTCCTCTATGGCAGTCGGTAAAAGACCGATGTCCATCACATTTAATCACAAAATAAGATTTACGAGGTGGATGTGCGTGTATCAAGATTTCGGAATCAACCGACTTCTGATATCACATCGCACTGATGTTAATTTCCGTTCAGTTGATTTATCTCTATATGTGTTAATTGATCGTTATGTAAGAATTGGTAATTTGAGGCTTTAGATGTGGCCTAATTGAAGTACGTACTGATTGATGATAAACTTTTAATTTAATTAAGGTTGTTGCTAAATCTGTCAGCTTTTTTGAATAATTCATGGTCTGAATGACGAACGGCGAGGTTTGTGTAGACAGGTCAATTGAAAGGGTTAGTAAGCCTGGCAAGTTTTTAGTGACCGGTCTAAACAGGAATTCCTGAAAATATATCAATTTCAACGGATGACGTCTCAAAGCATTAAAATAATCTAAAAAGATACGTACAAAACCAATGAACTGTTTCGAAGAAAACTAAACTTGAATAAACTCAATCAACATTTACGAAAAAAAAGGATTAAAGTTATACAAAATAATATATCCAGATTCATATTTAGTTCATTTAAAAAGTTTCGTGGTTCAAAGTTTTAAAGTGGTATCCATAAAAACTGTGTCGGTTAAAATTACGTTACAAAATCATACCAGTTTTTACATTTATGAAATTGTCAATTCCTCCTCAGTCGATTGATTGAACAGTACTACAATAATATTTCTTCTTGCTTCTTTAAAACAACCGTTATGTGGAACCCGTGCTGAAGGCATAACAATCTCTTATTTGTTAAACAAACGCCTTGGTTTGCTTGTTTGAGGAAACTTTTGTATGCAGGCGTACGTGCTTCCAAATGAGTAATTTTCTTAAAGATGTGAAACAGGACGTCCCGTAGGTCTTAGTAAATATAAACATATAGCTTTTTCCTTTTTTTTATAGACACGAACGGCGGCATTGATATCCGCAATCTTTGTCGGACTAAGGTGAAAATTAAAAAATAATTAACGCATTTCATGAATAAAAACTTATTATATATTATCATCTACGTTATAAAAGGTTCTTCAACTCTTAGGTAATTGATTCCAAAGTACTTCTTCAGCTAAACCAAATATATAAAATACAGACAGACATGAGGACTCCCGCCAGTAATGAAAACTTAAAACAATGAAATATAAGTGTTTTTTATTTTATTTACGATAGTATGTCGATGACAAAAACCCATAAGATTTTTCCCTATCAAAAATCGCTCAAGATGCCTAAAGAAGTTTTTATTTCAGTAAAATAATAGTAGTTAAATTAATAATAAATTAAATTAAATTTTAATTTTAATTATTTTAATATAGTGTAATAAAAATGTTTTTAGTAATTTGCAAAACTTTTCTTTAAAATAAAACTCCTGCCGCCATCTAGACGAATAGATCTGAACCAATTGTTTCGTCTAATGCCCACGAGCGCTGGTGTCGCTGTTTGCTTCAACTGAACCGAATTTCTACGCGAAATTTGGCGGGTAATATTGATTTCACGACAGATTCGATGATTTTGATTGAATTTTGGCAACGTTGTATATTTCAATGAGTCATGCTCGTGACAAGTTTTGTTTAAAATGTATATTTTTACATCTTAAAAATACGGAATAGAAAAAGAAATAAAAAAATTCATAGCTTCAAAAATCTTCGACAATAATATTAATGAAAGTGTTAGTCATAATAAAAATGTGTAACGTACGAAAATGTAAATAAAACGAAATATTTAAAGGAAAATATCTAAAGAAACCGACGCCGTTTGCCGACAATCATCTTTGTATTTACAAAACTCATAACTGTTTGCAAATTTCACTGTAACGCCATTGAAATCTATTTGTTACTAAACTCATCCATTACAATAGCATAAAACCTCTCAATAAGGCCACTGAAATGTAAACAGCGCCCTCTACCGACAGAGCGTTGAAGGAGAGTCGGCCCGTGCTGAAACCGCCACGAGCCAAACTGATAATGCCGTCCTTTTTTACCAACGGCGTTATACTATTTGCGTCCCTCTCACTCAACGGTATTAGAGCGCTTGTCGCGCGTCTCGCTCCTATCGCATCGATCATTGATCTTTGAAATTCGAATGCGGTAACTCGAGCGGCGCGCGCGCAGGCCTCGGCCACCGAGTTCCGTCCCGCTCTCACGCGCGGGCCATCGTTACCGTTGTCTCGTGTTTCTTTTATTGCCGTTTTATTATTTCTTGTAGATGATCACGCGATTGTGAGCTGTCGCTTGGCGCGCACACGTCACATTCTCCGTCTCTTTCTTAAGCTTAGGCAGCTGGATGTTTTATCTCGTTTCAGCCGGCGCATGTCGGACTCGCTGCCGTGCGTCGATGTTTTGGGAAGTGCACCCGCCCGGCGTTCCCACGGTTCACCTTCGGCCGACTTCCTTACGAAAAAAACAAACAAGAGCACTTTGTTGAAGAAAATCGACGTCTGCCGGTCGCGCTGAATGATTAATACAATTATGATCGCGCACGCTGCTACCTACACGACTTGACGGTAATAATAGTTCTTTATACGGGACACGTGGTCCGTGGCTCGGACTTTAGAATTATTGTTGTACGGACACTCATTTTTCGGTTGATACCGTACAATGAATTACATTTTATACTTGAAAATGTATGACATGTTTTTGATTTTGTACTAATGGGAGTGTTTTTGGTCTACGCGTATTTGTAGCGGTTTTCGTAGCGTTTCGTAGCCTTTGGGAAATATCTATACTATATTAAATTGTAGTTAATTAAGATTCTCACTTCTTATTCTTGTCTTTTTGTTTACTGAGTTATTGAATCCGCTTGGTTTTTTGTATTGATGGATATAATAAGACAATTTTACGCAACGATAATTTTTTGCTAGTACATTATAAGACTTTTTTCTGCGAATCAATTTATAAAAGAAAAACTATACCCGTAAACTAGCCATTGACCGTTCATAAAATTGACTTTCCATATACACAGCACAAACAGTAAAGTCAGTTTAATATTATAATCGTATAAATGTTAATGTCTGTAGCGAATTTAGGCCAGGAATGTGAGTCTTCTCTTTCATTAATTCGATTCGATTTTAAGCAAGACTTGACCCAAATTTAGTATTTTTTAAGCTATCGGTGGTAAGGACCCCAAAGAGAGGAACCTCCTCACAATGCGTGTCGTGTCGAGGAGTACCACTTTCTGTATCAGGGCCTTGACCCGGGCCGTCTAAATTATTATTATTATTATCGTAAGTAGTACATGGCAAGTAACAGTAACAGCGGCACAGATGGATCGCTTGAGGTTAAGCTGCGCATGCCGCGGTCAGTCTGTGGAGTGGTGACCATTGTTTCATACCGAGACATCGGTGCCTCGGAGAGCACGTTAAGCCATCGGTTTCGTTTGTCAAATTAATATCTATGACAGCCGTTACAGGTAGTCAGAGGCCTGAAAATCTGGCAGCCAGTCATACCACGAGATACGTGTCAAATTACGTGTGTTGTGGAGGTCAGATAGGCAGTCGCTCTATAAAAATATTGGTATTAACTACATTCGGTTTGACTGGAAGCCGACCCCAATGAAATTGGGAAAAGGCTAGGCGGTTCCATATTTTTGTTTTAATTGTGTCACTCACATGACTATTCAGGTCAAAATAATTAAATTACTTTATGGACAACGAGATTTCTTTGCTGCCACATGTCGGCAAATAACATTAATGGGACGCCAAAAAAAAACGAGTACATTAATTAAATTACTTACTTAGTCTTTTGATTTATCTTGTTTACGTTGTTTCCAGGCTAATGGGACAGTAAGTAATTAGAAACGGGTGTTAAAACAGTTAATAACTTTTAACAGTTACAACAAAGCTATAAAACATAACCTTCTTTCGAGCAGTTGGGTAAAAAGGACATACCCACACTTAGTATGTAGGTGTCTGAACATCTTTCAGGTTTCCTCACGATGTTTTCCTTCGCCGTTTTAAGCATGTGGTAATTCATTTTTAATACCTACGCACAGTCAGTGGGGCATCGGTTTGGCTTCGAGTTTGCGACCTTTGACTTGCCAGTCTAATAAGGTCATACCACTCAGCACAATAACTGCTACAGGGATTATTTACCATTTGTGATACTGAAATAACTAATACAATATAATTTAATTAATTCGAACAAAATATTTAACCTATTTAAATTTTAGTAATTTGGGCACAAATGTTTGTGAACATTAAGTTGTTGAAAACGTGTTCAAACTATACGAACGTGTCGTGTGATTGAGGAGTCGCGGCAGATGGCGAATCATCCTTTTATGCGGGACTTATTCAATCAGGCGGGAGCACGCTGGGATAAAGTGGATAAGACAGCAGTATAATTATATGATATGCATATGTAATGTTTATACCAAGATTTGAATCAGTATTTTGTAGATAAGATACAAAAAGGTGGGTTATGTTTTAAGAAAAGAATATTTGGATCTCGTTAAAGGTAATAAATGAAAAGTGTTCACAGCTATACTTACTAATTACCAATTCAAACCAGAACAATATTTTTTGTTGCTTTAAAAATCCTTGTAAAAATGTTATTAGCATTAGGATCATTAAGTATTCAATAGACACTTTTATATACTTATCACATAAAATTTTTGCAAATGTCCGTCTAATTTCTGAAGAAAAAAAAAGCAAGTAATATACATTTATGTGTAGCTGTGAACATTGCACACATAAGTGATCCGTCTATATTTAAAGTATTTAGAAATATACATAAAAATATAAGATCGAATAAATACTAGGAAAACATGAACATAGATGAAATGAAAGAGACCACCTCTTTCTCTCTGTCAGAATTGTAGCAAGTGGAAATCGATAACCACTACCTACCCCAATGAGAAACAGGCTTGCTTTATGTATGTTTGTAAATACCATCAAAATTATAACATAATTCTGCTTGTATCCCCAAAGAGTCAGGTAGAGGTGTACTTACTTTTATACAGTAAATAAGTTCCATGTAATAGGTAGTGAAACGATTGCCATCATCCACGCACAAGCCAGAAAATTATATATTTATTTTATTGATTCCACATTTAAACATCGCACATGTCGTATCCACGTTAGGTTGTACGCGTGTCGGGCATGTGCTCAAGAAACAATATCCCTACTTGTGTAAGATGTCCCGAGGGAGCGGTTCTCACGGTCGGCGCGGGCGCACACGTGGCACGGAGATATCACACCTAATTGCTTTAAGTTTATGTATAGAACTTTGTTTTAATGAAACTATACGGTGTTTAGTTTAATATTAAGTATATACAGATTGTACTTTGATCTGTGTGCCCAAGAACTCCACAACCTCATCCTACCAGCCCCCTTCTACCATCGGACATCTAGACGCACTGCAAGTTACCATCCCTACCTTGGTGCTATTCCACCGATTCGCACTAAGCGTTTCCAATCATCTTTTATAATGCACACAGCAAAGGAGTGGAACACTCTACCTGCGTCTGTGTTTCCGAACGCATTCGACCCTAATCTCTTCAAAGTTAGAGAGAACAGGCTTCTTCTGGGTAAGCTCACTCCATCATCGACTTTGTCTCTGTCACCTCTGACCTAGACTAGATACAAACACATACAATACTGGTAACTTGTTGGTTGTGAGAAGAGAATATGACAAGAGAAATTGACATTATATATTATGTCGAGATAGATGGATGGATGACCCCTGTAACACAGGATTTTCCTAGCATAGGGGTCATTGATCAAAGTACTGTGCAAAAGAATATATTGTCAGCATCTTGTGTCCATTTAAGTTAAGTACATTCTTAATGTCAAAATAAAGATTATAAAGAATGAGCAGTACTCATTCCTAAATCCCGATTGAGTAGTCATCTGGTGGTGTGGTCGTCCTTCCATCAGTCATCAGTACTTCTTTATTATTTCATCTACTTTTCTAAATATGGAGTATCGGATGAGATATAATGAGAGATGTATTAATTTCACCATGAGTTTATTCGCTACTGTATTGCCTACTTTGATCATTGCACGTTAGCGATAACAAGGCACAATGATTTAGGAATCCTAGATCTTGTTTTAAATTTACAAGCATATGCCAAAATGTTGTGTTGAAAACCACATTTCACTGCTTACCACGAGTTTGATGTAAGTCGAGTTTTGTTGGGTTATGTCAATATGATTAAATGTTATTATTTTAATTTTATACAGTATATTGTATTTTATTGTGTTTTCATTAATATCAGTGTAATTAATTTTACATCGTTAATTTGATTATAAATAAATATGCATTACAATAAATAAATATTACTCTAACTTTCCAAAAAAATGCGTTTCTGTGGTTGTTATCTTAGGTTCTAAGGGATTCTTCCCTTTAAAACTCTTAAGTATAACATTGTTAATGAATATGAGTGGTTTTAAAATCATAAGTTTAATTATATGCATCTGTATACTTATTCAAAAGTCAATCAAAATACAAATTTAGTTCTAAAAAGCTAAGTCGATAGCTTCTTTATCAATCTATCAATATACATTAATGAAATGAAGTGAACTCATTAAAATATATGAACAAGTGCAGCTTAATTAGCGTGTAGGAAGTGTGTCGATAATATCAGTGTGTTTCAAGTGTGTTTCTTTATTTTTATGACGTCAGGAAGATGTGATAACGGCATTAGTGGCTATGATTTTAATCGGTTAAAGAAATAGCTAGTAAATGTGGTAATAGTTATATACCTATTTGTGTTTTGAGACTGGTTATTTAGTATAATAAGTTAATAACTTTCGTGAGACATATTCATAAGAATTAATGAGCATAGGTTCCTACTTACGTGTACTTTTTGGTATTGCCCAACTACATAGTTTTGAGCTCGAACGGAGCCTTTAGTCATGAGGTGAGCCTGCGGAGATGTCGCGAGTGAAAACGACTTTGGAAATTGACTCTATTTTGAAAAATGCACATGGTAGCCTATGAACAATAATTGATATGGTTATTTAATCTTGGAGATGGTTGATTTCAATTAATGTTCACCAGTTACTACTCACGTGCATTTTTGGGATTGCCCGACTAGTTTCGAACTCGAACAGAGCCCTTATTCATGAGCTGAACCCACGGCGATGTCGCGAGTCAAATTGAACTAAACTGTTTGACTCGCGACATGGCCGCGGACTTTCGGTTTTTCGAATATGTTTTTATTTCATCTCCACAAATTACCTACATTCTGCTTAATAATATCAAGTTGGCAAGGGGTTTTACAGAATTAGTAATTTGTGAGAGATCTGGAGTCTAAACTTAGCTTAGCCCTAACCTAACATCATATTATAATATATATTGTCTACGTGAAGCGTGAACGCGTACTTGTGGAGAGCTCGCATAACTTTTGTTATTTTTAATATCACTCTAAAATCTCTCAAATGTCTCTGTACAGATAGTACATCTTTACATAGTCGCGTGGGCAATAGAAAATCTCCGAAGAAGGTTTTTTCAGCATTTATTTGGCTTTACGTAACATAATACGGAGTATGCACTTTTTACACAGTTTGGACAGATTTCAAGGCCGACAGGGAAGTGGTAAGTAGGTATATGATATTGACAATCTTATACGGTTTCGTTCACACGCAAAAACTTTGAAAGAGGATGTGATACATTTGGAACTGATTGAAATCACGTGCAAATTTAACCGTTTATAACAGTATTTAATTATGTTAAAATATATAAGTAAATGTTTGAAATATAAAAATACACTCTTATTAATTCTATTTTTCAAAGAAACATTGAAAAAATAATAGACAAGAACGGGGCTTGAACCCGCGACCTTTGACGTTCCGTGTCATCACTCTACCAACTGAGCTACCTTGTCGTGTTCAAACCTATTGAATTTTCAATCCTCTTTGTATACGTCTTAAGGAGACGCCTGGTGATATTTTTCTAGTAATCATTTACACTATTATTTTTTCAATGTTTCTTTGAAAAATAGAATTAATATAGGCAATACATGGCCTCAACATGTATTAAAAAAATATAATTATATATGATACACTCTTATTGTGAGGGTTAATGTAGTTTCTTCTGCTATAAATAAGTTAGAAAATGATACATATTTTTTTGAAGACGACGATCAATTTCTTCAATAGACATAGGTACAATGTTCACAGAAAACGTATAAAGTGTTTTGAATGCTATGCCCTTTTCAGTGAGGATAGATAGAAAACAAACATATTAATTGTACTTGATTTCATCTAGCACGTTAAAATAGCAACAGGAGAATTGAGATGACGATGACTCTGTGAATGAGTACTACTACGTTCATAGCTACAATAATACCCTACAGATATCTTTTAAATTGAAACCTTAATAACGCAGCGGATAGATAATCCACGTTTAATTAATACGGTAATTTCAAACTCACTGGGTGTACCGTAAAAAAACATGCTCAAATTGAAGTACTATCTTCATTTCAATACTGTTTTATGACTGTATTGATACCTCATTGCACTTAGTCTTTCATTTGACTCGACTTCAACAAGAACCAAACGATCTTTTATCCGGTAACAACACACACAAATTTCAACCTATAGAATTAATGTCTAGAGTTTATTTTAGCTTATGTGGTGTATGTAATTAAGTAGTACAAGATAGTTAAAAGGCGATACGTGACAACACCTGTCCACTTTTCCCACAGGCGAACGGATGTCGGCTGTCAAGTTATCTGAAAACATATACGACCGTCTTGGAACACCTACGTTTGTGTTAAATGAACTGCATTTATGGTTGATAATTGTGTGATTTGTTAGACGATACTGTAGGTAGGAGTGATGACGTAGTGGCACGCGAAGTTTGTGAAGAATCGTGGGGGATGGTACTTCATCTTTCCTGGTATTTAATTCTGTTTTATTAAGATGTTAGTGTAAAAGGAGGTTGACTTGATACGGTATCTACATGAAATTACATGCTGCCAGTAGATATTTAATTGAATTTTATAGATAAAGATTCGATGCCGTGTCAATTGAAAATTTATCTGAAAGTTTAGGTTGTACTAGGGAGGATTTTGGATGATTTTAGGTGTTACTTGAGTCGTGTTTTATATGTTTAATTATGTATTAGAGAATCTTTGGATAGTATTATAATTATAGACACAAATATGTCGTTACAGTTTGAATTAATCCCGGTGGATCCCATTGCCTCTAATTATATGAAAATTAAATTTCAGTTTATGTATTGGTATTGGTCGGAAGGGCAACTGCTGATCGTGAAGTCGTGGGTTCCTGGGTCTGGCAACTATGTTATTTTTTTTGATAGGAAATTATCAGTAACAGCCCGGATTTGGAATTGTGACTGGTGGATGGTAATGGGTTTACCATTCTTTACTTTTAAATTAGAATTAATAACGGCATTGGTGAAGTGTGGGTGTAAAACTGTGTGTACGCCTCAGCCTAACGCCTCGGGGAATGTAGGCGTGAGGTTTTGATCTGTTTTATATCTTACATCTGTGATGAATTTTTTCTTTACTATTATATGTATTAATACCTTGTTTCGAGGAAAATTTATGTGCTTACAACAAAATATGTTTTGATATATAAGTAGGCACATAATATAGAAATATCTGAGGTTTTCGCGATCACCGCGATTAATCCGGTTAAAAGTTGTTTTATTATATCTGCCTAGCCTTTTCCCAATTACATTGGGGTCGGCTTCCAGTCAAACCGGATGCAGCTTAATACCAGTATTTTACATGGAGCGATTGCCTATCTAACCTCCACAACCCAGTTTGGGTTGTCAGACTTTCAGGCCTCTGACTACCCGTAACGGCTATCATAGTTCTTAATTTGACAACAAAAAAAGTTGTTTTATTATAAGGGACTTAATATTTTCGGTCATCTGGTCCTAACGTAATAATCGATGATAAATTATCCCTAATGACGATTCACCCGAACTTGTTTTAAAAGTTCAACGTCCGTGTCGTTGGTCAATTAAGCAAAGATCATTAATTATAATTATTGAATTAATGTATTAATAGTTTTGAACTGAATGTTTTATTTTTCTCCGAGTTTATTTTTATATTTGTTATTGCAAAAGATACTTTCATTGTTTTTTGTTTATTTTGTCTTACATTACAATAATATAAGAGTACTGATCAAATTATAAGGAAATCAACGCTTTTTATTGCGTCTTATAAATGTAGTTGAGTGTTAATCATGAATAAACGATTGAAAATAAAAAAGTTAAACCTTAGTACATACGTATTTTTCTGCATAGATTAGTTCACTACTTTAGTAAAGCATTGCTTTTTTTCCGTTATATAAGCAACTCATTCGAAATCGTTGTTTCAAACGTCGCGCGCCGCCGCGGGGCCGAAATATTTAAATACAAAATCCCTCCTATAATCCGCTACTGTTTTTCTCTACTTTTTATATGAGAAGTAAGTGGTATAGGTACAGTCAGAATCAAAAGTAGGTATCATTCGTAAAAATTCAAAAACAATGCACTGAAGAAGTTCGCAGTTCTATGTTATAAACATTTTGTCTCCGACTGCGATTAAAATTCTTTGGTACCTACCTTATTTTTTACACATAGTAAGCGGGATTTTTATATATTTGTATAATAACTTTCGTGAGACAGATTCTTATGGGATTTTTATAAAATAAATGCTTCATATTATTTACACAGCTATTATACATTTAAAATCCCCGGTTTAAGTTCCTGGGAAAAGGAAAAGCAAGGATTCTAACGTTACCTACCTTATTCATCTAAATCGGCTAGGCGTTAAGAAGTTATGGTGGAATAATTAAATTCATAAACATACTAAACAACAAATCATAACAATGTAAACCTCAAAAACATAACACTCCTTTTTTGAGCAGTCATGTAACAAGCCTTAGCCTTAGCCTTTTCCCAATTACATTGGGGTCGGCTTTCTGTCACACCGGATGCAGCTTAATACCAGTGTTTTACATGGAGCGACTGCCTATCTGACCTCCACAACCCAGTTACTGGGTAACACGATATCTCGTGGTATGACTGGTTGTCAGACTTTCAGGCTTCTGACTACCCGTAACGGTTGTCATAGGTCTTAATTTGACAACCGGGACCGACGGCTTAACGTGCTCTCCGAGGCACGGAGGGGTCTCGGTATGAAATGATGGTCACCCATTACAGACCGACCGTGGCAAGCGCAGCTTAACCTCGATCGATCGATCTGTGCGGCTGTTACTTAGCCACGAGCCCCTCAGCAGTCATGTAACAAGAAGTTTTCTTATTGGTGATTGGCTTCACAATCCTGACTTTCATAAATAAATGGTCTTGTGTCATGTTACCATAGTCACTTAGACTATCAAACGGATTTGTGATTGCTGTATGCCTGAGTATAGTTTTTTGGAACAAGGTCGTTAAACCTTTCATGCCTTTATACTGGGCATCATCAATCCACTTCTTCGTATGGTTGATGAACAACTTAGTGTCAGAGAATCTTTAACATGGCAACCAGAACATCTCTCAAGTATGTGTCTCTCCCGATGCTTTCCGCTACCTTTTAAAGCAAGTGATGTTTTGGCAATATAGTCATGCTCTTACTATTATCCTATGGACTTCGGTCTGAAATAAAAGCTTTTTTACTCAGCTTTATTTTAGATCTTGCAACAAAGACAATTAGAAATTATAGTAGGGCGAACTTTACTTTCAATTTTCTTCTATGCTAAATAGAGGAAAGAATGATAAAAAAGGTTAATGGCACAGCTTGAGCCATATTATTATGTACAAAGAAAAAATCATAAATTTAAACGCATAAGGCTTACTACTATCATCTATTTATTTATGGGTACTGCATTTAAAATATAATTGTAACAAAGTACCCAATCTAAACACAATCAACCAAAAATTAAAACCATTAATTAAAAACAGTTTCCCCAACTGCTGACCCGCGTCTGCTCTCAAAACTATCACAATCATTAACTGCTTCAAACAGGTGTTTGTTTATTATTAATTATTGTTGTTATGAAGTTTCTACTTAGAGCTGGTTTACATTAGGTTAGACGGACATGTTTGTCGGCTATAGGCCAGGACCCGATCCAGGGCGGCAAGCCGGGCAAAACACCAATACTCCCATGAATCAAGAAATTGCTCTGAGAAAATGGCGGTGGATAAGAACATACACTACAGCGAGCCAAAGTAAATGCTGCAACAGTACAACAAGATCATTTTTGTGTAATTTCTTCTTACGCACGAAAAGCAATTATTAAGTATATTTAAATGTGGTATGTGAGTAAGTGTACGCAAATATAGTTATTGCCAGGGGCGGTAAAAAAGCTGGATCGGGCCCTGCTGTCGGCTCTAGCTGATCACGCAAGACCGTGCCTATAGTATTGTTTTTATTGCTTATCGTATGATTGAAAACACTCTTGTATCAGAGTTTAAACTAAGCGTAGGTCTCTGACAATGCTTTCACACCATCAAGAATATTTCATAGGTCAACTTGTTTTTTGATGATGTTTTCCTTCACCGTTTAAAGGAATGTTAAATAATCCTCATGGATACCTTCCACCTGACTGGGAGGGATATTTCGGACTCCTATCGACTGAAACCACACAGCCATCTCAGCACATTAAGAAGGGACCGTTAAATCGAGTAGATTAAACCAGTACCCCCTCTGTGCCATGACTTTGGGGGGAGGGGGGATTATACGACGGGTCAACGGGCTTGCACAGAGACACGGAGGGGTCTTGATATTAAATGATCGTCTCCAATTCACAGATCAACAGCGGCAAGCGCAGCATTACTTCGGTCGATCTGTTCGGCTGTTACTTAGTCACGAAAACCTCTTATAAAAATGTATTAGAATATCGGACTCAGAAGAATCTTAGACAAAACATCCGCTACATGTCAGCCGTCGTCGATATTTTTATCGGAACATGTGAATAGTGCCAGTACAAATGTATAGAGATAAAATAACATAACTAACTTTGCATCACGCTTGTATCTCTCAAGGTTTCGGCAGAGGAGTACTGTTGTACTCCCAAATTGCACCAATGCAGTTATTAAGTCCCATGTAACAGGTGATGAACCTATTGCCATCAACTGGGCACAATTTCTGGCTGATACTGAGAATTGCCTAATGAAAACCCAATAACACTGGGAATTGAAACCCAGGACGTTCAGTCATGCTTGTGACTACTAGACGATCATCAGACGTCAATGCAGAAACACATAAGTCATTAAACATCGGATACTTTTATACTCTCGTCAAATGTGTTTTTTCGTCCATGTGAACCATCTCTTACAATTCAGACCACCCAGCTATCGGCACTAGTATAAATCTTCGGTAGCACAGTTAGCTGTAAATATGTGACTATTAATTAAAATGCAGGTAGCCATTTTGTGTTGACTTTTTATGATTAAGTGCTGTGATGTAGTTTTGGTTGTGCGTGGGTTGATTAATGAGAGCAATGATTGTTTATTTTTGCTCTTTTTGGTTATATTGCTGCCGTGTTAGAGCACTCAGCAGGTGTGCTATATTTAAGTAGATAGAATACGCTGTATTGTATACTAGCTAAGTTCGCGACTTTTTTTTACTGCCTCGTAGGTTTAGCGGTCAAGTAGAGCAAAGTGTTATTGGGTTTTTTCGGTTAGGAAATTCTCAGTACGAGCTCGGAGTCAGGAAGTTGGTGGTATGACACCCCCGTGCTTCATGCACGTAAAGCTGTCGGGCCTGCACCTGATCTCTCTCCAATCGTGTCGGATTGCTGTCCCATCGGAATTTGAGTGAAGGAAGAGCATACGCATACGCTTGTGCACTATAATATCTCCACGTTCTTGACTGATCTGCTCTGAGATATGTCGCTGTGTCTGAAATACGATCTGGAGAAGTGTGTGTGTGTCAGCGACGTTCAAGCGGGACAAATATCACTCTTTAACCCACTATGTGGCAGAAGTAACAGCTTTACACCTATTTATTTTGATATCTCTTGAACCTTGCAAGATATTAAATTAGAACAGACACGAAAATTTT
Source organism: Xylocampa areola (assembly GCA_935421205.1). NCBI lineage: Eukaryota > Metazoa > Arthropoda > Insecta > Lepidoptera > Noctuidae > Xylocampa > Xylocampa areola. The sequence goes on from OW285215.1 coordinate 12,821,245, forward strand.
AGTTAAGCTTCCTGTTTTAATGTCTGAAAAATGTATTTAAATCTGTTGAGCCGTTTCGGAGCCTATTCGTGACAGACTTTCAGACAGACAGAAAAAAAATCTTTATACAATCATTTATTTATGATTAGGCAACGGATAAAATTATACCATTTATTTTGAATTTGCCGACAGACACTTCAATGTTATGGATTGATATAAAAGATAGGTACACGCCTTTTAGTACAAGCGAACAGCGATTTGGCAACTGCATCAATGCTGCATCACTTTATGACGACTTTTTGCTTTCGCTGTAGACAAATCACGCGTTTCAGCATTCATTCGCTTCAGCGGCTTCCGAAAAGCGACAAAATTTCTGAAGCTAAAGTACATAGGTAAGTATTTAAATGCTCCTAGTGTAGCAATTTCAGATGGCCATTGAATTTTACAGGAATACCGCACTAATAATATGTTTCATGGACGCTGTGCCGGAATCCTACCGACTAAAAACCACACGGTCCCCCACCAACCTTTGTCAGAGTTTCGGGATCGGAATTGCATTCATCGCAACTCGGGTTTTGATCCATTGGAGTTAGATAGACGCCGTCATTTGTGCAGGCCGGCCTAGGATAGATAGGCTGCACAGACACTTCAGAGAGGTACATTAAGTAGCTTAGAGTGTAAGAATCAGGAGAACCGATGAGGATTTACAGTTTCACTATTAAATTGAATAAATACTCCTTAAAGTTTGATTACGTTAAATACTTTGTATAGGTATTTATTATAACTGCCTCGTTGGTCTAGTGGTTTCAAGCGTGACTGCTGAGTATGAGGTCTCGGATTCAATTCCCGTGTCGGGCAGTGTTATTGAGTTTTTCTGTTAGAAAATTCTCAGTAGCAGCCCGGAGTTTGGAATTGTACCCGGTAGATGGTAATAGGCTCACCTATTACATGGGTCTTAATAACAGCATTGGTGAAATGTGGGTGTACAACTGTCACATCTCTGCCTACCTCTTAGGGCGTGATGCTATGTTATGATATGTTATTTATTACATTAAAATATTTATAAATTCCAGTTGCCTGCCACCTTATTACAATTACCCATTTATTTTTTATTTAATGTAAATGAATTTTCTTCACTGCGGGTAAAGCCCTCTTTTAATCATGTCAATTACTTTAATTAATAATATTCCAGTGAATTAATGAGTCATAGATCTATTAAAGCATTTCCTATTAATATTAAAAGAAGCGGCTGTTTCGGTAATTTCAAAATATATGTATCCGTTAAAACTGGATCTTTAATCACAAACTTCACGTTATAAACTCCTTGATTTTAAGTATGGAACGCTTTGACTATGTGGCGCCATATTGGTTTTGAATGAATATTATTACAACTTTATTTTGCATCCCTTAAGACCAACTTTATTTCTTAACAATATAATAATAAGGGTTAATTTTGATTAACATTAAAGCAAGGTAAAGAAAAGTAGAACTGGTTTCACTGTAGAATGATATCTGATTTCCTCTCGGCGCTATCCAATTTGTCTCGACTATTGAGATTAGGTTCATAAATCGTATTAATTGATATAGGAAGCCCTTTCTTTATCTTAATTATTATAATTAGGTGTACAAAACCAGTATAGATAAAAATTCAGCCACCTACTTACAACACTGAACTTAAATTTTAATATTTTCTGGTAAAGAGATACGTTTTGAATGCCACTGACTAACCGTTATACTAATATTATGTTAACATTTATTTATTTATATAATACAGCACGGAAGGCTTACAGTTAAATACAATTTTGATAAAAACAGTTTGGGTAACATTGAGCCATAGCCTATAAGCGAAGGCTACAAGCCTTATAGGAACATAAAAAAGTAAATTTATACTAACTTAAGTTAGTTACGGCAACATTCTTGAGAAATGTCAGGCATTGCAAAAAGTACAGTTTATTCCAAATTATAGATACATACGTCAACATATCTGGGTCATTCTTCGAGTTGGATCCTTTGCGTCATTATCCTCGCTTTTAATATTTTTATGAAACTAACTTCGAAATAAACTAGTTTAACCTACTGTCTAATGCATTGTTAACGTGGTCGCTAATGACCCTAGATGTTAAAAAGCGACCTAAAATAAATAAATGAAAAAAAAAAAAAAAACATTTTCATTAATACAAGCTGATTGTATATACAATCAGCTTGTATTAATGATGATGAACTTACATGAATGAAAATTATAACATTCTGAAGTTATTTTTATAAAAATATTAAAAGCGAGGATAATGACGCAAAGGATCCAACTCGAAGAATGACCCATCCAACATTCACGCCTATTTCCCATTGGGGTAGGCAAAGACTATCGATTTTCATTTGCTGCAATTCTGACACAACTCTTTCGCTTATCTTTTTTTTTTATCAAAAATGGATCTACTTTTGGCCACCAACTCGCCTGATGGTAAGCTAGTGGTCCAGGATGGAGCACGTATATCCAGAATAGATCTATCCAATCTTAACTAGAGTGGATAGATTTTCGGAGAACGATAGTTGGAGAGTTGATGCAACTGCCCAGACCCTTCATGGTTTAGCTCCGTCCAGTTGGTGGTAACCAGCCGCGGTCGATGTCTCCTACCAGAGTTGTGTTGCCTGTTATGCACCACCCAGGGACCACGTGTAGGGATTCCATTTTATGGGTACACTCCTACGGACGCGGGCAACTCAGACCCCAAAGCTACCTCTTCGTACATGCTCGTCAATTTAGGTGGCTCCTGACTTAATAATAATGGTTATATTATGTACTTACCGATTATTCAAATCAAATCAAATCAAATAAAAATTTCTTTATTCAAATTAGGCAAAAAATTTGCGCTTTTTGAACGTCAAACATTAAGACAGCCCCCAAAAAAGCCCACTTTTCACCGCTTCCTAGTGTTTTAGCTGGAATGAAGAAGCGGCGCAACAAACTTCCCAGCAACACGTCTGTCTGTATCAAAATTATTTATAGATTCTATACAAATCTAAAATTGAATTTATATAAAATAATTGTATCTAGTGAGATAAAATATCTTGGGCACAGTTAGCTAGCACGAGCCTATGTAATATGCATGCCAATGCTTAAAAATATTAAATGAATCGAGAATCAATGTAAAATTACCGAAAGCGTCCAATCTAAAACTATTTCGTATGAAGGTCGTACCCACTTACACATGCCAAGAGATAGAAACTGCACATTAACTAGGACCAGCTTGGCTAATTCAATAAATGCATTTTAATAAATTAGGAACTACGATCAGCAAGACGACCAGTCACCACAAGCAGCACCCCTTCACGAGCATAACGCAAAGATCAGCCATCGCCTCCCTCGCCATTTTAGAGGGAAGGTGGCGACCCGATCCATGACGCTACCGCAAGCAATGACGTCAAGGGGAGCATGACGAAATCGCTGCCTCTTAGAAGAATAAAAATAAAACCATTACTAAATAGCCGAGGTCACCAGTTAACGGCAATGTGTTTTTAACATATTATTGTCATTACAGATATATTAATACACTATTAATGTATTAGCTACTTAGACAGTAGGTAAGTCGCAGTTAGCCGTCACATTTGCCTACACCATCAATGTCTATATCGTACGTCGCAAACAATTTAATTGCAATTACAGTTTTGCTTCAATTGCGTCTGCAAATCATTGAGTTATCACTCGTTGGTAGGGCTGCTAATCTATATTTAGTAATATTATAAACAGGAAAGAATTTTTTGTTTATTTTAATCGATAAAATCTGAAAATACTGAACAGATTCTATATTTTTTTTACCATTAGAAAGCTATTGTATGTCGAAGTAGGTAATTTAAGCTATATTTTATTTCAGTCATATTATGTAGTGCGCCCCGGCGTGGAAAGTCGGGGCGGGTCGCTATTTTCAATATATATTTTAGTTAGTAAATATATACAGATATATCTTTGAAAGCATTAACGCATGCTTAGCAAACTTAAAAGTTATACATTTAAGTGGAAAAAGAATACGTTACTTTTTAATAAAACAACTTTTAACCGGACGTTTCGAACACTTTGCAGCGTTACACATTATAATTCGTTCGTGGTCGCAGGAGGACTCTGCGACCACGAACGAATTATAATGTGTAGTGATCGTGCAAACCTAAGAGAATACGTTACTGTTAGTAATTTTTATTTTTTTTGCCTTTATGTATGAGGTCAAGTAGATAAACTCGACGCCTTTAAGAAAGAGTGGCGAAGGAAGGAAGAATCACGGGGAAGCTTTTGCTCAACTCAACATTTAAAGTTGCTTTTAAAAAAGAAAGAATGAAAATATTTATTTTGGACTAAGTAGGTTAGGAACACGTACAAATAAATAATGTATTAAGTGTACGACACCAAAAATGGCTCCTATCTCCCCATTAGGTACTCTATCGAAATGTACCAGCGCTGGTTTTCGGATAGGACCGCACCATTTAAGTAATTGTAGCCCGAATTTAGACAATGTCTAAATTATAGGTATTTGTAAGGAAAGTTGTAATCAAGTATCAAAATAAACTTTTTCAAGTGTGGTTTAATAAAAAAACAATGTTTGAAATAGTCGTATTTTACACGAAGGAACAGTCTATTGGCAGCCGTTAGATGGATGCACAATGAGGTAGGTAAGTATATATTATTCTTCATCGTATCGTGTTGTTGATGAACAACCTAGTGCTAAAGCTAAAACAACCCGTAGGCCTCTGAAATGGCTTTACACACCATCGAGAACTTCTTTCAAGTGTGCAGGCTTCATCATTTTATTTTCCTTTTCCGTTTTAAGCAAGTGATAATTTATAAAAAATATTTATAGACAGTTGAGTGGGTTCAAACCTGTGACCTTTTGACTTGCCAGTCTAATGGTCATGCCTCTAGACCTTATTGGTGCAATAATTAAGGTACGGCTAGCAGCTGCAAGCGCGGTTACAGAGCCTCAGGGTTTGGGATCGATTCCTGGATATACCGCCCTGACTGTAAATACAGTCGGAAATCACCATCATCCCCAATAATCTACATCTTTATTAGCTGTCATATAGTCAGTCACTCCTTTTCTAGCCATATCATTTTTCACACAATCCATCCATCGCTTCCTCCGTCTTCCTCTACTCTTATAGCCATCTACATTCATACTCAAAACTTTCCTTGTCACATGACCCTCACCCCTCCGCATCACATGCCCATACCATGCTAAATGATTTCTACAAAACTTCACAGTCACCGCTGCCACTTACAGCCTCCCTCTTATGTATTAATTTCTAATTCTATCCATCTGCGTCACACAACACATCCCTCTTAACATTCTCATCTCAGCTGCATGTAGTTGTCTTTCATTCATTCCCTTCGTGGGCCAACATTCTGAACCATACAAGACAGCAGGTCTAATAATTGTTTTATAGATTTTCCCCTCAAGTTTATTTAAGGGGAATTCGGGGGTCACACATATTTAATGAATACTTTTCATAAATAATTTGAGGTCTCACAGCCCTATTTGGTTAGTCATCACCATCCTGCAATCTCGACAATTGTCACACGATTGATGGTCATTGTATTGAAACAAATGAAACGTCGTAAAACAAGCGGTTTAGCGATCGTTAAACCGGCGATAATATTAAATGCTATAACTTGCGATAAGTTCTAGAAAGAGAGATCCTTCATATCTCAGTAGAAAAAGGTAATACGGTCTATTTTGCTAAGCTGAAACCACTCTGTCGAAAGCAGAAGAAAGTGGCTTTTATGAAACACTGAAACCGATAGTACCTATAGTTTGATTAAGACACTGCTACTAAAGAGGTTGCCTGTAAAGAATCTGGTCAGAAAAAAAGTGTGTAGTTTTTTCTTCGTATCAAGTCAATCAATGGCATTTGACTACATTATCCAGACCAGTATTAAGCCACGCAAACAGTATTGTAACAGGCAGCGGCTCTGTACATTCGGGTTACCCTTGAAATTAATAGCAATTCCATATTAAAGCAACATCTTATAAAAATTTGCAATGTTAAAATAAATTTACCTACATAATAGTTATCTCAATTTTAAAGCATGTTGACTTAGTAGTGTCCCGATTCATTAATTATATTTAAGATATTTTAGCATTTAAAGTTTACATATATTAATGTCTCTTATATAACAGATAGAACTTAGTTCTGAATGATCGTTAGGGCAACAATCCCCATACCTAATTCATTACCACGAATCATAAAGTTGTAGATATCCATGACAAAATCCAATCTGAGTAATGACCACATTAACGTCACAAAAAAATACTAATTCGAAGTAAGTACCTATTTAGTGTAGGTATGTAGGTAGATGTATGCAAAAACGCAATATGTTTCGCGACGAATTATGCACGGATACGCGTGGTCAGTCGGATTGACCACAATAAGTCACACGTCGGTAAGAACACCATGCTGAAGTGAGCGCTAGGATATTTTCCGAGTAGGAAAGGCAGCCGTGTTGAGGAACTCTTGATGTGACATAAATTATGCGTGAGGTGGATCACCCCAATTCTTAATCCACTTATACTTATAATTAAGTATTTATTCCAGTTAGCTATCTTCGCTCGCCGCGCACCTAATTTGGTAATTCATGTGAACACAATCACAATCAATGTTTTGCTTCTTAATTTGGCTAGAATAAATCATAGCTAGCGACCTGCTCCGGCTGCGCACGGATAGCACTACTTATTTTAACTGAATAAAAAAGAAAGCAATTTCTTCTAAATCAAGCAGCTTTCTAATGTTGAAAGAATTATTAAAATCGGTTCAGTAGTTTAAGAATTCATCGATTACAAATAAACAAATTTTTACTCTATAACTCTCTCTGTAAATTTCAATCGTCGTACCAAAAACATAGTTATATTGTTATATTTTGACTCGTAAAACTTACGTTACATACCTGCTGTCCTGGTCATGTAATATTGCTGGTCATCCTAAATGTAGATGATGTTTCTTGTCGCCCAATCGTTCCCATAGGTCGGCACAGGTGTCAAACAGCCCGGGGGCCAATTTAAATCGCGTTAACGTGATAACTCAATTGTACGCGGAATATGCTATGAATCTGTAATTTTAATACAAGGATTTATAATAAAGATTATGTGCGAGAATTCGTGATGCCATCAAAAATGACTGAAAATTAAAATGTAATTCACGTACCCCTCCGTTTTTTATACTTGTAACTTGCAATGGGTGCAAATAAATACAATATCTAGCTACTTCCACAATATTGAGGGTAGTCATGCATTACCTGTGCAACTAACTAAGTAACTAGCAAATTTTGCAAATAGACTTTCATTTAAAAACTGTGTGAATGAAAAGTGCTAGAAAATAGACACGGGTCAATGTCTGGCAAGAAAAATCATTGTATTTGTCGTATCAAATAGACATTGTATTTTAAGGCTTTTACGACCAAATATTAATTATTTTCATTAAAGTTATTATATTAATTCAAGATAAATCTTTGAAAATCATTAACGCATGTATAGCGAACCCTAAAGTTATTAATATTTGTAGAGAAGAATTCGGGGTAGTGAGCAGAGGTCGAGATGGCTTAGCGGTCCAAGCTGGTGTATTTATCTTGTAGGCGTGGATCGAATCCTGCTCACGACCGTATCTTTCTGTCCACAAACATTTTAAACTTTATTTTGATTCAATTTGAATCGTTTATTAGAAACTTAAATCCTTTCATATTAAAAACTCCATTGTTAATCAAGAACTTCCTTATAAAACACAAGTTCATATTTTCCAATACCGTATCCACGAGATCAGTCGCCTTCATAACTCTGTGATAGGACATATTCGCATTACTTATGGAAATGGGTTCCATTAAGTCTGATTTAAATGTTAGTGCTGGTGCCCTGCCCCGGGCAATTTGTCCAATAAAGGGCTCGCCATTAGCATGGGTACAAATAATAGGTACTTAAATATATTATCTGTGGTACAGATAATCTAGATTTTTTCTTAGTAACAGCGGCAGAATGTTATAATGGATGGAGAAAATTTTACTAGAGAATATATTAGAAACCTTAAAAATTAAAAGAAAAATACCTACCTACCCTTGAATCTTTCAAACACATTATTACATGCGTAGCGAACTCTTAAGTTATAAATTGAATCAAAAGTCACTTAAATAAATTAAACTACGATGAGTTCTATTTGAGTGTCAAACATTCATAGACAATATTGACCAGAGACTAAATTAAAAACATTATTGTTTGGTAGTATGACTTATTATAAGTAAAAAAATAATTGCAGTAAACATAGTGTATCTTAAAATTAGAGAGAAAATATTTAAAACACACACATATTAATAAACTATGTAGGTAGTACTTTGTGAGTCTCTAATGCAACCTCTAGACTCAAGAGGTCGCATTAGAGTCTAGAGCATTTTAACTAAGGCCAACATCTGATTGTATCTTTGTATACAATCACGCCTGTTTCCCATTGGGGTAGGCAGAGACTACCAATTTCAATTTGCTACGATTCTGACATACCTCTTTCATTTATGTTCCTTTCAAGCATGCTCGTCGATGTAGATGGCTCCTGACTTGTCCATTTTGACAACGTCCGCAATTTGATTGCTGGATGTTCGTCGAGGTCGGCTGCCCCAACTCTTCCATCGACTGTCGCCTCATGTACATCCTTTCTACATGCCCAAACCATCTTAACATACCCTTCTCAATCCTCGTCACTATATCCTTTTTCACTCCACAACGTTCCCTTATCACGGTAAGCCCTAACACCCTAAAAGTAAATAATATATTTGATCAATGCGAAGATTTACAAAACGTATCGATATCGCCACAAGCTCAAGACAATACCAAGTTTGCATAATGTGTCCACACCTTAACCACGTAAATAGTACTGCGTCGATAAGGATCGTTAGCGATTCTGTTTTATTTATTATTTTATTGTTGCCTTATATTTTACGAGCGATATGTCGACTCGCTCAGGGCGCCAATTACTTTACACACTGCACTTTTGTTCTCGATGTTTTGAATTATTTTTATTGTTTTCTGTGCTGCGCATATGGCTGAGGACTCTGTTTTTTATAGACATTTCTGGCCTGTACTTACTTATAGGTTATTTACAGATTTTTTATTGGGTACAGTCAGCGACACAAGTCGATTAAAACGAATTAAAACTGCATCGACTGTAGTGCTGGCTATTATGATATGATGAAATGACTTTTCGCATTTTCGAAGATTGTTATGTTTTGTACTTCAGATAGTTAGATGAATAGTTCCAGGGCTAAGCCATATTTAAAATGTTGATGTGTACGGCAAGTTTTCGGCTTTTTCTGACTAGAAATTATGTACAGGCAAATTGGTCTGCATGAAACATCTTAAACATGACTTAAAATATTGTCCATCTAATATTTCATTAGGCATATCATTTGCCACTTATTCGTTATCACTAATCTCAGGTAGGTAACTAAAATGGCTACCAAATTTAATAATAAATATATTCATTAAAACGAAAAACTGCCTCGTTGCGTTAGTCTAGGAGTCCCAAGCATGACTGCTGAGCTTGAGGTCTCGGGTTCGATTCCGGGAATCGGTCGGGAGTCGGACAAAGTGTTAAGTTTTCCTATTAGGAAATTCTCAATAACAGCCCGAAGTTTGAAATTGCCCTGTAAATGGCAACAGGCTCATCACCTGTTACGTGGGACTTAATAACAGCATTGGTGAAATATGGGTGTACAACTGCCTACACCACTGCCTACCCCTTCGGGAAATACAGGTGTAATATATATATGTTAATTTAAACGACTTTCTTCTTCACATTTTACTTTACCTCTGTCAAGTGCTAACATTCTAACAAACATACACCCAGACGCAAAATACAAAGAAACACGTCAACAATACGTTTGACCTGTCGACCTAATCTTTGTGAGCGGGTAGCGCACGCGCACTTAACGCTACCTCGCTTGTAACACGAGATGATTATTGCGGATGTTCGGGCTGTGGCCTGAGGCTCATAATTACCTCTTTTCTCGTACGGTACATGTGTTTCAAATGTCTTTATAAAAAAGGTCGTAAGTACGATTTGTATTGATGTAAGCTTTGTGAGATGGCTACTGCAGTTCTGACCGTACATGGGATTTTATGCTTCTTTATTAGAAACTAGCTGGTGCCTGCGACTTCGTCTGCGTGACAAAAGGTAGCCTATGTCCTTCTCCAAGTTCCAATCTATCTTGTTGCCAAATTTCATTACGATCCGTTCGGCCGTTTAGTCGTGAAAAGTTAACAAACAACCATACAAACAAACAGAGTTGCTTTCGCATTATAACATTAGTATGGATGAGTGCGTCCGAAAGAGGTTCTTATCTGTATTTACAGAACTGTTTGCTGTAGTATTTATAAAGAATATAGCATCACGCCTGTATTCCTTAATGGGATAGGCAGAGGTGTGTGCCTATTGCCATCTAAAGTCCGAGTTTTTACTAATTTACGGAATAATTATTTACGGATATTTTTTAAACAGATAAAAGCCAATAATATTATCAGTATATATAAAAATACATACATTATTTTGAATAATGTTTATTAATGTAATAATAACTTTCATCATCATCATTATCCCCCTGCCCTTATCCCAATTTATTTGGGGTCGGCGCTGCATGTATTCTTCTTCCATACATACTCTATACTTGTACTGGATGCTGCTAAAGTTTTAGCTATGTTTTATGACCGGCCGCCTGCCTGATGTCAACCCTCATTGGGAATTCTGTTGTTGGTGGTGACCGCCACCAATACGGTCTCTTTCTATCTAACTATGTGCTGGCAAATGTTGTCAATAACTTTCGTGAGAGATATTCATATTAATGATTGTTTACCGGTTATTACTCACGTCCATTTTCGGGATTGCCCAATTAATTTCGATTTTGAACTAAGTCAGAAGCTAAGTTCATGACCAAGGTCAAAGCCCGCGGCGATTTCGTGAGTCAAATCCTTAATAATACCCATTCAATTTTTTCCCTTAATTTGTTGAGTCACTAATTACCAGACAAAATAGAAATATAATTGTTATCAAGTAGAATTTTGTACTTTCGCGAATACACAGATGTAATTTTTTTTATGTGTATAATCTAATGCCGCTGTGTCGGACTACTACTGACTAAAAATTACACGACACTCCTCTTATCTTTATCCCGGAATTGCAGCTCCGTTCATAACAACCCCATCAGGTTATAGTCCATCGAAGGAAACGACGGAGTCCATCACCTGTCCAGGCCTGCCACGGATAGCCTACACAAAAGGGCCTATCGTTGGCGACAAATTAACCATCAACGGGCGACGGGCCCGCAGCCTACTGCCATCTAGGAAGCCTTCCACAGAGAATATCCAAACTTATTCTAATTTGTAAAATATTAACATATTTAAAAAAGGTACAAGCTCTATTTAAAATAAAATATATATTGCTAATCCAGCCTAACTACATTTTGAGCTATCTTTACACATTTTAGAATATACTTAATCGGGTTTAGATCGCGTTTTTTAGTATAAAAAGACTTCTGCGGTACCTTTTTGTTTACCGACGTTCCGACCGAATTACACCGGCCGTGATGACGGGTATACTTTTTACTAAAAAACGCGATCTAGACCCGATTAAGCACAGCCTAACTAGATTGGTGGGAACCTTATCAAATAAACCAGTTAGAGAAAGATTATTGTCCGAATATCATAAATATAAAATTTTAATATAATCGCCAAATCTTGATACATTGCAGAAACGAGTAATAATATATTAACAAATCATGTGCGTATTATAAATGATTGATCACTTGCTTAAAACGGCGAAGGAAATCAGCACAACTGAAAAATGTCTTGAGGGTGTGTAAAGCTGTTTAAACTCTGACATTAGGTTGTTCAAGAACAATATAATAAAACAATAGAAAGAAGACAAATACACGTTAAGAAATTCATCATTAATTAATTGATTTATGAACGTATATTCTTTATCAACTACTTTTACATTTTCTTTTCGTGCGCGGTTGCTTAGCTTGAAGGAAAGAGTTATTAGATTCATCTATTTATATTGTTTTTAGTTTCCTACTTATGTTAAGATTCAAGCAAACGTCAATATAGTGTCCCATGTTATTCAAAACAACTTACTACTCGACTCTAACTACTTTTCCAAAAAAAGTAAATCATCTATAAAATTGTAATTTTTGGAGAACATAATTATGATCTATTTTGCTAAGTGTTGACCCGAGCTCTCATTCTCCGCAGTATTTATTTATTTATTAACATGGCAAAGCCAATTAAAAATTAAAAAGTTAATAAATAAAAAAGTAACAATAAAAATGTGTATAACGAAAATAAAAGAATACCTTAAAAATAATGTTCAATAATAACATATACAATTTTTACAACTAACTCTATTAACTATGCGATCCTTTCATTTCAAAAAGTAACAATTCCTTCTGGATTACCTTCCACTGAGTTCCAGTATGTCATACTATTTAAACTTTATTTTGAAAACCCACATATTGTGTCGTGGTAGCAGAGTGGTTCCGGGCCCACCTCTTGAGCCGTAAGCTGTGGTTTCAAATCTGGCATGTACCGATGAGTCTTTTTAAATGTATTTTCTTAGTTATTCTGAGACACTACAGACATACTCGTACGGTGAAGGAAAACATCATGAGAAAACCTGAACTTAATGGTCTGAAATCGCTAACCCGCAATGAGATAGCGTAGTGCTCGTGTCTTCTCTGTATGAGAAGAGGCCTGCAGTGGGATAGTTATGGGCTGCTTATGTTACGTTATATTATATGTAATGTGATCGTACCTAGAACCCTACGCACCTACTCCTCCGCTCACCCCTCGAAGAACATGTAATGTCAATAAATATTATTAGACAATACAATTTCTCATTCAGCATAACCTTTTCTTAGAAAGTATCAGCAAAAATGATTCACCCAGATAAAATTGTTAAGTGTTGTGTTTTACACGAGTGAGCCAAATACGCACGTGTCATCGCCTTCCACATTTCAATTTGCATGTGTGTTTAAATTAAATTAAATATTTAAGGTGCACGTGTTTGGTGTTGCTCCGAAATTCGTGTAACATGACACGATGACACTAAATTATGATAACGGATATAATATATTTAAACAATTACTACCTTTGAACTCCGAAAGTAGAGATATTTTGGATGCAATAGATACACGTGTGCTAGAATACAGTTATGATCATTTACAATTCTAGACTGATAAACAGACAGTACACACAACAGCAAACAACATAGTAGGAACACAGCATCACGCCTATATTCCTCGGGTAATACAGGCGTGATGGGCAGAGTTGTTACTCTCAATATAATATTTAACGAAACGCCATTTTTTGCCGAACTATGCGAGATTCTGAATAACTAGCTCATGCGTCAATCTCTTCGTGGTAGCTTTTGTTTTTTTTGCTTACCTTTTTTCGATCTTGTTAAAAAAGAACTCACTCAAAATATTTTAACATTATATTTTGACAAAAAAAGTACCTAAGCGCGATCTATTTTGCAACCGACTGCATATTTGTTCAAAATATAAATTTCACAGGGTTATAAACCTTTCTTCAAACATGTTCAACGTGGACGAAAACATTCTAAACTACGATTAAGGACACAAAATCATAATTAGCGTATCGATAAATTGCCACAAGCGGTACCAAACATTAATAAACGGGGATATAAATTCTGTTGTCGTGTTCCGCCACGGAGAAATCAACACATGGAGTGATATTAGGAGCTAACGAAACGATGCCTTTGTACTTTAAGAATATAGACTAAAGCTGAATCTGAAGGGGACATTCAGCCTTTATTCATTCAATGTGCAACTAGCCTGTGCATCTCCTCTCAACCACGCACAATTTTTTCACGACTATGTAGTATTCCATATAAAAGAAGAGAAGTATCTCTTAGGTAGAATTTGTACAAGCTGATCACCTGCAAGGTCTGAAATCTGCCAACAATAAATTCAAATATATCACTGTCGGACATCCACAATATGGCGCGGCAATGTTATCCATGTTGTGTTAGCGATATGGTCTCCTGCACGTTGAGTACATAATCTGTAATCACGACTTGGACTCTGGATGGGAAAATACGAGTATTGACACTCCAAAGTTTCACGACTCTGTGATAGAAAACCACCTTCAAAAAAGCAATTTGTGTGGCTACCGTGTTTTAGCAAATCCGACAGCCGGTCTCACAACCGGTTAGCGTAAAGTTTTTCTAACGTGTCCAATTTCACACGGACGTGATAAGTGAACGAACGCCAATAACGTGAGAGCTGTATCCTGTGAAGTGATAAAGTAATTACTGTTGCAACTCGATTTTATTATAAAAATACTTCTAAGGTAAAGTAATTGGAACTGTGTCAATATTTTCTCAATTATATTTTCAAATAAATAACGTCATCATTTTGCTCTCTTGTAGTGGATATAGAGTAATAAACGTTGTTGTAAAACTCCATAGGTCATCTATCATATTTGCAAGAATAATATGGCCGCTGCGATCGTTACAGTGACGTCAGCTGTTTAAAAATTATAGCTGAAGATAAAGTGCAGCGACCGCGATAACTTCTAAAAATGTCAAAGGTTATGTAAGTTTGATGCCTCCGTATATTACTACATCGATTAGCTATTGTAGACCTTATGAGAAAGGGCAAAATAAAACAAACAGTTAATAGTGATGCAACTAGATATTTATATACATTAAAAATGCATCTCCCAAGCTGTGAAAAATATGTAGTTAAGAAAACGGTCTCCAAGATTTTTAAAGATCAATTATAATCTTTGATATGGTAGCTTGTAACATGGAACGCCAAATAAAGAATTCCCCTCATTAACAACCAATAAAAAAGTTAAGTTACTGTACATTACTAATCAAAGATACCTACGTAGAAAGTGACAACTGCGTCACTTTCCATAATACAATCTTCATCTTGACCCCTTTACGTAATAAACTGGTTATTTCCATGTAGATCAACTACTGGATACATGCTGTCTACCAATTAAACGTCTCTTCTAATGTTTACATAAAATACCTTCAAGGAGATCTGAATATTCATAGTAAGAGAGATATCTTAAATATTCTTGGAACACGTAACATGTTTTGTAAAGGAAATGTTTCGAGATTACGTAACTGATTAAATAAGGGCCCTTTTTATTATAATCAGGTAATTAATCGGAATGTTTATTATTATGATCTTCGTCAACCCGTCTTGCAAATGTAAATAGAAAAAAATAAATTAAAAATTTCTTTACCAGTTACATCAGATTGGTATTGATAACTTAAAAATTTTGTGCTCATACTGTTCTCAACATGGAATATTGAAAAAATATGTAAACTAACACCAGAAAAAAAAAACAGAATAAACGATTTACGATTTTTCGAAAAAGAAAAAGATGCGTTTGTATTTCTTATTTTTATGACGCAATTGGGAGAACTGAAAACTACTGGCCAGTTGCATACAAGTTGCATAATGCAACTGACCAGTACTTTTAGCAGTTTTATGATATGCACAAAAAGAAAAAAGGAAAATGTTGTTCGAAAATCGACTATTCTACCTTCAAAGCGATATTAAATCGACTAAGCGTAGTACTTTTAGACACATTCTACGAGGGTCGAGATTAATTTTGTTCAGTTAAGTGTGCTTAAGTTTAATGTTACAGGCTGGGAACTGCGTAAGTGTCGTTTAAGACTACGTTGGCAAAACTGGCACCTGGTTAGCAGTAACTCATAGGAAATGTGTGATAATTCGCTTAAGCACTGTTAGTAAAGACTGCTCAAATACAATACATACAAAGAAAAATACAATACATACATATAATAATATTTATTATAATAAATAATACATATAAAACGCATGTCATATGCACCAAAATAAAACCTTTATAGTTGCCTAAAAATTAAATAAATACAAGTTGGCTTTACTATCTAACGATGTGGGTAATGCTTTGCTTAAATAATGATCAGTAAATTATATTTTAATGGGTGAATTCATGAGAAGTCGAGTAAAATTTCTTTATAGTGAAATTCGGAATCAGAATGACGTAGATCCATTAAATATTATCCAATAGCCTACTGAATGTTTTTTCCTTTTTTATTCGTCAATAAAATTGAGTTGTTTGCGTCATTCAACCGGTTTTCTTTCGTTTGCCCAAAATTTATGACGACGGCCTGGAAATATTGGATATATAAAAATCCCTTATTCCACATATTCAATGAAATGTTGTGAATTGAATAGGAATTAGAGCAAGAGGATAAAAGAAGACTGGCAAAGAATGCCAAGCCTCAGAACTTTGGTTTTATACTCAATGGGTCTATGGCCAAACAATGTAAGTCTCCAGCTTAAAGCTTAAAAGTTATCGTGGTCACTACACTTTAGCTTCAATTTTTAAACAGACCGCCGACGTCACTGACGATTGCGGCGGCCATGTTCTTCCGAATCCGACAGAAATCTATGTAGTTATTTTTTCAATTTATTTGAAGGGGTGTTGTTAGGGACCATATCGCTCACTCTATGTAGTGATACAACATAGTACTATACAGCACGAATCTCGGCTTAGGGCGTTATTTGAGCAAGCTAGGGACTAGCTGGGACTGAGTGGTATCAATAATTAAGATCAATAATTAAGTTATAATATTAAATGGAAAAGAATACGGTCGAAAACAGGATTCGAACCGGCGCCTCCCGGATAAATACTCCAGGCGCTCTAAGCCATCTTGACCTCTGCTCACCACCGCGAATTCTTCTTCCATATTTTTAACACGTCTTATGGCAACGTCATTGCAATCAATTCAGTACCTATACAGGTGACCGGTTCTTTTTCCATTTAATATTGTAACTTTAGAGTTCGCTAAGCATGCGTTAATGCTTTTCAAAGATTTATCTTGAATAATTAAGTTGCAAATATAAAGCTCGGTTTTGGCCAGGAAAAGTATCGAGAGAGTTCTGTCGTCAATTCTTCTTACTACTGAACTCAGTCGCAAAACCATCTAACGTTCATGTAAACACCAACTATATCAACCTACCTATATTCGCAATAATTTTTTTGAATTTGAATTCAACAAAATATAATGAAAACCCTATCCAATCCCACCACTAAAAGTCAAGTAGTAAAATTGTAAGAAAAAAAAAGAAACCAAGTAATTTGCCGGTCCAGCACCAGTGTGGGTGAACACGAACAATCACAGGTATCTGTAAACACTCGTGTTGTTTGTTCAACTCGGTGCGTTTGCGCAGGCGTGGCGGCCGGTAGGCGTTGACGAGAATGTAGTGTACTTTGTATACTTGTATAAAAGTCATAGTATATTGCAGTTTGTGCAGATATTTAGCGAGCTACTGTGAAATGTATAGTGCAATTATACATGCTTAGGTATAGCTTTTAAGGCTCATAATATTTCTCAGTTACAGCCAGATTAAGAACAACATTTTCTGCTCATGAACATTGCACTAATATTAAACTAATACTAATAAATACTATATAATATTGCACTAATAGACGACTAAAATTATAAAGATTCAAGAGGACAGTCAGGAGAGTTCTACTACAACAGATAATAATGCTTGAATGGTATTGTCATTGCAAGCGAATTGTGCAAATACCCTACTGTAAAAAAAAAAGTGGAGCACACCTAGATTACCTTCACGTGTTATTTATTCAGAAAGGACGAAGGTCAAAAACACAATTGGAAATACTGTAAAACAATCCAACCAATTTCTCATTCACTGAATTAAGTGAAACAGGAAACTAAGAAAAGCGAAGCGCCTATATAATGCAATATCGATATACAAACAGGACATCACTTAAACAAGATAATAGTCAGTCATTGAAGTGCGGATGCGCAATATTTATGGTCAATATTTAGTATAGTCGATTATGAACGAGTTGTGTCCGTCGGGAGGCGATTAAGTTGCCTACCTGATTGTACGACCGGCGACAACACTATGGTAGTGCTCGGGAATGTAAATAGAAATCGATGAGAAAATTATATCGATTATTTTATTAGTGCAAGTTATTCTATTATTGGTCACCTGTTTTTTTTTCTGGGTTACTGCACTGATCGTAAGAGCTTTGTGGTGGTGAGTAAGGATGTCTACACGACGACTATTTTAAAGAAGATCATTATCATAACAGAAGTAATAGAAGCAGTCGCAGTGTATACGCACCATATTAGAGCACCGCGCTCGCGCAACTCTCTCTTTCTACATATGTATATAGTCAAGATTACGCGTAATGGGTACTTCCACCATCATACATCAGGCACACTCCCTAAATAAAACTAAGGATTTCTATATCTTTTAATAAGCCCTTGACCTGTACTTAAATCTGCAGAATAATGCGATAATTTCAATAAAATATGCGTAGCAAGCAATTGAAGCAACCAATTGCTGTTGACCTGAATCTAAATAACAATTCTCGTTTCAAAGAACAAAAATTTCATATAATTATTATCTTCTTATTATGTGATTATTCATAATATTATTAGATCAGATATTTGACATTTACATAGTTTTATCATTATTCATTTGTTATTGATAGCCTTAAAATTCTTCAATTGTATTTTAAATATATATATTATTTTTAATTCGATACAAATTTTATGTTTGTTGATGAATAATTCAAAGTGCATTACTCCTTATTTAGTGACCAACTGAGCCAGAAAGTTCAGATACTTTCGTCGCTTGCGCAATATTTGTGATCGGCAGTTGCTGTATTGCATCGTCATCACCGTCAGTGGTAGTCAGTCAACAAATGGTTATTGAGTTTTCTGTTAGAAAATTCTCAGTAGCAGCCCGGAGTTTGGAAATGTGCCCGGTAGATGGCAATAGGCTCACCACCTATTACATGGGACTTAATAACAGCATTGGTGAAATGTGGGTGTACAACTGTGTACATCTCTGCCTACCCCTTCGGGGAATACAGGCGTGATGCTATGATGCTATGCTATCACCGTCAGTACTTATCTAAGTCGCACCCATTTGTAAGAAATAGTGTAAAAAACATTTTAAATATTACTGTAAAACTAAATTGAAAAGAATCATAATTAAAACTCTACTGGTATGTCCTACTCAGCTACCTTTGATCTAGTGAAAATTGAGATAGGTTTTCAGTTGGTCCCAATTACGACTGCTGAGCATGGGGTCTCGGGTTCGATTCCCGGGTCGGGCAAAGTGTTATTGAGTTTTTCTATTAAGAATTTCTCAGTAGCAGCCCTCATGCTCAGAAGTCGCGATACGGATTTCCAGACCAACGAGGTAGTTTGAAAATCGAAATTCGAAATTCAACCGTTTATGTCGATGATAACCAATATACAGCACTAAATTTATAAAAACTATGACGTAATTTGGCTCCTTAAATAGGTACCTTAGCTACCCAGTACCTTAGCTACCCAGACTTGACATAATACTTCGATAATGTGACTTCTAAATGCCCCTAAGCACACACCTGTTTACTTCAGAACCTTACTGCTTACGGGCGATAACATATTTTCATATCAAGTGCTCAAAGCCAATATTAAATAAGTTGCGTGTTGATTTTTTATAGATTAAACGGCGATATAGTCCAGTTAGTCGTGTTACGAGGTTAATACTCCCGAAACTGACGACAAATATTTGAGAACAATTTCTGGAAATCGATCGTATTTATAATTTATTCTGTAAATAATTTCTTTCGTGCAATTGAATAACTCATTCTTTGCGATATTATGTACTCAGTATTTGTAAATAATATACGTCTATAGTATATATAATTATATTAATATGCTGCAAAGGTAACGCATTTCGATCACCAATATATCCGATGCGTCGATTAATTTTGGCGATACTCCTAGAACATCGTTATCCCCCGAGGGGGTAGGCAGGTATCCACAATTGTAAACCCATATTTCACCAAAGCTGTTCTTAAGTCCCATGTAATAAATGGTGAGCCTATTGTCATGAACCGTGCACAATTCAATACTCCCGGCTGCTGCTGAGAAATGGGTCAAAATCCAATAATATTGCCCGACTAGGAAATCAAACCCAGGACCTCATGCTCAGCAGCCTAGCTCGGGACCACTAGACCAACGAGGTAGTTTTAGAACGGTTCTTTTAATTATGGAAATGACACTTATACAACCATATGCATGGCCTACGAATATTCTTTAAATATTTAGAATTATATTTTAACTACGAAATTAAATTTTATTTGTATTTTTTTTTTCATAATACTACCTATCTATTGAAATTCTATATGCACTGAATTACAAATATGCATGCTCCGTGGTTGTGAATTAAGCTCATACTATCTGGAACAGAAGCTCCAATATTATAATAAAACTTAGCAAATCTAATCGTGAGGGGTGGCACGACTTGACCTTTCCAACGAGGATGTAGGGAATCTTGAATACTGCAGTTAGAGTTATGGAGAAGTGTCTTTAACACAGCCACTAAAATGCCTACTGGATTCGAGAACATCAGTTCTTAAAGAAAAATAAATAAAGTGACATTTTAAGCGCGCAGAGGCATCTTCAAACATTAGCGTTGAATGTGACCTTAAAATATTTCGCTTTAGTGATTTTAGAAGTAGTATCAACAGTGATATGTATCAACTTATTCTTTGTGATTGGGAATTTTCCGAAAAACTATTTGGCTACATAAATAGGTATTTGGTGTATTTATTACCAATACTACATGAACGACACATATTTACTAAACTTAAGTGCTACTTGCATACTGTAAGTACATACTATGTATTATGTATCGAGCTCAGCAACGTGGGTGGAATTCTCAGTTTACTTTTCACACAAAAAACCCAACATTAGGGTGTATATCATCACCATATTACGTCGTCTCCACGGAATTTATAGCTGTTGTCATAAAATGGATACGTGATAGAAAAAATAAGAGGATACCCGCGGGTGGGTCGGTCGTATCCTTGCTCCTTGCGTCACCAAGTCAACAAAGCGGTGCCCACGCGCTAATGTATTCAACGCGGCGATTGATGAAGTATAAAATTTCTTAGTACCGTCTCACTCACAATGGAATTATGATAATTTATCGGTTGGCTTGTGCCGGCCGAGTGTGTGGGAACGCGCGCGGCACGGGCTTTCCCACGACGCCGCGCTGCGACGAAGAACGTCTCATTGGCTACGATCAGATGCGTCGCTTACGCCGTTATCCGCTCGCGTGTCAAAGTGCCTTCAGTGTCGACAGGTCGTAAGCACCAAGTGGCCCGCGCTGAGCGGCACGTTTCGCCTATTCCGAAGGCGGTGTTGACACATACGACGTTTTGCCGTCTAGTGGCGTAAGACAGAATTGGAGTAAGTAGCGTCACGGCGGCTTCGACCGCACAATGGGTCGGTGTCGAGTCGACTAGCGGTGCTGGGAACAAACTCACACCTTTGCAAGGTGATAGTCAATGTTATTGTTTTGACTGACTAATTAGGATGATGTTTTTGTTACTCAAGGATGTAACTTATGATGGATCATTATTTTATGTCGTGTTCTAGGATTAGAGTGAATAATTGCATTATTAATTTGTATTTACACAAACATGTGTCAAAAGCTAAATGGCTGTCAAAAACAATTAATCATGTCAACTGTAATAAATATTGCGTAAGAGAAATAAGAATTTCTCGTTATATGACAGAAAAAATAAATTTAATAAGTATAGGTAAGAGCGATATTTAAAAAACGTAACTCACATTACTTTGGTTTACAAATAGATGTCGTGAACCGTGCAGGTAGTCACGGCAACATTTTCCGAAGTAGGACACAAGACACAAATAATAATTAATAACACACGTAAGCAGTAAAAAGTCGGTGCGACAGTAATAATTTCTATTCGTCACTCTTGTCTGTATGACCGACGGAGGCGATAACGCGCCTCATGTCGCCGTAGAACTGCGCCCGCGCCGCCGACACAGGGCTACCACAAACCAATAAAAAATATTTATAATCATTTTATATTTCACTTTAGCGATTTGCACGTCAATGTCTGGTTTTGGACAAAGAACGTCCTTAGGTATTATAAAATGATTGTCCAGGACATAACAATTAAAAACATGAATACAAAAGTCGTAACAAGTCGTTAATGTGCCGCGAGGCAAATTTTTTGTAACTAAAAGAGTAACTTTCAACGTCTCCCCTGACACTTATTTAATTTAGCGCCACGAGTCGTCTAGCAGATAATGGTGGTTGTGACGTCATAGTGTATTCTTTAGCGCGCGAATTAAGGGAGCGTCTTGCCGTACGTGTGCGCAGGGTGACGTCAGGAGGGTGCGCGTGGGAACTCGTGCTAGCCAGCTGCTATCAGCTGAGACCCTCGAGATTTGGCGAGCAGCTGTTTGGTCTTACCGGCTTTGATTTAAATTAAGTAATACTAATAACATAATGATCAAGACGGTTTAAGCGAAAAACGTTAAAATAAATATTGCCCTTTCCAGGGTCTTTTTATATCAACCAAAAAATACTTCCGTTTTAAAATACAGTAAAACACAAAGTTTACTTTTATATAATATGACCAACATGTAAGCAAACTTAAACTTGATTGTAGGTACTCTTTGGAAGGTTTTTTTTCTAGTTGATGCCAAATATGAAAATTTTGTATATAAAAAGCATAAATAAATAAATATCTACTAAACATATGCATTACATCAGTGTGAACATATAGGAATTGAATCTTCCTAAAATAAAATTAGACAATGTAATCAAAAAAAAAAGTAGGTTTTATATACCCTAACTATATAAAAAATATTCATCAGTACGTAGTTTAGTAGTTTATAACATCAAAAAATTATTTATAGTAAATAAATTCCAAAATCCCGTAAGTGCCATCCCTACTTTTATCACGGGCGTTTTGCCACAATCGGTTTAGGGCGCATAAAAGCAGTGCGACGAGAGGCGCGCGCGCCATTCGCTCACAGACCGTCGCGCGCGCACCAATGATCCTACCCGCCCGTACTATGTCGCCGCCGCACGGCGCCTTCCACCCGCCCGCGCACGCGCAACCCGACGAGGAACCCGTCTCCCGAACATACCAATACAGAAAAGTCATGAAACCCATGCTAGAAAGAAAAAGAAGAGCACGTATCAACCGATGCCTCGATGAACTCAAAGACCTTATGGTTACCGCCCTGCAAGCTGAAGGAGAAAACGTCTCCAAATTGGAAAAGGCAGACATCCTGGAACTCACCGTTCGTCATCTTCATAGCCTCAAAAGGAGAGGCCAGTTAGTGTTGAAACCCGAAATGTCCTACGCAGAGCGGTTTCGTGCTGGATTTACTCAGTGTGCTACAGAAGTGTCACAGTTTATTGCAAATGCTACTTTAGCTGCAAATGCAATGCAGCGCCAAGGCCCTGTGGATCCTCAAGCTGGAGCGAGGCTGTTGCAGCACCTCAGTAATTGTATAAGAAGATTGGAGAATCCACAAGTGGTGCAACCTCAGCCGATAGCTCCCAATGGTGTTGCGAGGCCGACGCCTCTGCAGGCCATCGCGCCAGCACCACCCCCGCAGCAGGCCACAGTCCAGAGGACTTCGTTACCAGATCGAGGATTGAAGAGGCTGGCTGAGCCGATGGATTCGGAAGCGGCGCTCGCGAAGCGTGCGTACGCGCCGCCCTCGCCGCCACACAGCCCCGCCTCCGAGTCAGACTCCGCCCAGTCGATGTGGCGGCCGTGGTGACGCTGCTGAATGTTCCTCAGGACCTCGCATGCCCCAGGACCGTGTGACAACGTGTGATAATCATTTATGTTGTTGTTTGTTTCTATTAACGTTCCTAGAACTGATGTGTGTTAACGAAGTATGGGTTGTTCTCGCTTTGCTTGTTGAAGTTTTTCTCTTTTTTATTAATTTAATAAATGTAAGGTTTTTTGTTCAGTAGTAATTTGTTATTTTTGTATTCCTAACTTCAACGTCTTCCGCGTCGGTTAAAGCATTTACTTGTACGTTTAAGTACCATGTAGTGTAGTTAGCACCTAAGTTTACTGTGATAAATAGTTATCTTTGATAGGAGTTGTTAGGTTAGCGAATTCGTAAAGAATGTTTACTGTAGGTTAATTGGAATGATAAGAAATTAATAAACAATGTTTGCAGTAATATTTGTTGTTTTGATAGCCACCTCTGTATTAACACTGATAGTGACGCACCTGCATTTATAAAAAATATAAGTATTTCGTATTTTATCTATGACTAACCATTAATCTATCTATTCGTTAACTATATATATATGATTATATTGCAACTTCAAACACTACAATTATTTAACTATCACAGCTGACTCATCAATAATTTGATCTAAAGGTAATTAAAAATAATGTCCTACATTTCCTTATCATAAGTTCAAATTCACATCTTAATTAGGTATTGCACTAGTTATAACTACAGATCATATTTTCTTACAATCTCCAGTTCTATGAAAAATTGTGTGCAAGCAAAAATATTTCGTAATTTGTTGCAGATTGAGTTTAAATTGTATTAAAAAAGTGATCGTTGCACATACTCAGTTATAATGAAATGGAGTGACGTTATATTAAACATTCAAGTAAATTTCTTTGTATTGTTAGAATCTAAGTGGGTGTTGTTCACACGCTGTCCAACGACCGTGCCTGATTTTATTATCTGAGAGGAGCTATAAAATAATTCGTTTTCAGAACAACGACCCGCTTTATAAAAAGTTTTTTGCCGAAGTGCATTTTTAAATTTAATCTATGAGTTACTAAACTATAATATGGATTATAATATACAGACGAAAATACTCGGATACACTTGATTTTTGGTAAAGAAATATATTGATCAAAACAAGATATTTACAACATTACGCCTTCATTCCGGATAAGACAGTAATAGTAAATATACAAAACTGTCCGCTGATAATAATTCGTTGTAATGAGAAAAAATAAAAATAAAACATTTGACATCTTATCTTATTATTATAAATGCGAAAGTAACTCTGTCTGATGTTTGTTAAGTTTTCACATTTAACCCGCCGAACCAATTTTGATGAATTTCGGTTTGGAGATAGATTGGCCCTCGGAAAAGGACATAGGTTATCTTTTGTGGAGAAGGATATAGGCTACCATTTGTTGCGCAAACGACGTCTCGGTGGCACCCTGCTAGTACTCAATAAAGGAAACAATTTAAGTAAACACATTATCTTTCTTTACATACTATTTATGTGACACTGTTTCTGTAACAGCTTGATTCCAGTCGATCACAACTTAGAATAGAATTTTTAAACAATCATCAAAATGTCTTTCTTTGAATACAAAATATCGCGTGATTGAAATTAACGGTAAGCAATTATTGTGCTACTTAATACCCAGACTTGTGCTACTAAAATTCTATGTAAAGAAGACGAAACTAATTCGATAAATGTTTGCGTTAGACAAGGAACATCACTAAATAACAGTAAAGTGTTCGGTTAAAGTAACTTTGAAATCATTTTTGTTTTCGTGGCATGAAAATAGACGTTTAATCGCAAATCCGCTATCAACCGTGATTGTTATAACAAAATACTTCTAGGTCAGTTATTTGTAGGTCTTTCTTCTTTTATCGATGTATAGTTGATAGTTGTATAGAACATAAATGCAGAAATGTTAATAAAAACCCCCCGTAGGACTCCAAGGTGATACATATTATACACAAGAAAATTTTCTCAGTAGACTTATTCTGAACCATTCGAAAAAATTTCCGTATCGGAACGGAAACTTTAACTTAGTTAACAGTTGTAGAAAAAATAAATATTACTCTGATGTTTTTTATAAAATATCTTAAGTACAAATATATATCATGCTTTATCAATTTCATCCTTTTCTAATAGCGCATAGCGCTTAGAGGTTCTGATCGGAAACTTTCCGTACGGATTCGAAAACGGTTTGGTTTCTTCTCGAAATCACTATGTTTTCCTTCGCCGATATTAGTACGTTGGTAAGTTAGTATGTAATAATTAATTTCTAATACGCACATGATTAAGTACGTGCCGTAGGATGGAACCTGTGACTTCCGACTTGTTACTACTTAGGTGTTATTACCCGACTTCGACGCAGAACGAGTCGAGTCTAATCATTCTGTGATCAGTCGGTTAAAAAGCCAGCAAAAACAGTTCAATAAAATTATTTTAGGCCAAAACTATAATTTTGTACAATTGGTAGCTCTTATATGTGTATTATATTCACCAATGTGTAGAACACGAATGCTTTAAGTCAGCTCAAAGGTCTACGGTAGAATCATTTCTACATTATGGATAACCTTACCTAGTTCCTACAACATTTGATTTCAAACCCAAACATACTCAAACCTACAAAACGCAGGAATGAATATACACTTCAAAAAAACCTGTGCAGCCTTCGGGAAAATATACGTACTTAATTTGATAGTAATATCATTAAACACTCAAAGAACACCGCATAAAGTATAGAAAGCGAATCATTAATAAAATCAGCAACAAGCAACAACACAGCTTCTTCACAATCAAACAAACAGTATATTTAATTATCGTTGTGACCAAATCGAGCGCGTCCAAAAAAGCCGTTCGTGTTACAAGACCTTTAGAAGGAGCGATTACGGGCGGCGAGACGGCACATGCGCCAGCCAAAAAAGTTCAGAAGTTTAGGTTCAAAAGTAATACTATTTCCTACTCAAGAAAACGTCAAAGGCATGCTGATTGGGCGACTAATACTAAATATAAATATTGCATTTCCATAATGAGAATTACGGTGGTAGGTAGAATTTACAAGGTCATCATGGATCCTGTCGGGTACAACAAAATTAAAAGTAGATGTAGTCCAATCAATGGACCGGTATCTGCTATCATTCCAACGATATACTATATGGATCTATATACGTTTCATGTGATACGAAGTGTATTATAAGTAACTTCACAAAGAAAATTAGAAGCCATCTACGAACTGTTATAAACCGGAATAAATATACTATCTATCCACCTTAATAACCGACTGGAAGGATCAAAAAGACCTAGATATCGCTAGATTGATATGGTGGAGGCGAATCTTCGGGAGTTTCAAGCTAATGATTGGCGAAAAACTGCGAAAGACTGTACCAAATGGCGTTCTCTCGTATCGGAGGCCAAGACTCATTTTGGGTCAGAAGTATTCTAAATTATTAACTAAAAGCAAAACTTAAACAAAAAAAATACACTTAAAGAAGCGATTGGCAAGCGTATATAAACCATTGCTTAAAAATACACCCGCTTAAGTAATTATTTCAAAACAAACCTTCTGCAGCGATCTATTTGGCGTTCGTGCGCAGGAATTAGTTCGGTACAGTCTAATTGGAACGCGTTGCGTGCGCGCAACCGTGGGAAACACCCGGTGAAAATACTATGGAACGCCGCAATTTGGGATTTAGTTACGGCAGCAAGGATTTTTTTAGGTATAATGGTAGATGAACGCAATTTCGATTTGCATTAGAATTTTGGTTAATGGTTACTGAAAAAAAAAATGTTTTTGTATGAATGTCGTAGTGGTCGAGTGGTTACGGGCCCGCCCCTTCAGCCACAGGTAGGTACCTAGTGAATTTAAATCTGGCATGTATCAATGTGACCTTTTCAATGTAATATGTACTTACTTTCTATGTTCATGTAAGACATCGTAAGATGTAATCCTGTTAAGATAATATTAGTTTAAAGTTATAATTTTTTGTGGAAAACGAATCCTGCTCACGACCGTATTCTTTTTCCATTTAATATTATAACTTTAGAGTTCGCTAAGCATGCGTTAATGCTTTTCAAAGATCTATCTTTAATAATGCGTGAATACGGGCCAATACATTTTATATACATTCACAAATTCTAGAACACATTTTTAATCAGAACTATGCTCATTCTTTTAAGAAATATATAAGTATCAATGTGCATAAAATATTATTTCTGGTAATATTTATAATACAGTATTATAAAAGCGCCTCGTTGGTTTAGTGGTCCCAACTGCGACTGCCGAACGTGAGGTTCGATTCTTAGGTCGGGCAGGTGTTTATAGGTTTTCCTATTAGGAAATTTTTAGTAGAAGCATGAAGTTTTATACTGTGCCTGGTTGATGGCAATAGGCGCACCACCTACTACATGAGACTTAATAACAGCATTGGTGAAATGCGGGTGTACAACTGTGTACGCCTCTGCCTATCCAACTGGGGAGTACAGGTGTAATGCTAAATTATTTTATGATGAACTTACAAAGATGGGGAAAGTGGTCTTAATCTGATAATCGTAGATATATCATTGACAATAATTGTTACAAAAACTCGTAGAATCTTGATTGTTGTCAACACTCGCATTGTTTGAAGTCATTATCAATCACGGTAGGCTTTCATTATATTCCTATTATATTTTTAACGATCGAATAGAGAACTTCCTCTTTTTTTTTGGGAGTAGAAGAGGAGGTTCTCAATTAGACTGTTCTTTTTCGTCGTTAGATGTATGATATTCTATCATCATCCCCTGCCCTTATCCCAATTTATTTGAGGTCGGCGCTGCATGTATTCTTCGTCCATACATACTGCCCTGCCAACGTTTTGGCTTTGTTTTATGACCGGCCGCCTGCCTGACGTCAACCCTCATTGGGAATGCTGTTGTAATCTAGCTATGTCATGTATGATTCATACTAATATTATAAATGCGAAAGTAACTCTGTTTGTTTGTTACCTTTCACGACTAAACGGCTGAATGGATCGTAATAAAATCTGCCAAGGAGATACAATACAATAGATTAGACCTTGGAGAAGGATATAGGCTACCTTTTGTCACGCAGACGAATTCGCGGGCATTCTACATAGTATTCTACAATTTGTATAATTTTTCCCAACTATGAATCTAGAAAACACCAGGCAATACAAGAAAATTGGTATTGAGCATTAATCTTAATTAATCTCCAAATTATCTTTATTAAAAAAGTATCTAATAATTAATGTTTATTCTACACACACATCCCCTCCCCTGAAATTCCAGTCAAGAAGTGAAATTCCAATGTTTACACGTGTCCCATACTATAAATTCATTAGACTAACGCGAACCGTCGAAACATATTCCAGGCCACGGCCGTGGCGCAATGGTCTTTCCCCACAATTCCATGGGAATTTCCAAAGGCTTAAAAGCGATCGCCTCTCTTAGACCAAAGAGGCGGTCTATCAGGTTGCTGTATAATTTATTTTATGATTATAGAAGAGGGTATATCCCACAGGCGACGCGATTATGTTGCCCAACCCGGTTTAACACGCAGGGGGATTTTCAAATATCAAGTTCTAGTTGTTTCTGCGTCATACGCGTTAAACAAAATACGAACGGGAATCCAGCCTGGTGATTAAAGCTACTCGATGATAGGCACGTAATTTTATACAAATATATTTTCCTTTAATGTTTCTGGTGTATATTTGCTTGCAATATCATTGTCAACTTTCCAAATGTTTTATGTCTGGAAATCCCCTTTAGCAAAAAATCATGTTGGATGTTTCGATTAAATGACATAATTTCTCCAACCTATATTTTTAATGTCTAAATAGTTTTGTGTTTTCAAGTTTGTTAATTATTAATAAAAGATAGTGATATATCTTTGAAACGCATTAACGCATGGGTAGCAAACATTAGTTATTAATTTTTGTGGAAAGAAAAATACGGTCGTGTGTAGTATATATCCGGGAGGCGCAGGTTCGAATCCTGATCACGGATGACCGTATTTATCTTTCCACAAAAAATATATCGTTTTACTTAGAGTTTAGGATACTAATGATACTTTTTGTATATTATGTTTTGTATGTATATTTATATGAATTATTGTTCACCGGTTACTATTCACGACATGCACCACCGCGGGCTCAGCTCATGGCTAAAGGATCAATAAAGGCTAAATAAAGGAAATATGCACGTGAGTCGAAACGGGTGGACAATAATTAGTATTATAGATAATGCAACGACTATGAGTATAAATATCGCACACACAAAGATCACTCGCAAATTGAAAAGAACTGTAATAGTATACGAATTAATGCACTACTAATTGCTTGCGCCGAACAGCATGGATCGTTATCCAATATTTTTTTGCACTGGTCATTGTCATGCGCCATAACGGTAGTTTCCAAGACAACATAGTTTTTGTTTTATTTAAAAAATACTGATAAATATGGATAATAAAAGCGCTGAACAAGACCAACTGGTTTGCAAAGGATTAATTTACATTAAAGGTCAGAAGAAGGTACTAATATGGCCATAATAATGGCCCCTACACCAATACAAGGTATAAGCTCCAATTTTACCTAATTGGACACTTCTGACATATACCGACTCAGAATAATAAGGTATTCTAGTTTTTCTTTAACGATGGGCCGACAATTTGTTACTTATTATATGATTTACATTTTGCGGACTCTCTTTGCAAAGCTGTTCGACATGAGCTTATAAAACCATCAGTAAAGTGATAAAGATCATGAAAGTGGAATTTTTTGAGATGGCAAGAAAGTAAAGGAATAGTCGTGTCTTCTCGACAGGGAAAAGGATCTACGTTTGGCCACCAACTCGCCTGATGGTAAGCGTCGGTGTGGCCGAGGATGGAGAACGTATATCCAGAATAAATCTAGTAATATCTTAGGTTTGCGCGATCACTACACATTATAATAAAACAATTTTTAACCGGATTAATCGCGTGTATACTTTGCAGCGTTCGTGGTCGCAGGAGGACTGTCCTCCTGCGACCACGAACGCTGCAAAGTGTTCGAAACGTCAGGAAAAACAAAAAACCAATAATACACGCGATTAATCCGGTTAAAAGTTGTTTTATCAGAATAAATCTATTCACTCTTAAGTAGAGTGGATAGATTTTGGGGGAATGATAGTTGGGGAGTTGATGCAACTACCCAGAACCCGTCTCCCACAATGGTCGTGGTCCTCTACATCCCGAAACTCGACTAGGTCGCTTCACGACATGGCTTCGTCCGGTGGTTGGTAACCAGCCGCGGCCGAAGCCTCCCACCAGAGTTGTGTTGGCTGATTTGCAACACCCAGGGGCCACGTGAGGGGATTCTATTTTATGGGTGCACTCCTACGGATGTGGGCAACTCCATAAATGTTATATTGATACAGTATATTTAGAAACTTTGGATGGTTTGGCTGAAGTTTGAGTACAGAGAATTAGATTTGGAGACATTCATTGAAGGTTGGGGGTCAGTTTTCTAAACTTTTATCTGTTAATAATTTCAAAGTCTGTAAATCTCTTCAACAGGTTTGGTTCCTGTTTACTCCATAGTGTTGCGGAGCTGACATTTTCCTTCTTACAGCTTGTTTTTTCCTCTTATTTTGCCCATCAATATCTGTATCATCGCGGTCTGTATCTTTTGCCACTTTAGCTACCGGTACTTTTGTTGTCTAATGGGTCACATGGCTTCTGGCTACAATTAGAAAATCCGGGACGTGGTTAGGAGTTAGGACAAACCTAATATTTTAGGACCGTTTTCTTGCCCTCTTATACTGACGTCAAAATTATATTATAGCTACATTCATATGAGAATATTCTTACGTAGCTTGTGATTGCGTTCCTAATCTACATCAAAGCAAATCTTTTTCAAAGTACCAACTGCCCTCAATCAAAGGTCATGATTGATCATAAAAAAGATATCTCAATAATAATCTAATGAGTATACCTACATCTAAACAGGAAACTATATAAATAATTAACGCCAAAAGCAGGGAGACCTACAACGAGGCGCCATCTTAGTTATTACAACATCAAGAAATATTTTATATGAGTAAACGGAAATATTACAGACTAAGATTAATCTTGGTTGTACGTATCCGTTGTATCTTGTATATTTTGTCGGTAAGCTTATCTTTATTATAAGTCGTGTCTTAGTTTACGGTATTATTGTGTAAGACAAAATCCTGGGAATAACAAGAAAATAATTATTTATAATTTATTTATTCCATAGATTATTATAAATGTATATATTCTTTTTATTTTATTGTTTAAGGAAATATAATACAACGCTATAATATGGTACTAATTATATATATATCTGCCTAGCCTTTTCCCAGTTACGTTAGGCTTCCAGTCAAACCGGATGCAGCATAATACCAGTATTTTACATGGATGGATTGCCTATCTGACCGCAACCCAGTACTGGGTAACAGGATATCTCGTGGTATGATAGACTGGTTGTCAGACTTTCAGGCTTCTGACTACCCGTAACGATTGTCATAGAGCTAAATTTGACAACCGGGACCGACGGTTTAACGTGCTCTCCGAGGTACTACTTACTAACCTACTAATAAACTTATAACTATCTAAAATAAACTTATTTACTTAATACACACTATACACATAAAATAAAATAAATATTATTTTATTATTAGGAAATCATGTACCAACTGAATGAATGTGGCAACAAAACACCTTCATTTAAATCGGTTCAGATTCTTAAAATGTTGCGTATACTACAAATAAAAATAAAATATTTTTTAACCGGATTAATCGGAGCATTTATCTACCTGTATAGAGACTGAATAGATAACAATGACGTCACCAAAATATGTAATAAAATGTGGTAAATTTTTAGTGGGCAGAGGTTGAGATGGCTGAGTGGTCAGAGCGCCTGGAGTATTTATCCGGGAGGCGCAGGTTCGAATCCTACTCACGGCAGGATATTATATCCCACTGAATCATTCAATATTATTCTTGAAATAATAGGATAAAATATTGTAGATCAAAAAACCGATTTACACAACACAAAATCTTATATCAATCAGCTATCTATTACAAATACCTTGATGAAGAACAACAATTGTTCGCAAACCTGTTGAAAGCGATAAAAACACCTGTATTTGATCGCGTGCCCGTCTCTTGACATCGCAACAATTAAATTGCATAAAACAAAATAATGTAATTGAATGGATGACTTCCTATATCAATCTAGGAGGCAAGTGTGAATCAATTCTGATTGAAGTATTCCGTACTTTGCAAATTTTCTATTAAAATTTGAATTACATACATCATTAGATTAAAGATAAATCTTTTAAAAGCATTCACGCATGCTTAGCGAACTCTAAAGTTATTAAATTAAATGGAAAAAGTAAGAGAGAGAAAAGAAATTAAAGAGGTCGAGATGGCTGTAGTGGTCAGAGCGCCTGGAGTATTTATCCGGGCGGCGCAGGTTCGAATCCTGCTCGCGACCGCATTCTTTTTCCATTTAATATAATAATTTTACATCATTAGACTTTCAATAACATGGATGATATTACGATTGTACAATTTTTGGTCTCAAATTTTCTTAAAATTAAATTTGACTACCATATTGTCTTTTTAACATATTGTCCTGTTTGCTCTATGCTCCACCCGAGTTAAGCCACATCACACCTCCAAAAACTTTTACCATTATGTCCTGCGGTACTCTAAAACCATTACCTATAAGTGCCGAGTTTCGTACCGAAAGCGTAACCCGACAAAAAGTAAAAGTGGTATTTTTTCTTCGCGTCGTTCTTGCTACCACTTCGCTTCTAGTTTTACGTAAGACCCTTTCGATCGCTCAGATGTCTATCGGACGGTATTTTGTTACTTTCCATGGTTCTATTGTTATATTTTGTAATAAATATAACAATTTATTACGGAAATAACATTGGCACGATGTGGTGATAAAGTATCGATTAATTAATAAGGTGTTGTTTTATTTTTATTGTGTGTTGACTGACTGCGGATGTCGTCGGAAAAAAGGAGGTTATGTTTGACATTAATAATATAATTATATATCAGTGACTGTGCTGGGAAATGTAAAAGGAAAGGATGATACGTATGATATGATATTCTTTGTACTATGTGAAATATATTTATTATATAATAATAAAACTAATACATTATAATTATATCCATACAACTAAGCTATTAAATAAACTTATTAACTACTAAATACACATTATATCCTTTTTTTTTATAAACATAAAATAAAATCTTTTTATTTACATATCCTTGTAAAGAGCATTTATTAATTCATAGGTATATTATATTATTGTCAACCTACTATCTAGACTACTATGTCACTGCAGGACAAAGTTCTCCCTTCCCTTTTTCCACTTCTCCCTGTCCAGTGCAGGTTTATACGAGTACGTACCACTGACTGCCTCGTTGGTCTAGCGGTCGCAAGCGCGGCTGCTGAGCGTGAGGTCCTGGATTCGATTCTCAGGTCGGGCAAAATTTTATTGGGTATTTCATTTAGGAAATTCTCAATAGCAGCCCGGATTCAGGAAGTTGTTAGTGTGACACCCCCATGCTTCGGAGAGCACGTAAAGCCGTTGGTCCGGCGCCTGATCTCCCTCCGGTCGTGTCGGATTGCCGTCCTATCGGATTATGAGAGTGAAGAAAAAGGGAGTGCACCTATGTTGGCGCATACACTTGTGCACTATAATATCTCCTGTATACTTGGCTAATCTCCGTGGAGATGGGCTGCCGTAACCGGAATACGGTCGGCAGGAGTATTATTATTATACGTACCAGTATAACAGTAACCTGCTTTGGACTGACTGTTTCCCAAACTATGTTCCCAGTAAACCAGACCTGGCTAGCCAAATTATATTACAATTATATCAGTTTTTTTAAATATCATTGAAACTCATCTTTTTTTTTATAATAAATTGATCTACGTTTTGCCCCCAACTAGCCTGATGTTATGCGACGGTGTGGCCGAGAATGGAGCACGTATATCCAGGATAAATCTATTCACTCGTAAGTAGAGTGGATAGATTTGGGGAGAACGATAGTTGGGGAGTTGATGCAACTGACCAGACCCGTCTCCCACAACGGTTGCACCGGACTACATCCCGAAACACGTTTAGGTCGAACTTCACGGCATGGTTTCGTCCGGTGGGTGGTAACTAGCCGCGGCCTAAGGGAACCAGAGTTGTGTTCCCGGTTTTGCGCCACCCAGGGGCCACGTGTAGGGATTCCATTTTAAGGGTGCACTCCTACGGACGCGGGCAACTCAGCCCCCAAAACTTTTCAGCTCCAGTCTCTCTCAAACTCAATAAATTACTTAATTTTCATCTTACAAGTCAATTTTATTATAGATTGTATTTTTGTTATGTTCCGTATTCAAATGTAATTATTTCTAATCTACCATTACACCTGTACTTCCCGAGGGAGTAGGCAGAGGTGTCATAATTTTTATGACGTTAACAACACTTCAGATCAAATGATATCAAAAAACAAAATATTATCAATTCATAAAGACACAAAGAAGTAAAAATATGTATGCCCAAACATTGAAAATATTATACCCACAAACATACAGGCTGTAGTTTAATACAGTGCCCAAATTGAAAGAGATAAATCTATAGGAGTAACTGATTTCAAATCAATATTAAAGTGTACCTCCATACATAAGATAACCAGTGTAAACATGTTCCGCTGCAGGGTAGGGGCCTCTTCTCATATAGAGAAGGTACGAGCTTTAATCACTACGATAGCTTACTACGGCTTGGCGATGTGAGACCATCAGGTCTAAGTTCTCTAACGATGTTTTCCTACGTTTATTAACTAAGAAAGTACATATGACATTAAAAAACCACCTAAGGGCCCGTAACCACTCAACCATTACCAAATTTATAGAAGAAAGGAGTATAATTATCTTAGTAAAATATCAAAATCTGATTTTATTACTGCTTTTTGTGTACACTATGTAAGTCGGTATCTAATTAGACACGTAGCCCAATCTTACTACCAATGGCGCGGTGTTGTGTTAATCTTATGCGTAGTATATGAAAATATCTGAGATAAATCTGATGTTACGAGACAAATAGTTCACTGACCTCTTCGTTAGTAGATCCAAATTATGCCTCTGATGTGACAACGAGGACTTACAACTGAAATAACTAACCCCATGTCGGTTGGGGGTAATTTGTAACACTCATCAGATTATTTGATTTTTTTTTTTTTTTTTAAGTAATAGGTAAGTGCAATTAATGAAGGCTGAGATACCACATATATGACTAATGAAGAAGAATTTGTAATTTTATTTGGTTTCTATAAATTAAAAAATACTATGTAATTTTTTTGTACCTTTTAACTAGGGCCCGGTTCTATTGTTTTTATGCAACACATAACTTATTGTTGTATATATTTTTACAATAAGGCAACATTTTATAACCACAACTTGTATACTCATCTCGGAGAGTTATCATCTCGGTATTTAAAACGTGGGCGTGTGTAGGAGGCCTGAATAATGCATAGCTTATTAAGTATTTATCAAACTAATCGTGAGAATTGATTATTTTCTTGAAAACCCGACGATTTGTCATGCCCACATGACATGCTCGTCGTTCATATGTTGGCTTTCACTTTGGGTGTTATTAATTTGTTTGAAGTCATTGGTGTTTATTGATGAGTGGATCTCCTTCCTCTTGTAAATCGTCATCATTGCCTGTTTGTTCTATTTATTTGTAGATTAATTTCTACAACATACATAAGTAATGTTATCACTTTTAGTGACGTCACAGGTGAGGACCAAATCCTATTCACGACCGTATATTTCTTTCCATTAAAATTCATAACATTACGCTACACATGCGTTAATGCGTTTTATACATTTATCTGGATTTTGCATATTGTATAGTTTTAATTAACGGGCTAATTTATCAGTGGCGTTGTTCAACTAATTTTAGCACTAATTACGCAAAATAATTTTGCGATGTTAAAGATCATAACAGTTTAAATTTAGAAACGGACCGCTGCTGGTCTATAGATAAACACATACTAGTACAACATAAATATAACTTTTGTATAAACGTCTTTTGTGTTTCCTGAGAAATACAATCTAGATATATTCAAGGCATAGAGGGAAGAGATTTCTTCTGGATCTGCTGTATTTTCGGCCATACTTTGGCTTACTATCAGGTGAGTTGGTGGCCAAACATAAGTCTATATTTTGATAAAAATATAAAATAAGTCTGAGTAAAATTATACCTATAATAAAAAAAATTAAAAAGAAAGTAAGAAAGAAAGAGACATTTATTAGACCAGTACAAAACCACACATACATAGAAACACACTAAAGAAAGCAATAAACAGTATAAAGGATTTTAAAATTATAAAAACGACAAAAAAATATAATATAATAACACACGGGAAAGAAGACGCACACGTGGACAGGTACACATAAGTGGTATGGTCAAAAAAAAAAAATGGATAAGAACCTTTTTCATTAATTATACTAAGGTCGAGAAAAGTGCTATTCTTGTATTTCTTAGGACATTGTCAGTCAGCAGTATGGAGTTTGGATTTTTACCCGGTTAGTAGCAATAGGCGTTCATGATACGTACTACCCGTGAATGGAACTCTCTGCCGTCTTCCGTGCTTCCTGAAAATCTGGGCTTATTCAAGGCTACAAGGAATAGATTTCTTCTAAATCTACGTGCTCCATCTTCGGCTACATCGAGTTGGTGGCCATAGATCCATTTTTGATAAACAGAAAGGCCCACCACCTAATTCATTAAAATTCGAACGTTCTTGTTTCAATTTCAAAAATATCAAATAAAATTCAGTTATATATATATAAGTATTTAAGTGTACAGCAGTTTACATCACTATCTAACCCTTCAAAAAATATACTCGTAAGTCGTAATGCTATTGTTTAACTCGACTTTAACATTTTATTCGACAAAACTTCACTCAGGTGATCATCTTACCAAATTATCTGATTCGTTCCAATTGCAATATATCGACCTACAATCGTGTCAATGCCTACACTTTAAGC
This sequence comes from Xylocampa areola, assembly GCA_935421205.1. Lineage (NCBI taxonomy): Eukaryota > Metazoa > Arthropoda > Insecta > Lepidoptera > Noctuidae > Xylocampa > Xylocampa areola. The sequence goes on from OW285215.1 coordinate 12,858,970, forward strand.
AAAAGAAACAAATCAACATCAAACATTTCTTCACAGAAGCTTTTACTTCTTATTTTTTACTCAACACCCATCATCCATTCGTCCATTTCATTTCTATTTGTTCATAGATAAGACATCTCAATTTCAATTATTGACATCATTGTCTGCAGTCGTGTAAACGCAACACTGCACTCGCACTTAAAAATATATATAAAAAAATTAAAGTAATTAGAATCGTGACGACCTCTCGCTTTGGAGCGGTAGAGTTAATTGATTGTTATAAAAAACCTCGCGAAACTGTGTTCCGATGGATGGTGATGGGTTTTTAAAAGTTCCACGAACGGGGTTATCAAATTATCTAAGGAAAGAAGTGGTCGATTCACGCGGTTGAATGCGATGAGCACATCACTGCCTTTGAAGTCAATAATCGGCTTATTGAGGTCCTATAACTTAATTTATATCGAGACATCCGGTGAGACTGTTTTATTAGTCTAGTGGAGATAATCGACAACTGAACGTGATGTCTCGGGTTGAATTCCCGGGTCGAGCAAAATTATTATTGGCATTTTCTACTATAAAATTCTTAGCAAGCAGCGTGGAGCTCGGAATTGTTATCGGTTGATGCCAATAGGTTCACTATCTATTACATGGAGGAATAGGTACAACTCCACGTAACCTTTCAGAAAATGTAGGCATGATGCTATGTCATGACATTCAGCGACAGAAATATTGAGGACCACTGGTTGCACCTCTTGGATATCATCCTCTAATCCGTCTAAGTATGAAGGGATGGAAAACATTATTACGAGAAGCAGTGCGTAAGTACATAGATAGACCGAAGAAGCGATGGATGGATTGCGTTAAAGATGATACGGCTAGAAAAGGTAGGGCTGCCGATATGATTGCTGATAGCAAGTATGGAAGAATAATACATGCTGCGCCGACCCTAAGTAAATTGGGATAGGGGTAGGGAGACGATTATGATGATGAGTGTACATAAAAACAGTATCCGAATGACCTGGTGTCAATATAAAGTACCTCAATTTAAAGTTATAATTTTTTGTGTAAAGAAAAATACGGTCGTGAGCAGGATTTGAACCTGCGCCTCCCAGATAAATACTCCAGGCGCTCTAACTGCTAAGCCGTCTCAACTTCGACGCACTACCGCGAATTCTTCTTCCACATTTTCAAACGTCTTTTGGTGACGTCATTCAGTCCCCATACAAGTGACCCATCCGACACGACTAACTTTGCAGTTAATACAATGTCGTACAATAAAAAACCGGTGTTGTTCTTATCTCCCGCATGTTGGAGAAACTTTTTTTTTTTTTACATGGTAAGAATAACTTAAAAACTAAGCCCCACAAAACCGTAGTAATGGTTTGACTGTGGAGTCGGGAGTCTCTTTACACATTTACATACCGACTTACACTTTCATTTTCTGTCACGGGGTCATGGTAGCTATACTTATAAATAATAATACTCCTCCAATCATATTTCGGTCACGGCAGCCTATCTCCACAGAGATTAGCCAAGTACGCAGGAGATATTATAGTGCACAAGTGTATGCGCAAACACAGGTGCACTCCCTCTTCCTTCACTCTCATATTCCGATGCGAAGGCAATCCGACACGCGCTTGCGACCGCTTGACCAATGAGGCAGTCATACTACTATATACTTATAAATACCGCGCATGCGTCCAGATCCAAGAAATTGCCCTGGCTGGGGGCCTTAAAATTATTAAGGCAACCACAGGAAAGCCCGGTTAAGCAGTCGACAACCTCCTAGGATTTTTGTTTGTATTTGGCACCTCGCAGGACAACGAAATGCCATACACAAAAGAATGAGGAAAGTTTTGAGTATGAATGTGGATGGCTGTAATAAAGGAAGACCGGAGAACGATGGGTGGATTGTGTTAATTATGGTAAGGCTAGAAAGAAGTGATTACCGATATGACATTGGCACCCCAAATAAATTGGTGTATAAATTTTGCATAAATTGGCTGCACGTAGATCCAGAAGAAATCTATTCACTCTAAGTAGAGTGGATAGATTTGGGGAGAACGATAGTTGGGGAGTTGATGCCCAGACCCGTCTCCTATAGTGGTTGGACCTGACTACATCCCGAAACACGACTTGGTCGCTAAACGGTATGGCTTCGTCCGGTGGGTGGCAACCAGCTGCGGCCGAAGCTTCACATTTGAGTTGTGTTGTCTGTTTTGCACCACCCAGAGGCCACGTGTAGGGATTCCATTTTAATGGTGCAATCCTATGGACGCGAGCAAAGATAAGTCGTCACATGTATAGGGTACTGTATAGGAACTGTATATATGGCGTTGACGTCCCCATGAGATGTATTAAATTGGAAGTAGTGAGCAGAGGTCGAGATAGCTTAGCGGCTGGAGTATATATTCGGGAAACTCAGGTCTTGTTCCGCGTTCTTCATCGTATTTTTTTGCCACAAAAGTTTATTCCCAACTTTTGTCACATGTATTCAGAAGCCCAAAAGTCACACCGTTTAATCTAAGTCTATCGGTTTTCCCAAGTAATTGCGTTGCGGAGGTCAGGTGGCAGTCTCCGCGTAAAATGACTATTAAATTCAGTCGCATCTGGTTGGACTGGATGCCAATCCTAACCTTAACCTACAAAGGGGAGCTTGTAATGCCTATATAATCTCGCGTGAGAGTTTAAACTCTTTTTTAAGATTGCAAATGTGGAAATCTCTAATGATGTTATTTATTTGACCATTGTTTAGTATATGTAAGTTAATAGTAATCTATAGATTCTACAGATATTATCGCATTTTAATTACCTTAGCCGTATTTTTCTTTCCAGACAAATTTATAATTTATTCTATTAATTACTTTGTATCGAAGATTACATTATTCTCGCATTCCTCTTAGATATATTTTATGCACAAAAACTGTAAAAACTATGAAGTTTATAAGAGTAACAATGGAGTTTCTTGCCGGTCTTCCTCCACTGAAATCAACTGTTATTGAAACGTGCAACTAAATTCTGACGTTTCATAAGTGCATTTATATGGTTTATGTGACATGAAAACTTTTGACTTTGACTTTGAAGGCGCACATGTATTCTAGAGTCATAAGTAGTCTATATCTACTAGAGTAACTTGAGTATAACATACAATCTTCAACCCTGACAATACTCTCCAATAGCAATGCAACCCAGTTGAGCAACGTAAGCGCACTGAAGTTTGACAGATGGGCCAAACATTTACATAAACAACTGACCACACAACTAGAACATGCCAAAAATACACTAGAAATAGCAAAAAGTATCGGTCAGTGCACTGGAGAAGGCAAGAGTAAATAATTAGTAATTTTTTATTAGCCATGTAATGCCTATATAAATTTTTATTTTCTAAGGAAAACATTGAAAAATAATAGACACGAGCAGGACTCGAACCCGCGACCCTTGACGTACCGTGTCATGGCTCTCCCACTGAGCTATCATGTCATGCTAAATGCTGTAAATAGGTAGGTAATAAAAGAGACTTATAAAAATTGTATTTTGTATTTCCTCAAGAAAATACATTTATCTGATCGCTTTGATCATTGAAATACTTCTTGGGGTATTCCAAGTACACTGCTGTATCGATCTAGGAGGCGCGGGCTTAAACCCCACTCGGGATCATATATGTTTTTCCACAAGTAATTTAACATGAGAATGAGATTTTGCTTTGCATGCGTTAAGGTTTTAAAAATACAATAAGTATTAATTTTAAGGGTTATTTAATAAGATGTTTAAAACAGTTTTTTTTAATTGATAAGGTAATTGCATGCGTTAATGTTTTTCAAAATTTTATCTTTAATTGTTAAGGTAATTGCATCTTTACGACATTGTATTAACTGCAAAGTTAGTCGTGTCGGTTCGGTCACCTGTATAGGGATTCAATGGATAGCAATGACGTCGCCAAAAGACGTGTTAAAATATGGATGAAGAATTCGCGGTGGTGAGCAGAGGTCGAGATGGCTTAGTGGTCGGAGCGCCTGGAGTATTCTTTTTCCATTTTAATATAATAACTGTAGAGTTCGCTGAGCATGCGTTAATGTTTTTCAAAGATTTATATTTTAAAAACATTATGATTCCTTGTTTTGTTTGGTGAGCAGTTTCCGTCTGTAGTACAAAAGTGTAATTATGCAAATAATTTGTTATTTCCATGATATTCTTGGCTTATGTTATTTTATTTAACCTATATATTACACTCCACCTGACTATCTCGTTGGTCTAGCGGTCACAAGCGTGGCTGCTGGGCGTGAGGTCCTGGGTTCGATTCCCAGGTCGGGCAAAGTGTTATTGGGTTTTCTGTTAGGAAATTCTAAGTAGCAGGCTGGAGTTAGGAAGTTGGTGGTGTGATACCCCCGTGCTTCGGAGAGCTCGTAAAGCCGTCGGTCCTGCGCCTGGTCTCTCCGGTCGTGTCGAATTGCCGTCCCATCGGAATATGAGAATGACGGAAGAGAGATGGACCTGTGTTTGCGCATACACTTGTGCACTATAATATCTCCTGCGTACTTGGCTTATCTCCGTGGAGATAGGCCGCCGTGATCGAAATACGGTCGGAAGGAGTATTATTTTATATATTACCCCCTTCAAAGGTTTACAAATAAAAATATTTGAAATTGAATGAACTTCTACAACGATTTATGCAACTCGAATTCTCTTTCTCCAAATCTAAGACTAAGAGCAAATACATGGTTGTTATTTATTTAGTAGGAAAAGAAACAAAAGTAAAGTAAGAGTTACGTTAGGCATTTGGCGCGGTTGCGTCAAAAAGTCGCGCGTCAGAATAGTCGTGATTGCGGCGCGCGCCGACCGCCGTCACGCGCCTCTGGGTCGTGCACGAGCGTGCAGAGACGAACTGGCGTTAGAATAACTTATATTTTTTTTAAATACTATACTGATAAAATGTAGGCATAGACAAACCAACAAAAAATTAAAGCATTTAGATAGAGTAGTAAATAAGAATTTTTTTTTAGAACATCGTCTTTTATCTCGTAGAAAGGTATTCTAAATCTCTAAATTTCTGGATAATAAAAGGTGCCCTTCCTTTTAATGAGAGAATAAGCAGTGCAGTATAAAATGCGTAAAGCTTAGGATTTTAGAGTCATTATAGAAATCAAATCTGCTCTAAGCAAATCGTAAATCTTAAGCTGACGGGTGTGTAAGCTTCTATTCTTGCGTGTTTCGATGCAAATCACTGACCTTTTATCTACTTGTAAAATCAGCATCTAAAATCAACAACTTAATAATAAATTATCCCGCCATAACTTCCGTCCAATCATCAATCACCTAACACAATTTAAAAGCCGTTAATCTAAATCCGTGCCTGCGCACAACTCGCCACAGGCGATAGTTTTCCCACGGTCGCGGGCGGCCGGCTTCGTGGCCAAGTATAGCTCTGCCATTTGCATACCCGCCCCTCACCGCCTACCGTATTACACGGCCAACTTACCAAGTAAAGAGATTAAACTATACGACGAAGCAAAACACGACTCTTAAACTTGACAGGGTAACATTTGCGGTAACGACGTCCAATTCATTTCTTAATAGACCGAGACTGGCTAATGTATACTAGTTTAACTAGATTTGAATAGGTGATGGTCTAGTCGATCGTTATTTTGACAACATTGTCATTACAGGACGTAGACCTCCTGCGCATAATTTTACGATATATCAATTCGCATGGGGAGATGAATTGTGTGGTATCTTTACGTTGATTACTCTATTTGCATGAAGATACCGGTCACATACTTATAATTTGAGAGAATTCACGTGTGATCTCTAACCTTTTTTGCTTTTGGCTGGCTAAAGCTGGATATAGTTCCGATGGATAAGAATTTATTATCTTTAGGTATTGTAAGCCCATTTTGGTTTGAGATAAAAATTATTTAAAAATATATATTTTTATGTTGAACAGTTGTATCACCATTAACTTAACTCAGATTTAATATCGTTTTATCTCTACATTAATATTTATTATCTGTATAATCACTGTTAAGCAACAATTTACGTTCACACTTCCTTCAGAAATAACGGAATGGATTCTAACTTTCACTGTTTCTGTGCTAGGCTCAGAAACCTTGGAAAATTAGGAATATACTCGTAAAACCTCTTTTGTCTGCGTCACCGCTCATTCTTAAAAGGTTATTAAATATTGATACTGATTGACGATATCCTTATTACTTTTAAGTATGTTTTGTTTTTCAAGTGGAGAGACTTCAAGACTTATCGATACTGGCTACTGTAGACTAAATCGAGAGAAGCGGTGATTCCTACTAGTTCCATGTGTTCATGGTAATAACGCATCGTTGTCACATAATGTCTTTTTATCAATAAATGTACCAAAAATATTGTAACACAACATTTTAAAAGAGTAACCATGGAGTTTCTTGCCCGTTCTTCTCCATAGGAATCTACATTTTGGAACGTGGCATTTCTTGACTTTCAAAAGTACCTTTATATGGTCTAATTGGAATAAATGATTTTGACTTTGACTTTGATAATGATATAAAGCAAAAATGTTATAACATGCACGTATATGGCACGAATTTACGAGCAAGTTATCAACTTTCTAGTTACCTTTTCAAATGGTGGTTGGCAAAGATTTTATTTTTAACAATGTCCATACTAGTGATGGAAGAAAATTAGGCAATAATTGTGAACTCCCTTACCCCAAACAAAGAGAAAAATCATGCTTGACCCATTCATACAACACACTCAAGTCACCATTAAAAGTAATCTTAAAACCGATTTTTACTCAACACTGATTTATGCCGAACTTGATTAGTCCGAGTAAAAGACGTCGGATTCCTCTCAAAAGGTATAATCTGTCTACTAAAGAAGCGGATAACCCTCACGCCGGCGCGGGCGCACACTGTAATCAATAGCCCGTGCCGCCCATTTCAATCCCCCTTAAGCCGTAATAAGACCGACATAAAATTAAATTAGAGGTCAGTTAAAAGTTCATCAATTTTTAACGACTCACCAAAATTATCTCATTATAGAGCTTTTAAAAATAATACGATTTTTGTAATGTTGTCTTTTTATTGGTTTCGGTATGGTAAGGTGCTTTTAAGTGGTCGTTTTGTGTGACCCTTCATGTCATTTGAGAGAAATTTCCCGATCGTAAAAGAAGTAAATATGCATTTTGTACGGTTTACGTACATTAACATTTTTTAGCTGATTAAGCAAATCGGTCGATTCATGTCGGTCGTATTCATTGTAACATCAGTGTGCACTTTAACCAATACGCGACAGACGTATACAAGAATCACCAAACTTTTCTATGTTTATATAATAGTGATCAAATAAACTTTTGGTTTACTGTATGAAGAGTTTTCCATCTAAGTCACACTCGCAACTACTAACAAGTATAGTGTACAGCTCACTAAACTGTACATTTAATGATATAGGAGACACAGAAATCACTAAGTATCCGGCTCGAAGGACCATTAAATGTACAGTTTAGTGAGCTGTACACTATACTTGTTAGTAGTTGCGAGTGTGACTTAGATGGAAAACTCTTCATACAGTAAACCAAAAGTTTATTTGATCACTATTATATAAACATAGAAAAGTTTGGTGATTCTTGTATACGTCTGTCGCGTATTGGTTAAAGTGCACACTGATGTTACAATGAATACGACCGACATGAATCGACCGATTTGCTTAATCAGCTAAAAAATGTTAATGTACGTAAACCGTACATATGGTTTCAAGAAAGATATCTTTAAAAGTAATCCAATGGACATACTTTCCAGTAAATTCCGGGATGTCAATTTTCGGCGCAGATTGTTGGAAATGCATGTTGGACCAAATCTTACTGTTTAGATCTCTTTTCAAGTTGTCGTATTTTTGTTCAATGGCTTCGTACTTTTCATTGTATTCTTCTTTCAGACTTGACACTTTCAGCTCATCTTCTAGTTCCCAGTGTATTTTGTCTATGCATGCCCATTTTGTTTTCAACGTTGCTAGATGCTCTTCAAACTCCCACTTTTCAGATATAAAGTCAATGTTTATCTTTGACATGGCCTTAGTCAAAGCTTTAAAGTTGCGTTCTTGTTGAGTGATGAGCCTCTTCATGTCGTCCTCAGTCTCTTCATCCATTAACCCACTTAGGTCAAAGTCTAAATTTTGTTGTTGTTGTCTCTTTTGAAAAGCCAGTAGATCCATAATATTCTTCTTAGTAGAGTCGTACATGTTCTTAGTTTTCTCATAAACATCATTGTTAAAGTATCCGATGTTTTTGTTTTCCGTAGTTTCTAAAAGTATTTTATGCTGCCCGTCGAAGGCTCCCCATAATTTTTCTAAGTTACTCAAACGTTTTTCCAGGTATTCCACGTTTTTCCTGGTTATGCTATCCTTTTTATAGTTGGTGCATAACGTTTTGATGTCTTCAAAGATGCCGACTTGTTTGGTAAGTAGTTCCATGGTAAGTAAGTAGTTTTAAGTTTAGTTAAGTAAGTATAGTAGTTAAGTACCTCAATATAGTAGTAGTAGTAGTAGTTTAGTTGAGTTGGAGTCTCCAGGATAGTTGTGTCCCGGATACGAAGACGACTGTATAGCTCCAGTAGTCTTGTACTTCAAGGTTTCTTTGTCGCCCGTTTCAGTCTACGAGTTCCGATGAATCTTGAAGGTCCTTGATACTCAATGTAACCGTTGTCATCGTACTGGCACTCGACTCTCAATTTGGACTGGGGAGACCCGCTTGTGGGAGGCCAGCCAAACCGATTCGCTATCACAGTATAGGAGACACAGAAATCACTAAGTATCCGGCTCGAAGGACCATTAAATGTACAGTTTAGTGAGCTGTACACTATACTTGTTAGTAGTTGCGAGTGTGACTTAGATGGAAAACTCTTCATACAGTAAACCAAAAGTTTATTTGATCACTATTATATAAACATAGAAAAGTTTGGTGATTCTTGTATACGTCTGTCGCGTATTGGTTAAAGTGCACACTGATGTTACAATGAATACGACCGACATGAATCGACCGATTTGCTTAATCAGCTAAAAAATGTTAATGTACGTAAACCGTACACCATACATAATAATCCGAGTATCTCGAAGGCGCAGAAAATGCAGCACTTGAAGACAAAACTTAAAGGTGAGGCAGAACGCCTCGTCCATCACCTGTCAATAAGTGCTGATAACTACGATTCCTGCTGGGAAATACTATCTCACCGGTATGACAATCGCCGACTTCTGTTCACTTCGTTTATGAGTGCTATGCAACACTTACCAACTATTCAACAACCCAACGCCAACAATCTGAAAAAACTGCACGATGTGATAACAGAGTGCCTAAATGGCCTCGGCAATATGGGGGTTGCAGTAACTAGTTGGGGACCGATGATTGTTTACTTTATGTCTCAAAAATTAGATCCCACAACTCTTAATGAATATACAAAAGAAACGCTAAACAATAAGGAATTGCCGGACCTAGAAGAATTCCTTAACTTTCTGGAACTTAAGTTTCTCGCTTATGAAACTACAAAGAGCTGCTTGAAGGAATCAACTGAAAACAAAACTCCTCAGAGACCTACCAACAAGGGCTGGAACAACAACTACAAATATAACAATAACTATAACAAACAACAAGATCCAAAAAAATTGAGCTATTCTAAAATTTTTCACGCGTCATATGGAAAATGCCCTCTTTGCAACAACGATCACGTGTTGATGCAATGTGACAAGTTCGTCAACATGGATATTACGCAACGAAACAAAGCTGTGACGAAACTCAAACTTTGCAAAAACTGTCTATACAGCCATGGCAACGGAAGTTGTAATTCGAAGAAAACATGCCGTGAATGTAACTCGAAGCATCATACATTATTGCATATGAAAAAACATTATGAATCGGAACCGACTACAAAAAAGGAGGATGACTCGAGTACACACCTACGTCCTTCAACATCAACTCAACCCGCAGCTCACCACTTAGCTACCGATACCACTGAGATCTTGTTGACTACGGTTCAAGTCAAGATCAAAAATGCTGACGGAACATACGTTACATTACGTGGCCTCCTAGATCAGGGGTCTCAAATAAATTTAATTACTGAAAATGCCGCGCAACTACTACGCTTACCTAGAAAGAAACTTGATGCAGCTGTAAGCGGAATCGGTTCTACGTCACGGACCTGCAAGGGACTCTTGAATCTCAACTGCCAATCGATACATTCCGACTACAAATTCAACGTGCAAGCATTGATTCTACAAAACTTGACAAACAAATTGCCAAACTATACTTTCCACAGTTCTGGCTGGACACATCTCCAAAACTTAAAGCTTGCCGATCCTAACTACAATGTATCGAACTCAATAGATCTCCTACTAGGAGCTGATGTTTACGCAGACATCATCTTGGACGGAGTCTTGAAAGGTGACCAGCACTCCCCTATCGCCCAGCAAACTCATTTGGGCTGGATTTTGTGTGGGAAACTCAAAACCTTTAACTGTCACTTAACCTTACTCGAGACTACTGATTTGTCGAAATACTGGGAAAGTGAAGATATCGCTCCAGGCAAGGAAGACATGCAAAGAGACGATCAATGTGAAATTTACTATAAAGAAACTACTAAACGATGTTCAAATGGGAAATATGTAGTAAAAATGCCCATGGTCCAGTCCTACAAAAAAGATCTTGGAAACTCAAAGTCAGCTGCAATTGCACAATTTTTACAACAAGAAAAAAGGCTAAATAATAACAAACAACTCTCAATAATGTACAACAACTTCATTGGCGAATACTTAGAACTACAACATATGAGGCCCGCGACTCAAATAACATCAAACCAACTTGAATGTTACTTGCCGCACCATGGGATCTTAAGGGACCAATCAACAACTACCAAACTACGGGTTGTTTTTAATGCGTCACAAAAAACGTCGAGTGGCAAAAGCTTGAATAGCCTGATGGACAAAGGACCTAACCTACAAAAGGATATTCAAGCCCTTATTTTGAAGTGGCGGACCTACAAATATGCATTCACAGCTGACATAGAGAAAATGTATAGATGCATATGGATTGCTGAAGACCAACAACCGCTTCAGAAAATCATATGGAGAAACTCTCCCAACGAACAACTACAAGAATATGCTCTATGCACTGTTACATATGGTACTAAATCCGCGCCGTGGTTGGCCATGCGAACTCTACAACAATTAGCTATCGATGACGGTCACTTATACCCAGACGCAGCAAAATTACTACTAAATGAATTCTACGTCGACGATTTGATAAGTGGGGACAATTCTCTCGAAACTGCCAAAAAACTACAAATTGACTTAATCCAACTATTATATCGAGGAGGTATGAACTTAAGGAAGTGGTCAAGCAATAGCACTGAATTACTGAAACAACTCGGGGAAGAACAAATTTCTAAAACCAACTTTGATTTCAAACAGGAAGATTGCATGAAAACACTTGGCCTTGGCTGGAATCCTAACTTGGACACGTTTACGTTCAACTGGAACCTAAAACAAGATTCTCAAAAGGGACTTACGAAACGATCCCTACTCTCTCAAATATCACAACTGTATGACCCACTAGGCTGGTTTTCACCTGTTACTATACGAGCCAAGCTAATTTTTCAACGTGTCTGGATAGACAAACTAGCATGGGATGAACCATTACCTACTAACATACGAGAAGAGTGGCTGAAACTGAAAGGTCAACTTGTAGAATTAAAAACTATAAAAATAAATCGCTGGATTGGAAGCATTCAAAACAACATCGAACTATTTGCATTTTGCGATGCAAGCGAAAAAGCATACTCGTGTGTCATCTATACACGTGTATTGAACGAAAACGGGCAGCCTGTAATAACATTACTTGCGGCGAAAACGAGGGTTGCTCCACTCGCACAAAAACTATCTCTTCCACGACTTGAACTCAGCGGGGCATTACTCCTTTCGCAGTTGGTAAACAAGATTACCGAATCACTGACTGAGTACAAAATCACTGTATGGGCCTACTGCGACTCAAAGGTGGTGTTGGCTTGGTTACAAGGAGAGGCATCCAAATGGGAAAAGTATGTTGAAAACCGCGTCATTAAGATCAAGCAAGTGGTACCAGCATCCTATTGGTTCTACATAGAATCAAAAAATAATCCTGCAGATTGTGCAACTAGAGGCTTATACCCGAAACAACTGGTGAACTCTCATTTATGGTGGAATGGCCCTGCAATTCTGAAAACGTTCACAACCAATTCCGAAGAGCAGCTCAATTGTCTACTTACAACTACGATTGAAGAAAAAAGAAAAGTAGCAACCCTAAGCCAACCAGAAAATATAATTATCAACTTATTACACAATTACAGTACATTGAATTGCGTGACGCGTATCGTCGCTTGGATTATGCGATTCAGGACAAATGCACTTAACAACGCAACAACAATGAAGAAATTTGATGCCGACCGACAAATATCACACAATCACTTGACGACAAGTGAACTTGATAATTCAATTAATATAATAACAAGGAATGTTCAACGATTCGATTTCAACATTGAATATGATTTATTACTTAAAAATCAACATGTACCTACCAAAAGCAATATTTGCAAATTGTGCCCTTACCTGGACAAGTACGGTATGATGCGCGTGGGCGGACGTTTGAACAAAACCAATCTACCACTTGGAATGAAAAATCCTGTAATTCTACCAAGAAACAGCAGACTAACACAATTACTCATAAACCAAGCTCATACCGCGACTTTACACGGTGGAGCTCGGCTGACGCTCGCATTCATCCGTCAACAATACTGGATAGTAGGTGGCAACAGAGCAGTTAAAACTCAGCTGCGTCGATGTGTCCGCTGCCACCGATTCAATCCGACGGAGAACTACCAGCTCATGGCCGATCTTCCACCACAACGCGTGACCCCGTCCCGCCCCTTCACTCACACGGGGGTGGATTTCACGGGCCACGTAGACGTCAAATTAAACAAAGGCAGAGGCGTTAAAACATCCAAAGGATATATCGCAATCTTTGTTTGTTTGGCAACAAAGGCAGTTCACATCGAACTGGTTTCAGACTTGAGCACTGAAACTTTCATGAGTGCTTTTCAAAGGCTATGTGCTAGGCGTGGTACACCAAGCCATGTTTATTCTGACTGTGGCACCAATTTTATCGGGGCGTCAAAAATGCTGAACAAAGAATACGAAACATTCAAAACAGAACTGCCTTCTTCATTTTTTGACGAAATTAGTAAAATGAAAGTGGAGTGGCATTTTAACGCCCCTGCCTGGCCAACTGCTGGGGGACTATGGGAAGCCGCGGTGCGCTCTATGAAACATCACTTACGTCGTGTTTTGGGAGAACAGAAGCTCACTTATGAAGAGTTTTCGACATTATTGACCAAAATAGAGGCGTGCATGAATTCCCGTCCTCTTTGCCCCATTACAGAGGACCCAGACGAGTTTTATAACTATTTGACCGCTGGGCACTTCCTTACAGGCAGTCCAACTATGACGCTGCCACTATCAAGCTATGAAGATGACCGCAACTTAGATCTACGCAAAAGATGGCAGTTAACTGAAAACATGTTTCATCAATTTTGGAAGCACTGGTCCTCTGACTACTTAACATCACTACAAGCTCGCAGTAAATGGCTGAAACCTACTCCTAACATCAAAACAAATGATGTTGTCCTGGTAAAGGAAGATAACCTTCCACCTGGAAAGTGGGCCCTCGGACGTGTGATACAAGTCCATCCTGGTAGCGACGGACACGTGCGAGTTGCTACTATAAGAACGCAAGCTGGCACATTGAAGCGACCTATTACGAAATTGTCGCTTTTGCCAATTGAAACGTCGCAATAACTTAGCAAATAAATTAAAACTACAAGTCATTACGAACTTATTATACTAACGTATCGAAACCGAGGCACACTACACGGAAAACTTGGAAAAGACACATTCTTCAATTCTTCATCATGTTATTACATTTATTTCTGATAATTTGTTTTGCGGCTGGAACATACGGCAGTGTCATTCAACAAGGATCGTCAAGTGTTCAAATTACTACTCTGGGAAGTGATCGCCCCATATATTACGACACAGTCGGAAAAGTACAACTGATTCACGACGAATGGAGACTGCTGATGTACTACAACTTAACTACGTACTGGAGCGGAGTTCAAAAGTTTGAAAAGTATTTACAAGATATTTTGAAACTGTGCAAAAGCTTGGAACCAAAATATTGTGAAACTACCATTCGCCAACTTTCGCACGAAATGGACCTTCTGCAATATTACAACAACATATTACTGGCCCCACACAAACATCTATCGGGCCGTGACAAACGGGGTCTGATCGACGGCATCGGATACGTAGCGAACAGTCTCTTTGGTATTCTGGACCAGAGATTTGCCGATCAATATCAGAAAGACATTCAGAACGTACAAATGAATGAAGAATATCTCCTACAACTTCTACAAAACCAGACTTCTATTGTCGAAATAGAAAATAACATCTTGAAGAAAAATGAAGAAAACATCGGTCAGCAGTTTACACTTATCAACAACTTCATGAATGAAACTGACTTGAGATTAGCGAAGATTGAATCGGGAATCGAGATAGCTATGGCTACGAGTTTTTTTACCTCGGCTTCGCTCACTGCACACTTACTGTTGACAAACTTGAAAAACATTCAGGAAACTCTTTTCAACACATTAGTGGATATTTATAAAGGAAGAATGGATGTTCACCTGCTTACTCCAGTCAACCTCATTAAACAGCTTACTATTATCTCTGGAAGGCTACCGAAAACATTGATGTTACCGGTAGACAATATTCAAGACGAGATAAAAGATATCTATAAACTAATTTACGTGAAGGCTCGTGTTACCAACAGTTACTTTATGTACGAGTTGCACATTCCGCTGGCAAGTGACGAAGATTTTGTTGTATACCGAATTCTTCCTCTGCCCATAAAGAATCCACAAAGGGAAGATGAAACAACAGTTGTTCTTGTCTCATCCAAGTACATAGCAGTGAATCTGGAGAAGAATACTTACATCAGATTAAATGAAAATAAATTAAATCACTGCATTCAACGCCGAACGGATAACTTCGTCTGCATTTTGAACCTGCCTATTTTTAGCTTACAAAACGTCAATGCACCATGTGAAGCCAAACTACTGGGCCATCAGACAACTTTGCCGTGCATTACAGAAAACACGGAATGTGAAACTGCCTGGATCCAATTACATAATACAAACATGTGGCTAGTGACGTGCTGTGACACATGCACTATACGTACTGTGTGCGACGATGACGTCAGATCGCACGTCATCAACACGTCGTCTATAGTGTCATTGAAGCAAGGATGTCTTCTTCAAACTAAGGATTTGAAAATACACTCTCACAACAACTACGACAGCAACGCCAGACTGGACTACGACATTCAAATTCCTTCTCTAGACAAAACAATAAATAATATTGTGAATACGCACTCAACGCCTCTACTGAAAATAGACCACAACGAAAACATTGCAGTTGTCGAAGATCGGCTGCGGTACTTGAAAGGTAGAGATCAACTTCCAACCGCGCTGACGACTCACGATATTCATCATTACGCGATATCTTACTTGCTACTGGCTGTAACTGGAGCTGCAATAATCGTATGGATAGCGAAAAAACGAGGCTATTGTACGAAGAAAACGTACGATACCCGTAGGGTCTCTGGAAACCTTACCGAAGGCGTTGAAATGCAGTCTAGTAAACCTACGACTAGGATGAACAAGTTGTTCAGATCGCGTTCACTACTAGAGCGCCAGCATCCTAGGAGGTCGAGAGATGAGGCAGGGCCGACGGATACCTGCATTCACGCACATTCGAAGCCTACACTGGATTCTGCAGTCTCATCTAACGATATTGAATTTCATTTTTAAGGATTTATATTGTTTACATTTTGTACTTTAGTTATTTTTTTTTTTGTACTGGTGATTCTTGTATGGTCATATTTTTCTAATTCTTTGCTCGGGTTAGGAATATGTACGGTTTACGTACATTAACATTTTTTAGCTGATTAAGCAAATCGGTCGATTCATGTCGGTCGTATTCATTGTAACATCAGTGTGCACTTTAACCAATACGCGACAGACGTATACAAGAATCACCAAACTTTTCTATGTTTATATAATAGTGATCAAATAAACTTTTGGTTTACTGTATGAAGAGTTTTCCATCTAAGTCACACTCGCAACTACTAACACGTATAGTGTACAGCTCACTAAACTGTACACATTTATTATTAGTATAATTGATAAAAAATGTAGTCAAAGGTATGCATACTAATTAATATTGCCCATTTACCAATTTCGACATCAATAAATATTTACGAAGCAAGATAGGTATTATGGTTATAGTTCTAAGGTTTAGAATCCATTACAATGAAATGTATGGATATATTCCTTGTTGCCTTTCTATGACAGTTTCTCAACCATCTGCAACAAAATATCCAATATTATTATGATACAAGATTCTCAATTGAATATGTATAGCTCCTTAAACAATATTAAAGGAGGTCACCTTAATTTATTATCAACAATATTGTTGCTGTCAATTTGTTAACAGTATTCGCACAAATAGTCGTAAAATCTACATTGCACAAGTACCTACATGAATAAGAGTGATGACCTGACCGTTTCATCGATGATCGAACATAAAAGCTAACACAACATAGCATCACGCCTGTATTCCCCGAAGGGGTAGGCAGATGTGTACCAAGTTGTAAACCGACATTTCATCAATGATACACCATGTTACTAATTAAATTTTCTAACAGAATCATTCTTTGCCTGACCCAGGAAACGAACCCAGGGAGCATCTCACGCTCAATAGTCGCGTTTGAAACCACAAGACCAGTTTGAATGATCGAATATAAAAGCTAAAATCGCTAAATAGTAACTCCAAGTAGCACAGTCATCGCGAGAAATCATTTAAAAACAAAATCGAACAAAAACCGTGCGGTATCATAAAAAACTTAATTTCCATACGTCCGATTCACGATTTGCGAATCGAATAAAAAATGTATCAAAACGAAAGAGTTATCTTTATTTGTGATAGATATAGTTGTTTTTGAGAAAATCGATCGTAGTCGGTTCCCACGGCTTGCCTTCCGGCCGAGGCGAATTTTGACAGATATCTTCGGAATCAGTAACTATATTGGTAACGTCGGCAGAAACAACGATGATAAATCGTTCACAAATGATTGATTTAGTTCTTTACTGTCGTTAAACTCGTTTCAAAACTGGTATTGTTGATGTTTTTTAATGAGCTAATGATGTTTGATTTTGTAAAACGCTCATGGGTTTTGTTTAACGGTTCGTTTGGGTTTCTTGTAACTTACACAAAGATGTTATTTTCTGTTAGCAATTATGAGATGATTAATGACGTGTTTATAAAATTATGTCGTCATTGTATTTTTGTCTATTATATGTCTCGTCTTTATTGAACTTTAAACGATAAAACCAAATAGGTAAAAAAATATTTCAGTAAAACGTGAAAATTGTTGTTTTTTATGTAATAACTAAAAAAGCGTATGTGTCGGATTTTTTATGCAAAAAATACTTTAATCACTAACGTTGACATGCATTAGTGATTGCAATTCGAACGAATAACTTTTTTACTATAGATATTTAAGTTATCGTTGTCGGGGACATAGCTGTCATTATTTTTTAATCTACTTTTACGACGGACAAGAAAAATTATGAGACAGCTCTATATAATTAAGACCACACCGCTGGGATATTTGCGTTTTTATTTTTCAATTACTCTCGCTTAATTACTTTCGCTGGTGATTTAAAAGCGTTAATAGCACGAAATTTCAAAGGAAATGTGTTCCAATTTATTCTTCATGCGTGTTGTTAAAATAATTATGGGTATTTAGCGACAGTCCCGAGCGTAAAGATTGCTCCTGGAGTTGATAGAACAACTAGTTTTATTAAAACTGTGTAATATTAGTGTGCGCGCTTAAATGTAATTAAAAAAATGTAAAAAATAAAGGCTTGATTTTGATTTATTTGCGTAGAAATTTTACTATGAATAAATACCACATTCAATATTAGTAGTTTAGTTAGTTATTAGTAGAAGTTTAATTATATTTAACGTAGTATGAAATATACAAATTACAGTTGACTCTAAAATATGTATCTATATTTTCAAATTGCGTTTATTTGTTTACCACAGGTAAATTGGCAGGTATAAGTTCATTCATTATTTTAATGACGATTACGAATTTTTAACTTGCAAAAGTGTGCCGCTGGTACAAAAAAAGTTTTGTTTTATCATCTTTGTAACAATAGAACAAAAATGTTCTTTATGCCCCATCCATGCTAGATACGTACGTCACGGACTTTTGCCTAATAAGTAGTTAAGCAGAGAAGCAGGGCTAAGGCATCTAGACGGACAAACAATATTGCCCTTAAGCGAGACAGCGGGTTAATTGTGCAAGTCGTTTGCATTGCAATGGCACTAACATTGAATTTGCCAGATATTGTACCGTATGTTTTAAAAGGTAAAAAGCTTAAACCACCTCCAGCTTTACTTAGATACCATTTGTCCAAAATATATGAGTATACTTGTACGATTATGATTATTATATAATAGTAGATTATTATTGTAATTTCATTCTATTGCACAATTTGATTTATGTTATTTCATTAATTATTTAAATTGTATTAATTCTATTACAAAAAAAGTAATTTTGTGTTGCTGTGTCTTTACCGGGTTTCATGTTGAAACTATTTATTTATCTACCTACCTATACCAATAAAAGATTTGAATTTGAATTATACCTATTTTAATCCTTAATTAACGAATGTCGTGCAACTAAAAATACAAAATATTTTCCTTTTGATTATTTTGCTATCGCTTCCGCCATGGAAGACTGTTCGTCAATTAGTTGCGCGGGCGCTGCGGACTAGTTTAGTAGACTATCTGTTTAGGGCGCGCGCACACCGGGTCCGATGATAAGGTCGTTGATAAACGATGACATTGACTTCGGCTTCCGTTCGTCATCGTTAGATGGAAATGTATTACCCGACTAACCCAGAAGGAGAGTTATGGTTTTGTACGTCTGCCCAAAAAAGGAGTCTCTTGTTTTTGGGTTCATGTATGTAAGTATGTATGAAATTATTTATGTATTTTTGTTAGTTTTTTACACCATAACTTCTAAATGCCTCGACCGATTTAGATGTGTGGGTTATCGTTAGAATACTTACATTGTCCCGGCTAACATAAGTTAGTAAGATACAAAAAAAAGGCTATGGTACACAAAAAGGTGTGGAATATTAAAATAAAATTCACACACATTTTGAATTAATTTCATCTTGTTCGAGTGTATATTTTATTCATTTATACAGGCCTCGTCAGCCTAGTGACCACAAGCGTGGCTGCTGAGCCTAAAGTCGTCGGTTCAATTCACGATTCAGGCAAAGCGTTTTAGGCTTTCTCTGGTAGGTAGTACGCGTACGCTGGTAGGGCACGTCCGGACGGAGGTTGGGATTATGCTCGGTTGACGGAAATCGGCTGACTTATAACATGGGACATCATAGCTTTATTGTTTATATAAGGGATGTAATTAAAAAAAAAATCGGTCGTGTTATGTTCGGTATAAAGTATTCGAGAAAATGGGTCATCATTCCAGCCCTATTAAGTGTACTAGTGGTCGCCCACTGGCCAAACGTCGACCATATTCATTTAAATTTTAATTTTAATGTTATTAAGTTTCTATTGCCAAAGAAGACAAAATAAAAAAAGACAAAAGAAGTTGGTGTGCATGCATGTGTGTGTAATGATATTTTAATTAATTTAAGCTATATATTGCTAATGCATATTATATAAAAATATTAGCTTATTGCACTCCTTCTCCGTATAAACTTAAAAACTGTGCCAAATTTCATACTCCACCGTCCGCGTAATTTTCTTAAAAAGAGGTACAAAGTTTTCGCTTCACGTAATAATATAATGATTTAAAATTTAAACAAACGAATGTAGCACCCACCTCTACAAAAAGTTTTTTAAACCTATTCTATAGGGACATAAACAAAAGGCTACTAATACCGCCATATAACTAAAAAACCTTAACGATTATTAGCCTAACTTATGTCGCCGACCGCAGCCAACGAAGGCTACATCCAAAATTGCTAAAAAGAAAACAACAATCGGTAAACGCCTTTACTGTCGTATTCTAAACGATTTTTATAAAATACTTTATAACTTAACCTAACTGTATAGAATTGTTATAACTCGAACTGCGCCAAATTTTATTGCCAAACTTCGGATTTTGTTCTGGCCAATATCCTTAGATTGCTTTTGTTTTTTTTTTCTATATAAGTAACGGTATTTGATCGTGAAAAAAGATTAATAAATGGCTAGGTAAGTAAATTGAATTGTTCGATTAATCGGTTGGTTCAGATTCAAACAATCGTTACTAATTTCTTTTGTATGAGTTTACATATCCTGCGGGGTTACAGCAAATGAAGCTGCTATCCTGGAACTTGCATATAGGTTTAGAGGAGTACCAGGTCTAGGCTTGTGGGGGCTCGTGTGGCTTTAGTTAGTTATAGGAGTTCGGCACAAACTCCGTGACGTATTTCCAAACACGACAAAAAAAAAGAATTTACTTAAGATAATTATTGAGTCGAAATACGACCAACGACTACGATATAATACCTAATTTTATTTATAACATAATAACATAACATAGCATCACGCCTGTATACCCCGAAGGGGTAGGAAGAGGTGTACACAATTGCACACCCATATTTCACCAATTTTGTTTTAAGTCCTATGTCACTGTTATGTGGTGGTGAGCCTATTGCCATCTACTGGGCACAATTCCAGACTCCAGGCTGCTACTGAGAATTTCCTAATAGAAAAACTCAATAACACGTTGCTTAGCCGTCGCACGTGGGACTACGCAGTACGTACTAACGAGGCAGTTTTATTTATAACTGTGAAACGTTTTCTTTTCACGAATAACTAGAAATCTCTGGTGCTTTTAAATACGTCTTTCAGTCAAAAAACGCAATCACCTACCAATCTGTCAAATACGTTGATTAATAGAATAAAATACACACATCAACACGGTCTAGGGATATTTCATACTCAATTAAATAACTCGAAAAGTACTGGCCGCATTGGAATCTTTTATACACCGATTTGTTTGTAATTTATCTCAGACTAATACCAAATTCAAATTTTTTTAAATTCTTTTGTTTCGGTGGCATAAAAATGTCTTGATGTGTAGGAGAGGGAATTTTCATTTGTGCGAAATTTAGAAAACAATACGAATTACATTTAGTTACAGTTTTTTTTTTCATTTTTAAACGAAAGATAAAGTTAAAATTGAGGTATTGTAGCCATGCAACGCCAACATTTGACGAGGGCGGAGATGTTACGAGCTGTGGGAATGCTGGAAGCTGGGTCTGTTCAGCGTAATGTTGCTGAGGCCATAGGGACCCACCAAAATGTAATTTCAAGATTGTGGACACGCTATCGTGCCACAGGTGAAGTAGCGGAGAGGCACCGGGGGCCAAGTCGCATCACTACCCCCAGACAAGACCGATTTTTGCAAATTACTGCGCGAGCTCAACCTAATGCAACGGCGACTCAATTGGTCCAAAGGCTGCGAGTGGAACACCAAGTGCTTGTGAGTGACCAAACTGTAAGAAGGCGACTGCATGAAAGCAATCTACGCTCTCGTAGACCACTCCGGGTCCCACCTTTACGGAGAGGCAATCGTGGACTACGATTAGAATGGGTTCGGAACCACGTGGACTGGGGCCGTGAACAATGGTCCAATGTGCTGTTCACGGATGAATCCAGGTTCGGCTTCCATCCAGATTCACGAAGGACGCGTGTTTGGCGTGTTCCTGGACGATGGAGCCGTCTTCAGAACCCTCAGGAAGTTCACCCATACCAAGGAGGAACAATTATGGTTTGGGCAGGAATTCGTCTTGGAGGACGGACGGATCTCGTTTGGGTGCGGGGCAATATGACGGCAGAACGATACGTCCAACAGGTGCTGGGGCCCGTAATCTTGCCCCACAGAACACAAATGGGGCAAGATTTCCTGCTCATGCACGACAATGCCCGGGCACACACGGCGAGAACGGTAGCAGATTGGTTACATACACACAATGTTAGGGCCTTAGACTGGCCTGCTCAATCGCCAGATCTAAATCCCATTGAGCATGCGTGGGATATGCTGCAAAGAAGAGCTCTGAAGGAAGTTCCTGAAAATCTGGCTACAGAAGATCAACTTTTTGCGCACCTCAGAAGGACATGGGACAATATTCCGCAGCAAGACATTGACAACCTTGTTCTGAGCATGCCGAATCGTTGCCGATGTGTTATGAACATCATGGGCGCTTTCTCAGACTACTAACTTCAAGTTTATAAACACAAATTAAATGATTTTTCTATTTTTTTCAGTTTTTACTCATAAATTAAAAGTTAATTCATATACGGTTTCCGTCTATGCTTAATTTTTTTTCCATAAAATCCTGAAATTTTAATCGAAGTACCTTAACCATTACTAGAAAATGGTAGAATATTAAATAACGTATCTTTTAAATATATACATGTCATATAAATAATTAAAATATTGATAGTAATTCGCTTTTTTAAAAATATCCCTAGACCGTGTTGATGTGTTTAGAATAGAAAATTTTTATTTCAGACCGGAGTCCATAGGGTTAGTAACAATTAATTTATTAATGCGTTTGACGTAGGTATTGGTCGAGAGATCGGCTGCTGCGTTGCGTGTCGCGGGTTCCATTCCCGCACTGAGCAAATTGAAAATATTTGTATGATATACAGATAATTGTTTCGGGTCTGGGTGTGATTATATGTCTATAAACGCAACCACGATACAGTAAGAAATTCCTAATGAGGGGCAACTTTTAAAAAAATATGCGTTTTTTTTTTTCAGTAGGAAATCATGAGGAAGGAAGCTGCTAATGCGGAAACACAATTTTTTTTTTTTACCTGGAACTATCTGTATTTACTACTAACTTCCAAAAGTACTCAAGATAAATCTTTGAAAAGCATTGACGCATGCTTTTTCTTGCTTTTCAAAGATTTATCTTGAATTGTTAAGGTAATTGCATTCTTTACGACATTGTGTTAACTGCAAAGTTAGTCGTGTCGGTTCGGTCACTTGTATATTACTGTATAGGGACTGAATTGATAGCAATGACGTCGCCATAAGACGTGTTAAAATATGGAAGAAGAATTCGCGGTGGTGAGCAGAGGTCGAGGTGGCTTAGTGGTTATTTATCCGGGAGGCGCTGGTTCGAATCCTGTTCGCGACCGTATGCTTTTTCCTTTTAAAAGAATAACTTTCCAAAAGTACCTTTTGGTCCAATTGGAATAAATGATTTGACTTTGAGTTTTCATGACACACAAACAAATATGTTTTTGTAGTAGTTTAAGTTTTTTATCCGAGGCATAGGCCAATAGTTATTGCGACAATACAATGTGCTTTTTTTACACAAATACTCAAGAAAAAGATATTATTATATCGACGGCTAAAAATCTATTTCGTTCAAAAGTCATTCCTGTGCTATAAAAAATAAACCTTAAAGTATAAGCCTTTAGAGAACATTTTCGTATTGCACAAAAATTACTATATATAAGAAATACCTGCTGACGTCAGAATAAAAAATAATTGTACAAAGTTTATGTACTAATGTAGTGTGTTTATACTACGGGGCTTTAACCCTAAACAATATTCCCACGATTACTATGATTCATCATAATAGGCACTGCAACTGCTATGCATAATATATGACGTCACCGTGCTCAATTTATCTTGACTAGCGATTAAAAAGTGAACTTAAATATACTTACTTACTTAAATTGATATAATAGTATCAATGTTGAGCGCACCGACTTGCCTAAATGGTCCCAATATTGAGCGCACCGACTGAACTGCGTTGGTCTAGTGGTCGGAAGCGTGGCTGCTGGGCGTGAGGTCCTGGGTTCAATTCCCAGGGCAAAGTGTTATTGGGTTTTTCTGTTATGAGTTAGGGAGTTGTTGGTGTGACACCCCGGGCTTCGAAGAGCACGTTCAGCCTCGGTTCTGTACCTGAACTCACTCCGGTCGTGTCGGATTACCGTTCCATCGGACTAGGAGAGTGAAGGTAGAGGGAGTGCACCTGTGTTTGCGTATACACTTGTGCACTATAATATCACCTGCGTATTTGGCTAATCTCCGTGGAGATAGGCCGCCGTGACCGAAATACGTTGGGGAGGAGTACTAATAATTACGGGTATATTAAGTAGGTAAGTAAGTCTTTGAAGCGTCAAAAGCCCGCACTAGCGGTCTGTCAGAGAGCAATGGAACATAGTATCCTAGGAGTCAGGCTTACAGACCGCATAAGAAACTGGGTGATACGTTCAAAAACTCAAATTGCAGAACTAGGTGACACCGGGCCTGGTCACATCTGTCTGCTGAACATGTAACATAGTATCTCGTCTAACAATTAGGCAGATGAGAACTCTATCAAACCTAGGTACAGTTCACAGTAGCTAACCAGTAAAAGGTGGTTAGTCGCGTCAACTGGGTACAATTCCAAGGACGCTGAGAAGTTCCTAGCAGAAAAACCAAATTATACTTTGCTCGACCCGAGAATCGAACCCAAGACTTTACAGACCGCTAGACCAACGAGACAGTCACCATTATTATTAAAGTTTACCAATATCGGCATGACGATTGAGATTGAATCTAGAATTACGCTTTTAAACATCCCACAGAATATTATGCCCTCTTAGGAATGACTCAAAGTTTTTTTTTCCATAATAAAACAATTACGGACTCTTCACACATCTTCGGGCCAGCAGATGGATGACGCACTTACTAACTTTAACTTAGTGACGAGCATGTAAAAGGTTATCGATTATACGATTCGAATACTTATGTCTTTGAATGCGTAGTATCGATTAGCGTTGGTCTGTTTGTCTTCCTAACGTTATTCAGAAAGAAAAAGGACAAAATGGTTTACGAAACATTTAGTTCCACGTCCTAAAATAATAAAATTTAAATAATTTTGTTTTTTATATCGGCGTATTTCTATAAAAATTACTTAACCAACAGCATCTGCTAAAAAAGTGGACCTAAAAATAGCACGTTAAATAAATCGCCACCCAATTTTTGGACTGTCATCCGCTTGCTCACATCACTACAGCTCATGTGTTAGGTATTTGTCCTCATGTGGGAACACTTCGGCGTTCATTTCCCACGCGTGCCACAGATAAACAAAAACACCCACGTACAAGTTTCGGCTGTCTGTAATGATAACGAAACAATTACGTATCTATGGTATTTAGATGGATATTTGGATGCGCGAAATGACAACGCTGAGAATGTTCTCCGTGTTTTTTTTTTATAGCTCGTGCAGCAACTTTTAAGGCGGGGATCAAATTATACTACGTGCTTAAGTACAATGCCACGGACAAATCTTGTAAACATTTTGCACTTGTGCAGCGGCATCTACCTCTATACAGGGATATTGGTTATTGGTCACGATCCCGTGATGAGTTATAGGATTTTAAGTTATTCTCATAAAACTGTATCTATAGCCCATTATAATTATTAATACGCATTAAAAGTATACTTACCTACTGTATTTCTTTTTCATACATTAAAACCATATATCCGAAATAATGAAAGGGGTAATATATAAATCAAATACATTCACTTAAGCTAAGAATCAAATGGATATAACAAATTATTTGTTATTAACATAGTACTAGCAAGACGAAAACTGCTCCTTGAACAGCGCACATTGAGAAAAAAATTAAATTGTTGTAAAATTTTGAATTATGGCTTAAATTAATCCTTATCACTTACACATTAACCCCTTAAAAGGAAATTACCTAATAAATTAGGACCTTATATAATCACAGCATTGGTGAAATGTGGGTGTAGGATTTGTGTACACCTCTGCGTACCCCTTCGGGGAATACAGTCGTGATGCTATGTTATGTTATGTTATATATCCGAAATGGCTATATTTTGTATAAAACTTTATGTGTAAACAAAGGAATCATTTGTCCTACCATCGTTTCGGATTTGGACAGGATCGGATAAAATAATAACCAGTAATATTGCTTAATATTGTAAGAATATCTAGATACGACCAAATAAAAGAGTTTCTCCTTATAATAAAATAGTAAGTATCTCTTCTGGCATCTCTTGTTATTGCAGGGGTTAATATTACATACCTTATATTTTTTTTATGGGGACACTGATGACTACTTGAATACTCCAAGTGCACAAAAGAACAGTTACTTATCACAGATCACCAGGTCTTTTCTAAATAATCAACCAACTATAATACCAAACTTTATTGGACGTCTTTGCCCCGTGCACTCACGAGTTGTCACATCTTCCTAAAGAGTTCTCACACATTTTATACCTGACATAAATATTATTATATACTCTAACAGATCGGATACCCACTAATCTCTTGACGGCACATAAAACTGGCATTGACGGGTCAAAGGCCACAACGGTGCATGCTTCTATAATCAATTCTAAAAGACTGTGTTATGCTGTCTTTATGTTTGACCCAACATGGTCCAAAGTTGAGACTTGTTTAATGACTAATAACGAATTATATACTGCTTTGATAAACCTCTTTCATTCGGATGCAGTGATGGACGATATACAGAAAATCCTAACATTGGATTCTCAAATGATTGCAATTAATAGGCTCAACATTGGTATAATGACCATCCTTGGAAACCTAATTTTCTTTTTTGTCTTTTACCGCCTAACTGTGTTCAATTCAGGCACTTGCTTACTGTCCCCGACGCGTGATGTGATGTGGCAGCAGGCTACGTTGTCGATTGTCTAAGGTGCTTTTTCCATTTGGACCAGTTTTACCCTTAAGAATAACTACAAGAAAAAACGAAATCCAAAGACATGATAAATTGTGAGAAAGATATGACAGAAAAGGAAGTGATTAGTTACTGAGATGACGACTAATAAAAGTCATGCTGCGTTGACCACAAATAAATCAGGAAGGGAGCAGGAAAATTATGATCAAAACCTTGGTGACTAACTTATCACAAAATTTTGACGCCCGCATTCAGCATGATAAAGTATGAACAAGTTTTAACTTGTTTCATACATCACCATATTAAACGCAGCACGTGCCAAGCGGTAGTCGAGGTCGCGATAAGTCAGTAGCTATGACGCATAGCAAGCTAGGAAGTAAAAGGATGAAGTATCCCTGCCCAGTGACCAGTGACGCTTCTGATGTTTTCGAAGTTATCTGATCTATTCAGATTGCTCAATACTCAATACGTTTATTGCGCTGCACAAGTATTATTTAATGGTTTTAAAAAGGAAGAAGGAAAGAGAAGGAATTACATTGTTCCATTTTCTTAATAAACAATATTTAAATACTTATTTAAACTTATTATACATACTTAAAACGGTACATCTTCGTGAGGAAACACGATGTTCTCGATAGTGTGTAAAGCCATGTCAGAGGCCTACGGGCAGTTTAAACCCTAACACTAGGTGATTTATCAACCACATGATGAGAGTGGGTGATAACGATGTGATTATATATATTATTGCATTCTTATGGCAAAGAAATTTGATGCCTTCAACCAGCGCATGTCAGAATAAAATGGCAAACAAAACAGCACACAGTTAATTAATTAGGGGCTAATTTAAAACTACAGTTACGGCGCGGGTCGGCTGGCACGTGCAGGTCGGAGAAAACCATTATAATTAAATCGTCGTTAAATTAATTAAATATTTAGAAGGATATTATAGTTTAGTAGCGTTTTAATTAATAGCAGTCGCTAAGAGATCGCTCTGACTCTAAAGGAGCTCCTGACCATACGAAATACGCGATATACTTATATAAGGTCCTAAATTATTAATCCAAAATATTTTAATAATAAACAATAAAGAAGTCATTTAATTTATTTTTATAACTTTAGTACTTAGTTAATTTATAACTTTAAAGGTCGCTAAGCATGCCTTTCAAAGATTTATCTGTATAAGTCATATCAAATGTATTTAGTATCTGTGTTCTATACATAATTATAAAAATACTCTCAACCGTTGTGCGAGTAGACTGCTTCGTAGGTCTAGTGGTCCCAAGTGCGAGTGCTGAGCATGAAGTCTGGGGTTCGAGTCCCTGATTGGGCAAAGCGTTATTTAGTTTTTCTGTTAGAAAATTCGCAGTAGCAGCCCGGAGTTTGGATTTGTGCCTGGTAGATGGCAATATACTCACCATCTCATGCGACTTAATAATAATATTTGTGAAATGTGGGTGTGCAACTGTGTACACCTCTGCTTATACCTTCGGGGATTGCATGCTATGATTTTTATTTAGAGCAAGGCGTTTGTAAAGCTATTGTCTATTTTACAGATAGTAAGAGTCAGATTGAATTATTTACCTTACCCATTACTTTTAGCACCCTTTACAAGAACGTAGACTACGATATCAATTCAGTGCTTCCTCAATAAAAAACCTAATCAAATACAAAACAAGAGGCCAGTGAGTAGACCCATATCATTGTTTAGTCTACTACACATCTGTGTAAGCATTTCTAGCAGACCATAGACCAAACAGACGTTCAGGAAGTACACAGCATCGATAAGGATGACGTCACAACTTGAGTATGTGTGGTATGTTATTGACAAGTGTAAACCTCGCCTTGTCAGGGTGGGAAAGTTTTGTGTTCGGGTATGTTTATATGATGCGGGTGTTATGATAAACTATTTGGTAGTTTAATAGATAGTTTTTTATAAACAATTTTGTTGTATTGTTACCGGTTTACGATTAGGTACCTCGTTTATACAGGTGGGTTACAAGCTTAGAAGCAGACTGGAGACGGCTTCTGACTAAATATCAAACAAAAATACTGGCCACTTTTGGCGGGGGGTGAGGTAACACACAAGCACAGAAGGCGTTGCACTAATAGCTCACGTCATTACATTAACATAAAATTGTGTCACACACGATTAATATCGTGTACAATCATTATAACCATACAGGTAAAAGGCATAAACTATAAAGGTTTGATTGGAAATCATATGCCAGTGGCGAGAGGGGTACGCCCGCTAAAACTACTCCAGTACTCATTCCTTCAAGGATAATAGAAAACGACCGGTTATCTTTTTCTTATTGTGTGGCTGATGAACAACCTAGCCTGCCAGTGTTAAACCGCCTATAGGTCTCTGACATGGTTTTATACAACATCGAGAATATCTCTCAGGAGTGCTGGATTCCTCACGATGTTTTCCTTCACCGTTTTAAGCAAGTGATAATCTATACTTATAATAAAATCGTAACTCGAAAGCCCGAAAATTTCAAATTCGCTTTTTGGTTTTTTTTTCTTTCGCAATATGTTATTTAATCGATACGACTGCTAAATCTGTTGTTTTTAAAATGTGAGTATTTTTGTCTGTTTGTATGTCCGAGGTTGGCGTCCAAACCAAGAAAAAGAAACAACTGAAAATTTGTAAAAAATATCGTCAAAAGCCGGGTCAACTTATAGGCTATTCAATATTGCGCATTTCCTCAAGGGAGCTGAGCAGTGATGTTAAATATCTCACACTCAGCATCTAAATTGGACGGATTTCAATAAAAATGGCACTGTTGTATAGCTTATCAAAAATGATAAGCACTGCAAAAGGTATCATTGCGCTTTATCACATGGGGACCTAGCACTTACCGGTTTTGTATTTTGATTAGTAGATTGTGAATGCCTATTTTAGCAGTATTGTCAACTGAGTAATTAGTTCCATACCGTACACAGGTGACTGGCACAGTCTAAGTATGAAGATCGAATCCCGGTACAAGAGATTCTTTTTGGAATTTATTAATTCATCATTTCTGTTCATTCGCAGAAAAACAACTTTATTTTAGTTTTGCGTGTCAGTGATATAATTCCATTTTTATGTGTTTCGCTTGCTGTCTTATATATTATCAATATGGTGAAGCACAGTGAAGATGTTACACGTTAGCGTTATGTACAATTTTTATCAATCAGATTTTATCATTAATCATAGTACTTCTTAGTAATATCTTAGGTTTGCGCGATCACTACACATTATAATAAAACAACTTTTAACCGTAACAATAATACACGCGATTAATCCGGTTAAAAGTTGTTTTATTATAATAGTACTTCTTTCCATAGAAAAGTCATTTTTAAACTCTGTCATAAATTATAGAAAAGAAAAATATATATACAAAATGGATCTACGTTTGGCCACCAACTCACCTGATGGCAAGCGACGGTGTGGCCGAGGATGGAGCACGTATATCCAGAATAAATCTATTCACTCTTAAGTAGAGTGGATAGATTTTGGGAGAACGATAGTTGGGGAGTTGATGCAACTGCTCACTCCCACAACGGCTTCGTCCGGTGGATGGTAAACAGCCGTGGTCGAACCCTCCGACCAGAGTTTGTTGCCTGTTTTGTGTGTAGGGATTCCATTTTAAGGGTGCACTCCTACGGACGCGGACAACTCAGCCCCCAATACCTATATAGTAACAAAACTATACATTCCCTCAGCCTGGCCTTAGGATTAATTTAATTGCCTGATCCATAAGTAAGCGAAATATCAAATAAGCATTACTGACAATTTTGTTAGAGGCTGTCCAGCTATTGAGGTGGTTGGAGAGTACATTCTCGATGATATTTTGAATTATTTATTTTATCATCCTTTGAGAATTCGATTAAAATTTTAAGTTTTAAGACCAAAGGTAATAATTAAGAACGTTGTGCGTACTAAAATTTCTTTTGAACTGAAGCTTCACCAAAAATAAAAGTCCTACAAGGTCCATGGCGTGTTCTATACTTGGCATCAAAAATTTCTCTTTTACGATGTTCTTGAAGCTTCAACAGTTGAAGTCGATCGATGTCTATTATCAACAAATGGGACTGAAAACTTAATGGGCCATCCAATGCACGAAAGGGTTTAATGAAAATGAATGTATCGGTAACGGCGGCTTATCAAATTTTTCGGTAATCCTATTGGGAAACAGAAAATGACGTAAGATCATCTATGTCGCATCTAGCTTTCAGCTGGTTGTACTGCTGCCGAATTCATTCATCATCCGTGTTTCTCAATAAATATATATCTGTTGGTTTTGAAGGCTCAAGTGAATAGGTATTTAGTGGTCAAGCGTGTAGATTGCTTAAAATCAGGTGAGTTGGCGGTGAAACGCAGGCCCATTGAGAATAAATAAAATTCTAATTGATGAGTGGAATCTTAATATTGCATCGTATAATCTACAACACTTTAAAAGCAGTAAGCGACAGCTGATATAGCGCCCCCATATATCTGCAGACAATCGCATGTGCTGTGGAAAAATCAAAGCAGGCGTCAGACCCTAGACACCCACTGTTTGACGGCCAGTTACCAGCACAACACCTAACCACCTAACAAGCCCGGCACAGTTATTTAAAATCGACCGAGGCAGTGTCAGGATGCCCAGTCGAGACTCATCGCAAAACTGTGGCTAGAAACTTTTCCACCACCCGCTAACAAATTAAGCATAAAGTGAACCTACCTGAAAACAATTTTGGACACACCAAGTGTGGATCTAGGCAACCAAATAATTAAAATTGTACCATCGACAAGAAGATGAAGAATCGTTTATTAATTATATTGTTAAGTAATCCTACTCCGGATAAATACTTCAGGCGCTCAGATTTTATGCGAATTCGCGGTAGTGAGCAGAGGTCGAGATGGCATAGCGGTCAGAGCGCCTGGAGCATTTATCCAGGAGGCGCAGGTTCGAATCCTGCTCACGACCGTATTCTTTTTTCCACTACAATTTATAACTTAAGTGTTTGCTATGCATGCATTAATGCTTTTTGAAGATTTATCTGTATGAGTTTGGGTTGCTAGGACAACTGTCAAGTATCTGAAAAGTCACGGCTGTCTGTACAAGGGTGGCGTCAATGAGGATAGACAAAAATAGAATAATGCAACAATTATTACCAAAAAAGGAAGGGGTGGAGGGCTGACATGAACAAACGTACCGGACCTTCTCAAAAAAGAAAAAAAACTGAAACGTCGAGCACGCACTCTTCATGTATGTAAGATGAAATCTATAGTTTCTGCCTACTGGAATGGGAATCAGGTGTGAGTTGGTTTGTATGATTAATTGAAATCTTAGTTTGGCGTCAAGATTACTTTGACGTGAGCAAAGCCACGGGTACAGCTAGTTAATTATAAATCAATACGCACATGACTTCGAAAAGACAGTAGTGCGTGCTTTGGGTTTGGACTTGCGACCTTCGACTTGTCAGTCCAACGGTCATCTAGGCTATCACTGCTACACACTGCGACCGGTTATTTGAAGTAGATGTATGATCGTAGCTTTATAATCATCATCATCATCATCTTTGATCTCATTAATTTGAAGTCGACGCAGTACACTTTTTTCTTTCAGACTTCTATAAATCCTGATCTCAGTACCTAGTCACTCCGATTCTAATCTGCCTGTGAGATAATAAATAACAGTGATATCTTACCCTTGTGCCAATTTTTAAAAGATTTACATATGCGTTATAATTGGTGATGCTTTAAAAGTCTTGAACAATGAAAGTACTTATAGATATGTTATTGGAATTAATCTTATGTGACCCTTGTTGATAAAAAAGTCTCAAATCATAAAACATCTAATAATCTTATTGGAATAGCTCTAGGTACTGAATACTTCAGATAACAGTCAACATATTAAATGGAAAAAGAATACGGTCGCGACCGTATTCGTTTTTTTTATATATCTTTAGAGTTGGCTAAGCATGCGTTAATGCTTTTCAAAGATTTATCTTGAACAGTCAACATGTTTGCAACATTTTATTTTTACATAACTACTTGCATGAAACAGTTGCGCTATGAAGTGTGGTTTATGGAAAAACAGTAAAATGACAGTACCTACTCTATCGTATCGTCTTCAATAATCCTGATCGGCTTACTGAATACGGTTTTATATAGATACTATTAAACTACGTGACTGAATTTATACTGAATAGTCTGATTAAATCTAAAAGAATACTAAGTACGCTCTGAGATAAGCATCTCATGGAGAGGCGCGTCACACTACAACGCATATTATTAAAACATGTTTGTTCAAACAAACGAATTTATCGCAATATTTATCCTTTGTACCAACATTGCCTCATCCATAAAACCAAACTCAAAAAAACAAAAAAAAAACAACCAAGGCACCGCTTTTTTAAAAGCGCAACCATTAAAAAATCAAGGAGACCTTAAAATCACCCGAATAACCTATAATTATATAGTTTTTAAACGGCAATTTTAACGACGCAGAGAATGACAAAAGATAAACTAATCGCTGTACCCTTCGGCTCGCGCCTCTACCTGGACCACGACGGACGAAAAAATAAATACCGCAAGCAACATTTAACTTGTACCCAATTTTGGATCGTGCCATTTATTACGTAGAACCTTTTATATACCGCCCTTTGTCTACGTCATTCTTTTACTTCACTGAAAATGCCGCCAAAGAAAATCGAAAGGCGGCAAGATCATAAGATCGAAAATCGAAGATAAAACCGTTAACAGAGTAGTACTAATTATTGTATGGTTTTAAAATTACATTGCGGGTCATAAAATTCATTGTTGTTAGAATATATTTAATTGTTTAGACAATTTTCTATAGACAATAGAGTTAGGCTTTAACTGTAAGGTACCGCTAGCAAGAATTAGTCTTGGGTGGTAAACATAACTTAAGATATTTATATTTTTTATGTAGGCACCCAGACGATTGATTTTTGCACGTATTTAATATTAAATATATGTAATTACGTTGTATGTATTTTAAAAACAAAATGTTGCAAAAGATATCATTAAATTAAGCTGCACAAATAAAATATAATTCTTCTATAGCCCACAGTACAAAAATATATATATTTGTGGAAGAGTAGTGAATACTTGTAAATATTGTGCATTTAAATTAATATATATATCTAATGCTAAACATCTTTTGAATCAAGATTAAAATTCCTGCTCATTTTACCTGAGCGCACATAATCTTGCCACGACAACCTTTGTAATGTTTCGAGGAAAAAACAATGGATGCCACGTGCCCTTTGATTTACAGAGGCCACATTAAATACCTTATGAACTTAAAATGCTGTTTATAACTCCACGGCGAGTTATTAAAATATTTAATACAAAAAACCAAAGTGTTCACCAAGAATTCCCTGGGAAAGTATGTTACGCATGCTTGAAACTCGATCGTTGGCCCACACGTGCTCCCGCGCAGCGTATGAATGGGACAGGGAGGAGGGTGGGGAAGGGCCGCGGGGCGCGGGGAAGGGAAGAAGGCTTTTTTCAGGCAGTAGAAGCCGAGGCGCGGGCGGAGACGCGCGTCCTGTGCTTGCAAGCTCCTGTGTGAACTGACATTGAAGTTGTGTGTTTGTTAAGTGTGAACTCGATCCTTATAATTTGTAAGTATTAAACTTGTTTTTTTTTTGTATATGTAATGTTGATGTAGAGATTAATATTTAGTGAGGCGCGGATCTTTTGCCTCATTCATTTGCAAAGTGATGTAAATTTATTGAAAACTTAATGACTCTTTTTAAAATTTTATTTTAGATCCTCAGCGACATTTTTCTTATATTTTCTTTTAACTTTTGATTTAACTGCCTTAAATTAATTTTAGGTTAAATTAAATTAAAATTGTCGCTTAAAAGTTTGATAATTTCAAAGTAATTAATAAAATTAATTATTTATCAGATACAAAAATGTCTTCGGACCCTGCCCCGCTGTCGAAAACGGCAAAGTACAAGAAGATCACCAAACCACTTTTGGAAAGAAAACGGCGCGCGCGCATTAACCGCTGTTTGGACGAGCTCAAAGATCTTATGGTCGGAGCTTTGGAGGTATGTACAAGTAAAACATTATTATTATTTCAATAGTTTTATAATTTATTTTAGAATAAATAAATAAAAATGATTTAATTATGATTTGATTATTTGACCGTTGTAAATTAAATTCATGTTGCGTAACTATTAGTAATTAAATACTCAATAATTATCTCAAAAGTTGACTAACGGAACTGAGTCATAAACATAATAAATATAATTCCAGGAAATTACTAGACAAACAACATGTTTAAAATTTCTATATTTAGCACACAAGTGTTCTATTTAAAGTAGTGAGTTATCAAAGATAAAAGATAACATGTACATAATAGATACGACAGTCTATTAATAACTTATTTCATTAGCTATATAACATAAAAGTCCCTGTTGTTACTGTTCATCAAAATGCAATCCATCATTCATTCACTCACACCATTTATTTTTATCACAACCGGTCGTCCTTCTGTTTATTACTGCGTACTTAACATGAGCCGTACGGACACCAAACTGGAATATAAAAGTACAAGTTCCATTAAGAAACAAGAATTGCTTATTCACATATACAGTTATATTAATGTGACGTTTTGTAGCGTGAGAAACGCGCCGCGCACCTGCTCTTACTCTACTCACTTTTGCCTTTTTTCTCGCAGATCGATGACGACAACCTCAGCAAGTTGGAGAAGGCAGACATCCTTGAATTAACCGTTAACCATCTCACTAAACTACATAGCCCTAGAGACCCGGTTTTGGAAGCCAAGAAATTTCAAGCGGGTTTTGGACAATGTGCGGCTGAAGCGTGCCGCTTTATCATGTCCGTGCCCGATTTGGACGCGAATGTCAGTCAAAATTTAATCAGTCACCTATCAAGACTAATCACCTCTCAGCCCCTTACGATTCAAGTACCAGAAAGGCCCAACTTCTCGCCACCGACCTCACCGTCTTCCGTCATCTCCGATAGACAACATTACTACAGTGATCACGACAGATCTTCTTCAGACGCAGAAGATTCAGTATACTCCGGCGATGGCCCAAAACAGTGGGCATACAATAGACCTACTGTGAGGGTTGCCCATAAAGTACCTCCCGCAGGGCTGCTCACAACGGTCGAAAATATCAACCATCACAATGCGACAGAACAAATGAACGGCCAGAGAAACGGGGCGTATTTCAAAAGAGTTCCCGCCGAGGCGAAAGATGTAATTCTGCAAAAAATACGACAACACATAATGGATAAGCGCAGCAACGACAACGTTGACGTGAACATGAGCGCGGAGCCAGCGCCCGAACCAAAATATTTACACAGAGACGAACCGTACAGAGGCGATTATACGTATCAATATTCACCACCGAACACGAACAATGATACTCTTGATCTTCGGAAGGTTAGGTCACCAGCGAAGGCTAATGAAGCGGCAAGGGCTAGCGAAGCGGTGTACTCGCCGAAAAAACCTGTCGCATGCTCCGGCGCTAATCAATTAGACGCGACTCCCCAGAGCAAAGTTGAGGTAACGCCCAGTCTTCCGGAACACTGCGAATTGCCGATGGATTACAGCAACTTACCACCTAAAAAGAAAAGGAAATTGATTGAGTACCAAGAGTACAAAAAGCAAGAGGCAGCTCGTCGCCAACTCGAAGCTTTTTACGATGAAAAAAAAGAACGGCATGGCGAAGGACCACCGGCGGATGAAGACAGCAAATGGCGCCCTTGGTGATGTGTCCTCGTCTCACTCGCCCATTGTGATATTAATAGTCTCTTCTTCCATAAAAAAGCTTTAATTTGTTTTAATTTATCTAGGTATGTTTAGTCAGTAGTTTTTAGTCTCTTAAGTGCCTTAAATTTGCTTTAAAATTGTTAATATGAACTGAATAATATGTATGTGCCATTTATTTGATCTCGATGTCTTCCTATAAATTGTACCTATGTCGACATGCGTAGTCTTCCATGTACAATAACAATTGATGAAATTTACAATAAAATAAAATAATAAACGACGCATATATACAAGTTTTGTTTTTGAAACCCCAATCCCAGTCTTATAAAAATATAAATACCAAACCCATCACAGTATGAGATGACAATCTCTGATTAATGGAATGCTTGATTGGGATTATGGTGTACTATATGGATATGGATAACAAAAGAAAATAATATTAGCTTTTTGACTATCTCTTTTGTCCCAATCGAGGCTGCTGAGCCTGGGGGCCTGTTCAATTCCCAGGTTATACAAAGTTAAATTGGGTTTTTCTGCTAGAAAATTTCTAGTAGCAGCACGGAGTTTGGAACTATGACCGGTTGATGGCAATAATCTATATCCACTTAAGAAATGGGACTTAATAATAACGTAGGTAAAATGTGGATGTTCAACTGTGTACGTCTCTGCCTACCCGCGTACGACGTGATACTTTAAAACAATTGAAAATTCCAAAGGCTTTCTCGTACACAAAATATAGGTAAGAATAAAAAAAAAAACAAAGTAATAAGAAGGCTAATCTATTAAATAATTTAGTTAAAGTGGGTATCTCGTATTATATAATAAGAAATAAAGGGTACTTCAGTAATTATTAATTACACTAACTACTCTAAGAATAGCATTTATGCACACCCGTTTAGAGATTGCACATAAATTACTTAATATACCTGCCTAGGTACTGTTTAAAAAAATATAGGTACTTTCTCAACATACTGATTGCCAAAACCGAAATCTGTGTTACCCACTTATATGAATAGTAACGGTTGTACCTGGTGTGCTGAGTAAGTCTTACAGTAGCTATGGAATTAACAAGACTTAATGGTACCTAATTAAATAACCCCTAAGATGATTATGAAGAATATTTGCAATAAAAAATATAGCGCTCTTCAAACTTTTGTAGTGATGGTTTAACAATGCTACATGCAGTGACCTCTATGAGAACATTATAAAAACTGAAAATGCCATCTGTTATACAATTTAATGAAACTTAAAATTTACAAGTCTTAAGAAAACAACGACAATGTTCTAAATAACGCCATCTGTTATTCATGTTACGAAACTGACATCTATGAACACGAGTAGTAAATAAATTTACTACATAGATGGCAGCCAATTAAGTGCTGCCATCTATGAAGTAAATTTATTTTTTACAGCATAACTATTCAGTAATAGAGGGCGCTTTAAGACCGATTGAATTGTTTATTATTTATTTTTGATACATTAGCAATCATAAAATGCTTATTTTAATAAATTCATTAATATTAAAGATTCATAGCAATTCAAAATAATAATTTAGAAAATAAAATTTATTTCATTTTCTGCTAAAAATAATAAAATAATTAATCACGTTATACGATGATAGTAGGTAACCTAAAATCATGAAATAAATTTGAAATGATCATATCATAAAATTAGTATTTCTACTCACCACTAGATGGCATAAGTCGTCTTCTACTTCCAATTTCAAAGCGCTATACTTTATCGTATCGTATCGTAGCCGTAGTGTACCTAGTAGTGGAGTGGAGTATAGTGGGGCGCGCGCAGCAAATCAACTTCATTCATTCATTGACGCGCCGGCCGGCCGGTCAGTCGATTATTTAGTGGCTGAATGACAGGTCGCTGACAACGAATAACAAAATGCTCTGCGCGTGCAAATTGTAACGAACTATTTCGAAGTTTGAAATACGAATTTGACAGTTATTGTTTTGACATAAATTGACAATTAATTGTAAATAAATAATTTGTGAAATCTGGATTGCTTATAGTGTTTTAGTGATGAATTGTTATAATGGTGTGGTGGAAAGTGTTACCATGTGCAATGTTGTGGTAAGGCGATGCTTGTAGGAGAACAATCGCCGGCACCACGGGTGGTGGCCGGTCTAAGAAAACTTCGACCTGAACTAACTCCTGGACCTGTCCCTACGCCTGTAGATCCTGATTTTAGGATATCAGGTTAGTGTGCACAAACAAGTGTAATTATGAAGGCAACTAGTTTCTTCGGCTGAACTATTTATTATTGTAATAATGTCATTGATAAAATCTTAACCAACTAGAATTAGTGAAACCGGTCCCATTCAAAATTATTCATAATAGCTTGCCTTCAAAGTAATTATAACTATCTAAACCGTTGTTGAACTTTACAAGTATTACCTATAAATATTGAATAAACAACCGGCTCCCGCCAAGCTCGTTTTTTTTTTATGCCGAACATGTGGAGAACTAATGCTAATGGCACAGCTAGTCGTGCAAATTGAATATTACACCGGCCATTCGTTCAAACACAATATCAGCTGTAGAACGCATGTTTCACATAACTTGTATTATACTTGCATTATTAGTTGGCTAGTTGGCAAGATGACTTAGAATAACTTAGATAACATGCCTTACTTATGAACTGGCTGCATATTTTGCAGGTTGCAAGTTACATTCTGTTTTAAGCTGTTGCCTCAGTCATTAGCAGACACAATAGATTTTTATTGTTACAACAGATCTGTACGTTACGGAGCCGAAAGGACCTTTCGGATACTTTTGTATGAGAGAAAAAAAAAATTAGCTACTCGACATACCTAAGTAGGTACCTTTTTGTATCAGTATTTAAGACACTGAATACCTAGCTAGGTACCTGTTTACAGGTTTTATTCGTAGACATGTCTTTAAGTCTGATGTATCATAATTCGCAGGTTGTAGTTTCGTCAGCTAAGATAAACTTATGTATCTAGTAGAATCCTGTCTATACTTAGTAGGTATCTAGGTTCTTTATTGTTGATTTATAACATTTGGGTAGGTAGGTATTAGGATAGTTGACAGGCTTTAATCCACTCTTTATCTTAAAAATACTTGGTAGTTAGGTAGGAAGTTAATGAAGTTGGACCAGTCTTCTGTGTAAGAATTTATAGTTATAGGCTGGCAACTTTTATGTGGAATGATCTCTGCCTAGATTATGTCTTCGTTGTCTATTTCCAATAAAAAATTGTCAGTCAACAATACAGTCAGCAAACAATAAAGTAAACGGTAATGTTTACTTTACGTGTCGATTTACCTACAGATACCCACATAGTTAGTCTGCGCTGCAGTCTAGACTTCTAGACAAGTCGCGATCGATAGTTTTGAGTCAAGACTCAAAACTGTAAGATAGAGGTAACAAGATTATCGCTAACCTACTTGCTCACTAAGTACCTACCTACATACGATTACCCACTTAGAAGGCACGCATCATAAGTCTTCCATAACCCCATTTTGTTTTACAGAGGTGCGCTCTAATTTATATTAGCTGATTTATGAAAAAAAAAAGTTTAATCCAGCTCTATTTTTTTATTATTAATAGTTGTAAGACAAAAGGACCTAAATAACTGGCCGATAAATTAATTTTAAAAACGGTCTCCTTATCGTGTGGTTGATGAACAACCTCGGGTCAGAGTTTAAACCACCCGTAGGTCTCTGACATGGCTTTACACATTATCGAGAACAGGCATCTCTTAGGAGTGCTGTTACCTCACGGTGTTTTCCTTCTCCGTTTTAAGCAAGTGATACTTAGTTTATGCACATGACTTCGAAAACACATGCGTGCCTTGGATTCGAACTTGCGACCTTTGACTTGTCAGTCAAACGGTCATACCAATAGGTATGTTACCAATTAAAAAAAAAGTATGTTACCTGCCTATCTATAATTTGTATTGTCACACATCACAGTTCCCATGACCCTAAAGCTACCTGGCAATATTGCCATATTTAAAAAAGAATACATAATCTGTGGCGCATCCCTGAAATTTGACGATAAAAACACAATAGAAAGATCCATCAGCCGTTCGTAAGAGATAAAATCAGCTGAGCGACGATGAAGTATCACAAAAGTAATTTCCTACTTAGTTCACAGAAACTTTGCTTCAAACATTATTTTAAATTTTTAATGTATCATATCCCTTCCGTCGATTTTTTCGTGGTAGGTAGGTATAATCGTTTCGCGCTATTAAAATTTGGCTTGCATTGTTTTAGATTATTTTACTAAATAATTAATCTAGGACCTACATGACATGTAGGTCCTCGATTAATTATTACCTACCTACCTAATCCCTTTTATCAGAAACAGTTGGGTTTAATATAAACCAAACCACCTATTTACCTACCTATATTTTGAGTTTATTATCAGATAAACGATAACGATGTTTATCGCACATGTTATTTGTATGTCAATGGAAAAATTTGTGTCATCCAAAATATTTGGCAGACGGTAATTGAAAATGCATTACCTACAAGTTAAATAAAGGTTTATTAAACTAAACGCAATATAGTAGCCCGTACGTGATCGAGATAAATAAATTTTCAATCTCACCTCTACAATGGATGACCAAAGACACTTAGGACATGAAAAAATTCATTTAACACTTAAGCGGCTTTTATCTGTGTTCCCCTCTCTCTGTTACACTTGTAGTTTGACAGTTCTGTGACAGTGACAGGATAATGATTTATTTAATCTATGCCAAAGCACGTGCTAAGAAGTATTTATTTATCTTGACGTTAGTCATAATTGGTGTTGCCAGGTTGACTATGTCAAATTTCGGGACAGGGGGTTAAAAATATCAAGATTTCGATTTTTCAAATCGGGATAACAAAAAAAGCGCGACGGACGTTCAAATTTTTTACCAACTTGATTGCTTCAAAGTCAAAGTCAAAGTCAAAGCATTTATTTCAATTAGACCGTTTACAGGCACTTTTGAATTGTCAAAAAAATAAACTAGTTCTAACTCTTTTTCATCAAACAATTACAATATTTTGGTTACATTGTATTTATAATATAGAAATCAAAATCGAAATAGAAATCAATCTTCGAAATCAGGACATTGGGCATCCCGATTAAGGGTAGGTAAGTCGGGACGAGTCCACAGACCCTTGAACATCGGGATGTCCCACACAAATCGGTACACTAGTCATAATCGACACTGCTTTCAGTGACCTCTACTCACCCTTCTGACATGATCTCTTACACCTAAGTATATCTAGACGCGAAGCGGTTTCGACGTCCAACCAATTTCGGAAAAGTTAAGATCCCTCTTAGCGAGTCGTAGCATACATAGATATAAGATTAGGTACTCTTGTTTGAAATATCTCTGTACCGTACCAATACTAATTAATCAATTATAGTATCTATTCTTAGCGTTATTGATCGCAAAGTAACTTGCAGAACTTTGGTGATTGTCATAACACCTAAAAAACCGTGTATTGTTACGCAGTTTTTTACGAAGATACCTACGTCAATACATTGACTGCTAAACACTACTTATTGTACTTACATGTAAGTACTTAATTACACGATTAGAAGTCCTGTAACTGCGGCTTAAGATTATTTGTAAAGTTTAAGCACGAAACCGGCTATCTACGTTGTCTCAAGGCCATATTTAATTCCTACAAGTAAGAAAATTGGATGAAGCTACTCTTCAAATTATAGGTCATCGAGACGACTCCCGCCAAGAGAAAAAAATATTAAGACCACCCTCTGCTTTAGCTAGTACCTATATGAAAAATTCATGATAGATTTCTCTCAATCTCCATTAATAAAATTTATGGACACAATAGCCATCAGTACAATCATGCACGCATTAATTTACTATAAAATGGAAGGAATCACTGAGACAGTCGGTTCCCAAACTTTCCTTCAATTAACCACGAATTACTGGTACTTAATCGATTAATTTAATTACTTGACTAACCTGCCATGAAGATACAATATTTATTACACAATAGATACTCAATAGTTTCCTACATTACGCTTTGTTTGAAGCTAAGAACGATTAAATAAATTGAAAGAGAAGTCTTCTGATATTTCCCGCCATCTTTGATCGAATATGGCTGCGGGTCATGAGATTTTGAGTTCAATTGGCTCAAATGAATGAAGAATCCAATCATACCAACCGTATGCCTGACCTATGACAACATGAGCAGTGTTGTAAATTGGATTTTACTGTTAGACGAACTAGACTTGTGCCCTATGTATCCACGATAACCTCAGCCTCAACCCATATTATGTTTTCCGTTGACGCTGAAAACTGTAAGGAACCTAACCGTTTGAAGTTTCTCAAGCATGAGAGAAATTATTGTACCTATATCTTCTTCTATCATCATGTCAGCCCTTTTTGTGTCTACTACTGGACATAGACCTCTCCTTATAGACTTCCACTATAAATGGCTTTGAGCTGTTTGCATCCGACAGTTCTCTGCACCCTTCACTAGGTAATCGCTTCATTACGTGGAAATCCATTTTCTCTTTCCTAGATAAAACAATCTTTTATATTTACAATTGTGTGTTTTTCTCGGGTTTGTCCAGTTGCCAGATAACTGATTTTTATTAAACGGAAAATTTACAAGTCATAGTTAACTAACCACTTGTGATTCGGTTTATGGTTGAACAAGACGTTACAATTAATTTAAAACATAACAAAAAGCTCGCCAGTATTTTATTTTTATTTCACAATTACCAAATCTTACTATCCTTTAAAGTTACAATATTAACTAAGCCATCTCGACCGTCGAGATGGCTTAGTGGTCAGAGCGCCTGGAGTATCTATCCGGGAGGCGCAGGTTCGAATCCTGTTCGCGACCGTATTCTTTTCCATTTAATATTGTAACTTTAGAGTTCGCTAAGCATGCGTTAATGCTTTTTCAAAGACATATCTTGAATTACTATCCTTTGTTATCCGGGATAATTTAAGCATTCTAATGATACCACATACATTTAAATCAATTCAGGTGTTTAGAAGTTATGATGGATTAAAGACTCATAAACATACATGTTACATATTTACATGAATCTAAAACATAACATTCCATTTTTGGGTAGTCATGTAAATAGGCATATAAATTCTCTGGCCTTGAGAATGCTGACAACCTATTCATCTTAGAGCCGTTCGGGGCATTACGGGGTTCATTCGGAAAATATCGCTTATGTTTTGAAGTGAATATTTGGCTATAAATTAACCGTAGAATTATATACATATATTACATAAAGTATGTTAGATGATTATGCATATTTTTATCATTTGCTCTATATGTATAGGACGGGTTCAGGTCAACAGCTTGTACATTACACGTAATGTAATTTTATGTTCTAACTTGATGAATAATCTGTTCCGTACGTTGACACGCCTAGCCACATTGTGGTTAGCA
Organism: Xylocampa areola; assembly: GCA_935421205.1. Classification (NCBI taxonomy): domain Eukaryota; kingdom Metazoa; phylum Arthropoda; class Insecta; order Lepidoptera; family Noctuidae; genus Xylocampa; species Xylocampa areola. The sequence goes on from OW285215.1 coordinate 12,903,009, forward strand.
CCCTCTACAGAGCCGCTCTGAATTTGTGATAGCATTGTGTCAAATACAATAATACCTACTTGGTCTGACCTCATTCATGTAGCTAGATTGTGACAGTAAATGCTACACTGAATGTCTCATGGCTTTTTCATAAAACCACTCATAATTTGCTGGTTTTGATTAAGTTAGCAAATTGACACCTATGTAATATACCTATAATATCGAGGCTTAATTGTCAAGGAAACGGCTAGGATATGAGATCGATTTTGACGGGTTATTCTCGAAAATTTATCTGCTCGATTGACTATTGAAAATGTATGTTAGTACATTTTAATGGCGCCAAATTAGCTTATAACGTAATAAAGAAATCTTAGACACAAACTCTATTAATATCGGCAAAATAAAAAGATCGTACGAGCACGACCATGCGACAAATGCGACGCGATGACCTAATGATCTTGACTTTGGAACTCGATACTAACTCCTCGAATTGAGTACCAATGTACAATTATTCATGATGCAAAAAATGCAGGTGGAATATTATACTATGCATTGTGAATACGAAATACGATGGTACGACCACCGAGTACTTATAGATTGTGGAGCAATTTCAAATTCCTATCAAGTAAGGGATTTTGTATTTGTAACGATAAACTGCAGCTAAGGCTTAGTAGCATTGTTTATCTTTAAGTTGACGTCATTTTATTTTTTATCTTTCAAACACTTCAATATATTTGAAAAAAAAAAAAATAAGTACGTAGTACGTAGTATCCAAGTAGTGATACGTTTTACGCGAGACGTCCCGATTTTCAGAGATCTGTGGATGAGTCCCGGTTTACCTTTAATCGAGAAGCCCCATGTTCCGATTTTGGTGCAATATCTACTTGTAAAGAAAAACATTTTAATTCAGTAAAAAAAATTGGTACAACGTGTCCGTCGCACTTTTTTGTTGCCCGATTTTAAAACCAATTTTGACGTCCTGTCTCGAAATTTAGAATCTAGTAGTCAGCCTGGCAACACTATATCCAAGTTTCCTTGTCACTTGATTGACAATGGAAAAAGATGACAACACACTTCATAACCATTTTAGATAACAGCACGATAAAGGGAGTAAGATTGATGAAATTAGTTTGACATTCGTTGTTAGTAGATTAAGCCCCCTTTTAGTAATTTGTTAGTTACTTACTGGAAATACCAATAATTAAACATGTCATTCTAGCTAGACTATATTTATCGTTCAGTATAATACCTCACCCTTACACTGTGTTGTTTTAAATACCATCAACATCATCTTTTTTTCTAACCTCCCGTGTCACTGCTGGGCAAAAGTCTCCCCCATATTCGTCCACACCTGTCTATGTGATAATAGCAAGCCATTAACATCAAAAAGTTGTTAATGTACTCCCATAATCATAATCGGGTTTTAGCTAAAATGTCTCTCAACTCTGTTATCAACTCTTCCCATGGACGTTTATTTGAAGCTGTGAATTTAATGTAAGTTGACAGGAACGTCAGTATAATAGATACAGCCGTGGTATTATAATTTTGTTACTTCATATTTTCGCGGTTTATCTCCTGCATGTTGTTTGATGCCCGATTAGATAAATTAAGCCCTGTTAACCTTGCACTGACCGTTGCATCAGAATGAATCGATCAAGAGCCTTATCGATGACGCATCTGTTAGGAAACTCTTGACATTATAGCGTACTGTGTATATATAATAGGTCATAATTATGCATTTAATTGCACAAAGCTCAGTAAGGTAATAGTTACATAGAATACGTAATTTCTATGCTCAAACTATACATCCAAATTTCATTGATGAAACCTTTACCATGGTTGATGAAAGTTTAATTAAGTGTTCAGATTATCAGAAACTTAAAATTCTACGCACCAATATTGGTAAATTAATAATATCTCTACAGACGGGTGTCTGTCAGGATGGCTGGACTAAACGAGATAATTGTTCCAGCCATGGTCACACAAATTGTAATCTTCAGATCGCGTACATGCAAGGTCAATGTTACAGACATTACTATAACTAGGTACGATTTTAACCAGTTTTTCTTCTTTCGCAGGCGTTCTTCGCCAGTATTACAATGACGACACAGAATCCTGGGCATGGGTGCGGGTGGCCGTGTGCAGTGGATGCCTGCTTGCCTGGAGAGACGGTACCTTGCCCAGGCGGGCAGCGGCGCGGCTGCCCCTGCGAGACCTGCACCTACGCACTGCACACACCTTGCCCAACGCCTTTCAGCTATCCCGGCTCAGAGACGACTCTGCTGTCGCCACGTTTCAGGTAATTATCATATAAAACCCATTTCTTAACACGCATTTGAAGTCTTTCCTAATAACGGTGGTAAATAAGCACAGAACTAAGCCTTTTTTTATCACGGAATAAAAATCGTTACCGTTATAAAACCAAAAGCACGCAGTTACATCTTTTAAATTTTATGTTAAAATAACCAGAATAGAAAACTTATTTTACCCCACTGATATAAGTTTACCTTAAATGTTTGACCCTTGGGCGCTAAGGACTACGCACCTTTATTTACTCCACGTTGTGTATTTGAGGTTTTAGTAATTAAGACGGAATTACCATAGGAAGCAAGCATAGGTACATAATAAATTGATAAAAATATACTTCCATAAGCAGTAGTCGGTTGAACAACAAAAAGTGCGAAGTGGAAAATCACGTGAAGTGCGCTGATGCAAAAAGTCACGAGTTCTCATTTAACAAGTCTTAAACAGAAATCAACCAGTATACTAAGCTGTTCATCAATCATGTGATGACTTGAAATATTTACCCTAATGTTTAACCCTTAAAACCTAGTTACCCCATTGCTTTTTTTTATTATAATTATTAAATCACAAGAGGTATGTACACTTTTTTAAAGTACAATGGTCTACTAATTCCCTAAAATCGACGATCATAAATAATAAATTTTGAGGATACGACGAAGATCGGTATTCAGTAAATTAGACGGAACTAGCCGAACTGGGAAGCAGGTACGCATAAATTGATAAAATACACTTCCTTTGTAAGTAATCGGTGGAAGAACAAAAAAATATTTGTAGGAAATCACGTGTAATATGAAAATACTAGCTGTGCCCGCGATTCCGTCCGCGCGAATGTTGTAAATTAACACCATGTGTGTATGAACACAAATTCATAATAAATTGATTCTCAGCTCAACCCAATGCAAAGCAGCAACTAAGGACTACGTTATGTAGTTTTTACGTAAACAAAACTTTTAAACCTATTTTTTTCTGATTTTTATTTTATCTGTGCCCCGCCGTTTCACCCGCGTTAATTTGAGGAAAAAACGTATTCCACCAGCAAATCACCAAAATATATTCCACCAGTGCCCTTCTCCCATGACTGCGCCTAGCACATCATAAATGCGCCTAGCACATCATAAATGCGCCTGCCTCGTTGGTCTAGTAATCCCAAGCGCAACTGCTGAGCATGAGGTCTCGGGTTCGATTCCCGGGTCGGGCAAAGTGTTTTTGAGTTCTTCTGTTAGAAAATTCTCAGTAGCAGCCCGGAGTTTTGAAGTGTGCCTGGCAGATGGCAATAGCAATAGGCTCACCGCCTTTTACATGGGATTTAATAACAGCATTGGTGAAATGTGAGTGTACGACTGTGTACGCATATAATTTTTGTTTTCTAAAAACGTTGCCCCACATTAGAAATTTCAAAGCCAATCGCGTCGTAATTTTATTAGTGGTAGTTAGGAGCTAAGCCGATTCAGACATCTACGGGTGACTTGGAATAACTCAAACATGTTGGCTTTACGAGCTAACAACTATGTTAGCTTTTGACACTAGTCAAAGCCGCACGAATGAAGAAGAATCAATACTTATGTAGTCTATGAATAATTTACCGATTGCGAAATGTTAGCCTAAAATCCCTTTCAAAGTGAGAAATAGCTACATTACCTTCCCAATTAGGATGCTATTCAATGCTGAAGAATATTAAATTGATGGATGATGTTCTATAAATTTGTCTCATGATAGTGTAGTGTCCGTTATTGAAAACGGCAATTCATCATGTACTGTTTTGCCGTAATTTACATGCAAGTGTCAAGTGTAATTTATATGTTATAGATAATATAATAAAATAGGTGTAATAACGCAAAATCCGAGAACTGACGGAATCCTTGAGGACACGTGAGCCACGTATAATATTTCAAGGTTCTAATATGACAATTTACACGCAGATGTATCCTATTATCTTTTCTTATTTCTTCTTTTTCTTTATTATTTTTTCTTTTTATCTGTATTCTTTTTACCAATTAGTCTCATCCATTTTTCCTTTTCCTTAGCATCGACAGGAAACCTTTTAGTATAAAAAAATATATCATAAAAATGTGAAATTCTCTTGAATTTGCAGTAAAAATTATGTAAACAACATGTTCATTACGCTATCACATATAGGCTCAGTGCTCACCGCCTTAAGGTGATAGCGCAGGAATCACCAACTAGTTTCATTCGGGGTCTAATCAAATTCAAATTCAAATCAAATTGCGAAGAATAATAGTAGCGCAGTTCGTTAGATCATTATTAAACTAAGGTCCGCACAAAGTAGGTTGGTGGTCTGGATTCGAACCGCATTTGGGGACTACTGTGATAGCGTGATGAAATATATTTATAACGTAACCTGGGCCACTAAGCTACGCTAAGCTTTTCATATGTTATAAACGTTCGGACAGACACACCGAAAAACAGACAAAAACGCAACTAAAATTTTGAAAAAATTATTGCTGTGCAGCGATAGTTGGTAGATCTACACATATAATAAATTCTGATATCGGAACTCTTTGTTCTAAAATTTCATCGACACAATAGTCGACACTGACAAGTCACTATTTTGCATACATGAAATGAAAATTTATATTAGAACAACGTACTCAATATTGCTTTTATCACCATTGTTTTTTACTATAGAGAAAATTCACTATTTTCTTGATAGGATTTGGTTTTCAAAATAAATTCTCTAAAGACAGATTTTTAAAATATGGCCATGAAAATATATGCTGTTGTTGACAAATTTACCTGTGAAATGAATCTTTTTCTGGGTTATTTTTATAAGAAACATCGCAGTCACCAACACAACACATAGGCATTGCTTATAAATTTTAAAACTGTATAAAATATACAGGATTCACTGACAATACAGCAAATATAAGTTAGCGTGATTTTTGACAGTGACACTGGAGAAAACAACATCTGCCAATAGTGCTGACTGAACCTAAATATGCTTTCTCATTCTAACATGTGATATTTCCGTAAGAGTTTCCATTCCCATAGTAGGCTTTGTTGGTCTTTTTCTATCCTACGTTTATGGTTATTATAGTAGAGTAGAAACATTTTGCTGTATTTGTGAAGGTGTCTGTTGTGAACACATAGTAAATAATGTTTATGTTCCTCTATTTTTATGTGTGGAAACGTTGACTGCCTCGTTGATCTAGTGATCTCAAGGGCAGCTGCTGAGCGTGACGTTTTGGGTTCGATGTCCAGTCGAGCAAACTTGGGTTTTTCTGTTAGGAAATTGGTCGTTTGACACCTCCGTGCTTCGGTGAGCACGTAAAGCCGTCGGTCCTGCGCCTGGTGTCACACCGGTTGTCTCGGATTGCCGTCCTATTGGACTATGAGAGAGAAGTCAGAGGAAGTGCATCTATGTTTGCGCATACACTTGTGCGCCATCATATCTCCTGCGTACTCGACTAATCTCCGTGAAGATAGGCCAACGTGACCGAAATACGGTCGGGAGAAGTGTGTAGAAATCCGGAACTCCACTATTTTTTTCCTGGATTCCGGGATCGTAACGTTCGCCGCAGCCTCGGCAGGTTATGATCTGTAGAATTCGACTCTCTTCTTCGTATCGTATGGTTGATAGTAACCCTAGTGTCAGAGTTAAACAGCACGGAAGTCTCTGACATAGCTTACTTAACACATAATCGAGAATATCTCTGACGCGTGCTATATTCCTCACGATATACCATTATAATCAATTATCATTATTAATAATTTATAATACGCAAATGGTTTCGAAAAATCAGTGAGGCTAACTTTGGATTTCGATCTGCCTTTAAATTGCCAAACGAACGGTTCTGATACTAGACTATCTCTGCTAATGTGGTACTTTTTATACTGCGAAGTGCATCCATTTCCTCGTCGCGATTGATTTTGCGATGTCCGGGAAGTGTGGAACTGTAGATAGATGAAAAAAAGTAACGGGTATGTGTTATATTACGATAGCGTGCCGTCTTGCCGGAAATATGCACGGTGTAGAGTTTCACTGAAACCGGAGCACATGTTACCATAACAATTGTGAGGCCGTTTCGAGATGTGCTAGATAGACAGACTGTTTTATATTGTCTTGCAAGTTGCGTTTATGAAACGCTCGAGTCTTTCGCAAATGCCGAATTCGTGAGAGATTCTTTTTAATATGTTTCGAAACATGTAGTCGTACTTTTTAGGTACTCTCGTGGATTTACGTCAATAATATGGTAGGTATTTCAATTACGCAACACGTGCATAGTATTTTCCCGCATTCGAGTACGTATATACTAAATCGTCAATAAAAATTATAGGCATTTTTTTCCTGTATCGTACATATTTTCCTCGTTAAAATCAGGCAGGATATTTTTTACGAAGGAAAATTTAATCGTATCAAGTCACATGCATACAATAATATAACCAAACATATCATTTATATATATATAATTTAAGTATTCCTCAATTTACTTATTAATCATCATTGTCCCACCATTGCTGTTGTGTCTTGTGACCACAAACTGCCACAAATTATCTGTCCCGATAACAAAACGTAATAAATCACAGATTTGTGTTTACAAGATTATTAATATGCATCTGTATTGGATATTATTATCATGTCACGTACATCGTACGCCACTGGTCATTGTCCAAGAGACAATGCTTCCATAAATAATTATCAATATACACGTTACATAACTGATGACTCTCCGACTACGAACTAATGGAGAATAAAAATATTTAGACGTCGAGTCTAAATATTTTCCGCTTGTTTGGGATTCGATTAATGGGATGAGATTTTTGATTGTTATTAATGCAAGTGAGATCTGTATTATAAATATGGTTTTGAAAATATAACAACGGAATGATTCATCGTCATCATTCAGGTTCTGTAATTAGCCACTGCTGAGTAAATGCTCTTTTTTGTTAATCCAACAGTCTCAGTCCATTGCTTCAATTTACTCCGAATGAATAATAAATAATGTTTGCTACATAAACCAAAACTTACCACAAATGTTTATACAAAATATACTAATGTTACTTCATAGCTAAGCCATTGCAACTCAACGTCTTCCAAGACGTTCGATCCCCCTTCAAATAACGCCTTTCTCACGATTCGTACACTTTAATAGACCTCAATAAAGCGAAACAACCGTAAATCAAAGACCTTTGTGCATTACGATCTTTTGATGCAGCTATTTACCATAAGAAGGGCTAGAGCGCGAAGGTGTTGACACGTAAAAGAAACACGTTTTATGAAAACTGATCGTAATGCTCAGCCGTCTTTAAAAAACATCTATGAATGCAATATGACCGTGACTAGTTCAGTCCTCACGATCAGCTGTTCCATTATTGTCACCCTACCAACCCTGCATTCTCACTTTTTATAGTTCACGGGGAGGAGCTACTTCTTATAAAATAGCTACATTATGCAAATTGTAACGTTTCTTCAACAGATTAAGTCATAAATCTTACTTTTATAATAAGTATAACCCGTCGCAGCTGAATGTTTCAATTAAGTTTATTGTTACAGACTTGCAATGCGGCGGAATACGCGAGATGGGTGCGCGCGCTCTGCGTCGAGATCCTCGGTCAGACGCCGCTACCGCAAGTCCGATTTCTGGACGTGCTGCCCGCCGCGGATACCGCCAGTCGGGAACCAAAGAAAGAGGCTCCTCAACAGGAGACACCCTCTTGCCCACCTAAACCGCCCCCGCGAGCTCGTAGAAGGTTATTGACCTCTACGGAGACGCAGCTTACGCGCAGGGACCACTCTCCCGCCGCCACGGACGAGGGCATCGTCGTCGAAGACGACGACTACGACTCATCGTCCGATCGCAGCCTGGACTTAACCCTCTCCCTCGACGCCTTGAAGACCACAGACGTGGTCGATGCGCCTGTACGGAAAGCAGAGGTCATCAAATGTGACAGCTGCAGCAAATTGAATGCGGGCACGCAACAACATCATACCCTGCCACGCGCCGCGCGATCCGAATCGGAGCAAGGTCGCCGCTACTTGAAGAGATGGGAGGGCACGGCGGGAGGCGCTGAGCGGGGCCGGTACGCCATGGAGGCGGCCAGACGAAAAACATCGTCGCTGGAGCATAGGGCGAGGTCCTGCTCCCCAAATGTTCATGAAGCTATTGCGAAGTACGTCCCAGTGCGAGAACGTCGTGCTTTATTCGAGTCACTGTCGCGGACAGGTGGAGGCCTGGCTCGAAGTAGCGAGCAGTTGACTCGCATCGAGCGGTCTCCGGAGACGACGCCGCGTCGCGCTGCGTCGCTGCACGACCTGCAGGCGCCGCCGACGCGCTCGGTGTCAGACTTGCGGCAGTTCTTTGAGGCGGTGGCGCGCGGCGCGGGCGCGGCCGGCGCGTGCGGCGGACAGCGGCACAGCGCGCCGCACGTCGTGCCGCGCGCCTTCACCTCGCTCACATGTGCTTGACGCATACTCTGTTGTACATACTGTAGATAGACTCGGCGTTGACCGCTATCTCTCACTAAGTCGTTTGTTTTAAGACTGTTAAAAGTATTGTTATAGAATTACCTAATATAAATAAAATGAGATGTATTGTCTATTATATTCAGCGGTTTCATTCAGTCTGTGACCTTGTTTCTTGAAGAGCTGTAACGGTTTGGAACATGCGAACGTCTTGCGTAAACTCAATTGAGTGTAATGATTTCTGTAGCCTTGTTCTGTCTTGATGCATTGTTTTTATTAAAAAATCAATTTGTCACGAGACAATTGGTGCGGTAAGTCGTTAAATAACATTTGGTAGGTAATAGGCGGTGAAATGTCAGTGGATAAACGCGCAAAGGTCGCCAGTCACGGAGCTCGTGTCCTCCAAGTTGTCTTGTGTTGTAAGGAACATAGTTGCGAAATGTTAAACAGTACATTTAGCTATTGTTGTGTGTTCAGTTTTTTACGTCTCGTGACAAAATGGTAACGAGACGCTCGGTAGAGTTATGATAATAACTATCGAACAAGTAAGAGATACACGTGTGATGTACCTAACTACCTAAATACTATTGCACAATAAGTTCTACTGCTATCTTTATCTAAATCGTGACAACATCTACCCCTCTATTGTCTTATTATGAAAGTGTAGAGTTACAAGTGAACAACAATAAAAATGATAAGATTCCAGAAATATTAAGGAAGTTACGACATGACTCAGCAGATAATTCATGAATGTAGATATCTACTATTCTGAGATTAATAAGTACCTTTTGAAACTGAATGAATCATTAAGGTAAGTGTAATTGGTATTTGATTTTAAGCAGGAATGATCGAACTAGGTAAGCACACAACAAACATATTCTTATTCACGAATTGGATAAAAAAATTGAGCTGATACAGACTGGAAACGGTATGCCCGGATATCTTCTACAAAAAAATCAAGTTTAGTGTCATGACAAAGATTATATAAAATTACTATCGGTGCTTAGCTTTTCGCAACGAATAAAAACACTATTATGTACAACAAACAAATAGTAACAAGGTACCATAAAAACTGGTCAGTACTTTTTGCGACATTAAAAAAGTTGAGTAAAACAACAAAACACTCCATTGAAGTCTCGTCAACAAATTGTTGTCAACAATTGACACTGGTTCAGTGTTAAACGATGTGATTGTTGCGTCCATCACAAGTAAACTACGTTGTGGCCATTGTATTCTTTATCGGATTGAGGAAATTGATGACGAGACTTTTTTTGCCGCCTACGACTTTTTGTGCGACTGAGGCAGTTTTTCGATAAATATTCTGTAATTGTCTGGCGTCAAAATCAAAAATCAAAATCATTTATTTTCAAATAAACCATTTACAGGCACTTTTGAATTGTCAGAAGTTAGTTGCCACGTTCCAAAGTGTAGATTCCTATGGAGAAGAACGGGCAAGAACTCCAGTCCTTTTTATTAACTAATTGAATCGATTTAGGAAGTAATCGAATCATTGATAGATATCGAATAAATCGAATTAAAATCGACATGCCCTCGTGTAGCAGCTTGTTCCTAAAGTTATTCAGTTTCTCTAGATGTAAGGAAGGCCTAAGATGGTAAAATGGTTAAAATATTGTCTGTTAAAGGCCTGACAAGAATCTGAAGACATTTAAATGCCTGTGAGTTAATACCTAAAAGCTATTTAGGTACTTACACGAAGCAATCCATTACTGTATCGTTAGTGTTGTTCAAAATTAATTATTGTTATTAAAAATATCAGTTAGATCTTATTTTGCCAATCTAAACAAATAAAAAAGAATTGTTGTAGTTTCTAAAATTGGTTCAACTACGAAAAAAATAGTTTCTTTAGAACGATAATGGATTTTGAGTACATTTTCATCGGGAATCATCCGAATCTATTGCATCTAATAGGTTATAGCAACATTTATCATATAAGTAGGTACCAAACATGACTTGCAGTGCAGTTAAAACACCTGTTCGTAGATTGAATAACTAAATAATTACTGTCAAAGTGTCATACGATACTTTCAAGCCGATATTTCGTACCTACTGGTTACCAAAATAACGTTCAAACAAATTCAGGAGCTCTCCAAACCATCTACATGTTAACGGGACTTCGTGAAGTGATCTACAAGCCCCATCTACAAGTATGACGTGTGACGAGGTCTTACTCACACAAACGTGTTAGTAGTAAGTATGATTAACACAACCATAAACAAGGTAACGGCAGGTGGTCGGGCTACGAGCTACGAAAACCACGAAACTAATTTCCCTTATTTGATTATCCAAACTTGCGTGCCTTAAATCACTATACCTACCCACCATAGGCGATGCAGTAGTAGATACCTTTTGGCAGTATGTTCCCATTTCACGATAAATTACAAATACCTACCGTATTTGTAATTTATCGTGAAATGGGAACCTATTATTGATTTCGTCAAAAGTTTCGGTGTTCAAAGTATGGTAGTCTTATTTAGAACACTCAAAAATAAGTAAGCGAGAGATCGCCCGTCCCTACTGCCCCGATGAGTTATCAGCGCTGCTCTGCCCAAGCAGGGCACACCTCCAGCGTATTCTACGCCGTGTCCTCGGGGAAAAGATGAAACATTACCTACTTTGATATTATGTTCCCGTCTCTATGTTTTTAATTTGAGAGATGTGTGACAGTAACAAGAATAATGCAAAGTAAAAGCGTGTGCTAATTAATGTTTTTTTTACCTTGGCCTTAGAGCATTTGCATGTACGTTTCGCTAACACTAACGAAGTAACGATTCTGGTCTCTCAGAAGCAATAAGGAAACCCAAGATTTCCCACTTGAATTCGATACCATCACTGAACAAGTTTTAAGGCAGTGCATAGATAATTAACCTAAAATAAATATTTTAGTCTCAGATAAGCAAAGAAATGAAGTAAGTTAACTAATTGTAATAGTTAGCCAGAACGATAAGCTGAGTCAGAATTTGGAGCAAATTCCGCATTCTGTTGCACTACGCAGATACATAAATTATGATAGTTACGTAATATGGACACGAGCATGGAATATTTATTGAATATAAAACAAACTTAGTCGCATTCAATAATTATCATGGACGAAGGATCAAGGAACTGATCGGGAGTTTACTAATGAACTCACGAACTGGCAAGACGCCCAGCAATAGCTAAAATAAGTGGAAAACGTTATACATTATCAACATTTTTAACGTCCACTAGTGAGGGGGACTATTGTAAAATGATACGTAATGCGTAATTTTGACAGCCTGACCGTTCTTCGATCTTGGTAGTCGAAGAGGTGATAAAAGATCTCTAGGGCGTTGTCGACGACAGTTCTACGGCAGCCAACGACGCGTGTCGACGGCAGCCGTCAACGCGCGTCAATGACACAGCTCTTACAGACAAGCAGCACGTTGTCAACAACTCAACGGCAGTCGTCGACGCTCAATGCCAATCGTCTGTAAGCGTGAAGGAGTTTAGGTAAATTAGATGCCTACAACCATTACAAGTCACTTGCCTGATCACCCCGCAGGTTTCATCTAATCGACTTCTACTAATATGGTCACGAGAAAATGTTTCCAATCACGCCTGGCTAAAGACTTGGATAAAGTTAATAATAAAAAAAAAAAATGTTAAGGTAATTGCAGATGCATTACCTTAACAAATACAGATAAATATTTTTATTAATGCAATGTCGTATAGGTTCGGTTTCCTGTAAACGGATTGAATAGATGGCAATGACGTCATCAAAAGACGTATTAAAAGACGTCGAGATGGCTTAGCGGTCAGAGCGCCTGGAGTATTTATCCAGGAGGCACATGTTCGAATCCTGCTGACGACCGTATTCTTTTCCACAAAAATGTATAACTTTAGAGTTCGCTAAGCATGGGTTAATGCTTTTCAAAGATTTATCTGTATCATGCTACTCATTATCTCTATTTAACTGCTTTAAACAAAATGCCATCTCCCCTTACCATGTCTTTCATATAACTACGAATATCGAATTATACGCCTACTGCCTAGAAAGGCATTGTCTTAATTACATTTTAATGTCCCACAGCCCAAACAGACATCTAAGTTGACTATAATAAAAACTATTATTCATTCAAGCCTGCATCACCCACAAAATGATAATCAAGCGCACGCTACGATCCATTATAAATATGATCTACAGGATAGAATAACCCATCTCGCTCTACCATAAAAAAATACACCCGTTCTTCTATGTGAGAGCGAGATAAGAGTTCTAACATGGGTGTTTCATTTAATACTACCAAATTAGCAGCCGGAATGCGGCCGTGTCGAATGTTGGCTGCAACCTCACAAACCCATGAACCCGTAATTCGATCTAAAAAAAAACTAACAATAGACAAAGTAGAGGAAAGTAAAAAACACAAAGGGTGCCGAGGGATGAGACAGGTAGCGGATTAGAAGAACAGATATGGACATGTAAGGGCACATAAAGATTTTAACGGACATGTCGTAAAGTACAGTTGTAAAAGAAAATGACACTGTTGTAATACCAAGATTTCTCGAAAATACCTGTGGGAAATTGGTTAGGCACCGCTTGAATATCTTTGGCTTAAATCGAAAGGGATTCATCTAGAATCTGTAGATTCTATAAAAGATAAAGCTAGATTAAAACTGGTTAGTAAGTGCAACTTTCCGCAAGAATCCCATTTTTAGCGTTACTGTCTAGTTTTTTATTTTCCCGATTAAAATCTCGTGTTATACCGTGATAGATATCTGACCGTAATGACTGAAACAGTTTTAACTGTAAATGTAAGTCAAACGGTACATAGAATTTTCCGGTAAAAGCTTACGAAAGCGACTTTTACTCGATTGTCATTTTAGAACACGGTGACTTGTGTCTTTATCGCATTTAAAAAAGTAATTTAAAGTTACGATTGTCATGATTTTCATAAATTATACTAATAAGTTATTGAGTTTTTAAAACAAATTACGAAAATGAAGGTATTTGGTTTGAATTTTATGATTTTTGTATCTCGTTATAAAAAGATCTTATTTTGACAGTTCCCGTCAAAGTAGGTACCCGGATGATTAGAACAAAAATCGGAAATAATTACTTTGTGTAACGTCTTATGTTGGTTTTATTCGGTAAGACCGCTAAAATCCTGACAGGCAGAATCATTTATATTTTATCACGAAAATGTATTTGGAAAGAGATAATTCTAAACTTTTGTAATCTAGGTTGTAGATAAGTCGCCGACAACCAACATTTTGCTAGGGCTGTCAAAAGGACATGTACCAAAGATTTTTCAAGTTACGCCTGTGCAACCTGCTCGTGCAAAGTAACAGCCGCATAGATAGATCGAGCGAGGTTAAGCTGCACTTGCCACGGTCGGTCTGTGGATGCGTTACCATCACTTCACACCAAGATCGTGGATCTCATTTGCCAACTTAAGATCTATGACAGCCGTCACGGGTAGTAGCCGCAGCTGAAAGTCTGACAACCAGTAATAGGTACCCAGTGTTACCGCCATGTAAAATACTGGTACTCAGCTGGGAAAAAAGTCTAGGCAGATTGATTGTCTGTGCAACCTGCTGGGGCGCCCGGGCGTGGTGAACCTGCCGGGGTAGTGGTGAATGCAGCTACGATCTCGGGGCACCGATAAAGGTTAGAGGAGGATCGTGCGGTTCGTAGTCGGTAGGAATCCGGCGAGAGTCCACCACGGATTTTACAAACTTAAAAAAAATACTGTGCACACGATCCACTTTTTACACAATTTTTTGCGCACTATACCTACTTGGCACGGTCTCATTTGTACATAAGTTAAGTAGGTACCTAAATACATTGTTAAACGTTTCCAATTTACCATTTATTATAACAAGTTATTGAAGTATTTGTCCAACACTTGTTATCAATACAATATCTCGGTCAGTGAATGCTGCGGCCTTGAACGTGACTGGTAATACCTACGGTTTTCTGGGCATTAAGTCAACTGTTACGGTTTTTTGTTGAAATGGAATATTAGATCGCGAATTTTGTATGCTGATCGGGTTGCGAATCAGAAGTATAGAAGACGTTGCTGTAATCTGTTGACTCGCTAATTAGCAGACACAATTTTATTGTTATAATATACAATTTTGTACTTTAACGAGTCAAGAGAAAATTCAAATGTATATTTGTTTCCGATGAAATAAAAATAGAATTTATTAAGAAATAAATAAAATAAAAATCTTACACACAGACAAACGAGAAATCTCAAAAGTATTCAATTCATGTAGGTACTAGTTACTACTGTGTACTTTTGAGAGTTCTCGTTTATGATTTTTTTTTAATCAAAAGAATAAAATAAAAGTGATGACTGACAGCCGACCCTAATAATTTGGAAAGATACTTAGGCTTACTTTAAAGATCCATATAGAAGATTTTGCGATGGATGGATTGTGTTATAGATGGCTAGAAAAGGAGTGACTGATGATATGACTGCGAATAGCATATACATGCTGCACTGACCCCAAATAAATTGGGGTAAGGGCACGTGATGATGATGATTAGTATTTTTCAAAAAGCCTCTGTTTCTGTTACCTATGCTACAGTGTGTTTACATTAAAACAATTTTATATACAAATAAAGTAGTTTTTTACTTTTTAAATTTTATTAAAATGGAATAAGCTATACATGGGTTTCTGAGGTCATACAGCAAAGTGCAAGTAAAATAGGACTGATGATATCAGCTGTTTCAAAATATTATAATTTTTCTATATCAGGAAAAAGGTGGGTTGCAAAATTGATTAACATTTTAATTATTTTGAAGTTAGAAATTATAGGCAACTATGCCAAATATGCCTATGGCATTGGCATTAAGTAATTAGATACCAGTTGACATTGAATGACTTAAAACAGACAAACAACGTCTAACTTTACCCAAATAAGTACCTAGTCCTAGCCATAATTACTTTTGGCCTCATTAATACAATAGGTTTAGTAGTCCATTATTCGTTTTCAAACGGATAGGTTTCATGGCCTGATATACATATTTGTGAAAATCACATGATATAAATAAAACAAATAAGCGAAGACGTTTTATCAGTAGATACATAGCATCACACCTGTTTTCCCGAAGGGGTAGGCAGAGACTAAACAACTGTACACCCACATTTTACCAATGATGTTATTAAGTCCCACGTAATAGGTGGTGAGGTTATTGCCATCTACCGGGTACAATTCCAAATTCTGGGCTGCTACTGAGAATTCCCAATAACACTTTGCCCGACTTGGGAATCGAATCTAAGACCTCATGCTCAGCAGTCGCGCTTAGGACCACTAGACCAACGAGAAAGATGCAGGTGATTTAACAGTAGATGTCACATGTTGCGTTTGCAGACCGACAATAAACATCTATGGAGAATTCATAGTAAAATTTACAATTACGTTTTTCTCGCTACCGTACATGGCTTAGATAAAATATCTGAGCATGATGGATACTCTTTGTAGGTATACTCTTCCAGCATCTTGTATGGACTTAACAGCAAAACTAAGGAACCGAATAAGTAAAAAAAAATTGCGGACGTTTTAATTTTGCTAGAAGTAATGTTCACAAAAAAGTATTAGTTTAGAATGGTTCGACTAACAGCAGCAGGTGCAAGGTTAACGTAGAATCAATAAGGTTAGTTACGTCGTGATCGATACAATCAATTTGCCTGATGCACGCTCATACTCAACCATAAGGCATAAGGCCTAAAATCCTTTGGCAAGTTTAAATGTCAGTATTATAAAGCTGTTGTGAATAATGTAGAAAGACAAGACCATGAACTCACTGTTTAGAAGGGATTAGTGTGCTTATTCGCGTTTACATGTTCACGATTAAGATTTTTCAATCAGGTATCGATTTATGGCGAGTCAATCGAGGTGCAGTTTCGCTTGCATCGATTAAATCACGATTAACGATGTTTATTGAAACTATGGTTGAAATTGTTAAGGGAATTAGAATGTCTTAGACATCCTGTGACATTAAATTGCGAACCTACTGTTGCAAATTCTCTCCTAATGCAGGATATTGCATTTAAATAGTGAAGGTAGGTTGTCGTTAATGTCGTAAGAGCAAATGGACATTATCTAGCTAGAGAGATAATCCTGGGAATTGTGCAAAGAACGAAAAGTGAACTTGCATCTCAAGAAACTTTTTGTCAAAAGTAACAGATCCATTCTGTAATTCATAATAGTTGGATGGTTACACTTAATATTGTCCAGTAGCCGTTGACTTATTCTCAGCGTGAAGATCTATGAATCCAATTATATTAGTATTTTTTTTAAACCAGTTATGTCTGTGGGAATCAAAATACGTCTTTACAAACCAGAAACTAGAGAATGGACAATCTTTTGTGTCTATGAGAACATATCTAGTTGTGAAGATTAATCCAAGTACAAGACACCAACAATCGTGAAAGGGTAAACAGAAAAGGGTTGAAAAGAACAGAATAATCGAATTATTCCCTCGTAATTTTTTGTTAAGTTACTTTTTAGGGCTGCTGTCATCGAATGGGTCTGTGGTGTAGGGGACGACACAAATAATTGTGTCACAATCTTCATTGTTCTTAATTAGGTGACCCACATGAAAGAGGAATGTCTTTTTTTATGGAGCGACTATTAGCAGCCAGTAGCCAGGACATTAGACAGTATTTATAACCGTAAAGAAAAGAAAAACACATTATTTCATTACATACGGCCTTGTTGGTCTAGTGGTCCCAAGCGCGGCTTATGAGCATGAGGTCTCGGGTTCGATTCCTGTCGGACAAACTGTTATTAGGTTTTTCTGTTAGGAAATTCTCAGTAGCACCCCGGAGTTTGGAATTGTGTCCGGTAGATAACAATAGGCTCACCACCTTATTACACGGGACTTAATAATATACTCCCAACCGTATTTCGGTCACGGCGGCCTATCTCCATGAAGTAGTAGGACATATTATAGTGCACAAGTGTACACGCAAACACAGGTGCGCTCCCTCTTCCTTCATTCACATAGTGCGCTGGGACGGCAATCCGACATGACCGGAGGGAGATCAGAGATAAGATGAAGAGGCAAAGGTGCAGGGAGAGAAAGCAATTGCCTGGCTTCATACCATCAATGCTGGACTTATATTAACGACGCCGGTAGTCTGTGCATACTGGAACAAGATAGAGAAGAGTGCCATATCGGCTGAGGATATGCCACATGAAGAAGAAGTAACTAAAGAAAACAAAGCTTTCAACGAACAAGACGAAAATCATAATTTGCAAAAATGAAATACAAAATTATAATAACAGGACCAGTCCTCCTGCGACCACGAACGCTGCAAAGGGTTCGAAACGTCAGGAAAAACAAAAAACCAATAATAGACGCGATTAATCCGGATAAAAGTTGTTTTATTATAATGTGTAGTGATCGCGCAAACCTAAGATATTATTGAATACAAAAGTTGTGTATTGTTAATCTCATTATATTTGCAAAAAGAGTCGTGTCTCAGCTGTTTCTATGTATTATGTTTCTTTAAATCAGCGTCTGAAAGGCCAATGGGCAGTTATATCTGTCAGAAGGGCCGATAATTCGTACCTTTGAATGGTAACCGTAATCAGTGTAGTAGGGGCACGCCCACGGGCCAGGTGGACTGACGATTTGCGCATTCTTAGTCCCAAAAACGACTATCAAATCTGTAGACCAGTTTCAAAATAACTCGGCTGTTTTCTACTCTATGATTATCTGTTACGTAATAAATATTAAATACTATTTAAATACTGACCAGTAGGATATTGTGACTGAGATTGTAGCCTTGTAGGTAACGAACAAAAATAAACGTGAATTGGGGAAAACTTTGGTAAATACATAAAATGAGCAAATTTGTTTATTTTGAAGCAGTGATTGCGTCATATTATTTTCTAACTTGACTATAGCTGATCATTCATAAGACTAGGGAGGTGGATATTAGTATTAACTTAGGTTTTCATCATCAGTGCATAATATTACTATAATACATATATTGTATTAATAATATTGTTTTTCCCATCATCTATAAATTGTTCAAAACCAGTTTATATGAAAGACAACTGACAAGTTTTTTTTTTAAATGCGCTATATTACTTTTCGGTATTCAGCTTTGCCGTGACGACGGAAATATCTTCAAGCTGCTCCCATCAATAACAAAGGCCTTGATTCCGATTATATTCTGCTCCGTATTGAACTGTCATAACTCGGCAAGCTTAAACGCTATGACAAATAAACAATGCCCCATTTATACTAATCAGTAGGCTATAAACAAACCTTTTTGAATAGCCGACTTCGCCTTTCTGGCAATCAATGGAGAATTGGGTCATGAGATGTAATCCTATCAAAATTGATAAACATTATATCACTTATTTTGGAATGCCGATTTGTTATTCTGGGTCATTTGTCTGCTGTAGGTCTATTGACCACGCATTTTGATCATATTTATTTTATATGTGCATTATGTAACGGGCCAAATTCATAAGATGTGCATAGTTAACGCCTGGTCAAAATTTCACAGGCCTTCTGGCAGTTCAGTCTGGGAATTAGTCTCAGTGGTCCATAATTTATTGCAAAATAGTTTATTGCATAAAGCACAAGTATTATATAAAGGTCCCCCCCAGGGGTTCCACCTTGTCGTGGTGGGGGGGCTCTAGTAGCCGTGGCTTGGTCACCCACGGTGAAGCTAACGGAACCCGAGGAGGGCCGCTCCTCAGGGCTTTGCCTTCAAGCCCATGTTGGAGCGGCGCCGGCGTAGGTTGCGGGCCTTATGGGGGGTGTCGCAACTGAGGTGGGCTGCGGCGTCGTATGGGCGGCACCGCAGCTGAGGGATGGGGGCCGCGGTGGGAGAGGAGTGCCGGTATGTCGATGCGCCGCTCTCCCTACCTGCCGCGGCCTTGACGGGGCCGCCACAGTTGGATGGCGGACGCGGTGGGGCCGCAGGGGAAGAGGAGTGCCGGTATTGCGAGGCGCCGCTCTCCCTATCCTCTGCGGCCGTAGTGGCAGGCGGCGGGGCCACAGACCTGACCCGTCGCAGGGGACCTAGGGCGTCCAGACACGGGGTCGTCTGGCGCCCATTGCACATGGTCTCCGAGGTGGTTGCGGCACGCCATTAGTCTGGTGTGCCGAAGCGGGGGGGTGCAATACCCAACCCCGTGAGGGAGTCCGGCAACGGACGGCTGCGGGCGGGTTCGCGGTTGTGTGCGAGAGCGTTCCCGCGTCCCGCCCTCAAGCAGCTGAGGAGGTATACTGTGGAGTTTTAGTGGGTTCGAGTCCCACATAACCGCTCTGTCTCCCCGTGTCAGAGCGGTATGCGAGGGCCACATAAAAAAAAAAAAAAAAAAAAGTATTATATAAAGGTGTTACACACGGCTAAAGGTAGAAGAGAGAAGGAATTATAATCAAAATTGTCTATTGAGTATCAAGTTAATTAAACCACCCTTTCAAGAGACCAGCCCCAGAACCCCACTGTACAACGCCTGTTAAGGCACATCCCTCGAGAGACCGTAAGAAACTCACTCCTGAGCCTCGCTGTACATGGCAGCACGTGATCACTGTGCTACCGTCTTCCCTGAGGTATCCTATAGGCAGCCAGTCTCCACTCTGATCGCCTGCGACCTCTAAGGTCCGCCTGACATAGATGATCAGACAGGCTGACGGCATGTTAGGCGCCGTGGCGGTTGCCTCCCCGACGCGTCCTTTTCCGGGCTGATTAAACCAACCACGCTTGCAACTTGGCTTAGTAACTGCTTTTAATTCACAACAGCCGAGACCGACTGTTTAAAATGAGCTCTCTCACTGCTCATACCGGTCACCAATCTATAAGAGATCCTCAACTATCGTGTTTTAGCAGTAATAGCCAATATGTATGACAATTGACAGGTGCTGCAGATGCACCACAGACTTTTGGAATCATGTGCGATTATCGATATTATCATTTGCTTATAAGGCGAACGGCAAACATTGTGAGGAAACTAGCACACCTGAGCATCTCTCATCTCTTCTCGATGGCATTTAAAGCCATGTCAGAGGCCTACGGGGGGTTTAAACTGTGACACTAGGTTGTACATCAATCATACGATAAAAAGAAGAACGATGGTTTACCGACCTCGGTTTGCAACGGGCTTCGTCTCATTGGTAGTTAGTGAATACCGATGAAAATGATAAGCATATTTTAATAATCTCTATAAGACCTACTCTTAATTATCCATGACTTGTTCTCATATAGATAGCCAGTAATGACAGTTATGAATTTATGATACGACAGCATAAAAAACTGTAACAGCATTGTAGAGCACATTTTTGATAGTTGCGGTATTTGAATGAGACAGCCGTTTTGATACTTGTTTCATTATCAAGTTCGTCTACCGTTATCGTTGCTTGTGGTTTTAATGTGGGTGGATAATGTGCGATTGTGAGTAGCAAAAATAAGACTGATAAGTGCAACAACGGTATATTAATATCAGAAATATGTCGAAAGCAAAAAAAACAATACGCTTAAGGTCATATATTCTCAGTGCATCACGATTCACGTAGCATCGTTGAATGGAAAAATCTTGAGATGTTAAAGTTTTTATAATAACTTTCGTGATGCATATTCATGTTAATTATTGTTCACCGGTTACTACGCACGTGCATTTTTCGAATGCCGAGCCCGGCAATGTTGGCAATTGCCGCGCATTCAGCTCATAACTAAGGGCTCCGTTCGAGCTCAAAATTAGTCGGGCAAACCCGAAAATGTACGTGAGTAGTAACCGGTGAACGATAATTAATATGTTAATGTTACCTGTGTGCGAATATTTTTTCTTTTTATTTGCAGAACTCTTTTCTTATTTTTTAACCTGCGACCAATCAAATTAAATGGTCGTTGTAGCCAACACAACTTTATCCATACCGACGTGTTACTTTATCATTAATGTGTTCTATCAAAATGAAATGAATTACATCCAATATTCAACAAATCCCCATTTACCTCTGTCTTGGGCAGTTACTGTCCAATTGATATCCGCCATCTTTTGGATGTCATCTTTCCATGTTACTTGCTATCTTCCTAATGGTCTTTTCTGATTCATGGTCTGCATTCTCGGTTTATTTTACAACACGTCTAGTCTGTTTTTCTAGCAAAATTTGTTACTTCTTCTTCTTCACTAATATTACAAATCCGTCGAGTCTGTCTGTTTGTGAATTCTTGACCCTTTAACTAATAAACCAATTTTAACGACATTTTACACAGCGCGTAAACACGACCTTGAATATTTCTGATAATGTTAAGTTTTCCCGAGACAAGTTTTTTATTCAAGTTTAGAAAGAAAATAATACTAGATGGCGCGGACATCAATTTTTTTTTCATTATTTCTTTAATTGGTGTTTCGGCACATTTGAAAGACTCCAAACTTACCGGGAAAAGCCGCGGGCGAAAGCTAGTTAGTTCTTGGCAGTGAGTATCATAATCGAGCGGTTTTTCTATCTAACGTGCGAGCAGTTGTTGGATGTCCATCATAAATATTGCATGTTATATTTTCAATTCTTTTTGGACTAGATATTTCAGTTCATTTTAATTGGACTTCAAAATACTTCAAATTGCGTTTCATCCATCACAATAAATAATTCAAGATTAGAAGAGCGTTTTAATTGGCCAAGTATGATTACTTATAAGAGATTCCAGTTTATATTTTATCATTAGTAAAACTAATACAAAAGCTAAACTACTATTTTAGTTTACTGATACTGTTCGAGTCGGTATGCTACTAGGTACCTATGGTATGTAATTTGATTCTATACTTAATATCAATTGATGATGTTATTATTTAAAACAATAATATTGATTTAATTCCATACTAGTTTAACATAGCATTATGCTTGTATTCCCCGAAGAGATAGGTAGAGAAGTGTACCTACATAGCTAAACAGCCACATTATACGAATGCTATTAGTCCCATATTGCCATCTACCGGGCACACTTTCAAACTCCAGGTTACTACTGAGAATTTCCTAACAGAAAATCTAATGACACTGCTGATCTGGAAACTAATCCCAGGACCTTGATATACCTCATTTGTAAGTACCTATACTTACGGTTACAATGTAGCTATCATACATAAAATATGTGGATCAAATCAAATCCTTTGCACAGCATGGGCTTAATTAATGTCAGTTAAATTTACAGTTTTACTTTATAAACTGTCATACCCCAGTATAAAGTTATTCCCAGCAGTAACTTGGTTTGTAGGACTCAAAATACAGCGGTCAAACGCAAGCCTAATAAAAAAAAACCTGTCATCCACATTAACGTATAGTCTTCGTGATCATTAAATTGGTTATTGACAAAAATACTGATGTGATACACAATTTTTTCTCGAGCTGGAAATCTGACAAATCATCTACTGGACCTTTAAGCCTACATTGACAAATAAAAAGAAATTGAAAATATAAGTAAGAAATATGAATTATTATTGTTCACCGGTTACTACTCACGTGCATTTTTCGGGATTGCCCGACTAGTTTCGAACTTGAACGGAGCCCTTAGTCATGAGCCGAGCCCGCTGCGATGTCGCGAGTCAAACTAGTCCGCAATCCCGAAAAATACACGTGAGTAGTAACCGGTGAACAATAATTAATATGAAATATTACATTACCAGTGTTATATAGGCAGAGGGTCACATCAGGGAATGGACAGCATACTGCAATAAGCAATTCTCTAACAAGCGTTATGATTACGCCGCTACCCCTATAACCCTTTGTGCGTCAAAGGGGAGGCTGTACTGTGAACATTTACGGACTGTTGATGACAGTAACACACTATCCACCTTTTAGTAGGATCAAATTAACTTTAACATTAATTAATTAAGGAAATTACCTAACATTGTCATATTTTTTTATGGAAAGTATAATTTAAAAATACAAATTTCATTTCAAACCAATTAACGCATGCATAGTTTACTAGAAAACTAAAAAAAAATGTGGAAAGAAAAATACGGTCGAGAGCAGGATTCGAATCTCCGCCTTCCGGATAAATACTCCAGGTGCTCTGACCACTAAGTCAATCTCTGCTCACTACCCCGAACTCTTCTTCCACATTTTAATACGTCTTTTGGTGACGTCACTGCTATCTATTCAGTCCCTCTCTATACAGGTGACTGAATAGATAGCAATGACGTCACTGACCAATAAAATAATTTAGGACTTTAGAGTTCGATGACGAATGCGTTAATTGAAAGATTTATCTATAATTTTGACATGTATAACAATACTTGACCTAGGTATACAAAAAGCAGTACATTCTACAAAATTATCGTTAAGGACTAAGCAATCACAATATTACACAATATATGCTTTTAGTACCGAGAGTTCACGATTCAATAGCTTTTCAGGAGCTCGCCGAGCACTATTATTGTAATTGTATGCGATATTTCATTTAATTCCACGTTAGAACGCACTGAGTCGCAGTAACGCGATGCATTTCCATGACGTCACAATATTGCAGATCGCTGTTCCATAAACCATGGTGCGTAAGTCTTAAATGAATTTTAAAAAAATGTGGGCCGTTGTCCAAAGTGGGCGTTACACACCCAACAAGGCGTTACATCGATAATTTAATCGATATAATCGAATCGTGTGACTCTCTCACACGATTAAACCGAGTTTTATAATAGTTATATTATGTGACAGGAACATTGAACAATTGTAACACATTGCCCTATTACATTTATCAAATTAATTGTATGAGTCTTTCAATAGCTATGACAATAAAATAAATATCTGCGCGGGAGTCGTGACTATTGTCAGGGGGCGTTTAATTATTGCTGATAGAATAAATAGAATGGACACAGCTGGTTTACGAGACGATGTAGGTATACGACAAATTGTTTGTTTGTGATATAATATATTTGTAGTTATGCAAGAATGGTTGGTCGTTCATTCATAAATAAAACAGGAAAATCCTAAAATATTATTTTTGGAGTCTAAAGGCACGCTAATCCTCCAGGATGACTTTTTCCACTCTAATATCAAAGTTTTAATCTGTAATACGTTCTCCATCCTTTATAATACGTTTTATGGTGACGTCATCATTACTGTCGAAGATTGTGAAAGAATGAGTCGACTAAGCCAGCTGTGGATGAGAGCTGAGACTCAAACTAGAAATAGTTAGCGGCTTACTATGATACAGATCTTTCGATCTGTTTGCATAATATAATCCAAAGTGACACGTGCATTGTCGAGCTGACTAATTTCCATATAATTGGCTATCTGCCTTCATCTAAGTAATCTAGTTGAGTCAAATGACTCATTGCTAACATTGCAACTACCTTTACAATTACAATTATCTTACTACGCAGGTCGAGACAAATGTTACAATCGTTCTGATAGTAGGTATTGTTAATCTACGAAAAGGTAAAAAAAATAATATCCAACTGATAAAGGGAAGTTGATAAGATTTTAATTTTTGGAAATACTTGTTCTGTTGTTTTTAGGGTTTGGTACACTTAGTTGCTTACTAGCTTAGTTACTTAATTCATTGATTATCTTTATCAGAGGTCATCTAGCACTTCTGATATCAATTTGTGAGACACAGATTAAAAAGTCGGATACCTATGATATTTGCAAACATAGTTACCTAAATTTAATACGAGTGGCCAGCGCAAAGATTTATGCATTTATTTGTTCCTTTATTTATTGAAAACTTGTTTCAGCACGGTGTCTGCACGAAGGGTATTTTGAGAAATCACTACCTACTGTACATTACATGTAGAGTAAAACATTGTCGTAACATTGGCATTTATATCCCTCTGCGGTAATGGGAATTCGATCCGTAATCACACTTTTACCCTACTATAAAATTATTAATGTGAAGGTTTGCAAGGATGGATAGATGTTTGTTACTCGTTCACGCATTAACTACTAACTGGATTAACACATAGGATAAGATACGTTTTAACCCAACTGGACCTGATTTTAAAGTCGACGCTTGTGCTGTATGGGAGAAGCTAGTGCTAAAACAGACAGACATTTCTAAAATTATAGAAACGGCTCCATTTCGTAGAAAACCTGTAACTACATCGCCAAAACGAGCCGAAGGACGCGGGGCACTACCTACCTTTTCTGGAAGCGCTTTGTCGTATTTTCAAACCGTCATAGCGTCGGTTTGGATAATGCTAGAAAACTGAAATTTTAGGGTAGGATTATATGGCCTGGCTGTTTCATCATTGTAACACAAACTGTTTATTATGTAACATAGCTCCACGAATATTAAAACGGCCAAGCCATACTTTTTAACTAAGATGTAGAGTTTGTAGAGTCAGGGCTTATAGGTAGAGTTATTTGTTAATCATGTTATAAATGAGGTACAATCAAGAGCACGTAGAGCTATATATTCTGGAGTTTGGATAGGCCCCGTAGACTATCGTAATACAAATCCGAGCTAAGCTATGAGTTTGAGACCTCGTTACTTTTTAGCTGGGAAAGCCACGGAAAAAACTACGGACGGAGCCTTGCATACGACATGTTTGAAGCATGCCTAGTCATCCAATTTTGCTTGTCATACACGAGCTAAATGCTAAAAAATACAAAAACTCATCCACTCGGCGCCATTACGCTGCGCGTGTGTGTGTATGTAATCTTTGCTTCGCTTATGACAAGGCAAGGTTAAATCCATATTTTTTTCGGATCAGTGAGGGAAAGCATTATGAACTTGGAAGTCTTGGCAACCATCTTTACATGAAATGTTTTTGGTGGGATTACTCTTTTGATCAGTGTATCCTTATCTGCCAGTATTTTTGATAGATCGTTAAAGAGATCCTCAACAAATTGCAATGCTTCCTGTAGGTACCCACTCTGCGGGAAGACTTTAGACACTCTTCAACGTTCATTGCTCGATTGGAACAACGAACGATGAAGAGTATGGGCGCAGAGTTGCAACTCATTTAATAGAGCCGACAGTGTCCTAGATGTCAATTCTGAACGCGGTAGCTAAATTGAGTCACAGACAATGTTGAGATGAAATATGTACTAAAATAAATTCTATAATATATTTTTATAACGCATAAACACATGCGAGAGCTTTTGGAGTGCCGATCCTAGGAGTGCAGGTCGAAACCCCGCTCTGGGTCGCATTTACATACTTAAGTTTTCCCAAAAAAATAATTAAGTAGGTATCATAACATTATATAAGGTACTAATTTATTAGGTAATTTCCTTTAAAAGGGGTAATATATAAGGCAAATACATTCACTTAACCTAAGTATTAAATGGATATAATAAATTATTTGTAATTAACATAGTACTAGCAATACTAAAACTCCTCCTTGAACGATAAACATTAAGAAAAAAATAAGTTTGTTGGAAAAATTTGAA
Organism: Xylocampa areola; assembly: GCA_935421205.1. Lineage (NCBI taxonomy): Eukaryota > Metazoa > Arthropoda > Insecta > Lepidoptera > Noctuidae > Xylocampa > Xylocampa areola. The sequence continues at coordinate 12,930,057 of OW285215.1, forward strand.
TGATGGTTTTAATGAATCCTTATCACTTCCACATTGACCCCTTAAAAGGAAATTACCTAATAAATTAGGACCTTATATATACGGCTGAGATACTAAATCCTTCAAAATCCCAGGCCATGATCATAGGCAGCAGGTTTATTCGCAGTTCTCTGGATTTATCGAGTGTGGCTCCTTTATGTCTTGATGGAGTGCCTATCGCATACACGGAAATCGCAAAAAACCTTGGCGTTTTGATTGACTGTAACCTTTAAACTCAAACTCAAACTCAAATTTTTTATTTCAAATAGGCCCTATTACAGGCACTTAAGAAAAGTCAAAGCTAGGTGCACGGTTCCAAGAAGTTGGTCTTATGGAGAAGAGCCGGCAAGAAACTCCATAGACACTCTTTTAAAATTATGTGTTCTTTACAATTTAAATTTATTAATGTGAGAATAATGCAGGTTAATGTTGAAGAAAAGGCAGAATTTTAATTATATAAAAAGCCAAAATTATAACCAGAGCTATTACGAGCTGACCAGTCCCAACAGACAGCACCCGTTCACGAGTATGACGAGCGCATCAGCATCGCTAAACTCAACCATTTTGAAGAGAACTCAACGACCCAATACACAACGCCACCATCAGCAAGACATTTTAGTGAGCATGACAAACTCATAATACCCGGTCATAGGCTGTTATATGAGAGTACTTCTTTAATGTAACGATTAACATTAATGTCCACATAATGCTCACATTTTACAGAACAGTAGTGAAGCTATAAGATATAATACAATATTTATTAAGAAAATTACATTAAATAACTGTTAAAAAAAAGAAACAGTTAAGTCAAATAACAATACAGCAAACCAAATTTTTCGCAAATTTAAACTAGTAGCAGAAGGTACTAGATTAGAATAATTGTCATGTGATTATGTAAGATTTACATAAATATCAAGAAGAAAAATTAAATATATAGGTTTATATAATATATATATATATACCTAGTTGTCAAAATAAGGTATAATAAAAACAGTTATTACCAAAGTAATCTGTACAGGCTACATCCATTCATGCAATAAATTAGACAGTGCCAGTGGGTCGCTGTGTGCAGGAGGGGATCGTGCGCCAAACATCCCTATCTTCAATGTAGTGAGTGATACTATAATACGCTTTAGATATTAAAATGCGTTTGATAACTACCTTAAACTTATCATCTGGAAGATCTGTAATATTAGATGGGATCTTATTATAGAACCGAATACCGTTACCCATGAATGATTTGCTGGTCTTCCTAAGCCTAAAACCGGGGACCATAAGCTTGTGCTTATTACGAGTGTTTAGATTGTGGTTGTCACTCTTCTTATTATAATCGGCAATATGTTTGCGAATGTACATGATATTACTGAATATGTACAATGATGGCAAAGTAAGTATATTTATTTCCTTAAACAATTCACGTAATGACTCACGACAGCCAAGATTATAAATAGCTCGGACTGCTCTTTTTTGTAATATAAAGATAGTCTCAACGTCAGCAGCCGAACCCCACAGTAAGATGCCATAGGACATAATACTGTGGAAATAAGCAAAATAAACTAGTCTAGCTGTTGCTACATCTGTCATCTGTCTTATTTTCCTAACAGCGAATGCAGCAGAGCTGAGTTTGCCTGCAAGTGCCTCTATATGAGAACCCCATTGCAGTTTAGAGTCTACTGAAACGCCTAAGAAAAGAGTTGAGGGAACCAAATCTAACACCCTACCATCAAGTTTTATATTTGTATTTATATGGGGTACGCTTGGTATGGAGAACCTAATACATTTGGTCTTATTCGAGTTAAGAAGAAGGTTATTAGCAGAGAACCATTTAGATACTTTATTAAGTGTATTGTTGAGTTCTATCTGATCCCTATCCTTTCTATTTACTTTGAATATAAGGGATGTATCATCAGCAAAGAGAACCATATTTGTCATGTTATCCTTGATAAGGTAGGGAAGATCATTAATATAAACTAGGAACAAAAATGGGCCCAGAATTGATCCTTGAGGCACCCCCGTTTTGACAATTGCACCCCTTGAAGTTACATTATCAATAGCCACCCTTTGATTCCGATTCAACAAGTATGAACTTAAAAAATCCATTGATCTACCTCGAATTCCATAGTAATTTAATTTCATAATGAGCGTTCGGTGATCCACGCAGTCAAATGCTTTCGAGAGGTCACAAAACACTCCTATAGCATCTTGAGCCTCCTCCCAAGCCCCCAACACTGCTTGGATCACAGTGGACCCGGCATCCACTGTCGATCGTCCCCTAGTAAACCCAAACTGTTTGGCATGCAATATTTTATTTTTATTAAAGTAAACTAACATTTGCTTTAACATTACTTTTTCAAAAATTTTGCTCAGAGCGGGTAGCACAGATATTGGCCTATAATTAGATGGGTTATTATGGCAGCCTGATTTGAAAATGGGTACGATTTTACTTAGTTTCATAAGATCGGGAAAAACACCGTCTGTGATGCAGCGATTAAATATTGACGCCAGCATTGGCGCTATCTTAGTAATTATTGATTCAACCGCCTTTATGGACAATCCCCATAAGTCCTCAGTTTTCTTAATGACAATTGTTTTAAATGTTTTTATTATGTCAATGTGGGTTATGAAATTAAATTCAAAGTTTGTGGAGTGTAACTCAACGCTTTCCTGTAGAAGAGACTCGGCCGCTATAACAGACGACGAAAGAGACTTTGTAGTCTCTGTTGGTATATTAGTAAAGAACTTTTCCAAGAATGTGGCAACTACACCTTTATCTGAAACAAGTTCGTCATCAACTTTTAGTTCTATTGTCCTATCCATGGACCTGCTATTGCCAGTTTCAGTATTAATTATTTTCCATGTAGCCTTTATTTTATTACTTGCATGTTTGATTTGATTATTAATAAAAGCGGCCTTAGCTTGTTTACAAACTTTTTTAAAGATATTTGAGTATTTTCTTACGTAATTATGAAAATTAACATCAGATGTGTAAGACTTTTTGTCATATAATTCATACATCACATCTCTACTGCGTCTTATACCCGCAGTTGCCCAGTTACTGAAATTTAAATTATGTTTTAAAGTTATTGATTTTACTTTACAAGCATTTTGGAACTCAGTAGATATAACATTAAAAAGTGAACGATACATTTCATTGGGGTCGCTATATTGTGGATTTAGTGTAAGTAACTGAGATTCTACATTAGAGCTGAACTTTTCTAAATTCTTTTTAGTTAGGGGCCTACACTGTGTAGTCTTGGGAAGTTCCTTTTTTTTAACATTGAATTTGATGATCTGACACTTATGATCTGAACGAATGCCACTAATAAGATTTTTATCTAATATTTTAAAGTTGGTTGCTATATTATCTATGCATGTGGCAGAGGTAGACGTTACTCTGGTTGGCTCAGAAAAAATATGTTTCAAGTTAAATGATCTAAATAAAGATAAAAGGTTTTGTTTATCTACGGTGTTTATCAAAATGTCTATGTTAAAATCTCCACAAACTAGTATTTTTTTGTTTATTCTTATTTTCCTAAGGGCGTCTTCTAATATTGAAAAGAAAAGGGTAGTACTAGAAGAGGGAGGTCTATAAGCACACAAAATCACGAATTCCTCTAATTCTGCACAAGCGAGCTCACATACTCGTTCGACAGAGAGATCGCGAATATCAAGTCGCTCCTTACATTTATGGTGACATTTTACCATAATTAAGGTTCCTCCACCATCAGCTGAAACTCTCTGGAACGAACTGGCTACTTTAAAATTATTAATATTAAATGACATTTTATCCGGCTTTAGCCACGTCTCTGTAAAGCATATAACATCTACTTTATATTTGTCAACAAATAGGTCAACATCATGGATTTTGCCAGAGAAGCGATTGATATTTTGGTGTGACAGCATTAAGTATTTATGCTTCCCTGTTGTCGGGCTGGGCAGTTTAAATTAGACTGGCTAACTACCATAATGTTATTAGTACTATTCATGAACAATGGTGTACTGGGAAATGACTTTCTCATACTTCTTATGACTGACATAATATTATATGCTAACAGACTAGCTAACTGTCGTTTAAATTTAATGGGCAGATACACAGTATCTCTAGTCAGTTTTAATTTTCCAATAAAACTATTGGTGTCAAAGAACATAAACTTTTCACTATAGTGACCTACTAAAAAATGTATATGCTTAATCAGCATATGAATGTAATTATTTTGCTTATCTGATAAATGTTCAAGATATGGAAAAGCACACAGTATTATGTGATGACAATTCAGCTTTAACATCTGAGCGACACTGTCAGTGATATCCTTCTTACTCACATTAAGACTATTACCTATAAACACTGTTAAATCAGTATTTGAATTAAATTTGGATTTCATTAATGATGCCATTATCTGTTTAAATGAAGATCCAGGCATACAGTTATTAAGAAAGACATGGCCCAGGTTGTTACCTAATAGTTCTCCAAAACACTTGCCTAAGTTATCAGTATACATTATTGAGTGATAACTAACATTGTTATTTCTTTCAGTCAACTCCTTTACCATTGTTGACTCTTGACCGAGTGAATCAAGTATCACTGGTATACCTATGCTTGATTCCTCAGCCTGGGATAGGTCATCTATAGCCTCAGGAAGGGAACAATTGCCATTTAGTTGACTCATACAAGTACAGAGTTTTTCGTTGAGTGTTATTGAATCCACTCTGTCTGAATTACAATTACACATGTCAAGTAGCTTATTTGCAGCCAGAATATGTTCTTCTATTTGCTTCTGAGAGCTTACATATTTGCTGTAGAGGGAACTAAGTGAATTTTCTAATGACTTTATATCACTCTGCAAGCGTTGAGTGTCTATTTCATAGATATTTTTACTGTCTTCTATTTTTATTTGACAATTACTGAGTTTATTTATTAATGCAACACGATCCTTTCTTAACTGTATGATTTTAGAATGGTTGTATTGCTGTTTCTTATACTTTTTATATTTTTTAATAATTTTATTTAATTTAATATATTTTTTAAGTTTATTATGGCTCATGTTATAATACCAGATTTTGCTAACTATGCTATCATGCTCTGTGAGATCTATGGTGACTAAGTGATTATCTAACAAAGACTTTGAATTAGTATTTAATAATTCATCATACAGATGATGAGTTTTAACAACCTGTGCACATTCTTTTTCTTGCCTTAATTGCAATAATTCTGAATTTGCACTAAATAATTCATCTTCCAATTCCCTAACTTTTCTCAAGGTCCCTACATATTCATAACTACACTGACTAAAGCCATCAATCAGTGCCTTGAGATTGTCCCGCTCCCCAACCACATCCAAGTACTGCTTGTGGAGGTCAGCAAGCTCCCGTTTCAAGAGTGAGTTCTTATCCACAATCTTCTTAACTTCCTCCTCACTTTCCTCTCTTTCCTGAAGAAGTTGATGGCATTGTTCCTTGTAATCTTGAAGACTCTCAAGGGCTAATCTTAACTTAAACTCCAGTTCCTGGGATGCGGCCTTGCGGGTTAGTATAGGCATAGTATTTAGAAGTTGTGTACTGGAAATAGAAGCAAAGAAGGGGTCAGTTTAGGTTTCTACAGAATTTATAGAATAGGAGACAATAGTAATAGAGGAAAATAAAGATCTTGCTATACTATATAAGATCCGGTATGGGTTTGGAAGTTAAGTAATTCTACAATATTTGGTTTAGTTAAAGGTGGGTATATACAATTTGTGTTTTGGTTTAAATTCTTATTTACAAGTGTGGCAACCTCAAGAAAAGACGCACCTATATTAGTCGTATAAAGGGATGCACACTAACTGAGCGCGTCGACTATTTACCTCGGCGCCCGCGCACAGGGGAACGCGGCCGCTACGAGCCGCTATCGCTCGGTCATGCGCGCCAGTGGTTATCGGTCTCTGACGGCGAATGCACGCGCAATCGTTCTCCCGCATTTCCGCTAATTACCACGCACTAATAATTTTTATGTTCATATTTTCAACCTATTCATTTCTTCTTCTATCCATCTATCTTCTGTTACTTTTGTACTGTGCTTGTCTCTTAAAATAAACTATCGGTATTCGTATAACGTTCGTGTGATTTGAAAACGCCCATACACTCCCACATAGATTGCAAGTAACCCACAAATTGGTGACCCCGACGAAGGACTAAGGAGTCAAGATGAACGTGCCTGGGGGAAGTACTGTCGATGCCAAGACGTTGGAAGCCTCGGAAGGAGATATTGGCAAAATTTTTCGTGTGGGCGTGCGTATACCTCCATTTTATCCAGATGACCCTGAGCTGTGGTTTGCCCAACTGGAGGGACAATTTATATTATCCAACGTGACTAGTGATTCGACAAAATTTTACTACGCGGTAGCACAATTAGACCACACGTATGCAGCGCAAGTTAAAGACATTTTATGTTCGCCCCCGGTTGTGGGTAAGTTTGAAAAATTAAAAGCGGAGTTGGTTAAGCGGTTAAGCGTGTCCAAAGAAAAGAAATTACAACAGCTGTTTCTACACGAAGACATCGGTGACCGTAAGCCATCTCAATTCTTACGTCATTTAAGAAATTTAGCTGGTCCTTCAGTCCCGGACGATGTACTATTAACGTTGTGGACTGGTCGTTTGCCGCATAGCTTACAAACAGTAGTTGCTTCACAGCCTAAGCTTACACTCGATGAACTAGCCGAATTAGCAGATAGGGTGCATGAGATAGCCCCACTGACACCGCAGCATCAGGTAGCTATGGCAAGCACCTCTACGCTTCAATCGTCAGCTACTTCATGTAATAATGAATTTAACAAGGAGATTAGTGCCTTAACCAAACAAATTGCTAAATTAACCTCATATGTGTACAGGCAGGCGCACTCACGATCGCGATCCAGGTCCCGATGTGACAATAGCCGCAACCGCAGTGCATCACGCAACCGACAACCGCCAGAGGACCACCCACACTGCTGGTATCATTATAATTTTGGTGCTAAAGCTAAGAAATGTAAGGAACCATGTCAATTCAAGGCGGGAAATGCCACGGGCAGCCGGAAATAACGGCTACCGACTGCCCCACATCATCAGGCCGTCTATTCGTATCTGACCGAGTATCGAAAATGCAGTTTTTAATAGACACTGGTTCAGACCTGTGTGTTTTCCCACGGTTGGCAACTAAGACGCCCTGTATCAAATCAAAGTATAACCTATCAGCAGCTAACGGTAGTACCATAAATACATACGGACCGATATTGCTTCATTTGGACCTGGGACTCAGACGCAACTTCACATGGAAGTTCACTGTAGCCGACGTATCAAAACCAATAATAGGTGTAGATTTTTTAAGTTATTATGACTTACTTATAGATTGCAGAAACCAACGCCTCATTGATGGGAAAACTTCACTGACCATCAGAGTGCCACGACAGAAGGTTCCAGAGGACATAGCTTCCATCAAGACTGTTACTGGCGAATCTGTATACCATGACATTCTCCGTGAGTTCCCAGAGGTTACGCGTCCAGCAGGTATGTTGAAAACCATTCAGCACAATACAGTGCATCATATAAGAACCACACCTGGTCCGCCAGTAGCCTGTCGACCGCGCCGCTTAGATCCTATTCGGCAGAAGGCTGCAAAGAATGAGTTTGACGAGATGCTCGCTAATGGTACCGCAAGGCGTGCAGAGAGTCCGTGGTCCTCACCGTTACATCTAGTTAAAAAGAAAGACGACGGTTGGAGGCCTTGTGGGGACTATAGAGCACTTAATGCTAGAACTATACCAGATAGATATCCGGTACGCCATATTCAAGATTTCTCACACCAGTTGTCTGGCTGTACTACCTTCTCAACAATTGATCTTATAAAAGCATACAATCAAATTCCCGTACATCCTGACGATATTGCAAAGACCGCCATCACCACTCCCTTTGGACTATACGAGTTCCGAGTCATGACGTTTGGGTTGCGTAATGCAGCTCAAACTTTTCAACGTTTTGTTGATGAAGTACTGCAGGGACTAGAGCAGTTCGCATATGGTTATTGCGATGACATTTTGGTTTTCTCTCCATCTGAAGAGAGTCACAAGAGTCATCTGCGTCAAGTTTTCAGTCGCCTTAAAAAATACGGTGTACTTATCAACACAACTAAGTGTGTCCTAGGAAAACCAGAGGTAACCTTTCTTGGCTATAATGTTTCAGCAGCTGGCACTAGGCCATTAGAGTCAAAGGTTCAGGCTATAATAGACTATCCGATGCCCAAAACCATAAAAGAACTCAGAAGATTCCTAGGCATGCTAAACTTCTATCGGCGTTTTATACCTTTGGCAGCTGATAAACAAGCGCCACTAAATTCCCTGCTCGGAGGAGTAAATGTAAAAGGATCGCAGCCTATAAAAGTGACACCAGAGATTACTCAAGCATTTGAGGATTGTAAAAAATCACTTGCAAATTTTACGCTACTGGCCCATCCATATCCTGAAGCTGAATTGAGTATTGTCACGGATGCCTCAGATGTTGCTATCGGCGCTGTATTACAGCAAAAAGTAAATGGAAGTTGGCAACCATTAGGTTTCTTTTCAAAAAAGCTTAGTCCGTCACAATCCAAGTATAGCCCGTATGACAGAGAGCTGCTGGCGATATATGAAGCCATAAAGTATTTTCGTTTTATGGTTGAAACGCGAACCTTCTCCATCATGACTGACCATAAGCCACTTACCCACGCATTCAGATCTGCCAAAGAAAATTGTTCTCCAAGACAATACAGACATTTAGAATATATTGCTCAATTTACGACTGATATAAAACACATTCCAGGAAAGGAGAACGTCGTTGCGGATTCGTTATCAAGAATAGAGGAGATAACACATGGCATCGATTACCAAGAGCTGGCACGATCTCAAGGGACTGATCATGAGCTGCAAGTTTTATTAAAAAACGGGTCTTCGCTAAAACTTCAAAAGGTTAGAATACTTGATACCAATAACGATGTTTACTGCGACATGTCTACTCAGCCTCCTCGACCGTATATTACGCCAGCGTTCAGGCGACAAGCTTTTGATACCTTACATAACCTGAGTCATCCAGGTCGTACCGCTACAGTGCGACTGGTTACGCAAAGGTTTGTGTGGCCAGGGATACGCCGTGACTGTAGAGAGTGGTCTCGCAAGTGCCTCCAATGTCAAGGCAGCAAGATTACTCGCCATACATCCGCTCCCCTATCCGTATTCCCTAATCCTTCATCGAGGTTCTCCCACATTCACCTCGACTTAATTGGCCCCATGCCAAGTTCTTCTGATTTCAGATATTGCCTCACAGTCATTGACAGGTTCACCAGATGGCCTGAGGCATATCCTGTCAAGGACATCACTGCAGAGACCTGTTCAGCAGCGCTACTATCGGGTTGGATGGCCCGGTTTGGTTGTCCACACAAAATCACAACCGACCAGGGTCGTCAGTTCGAGTCTCAACTGTTCCGGTCTATTGCGTCAATGGTGGGTGCGAAGCACTATCGCACTACTGCCTACCATCCTGCAGCAAACGGCATGATTGAGCGACTACACCGTCAGTTGAAGGGAGCCATTATGTGCCACGCGACGTCAAATTGGACTGAGGTTCTTCCCTTAGTACTTCTTGGTATTAGGAGTGCATGGAAGCCGGACATCCAAGCGTCTCCAGCAGAATTAGTGTATGGAGAGCCGTTACGCTTGCCAGGACAATTCTTAGCACCTTCAGAGGATCACAAGACAGCTGACATCACTGATTTGGCAACGCGTTTACGCAGCTACATGGCCAAGCTTACACCTAAACCCGCAGTATGGCATAGAACAGGCCCATTTTATGTACCTCACAGTCTCCATAATTCATCTCATGTGTTCTTGCGGCAGGATCATGTCAGAAGATCGTTAGAACCACCCTACGCTGGTCCCTACAAAGTTTTAGAGCGGCATCCTAAGTATTACAAGCTCGATGTGAGAGGCAAGGATGTCACTGTCAGCATAGATCGCCTGAAACCAGCATTTCTTACTCAAGAAGACGTGTCTACACCAGTGGTCACTCCGCAGCAGTCTACCACCATACCATCCTCAGAGGCTGAGAAGAAGACGACGAGGTGTGGTAGACGGGTGCATTTTCCGGACTATTACCGCCCGCAGTAGCGGTCTCAGCGGGGGAGTACTGTGGCAACCTCAAGAAAAGACGCACCTATATTAGTCGTATAAAGGGATGCACACTAACTGAGCGCGTCGACTATTTACCTCGGCGCCCGCGCACAGGGGAACGCGGCCGCTACGAGCCGCTATCGCTCGGTCATGCGCGCCAGTGGTTATCGGTCTCTGACGGCGAATGCACGCGCAATCGTTCTCCCGCATTTCCGCTAATTACCACGCACTAATAATTTTTATGTTCATATTTTCAACCTATTCATTTCTTCTTCTATCCATCTATCTTCTGTTACTTTTGTACTGTGCTTGTCTCTTAAAATAAACTATCGGTATTCGTATAACGTTCGTGTGATTTGAAAACGCCCATACACTCCCACATAGATTGCAAGTAACCCACACAAGTATAGATAATATATTTAGTGCTTGGTTCCAATCTAAGCAATATTAATATTTAAGTTCTTATTTATCAGCATAGTCATATTAAAATACAATGTTTTAAAATATTTTGTGAGTTCAATGACGTTCACCAATCCGTGTGCCATAGATCGATCGTTAATATCGTTAGTTATACAGCAACTTAAGTTAAGAAGAATGCTGATAAATGGACTGAGGTACTGCAACATATGTATTACGGTAATAATAGAAAAAATTAAACAATACTCCCCGTTTAAATCCGATGACTTTAAACTTTGGTCGTTGACCGGTCACCGGTTTCACATGTCACCAAATACTATGTTTTTAACGCAAATTTTTGGCGGATAACAATAATACTGATAAATTATCTCGCCTTCGTTCGTTTTAGGACATATAATCACATAATTTACACATTTAGATTAATTATTAAAATATTTAAATTAAGCTACGAAATTTGACATGTCACTCAAGCAGTCTTTCTTGGCGAGCTCATGTCAATGAGGTCAGTCGAAAGGTGCACTTCTCCTTTCACTCCCTTAAATGCCTTCAAAATCTACTGCCCTTAAAAACTAAGATCTGCCTTGCCCAATCGCTCATTCAGCCTATCATTGACTATGCTGATGCCTGCTATTTGGATGCCACCGAGGAGCTCCTTAACAAACTTGAGCGCTTGCAAAACCTATGTATTCGCTTCGTTTTTGGCTTACGCAAGTATGATCACGTTTCTCACTTTCGCAAAGAACTCAAGTGGCTCCCTATCCGCCTTCGCAGGAACACTCGGATTTTATGTCTCCTTTTTAACATCCTCCACAATCCGTTATATCCCTCCTACCTGCGTGAGCGATTTTCTTATGCACGCCCCTTTGATGCTCCCTGCAGGTCTCACCTCAGATCCCTCCTTAAATTCCAACCCCATAAATCCGACTTTTTTTCTTATTCTTTCACTGTCCATGCGGTAAGATTGTGGAACTCGCTTCCGGCTAACATAAGAAACTTGCAGTCTATCTCCTTATTTAAAAAACAAGTTAAAGAGCACTACCTCTCTGCTTAACTGATATTTTAGTATATTAGTTTATTTTAGTATATTAGTTTATTTTAGTATATAGTTATATATGTATTTATTGTATTAGTTTAGTTATATATAATAGTTTATTCTATTGTTTACAATATTTTTTTGTAACTATTAGCTCTAGTTTCCTCTTCCTACACACTGTGTCTACTGGGATTTTTGAAACATTTATCCTTTTGCAGGTCTGCTGGTAGAAATTTCTTTTGAAATAAGCAGTACCTTTGTACTAAGTAGCTTTATGACTGTATATTTAAAATTGTTGTGTGTACATAAATAATAAATAAATAATATTAAACATACACATTTTCATAAGAGTCTACTACGGTTACCACGAACAACAGCATTCCCAACGAGGAGTGACGTCAGGCAGGCGGCCGGTCATCAAACATTGCCAAAACATAAGTAGCATGCAATTTCATGAACAATTAGAAAGTGGAAGAAATAAACATGCTGAGCCGACCCTAAATAAATTGGGATAAGGACACACAGACTCATAAGAAAATCATCATCATCATCCCCCGATGATGATGATTTTCTTATGAGTCTACCATGGTGACTAGCGATATAATAAAGTATTTCGAAATCGCTATAACACGAACTTTGATATTATAATAATATAGTATTGATATATAGTAGTATTGATATATGATAATATAGTTACTGTAAGGTCGAATATATATTATCTGCGTCATGTGTTCCAAGGCATGTACTCAAAGCATGTACTGTAGGTACCTATGCAATTTATAGTAAAGAAAAATCTTTCAACATATTTCCAAAGGACAGCTTTTGTTAATCTGTCTAACAGAGTAAATTTTAAATCTACCTACTACTTTTTGTAAAAAAAGGCCAGCCATTTTACTTCTGTCATCAATTTTGTAGCGTTTGGAGATAAAACAGTTATTTTTCTCAGGCTACGTAATATAACAATGGAACAATGTTAAGTAAGTAATTTTTGCTAGTAAGTAGCGAAGTCTTTACGAACTTGCCTCGTCTTAGGTTTTATAAACCTATATTTTACAACAAAATATTTTGGCAGCTTTTCTGTAACTGTCAAATAGGTACATAAAATATAATAAATTTCCAGTCTAAATTAACACTTAACATAACATAGCATCACGCTTGTACTTCTCGAAGTATTAGGTGGAGGTATTTCAACAATGCTGTTATTAAGTCCTATGTAATAGTGTAATAGGTGGTGCGCCAAAGTTAAATAGTGTCACTACGTCTGGCTAGAAATTCATCAATATCATCAATATCAATACATATAATAAAAATGTAACGGATCGCTGTCTGTACTTACATGGAAGATATATGAGAAAAAATATGATTAGGACCTTTATCAACTCAAATAGCACCCAAAACAATGATCGTTAGATTTTTTGTCTGTTTATCTGTATGTCTGTGCGTCTGTATGTCTGTGCGTCTGTATGTCTGTGCGTTTGTGCACGCTAACCTCAGAAACGGCTTATCCGATTTAGATGTGGTTTTCACTTATTTATTGTGGTAAGCTTCACTTAACATTTAGTGTTTGTTTCATGTCAATCGGTTCATAAATATAAAAGTTATGCAAATTTAAAGAATCACGTCGAAAATTTGTTAATTATGAATTTGTGTTCAAACACGACTTGGTGTTAATTTACGACATCCACGCGGACGGAATCACTGGCACAGTTAGTCGTGTACTATACGGTACGATAGAACCTGCTTCATAGCGTCAACCGCGCCAAAGCTAAAGAGTGTCACTACGTCTGACTCGAAATCAGGAATAAGTTCGAAAATCAACGCTTATAGAACGCGCTATAAAGTATCAACCGTGTCAAAGCTAAAGAGTGTCATTACGTCTAGCAAGAAATCAGAAATAAATACGTAAAATCAACGCTTAAATAATGTGCTTCACAGCGTCAACCGCGCCAAAGTTAAAGAGTGTCACTACATCTGGCAGGCAAGAAATCAGCAGTACGTAAAATTGAGCAACCGTTATTGCCGGTTTGAAAACCACCCAATTTACATAGTTATGTAACTGATTGCACCAACTATTGTCTTTCAAAGACAAAAATTCTCACATATATTGCGCATGACATTGCTTAAAAATATTTTTTTAATTATAAGAGGCATAGAAATAATAACTATCTTAGCCTCATTGCTGTCTCCACTTATTTTTGTTTATCTCTAACATTACATAGCATCACGCCTGCTTTCCCGAGGGTATAGGTAGAGAAGTATTGTTGTAGGTTTTATCGAGGAGGTATAGACGTGTACACCGCCGCCTACTCCGTCGAGGAATAAAGGCGTGATGCTATGAAAAATAGATATATATAAGTTACAATTTATTCTGAAATCGGTATAAATTACTCCATGTGAAGCAAACATTCTTAAAATAAACAGACTATACTGTACATCTAAACAAATATTATAATGCGAATGTAACTTTGTCTGTCTATTTGACGCCAAAACCACTGAAGCAATTTCGATGAATTTCGGTATAGAGATAGATGGAACCTTGAAGGAGGACAAGCTAACTTCTGTCGCGCAGACGAAGACTCGGGCACCAGCTAGTATTACAGTTTTATGTTCAGCGCACATGAGTTTACTGTTGTCCATTCATTCGTCATAATCGTTAAATCAACTTTAACGACACTACATATCACACACATCTCTACACATCGCTTTTTCTATATTTGGTCCAGGACAACACGGCGATAGTTTTATATCTTTCGTCCATTAGTCCGACTGTTCCTTTTAAAGGCACAGATAAAAATACTAGCTTTTAATTTCTCAATAACTATTAAAGATGGATTAAGTGTTCTGAGAGCTTTCTACGATTAATCTGTTAGCGTAGATCTTACAATGGTGCCAATCCTCTTGCGCACCGACTATGCCAAACTATATTGCTGTCTCACTAACTGTAAATAGAAGAGACATTTCACTTAGCGCTACGCCTCGAAGCGGGTCCGGTTAGACTGGGAAATGGGACTGGTGCATATATTGTATTTGTATACATACATAATAAGAAAAAATAGGACAAATAACGAATAGTCTAATTTTGATTAGCATCTGCGCGCGACTTTGCTTGCGTGGACTTCAGAATTGAGTCGAACCGGGATAAAAAGTATTCTATGTGGTAATTCAGGTTATAAACTAACCATGTGTTGAATTTCAGCCGAATCCGTTTCTAAGTTATTGCGTGAAAGAGTAACAAACATCCATCCATACCCACAAACTTTCGCATTTATAATATTATAGTAGGGTGTGTCGTGCTTCGAATAGCACCCTCTGAGGTGATAAATTGTTCAGTAAATACAATATAACATCAAATCTGTACTCCCCAAGGCTTAGGCAGAGCTGTATCTACTGCTACACCTACTTTCCCCCATGCCATTAAGGCCCATGTAATATCAAAATAAGAGGTAAGCATGTAGCAATCATTTTCAATAGTTAAAATGGATTATGAAATTTTTCGGGCAATCCAAAACCGGTGAACAATAATTAATATGATTATGAAATGCTTTAAATCAAATTGGCCTATCAAACTTTTATACTAATACTATTAATAAAATATTTGCTCTGTCTCTGCCTGTCCTTTACTGACCTATATTTAAAACATATTTTAAGTGCTCAAAAGAATCAACGTCAGTATCATACATTTAGATAGCACGTAATAATATTAATACTGAGGGGAACGCCATTCGGAAACGGATGTTTATTATTTTTATTTACTTTTACTCTTATCTTTGAGATAGGTCGATGACATATTAATTGATTTTGTAGCACTTCTGGGATGGAATTGAAAGTATTTAAATTAATTTATATTTGTGATAAGAATACCGTAGTCCCTAGGTAGTTCTCATGTTCAGCAGTCGGGCTTAAGAGGTAGTCATTATGGTCGTGACCAAACCCGAGAATACAGCATGGCATGCGTCGACTGGCATGACTCTCTGTAGTGTCTATGACTTAGTCTGTGGCCGGCCTGCATAGGTGACGTGGTCTTACGATACCTTACACGGACCTGCCGAAGTTGAGGTGATAACAGGTCCCCTGATATAGATGATCTTTATTCGGTAGGATTCGGTAGAACACAGCGTCTATTTTTTTTTCTGTTAGAAAATACTCAGTAGCAGCCCGGAGTTTGGAATTGTGCCCGGTAGATGGAAATAGGCTCACCACCTATTACATGGGACTTAATAACAGCATTGGTGAAATGTGGGTGTACAACTGTGTATACCTCTGCCTACCCCTTCGGGGAATACAGGCGTGATGCTAGGTTATTTTATGTTATGTTTACAGCGTCTATGACGGATTTTTCAAACAAAAGTATGAAATCGTTCGTCGTTAATTAATACCCGTTATTACGATGCCTATGTACTTACTTACCTACAGCAAAGGACGGGTTGATTCAATACTTATCTCTATTCAAAATCTTAATAGATAAATTGTTAGGTAAGGTTATGGAGCAGCTTTCACGCCGCATCAAACTCATTATAGATTAATGTCCGATGGTACTTTAATGCGTATAACGGCAGTTTAAGTAGGCTTTATTAGTTAATGCATGGTTTAGTTTTAAATATGTATCTTAAGAATTAAGTCAAGGTTAGAATGTTGAACTATATTTTATTTTTAGCTATAAGGAAAACAATTCACATGAATAACAAGATAAAACAGAATTATCTTAACAAGCCCGTTAAAAATAAACAGTGAATAATAAATGGTGAACTCAAATATAAATATTTTTGTAATAATATAGACCATATTCAAGTTTTGATGATTGAAATTGAATTATTAAGGTAATTGCATTCTTTACGACATTGTATTAACTGCAAAGTTAGTCGTGTCGGTTCGGTCACCCGTATAGGGACTGATTTGATAGCAATGACGTCGCCATAAGACGTTAAAATATGGAAGAAGAATTCGCGGTGGTGAGCAGAGGTCGAGATGGCTTAGTGGTCAGAGCGCCTGGAGTATTCATCCGGGAGGGGCAGGTTCTAATCCTGTTCGCGACCGTTATCTTTTCCCATTTAATATAATAACTATAGACCATATTTTTTCTGTGCAGCAGAACGTCTAAATAATTTAATATTGAATATAGGTACCCATAAAATATAGCTAAAGCATTGACGAAATGTTAGTGTACATCTGTGTACAGTTCTGCTTAGTTCCTACCCCTTTAGGGAATACTAACGTGATGCTATGTATATTCATACATGGTTCGGTTGTTATGCGATCTATGGAAAATACTTTCTGGTTAGACCAAAGGGTTAGACAAAAACCATAAATCAAATCAAATCAAAATTTCTTTATTCAAATTAGGCTAAAAATTAGCGCTTTTTGAACGTCAAACATTAAGACAGCCCCCAAAAAAGCCCACCCTTCACATATGTAGTACAAATGCATTGGTTACATCATAATCAGCACCGCATTATATTGCAGATTCCACTCATATTAACTTCATTCTAATGTAATCAAGTCATACATAGTTGCACACAAATACCGTAAAACGATGGCCTAACCAGTGACGCAACCAGACAAAGCAATTTTAATTGTCTCTAAATATAGCTGCGATTAATCGCAAAGAACTGCGATTAAGCGCTAAAAATACACGTTCCCGTTGTTTCAATTGTACGACCGACATGCATAGAACGCTTAACAAGGTAATAGAAACGGCTACCAGGAGATGAGTTACGAATACCAAACACGTGCACTTACAGAACAGTTAATACTTAAAACATTACTTTTTATTCAAATATTCTTTAATGAAATATATATTTTTGCAATTTTACCTTTACTTGCTTTACCGCCCTTTTTTTAAATGTGGAAATTCCATCATGGACGCTGTGCCGGACTCCGACTAAAAACCACACGGTCCTACTCTAACCTTTACCGAGGTCCCGGTTTCGTTGCAGCAATCATGGTGACTGCTTTACCACCCTAATGGAATCTCGCTTGCAAGTCATAAAATGACGATTTTTGCTTCCAACATCAATATAAGACATACCGTCTTTGTAAATTTTTTGATTTACCCGAAGTCAAAAATCTCAATACTGAAATATATAGAATACTGGCTGCTGCTCGTGACTTCGTCTGCACGACTAAAGGTAGCCTATGTCCTTCCCCAAGATACAATCTATCTCCTTTTCAAATTTCATTACGATCCGTTTAGCCGTTTAGTCGTGAAAACGTAACAAATAAACAAACAAACAAACAAAGTTACTTTCGAATTTATAATATTAGTATGGATGGATAGTATGGATACAGCATACTTACATCGTACAAATATATTACAAGTCACAATAAAACTTACCCACAGTGAATACAGTCTCAAGCAAGTTCGGTCCGAGATTCATCCGAACAATCATAAGTGTTTCCACGAATATCTATAATAAACAACTGTAACTCGTGCTTGTATCCTCTGAGACACATCTGACCACGCTTTTAACGCCAGCCGTCTATTTCCTTGTAAAGATTTCTGTGGCGCCACGGCAGAGCCAGTGAGACAGAACAAACAATGATTTATAATTGAGTCATGAATGCAACCAGCCCAATTTAAGAAAGAATATCTTGAAGGCAATGACTCAAGGGGTCGGGCAGCTTTAAATTAACCCTATGTGACAGTCGATGGGCACAATGGCGCCTCCTGATTACTCATTACTCTTCGTTCGTGTAAGGATTAAAATAAGACTGGAAGTTAACACTTCACAGGAATTGATGAGTTTGCTAATGAAATTTGAGAATTGTTTAACATAGAAATGACTTAAATAAAATTCTTGGAAGTTTGTTTCTTTCAAATTGTGTTGGAGTTTGGAATTTTGCCCGACGAATTAGATTAGACAAGTCCCAATTAAAATGGGACGAATGCCGTCAGAGGAATGAAATGATTTATTTTGTTAATTATGATTATATAACAACTCGCGACAACTTGTGCATATCTTTCAAATGGTTGACTTGGATGTCTTTTTATTTAATTCAGCGTAGAGATAAAATTTATCAGAAATATGATATCCACTGAGGTTACCCTTAGTTTAGATACAAACTGAGATCAGTTGCCGCCGTTAATTTCTTATCTACAGAATAATTACGATATTTTCTTAAATTATTCCTCTGTCCTATATCATAACGTAGTAAACTAACTTATTACATTTATTTCAATCCTGTGTAATTATAAAATGATTTAAAAATCCAATGATTACTTTTATATTCTTACGTATGTCCATAAAGTATTTCAGAACAATCGTGTAGGTTTCAAAAAGTTTCCAAATAACATCTACGCGGAAACGTGTTTAATTTATTAATCTCTGTGTAGGTGCATCTTAACTGTTAATACGAGCACATAAAGCCATGTACAGTTCAGGACGTTTATATGGAATTCTGATGCGTCATACAATTAAATTTATTTCAATAGTGATGTAATTTGTTTGGTTTTTAGCGGAGTTATAACGCAGCGTTGATTTCTGGCGGAAGTGTTGCAAACATAATAAAAATTAAAACAATTAATATTTTGAATTACGAATCACTTGCTACAAAGGAAAAGGAGGAATAACACAATTGAGGACTTTGGTTTTAATACAAATTATGAGTATTCTATTGTTTATTCATTTTAAATTTTCAACACACATGCAAATCTTAAATCTTGTAAGGGCGTGTCGTACGTTTAATATGGAGTGTCGGGAAGGTGATCTTGATTTGTTTAAGTAGTACTAATATCCAAAAAATTTAAGAGGCTCTTTGTAATTGTTCCTTTGATGTGTGATTTCATCGTTGTAGAGGACTTTTTCAGAAAATCTGACATTGTTCTGTGTCTTAATTGAAACATCATAAACTTATTAAAGCTGCTTAGCTGAATACCGTATTTTCTTTTTACTTTTTTATTATTACTAGTGGTCACCCACTGGCCGAAATTCAATTATGATTAGTAATATCTTAGGTTTGCGCGATCACTACACATTATAATAAAACAACTTTTAACCGGATTAATCGCGTGTATTATTGGTTTTTTGTTTTTCCTGACGTTTCGAACACTTTGCAGCGTTCGTGGTCGCAGGAGGACTAAGGTGTCAGGTGTCTCAACAGTTTATTTAAAATTATTTCAGTCTACCGTACATATAATTGATAAATTCATAAAATTATTTTTGTGCTGATACATGTTTAAAATTCTCCTGCGACCACGAACGCTGCAAAGTGTTCGAAACGTCAGGAAAAGCAAAAAACCAATAATACACGCGATTAATCCGGTTAAAAGTTGTTTTATCAATTATGATTAATTTAAATTTTAAATTTACGTTTTTTTTATTAGTATTTGTATTTCTAATGCATAATATATAAAAATACTAGCTGTGCCCCGCAAACGTTTATCTGCCATATACATTTTCTGGATAGGGCTACCCTTATCACCTAGGGGTATAAAAAATAGCCTAAAACCTATTCTCAGACCTACCAATAAAAACCATAAAATCGGTCAAGCCGTTTCGGAGGAGTTCGATAACAAACACTGTGACCCGAGATTTTTATGTATTAGATTAGATTAGCTTTGTGCACTCCTTATCCATAAATATAAACTTTAACTGTGCCAAATTTCATAATTAAAAAAAAAGAAACTGGCTGACTGTGGTTTTGTGCTAGTCTATAGCACAAAACCACAGTCATAGCTTTGTGATGTTCAATAATTGACCATTGTGTCTATTATGGTTGATTCATGGGAATTGTCTAATTGATATACATATATGCTTTGACTTTGACGTAACTCTTAAGATAGTAACTCCCTTTGAGTTACTCCGGTTCAATTGTAACCATATATCATTATGAAAATGTTTGTTTGTAACCCATAACTTATATGTTTGGTTTAACTGTAACTGTAAGTTAGTTAATAAATAAATAACCATCAGTTTTGCCCGACTAGTCCCAACTTTTCCAAACACAAGTTTGACTCGCGACATCTTACTCGTATCTCTACAGGCCCAGTAGTTGCACCGTTTGAGTTCGTAACTATTCAAGCAACTCCGATAAATGGACATGAGTAATATGAATATGTCTCACAAAAGTGATCATGATCATACATTTATATACATTACCATAACATATTATGTAAATTAGTAATCTATTATACACGTTTATTCTCAAAGGATCATATCGAGCGTGTCCGTACCCAATGAAGCGTTCGTTTCAAGGGAAAGTCGCCGCTACATTAACTAATCGGGTCATTCAGATGATATATGCACAAATACTACGTAATTAGATACAGTAAGAAGTAATTACAAATCTTTAACAGCCGTGAAATGAAGATAGTTAACATATATAAACATAAATAAATGTAGGTATAATGTGCAGTTAGATAATACTTACCCTAGAAGATTTTTATTTGTATTTCCGAGGTTTGTGTAGGTCGTTTACTTTTTGGGTCACCAGTGTTCTTCGAACCAGTGGGGCTAACCCTGAAACTAATACCAATTCCAATATTAAATAGACGCCTTAAAACAACGCGTAATTTTAAAATAAATTTACCTACATTACATTTGTCTCAATTTCAAAGCATGTTGTCTTCATATTATCCCGAATCTATAATTATTTTTTAGACATTTTGGCATTTAAAGAACGAACTGACATATTTCCAATGTCAATCGAGTAGAATTATTTTCAAGAGCCAACAATTGTTCTTTTTTAAACAAAAACTATGTTCTTATTCCAAAAAAAATTGAAATGTAAGAATTATGAACATTCTGATTTTATGTAATTATGCATTATTAATATTTTTTTCTAGGCATTCAACATTTGGACTGAGATGTATTGGTATAGTTATATTTAATTATGTACTAGCTGTGCCCCGCAGTTTCACCCGCGTAAATTATATTATAATTAGCCTAAGTTACTCCTTATATAGTCAGCTACCTGCCAGTAAACGCTTATCAGAATCGGTTCAGCCGTTTCGAAGATTAGCCAGAACAAACAGGCAGTGTCTGTCTGTTTTAAATACTTATTTTAAGGCATCGGTGCCGTCCAAATAATTGTATGAGCTTAAATAAACTATTATTTTGACATTACAACCAGACACTTTCATTTTATTTATTTGTATTGATGATGATGTTGTCAGAAACGAAATTAAAGACTTGAAAATGAAATGATTTCATATTTAAATTTTCCTATTATGTTGAATTTTATACCGATTATGTGTTTCGACGTATAAAAACACTGTCTCTAAAACCCTCAAAATATTAAAAGACACTTGCACGGCTGCGCTTGCGCATAATATTATTCCGGTACCACACAATGACACTTAGATCCACCAGTTTAAAAAGACCTTTCGAAACTAAGATTTGATACATAAATAAAGAATTTTGGGAACATCTTAAAATCGGATAGAGGTCTTTTCCGTTTGGTTATTAGATAATACTGGTTGAGTCACATTTTAATAAGATCGGTTTAATAACAGCTGTTACTTGTATTTATGGCCAGTTACAGTGCTCCATTAAAAATATATATTTTTACTATTATTTTGTGGTACAGACACTACTCAGTTATTAAAAGGAAAGCATAGTTTACGTGCAAGTTCAATCTTCATAAAAATACATTTCAATGAGCAGCCATAATAAAAAGACACGTGCTTAATTGAAAATGAAAGTGACTAATTACCCATACTTAAGTGAATAAAATTCACACAAGAGAAAACACATTTTGAAACTGACAATAAAAACTCCACATACTTAAAAAATCATAATAAGCCCCATTGTACAATGTACGTACGTATACGTAATAAGAGAATCAATGAAAACTCATTCACATGCTTCAAAAAAGTAGCAACCAGCAATTATCATTGTGTAACCGCCATAACAGTCGCGATTGTGATCGTAGTTGCGTAAAAACGAAATAATAACAAGAACAATACTAGCTTAGGTAGCAATTAGTCACGGTTAGGGCTGCTCACCAATAATCGATTTGATAATTAATTACTTGATTGAAAATCGATTTCACGCAGGCGTCTAAATTGAAATAGGAGTCCAATATTATTGAAATGATCAAATTAAAAGTTAAGAGCGGTCTTATGATCGTTTTGAAATAAATGTATTTATAATATTCTTCTAGGTGCATGTAGTGTATTCTTTTAGTACGATGATTATAACAGCAAATAGCATGGATAGGTAAATCAGGTAGCATAAATTACATAAAAGATTGACAATAAAGACATCTGTAAATTAAAGTAAAATCTATAATGTAATTCTTCCAACTGTGCAATGACTCCTAGAACCATAATCGTAGAAAAATCATAAGTCAGTCTGTTCCTATCGGGTACAAATCGATATAACTCGGAAACGATGCGCAGCCCTACCGCAATTCGTGAAAGTGCAGCTTTTTCACGAGCAAGCCCGTCACGACGTTGCGCGGAGGCAAACAAAGCGCACCGCAAACAATCGTGTTAGGCGCGCACAGACCACTGACTTTATAGAAGGGGAAATAAAGTAATACTGAAAGCAGCTTTAAAAATTTTGTTAGACAGAATTTATTTTTTAGTTTAAAATTATTTGGAAGAATACCGTATATTTAACCGGGTGACGAGAAGGATCGTTGTTTCTGCAGTGTCTTTAATTCATAAATAGTAATAGTACCTAGTATTTTTTTATTTTACCCTTAGTTACCTAAGTCAAAGATAATCTATTCCTATGTTTTGTTGTTATTCACCTAAAAATATCTCGACTATTTAAACAAATAGATACAGAGACGTTACTTTGCTATTTCGCTCTGTGTCATCTCTATTAAACAATATTTTACTTCTTATTGTGTACGATCAAAACCATTAACTACCAACCAACTCCTTATTTGTAACGTGTGGGTTTCCTTTGCCGTTTCAATGTAATTGATAAATTGTTTAGAAATTGCTACATTTTGCCACAAACGACCCGGTTAGATTCAATTGAAAAATGTTTATAACTGTGATCTTGACGGATGACGCGATTAGGGGAACTCACCTCATTCATCACATTTGTTGGTGGGTTTATTTTTCGTGTGAATAGGATATTCAGTTACAACTTTCTATTTTATAGTCTTTTAAGTTATTACTTTATCATTCAATCACGAGTTATGGGTTGCAGCTTTGCATGCGTTATTTTGTCAATAAGGTTATAATTATTAATTTTGTCCTTTGCAAACTCCTTCAATTGAGATTCATATCATCGTATACAAATACAAAATATTTTATTTTCTATAATACTGTATTACATTGATAAGGATGGGAACAAAAAAAACTTTTAGTTTTTATGTTAACGGTAGTTTTTGTTACTGAAGTTCAGATCAAAATATTTTCAAAGCTTGATAATTCAAATACAATATTCGTTAAGAACTTAAGTTTTGGCCTAGGAATTTTAGAGAACGTTGTTTAGTTTTCTTAAAAAAAATGTATACTAGGAAAATCGAAACAGGTTAATATATTAATGAATAAATGACCATTTATTTCAGACCAGAGTACATATTGTGCTAGTAGCAGTAATTAACTTAATATTTTGTATTAGTAACCAATTGAGTGTGGAGCTGTTATCCACCTCTTCGACAGGGGGTAATCCGACCAAATCGATTGCAAATACACTGAGGATACCTTTAGTACTGCCCCGGAAACGAGCCATCAGGAAAGCGCATCTTTTCTTCATGGTGGTGGTAAAACCATCTATTCCCGTTTGTAAAAACATCCCTGATGCATTACAGAGCAATGGGAGCTCCAACAGTACCCACCATTATTATATTGATATTAATTAATTAAAATAAACTCTTGCAACAACTGAATAACTTTTACAACATTCACGCGCGATCTGCAATTGTCATAATGCTAAAAGTAGAGTAGAGAAAGGGGATCAGTGATGCTTCGGAGAATTAGAGAATAGATTTTTTTGAATCGACTATTCTTCAATTTTTCCGGCTTACAATACTAATTAACAAGAGGATTATTAAATAAAAAAAATTAAAAGCACTCCTGTATTTTTTTTTTTGTTTTTTCATACCTTTTTGTGTACCGTCGTTACTTTCTTTTTTGATATTACTACAAACACACAAACATACATAAATAATATCATTCATACTTACATACATACATAAAAAAAACTTTCTATCTTGTTTTGAACATTACCATAAAGGTTGAAATCTTGAGTGCATATCTGATTCCCTTCTTTACGTAACTAACTCTACATGCAGAAAGTGAGAGTGATGGGATGCGCTGGCGCATCGCTTGTGTCATGAATGGCGTCGATAATTACAAACGGTTAACATGGCATGTAGCGTGGCAGGTCAACCCGTACTTTTACTTTCAATTCACTGATCACCGAGGCTTCATTCAATTTTAGTAAACTGACTGTCATAAATCTTTCAAAAGCATTAACGCATGCTTAGCGAACCCTAAAGTTATTATTTTAAATGGAAACAGAATACGGTCGAGATGGCTTAGTGGTCAGAGCGCCTGGAGTATTTATCCGGGAGACGCTGGTTCGAATCCTGCTCGCGGTAGTATTCTTTTTCCATTTAAAATAATAACTTTTGACTGTAATAATTTTAAATTGTTAATTGGCCTGTTGTATTTCTTTTGGGGTAACATTTTTACATCTTAGTCGTTATATTTCTTTTTGCGTCTCAGGAGTTTCCGGCACTTGCGTTTGCTGATAAATAAGGTGATATGGGATCCGCAGCAGTGCAGACTTCTGAGGGTTTGAGGGAGCTGCTGAGATATTGAAAAAAACTCTACATAATAATCTTATAAAGAATCATATAAGTACACATAATATATATGTCACATATTGTCCAATCTATACGATTTTTTGCTTTACATGACTATATATATGTTAGTGTCCTTATTAGGTAGGGTCGTGGATTGTCATTGTAACTATAAATTATAAGTAAGTATTTGCTCCGGATTTCCTCGTCGATATCACAAGTATTCGCAAGCACACATACGCTGACAGAAAGTACAAAATCAAAATCCAAATTATTTATTTGTAGATTTATTTATATAAAGTGATCGCAGTTTTGTAATTTTACTTTAAAATTTTAAAAACAATATTCTCAAGTACTTTTTACTAATTATATTAATTACTAGCTGACCCAGCGAACTTCGTACCGCAATTTTCTGTTCGTTTTTTTTTAATTTCTTTTATACAAACCTTGTCCTGACAATAAAGAAAACAAAAAAAAGAATTATCCAATTTGGTGCAGTTGTTCGGAAGTTATGCGCGTACAAACATTTAGGCGATTCATTTTTATATATATGATGACAATATATATCAAAACTATTATTTAGAATTAAATTATTAGTAGTTCAGATAGTTGGTATCTAGCCATATCAAAGTCAGAATATTTATTACACATTCTCAGCAGGTTAAAATCCAGTGACGGTGTCGACTATCCCCGTCATTTTTGTGCAAGGTGGCCACAGTTGTCCTTCACGAATACTTCTATGGGGATGGCGTCAGTGCGCTTTCGTCTCGGTCCCGTAGCCGAGCGACAATCCAGCCGAAGATCGTTCCTCCAGCACCTGTGCGCATTCTGCGGCAGAGGTGAGGAGGGTGAACCTCTCTCTCCCTTTCTTCCGGCTCCTTCGCGAGCACCACCACCTCACAAATGGTGCGCTTTTGCTCCCGTCCATGTATCTGATTACAGTCACCAACAACAGATCGACTGCCCTTACTGCCCTGATGAGCTCATGCGCTGCTCGTCCCAAGCTGGGCACACCTCCAACGTATGCTGTACCGTGTCTTCGGAGCATAGTAATTTAGGTCTGACATTTTTAATATTCACCTGTAATTGAAGTTTTGGATAGGCTTAGCCATTCTTTAATGATATCTTCTTAAATAAATAAGTATTAAGCTCATAATTACACATAAATTAATAAAGTATAATAGAGCGTGAATATTTTTTTAAACAAAACGCTCCGATACCCATCACACAAGTAAATTCCGAAGGAATGTTACGAAATAGCTTTGTTATAAATAACATCACGGAATGTAATTTACGTTGTTATTAATTGCCGGTAATTTTAAGTTAATTGTTGTGCCAAAGAGGGCATTCACACTCACTTGGCAATTATGTTTTTTTATGTAGATTGTAATTATATCATTAGACAGCAAAAACTGAATACATTTTCCAAGTATGGTAGTATTTTCATTTCAAGCGGGTAATTTAAAATATTTTTTGCCTCATCAAGATTTTTTTCGGAATCGTGTCCACCACACATACGCACAGTACGCCCTAAACAATCAGCCCATACATAATATTAATATTATTAATTCTGTGCGGGAATAACACCCGCGACACGCAGCAACCATTCTTCATCGCTATGATGTCATATTAAATTAAAGGGATCTCTAGGTTACCTATGTTCAACTCTGGAAGTAGATGACCTATTTAATCTATGGTCTTGATCTACCTGTAAAGCAACGACTAAATGAATCCTGTGCAATCTTATGACCCATTAATAGTTCTTTATAAAAAAATCCCACAGTATCGTTCTCGTACCTAAATTTCGTAAAAAAAAACTTGTTCACAGTAGTCAGGAAATAAAACAACACGCCGTTCAATTATTTAAAAAATCTTAAAGTCAGAGTAGAGAATATTATATATTTATATTTAAAGGATATAGAAACTATAAAGTTAAAAGCAAATACAAACAATAATATTATTGTAAGAAAATTAGTTTTAAGTTTCATAAAAACTTTATGATATAATAATATTTCTTTGGCTCTTGAATAGGTAGTTGTCAATTGACTTACGTCATATTAGAATTAAGTTGACGATATCGAAACCCATATTTCAAATAACATGAGCATTAAATATTCTAGTTAAGCACTAACGCGCTTTTACCTAAACATCATAAATATATCCGAAACTCAATTCTAAATGGTTAAGTTCCGTATTGCAACACCGTTTACAAAATAATAGAATCTGATACTGTAGATGGACAGATGGACGGCTTAATAGACGTATATTGTAAAAAAAACAGAAGGCCCAGTTGATACAAACATAATATGCGATTTGAAGCACAAGAACTACTTAGTATTTTGACAGTTGGTGGTTTAATTGTCTGTGCGAATAAGGTGTGCCGCACTGCATGTACCTACTGTAATAATTGAGTTTTATACTTTAACTAGGCCAGTATCTATTAATTCACATAAGTATCTACTACTTGAGTTAAACATCGGGACATAATTAAATTTTTCAACTACAGTTATTCCAGCTGAAATTTAATTCGTGGTACTGGATGTAGATTTTAGTCGACTTGACGTCTGTTCTATTTAGAAGAGACGTCAAGGATGATAATGCTTCATAGCTTGGGAATATACGGTAACATAGAGAAAGGAATCTTTTTTATTATTTATTTATTTAAGGTTCAAATAACACTATTTTAAGACCAATTTAAAGTTCGACTAAGACTATGTGTTTTAGAATTAATTATAAAAACACAGATACTAGTCTCAATTTGAGTTGTCAATGAGTTGGTAATTGGGTTATTAATTGTTAATCCAAAATGTGCCATAAAAAAACTTATTTAAATATATTATTCTATTCATTTAACCTTCTGAAGTTATCTTTCGATCGTGGCTCCATTACACTCCTACACGGTTGTTGTGGTATGATAAATGGGTGTGTGCCAGCTGGGACTTTCACTTGCATGGGACGGTTTACATGTCACTGCCTCTTTAGTGCGAGTGACCAACGTATAGCTACCGTCGGGGTAATACAATGAAAGGAGTACCTATGATTTGGGAAGAAAATATAGCATATTTTTTTTATTGAACGATATCTTTGTTATATATTTTTTATAGGTATAAAATATTTTATTGGTATGTTATATTGTATTTTTGCCTGAATATGCAATTTTTTTATGGAATTGGGTCAACCGAGCCCATGGACAAACGCAACCCCAGAAGATTTCGGAAGTGCGTTGCAGGCCTTTTAAAGGGTTTGGGCCTCCGGTACCCTCACTCACTCGGCGAAACACCCCGCAAGCGTTGTTTCAGGCCGGTTTTCTGTGAGGCCGTAGTATCACTCCAGTCGAGCCGGCCCATTCGTCCCGAAGTATGACTCTCCCACGATAGAGATATTGTATAAAGCCTGCCTTATGTACCATACATAAAATTTAAATAAATTATAAGTAAATATTTTACCTATATTCTTCCACTTAGCGAGAAACCCGGAGTCACCAAAACGCGATCTGCGTCGTCGTCGCGTTTTAGCGTTTGTATTGATGCAGTCACCAAATCGCCGATTGTTTATGAATGATTAAAAGTAGTGACATGCCTATAAACATAATAATACTCCTTGTAAGGCCTATAAAGCATTAAATATGCAGCCTTCACATCTAAGAGAATTGCTTATTTTAGAATCGGCGATCTGTGATTTGGCGACTGCATCGATGCTGCATAGCGTTGATGAATGATTAAAAGTAGTGACACGCCTATAAGCATAATAATACTTTTTGTTAGGTTCTTAAAGCAATAAATATACAGTCTTCACAACTAAGAGACTTGCTTCTTTTAGAATCGGCGATCGGCGATTAGGCGACTGCATCGATGCTGCATGGCGTGTTGGCAACTCTTTGCGTTCGATCGTGGTGGCCAAGTTACAGATCAGTTGATGGATCGAGCTGTTGCAGTCCTCGACGCTAAAAATAACTAGTCTGTGGAGACTCTAACATAATAACGAACAATATTAGTGTTAAAAATCACAACAACGAGGGTTCTTTACAAGATCCCACATAGTTTTTTAACCGACTTAAAAAAGGTGGTTCTCTATTCGACCCGTATGTATGAAGGTATGTTTGTATGTCCGCGATTTTCTTAAAAACTACTGATTTGATTTCAATGGGGTTTTCGTTATTGTGTTACTTAGTATAATAACGGTATCGCATAGTAGGTAATCTAGATGTACGCTATAACAAGAAAATAAATTGCACGTCTAGTATTTAAAAAGGTTACCCATATATAAGTCTGACCACCATCATATAATACTACTAATATTATAAATGCTAAAGTTTGTGTGAATGGATGGATGTTTGTTCATGCAATAACTACCGAACGGATTTGGATGAAATTTGATACAGATAATTTATAACCGGGTTTAACACATAGGATACCTTTTATCCCGGTTGGACCTAATTGATGAAGTCTGCGCAGACGAAGTCGCGAGCAGAAGCTAGTTATATACGGGTATATACCTATAGGGAGCATACACATGTCCATGATTCTCGAGAGATCTACTTTTATAAGTTCTTTCATTCACCAAATAAGATAAAATTAGATTTAATTTATTAATAGATAATATTTTAACCGACTTAGTTGCGATGGAGAATTTTATTATGTATTTAATTGTTATACCTTTCCATAAACTCGGAAATAAAATAACCACAGACAATAAAATACTGTCCATTATAAAAAGGAAATAACTTCCGCCATCTTTATCTTTTAGTAAACGATCTTTTATATTACCCGCGAAGTTTTAATTGGCGTTACTAAGTGCTAATATCATGTTTCATATAATAATTGTAGACATTTAATTACCAGCGGAACCCTAAAATGTGATTTCCGTAGATATGATAGAATATATAATTGAATTGTTATGTAATTAACGTAATTGGGAAGTACCATTTATACTTCTTACTTGGCTCACAATTGCAAAGCAGTGATAGCTTCGTGGTATGACCGTTGGAGTGGCAGTTTCCTGTAAAGGGACTGAATAGATAGCAATAACGTCACGAAAAGACGTATAAAAACGTGGACGAAGAATTTGCGGTAGTGAGCAGAGCTCGAGATGGCTCGAGTGCAGGTTCGAATCCTGCTCACAACCGTATTTAACTTTCCACAAAAGATTATAATAATAAAGTAAATTTGTGTTGATTTTATATAAATTAAATTTCTTCCCGAGTTGCGCATATAGAAAGCTAGTAAAAGCAAATCTGATGAAAGTATATAGATTTATTGATAAACCTCTTAATTTCTAGATGATTGATAAGAGACTGTAACTTCTAATTCTGGTTACGTAAGCTGTGCATAAGCTTCGGTTCTCGGTAGTAGATTATCATTGAACATGGTCCTAGGTGATTGACATAGATATTAAATCTTCCTACTTGGTGTTTCTGGTTACGTCATCAGGGAAATCTGGACGGGAAAGTCAATTTAACATTCTAAACAAAACTTGGTTTGAAACGTTGAAGTTAGTTTCGATATATCAGTATCTTCATATTGGTCTATTAACCAATTTATAGGGATTCCTCTTTTGTGTTAGTCCTATCGCATTCCGTAGCTGAACGGAAAGGCTTGGACTATAAAAGAGCTGTTGAGTGGATAGGCATTTTTAACTTGGTTTTCTGATGACCAAAGGAATCTCGTGTGAGTTACTAAAGAACATAAAACTTAGTTGTGTAAGAATGTTGAATTGTTTTCTTTTTATCAAAAATATCCAGAATAAATCTATTCACTCTTTAGTAGAGTGGATAGATTTTGGGAGAACGATAGTTGGGGTGTTGATGCAACTCCCCAGACCCGTCTTCCACAACGGTTGCACCGGACTACATCCCGAAACACGACTAGGTCGCTTGACGGCATGGCTCCGTCCGGCGGTTGGTAACCAGCCGCGGACGAAGCCTCCACCAAAGTTCTGTTACCTGTTTTGCAGCACCTAGGGGACACGTGTAGAGATTCCATTTTAAGGGTGCACTCCTAGGGACGCGGGCAACTCAGCCCCCTAAAAGGTTTTAGCTATACATATATCGGCACGATTGTTTTTAGAATAAACCGGATAGAGTTCGGTTTTAGGTCTACGTTAATTACTTAAGCAGTAAGTCAAACCATAAACATGTTTCATTATGTTCTAGTTTCAAAACATTGCTCCACTACTTATTTTCTTGTAGTAGGTACGTTTACAGATACAAACCCTTCATTTAAAAACAAAGAAACAGACACCGTACCATTGAAATAAGAATGGAGCGGTACGGTACGGTGCTTCCTTCTAATATCTTTGCACCGTACCGTACCGCTCCATTCTTATTTCAATGGACTTGATGGACATACAAATATCAATTTGATTGCTACACGCAAGAGAGAAAACGAAACACATCTTGTTACTGGACTGGAATTTTGACTCCTTACTTGTTTATAACGTAACGTTAATTATTACGACTATACTAACTACGTAAGATAGGTCAGTGGACCGGCGATTACGAATACAAATTAATTAATTAGTCTCAGTTGACTCTAACAAGACTGAAACAATTTGCGTGGGATGGCCTCCATGTACGGAGCGATTAATTCATGTGCTGCTTGGAGGTGATTAATCTGCATGGTATCTTTAAATTTATCACACGTTAACTTCTATGTTAGTAAATTAAATTAGCATTATACAATGTTTAGTTTGGGGTACGTGTGATACGCATAACAAACGGGGAAGCAGGTACTACCTAATTTCCCGTTCCAGACAATCGAAGGCAATATCACTAGCGCTTGTCGAAGAAGCGTTGTGTTGGCAACGGCTTGGCTTTGGGGGCTGACTTGACCGCGTCCGTAGGAGTGCACCCTTAAAATGGAATCCCTACACGCGGCCCCTCGGGGGTACAAAACAGGCAAAACAACCCTGGTGGGAGGTTTCGACCACGGCTGGTTACCACCCACCGGACGAAGCCATGTCGTGACGCGACTTAGTCGTTTCTCGGGATGTAGTCCGGTGCAACCGTTGTGGGAGATGGGTCTGGGCAGTTGCATCAACACCCCAACTATCATTCTCCCCAATTCTATCCACTCTACTAAGTGAATAGATTTATTCTGGATATACATACGTCCTCCATCCTCGGCCACACCGTCGCTTATCATCAGGCAAGCTGGTGGCCAAACGTACAACCATACTGGTAAAAATAATAATTGAGGGACCGATTTTTATCCCCTATCTTGACGGCATAGTGATATCTCTTATACCCGACTAGTTTTGAACTCGAACGGAGCCCTTAGTCATGAGCTGAGTCCGCGGCGATGTCGCGAGTCTCGTTTGCCTCCCTTCGAGTTTGTTAGGGGTATCAATTAAAGTTCGTACTGGTGACGCACTGGTAAACATTAATTGATACCCCTGGTGTTGCAAGCGTCCTTAGGTAGCCGCTTACCACCAGGCAGGCCATATGCTTATTTGCCACTTTAGAAGAATAAATCCGTCAGAAATATGTGTTATGTTAATTTTGCGAAGAATAGCCATCACTATCTGCGGTGCTGTTATTTGTTTGTGGGTTTCTGTTTTCTGTATGTCACAGCCCCGTTTATCTCTCTTATGACAAACTCGAAGAATAACCTTATAGCATTTATTTATCTCCTGAGAATACACTTTTACAAATTAGAGCTCCTGAGAATACACTATATAATACTGTTGCGTCCCTCTTTAGAGCTCGGCACAATATACATATTACGTTGCGTTCATTCACATTGTTTATCTCAAAGTGTAGCCCATGCTCGGCAGTCAAACATTAACAAAATTAACAAACGAACAAATATTGATTACCTACTAACAAAGCATAATTGCCACGATATACAGTAATGAGGTGCATTCTCGTTACAAAATACGGGTATTTGCGTATACGCTTCGTTACAAAACTACGAGTGGTAATTTGTTTAACGCTAGGGATGGGCTATCCAATACGATTGAATCTTATATCGATTCAAACACATGCTGTCATCGCAGGAACTTTTGGATCGATTCGACGTAAAGCATTCCTGATTAATAGTATATTTTCGATACTCAATTTTAATCTGAAATAGATACCTACGAGATAGTTATGCTGTACGTAACTAAAACAAAATATGTACATGTATACGACGTTATTCGAGTAAAATTACCAGTTACCACAAGCATCTAATAAAAAAAAACGTCTTTAGCTTTAAGTATAAGCGCTTTTAATGGCTATGGCTTCTTTATATTTATGTTTTTTATTATCTTAAAAACGATTATTTGAAATCGATTCGAGAAAATAAGGTTCGATTTTCAGATCGCGTTCAGGTTTTACATACTAAGAAATCGATTCTAAGTTATAATTCGCTCATTCCTAACTCAACAAGTCAACACTGCATCAGTACCATTTAGATACGAACAGTCATATTGTTTGGTAATCACTCATTACCATTGTTTGCAATCATTACCGACGCCGACGGGTCGATACTTTGTAATGGTTGACAAATATTTGCTTGGTAAGATAAGTTCTGGAATATTCTAGTTTGTAATAAGTAATAATACAAATGGGAGATGGTAATTATTAAATAATTAATCGCAGCTAAATAATTTTGAAGGCGTGTCGAGTATGCGGAGAAAGAAATTTTCGATAAAAATTTTAATTCCACAAAACATTATAACTTTAGAGGTCGCTAAGTAATGCATTTAATGCATTTGAAAGATTTATATATATTTTGAGATTGGTTTTAAATGTCATCTTGTTGCAAAATTTGTAATTCCAGGAGTGTACGATATAAAGGTAGGGAAAAGTGTTATTGAGTTTGTCTGTTTGAATTCTAAGTAACAGCCCGGAGCTTGGAATTGTGCATATTTGATGGCAATAGGTTCACTACGTCGTATATCGTTATGGAATAGTGGGTGGACATCATTAGGTACTTCTCTGCACAACGCTTCGGGGACACGGCCGTATTAATATCTTACTTATGATTGACTTTCCTTTACTGCAACCCTCTTTTTATGTTTTTGTATTAAAAAATCTTATTATATACATTTACCAAAAAAATATAATAAAGGCTTTAAATTGCATTAAAATTTATATTGAGTAATAATTGTAAGGAAACTTGTATAATTAAAACTTACATATACATTAAGAAAAATTCTTCAATTCATTGATCATCAATTTCGTGCTTATAATTAGAATTGGAAATAATTTTACCTCCCCGACCTTCTAATCCAAAGATATGTAGAACCTTGAAGGACTGCTTAAAAGCAACCATCTCTTCAATTACCATAAGCGATAAAAAATTAAAATGATCCAAGCCAACCTTGTCATCCAATCGTAAATTTTGTAGTTGTTTAAAAACCGGTTGTACAGCAAACCACTAAATAACTTCTAACAATAACAACAATAGCAAATATTTCCGTTTCATTACCATCTTTCTATCAACAATAGGTCATACTTATTATATTCATCATCAAACGCACTCGTAGTATGGGATAGTTGATGCAAATTCTCTATGTACTGCAATCATTCCCACGGGTTCTTAGTCGACCTTTGTCAGATGTCCCCTACCAAGGTTCAGTTTTTTATCATCACCGTGTCGTTTTAATGGCGCCTATACTTTCTTGTTTACTTTTGCACTTTTATCTATGTCATTGTACATTTTTGGGGTGGTATCTTTGGACAAGAGATGAATGACGATTTTTTTAGTTTTTTCTATTTAAAAATTAATAGTTACCGATGCTCTTTTAACGGTCGCTTGATGTTTATTGAGATGTGTCTGCCATAAAAAGTTGAATAATTTGTTTTACATAGTTTTTTGGTGATGACTATTGTCCGGTAATTGTTATTTTGATCTTTCATTAATCATGAAACGATCAACAATCTCCTCTTTTATGCCTTCTTCATTGTCAAGGATTATAGACAAGTCCCCCCCAGGGGTTCCACCTTGTCGTGGTGGGGGGGCTCTAGTAGCCGTGGCTTGGTCACCCACGGTGAAGCTAACGGAACCCGAGGAGGGCCGCTCCTCAGGGCTTTGCCTTCAAGCCCATGTAGGAGCGGCGCCGGCGTAGGTTGCGGGCCTTATGGGGGGTGTCGCAACTGAGGTGGGCTGCGGCGTCGTATGGGCGGCACCGCAGCTGAGGGACGGGGGCCGCGGTGGGAGAGGAGTGCCGGTATGTCGATGCGCCGCTCTCCCTACCTACCGCGGCCTTGACGGGGCCGCCACCGTTGGATGGCGGACGCGGTGGGGCCGCAGGGGAAGAGGAGTGCCGGTATTGCGAGGCGCCGCTCTCCCTATCCTCTGCGGCCGTAGTGGCAGGCGGCGGGGCCACAGACCTGACCCGTCGCAGGGGACCTAGGGCGTCCAGACACGGGGTCGTCTGGCGCCCATTGCACATGGTCTCCGAGGTGGTTGCGGCACGCCATTAGTCTGGTGTGCCGAAGCGGGGGGGTGCAATACCCAACCCCGTGAGGGAGTCCGGCAACGGACAGCTGCGGGCGGGTTCGCGGTTGTGTGCGAGAGCGTTCCCGCGTCCCGCCCTCAAGCAGCTGAGGAGGTATACTGTGGAGTTTTAGTGGGTTCGAGTCCCACATAACCGCTCTGTCTCCCCGTGTCAGAGCGGTATGCGAGGGCATTTCTCCACATAAAAAAAAAAAAAAAAAAAAAAAAAGGATTATAGACAAGTATTCTCCCAGCAAAACTACAAATTAGCGTTTTCTTGTCTGAATTTATTATCTATGTAATTTGTTAAGTCTCACAATTATTCTACAACCAGATGCAGCTGGATATCTGTCAGCTCAAATTTAATCAAATCAACCCACAGTTTCAGAAACTGTTTGACATTTCCCAGTAATGTTTATTACTATGTATGCCATCTCGACTATAGATAGGAGCCTGTATGAATCAAGCCATTGATTCGGTTCGTGTTAAGCACTGTTTATCGGTTAGCTTCCATCAGAATTCCCACATGTGGCCAGCAGCCGGTTCCCTTCATCATTATTACAAATATATTTAATGTTTCTTACTTCCTATTTGTTTCAGAAATTGTACTTATTTGCTTATTTTATATAAGACCCTTCTGTCATTTTTTTTTATCGTGTCCTCATTAGGTGGTTCTTCCTGAATCGTAAATGAGTTTACAAAAATTTGAAAATTCTGATTCTTTTTTGACTACTATTGTATGTTCGTCTTAAATAAGTGCTGGTCTTATTCATGTTTCATTAAAACCTAAATTTAAAAAATGATTAATTAATTGAATCGTTACGTAACAAATTCAGTTTTTGATATCAATAAAAAGTCTTTATAAAGGAAGTAGAAACTCCTTGGTTATTAAAGGCATTCTTTATTTGAAAAGTTATTAGACATAATTAATCGCCTAACAACTTTACTACATGTGATATAATTACGTAAGTTAACATCTTATTTATTGATAGACCGTTTTCTAATTACTTTACTTTCTCCAGACTTCGTATATATGTATCGATTTTATTTGATATCGTTTGGTAATAAAAAATACCTGAGTTGGCATTTTGTTACGATGACTAATTACGCAGAAAGAAAGTAAGTTCCAACTATTGGATCCAATGTTGGAGCTAATAACTGTTGTATAAGGAGAGCATCAATAAATATTGGCGCCAGTCTGTAGACAACCAATGTTGGTCATACATTTTTTTATGTTTGTACAAAAAGTGTTCGCTTATCAGAGGAGCTTTGGCGGTACTTACGTACACAAAACACATTGTTGCAAGCGTTATTTCGTTTTCTATTCTTTAGAAGCTGAACTTTCAATTCACGACGACTTCGTTAAAGTATTTGAAGAATCGTCGAATTCAAGTTCAATGCTTCCTGTATTGTATGTCATTGAGAATAAATGAAACTAATTTGGAATAAATGAGAATTTTTGTAAAGGTTCACACATAAATGCAAAATTTGGAAAATTTTCTTCTATAATAGGTATTCAAATATGATGATTTTTGTAATATGTATGTTTACAAAGCAGAAAATATATAATTTCTAACTTTATGTTATTTGAATATTAAGTAGATTATATGGTGTGCCATGAGTCGAAACACTTGATATTCAATAACAATTGGTATTACATAATTATTGAATTCAAACGGGACTTAATCGCGCTAAAATCATAATATTTATTTGCCTTGACATTACTCATGACCACGATCAATGCAACTTGATCTTTTCAATAATTATGTGCTTGAATCGCGAAATATTCAAAAAGTACAACGTGAGCTACTTTAAAAAAAAAAAATACATATTAATGGTACGGGATTTTTCAAAATTCTTACTTATATAACTTCTGATACGTCTAATTAGGTATATTATTAAAGTAATATATTAACATTTATATGGTAAAAAATATTTATAAAAAAACGTGACTCGAGCGTTAATGTACTCATCCGAATCGCTGTCATCATTTTGTTAAAAAATACTAAGACCGTATATTATGAAGCCGAGTAAAGTAAATTTATATAGAGTCACACAATAAATCAATATGTGCATACTATTGCAGGATATTACCCAACAGACTACGAACGTTTGCCTTGCCAATTTCCTCCGTAACCATTAGGTACAGTTCAGTACAGCTATTCACATGCTCTAGATACTGACCTGTTTTTTTTTTTTAAAACAAGAACATATTAACAATCAATCATATTATAGAGCAAATATGGATTATCAAAGATCATGATTCCATTGGACCTGCCCTTCCTTAACATCGTCCGAACAACGTCAATGATATACATTCATTGCCCAATTACTTCATATTTTGATGCATCATTTATACAGGAAAGGTGCAATGGTAACAATTACCAAGATATTAATATCGCGTTCCTCGATCACCAAAACAGGATACGTCAGATTCCAAATTCGGCTCAGTGTCTCCAAATGTCCTACATCAGTCAAGCCCGGCCTTCTAATCCAAATCAATTCATCTTAAAGATGTACTATTATGGAGTAACCTAGCGTAACCCGACCCGTATTATGAGATAATGGGCCTTTCATATAATGGTGTCCCATTGTGTCCTGGGGTCCTAGCTAGTGATGTTCCTAAAAAGAGAAATATCACCGGGACTTTGTCGGCAATATTCCCAATACTGTCAATAAACTGAGAATATTGCTCAGATAGACAATTTTTCATTTTATTTAAACTGAGTACACAAAAACGACATAATAACATGCAATTAGTTCGCAAAACTTTAACGAATTAACAATTATAAACAAAAAAAACATTAATTTTATATTCGTAGTATTAGTAGTAAAAACTAATTTAGAAAACAAAAAGCCAATGAAAACATTCCCGGGAGTGGGAATTTTACTAGGCGTACATCACTAGTTGTAGCCAACTCGCCTGTCATTCGGAGGACGAATCACCGTGAAATTCGTTGACGCTGAGACCTACCACGATGTTTAATGGTGTTCGTAGATTAGTTAAAACAATATTGTTTGTCAAAACTTTAAGGGTGAATAGTGGAAAGGAGTCGTTAAAAGGGTTTGCAATGACGTCATTTAAAAGAGACTAAAAATACACTACGATTAGTACCTATGTATGCAGTACATTCCGGTGTTTTTTATTGTTATAAGTCTGTGTTGATTAGTCAAATTATCCAATAAAAGAAAATCTTATTGTTAAATTTTAGTGGGTACTAAAAATCAAGTAATAATCACAATAAGTTAGAGTAAACAATTACCACAAAAGTTCAATACAACTAAACCGAAAACAGGGAAATCGTAGAATTTTAAAACCAGTTAAATCATACATCTAATGATGTGTAAAAGAATTCCCGGCGCGTCGCGAGCGCAACATGGATCTATCATCTAATAATCGCGTGAACTGAGCATGACTGTAGTACGTAAATCAACTATTTTCCCATAAAATAAGATTTCTCTACTTTTTACACGGTGTAATGAAAATGGCGTAGATATAAATTTAAATTTTCCAATATTATTCTTAATTGCAATTATTTTATTTTTATTATGAAGCATATGAAAAAAGGTGTTTTTTTTTTCGACTGATCAATTTAAAAACATAATTGTTACTCTATAATCAAAAAATTCTGAACTCGGCTTAAGTTTAAAACCTATACGAATTTTAATATGAGAATACTGTAAAGCCAAATAACCTTTTAAGAAAATGTTATCGAAGCAAAAAAACCTCAACTTTATCGACAACTAATCTTGCATTATTTAAAATGTCCTTACTATCAGAACATAAGTGCCAATGATATCTGCTGGGATGATTCTCGGATGATTGATCTCTGTGACGTCATATCGACAGCTGTCAAAATATATGAGATTGCCTCAGTGTTTTTCTATCTTTTATCTTTGAGACTTAACGTCATGATAAACACAAATTCTTAAAGAAATACCTAATATGCGTTGTCACAGTTAGATACGATCGATCGATTGACCGGTTTGAATCGGTCTGAAATTCATATTGTCATTGGTTTTGCCGTTTAGTTCTTAACCTACGGACTTACGGAGATTATTCTATTTTCAAATAAATGGATTGGACGTTCATCCACTAGTTGACGATTCTTTAGCGTCATAGTGTGCAATTGGATGACACTGGCACAGGAGAAGACCGAAAAGAAGAGTAACAAAGAAAGGCCTAAACAGTAGGCGAAGTCAAGCTGTGAATTAAGAAAATTATCCATGATCACTTACGACTGTACCGACATATCATTAAACCCAAAACAATTAAACATGTAAAATATCTCACTGTAATTACCAATTACAGGGAAGTTGGAAGTTTTGTTATTCTTGATACAAACTTTAATACCCAAGGACTCAAGTTCTTAGCCTCTATTTTTAGCCAACTACATAATGATGCGACAACACATAACGCTACAAAGCAAGGAAACAGTCAAGTGAATCTAATTACTATGCATATATTGTTCCTTTACGTGTCTTACATTAGATATCACGATGTTGCATGACAGTCTCACTTCACGACTGAATGACGTCTAATGAAGACAATAATTATACAGAATACTTAAACAAAGCAATTCCTTCCTTTCAATTTCCCTGTATTATCAAGTCAACAGACAATTTTAATGATGAAGGAAATAGCAACAGTATAATTAAGAAAACTAAACCTTAAATTGAAGATTGATGCAATATTCATTAGATAAGTTGCCTATGTACTTAGTCAAAATTAAGTATTCAGAATAAGAAATTGAAAGGAAATTAACTTCCGATATTTGTTGCTTGATTAAACAAGGAAAAATTAATAACAATTTGTTTGAAAATTGCGTTGTGATAATGAATGAGAGTGATGCAGTGTAGAAGGATATCGTGACATTAGCCGTTTCCTGCTCAGACGCTGACAATAAGTAAAGTGGAGGAGAAAATAAAAGAAAGGCTGAAGCTACTACCATGTGGGGATAATAATCGGCAAGAGAGAGAGAGAGAGTGAGAAATAGAAATAAGAGTTTTTGAAGAATGAACTTGAAACTTAATTATCTGTATGAATTGATATTATGTATGTCATTATTCATGCAGAATTACGTTCTTGTAATACGTGCGTCTTAAAATGTCGCTGTAACGAGAGAAAAGTAAAAGTAAGCAATCTATTTCCCACATCTAGGCAAAACCGTATCAAACAGCCTCAAATTACACCGACAAACAAACAAACGAGCGAACATATGTCTAATAATCTACAATTATAGCCGCATAACGGTCGCGATCGACATTCATAATTATTATAATGTTTGGTAGCGTTTGCGAAAGTCGTCTAACATGTACTGCCTTACGTGCTTTGCAACAATGCGATATGATCGTGCAACTGTTTTAGTCGATCTTGCGACACGACATTGGGACCGGTAAAATGCTGCTGAATGACGTTTTTAGAACAGCGGGAGATTGGCGCTTGGCGTCCCG
Source organism: Xylocampa areola (assembly GCA_935421205.1). Lineage (NCBI taxonomy): Eukaryota > Metazoa > Arthropoda > Insecta > Lepidoptera > Noctuidae > Xylocampa > Xylocampa areola. Next base: position 12,971,258 of record OW285215.1, read on the forward strand.
TTGATATTTTGTTTTCTATTGCGTTCTTGTGAATAAGGGTTTAGTGTAGAAAGAAAGTCGGTAGACGAATTTAATCCTCTTTGAATTATTATCACATGAGAAAATTAGCTTTGTAATTAAAGGATTTATTTGATCAAATTTTCAGATACAGTTCTGTTTGAATGCTGTAAAAAATTTGGCAATATAATTTAAATTAAGTATCTTTTAATTAAATTTTAAATGATTGTCCTTTGTTTGCCTATACAATATACACGTAAAATAATTAAAAAAAGCTTCAATAAATTTAATATGTAAGTTAAGCAGGCTCTTTGCAAAAAGAGTTACTAACTTACTATAAAGTCAAAGACTACATTTCTATGTAGCCTTTGACGTTATCTTATTATGTAAAATATCTGATAAAAATGCTTGGGATTGTGCCGCTCGCTCTAGTGTTTAAACACTGATGAGTAATTATTGTTTATTTTATCTATCTTGACTTTTAGATTTATTTCTTTTTTGACATTTATTATTTAAATATGATTATTCTTTTTGACACTATTCTTTGATATTTATTGATCCTTAGAAATAGGAATGTGATCCTTAGAAACGATTTGGGCCAGAAATTCATACATAGACCTCATAGACTGTCTGATGGTTTTGAGTTGTTTTATTGACCTACGCAAATGTTCTTCTGATTTAGTATCGTCTTGTGACGAGACGTTGAGCTCCCTTAGTTATGATTGAGCTACACGATGACTGATGCATACGTGCCGTCAGCCAGGACAGTTCACCTCAAAGCTGCTGAAGCTCTTTCCGCAAAAGGCCATTCCAGACGATAGCTGCATGGTTACACTCACATAGATATGTTCTATTTTGTCTGGACTTTCAAAGAGACGTTGCCCTCTAAGTATGTTTCAGCCTTTCTTCTCAGAGACAGTCAGATACTCAGATAGGAAACGCCGGTGCCATCTAGTTTATAAAAATGACTTGTTAAAGTGTCTTCAACAGATCTATTAACAGAAATAAAATGATTCACTAAAATATGTATATGTAGTGTATAGTATGTGTGTATATGTATATTTAATACATAAAATAATCAATCTTTTCTTTTTTTTTCATTTCTTTTGGTGTCCGCTGTGTCATTGCGGAACTCGCAGTAGATATTGTAAGCAATATGTTTTCCCCATCCAAATAAAACTTTGTCAGTTCCACATAAATCTCGTTTCGTTTTTATTTCCACTATTTACCATTACGTGGCTCACCCTAAGTGTAATATTTTTCTATTCAAATAATCATAATGCATCCATCATTTTGGACTCAGCAGGACATCCGTAAGGGAGAGTATTAATTTGTCAGTATAGAAGATTGAATAGTTGTATTATTGACGATACGATATTCTTTCCAAATCCTTTAACAAGTAATATCTTAGGTTTGCGCGATCACTACACATTATAATAAAACAACTTTTAACCGGATTAATCGCGTGTATTATTGGTTTTTTGTTTTTCTTGACGTTTCGAACACTTTGCAGCGTTCGTGGTCGCAGGAGGACTAAGGTGTCAGGTGTCTCAACAGTTTATTTAAAATTATTTCAGTCTACCGTACATATAATTGATAAATTCATAAAATTATTTTTGTCTCTGATACATGTTTAAAACTAAATCGCGACGGTATTTCCTAAGACTATCCCTGAGAAGAAATACCGAAACAAACTCAGGGGTCACAGTCGTTTTAAATTTAGAGATACAATTTTACAATTTTATCGAATTATAAACTAAAAGGTGTTCCGATGCACGCAGTAATCGCTCACAGTATCTTGATTTTTCTTGTGACTTGACTTTGTTTGGGACTTGATTATTTTCAGTACAGGGTTCCAAACAGGTGGTAATTGCCAACCATCTTCTCTATTAAAATTTGGGTGTTTTTTAATTTCAATAGCCTCGCGGAGCATTCTCGGTATATATCGGTTTTCTTTCGCGAGGATTTGGGGTTGGTCAAAACGTAGAAAATGGTTGGGTTTGTCTGTTGTATGTTCACAGACTGCAGATTTTGTTGAGCGTCTATTCTTGACGTCAGCTATGTGTTCTTTCAACCTGGTGCCAATGCTACGCTTTGTTTGCCCTATGTATGATAGCCCACAATCGCAATCAATCTTGTAGACCCCTGCATCTTGTAAGGGAATGTGGCACTTCACCGGTCTGAGAAGTTGGCTGATCTTTCTATGTGGCTTGAAGTAGGTTTTGATAGAAGCACGCTTCAAGATGTGACCAATTCTATCGGTGACCCCTTTGATGAAAGGTAGGACAGCAGGTCTGCGATCAACTGTGGTGGGCTTTGGGCGGCTTCTGCGACGGGGATGTGGAGCTCGTAAGTTATTATGTTTGAGAACTTGCTTCACATGGTTGAGTTCCCCTGCCAGGTGGTCGGCGTCGCAGATGCCTTGTGCTCTCTGTAACAAAGATTTGGCGACAGTAGCTAACTGACAAGGATGGTGGTGAGATTCACCGTTCAAGTATCTTTCTGTGTGGGTGGGCTTTCTATACACAGTGTGACTAACAGAATGATCCGGATTATGGATAAGTAATATGTCAAGGAAGGCCAGTGACTTGGTTTTCTCTAATTCCATAGTGAATTGAATTTTATTATGTATGGAATTTAGGTGGTCTAAAAATGCAGGGACCCCGAACCACCGACCACGAACGCTGCAAAGTGTTCGAAACGTCAGGAAAAACAAAAAACCAATAATACACGCGATTAATCCGGTTAAAAGTTGTCCTTTAACAAGGTATCAAAAATTGTTAATACATTTTAGTGAACACATGCACATACATAAATGCTATTTGTTTTCAGTCAAATCTATCATCATCGTTCCCCTGCCCATATCCCACCCAATAAAGCATGTCTTTTTCTTCAATACATAATTCAATACAAAAATATTTACTACCAGCTGATGTGCGCAACTTAGTTTACAGTATAAAAGGTAGCATATGTCCTTCTGTAAGGTCCAATCTATTTCTATACCAGAATTCACCAAATTGGTTCAGCGGTTTACGCGTGAAAAGGTAACAAACAATCTGACAAACAGAGTTACTTTCACATTTATAATATTACTAGCTGGTTCCTGTGACTTCGTCTACAAGACTAAAGGTAGCCTATGTCCTTCTCCAAGTTACAATCTATATTCTTCACAAAATTCGTTACGATCCGTTCAGCCGTTTAGTCGTGAAAAGGTAATAAACAAACGGGGTTCCTTTCGCATTTATAATATTAGTATGGAAGTATAGATCCATAGTACAGATAATAGTATCCTAAATGTAAATACAGAGGCAAGTCACAATCTAATCACAATAATCTCATAGTATTCCCATAGTACTGAGATAAAAATCCAATTGAATATTCAAAACATAATACTTACTTAACACAATAGATATAAAACATGGCAACATTTTGCAAGGGTGGAAACACGGAACAATACAATATACTGCAGTTCGGCATATTGCACAATCTGCGCCCGCGCCGATGCTATCAGCACATTCGCTAGAAGATTGGGCAGATACAGACGTTTCGTGCTTAGAATAGTAATTGTAAATGGATGGGAGATGTTGACAACAGATTTTATTTACCTTTAGATGTTGTTCATATCAGACTGTTTTTCTGTTATAGCATCACGCCTATATTTCCCCGAAGGGCTAAGCAGAGATGTACTTACATAGTTAGACCCACATTTCACCAATGCTGTTTTGAAGTCACATGTAATAAGTGGTGAGTCTATTGCCATCTGGGTACAATTCCAAAACCTCGGAGCTGCTATCAAGAATTTTCTTATAGACTCACTCAATAACACTTTGCCTGTTCCGGGAATCGAACCGAGGAGCTCATGGTCAGCAATCGCGCTTGGGACTACTAGACTCAGTCAGGAATATATTTCGGGGGTTTGCCCGTTTTTTTAACCATGGAAGACGTGTAATCATTCTAATTTCCCTTATTGTCTGGAATATCTGGCTACAGTCATGCTTTTAATAATAACAGCTGACAGTTTATCGTGCTCTCTAAACCTCGGAGACGATGAAATGCTTTTAGCAGACACCCATCTACAAAGTGATCGCTCCAAGTTTTTTTTTATCTAAAGTCTCATCTTTTCAGACTTCAGTTTATAATGGGTTATGAGTTATTTATTAACTCATTGATCTAGGATCAGGCTGTTGAGCGTGAGTTTCCTTAGGGTTTAATTTTTTATCAAAAATGTATTCACGTTTAGCCACCAACTCGCCCGATGGTAAACGACGGTGTGGCTGAGGATAGCACACATCGATCCGGAAGAAATATATTTACTCTAGCCTTGAATATGTGTCGATTGTATTTCTCAGGAAACAAGAGACGCCAGGGAGCTCCCTTTCCATTCATTTTGCTCCCGATTGGGCAGTGTTTATTATGTTCTTCTGTTCAGATATTCTTGGTATCACTTCGAAGTTTGGAATTGTGCCCGGTTGATGACAGGCCCACCACCTTTCCTGGGAAGTAATAATGGCGTCAGTGAAATTTGGGTGTGAAACAAGTAGACCACTCTGCTTAACCTTTTGGGGAACACGGATGGCAAAAAATTACCTAAATACAACCTGTATCACAGTTTGCTGTGATATAGGTTGTATTTAGGTAATTTTTTGAGGTAAGGACTGCCTATTTGCCTATATGCAATGCACGCCACTGCACAGATGTGATGTATCTTTAGTTAAGGTTTTAGAATTGATCTAGTATTGGTTAGGGAAGGAATAAGACATCAATTTTCCTTTTTACTTACGAAGTTACTACGATTTTCTTAATCTTTGTTCAGTAATGTAAAAACAAACGTATGCCATAGATTATGCACAAATTTTCAAGGTTGAAGACTTTTCTAAAAAAATAACACTGTTTATAACAGGCACGTATTCGGAGTGAAGGCTTATTCTGCAATAAAATATTAAAATCTTGAGAATTATTTTATTGTCTTCCATCATGATACTATTTGCAACGGTAATAAAAAAAAAATTTCAATGACAATAAATACATTAGGTAGGTACATAACATTTTGTTTTATTAATATAAATCAGTTTTTTGCCGTAATTTTGATAAGGATAACGAGTATACCACATAAGCAATTTTGCATTTAAATGTGGGTAGTTACATTATTAAAATTTAGCAAAATTTTGTTATTATGTATGGTAATATAATAATATTCTTGCTAAAAAGATACTTGAGTTTAGTTCATGAACAAGTTACGGAAAACATTATTTTAATGCTTACTGTACTATATTTAATCTTAATGTACGTACTAACATTGCCGTTTTACTGGCATTGCCTTCAAACGTGGCATTTTATTTTGACGAGGCAATGTTAAAAAAAAGTTTGGAACGTAAAACGCTTACTACTTTTTGTATCAGAAAAATCACAGTTTAAAAGCCTTGGCAGACTTTCTTAATTTAAAAAATAATTAATACAGATAAATCTTTGAAAAGCATTCACGCATGCTTCGTGAACCTTAAAGTTATAATTTTTTGTGGAAAAGAATACGGCCGCGAGCAGGATTCGAACCCGCGCCTCCCGGATAAATAATCCAGGCGCTCTGACCATTAAGCCATCTCGACCTCTGCTCGCCAAAAGACGTATTAAAATGTGGACCAAGAATTCGCGGTGGTGAGCAGAGGTCGAGGTTGCTACATTAAGTTTGAGCAATGAGCAATTTGAGATGCTTTTCTTTTTTGTTATAGAAAATGCATCTACGTTTGGCAGCAACTCACCTGATGGTGACGGTGTGACCGACATACAGGAGAAATCTATTCACACAGACCTTGTCTAGTTTGTATTTCACAGGAAACAAGGAAGAGAGCAGGGGGTTCCATTCATAATATAATGTGGCTACTAACTAATATTGCTTAAACACAATACTGCCTACCCTACTTTAAATAAGTTTTATAACATCAGACTGCAGGGTTAAATCCTTTTCTCATACAAAGAAGAAAAAGCACTGATCACCACGCCTAGCTCACTGCTGGTTAAAGATATCAGATCATAAGGTCCAACTTTTTTTTTTATGGAATTTGGGGCAACCTAGCTGACGGCTCGCCTGATGGTAAGCGATTACCGCCGCCCATGGACACCCGCAACCCCAGAGGAGTCGCGAGTGCGTTGCCGGCCTTTTAAAGGGTTTGAGCCTCTGGTACCCTCACTCACTCGGCGAAACACATCGCTAGCGTTGTTTCACGCCGGTTTTCTGTGAGGCCGTGGTATCAATCCGGTCGAGCCGGCCCATTCGTGCCGAAGCATGGCTCTCCCACGGTAAAAAGTTTCCTCACGATGTTTTCCTTCACCGTATTTCTGCGATGTCTGTATTCTATCTAAATGGTTGAGCTAAGCGAGGCTGATGTGCGCGCCATGCTCGTGAACGGGTGCTGTTTGTCGGGACTGGTCAGCTCCTAACTGCTTTGGTAATTATTTTAAAAGGCTATATAAGTTATTGTTTCTAGCGATTTCCTTTATTATTTTGTTCATTAACCTGCATTATTTTCACATTACCTTACTTATACCAATTTATTTTAAAAGAGTGTCTATGAAGCATTTTGCCGGCTCTTCTCCATAAGATAAACGCCTTGAAACCGATCTCCTAGCTTTGACTTTTCATAAGTGCCTGTAATATGGTTTATTTGAAATTGAATTGAAATCTATATATATATAAATCAATTGCTGTTCGTTCGTTTCGCTAAACGGAAGAACGGTTGGGCCGATTTAGCTGATTTTGGTTTTGAAATGTTTGTCGTAGTCCAGGGAAGGTTTAAACGGTGAGAAAATGTAGAAAAATTGCGAGGAAGATAGTAAAACCAACAATTTCATTTGCCCATATAAACTGTTCTACCTACTTTCCTGTCAAACATTTGACGTTTGACGTGATCCGGGTCATCTAGTTTGAAATAAAAATATTTGAAGTTAAATATCCCACTGATGTCATCATACATTATTGCCAACACACGGTGTTCCAAAATTTTATTTCAACAAAACTTTAAGATTAACTTTTATTTACATTTCATCTTTAAAACATGATCATAAATTATCAAAGAAAGAAATATTATATTTATTAGGAAGCCCTTTAGATGATATACGAGTAAGTCATCATGTGGAAATATTAAAGTAGCCTGTTAGTGAATTGCCAAACCACATTTCTTAATTATCGATTTGTTGAAACTGATATCAAGCATATTAAAGTCAACGCGTTACGTTTTTAATTAAGTTAATTTAAATAACAATTGTATGTAGGTCGGCGTGTTTGTAAATTAGGGCACGCATCGCATGACATGACGTGACATGACCGCGCCTTTAATAATCTGTGACATGTTAGAGGTATAATATTATATACACATAGATATCATGATATCATAATAATTATTGTTCACAGTATAATAAAACAACTTTTAACCGGATTAATCGCGTGTATTATTGGTTTTTGTTTTTCCTGAGTCCTCCTGCGACCACGAACGCTGCAAAGTGTTCGAAATGTCAGGAAAAACAAAAACCAATAATACACGCGATTAATCCGGTTAAAAGTTGATTTATTTTAATGTGTAGTGATCGCAAAAACCAAAGATATTACTATTGTTCACAGATTACTACTCACGTGCATTCCCCGGGTTCGCCCGACTAGTTTTGAGCTCGAACGGAGCCCTTAGTCATGAGCTGAATCCGTGGCAAAGTCGCGAGTCAAACTAGTCGGGAAAAACCGGGGAACGCACGTGAGTAGTAACCGGTGAACAATAATTAATATGAATATGCCTCATGAAACTTATTATGCAACTCATGATATCAGTCAATACATGCCCAATAGCAGTACAATGACCTCTTCTCATACAGACAAGCGAGTAATTGCTGCGACTTGGCGATTTGAGGAAATTATGTCGAATACTGTTTACGATGCTTAAAATTTACTTAGAAAATGCAACAATCAAAAAGTCAATTGATACATGAAATTGAATTATGCGGGAATCGGGAAGAGGTTGAAATTGATACACACTTTAACTTAGCAATCATATTTCGTTTGAAATACAATTCTTAAATCATATTAAATACTTAACTTTGGTGGAGTGGTTGGCGCAGTGAACGAGAGACCGCCTGCTGCGTCGTATACTGTCGCAGATTCGATTCCTGCACTAAGCAAATATTTTTATGATCTATGGATATAATTCTTTCGGCACTGTAAACTCATCTGGAACTCACCCACGATATAAAGAAAAAGAAAGAAATTCCTAGTGTGAGGCAACGTTTTAACATAATATAGCATCACGCCTGTATTCCCCGAAGGAGTAGACAGATGTGTACACAATTGTACCATCAATTGTGTTTCACCAATGTTGTTAATAAGTCCCATGTAATAGGTGGTGAGCCTATTGCCATCTACCGGGCACAGTTCCAAATTCCGAGCTGCTACTGAGAATTTCCTACAAGAAAAACCCAGATGCTAGAATCGAACCTAAGACCTCATGCTCAGCGGTCGCATATGAGACCACTAGACACACCAGCTTTTTTTTAATTTTACCTTATGGCAAAAAACTTAAACTATGTGCAAGATCACGCTTCATTACGTTAAATGGGACGTGTATTTTCTGTATCTCTTCCCCTAAACTGTCTAAAATACAAAGAGTTTACTTCCGAGCGATTGATCTTCAAACACAGTCTCATCAATGTCACGTTTGAACTTTGTCACTTACCGCGCAAAAAGTTTTTAATATCAGCTGTTCAATGGAGAAATTCTTATCCCATTTAAAAGTAATATGGATTATAGGGGAGAATGTGTTACTTAGTACGTAGTTCAATAAGCAGGAAACTGTTTTTTTTTTACTTTAAGGGCACAACGACAGCTCCCCAGCTGTGGGTAGTGTACGTTTGAAAGCAACTCCGAGAGCTATTTCTAAGACAAATGCATTACGAGATTTCTTACTAGAATGCTTTTTGTTAAGCAAAACTTAACTATGTTCTGGGTTGAACGATTGTCTTGGTGTCTGAAAGATTGGTCTTCATTTCAATAGATTTCTCTCTTAAAATAACTGCATTAATAGTCTACCTATGACCGTTGGAGTGGCAAGTCAAAGTTCGCAAATTCAAATCCAAAGCACGCAGCACTGTCTTTTAGAATTCATGTGCGTATTATAAATTAATTATCACTTGCTTAAATAAAAAATTGATAGTTATTTCTTCAGCATTGGGTACTCGAATGCTATATTCTAAATAATGTAGCCCGTATGTCCAGTTAAGTTTTCACTATGGATCATAAAGTTACAATATTAAACGGTGAAGGGAAACATCTGAGAAACACAGCACACCTGAGTGATGTTCTCGATGGTGTGTAAAGCCATGTCAGAGACCTACGGGTGGTTTAAACTGTGACACTAGGTTGTTCATTAACCATACGATAAGAAGACTGCATTAAGTGTTTTTTTTCTTAATACCCACAACATTTTAAAAGTATTGTGCATCTACTACCTACAAATTTACTTGAGTATCTACATTTCTTAAGTCGACGTAGTAGTATTTAAGAATAACCTGTATTTCTCATATTAAGTGAATTGTATTCTTTTTGAGGAATAAATGTCTTAAACCGTAAGTATTAGTATAGATAATTATGACAAGTTTAGATGTTTGAGTATTTCAGATTGGTGCCAGAGCTAGGAAAAAAAGATCGACTTTTGCGTCCCACATCAGTGCTGCAGTTCATTGATGCTTTCTTCCCACAGTAAACTAGGTAGAGAAACTATGGTTATTTGGAATACCATTTTGTTTCAGGCCGGCAACATTTTTTAGGGGAGATATTTTGAAATTTCGGTAATAAAAATAGATACGTTTTAATTAGGTATTATAATAGTGAATAGATTTCATACATTTAAGCATGTTTATTCAATATCCTTATGTACAAACTACACACTATATCTACCTTCTTAGCTATTAACAGATAGATTAATTTACAAAGTAAGCCGGAAATAATGCAAAAGTTGACATCGAAAACTCATTTTCAATACATCTTAATTTAACCAGTCATGTAAAAATTATGCACTCGTCAACCATTAATCCTTAAGTATGTTCACACATTGTTCTCCACTGAAGGGTTGGGGACTAGTGACGTTCCCACGTCACTCGGCTACCTATAGTGACGTGACGAATAGCCTGTCAGCGGGTGGTCGCAGTTGAACTTTAAGTGAATTTTGCCTTCTCTGTGTTTAGTGAATGGGGATTTTTGGAAGTGTATTTGCATGAGAAAGTTTGATTTCTTCAGATTTTTTAATGTCTTTAATCGTTCAAAACAGTGAATATGAATTGCATTTATATTCTTTAAATTTGTATGTATATTATTACTCATAGCATCAAATCATCGCACATACACGGGAATACTCCCTGAAGGTGTAGGCAGAAGTGAACACAGTTGTACACCCACATTTCACCAATGCTGTTATTATATCCAATGTACGGTGTTGAGCCTGTTACCATCTACCAGGCACAATTCCAAACTCCGGGCTGATAATAAGAATTACCTGGCATAAAAAGTCAATATCACTGCGCGCCCCGGATATCGAACCCAGGACCTCATGCTCAGTCCTTAGCGCTTGCGACCACTAGACCAGGCCGTTAATCTAATTATGTCTAATGTCTTCAATCTTATACTTTAATAATAGGTGCCATCCATATCATCAGAATGATTCCGCCATCCGTTACCAATAATTCCGTCATCAATATCACTGATTCACTTTGACATAAATGAACAAAATTACCGCACTTAAAGCAAATACAATTACATAAAATGTTAAACATAATTGATTGTTGACATGCAAATCGATAAGCGAATAAGTGATTCAAATGAAGTTCACACATTGCATTACACTGATCAAACACTACTTACATAAGATCAAACCACAGTACGAGAAGCTATTAAGGAAATTACAACCATATAGTCATTACGTTAAGATTTTATTTTGTTTGAAGGTAATATTGCTCAAAATGGTAAAAGTGGGATGCTGTATTCAGCATACATTAGATGAGTGGGCGAAAGAACTTAAAAGGTCACAAATGACGTAACACTTTCTCGAAGTGAATATTATGCAGCAGCTGACATGTTTAATGTTGACGCCGGTTGTGCGTCTGCGCAATGTATGGGCGTCTCTCGAGTTCTATATTCGAAGATTTAAATGTTTATTGGGTAAGAATCTTCGCGGTACTGTTACATGAGTTTTTATTCAAGTGATATGATCTTGTGAAATGAAGGGTCGTCGCGTTGCGTTAATGTTATATATTTAATTTTATATTATTTTGTTTATGTAGTTTAGTAATACATAGTAAAAATGCCTACTTACGTAATCGAATTTATCTGTTGTAATTATCAATTCGATTACCTTAATTAAAATTGTAAAAAACAACATCTGATTGAAGCTTTTTATTTTGTTGACAAGACTAAAATAAACAAAATTTGACATTCTGATCAATTAAAGGCGATAGATTGGTCCTTTTTGTATAAAAAAACTAACTTATTGTTTTAGACTTCTAGAGGACGCATACGCAGCTGCTGAGCGCAAGGACCTTTTTAAGGGTTCGATTTCTGGTTCCTACAAAGCGACATCGAGGTTATCTGTTGCTTAGTAGGCTCACCACCGACTATATGCGACTTAACAACGGCATCAGTGAAACGAGAATATACCAATCAGCGAGCATTTTAATGGTCTTTGACTACAATACACCTCTGCCTAACCCTTTCAGTGAATACTGGTCTAGAATAAAGTCCTTCTTGTATATAATGTCTTCCCACAAGATCTGGATGGTGTGTTCATAATATCGTACCAAGATATACCTATTTAAACTAGCGATAGTGATAGCCTAATTATATGACTATTGGACTGTCAAGTTAAAGGTCACAAGTTCGAATCCAAGGCACGCAACATTGATTTTTCGAAGTCATGTGCGTATTATAAATTATCATTACTTAAAACGGTGAAGGAAAACATCGTGAGGAAACCAGCACGCCTGAGAAATGTTCTCGATGGTGTGTAAAGTTATGTCAGAGACCTACGGGTCGTTTAAGCTCTGACACTAGGTTGTTCATCGACCATACGATAAGAAGAAGAAGACCGTACTAATATATATAAGTGTATCTTCCCTGCTAGTGAAGATAGACAAGTGACTAACGATCACATCCCCTGCCCGTCTACATGACACGATTGACACTAGGTAGTGCTAAGTACACATGCGTGCATTAACATGGGTGAGTCACTGTGACCTCTGGGCACTAATGTGAAGCTAATATTAACATAATAAAGTGGCTATCAGTGTAATGTCTTTATTAGCGGACGTGCATTTGATTTTAATTGACTAGTTCTCGCCTGCGGCGTCAACTACGCTTAAGATTTCCTAGCGTGTCGATGGTTATCTAAATTGTTGTGTCAATCAGAACTTATCTGTGAGTTCTGTCTTAATATAACATAGCATCACGCCTGTATTCCCGGAAAGGGTAGGCAGAGGTGTACACAGTTGTACGTCCACATTTCACCAATGCTGTTTGTTATTAAGTCCCATGTAATGATTGGTGATCTATTGCTATCTACCGGGGACAATACTAAACTCCGGGCTGCTACTGAGAATTTCCTTACAAAAAAACTCAATAACAGATAATACGGTTACACGAGAAAGTTGATGTATTTGGTGCGTCAAAGTGTGCATTATTTATTACCTCATATACCTAATGCTAATATATAAGAAGTTATTATATTAAATGGAAAAAGAATACGCTCGTGAGCAGGATTCGAACCTGCGCCTCCCAGATAAATACTCCAGGCGCTCTGACCACTAAGCCATCTCAACCTCTGCTCACCACCTCGAATTCTTCATCCATATTTTAACACGTCTTTTGGCGACGTCACTGCTATCTATTCAGTCGCTGTACAGGTAACCAAACCGACGCTACGTACGAACGACCGAACGTAATCTTACTAGCCCATGATACCCGACACAATGGAAGGCTAGACAAGGGAATTCTAACGATACCCGATACATCTAAATCGGTTGCGGCGTTTAAAAGTTGCGGTGAAATAAAGAACCTCACAAATATACATACGTAAATACATAGCATAGCATGATAACATAACATAGCATCACGCCTGTATTCCCCGAAGGGGTAGGCAGAGGTGTACACAATTGTACACCCACATTTCACCAATGCTGTTATTAAGTCCCATGTAATAGGTGGTGAGCCTATTGACATCAACCGGGCACAGTTCCAAACTCCGGGCTGCTACTGAGAATTTCCTAACAGAAAAACCCAATAACACTTTGCCCGACCCGGGGATCGAACCCGAGACCTCCTGTTCAGCAGTCGCGCTTGGGATCACTAGACCAACGAGGCAGTCGTAAATACATGAACACTAAAAACATAACACTCCTCTTTTTGGGCAGCTGTGTCTAAAGACTAACATACGTAATTCTAAATAAAAAAAACCTAGACAAACAAAGACAGGTGAGTCACTACAACTGTTACTCGTACATAGTTACAAGGTAAGAGACAGTTGTACGAGTTAATTCGTCTTTAGAGATAAAGTCAAGGATCCTTTGGAGAGTGGTGTCTGACTCACTTACTTTGTCTAAAAAAGGCTGAGAACAAAAACGGCCTTGAAAATGGTATTGTTATATTTTATCATCATCATCATCACTGCCTAGTTGATCTGGAGGTCGCAAGCGCGGCTGCTGAGCGTGAGGTCCTGGATTCGATTCCCAGGTCGGGCAGTGTTGTTAAGTTTTTCTGTTAGAATATTCTCATACTTCGTATATCACTCCCGTACTTCGGAGAGCACGTAAAGCCGTCGGTCCTGCGCCTGATCTCTCTCCGGATTGCCGTTCCACTGGACTATGAAAATGAAGGAAGAGGGAGTGCACCTGAGTTTCCGCATATACTTGTGCACTATAATATCTACTGCGTATTTGCCTAATCTCCGTGGACATAGGCGGCCGTGACCAAAATATGGTGAGGAGAAGCATAGCATACTTCCACAGCCCGACTAGTATGTAGTAATATCTTAGGTTTCGCGATCACTACACATTATAATAAAACAACTTTTAACCGGATCTGTTATTGGTTTATGTTTTTCCTGACGTTTCTAACACTTTGTAGCGTTCGTAGTCGCAGGAGTACTCCAGCGACCACGAACGCTACAAAGTGTACAGGCGATTTACCCGGTTAAAAGTTGTTTTATTATAATGTAGTGTTATGTATTTATGATGATGATGACTTTAAAGAAATTTGGCACGTAGGTACATTATCAATGTACAAGATCATTCATACATGTGATCGTTCTATTGGATATTTCCGTAATAACAGTAACCAGATACAATAACAGGCGGAATTTGATCCTACTGTGTGACTCAATCAAGCAGGCGAATAGTGTCCATTTCTCCAGTAGATTCCCAGGCACCTTTCGGCAATAGAAATTAATTATATGACCCTATTATGAAGGTTATCAATCAATTAACTAAGAATGTATCAGGCCATAAGTGACCACGGCCCTCCCACGTTGTGGCAGAACATCTCATGCTAAATGACGTCATCTTCATGAAATCCAAATGCCGTAATACTTACATGACTGCCCAAAAAAGGAGTGTTATGTTTTTACGGTTCATGTATGTAGGTATGTATGTTTGTGAGTTTCTTTATTCTACCATAACTTCTAAACAGCTGAACCAATATAGATGTTTGCGGTATCGTTAGAATCCTTATATTGTCCCAGGTAACATAGTATAGTAAGATTAAAAAGCATATAGTAATATAATGGCTACGGTACACAAAAACATATAAAATTAATAAAATATCATTAACACATGGCAGGCCTGCTTTTTTATTATTTGTTATTTAATTAATTTCATCTTGTCATTTTTTTTTTTATATTAAACACGTAAATCTTAAAATACTTCCACTGACGACTGCCTTATGGGTCTACTAGTGGTTATAAGGGCGACTGCCGAACATGAGGACCATCACCTACGTGGAACTTAATAATTGCATTGGTGAGAGTGTACAACTGTGCACACCTCTGCCTACCTCCTTGGGAAATACAGGCGTGATGCTATGTATGTATATCCACTGACGTCGTTGGGATAATCTAACCCGGGGTTATACTAACGTCATACGTTTTTAGTTTTGTATGGAAAGCCAGTAGAACTTTAAATGTTTTTGACGGTTAAATCAGTACTAGGTCATTAAAGAAAATATTTGGACACACACAAAATCATGTCTTACTTAGGTATATCTTAAGGTCGACCCTTCATCAACACGCCACTGTTCATACCTTGCAATATAATAATGAACAAATTGGGGGAACCAATTGGCTGATTGAAGGCTTCAATGATGAAGGATTCTCATCAAGGTACTGCTGCACTGTGTGATTGAATTGCAAAACCCATCATATATTACACCATACAAATTCAAAATCTTGAGATAAAACATAAAGGTGCGTTCAGAAAGATATTGCATGGACATCTTCGCGGAACTGTATTAAATACAAATTTGACGGCGCGGTTGTCGCAGTGGTTGTGAGACCGGCTGCTGCGTTGCGTGTCGCGGAGTCGATTCCCGCACGGAGAAAATATTTGTGTGATCTAGACGAAGACGAGGACGCGGTTGCAAGATCAATTGCTGCACAGAATATAATATATATAGTAGTTTTACAGATATTTATTAGATAACTTCCCTTGTTCTAGTAGTTGTTTATTGGCGGTTCTGGCTCACTACAAACCAGTATAATTAGAGCCATGCATTGGTATGTCCGTGGTGTATGTTAGGGTTCATTTAATGATGGTGAGGTCGATTTTGGTTTGAATCAAAAAGCGGCACATCCGTGAGATCAAAGGCGGAGGGGTCTGTGTAGGGTTGGTTCTGGTCGGTGTGTTATCATAATGGGTGTTACATTGTTGCAGTGTGTGACTCAGTACAACAGTGCGGTAGTCAGGGTTGCGAGTCTGGGTGTGTGCGGGGCGCGGCGAGTGCGCGAGGGCGGGGGGTGTTATCAGTCGGTGAGGCTCCCTCAGGGTGGATGTTGAGATAGCTTTTTGGTTATAAGAAAAAAATAAAAAGATGATGCGATGAGTGAGGTCGCTTATGAATTTAGATTATAATGGACATTGTTTTGTTTCTGTGATAAGGTCGTTTACTGTAATGGTTATTATCTATTTAATGTGTAATACATTGTATGTAGAGGGACACGTGTAGGAAATCGGTGTTGCGCAAAGCAGGATGAATGACTATTTTTTGATATGATAAGCAATCGAACAAAGGATTGATAGGATGTGCATCATAGTTTAATGCTGTGGGATGCATTGAGTGGGTGGAATGGTAATAATATATAAAGAGGATGCAAATCTCATCAATTTAATTAATTTTATGTAGAGTTTGAGATTTACGTGTGGTCATTATTTATTATTGTTATAATGATTTTTACAAGTTTATTGCCTTGGGTGGTGATGTTTCACTTACAATCGCGAGACAATGGTAGTGAGGTGTTGATAAGAAATTTAACCCGATCTCTAAATGAAGATTTTATGGATTTGTGTAATGATAAACAGTGGAATATTAAGAAGGTGGTGCTGTTAAATGATCGGGGTGATTTGATGAAAAGATGGTTAATCAAGTTTTATTTGATTAAAGATAAAAATGATGTACATAACAATGGTGGAAATGGGAAGAAGTTTAATCGTAAATCTGTCATGATTATAAGAAGTGGTAAGAGAAAAAATGAATTAAATGTACGTTTATGTAGCGATGAGAATAAATTGTTGTTGTATAAACTGGAGATAACAAGATTTTTTAACCCTCGTCCGAGACGAAGCAGCAGCAGTGGTACAAAAAATATTTTACATCAAACGTGGTCTTCCGATATGTTTGAGCAAGTTTTTAAAGATGAGAAGGGTTTAGAGATAACGGTGAAGTTGCCTAGAGGTGGTGCTGCTGTTGGTAGTGGTAGTACGATGACCGGTAGTGGTGGTCATCATCATAAAACTAAATCTAAAGCTGGTGCAGAAGAGACAACTACAACAACAACAACAACAATGACATCGACAACGAGTGCGAAAACAAGTCACGAAGTTTCATTGATGACAACATCTCTCCCTTTAAGTGAAATCTGTCAGCGATTCAAAACAATAATTGAAAGTGTACAGCATTGGACACATGAACGGTTGGAAAAATTGACAAATGGTAGGGTGACTGACTTGGAATGTTTAGTTAGTGTACCAATTAAATAAAAATTATCAAGGAAGACTATTTGTTTATGAATTGATGATTTATTATATTGAGATGGATAAGTTTTGAGAACAATACTGTACTGTTCATTTTTTGGTTATTTATTACTTTGTTGTTATCTTAATGTATACCAATTAAATTTAAAATAATTATTGTGTTGTAATATTGTGGGTTGACAGATATATTGTAATTGATGGGTACTGATAAAAGTAATATAATCATTCAATTAAAGTTTTAGAACAGTTTATATTTACTCGATGTAAGGTAGCCATAATAATAGTAGGTGTGTGTTTGTGTGTAAGTAGTTTTAGAACAGTTTATATTTACTCGATGTAAGGTAGCCATAATAATAGTAGCTGTGTGTCGCTATATAATGACATAGTTTTAGAACAGTTTATATTTACTCGATGTAAGGTA
Organism: Xylocampa areola; assembly: GCA_935421205.1. Classification (NCBI taxonomy): domain Eukaryota; kingdom Metazoa; phylum Arthropoda; class Insecta; order Lepidoptera; family Noctuidae; genus Xylocampa; species Xylocampa areola. The sequence goes on from OW285215.1 coordinate 12,988,935, forward strand.
GCCATAATAATAGTAGCTGTGTGTCGCTATATAATGACATAGTTTTAGAACAGTTTATATTTACTCGATGTAAGGTAGCCATAATAATAGTAGCTGTGTGTCGCTATATAATGACACTTTTTTTGTTTAGGAAATTATTTACTTATTTACATAGATATAATATCTTTGTTAGGTAAGTATGTTGTTAGTTTTAAGAAGGTTTTTTATAAATAAAACACTGTATGTTTATTAATTTATTTTGTTTTCTTTATTTATCCAACTAGTTGAATTTAAACCAAACCACTTAACTAGAACTTTATCACCTTTCTTTTTCAACACTTTTTCCACTAAGTACACATCGGGATATTTTACTTTTTGCAGCTCATATTCATAAAATCCACCTAAAATTGGTTGCTTTACTTCATCTTGCAACTGATATGTTACTGGATTTGTGTTATTCACTTTCACTATTTGAAATATTTCTGAGCTCCAGTTTCCAGTGTAACCTTTTGAAAAAGTTGATTTATATTTGCTAACGCGCACATAATCACCACATCTATATTTAGCTTTACCCCGAACTTTAATGTGGTTGTAAACTGTAGATAATAGATCATTAGCGTTGGTATGATTCACACTCGCTGGGGCAATCCCAATGGTGCGATGTATTTTATTGTTATATCTATAGATTATGTCAGCGAGCTCTTTTCCGATCCATTTGTAAGAACCATTGTATGCGAATCGTTGCCAAAGCCAATTTTTAGCAGTTCTAATAAATCTCTCTACAATAGAAGCCTTCATTACACTATAAGTAGAGTAATGATTAATATTAAACTTTCTCATTAAAGCTTGGAACTTTTCGTTAAAAAACTCCCGCCCATCGTCCGATTGAATATTTTTTGGTTTTCGCTTCAGGTTGTTGTTTAACACATTAAGCATGGCCTGCGTCACATCTTCACCCGATTTGCTCTTAATAGGTCGAAGCCAAGCGAACTTTGAAAAGGTATCAATACACGCTAAAGCGTACTTAAATCCATTATTGTATTTGGAATACTTTTGTAAGTCAATCAAATCTATTTGCCAGGTGTCATCAAACCCTTTTTGTATGAAACGTCTTCGGGGAAATTTTTTACGAACATTCTTATGAAGTTCCTGCACGACTGTCCACTTGCTCATGTTGGTTTTATACTGTCTTATTGTCTAAGTGCTGCTGATTGTTTTGCTGGTGGTGGTGGCGGTCGGATTTACTGTGCTAGCTGGATGTTTTTCTGAAATTTCTTGTAGGTTACGAGAGATTTTTTTAATTTTTGTCAAGCACTGGTTCATAACCTCATCGAGTTGTGCTTTTATAACCACATCATTTTTTAAAATACCTCTACTAACATTTCTTAATATACGGTTTCCACATTCCACTTGGTGTTTTATAACCTTGAGTGAATTTGATGATTGCTCCTCCCGATTCTTGTGTAGATAACGTCCAAACTTATCGATAGTCATTATTACAATGAAGTTTTTTAACTGAACACATTGTTTTTAACATACACACACATACACACATACATACCAATATCTAGTTCAGTATCAGTTCTTTTTTTTACCAAACACACCTGTTCCCTCTGAACTGTTATTATCAGCTGATAAGGTAAGTGGCTATCTGATAGTTACTAGCAGTTCCTTTCCCATCAGATAGACCTGTTCACTCGGAACTGTTAGTAGCAGGTTGTCTCTTTAAATGAACTGATGTTATCAGCTGATGAGTTATCTGGATATTTAGAATTATTATCAATAGCTGCTCCTAATGGAGGATAGTGTTATCAGCATTTTTTTATTTGAGCACTCTGGAAAATCGTCGAGGAGATTCAATTATATTAGCTTCTACTAATTCTTCTAGTATTGCAATAATCTCATTTCCATGACTAGTGTTGCCAGCATTTTGTGAAGCGATAAGCAGTCGCAAACGATCGATTAGTTCATTAGGGTCATCCCAATACATGTAGTCTGTATTGGGGTAGTATCTTTTCATGAATAGGGATGCATCTGTATCGGAACTGATATTATCATTTGATGAGGTTTCCAGATATCTATTAGTTACTAGCAGTTCTTTTCCATCAGACAGACCTGTTGCCTCTGAACTGTTATTATCAGCTCCTGTTCCTGATGCTGATGATAACGACGGAGTTTGTTTATGACACCCACCAGTTTTGGGTTTTGGTTGAACAAAATGTGATGGTGGATTGTTTGTCTGTTTTATATATTGAGTATATTTAAAGCTTTTATCACCCTGTATCTGACCTTCACTTGAAAAATTACGTCTATATGCATTGGTCATCTTTATAATTTTATAGTAGATATCACCATCCATTGAGTGAATTAGAGAAGTATTAGGTTCTCTTTTGAATAAGAGCTCCATCAGTCCTGGTGTATAACTAAACTTTTTATTTTTTATAATAAAATGATTTTTATCAAAGTCAATAGCACTATCACCTATATAGTATCCACCCTCCGGTGTGAGATAAATACCATAGGGTACTTTTTTTATCCCATCTATAACGAGACTGTCCAAATAGGAACGTGCTAAAGAATTCACTCCATCACTTCCCACTTCATCGGGTAGGGTTGCTGATGTATTGAGAGAATCAATTGAATCATCAGCATCTTTAAACACATCTCCATCATTAACGTCACTTTTCTCTTCTTTTTCTTGTGTGTCATGTAATATTTTATTGGTGGTGTTTTGGATTCCCTGTTTCACTTTTATTTTGCTTCGTTTCTCCTCGGCTCCATTGTTCACACTTAACGTTTGCTTATTACCCAAAGTTATTTCATTTAGTAAAGTATTCAAGGGTTGTGTGATTGGTTGAAATGTTTCTTGTAAGGTTGACGTCAAATCGGCTTTACCTTCGTTTAAAGTCTTTATTTTCTTTTTAACCGAACTCACAGATTGAACCAGTTTACGTTTAAGCTCCTTGTCCCCAAAGATCTGCGTCGATGAGGAGTCCATCGTGAAATGTAAACAGTTCCATAGTTACATCTATATTTATGTTATTGTTGTTATTAAAGGTTATAAAATTATAAAATCATCAAAACCTCTTCTGTAACGGCCTTTATTCATCTCAACGTCTTTATCAATTACTAGAAACCCATACTTATCTTTCCAACATACTTTACAAATTTCCAAAAAGTTATCCCATAACATATCTGTATTCACATGGTCATCGTAAGCGTGTTTTAGATTCATTTCATCCTGTTTGAAGAGTATAATAAAGTTGGCGTTGTCACGCACCAACTGTTTAGGTATTTTACTGTAGGTTTGACACAGATAAAAACAATCTAACCCTTTGTGTCTTCCCATGGAGAAATGCATACGGATAGGCTCTTGATCTTCCATCGACACATCATCAAAGATTACAATACTATTGTTCTGAGTCTCTTCAGGTGCAGCCACTTCACTTCTATCCGAAAACGTGTAGAAATTAACTTCAGGCACTTTACTAAATACCTTGTTTAAAAACAAATACTTTGGTTGATTTAGCGATTTGGAATATAAGTATATATTTTCAAATATTAGACCTTTTGGCTCAAGCAATAGGGTTAGTAATAGATTAGTTTTACCACAACCAGATGGGCCACATATTAAACATCTGATACTGTTTGGTAAGAGTATGCTGTGTCTGTAATATTTAGAAATATTTTCATCGTCTTTTGGCTGTATATCCCAACCTTTTACTGATAAACACGTTGTTTGCTTATGAAACTTCATTTGGATAAGATAGAGTTATAACGTTTGCACGTGCTTAAGTACCAATCAATCAATAGGTGCTCCAGTCTCCCACTGATAAAAATGATTGTGCAACATCAAAATATTCTCAGTCTTCAAGAATCTTCTGTGAAAGGTGGGGGTGGATTAGTTAACACACTCATAAATAATTTACCGTTTGAATTACATTTACCGGGTTATAATTATTGTGGACCTGGAACAAAATTGGAAAAACGATTAAAGAGAGGTGATGTAGGAATCAATCCATTGGACGAAGCCTGTAAACAACACGATATTGCATATAATCAACATACATCGTTAGAGGAACGACACAAAGCTGATTTAGCGTTAGCATCAGCAGCAGAGAAGCGTTGGCGTGAATCCAAGAGTTTATCAGAAAGGTTGATGGGACTTGGTGTAAATAAAATAATGAAATATAAAGTCAAGCGTGGTATGGGTCTACCTTTCAACAGAGTTATATCGGCAGCTCGAAATGCTATCAAAAAACACCAAAAACACCATGTTGGACTAGGTCAGAGTGGTAAACGCTCAAAAGTGAAAAATATATCTACCAACAAATTGATAAGCACGGCGATAACAGCTGCTAAGAGAAGTATCAAAGGCAAGAAAAAGTATGTAAAAAAACCAAGGGTTATTCCTCTACCGAAACGAGGTGGGTTTTTACCACTGATTCCGATATTGGGAGCTTTAGCAGCCGCCGGATCTTTAGCTGGTGGGGTGACAACTGCTGCTAAAAACATTTACGAACTGTTTAAAAAAAAGAAAGATATCGGTGTACCGGTAGCTGTTGGTAATGGCATGTACATGGCTCCTTATAAAAAAGGTATGGGTCTTTATTTAGCACCATATCAAAAAAACTAAACATTGCCCTACCGAATCGCGCCCTCTTCGATTATGAACTCGTGATGTACGCTAAACATTTAAACATTCCACATTTCCGGGGTGTAATCATGCGAGATGATTTAACCAAACGAAAATCACGACCGTGGAGGTGTGAAACGGGGATCGTGAATTTAGACGATTCACACGGGCCAGGGACACATTGGGTAGCTTATGTGAAGAAAAATCAACACTGTGAATACTTTGACAGCTATGGCAACTTAAGACCACCGCAGGAGTTTCTCAATTACATGTTCAATGAGAATGATGATGTCTTTACCAACATCAACTATAATTATAACAATATACAGAAAAATAAGAAATTTAATTGCGGTCATTTATGTTTGCGTTTTCTGTCAAACGCTTGTGATGAAATGTTTGGAATGAAATAAATAAATATATATATATATATTAAGTCAAAAGGGATTCATGTTTCATTTCACATTCTTGTGTCATACAGTTATAATGTCGCTTACTTTATCGCTAAATGGTATTGATTCCACATTGAACGTGGATTTTTTACCACCTATAGAACTAGGTGAAGGTGAATTTGAGTGTGCGTTAATATATTTTAAAACGTTCAATTCTATACCTAACGTGGATAGTAGTAATAACCTTTTTCATTATGGAGATAACAATGTTATTGCGATTCCTGAGGGCTCTTACGAATTAGACAATATTGTTCGCTACCTACAGCAGGAGCTCGTTCATAAAGCAGACAATGATCCATATAAGCTGATTGATATGGAAGCTAATACAAACACTATGAGATGTTCATTTTATTCCTCATATTATGATATACACTTTGAGAAAAAGAACAGCATAGGTGGTATGTTTGGTTTCTCCCGAAAAGTACTTCCAAAAAAACAATTGCATCAATCTGACCAACCGATAAACATTTTAATCACTAACTCTATAAGAGTGGAGTGTAATATCATTCGAGGTTCATTCATCAATAATAAACCATCACATGTGCTACACGAGTTTTCTCCATCTGTTCCACCTGGATTTCAAATTGTAGAGTGTCCTCCAAATCTCGTATACCTACCGTTGAAGATAAAAACGATTCAAAATCTCCAAGTGCGAATCGTGAATGAACAAGGGAATCTAGTCAACTTGAGAAAAGAGAACATATCACTCCGTCTGCATATAAGAAAAATTAAGTCATGATTATCTATAAAATCAATGACAAGACGAAGCAAAGCCACAGTCTTACCAGCTCTAAGTTGGAGGTAGCACCTCATTTACCGAGTGTTGGGACATACCAGCAAAAACAACCAAAAAAGAGAGCAATATCCAGATTAAGAAAAGATAACGCACTGTTTCTACAATCACTTGGATTACAATTAAAATAACCACAATGTCACAAATGTCATCGACGATTCTAAATATAGGAGATAATGTAATATTTGATGATAGGATCGAAGGAGTTGAATACCATTCATATTTACCTTATAATGAATCATATAAAAATAATGATGAGATTCGAATTCATATCAACGATCAGGATGCAATAGTGTTACCTTGTGAAAGTCAATTGATAATTGAAGGCAGTATCACTAAATCTGCTGCTTTCATCAACAATGGACCGGCTCACCTGTTTCAAGACATTCGTTATGAATTAAATGGTGTAGAAATTGATAGAACAAAAAACTGTGGTATCACCACCACCATGAAAGGTGTTGTATCTTACGGAGCAGAAGAGAGCAATGGTTTGGAAAATAGCGGTTGGAATATGAATGGTTTTAAAGAGTTTGATGGTGATTTTTGTTTCACCGTCCCCCTTCGACATCTGATGGGCTTCGCTGAGGATTACAATAAAGTGATAGTTAATGCGAAACATGAACTGATATTGAATCGAAGTTCTTCGAATGTAAACTGTCTGGTTGCTAAGGACCCAACGAAAACTATTGATATTAACATAACTCGTATAATGTGGCGCATGCCTATTATCAAGGTATCAGATAAGGAAAAACTGCGCTTGTTAAAATATGTTGAAAACAATACCCCACTACCTATTGCATTCCGCTCGTGGGATCTTTATGAGTATCCAGTGTTACCGACATCCCAAAAACATATGTGGACTGTGAAAACAACTACTCAGTTGGAGAAACCTCGTTACGTCATACTAGGGTTTCAACATGCACGTAATAATGAAGCAGCTAAAGATAAAAGTATCTTTGATCATACCAACTTTTATAATGCACGTTTATATCTCAACTCTCAATACTACCCATATGACTCTTTCTCAAATGACTTTGAGAAGGGAGTATACTCTCTTCTGTATGAAGCATTCATCAACTTTAAAAGATCATATTATGGTTTGAAGAGCTCCAACGTTCAAGTAGACCCTCCTCACTTCAAAACAAAAACACCTTTAATTGTCATCGATTGTTCTAGACAAATTGATACACTTCACTCAGGCGTTGGTGGTGCCATCGACATCAAACTGGAATTAGAATTTAAAAAAGCAGTTCCCAATGATACTACCGCCTATTGTCTAATTATAAATGACTCACTCTTTGAATATAGTATTCTTACAAAAACAGTTCGAAAAATAACTTCATAAATTCTATTAGTAAATCACCAACAGTCGAAGCGACAAGATGTATCATTTTATGCAATCTTCTTATACTGCATCAATTCCAAATCTGAACTTTGAAATTTGCAAGAATGTGTATCCCATAGCCAGCCCCACGATACCATATGTGACAACATTTTTAAAGCCATCAGATCGCATCAATGGATTATTGGAAGTGAACATTAATATAGCTGGTCGATTAATCTTAACTAAAGATGAATGGAATACAATATTTATGGAAAATGTCACTGCAATATCAGAGTTTTTCAAAACTGGTACAAGGCCAAAGCCGCAGCAGCAAGAACATCAACAAGTAATAACTTACATGAACTTGCCGGAACATGAAAAAGGAAGTGTAAATGTCATTGTGATTCATGTAGGAATGAAATCAATGAGTATCTGTAGTGAAGAGTGGTGGTATCTGAATTACTTTTTGAATTGTCTCGATATGCGTTTACACCACTTACAAAGGATGAAGGGCTACTATGAGAACCGTATGAATTACTTTAGAAAGCGATTTAAGCTTAGTCAGGTGAAAACATTGTCTGAAGCATATACCGTTATAGATACTATTTATGATAAAATGTCAATTGTGGATCTTGAAATCCGATGTTATGTAATAGAATATTTGTTTTATTCATGTTTATTAAAATAAAATGTACCTTATACAATTACCAAATTTGTTTTATTTTATTTCATTAAAATACCTATTACCATCACCACCGAATCCTGTTGATAAATATATATATATACTTATATATAAATCAAATCCGAATAGAAAGATGTCAGTTCATTCGTTATTTCACAAGAGGTTGTCGTTACAAATAGTAGTAGTGTAATAAAATGACAATGTACGAGTGTCCGTTTTGTAATATCAAAGTTGCTAGTAATCAGTTGATTGTACATTCGAGAACGAAACGTCACAAGTTACTGTGCAAACAAGACGTAGAGGATTATTTCACATACGTTGTGAATTCAGCGTTCAAGTGTAGATTAATAAGTTATCGAATCAATGGATCATCAAGCATATTAAACCCAACAGTGTACCTACATAGAATTGCAGCTAAAGTATATAAATTACTTGAAATGGAAGTGAAATCCAACAAACATATAAAAGTTAATTTAGAACTATTTTGCACGTATGTTATAATAAAAGGTGATAACGAAGTGATTAGAGATTTAAAATCATTCAACACCAAAAATGTATGCTTACAACTTTCATCGAATTTATCTGCTTACTATGAAGAAACCTGTTCTATGATTATCCGTAAATGTGAAGAGTTTCAAGAAAGAGACAGCGGGTGGGCACTGGAAAAGATTGAATTTTTTGAGGTTAACATTAACAAGTATGTTCCGATAAAGGGAAACTCATATGTACCCCTTCCTGGCTGGATAGCATATAAACGTGCATGTGTTAATGTGAAAAACAATGATAATGCATGTTTTTTTTGGGCTGTAGCGAGCGCTCTTTATCCGGTTGACTCTAACTCGGATCGTCCAACATCTTATCCACCGTACGAGACCATCTTCAAAACAGCAGGAATTGATTTACCGGTAACAGTTAAAGGAATCAAACGCTTTGAACTGTTGAACCAAATTAAGATCAATGTGTATGGTGTTGAAAATAAATCCAAAAGTATTGTACCTATGTACATATCTCGCCTGAAGACTTACGATCGTAATGTAAATATATTGTTTTATCAAGATGCCAAAAATAGCAACAATGTTCATTACTGCTGGATTAAAAACATTTCCCGTTTAATACGGTCACAAATCACCCAGCATGAACACCAAATACATTTATGCGATGGTTGCTTACAGTATTTTGTGAGTGAAAGTAAACTAGAACTTCACAAGAAGATGGGGTGTGAAAAGACTTTAATAAAGGTACCTTCTGTCCATGAAAACTACTTAAGTTTCAAAAATGTCAGTCATCAACTTCCAGTGCCTTTTATCATATATGCAGATTTTGAATCAATTTTAAAACCTCTTAAATATGATAACATGAAAACTACGTATTACTCCCACGAACATATTCCATGTAGTTTTGGATACTATATACACTGTAATTATGATGACTCATTATCAAAATTTGTTATGTATCGTGGTGAAGATTGTGTACAAAAATTTGTTGATAATATTTATTCGGACATTGGTGCCATTAGCGATATTTTCTCAAAGAAAGTAAAAATTGATGATAACTTAAGTCCAGAAAACTTAACATCATCATCTTATTGTCATATTTGTGAGAAACCTCTATTATCAACGGATGATAAGGTGGTTGATCATTGTCATTTTACTGGAAAAATCAGAGGTGTAGCTCATAATGTATGTAACATGAGATATTCAAAACCTAATTGGGTTCCAATATTTTTCCATAATCTAAGCGGTTATGATAGTCATTTATTTATCAAAGAACTAGCTGCAAGAGGTGAAGAGCAAATTGAATGTATAGCTAAGCATAAGGAGAAGTATATTTCCTTCAGTAAAAAATTACAGTACAAGGCTAATCAAATAACCATTCGATTTGTAGATTCATTTAAATTCATGTCTTCGAGTTTAGATAAATTGGTGAAAAATCTCTCAACAGATCAATTTAAAATACTATCCCGTCACTTTTCAAAACCTGATCAAATTAATCTTTTAACCCGAAAGGGTGTCTTTCCATATGAATACATTGACTGTTGGTCTAAACTAGAAGATAAATCATTACCTAATCAACAATCGTTTTACAGTGAATTAACACAAACCACCATTTCCGACAACGATTATTCACACGCACAAACAGTGTGGGAAATTTTTAATCTAAACACATTGGGTGAATATAGTGACTTGTATCTTAAAACCGATGTTCTATTGTTGGCTGAAGTTTTCGAAAACTTTCGCAGAATATGTTTATGCACATACAAACTAGATCCTTGCAGATATCTCACGGCACCCAGTCTTTCATGGGACGCCATGTTAAGAGAGACTGGAGTAAATCTTGAACTTCTTACCGATTATGAAATGATTCAATTCTTACAATCAGGCATTCGAGGTGGAATCAGTCAAGTCTCCAAGAGACATGCTAGAGCCAACAATAAGTTTATGGATCCAACTACATACGATGACACGCAAGATAACAATTTCATCATATACTTAGATGTTAATAATTTGTATGGTTATGCAATGAGTCAACATTTACCATATGCAAACTTTATATGGTTGACAGAAAATGAAATAAATTCATTTGACATTCTCACACAACGATCTGATTCAGATATGGGCTATATTTTGGAAGTTGACTTGGAGTATCCACATTCGTTACACGATTTACATAATGATTATCCATTTTGTGCTGAATCAAAATCTCCACCCAATGGTAAAATTAATAAGCTATTACTCACTCTTGATAACAAACAAAATTATGTAATTCACTATATGAACTTGAAACAATGTATAGAAAACGGATTAATTTGCAAAAAAATCCATAGAATATTATCGTTTCACCAATCACCGTGGCTTAAATCATACATAGATTTAAACACTAAAAGACGAACTATAGCAACTAATTCATTCGAAAAAGATTTCTTTAAATTAATGAATAACTCTATTTTTGGTAAAACCATAGAGAATGTGGGTAAAAGGATTGATGTAAAACTATGTAACACATGGCGCGATAAAAAGTCAACCACTAAATGTAAATATGGTATTGAGAGATTGATAGCTCAACCCAACTTTCATAGTTGTCGGATATTCACAGAAAAATTTGTAGCAGTACAAATGAATAAAACAAAAATATTTTACAATAAACCAATCTATGTTGGTTTCATAGTACTTGAACTTTCCAAATATGTTATGTATGACTTTCACTACTCCTATATGCTACCTAAATACAGAGATAACGTGAAATTACTATACACCGATACCGACTCCTTCATCTATGAAATCAAAACTAATAACTTTTATGAAGATATTAGAAGTGATTTACAAACAACATTTGACACCTCTGATTTTGTCCAGGACAACATTTACAATTTACCTTTAGTTAATAAGAAGGTTGTTGGTTTAATGAAAGATGAAAATAATGGTCGTATCATTACAGAGTTCATAGGTCTACGTCCAAAAATGTACAGCTACGTTTTACAAGGTGATATTACTGTTAAGAAAAACAAAGGCATCACAGCACCTATAGTTCGGAAATTAAACTTTGAATGTTATAGAAAAGCTCTTGAACTCGATCATGTAAGCTATGACACTATGTGCACCTTCACCAGCGATAAGCATAATGTTTACACACAATTTAAGAGGAAAAAAATTATCTCTAGTAATGATGATAAAAGATACATTTCAGAGGATGGTATCAACACATTGGCTTGGGGACACTATAAAATAAAATAAAAAATACATTTTTACATAATCAATCGTTTTTTATTTCCATATAACCTTTTCACCTTCCTTATCATTCATAACTCCATTATCATAAAAATACTGTGTAATTAAACTCATATTGATATAATCCCTTCCTTTAACAACATTTACGTAAAAACACTCGGGGAAATTCAACGCATGTTGCAACCAAGGATCATCATAAATCTCCCACTCTTCGATTACACCCCCACATGAAAAACATGCAGTTTTATCAGTCAAACCGTTGCCACAATAAAAAAATCCAGCATCAGCCATTTCCATTGACAATCTTTTATTTGAATTTCCCTTCGTCGCCCAATAATAGTCGAATGAAACTAATCGCATTTGATATGTATTATACATATCATATCGAGGATTGTCAATATATTGAAACATAACTGCACTTTATATGAATAAACAATACTGTATAAATTTTAATATACACACATACACCAATATTAAAGTTTAATGTATTAACACATATCAGACTTGAGCTTTACGTAATCACACTGACTGAACCACTTGACATGTTGCCACCAAGGCTCATCATCATCTTCCCAATCTTTCAACCCTCCACCACAGTGAAAACACACTGTCCTATCCCCTCGTCCAGTGTAGAAGAAACCAGCTTCTGCAAGATCCTCCGGCTTTTGACGCATACATATAGGCCAATCTCTAAACGTACTCAATCGTGCTGATTTTAAACTGTAGTGTGGATATTGAGGTTCAACATAACTTTTCAACAAAATTTCACTTTTCTTCTCTTCAATCATAATCAATAACAAGTCGATACATATATACACATACATACACACACACACACACACACACACCGGCTTCAACGAAACCTACACAGCCAACTAGTCAGCGTTGCGCACGCGCAACATCCACCCTGAGGGAGCCTCACCGACTGATAACACCCCCCCGCCCTCGCGCACTCGCCGCGCCCCGCACACACCCAGACTCGCAACCCTGACTACCGCACTGTTGTACTGAGTCACACACTGCAACAATGTAACACCCATTATGATAACACACCGACCAGAACCAACCCTACACAGACCCCTCCGCCTTTGATCTCACGGATGTGCCGCTTTTTGATTCAAACCAAAATCGACCTCACCATCATTAAATGAACCCTAACATACACCACGGACATACCAATGCATGGCTCTAATTATACTGGTTTGTAGTGAGCCAGAACCGCCAATAAACAACTACTTGTTCTTATTTTAATATATATATTTAAGTCAAATACAATCACGTAAGACAATAAATAATAAAATTTAAATAAAAAAAGAATTAATTTCCTTTGAGACGAAAACTAACTCCTCTAACTGCAAACATTTATTAAATGAAGAAATTTTTTTTTATAGAATTTTAAAATGATGATTTAATTGAATCCCTATGCCCCTTTATATATGAGAGTAACCTAATAAATCAAAAGAACAAATCATATAATACTACTAATATCTATAGATAATAATTGTCCCGGGTCACTGTGTGTGTCCAGTGTGTGCATATGAGATCTGTTTCTGTAAACGCACGATTGAAGAATAAATTATTAGTATAAGATTTTCGTATACAATTTCAGTTTTAGCACTTCATTGCTCTTTCTTCGTAAGTCTAAGCGCGCCTCAACATAAAATGCACAAACAAAGCATTTATCTTAATTATTGATCAAACCATAAATGCAATTAAATACGAGTCATGTTTGTAACATTTTGTTCAACTATTCGTACAACATGCATCGCGAGGTCGATCGTGAGTTGCATCTCTGAAAAATTTACAAAATTGCGGATCAAAGTTCTTCGTCCATCACGATTTCTTGATGATAAGCTAGATCGAGTAAAATTGAACAATGCACCGTTTTATACACAAAAAGACAATATTAAAATGAAGACAATATATGCATGCGGTAATAATTTTTGAGTTTGAAAGATTTATCTGTTTTTGCTAAAGTAATCGCATATGTGCGACATTGAATTAATTGCAAAGTTAGTCGTGTCGGTTCAGTCACTGTATAGGGAAGGTACTGAATAGTCAATCAATCAATCCATCAAATTATTTATTTGCTGAAATATGGTACAATTGGTGTTACAATGGTAATATTTCCGGATATTCGGTAATTTTCAATGGCGTGTAAATGTATTACAAGGGAATACATGCGTGATGCTATGTTATGTTGAGATTTTTACAAAAATGTTTCTTGGTTGTTTCATTCAGCAATATTGACAAATCAATTGCGTCACAACTTAAAATAGGCCTCAATAATTTATGGTAAATCAATGTCAATATTAATGACCATAATGACACATTACATTATAATAAACAAATATGGGATTTCCCGTTGTGTATCTTAGAAATAACAGCTATGTAAATAATAAGGATGGTCAAAAACGACTATGTTAATGACCTGAGAGGCAATTTTAAAGATGTCAAATTAATTAATCGTCTCTGACACTAATATTTTGACATGTTTTAAGTTTGCGGTAAGGTAAGGTCAGGATCTTTAAGGCCGCTTTGGTTCAGAATTGTTCCTGCCCCGTCACACAACTGTCAAACTTCTTCATATCGTGTGGTTGATGAACAATCTACGGTCAGAGTTTAAACCCCGTAGGCCTCTGACATGACTTTACACACCATCGAGAACATCTCTCAGGTATGCTGGTTTCTTCACGAAGATTTTACTTCACCGTTTTAAGCAAGTAATAAATAATTACAAAAAAATCTTTGAAAAGCATTAAGGCATGCTTAAAGAATTCTTAAGTTACAATATTAAATGGAAAAAGAATACGGTCGTGAGCAGGATTCGAACCTGCGCCTTCCCAGCTAAAACACTAGGAAGCGGTGAAGGGTGGGCTTTTTTGGGGGCTGTCTTAATGTTTGACGTTCAAAAAGTGCGATTTTTTTGTCTAATTTGAATAAAGAAATTTTGATTTTGATTATGAAATCATTTCTAATACACACATAATTTTAAAATCAGCGATGATCACTTCAGTTTTATTTATTGGTATAGATTAAACGATCTCAAAACGTATATATGTATATACTTACGTGATGACAAGCAGCATCAGCGTGAATCACACGTTGATTCAGAAAGTGCATCAACATTTACAAAGTATTGATCAGTTGGCTTAATGATGTTCATCATAGGTTATCAAGCCATCACTGCAATGTTATGAACTGAGTCAAATCGTAATGCGTCACCTTGCTATGAAGTACCTACCTATTTAAAGCAAAAAATGCAGAGAAACTACTAAAATGAAATTATTTCAAAAAATTTACGCATGTCGCCATGGGTGAATTATATTTTTATATTCAATTTTTTTTAAATATTAGTTACTACGGTCTATGTTATACGGAACAATGTAAGAATTCTAATGATAGATACATCTAAAATTGGTCCAAGAATTTAGAAGTTATTATGGAATAAAGAAACTAGCAAACATACATACATACATGAATAATGTTACTTCTTTACAAATATTGTATCTGTCTAGCTGTAAGTTTTCCTAAAAATATAAAATAAAATAAAATAAAATACACCCTAAAAACGTGACACTCCTTTTTTGGGCAGCCAACATGAAAAACATAAAATTGTTTCAGCCAGCAACAATTTTTTGTATTATTTTAAGGAAGATCTATTGCTGAAGTAATGAAGGGATACAGATAAATCTTCGAAAGGCATTAACGCATGCATAGCGAACTCTAAAGTTGACCTCGAGATGTAAGGTCGAGATGGCTTAGTGGTCAAAGCGCCTGGAGTTTTTATCCGGGAGGCGCAGGTTCGAATCCTGCTCACGACCGTATTCTTTTTCCACAAAAGTTTATAACTAATAAAGGGATGTCAATCGCATTCTCACAAAAATGGGCTAAAACATACATTACTTCCCTTCCCTACTCTTTCCCAGTAATCTGATTGGTCCATAGACTAGAAATAAGTTTCCGTAGATTTAGATACGAGATTAGAAATGGTTGTTTTGAGTTAAGGTCTTGCGCTGTTTGACGGGATACAACATCACTTAGGCCGAGATAAATAAATTTTAGTTAGCACGTGCTTTCCTTGGCTATGTGCCCATCGTCGATTTTTTTTTTATTCACCAATACTAGGTCTTTCTTCCTGTATCGCTGGTACGCGTAAAGACATATAATCATAAATGCGAGCGTACGACTGTGTACACCTCTGTCTACCCCTCGGGGAATACAGGCGTGATGCTATGTATGTATGTAATTATAACTAGAATTGTGTAATTCGTAGAAATTATTAATAGTTTGTTTGGCTATGCTTATATTAATCGTGTTTAGTAGTAACTTCTCATTCATTGATCACTTAATTAGATCTGCATTTCATAAATATGTTCACGTGTTGCCATGACGCCGGTAAAGCTACAGGATGTATTAAATTTGATTATTTTAAGTTATGATAAAAGAAATGAACTCCGGATATCTATCGAGAATTTCCTTATGACAAAACCCAAACCAAATACCACTTTGCCCGACCCGGGAATCGAACCTAGGACCTCGTGCTCAGCAGTCGCGCTTGAGACCACTAGACCAACGAGGATTATAATTATTTTACCTAATATTCTTTTTGGTCAATATACCAAATATAGCAGGCTGGAGGTTGGAATTGTGCCCGATTGATGGCAATAAGCTAACCACGTATTATTACATGGGATTTAATAACAGCACTGGTGAAATGTCGGTGTGCACCTCTCCTTACCCCCTCGGGGAACACAGGCGTGATGCTATCTATGTATGTTCATAATTCTAACAAGAATCTCTGACCTTGTACTTTAGTCAAATAATAATATTTCTGCACATAACTTGGTTAATCAATACCACGCTGTGCAAAGACCGTGTTTGCAAGCACTTGCCTCTCTCCTCTAAGGTTATCGTGGGGTCAAAGCATTGCTATAATTAGTCTTGCACTCAGCTGCACCCATTCATTGAGATAATGCACAACACTAGAACGATTCAACTACAATGTTACTCTTAGGTAATAATGTTTTACACAATTCCACAAAGGAGTTCTTGTAACTTGTTATAGATTTGCATTATCGAAGAAAGTGTTTCAACTTTCTTAGATGCTTTTGCAAATTTTATTTTTAATAAAATTGCGAAATAGGATCGTTAAATATGTCCCTATTTCAAAAAAAAAAAACTTGGTGAAAGTGTTCGCCTTGTTACACGCAAGTGATAAAAGTTATCTTATGTATCCCGTAATATATTAGTTTCATTTTTCAAATGGCGCCTATTCGGAACTGTCAAATTCATACGGCATTATTTTTAAATGTTTTATAATATAATCATCAACATCTGACATGATATTCGAATACATGTCTGTACTAATGATTTAGTAAATTATTACGTAAGATGTTAAGATTATGACGTAAGCTATAAATTTTTGTGTCAGTCATTCTGATCACTGATGGAGGACATGATCACTGAAAAACTAATAGGTACTGATGACACGAGCTTATGGGGGTCACTATGTTTTGTTGTTAACTAATATTTTTGTCAGACATTTTTTGACAAAAATATAACAAAACTAAAGTGTTTAAGTATTAGGGTATCTGGTATGTTCTAGGCGTTCTGTAGTTTCTAAATGTGAGAAACTCATTATAAATCCACTAATGTATACTAAGAATGGAGTGAAAATAGTAATTATTTTGTAATTAATAGAGTATCCAGTGCAGCCAGCCCAAAATTGGTACGCCACCGGTTTTTTTTTTTAAGGTAATCTGGCTATAATTTTCAATAATTATTAGGTTGTCTGGTAAAATTATCACCATCAGTGCGAACACCGCCATTTTTCTTTTGAATTTTATAAATGATATGACAGCATCATACTATCTAGACATGATATTATAGCTATAAAAATATTTAAGTAAATTTAATTGACAACTCATCTCAGTATAGTTAAGTTCTTTTTTCTATCCAATCTAAAATCTTAAAGTCCACCAAAGGTATAAAAACTAGATATAATATTTATTAGGGTCACATTGAGACGCGTACGTTTATTATAGTAAATACGTTCTTCATATAGGTTTAGCAGTCCTTGCCATTAAAAGTCAGGACAACTGCGGTCAACCAAGGCCTCGTTACGTAACACTATGGTTAATTCATGTGTGCAGAACGCTAAGGAATGTAGTACTCTATGGCATAGTGTGGGAGCTAGGGCATCAAGAGCGGACCTTATCTTATCTATGTGTAAATATATAAACAATAAAAAGTTTAGGTTTTTTTTTAAGTGACAAAAGTCGCTGAACACATCCACATTTTTAAAAAGCTTAGCTGTGTTACTACTTTAACTATCTGGAGTACAAAGCATAACAATTCGCATTTAATAAATAAAGAAAATGCTAGAAGTCATTTCATCATACAACAATAACCAGCACTACAGTCGGTGCAGTTTCGATGCGCGTTAATCCACTTCTGTCGCTGACTATCTACCTACTAACTAAGGAAATTATTAAGTGATCTGTGGCCTTAGTTTTCGTTTGGGAATACTTATTTATTCTTTATGTTACACCAAAATGCTTATCTATATATGTATATTATAATCTTACATGCACACACACGCAGACCCGGAACAATTCTCTGTAGATCCCATAAATATTTGCTGTGTGCAGGAATCGATCCTGCGACACGCGATGCAGCAGCCGGTTTCCCGACCACTACGCCAACCGCGCCGTCAAATCCTTTTGTCAAATATTTCTGGAAGTCCAAAGTAGGTTTCTATGAAGAGAAAAAATTGAAAAATAGCACGAAAAACACAAATTTATCTTTATCATATTTTAACTGTTCCTAGCTACAGTCCAAATAGCTTTTGGTAGAACGACGTCTGGTGGGTCAGCTATTTCTAAATATAACAAATTATGCACAGCAAAATGTACAATGGGCGGCATTATCCCACACGGCAATCTCTTCTAGGCAACCTTTATAAAATTAATTCTTTATCTGCGTGCAATCTTTCATGAAAATTGCACTGAGATCGGATCAGCAGAAATGCTATGAAAAGGTATCACACAGACAGAATTAATTTATCGAATTTATAATATTAGTGTCTGGAAACACCAATAAATTTGTCTGTTAACTTACTTGATATCAGGCGAGAATATTATTAATTATACTAATGAAAAAACTTTGATTGACAGCAGTAAAGACGTTGCAATCAAAACAGATAAAAACTTAATAATTATGTACCCATACCAAGAAAAATATTAAATTATTTTACTTCAAGACTGTTTAAAAGTATCTTAGTGAACTTGTTTGTATGAAGACACTTGTAAGTTTAGCTGTAGGTATCATATTTTGTTTATGAAGGCCGGCAACGCACTTGTGACTCCTCTGGTGTCCATGGGCGGCGGTAATCCCTTACCAACTGGCGATCTGTCTGCCCGTTTACCTTATCGCGTTTAGATTTGCTTGATACACGGATGCAACCTTTACCTACTGCTAATCCGTATGTCTTTTATTCTGTGGCAATTTAAATTAAAGTATATTTATTTTAAAAATAGTAACATGGTTTTCAGATGGCGTGGTTAGCGCAGTAGTCGGCTGCTGCACCACTTGTTAAGGGTTTGATTCCTCCACGGAGCAAATATTTATATGATCTACAGATAATTGTCCCGGGATTGAGTGTATATATTATATGTTAATTTATGCTTATGTAAACGCACCCACTACACAGGAAGAAATTCTTAGACCAGGGTTTTTTTAAACATCATTTTCTGTCTATCTATAAAAGCTTGACTTCTTTGCTAGACTAAGATTTGTATCAAATTTTAATATGTTTTAGCTTCATTACAAAGGTACATTCTTACAAAAAATCTTCTGTTTCATCTATCTCCTAAACTATCCGTTCACCGTCGCCCATACAATTATCGTGTTGACAGCACCTACATACGACGTCGCGGACTATTTGCCATACCCATACCATCTTGATTGTTTATTGTGAACATCAACACAGTCGTTCGCACTAGGTACATGTGCATGTGCACATGTACCTAGTGCGAACGACTTAGTTTTACCTATATGTTAAGGATGTAACAGGGATATTATCAAGTTGTGATATTATAATCTGACTAGCTTTAATAATTGCACGGATTCTGGTTCGTGGCAGCTGCACGCAAGTGCTAAAGCCGCGAATATAAAACAAGTAAACCAATAACGTCACTCAAAATAGTGTGACGTGGCATTGCATTGTTGGTAATGGACAAGAATGCCAAACATCCGTACAATTAGGCATTTACTGGAGGTAACAGGTCAGTTGAAACGTAATAAGTAAAATATTCAGTACGTAGGTATTTATTAAAATGACACAGAGTTTAGGACCATATTTATTAATGAATCTGTTTTACATGAAATTGAACTTTGTGAAAGATAAATAATATGCCATCATATATTGACGTTAGTATACATAGGTAGTAAGATTATAAATTCACGGTTTGTACAATATCACTGCGACATTGTCCTATGTTTTACGAGTTACAACTAATATTTATTCACTTGATGTGTAAAGCAGGTATGCAGGAAATAAACTGAGTTATTGTTTGTCGTCTATTTTATAGAAGTACATACATATAAAGTTATTCAAGCTATACTTACCTAGTTTTATGACGAATTTGTTTGCGCTTATTTAGGGTTTTTATTCTGTGTTTCGTGTGGTGTTTTGATTCCTTTGAAAAGGTGCCGTCGCGTGTCACGCAATCAGACGTTTCAACTTTAGGAAATTTTCTAATTTGTCGTAGATGTCCTATGTACCTACGTCCTGCTTGGCTTTCAGTACGTACTATGTGATTATCCAGGGTTACTGGTAACTGGACGTGTAGCCACTTGAAGCCGTTGAATGTCATTAGACATTTTCATTTCGTGTGATGACTTAGTAATAATTGAATAAAGCTTAATTGGTGAGCAAGAAAATATCCGAAAACTATTAATATAGGTACTACACGTATTTATATAAACACGAACCAAGACAAAAAAATATATAATATTGTTTAAGTTTTACGTTAATGCCTAAAAGTGTTTGTATTCCTATGTCAAAAAATCTATGACACTAACTAAAAAATTAGAAGTAAAGGTACGTTCCCCACGCCTCAAAAATGTTTATTGGTCAAATGCCTGGTAAAATAACACAGGTTATTAAAACTATCACATAACAATGAACTTCGTATATGCACTTATTATGTAAATCGTTTGGAAGTAGATAATGTACGATTTATTATTAAATATAAACAACATCACTGAGGAAAATTCAAAATAGAATGCAATATAAAATAATAATATTGTCTCAATTGCACACTTGCTGAATAGATGATAATACCTTGTGGAATGTTATAATTAATTCTTGTATTGTATACCTAAATATATATTTTCCTCGAACTACGTTGATCCTTGCACGTACAAAAAATGTTTAGCATAGTCAATTTTGAACCATTTTTCCTATTACAAATAGCCTATATTTGCGTAACGTAAAGTTTTGCGGTTAAAATCGTTGTTAATAAGTTGTTGGTCGGTTTGTCAAGGATAAGTGATAGCTTCTGTCATGAAATTTGTTTGTTCTTATATTTTCTAGCTGTAAAACCAGGGCTATATAATGGAGACGTGGGTCAAAAATGCCAATCTGGGCACGTTGGGGCCCATACGTTTTATATCGACGGTTGAACTATGTATTTGGTTGACGCGACATTTTTGTGAAACATGAAAAAGTCTTTATGGGCTGTTTAATAAGGTTTATTATTTATAAGTACTTATATAAAAATAAAAATAAAGATGAAAAATATTTTATTTGATCACAATACCACGAGACACAGAACAGAAAATCAACTATAGTTTTAACTCAAAAATAAAATAATTATGTTAAGTACTTGAACCAAATAATAGTCGTTCAACCGTCGATATGACGAGTAAGTTAGAACTTAAAAGTTCGCAACACATGCGTTAATGTTTTTGAAAGGTTTATCTGAGACGAGTAGTTGTTTAGAGCTACTATTCATCTCCGCCATGCGACGCAACGTGACATAACGTACGCGACGCCGAAACAGTTTCAACTCTATGCCCCTCGTAGAAAGTCGTTTTTCTTGCACGTTTGAGACATCTCAGACGTGTGTGTCGGCCTATATATCAACTTTGTCAATGTAGAACCGTTATAACTACCGTTTGATAAACATTGATTTGCTCTACTCTTGTACGAATTATCACACTATTATTTGAACATCATTTTGTTTGATGTTCAGCAGGCGTATTAGCTATGACAGTTGACATCGAAATGATGGTCACTTTGCAATACATTGCGTAGCATTTTTTTTTCTTAGATATGCGATAGAATGCAATGTAGATACTACAAAGTGACCATAATTCCGATGTCCATGGACACAACCAATATGCCTGCAGGCCGTTATTTAGTATGTTAACTAACGGAACGTGTTCATACTTTAATATGTTAATAAAGATAGATTTTGTACTGTCATATTATGTCTGTATACCTCGAAGGAATAGAGCGAGTTTTTTTTTCTGCGTTTGGCCACCAACTTGCCTGCTGGTAAGTGACGGTGTGGTCGAAGATAGAGCAAGTAGATTCAGAAGAAAACTATACAATCTAGCTTTGAATATAACTAGATTGTATTTGCCAGGAAACACGGAAGTCTGCAGGGAGTTCCATTAACGAGCATTACTTACTTATAATGAACGTTGATCCGAATTGTTGCGTTAAAATTTACGGAATTTCCACAATGTGATAGTATGCCATCCTTCTACTTGTCCTATAGTTGAAGAGGGATGGTGGAATAAGTCATGAATCTCCTGTCCGAAATGTATATGGTACAAAATGGACAGACATGCTACTTTACGGCGGTGCTCGGGGATTTAGTAGCATTTTGGTGACAAGTTGGTCATCACCAATTAGTTACTTACACCACGCCGGTCTTCTGACTTTAAAGCTTCAAGCTGGACCTATTACTATTTCTGTATGATTTTTATGAAGGTTGTGGAAAACTAAACTGAACCAAATTGACGTTTTACGGTCGGCGAAGCGCAGGCGTTGGCGTAGTAGTTAAAAAGATATCGAGTACCTATCTTAGGTTCGATTCCCGCATAGAACATGTGTTATTTACAGATTTTTCGGGTCTGGTTATGTAAACGTACCTACTATACATAAGAAATTCCTAGTGTGGGGAAACGATCTATAAAAATTAACAGGACCCTAAATTCGCACAAGAAACGGCTGTCGGTGTATGTTCATGAGCATGGAATTATGAAAGTAACACACGTTTCCATACCTTAATTAGTTATCCGAGTACCTAATATTACTAAGTAATTACCGAACTAGGGCATTACTTAAGGAATCATAGCGTTGCGTCGGCGCAGTGTCGAAATACAAGGAGTGGTCGCTTAACCAATATTTGTACATGCACCAAATGTTCGCAATGTCTATCGGGTGTTAAAAATTTATGTGTTATGTAAAAACTATGAAAGTATTAGTACATGCATGGCTGTTATTTGCAATCGTTGAATAAGATTCGATGTTGCCAGAGTAGGTGTCTATTTATCATTATCATAGCACATAGATGAAGCGAAAGAGTAGGGTCGGAATAGTAGCAAGTGGTAATCGATAGTCTCTGTCCCAGTATCCCAGTGGCCTTTAGAAGATTTCCCGCCGAAAACAAAAAGAAAAGTATGCGATAACTCATACATACATACATACTTAAATATTTTTTGATAACTGGATCTTTATAAAAGGGTAAATCTCTGATTCTTTTTGAGAAGTGTTTCTGAGGTTATACATAAAAAAACTAAACACAAAAATAAAAGAATACGGTCGCGAACAGGATTCGAACATGCGCCTCCCGGATAAATAATGCAGGCGCTTTGACCACTAAGCCATCTCGACCTCTGCTCACCACCGCGAATTCTGTATAGATATTTTAACACGTCTTTTGGCGACGTCATTGAATGTAATAACTTTAGAGTTCGCTAAGCATGCGTTAATGCTTTTCAAAGATTTAACGTTAACAAAAATAAAATTATGTCACACGCGATTAAAATCGTCTACTATCATTGTAACCATACAGGTAAAAGGTATAATGATAAAGCTTTGATTACGAATCATATGCCAGTGGCGAGAGGGGTCCCTACGCCCACTAAAACTACTCCTGTACTAATTCCTTCAAGCCTAACTTTGGCTCAGCCACGTACAAATACGTACTTCATAACAAAAATCGATTGGATCTGCTAATTAGCGAGCCAACAGATTACGTACCATGTAGTAGGTGGTGAGCATATTGTTCTGATCTACCGGTCACAATTCCAATCTTCGGTTTGCTACTGAGAATTTCTTAACAAAAAACCCAATAACATTGTGCGTGACTGTATTGATAGGAAAATATCATTTAATATGACACATGGGCAAAATGGCGTCGTAAATAAAGTAAAACAATCAATTAAGTGAAATTTGAGAAAATATTATTGAAGTAATTAGGTAAATCCCAGTTCAGAAATCGTCAAAGCCAGTTGCAATCTTTAGTCCAAAGATCACCAATAAGTTTAATTAGGAGTCCGTCTTTAAAAATAATATGACTTCTTGATGCGTTGATGAACAATTTAGTATCAGAGTTTAAGCCACCCGTACGTCTCTGACATGGCGTTACACACCAAAGAGAACATCTCTAGTGTGCTGGTTTCCCCACAATGTATTCCTTCACCGTTTTAAGCAAATAATAATTAAATTATAATACGCATATGACTTCGAAAAGCCAGTGGTGCGTGCCTTGGATTCGAACATGCGACCTTTGACTTGCCAGTCCAACGGTCATACCACTAGTCTATCACTGCTATAATATGACTGCCGCGGCCGTATGGTTGCCTATTACTATCTAGTCTCCGTGTTTCAGAGGATACTTAAGATGGGTGTGTAGAATACGCGCCGATAGTATTATGACAGTTAGTAACCCTATTGTTATCGGCATCCAGAAGCCTATATAGTGACGCTCAACGAATTTAAAATACTTAATAACTCCTTCCATAATTTGCATATAGTATCTACCTACAGTTTTATCACGAAGGTCGAACCAACAAATTGAATGATAACTGCAGTACATTAACCTAATTCAGTTAATAATAAACTGAGTGAATCAATGGCCTTGAGGCTTCACAAATAAATTAATTAGATTCAACAAATTTATGCTTAGTCGAAAATGTTGGTAACAAAATCCATTGAACGCCACGCGCTACTTTACACGTAAGTACCGCTGCAGTTCGACTTTTCACGCAAGCGATTTTGGCTCTAGTGGGGATCAACTGACAACATTTTCGACTGTATTATTGTGAACCGTCATTGAAAGGACCTCAGCACAGAATCGAACGGATACCATAGTCACACCAATATATAGGTACCTATAATACATAGTTTATCTTGAGTAAACATCCTGCCGTAAATACAAAGAGATACTGACTTTCTTTAAACAATTAATTGATATTATAAGAAAATATAGATATCTAAAATAAATACTATTGAATTGAATTGATAATAAGCATGCAGTGGGAATCATTTGTGTTTCTACACATTGCTAATGAATGGGGCTCGTGGCTAAGTAACATCCGCACAGATCGACGATCAAGGTTAAGCTGCGCTTGTCGCGGTTGGTCGGTAGATGGGTGACCATCACCGAGACCCCTCCGTGCCTCGGAGAGGACGTTAAGCCGTCGGTTGTCAAATTAAGATCTTATGATGAATATCAATCATACCACGAGATATCGTGTTACCCAGTAACGGGGTTGTGGGGGTTAGATAGGCAGTCACTCCATGTAAAATACTGGTATTAAGCTGTATCCGATTGGACTGGAAGCCGACCCCAATGTAATTGGGAAAAGGCTAGGCGGATTGACAGTGTGGTTGATGAACAACATGGCTTAACATAGCATTTAGAAAACATAGCATCACGCCTGTATTCCCCGAAAGGGTAGGCAGAGGTGTATACAGTTGTATACCCACATTTCACCAATGCTGTTATTAAGTCCCATGTAATAGGTGGTGAGGAATTACATACCTTCGACAAAATTTTCCAGGTATAGTAGTACCGTCATGACTTTTCTATAAAAGCAAGTGAAAATTAATTTGTTATACGCACAATATGATTATGTTAAGTAAGTAGTAGAAATTACAGATAAATCTTTGAAAAGCATTAACGCCTGCATATCGAACTCCAAAGTTATAATTTTTTGTGGAATTAATTCGAATCTACGTCGAATACTCTAGGTGCTTCGAACACCAAGCCATGACGACATCTGCTCCACTGCTTCCACGAATTCTTCTTCCACATTTAAAAACGTCTTTTGGTGCCGTCATTGCCATCTATTCAGTCCCTTTACAGGAAACTGAACAAACACGACTAACTTTTTTTAAGTGGTACATAGTAATGTCAAAATCGAAAAAAAAATGTGTTCAAAAATGGTGCGTACGTGGACCTCTGAAAATTTCCAGACAGTATAAACTGCCGCCCGATGTACCTGTAGCGACATCTATCTCGCTACATGGCGCACAACACTCTGCATCGCGCAATCAAAGTTTGACGACGAGTTTGTATATATACAACCTCCCGACATTAACCGTTGGGCCGTGGCCCGCCAGGTAATATCACCCGCCTGGTTGGAGGATCCTCCCTTTTCAATGGAGGAACACCACACCTCGTTCCCCCATATACCTACTTAAATGTATTTACCATGTATTACAAATGAATAGTGAGGTGACAATTACAACTTTATCATGTAGTAGAGTTACATCACACAACTTGGGTCAAAGCATAACGAACAAAGAGGTGGCCCTTATTGTTTACGGAAAATGGTTGACACAGTATTGAACGATGACCTACTACTGCTTGAACTTAATAGCTAATTAATTACATGTTATGAAGTCATTTTTATTTTTATTTTAGCGGAAGTTCGGTTTATTGGTTATTTATCATACTGCTGTACGTACTCAGATAACCCGATTTAATTATATTTACCTAAATGATTCTTGAGTATAGACACATATTTGAAAAGCATTAACGCATGCTTACCGTAGACATGCGCAAAATGTGTCAGTGAAAAGAAATGAATGAAGTATATCTTTTCGCTCAACGAAGTAGTCCACTCATTTAGTTCAGTACTTCATTTAGTTCAGCAAATCAGAACAAGTCCATCAGATCAGATGAGATATGAAGCTCGCATAGAGTGATTTAGTTACGACAAATGACGCACTTCATTTAGTTCACTTTTTTGTAAATTATAGATTCTCCTTCATATTTTATACAGACTTAGGACTGTCACCCATAAATATGAATGTAAGCAAAACAGTGCAGACCTGGTACATAGTTTCTACTAAGTTTGGTGTTGAAGTATTGTAACTCGAGCGTAAAGAAAAACTGAATCCCAACTGAACTAAATGAAGTAGAGACACATTCGAATGACTACTGAATGAGAGATAACTTTATTTTTCGAAATGAAGTAGTCCATTTCCTTCAATCGTTCGCGAACTACCCATCTCTAGCTTACCGAACTCTAAAGTTATAATTTTAAATGGAAAAAGAATACGGCCGCGAGCAGAATTCTTTTCCATTTAGAATTATAACTGTAGAATTATAACTTTTCAAAGATGTATCTGTATTTGTTAAGGTAATTGCATCTGTACGACATTGTATTAAATGCAAAGTAATTCATCGGTTCGCTCACCTGTATAGGGATTGAAGAGATAGCAATGACGTCACCAAAAGACATGTTAAATTATGGAAGAAGAATTCACGGTAGTGCTCAGAGGTCGAGATGATCATTTATTTATGTTAATTATTGATATCTTTGAGTTAACAGTTAGATGCATTATTTGCATTGCATGGGCACACTACTTACCAGGGACACTTACAGACTACTTGCCAGGGCAAGTACTCTGTGTTTCTGTCTAAAGTGTGTTAGAGGTGTTCTGATGTCCACTTACAGGTAAGAGGTCTGAGTTTTTGCCTAATATTGTTTTATTAGGTACTTGTAACACTGGTAGGTCCCTATATTGAAATGCTGGAACATTTAACGTTACTACCAGACTTTAGAACGCAAAATACGCAGATAAGCAAAGAAATGATAACCAAAGGCTTATGGAGAAATTCAAACCAGCACAAAAAAGAATAAAACATTAATCATCATTATCAATACAAGAAATAAAATTGAAATGTCTGTTTGTATTGTTAAAATAATAGTTATTTTAAGCTCATACAGTTATTTGCATCGATGTATGCATAAAAAACTGTGTTTTTTTAATTTGTCTGTCTGTTTTTCCGGCCAATCTTCGAAAAGGCTGGACTAATTCTGATAAGATTTTACTGGCAGGTAGCTGACTATATAGGGAGTAACCAGTGGCATGCATTGCATATAGGCATATAGGCAGTGCCTACCTCAAAAAATTACCTAAATACAACCTATATCACAGTTTACTGTGCCTACCTCAAAAAATTATCTAAATACAACCTATATAACAGTTTTTTTGAGGTACGTACTGCCTAATTCAAGATAAATCTTTGAAAAGCATTAAAGCATGCTTAGCGAACTCTAAAGTTATTATATTAAATGGAAAAAGAATACGGTCGCGAACAGGATTCGAACCTGCGCCTCCCGGATGATGGAGGTCGAAATGGCTTAGTGGTCAGAGCGCCTGGAGTATTCATCCGGGAGGCGCAGGTTCGAATCCTGTTCGCGACCGTATTCTTTTTCCATTTAATATAATAACTTTAGGTACTGCCTATTTGCCTATAGGCAATGCACGCCACTGGGTGTAACTAAGGGTAATAATAATATGATTACGCGGGTGAAACCGCAGGGCCCAGCTAGTACCAAATAAACCTCGAATGCCAACTTTAGTTGACAGCCAGTTCGTCTCGCGCGTGGCATCCGAAGTAAGACAATGCACACATTATTTACCATTATCGGTCTGTTTATCAGCGACGGGCCTCAATATGTCATGTCTCCATTATCGGTGTGAACCGACCTTTAGGACCAACGCAAATTGTGCGCTGCAATTGTTTTGATTGCTGTTTTTATCGTGCAAGAGTTTTATGTCGAGTGCTTTAATAAGAACTGCCAACAGGTTAGAATAATGGCAAGAAGCATGGGAATGAGGGTTTATATAGATTTTATTAAATAGATTAGATATTTATTTAATATATTATTAATTTCTAATCTAATCTATTTTGTTCTATATTTTATAGTCTTGACATTGCACTATTTGACCCACGTTTTTTTTCCTATGTAAAAAGAGGTGAGCTCATTACCATCAACCTGGCACAATTCCCAATTCCGGGCTGCAACTGAGAATTTCAACAAAATCCAATAACACTTTTTCTCAACCCGATAATCGAACCCAGGACCTCGTGGTCGGCAGTCGACCTTACGACCACTAGACCAATCAGGCAGTTTATAATTATAAAATCAATACTTAAGAGACAATCCAATATGGCCTCTCACACATGATTACTTCCACGGTAAAGACATTGATAGTAAAATTGTGACGTAATCATTTACCACACAGGCTATGAACTGTCCTCGGACGTGTTGAGTCAGCCAAAGAGTTTAGGTTAGATTCTTACGCCATAGGGAATCCCAGGCTATGAGCATAAGGGTAATAGTCGAGAAGTCATCTTCAGAACCCACATTTATTTAAATGTTATTGGTATTATTAATTAGTAATTAATGCAGTAAATATCATTGCCCTACGTCATCATATAAAACTAGTCAATACTATAATAATAATAATCTAAAGGAAAATAAGTAAACTAAAATTCATGCAATGGAAAATATACGTTTTAAAATATTCAAAATGTTAATGTTTAAAACGTAGAATGTAAGAATATTTTGTTAATTGGCATGATCATCTGTGATGAAACCCTCAAAATATTCAATACATATTAAAAAACAAAAAACAAAATGTAATGCCATATCAGAAAGACTTTGTCTCTGTGGAAAGAATATCAGTTATAAAACTGTATTGTTTTAAAAAAATCCGTTAGTTAGTTTTTGCGTGATCGAGTTGCAAACATCCACCCAAACATAGGGCCGAGAGCAGTGATAGCCTGACAAGTCCAAGATCGTAAGTTCGAATCCAAGACACGCACCACTGACTTTTCAAGTGATGTATTATAAAATAAAATAAAATATGTAGTGCATAAAAGAAATGAATTATTTCTTGTCTGAAACGGTGAAGGAAAACATCGTGAGGAAACCAGCACACCTGAGAGATGATCTCGATGGTGTGTAAAGCCATGTCAAAGGTTACGGGCGCTTTAAACTCTTACAATAGCTTGTTCATCAAATGGGAGTGAGAGAGACCCAAATATACTCGTACATCATCACAAACTTTCCCATTATTATATATTTATATACATCTGCCTACGAAAGTCCTACAAAATATAAGTAGATAACTTCTGATTTCGCGTGGAAAATTCATAGAGTTCGTTAAGGTAAATGTGTTATCAATGTATTTGGCACTCCAATCGTAGTTATATCGTCGGATTTAGATAAGATTAGTTACGTTATCAGAGATAAACAGCTATCACTCAGAATTGATTGGCTGCATTCGGTTTGAGCGGACAGTTATCTTTGAGGAAAGTGTTATGTTTGATGAAAGAAAGAATGTCATAATACAGGATTTGCTAGTTTATTTAATTGTGAGTTTGCGCAAGTGGTCTTCAATTACACAAACTTAAAAGCAAAATACAGATAAATCTTCAGTCATGCGGAGCGAACTCTAAAGTAATACATTTAACGTTGTAAAGGGCCTGAATAGATAGCAATGATGTCACCAAAAGACGTATTAAAATATGGAAGAAGAATTCGGGGTCGTGAGCAGAGGTCGAGTTAGTGGTCAGAGCATCTGGAGTATTTACCCGGGAGGCGTAGGTTCGAGTCCTGCTCACGATCGTATTTTTCTTTGTACATGAATTTATAACTTTAATAGTAAAATACCAATGAATAAATTAGTACTCAAACTGTATAATAAATTCACCTTTTTTGGAGCGTGAAAATCCTCCATGGTCTTCGTGCCGGACAGCAACTAAAACTACACAGTCCTCTACTAACCTTTACCGGGGTTCGGGGATCGCAGAAACATTGCTAGGAATTTCTCTACTAAATAAAAAATATATACGTAATATGTACCTTAAAGATAAATATTTGAAAAGCATTAACGCATGCTTAGCGAACTCTAAAGTTATTATATGAAATGGAAAAAATATTTTAATATATATCCGGGAGGCGTAGGCTCGAATCCTGCTCACGATCGTATTCTTTTTCCATTTAATATAATAACTTTATATATGTACCTGTTGCATTTTATGTTGAACATGATTTTACGATACACGTCTGAGACAAAATCCTACATAATAAACTATCGCGCTGCATGATATTACTATATACTAACAGGAACTAACGCGCAATAAATACCTTTGAATCGCTTGACGTTTAGACCAGGTTAAACTGATCAACAAGAAAATCATGATATACAAGAAAATCCTACGGTAATTGAAAACCTTACCTACGGCCAAAACATTCTTACGATCTTACACATGTGTATGATCTAACACTACCTATTCTTTTTTTCTTATCGTGTACTAGATGAACAACCATGTTTAAGAGTTTAAACCACCCGTATGCCTCTGTCATGGCTTTACACACCATCGAGAACGAACTACCTATTATATTTCAATATCACCTTTGCCAGTACTGTGTAGTTTTCGAAATCGTTTAGCCAGAAATTGTGCCGTACTTTGCAAATATTCGACGTCATAACTCAGGACGGATACTCATTGTTCTCGTGGCGTTCCTAGAAAGTTCCACTTTCCTTCTCAACGCACTAACGTGGGTTTTCTTTTCTTCTGAGGGGTTTTTCCAAGTATATAAAGTCTTTGTATAATAACTTTCGTGAGGCATATTCATATTAGTTATTGTTCACCGGTTACTACTCACGTACATTCTTCGGCAAATAGACGGAGTGTTGAAATGGAATGGGTTCACCGATAGCGCCGGTAGTGGCTAATATTTTCATGGAATGGTTCGAAAACCAGGCCTTGGAGTCTGCCATAACAAATCCAAGATACTGGTGGCGGTATGTAGATGACGTATTCGCAGTTATCGACCGGGATGCGCTTGGCGTATTTACAGATCACCTGAACGGGATGCATAGGAAGATAGAAGTCACAGTAGAAGAGGAGAACAATGGAATCCTGCCATTCTTGGACGTTCTCGTCATCCGAGAACCCAGCGGTCGTGTGTCACACACTGTCTACAGAAAACCGACACACACTGACCGCTATTTACGCGCAGACTCCCACCACCATCCCTCACACCTATCTTCCGTACCCAGATCGCTGCTTAACCGAGCGCTCAGTTTGTGTGATCCTCAGTACGTGGACGCAGAGTTGAGCCATTTACGAGACGTACTGGAGAGCAACGGTTACCAGTGGCGAAGATGCACTCGTAACTTAAATACGGCAGACACGATTCGTGGTAGACCGGCGGGCGTGGAACGTACTCCAGCGTTCCTACCTTATGTGCGTGGAGTCACTGATAAGATAGGACATATACTACGCAGAAAATACAGCATCAGGACGGTCTATCGTCCGCCCGGACAGCTGCGACAATTATTACGGTCGCCAAAGGATAAGGATCCGCTAGGCGTTCCCGGGGTGTACATGATACCGTGCGACTGTGGCCTAAGTTACATTGGAGAAACTCGTCGCAACATCGCAACCAGACTCACTGAACACATACGTAGTATGTAGAGCATGGATACCAACAGGTCGGCAGTTGCAGAACACGCATGCAGCACGGGCGCGGCTCATTTCATACGGTTTGATAAAGCATCCGTACTAGCGAGGGAGAAATACTTCGTTCCGCGAAAAGTACGTGAAGCTATCGAAATAAGCCGTCGCCCGAACTTCAACAGAGACGGTGGTTGGACACTGCCTCCTGCCTGGAAGCCAGCTCTGAAGTCTACATCATACAGAAGTGAGTCAAGTCTGGAGTGCGACACAGTTAGCGCGGTATGCACAATGGACAACACTGACACGACGAATGACGGGAACACACGAACACTCCCGACGCCGGCACCGAGTACATCATCGGCCCGCGCGCAGCGCTATGCGATGCGGTGCAGCGCCAGTCTGACTCGCGACATAGCCGCGGACTCAGCTCATGACTAAGGGCTCCGTTCGAGTTCGAAACTAGTCGGGCAAACCCGAAGAATGTACGTGAGTAGTAACCGGTGAACAATAACTAATATAAAGTCTTGCGCCGTGTTTTATTTCTTTACAATTCGGCTATGTTTCTAGGCCCTCCTGAAGGTACCCCGTATCATGCTGCGTAGCCAGACAGAACGAACTTCACAGCGGCCAAGGCACGTCGGCCGCACTGTACAATATGGATGAATTGGAAGGTACTGTTTCTCAACCTATCTACTAGTCAGGAAAATTTGCTGGCGTCGATATATATTTTTTGTTTATAACTTAGCTATAACCTTTAGTGTCAGTTGGGCAACTAATTTGAGATTCCCTTACAGATAATACTTTCAAACGTATTATCGCATGCGTAGTGAACTTTAAAGTTATACATTATTGTGGAAAGAAAAATACGGTCGTGAGCAGGATTTGAACCTACCCGTCCCGGATAAATACTTCAGGCAAGACACATCATGGACATCTATCGCCACAATAATTATACGGATTAAAATATGAAAAAAAGAATTCGCAGTAGTGAGCAGATGTCGGGATGGCTTAGTTGGCAGAGAGCATGGAGCATTTATCCGGGACGCGCAGGTTTCAATCCTTATAACGACCTTCGATATTTCGATATTTTCACAAAAATGTAAACTTCTTAAAAATACTTATTTCAAGATCTTGGATGTTATCAACAGTAATGTTTGAAAGGCTCATAGTTGCAATTTCTTATATCGGCCTAAATTACTTATTTGATCCAGCATCAAATAAGTAATTTAGGCTGAATACCTACAAAATAAATCATTTGTGTACCATACTCAAATTCTATTTTGTGATAGATACAGAAGCAAGGTCTTTGACTATCAGGGCGTGATTCGCGCGTTATCCGATGTAGGTACTAACAGAGACTTGGCATCAAACAGTTAAACATACCGTCACGAGAAAAAAGTCGTGTGTCGACCTCCAGACATTATTGTCTTTTCCAATATAGTATAATGCGGATGCGCAACTAAGTGTGAACTCGAAACGGACGGGTGATGTGTTGGAAATTTTATTTTATATCTCTTATATGTAAAATGTGGTACAAAAGAATAAGGAGACTTTAAACACTTAGCACCAATAAACAATACGCTATGTCATTTTAGCATGCAAATACCTTGCTTTTACCATACTTAACCTAACCCAATAAACTTTTTAAAGCTTTTCAAAGAAATTTCTGGCAGATTGGTCGACGCTTCGCGTGACCAGATGGCTGGCCTGTTTCTTGGTCAGAGCATTAGCATTGCCATTCAACGTGGCAATGCTGCCAGTCTTCTGGGCACATTACCGGATGACAGCGATGCGGAGGAATACTTCGACGCCTAAACAACGCTTGGTTTTTATGTTATATATTTTAATTTTATTATCATTTTCTTGTATATATATATATATTATATATATATATATTATATCATTTTCTTGTACATATATAAGTAATTGAATTTGTTGTTTTGTTTTTAATCACTTTTTATTTTGTATATATTTATAACTTAGTTCATGAAACAAGTTTTAAGTTGGTAAGACAAATAATTTGGAGCACAAGTTAGGTTTAAGTTAATCAAAAAGAAATAAATTTATTTATGACCTAATAATATTTTAACTTCTGAATACCATATCTTATTTAATTAATATTTTGAAATGTAATTTAGTTTTTTTAATTAAAATCAGTAAGGCATTATTAACTGACATATTGTTTTGTAATAAGTTGTAATTTAATATATTATGCTATACTTTGGCATTCTTAAATATAATGTAGTTAATTAAGTTAATGTAGCTACCTATTATTCAATATTATATTATTTACATTGCATGAAACTACTCAAATTTGTATGTCCTCGAGGCAAAACATAGCGCGCTAATTAGTTAATAGCTGCAAGACCTATATCGTGTACCTATGTTTAACAAAAATAAATGATGTGATTTGATTTGAATTGATATTATTCAACTTGGTCTATTCAGGTAAAACTATTCAAGATGATGGACAATAGAAGTTCCTTATGACGTTGTAAAACCATCCATGGCTGCCTTTACGCTCGGGCGGAGTGTAAGCAGCCAATCTTTGGTAAATAAAAGGAAACTTTATTATTATTGTGGGATTTAGGATCTCGGTCGTGTCCGATTGCCATCCCATCGGACAATGACAGTGAAGTAAGACAGGGGAGTACACCTGTGTTTGCGCATACACTTCTACACTATAATATCTGCTGCGTACTTGGCTAATCTCCGTGGACATAAACCGCCGTGACCAAAAATTTGGTCGGGAGTATATTATTGGGAATTAAATAAAGCCCAAAATTAGAGGTTGTGGGAACCACGGAAAGAGCGTAAAGGGGAAGAGGGTGAGTTTAGTATTTGAGGTTAAACTGAATCTGAATAAATATATACATAACAGAGGTCATTTTGCGCTAACTTATAAATAACTAACTTACACATATAAACAGCAAACAAAACTTAAAAACCTTTTGAAATTTACCACATCCTGTGTAATATCTAATAGTCATAATATAATTAACCAGAGACCAAAATTGCATTTTGTGATTTTTGTACGTGTCACAGATTGGTTATTGAATGGAGTACTCATTGGTATATTTTTCCAAGATACAACGGGACAAATATGAGTAAATTAACGAATTTGTATGGCAGCGTTCATGGCTGACATCTCTAAGACAACATATGAATAGCCATACGCCATTCAAAATTTCAAATAGCGCCTAAAAAAAACCATTTTTCAAAAAACTGGAACTGGAACCAGCATGAAATATTTTGAACTACCGATTGCCGCAGCATCTGCACTAAAATCACGCCGTTCGTATTTAGAATATGCTCTCGTTTATCGAAACAGCTATATTGCGGAAATATTTATTTTCTATTGTCTCTACTGTTTGGCATTTGAGGGTTTATCACTCCTTGCATTTACTACTCCATGCTTCTTAATGTCGAGTACACACGAGTTAGCGACCGTGTGTAAACATCTCAACGTAGGTGTCGTAACAGCATTATTGTTGCTCAAAGCCTGACACGCTCGGTAATTACTGCAACCATTGTACTATGTGTAATATATTCCACAAAGATCTAGATGTTCACTTGTTTGTATTAAGTATTTATATCGTTAAAGGTAAGCGTCCACAGGATCGTACCCTACGTATCGGATGATCGGAAGTCCACTTTTTTGTAGCAATTGTATTACTGAGGCGACGGCCATTTACAATCAAATTTCAACATTAGAATTTGTATGACGTCATTAGCATGTAACCATACATGCGGTCCGTCCGCTGCGGATCCAGACGTTATATTTACAAATCGTTCTAAAATCCGTTTGATACAATCCGTCTCTGTTTTGAGCATGAGATGATTAAATTTTCTAGAACTTTATGTGGTATTCTGCTTAACCCTTGATGATGTACTTAAGTCGTAACTATATCACAAAAAAAGTAAATATAATTGTCATAAAATGCCGTAGGGGTTCATGATCCTTGATCAACCCGCATGATATTTTAATTGCCCTTTTGGACAGCTGCTCAACGCTGTCATCAAAATTGTCGGGGACCCTTCCATAACAAGCTTTAAAATCATCCTACTAATATCAGTTTGTGGGGATAGATGAATAAAACATAACATAGCATCACGCCTGTATTGCCCGATAGGGTATGCAGGTATGTACACTGTTGTACGCCAACATTTCACCGATACAATTATTAAGTCCCATGTAATTAAATGTAGTTTTTTAAATATAGGATTCTATTTATCCCGGCTGAATCCAATTTTGAAGACGAAGTCACGGGCAGGAGCTAGTAGCTTATAAATTGTTACTTTATTTGGTCACTACTGCACGTGTATTCATTAACTTGGTTGACATGGAGGTGATAGTCACTTTGTAGTACATAAAATTGTGTTTTATAACTTGTTTATTCTTTTTCATTAACAATGAAAACCTCATACATTGTGGTGCGACCAGGTGCGACCATAGGACTTTCAAGTCAAAGGTGCAGATTCAGAATCCGAAGGCACGGACCACGGACTTTTTGTAATTATGTGCATATTATAAATTAACTATTACTGGTGGTATGGTCGCTAAGCGACAAAACCCATCAAAGAAATAAAAATAAAAAATAGCACTTGCTTAAAACAGTGAACGAAAACATCGTTAGGGAATCAGCACATCTGAGAGATGTTCTCAATAGTATGTAAGGTGATCAGTGGCCTACGCACGGTTTAAACTCTGACATTAGGTTTATCATTAACCATACGATAATTAAAAAAAACTAGTCTGTAATGAGCAAAAATATTATAAAACTGAGGCATTGTACGACAAAGCGAGCAATCATTTGGATGTCAACAAAGTTAGCGTTACGTCTACTGGTCACAAATCAACAAACTAATAATTTTGCACAGATTTGTAAATTCCACTACAGTGCCAAAAACAATGAACCTGTTTTTGTCCAACAACATAATTTCAAGAATCATCTTCACCGTAAAAAGCAAGTGGCACTGAAATTGCTAAATGACGAATCATTTTTAGAATTTGATGACATATACAAAAAACTTAAAACACATGCCATTAGACCAAATGATTTCAACTTAAATTGGAGAAGCAAAGGAATAAAGTATTTTGCGTAAGGGTGAATATACACTGGTACTACGCGGTTACGTGATAAAACGTAATACTTAAGTCATCTACAGCATACAAAGGTAGGTAGGCACATATGAAAGGTCAGAATTAAGGTGCACGGTTCCAAAAAGTCGTTCCCTATGTAGAAGAACCGACAAGAAACTCCGTGGTACTCTTTTAAACTTGATATATTCCTCAATTTCTGTAAATACATTCAGCGGCGGCATAGCATGGGTTAGCACCCGGGCGGTTTTCTATTGAGAACCCCCAAAATAAAACAATAAATACTGCTATGCGGCTAACCTAGAAAGTTCATGACTTAAATGGTAGATCTATCTAAGCGGAGGCCTTTCGAAACTATCTGGATAACACTACTCTACTATTGTTCTAAGCTATAGGATCATCGCTAGTGGCGCCTTAGCCGCGCGAGTGAGTTGTCACCACGTTGTTTTACGAGTACTGGGCATTGCGGTTTCCGAAATGGTACCGAGAATTTCCTAACCAAAAAATTCAATGATACTTCCCGATTCGGCTAAAATATTATTGAGTATTAGAATGTGATAGAGTTGCCCGCGTCCGTAGGAGTGCACCCTTAAAATGGAATACCTACACGTGGCTCCTGGGTGGAGCAAAACAGGCAACACAACTCTGGTGGGAGGCTTAGACCACGGCTGGTTACCGCCCATTCGTCGAAAGCTTGCCGTAAAGCGAACTAGTCGTGTTTCGGGATGTACTTGTGGGAGACGGATCTGAGCAGTAGCAACAACTCCCCAACTGTCGTTCTTCCCAAATCTATCCACTCTACTTAGAATGAATAGATTTTTTCTGGATCTACGTGCTCCATCCTTTGCCACACCGTGGCTTAATATCAGGCGAGTTGGTGGCCAAATGTAGGTCCATATTGAATTAAACAAAACCAAGGCGAGGGCAATTTTGTATAGTGACATAATAAGAATTATGAAATTAAATGATTATATTTATAGACGCTACAGTTGCTGTACCGACTGTGTTATCACCCTTACGTCGTACATCGAACTTCGGATAGCTGTCAATCAAGAGGCCATTACAACATCTAAATTATTTACTATTACTTATGTTTCTAATGTTTGTGTATGTTAACGTCGATTAAATTGCTATTTTTATTATTTCCTATAAATAACAGTTAAGTAACAGTTCTCATTTATAAATATATATTTTTTATTATAAATATTAATGGTAACTTTATTGTAGCATACCCCTAAAAGAGGACTAATAATTTAGAGGAGATGCCCTGACAGACTGGACGGAAAAAGAAGCCTGCTTACAGTCAAGCAATGTTTTTGACAATGTTTAAGCATGATTTCATAGAGAAATTTTCGTATGTTAGTATTTCATCCTGACATCGCAACTGCTTAAAACCGTACCAAAATTTGAAAAAAATATTTATTTATTGTTAATTAAAACTTGTTGTACGACGGAATAACATGTCACGTAAGACATTATATTTCTAAACAAAAATAAAATCTAAACATGTCCAACATGTTACGTGTGGCCTCTAGCAGAACTATTACTCGTTACACCTAAATTGTCAATAAAACTAAAGTATCATCGGAAACAAAGCCCTTTCGTTCTGGATTTTCGCGAACCGTTCTGCCTGAAGTACGCTGAAATCCGAATTGTTCTGCCGTCACTATAAGATTGTGCGTATCAGATCCTTTGGTTATGGATCATGGTATAGTCTTTAAAATATAGTGGAGTGCGGTACATGTTTTCTTCTATTGTTTAATTGAAGGGCTACGTCATCAAGGCCCGGTGAACCGAAGTATTCGTCTTTCAGAGGCCCTGATTTTCGCCAATTTATGTGTCTTAAAACTACTCGGTCTATTCCTCTTATAATAATCGTAGGTACTTCAAATTCTGATGATGATAATATAAATACATACATAAACACACGCCTCTCTCCCATGGGGGTAGGCAGAAACTACAGAACGCCACCTGCTACAATCCTTACATATGCCCTTTACTTCGTCCACGTTCATACATCTAGTCTAACCTTACCTTTTCGAAGGATATCACTAATAAGGTCAGTGTGTATATTCTCAATATTGTGGAAGTAGCTCTAGATATTGTATTTATTTGCATCCACTATACACAGTAGTTCAACATTACACTGAGATATATTGAAGATTTTGTTGATAGAACGTTCTAAATCTTCAAACAAACAGTTATATAGTTAACAGTGGAAGCAACAAATCAAAACAACCAAAATGACTGATGTTTCTTGAACAAAAGCATTCGAATATACGAATAAGAAATGAGAACCTGCTTACAAAAGGATTTATAGAATTATAAATTTATCTCCATCTGACATACAGCGGCATTAGTTTATGATATAAACAAGATGGATGCGTACTGTGTTGTCAAAGTTTGGATGACCGTGACCTTCGGGACATGATCGATCGATCACTTTGTTTCGATCGACGATTCGACCGAGGAGTCTGTTTCTACCGACATCGAGCCTTTTTTGGCTTAAAACTTTGAAATTATCATTATGATAGATGTAGTTTATCAAAGCCACGTGTGTTTTAGACTGACACTAGATTGTTCCGCAACCATATGATAAGATGAAGAAAAATGATATCTAGGTGCTTATACAAAAAACAGATAGATCTATCTTTCTTTTGATATATTTAACCAACCCGTTTTAGGGTATCTTCTCTTTAAGAGAAGTAGAAAGCCTTGATCACTGATCTAGCTTTGAGCAGTGATAGCCTAGTGGTATGACCGTTGGACTGGCAAGTCAAAGGTTGCAAGTTCGAATCTAAGGCACACACCGCTGACTTTTCGAGTTATTATGTGCGTATTAGAAAATAATTATCACTTGCTTAAATTAAACGGTGAAGGAAAACAACGTGAGGAAACTAGCACACCTGAGAGATGTTCTCAATGCTGTGTAAAGCCATGTCAGAGGCGGGTGGTTTAAACTCTGACACTAGGTTGTTCATCAACCACACGAAGAAGAGGAAGACTGCTCTAGCTCATTGCGAGTGTAACGTGCCTCTATAAAAAAAGTTAGTAAGGAAACGACAACAATAACATGCGCGGTAGCAAACACATTATATTTTTTACCTCACCATATTATTCCTAATGATATGTATTATTATAGTACCTATTATTATTTTATTTTAATCATACAAAAACTTCATACACTCTTATACTACTTAACTCAGTGGTTTTTCTATTTAACAGGTCACACAACTAATGGGTAGATACTGCTTTTTTATCAGATACTGGTTCATATTTTTTGCATTGTCAAGTTCTTGATACTAATTATTTTTGTATAGTAATACGATATTCATATAATTTCCTTATATTTTATCTTCTGGTTTCACGCACTGTGTCTGCGTCTTTTTATTAAACTCTCCAGTCATGGGTCTTTTTTAAACGTAATAAGCGCTTCTGATTTATTTAATTTCGTTGCAACTGAGAAGACGGCTCGCCTGATGGTAAGCGATTACCGCCGCCCATGGACACCCGCAATCCCAGAGGAGTAACAAGTGCTTTGCCGGCCTTTTAAAGGGTTTGGGCCTCCTCCGGTACCCTCACTCACACAAGCGTTGTTTCACGCCGGTTTCCTGTGAGCCCGTGGTATCAATCCGGTCGAGCCGGCCCATTCGTGCCGAAGCATGGCTCTCCCACGGTGTAACTTTGTATAATTTAAATTTTCTTTGTGTGCACATTAATTAATAATTAAATATTCTCGTTTACTTATTCATACAACAACGATACATATATATATCTGCTACGATAGTTTTGATGATAGAAATTAATCACCAGACCTTATTACCAAGTCAGTTTTATCAATTGTGAACGCGTAGAAAATGTATGTTTATTAAAATTTTTAGTTCGGAAAATGCGTGTGGACAGTATATACCATCTACTGCCTCATCAATTAATTTCAGATAAGTTACAGATAAATCTTTCAAACACATCTCTAAAGTTATAATTTTTTGTGGAAAGATCAATATTGTCGTGAGTAGGAATCGAACCCGCCTTTAAGATAAATACTCAAGGCGCTCTGAAAATTAAGTCATCTCGACTAACATGATAGCTTAGTGGTCAGAACGCCTCAACTAGTGCCTAACTTTTTAGCGGCAGATGGGTCAGAACGCCTAACTTTGAATATAAGTTGAAAACTAATTCAGAACTTAAGTATCTACATAAAAATCGTAATATTTATTTAATAATAACCAATACACTTTATTGACATCTCAATCGCACATAGCCGCATAGTCTACGCAAGTTGATGCGTCTATTTACCTACTCAGTAACATGCAACCCAGATAGATGTCCATTATATTATGACACTTTCTGTTAGTGCCTATCACTTACTTGAGTAAACACATTACTCATGAAACCGACACCGCAAGTAACACAATGCGGGTAAATCGACCTCTTGTGGTCACTATCTTCTAATATACTTAGCATACTTGACTGGGCTGAAAGTTCCAGTAAAATAATAATAATAAATATTTATTTCTCTGAAATTTATTCGACTGCCTCGTCTCCTCTAGTAGTCCCAAGCGCGACTGCTGAGCATAAAGTCTTGGGTTCGATTCCCGGGTCGGGCAAAGTGTTATTGAGTTTTTCTATTAGAAAAATCTCAGTAGCAGCCCGGAGTTTGGAATTGAGCTCTATATAGTTGGCAATAGGCTGACCACCTGTTACATGGCACTTAACAACGTCATTAGTGAAATGTGGGTGTACAACTGTGTACACCTCTGCCTGAATACAGGCGTGATGCTATGTTATATTATGTTTTTTTTTTAAGCTACGCCCATATAGTATTAGTAACAACGATCTTAAGCACTAGTGTTAGTAAACATGTGTTGAGTTTCAACCAATGTCGCAGCATTGAAGACCATCCATCTGTTAGTGAAAACACTCATGATAGTGTTAGTTCTGCCGCGGACGGGCGCGAGCAGGGAAGCGTAACTTTTGCGCGTGATGAAATAATTATTAGACCCTATTTTCATTAAGGGCTCTTGAATATTACAAAATTATATCATGACAAATGTAAGCTAAGATTGTTTTGGCATGTAGGTCTTCTTCTTATCGATATTTTATAGGCGTAAATCGACTCCGAAGCTTTCCTTTATAGCGTCGAACCGCTGAAGAAATTTTGATGTAACTAAATTATAATACAAATTACCTACTGAATGATTAGAACCTAAAGACTGAAAAAGAAAGAACATTATTTTATACCCATTTATCGCCGTCAATCAAAGAGGTTGTTAACAAAGAGAATCATAAATAATAGGTCCAGAAAAAGTGAAAGCTCACGGAAGCTAATTGGGCACAAACTGCTAGTATCGTCATATTTATCGTAATTTATGGTTAAACAGTAAACCTCAAAATTATCTAACATGTTCCTTGCATATTTTTGACGATGTTACAGCTAGGGATGGGCACAACGAATGTGTTGTTCGAGTCCTTATACGAACATTTATTGAAACAGATGAATTATGCGATTGTGATAGATTTTTATACGATTAATTCGAGTGATATATTTTTTCGATTTATGTGTGTAGGTGTACATAATTTGGGGAAAAGCTTCTTTTAATCAGCTTCAATAAAAATAAAAAAACTGTTGGGCTCGTGGCTAAGTAACAGCCGCACAGATCAATCGATCATGGTTAAGCTGCGCTTGCCGCGGTCGGACTGTGAATGGGTGAACATCATTTCATACCGAGACCCCTCCGTGCCTCGGAGTGCACGTTAATCCATCAGTCCGGTTGTCAAATTAAGATCTATGACAGCTGACACGGGTAGTTTGAGGCCTGAAAGTCTGACAACCATTCATACCACGAAATATCGTGTTACCCAGGTACTGGGTTGTGGAGGTCAGATAGGCTGTCGCCCCATGGAAGATACTGGTATTAAGTTGCATGCGGTTTGACTGGAAGTCGACCCGAATGTAATTAGAAAAAGACTAGGCAGGTTTTAAGGAAAAATACAGTAGAACTGTATCGGATATGAAATGTGACGGTAAATACGTAGTAACAATACGTTAGTAAATTAAACGACACTTAAGCTCGGTTGCACCAACATAATTTTAACCATAACCGACGTGCTACTTTATTATTTTGACAGCTTTTCTATGTAAAATCTGTCAAAATAAGGCAGTAACATGTTGGTTATGGTTAAAGTTAAGTTGGTGGAATTGAGCCTTAATATGTTAAAACTCAGCTTGTATCCGCTTTGGATGTACTTACATTTAAAAGAACTTTTAATTCGTCTCAAAATGGCAGCAATTTATCCAAGAATTGTTTTATTCTTTTAGTTTATATACTATGGCTCAGCACTAGTAATTGAGAACAAAATGTTGCGTAAACTTACAGGAAACAATAATTTGTCCATTTCAATTAATAAATCATGTTTTATTATTCAATCTATGAACGAATTGAATCGATCAGATTAATATTATGAATAATTTATTGTTCCTTTCACATTTTTTTCACTTATGAGACTAGACTAGACTTCGTTATTTGATATTATAATCTATTATATTATTTAGAAAATTACTGGCGAAGGATCCACACATACTAGTATAAAAATAAAAATGGTGACACACTTAAAGCTCACTGAAGATTTCCGGCAACATATATCATATTTTTAGTTCGGTGTACTTCATTGGCATAATGGTTAACATATGTCTGTAACTGGCCTAATTCTCAAAACAATAATACCACTAGGCTGCGTTCTCACCCCCCCCCCCACACCATTTTAAAACATGCTTAGGTATATTGTAGAGTTCTATATGTATCTTCACTTATTTGTAGGTATGCCAAATTGGGTGGAATTATTTTTTAAAGTTGTTTTGCATCTGCTTACCGGACCTTACGAAAAAAATGTCCATGCCATCGGTACAAAATACGCACATATACAAAGCTGTCACCACCATTCATCACTATGAATTACGATTAATAACCTCGATATATTTCACTAGTGTAGATATCGTGACTTAAACAAAATAATCTAGAAATCAATCATAAAATAAATCAAGTCATCAATCAATGGTAACAAATTAAAAAGACACAAACAGCAACCGATGACCCAATATCTATGAAGTGTCAATTATATAGCGAGGGTTGTTACAC
Organism: Xylocampa areola; assembly: GCA_935421205.1. Classification (NCBI taxonomy): domain Eukaryota; kingdom Metazoa; phylum Arthropoda; class Insecta; order Lepidoptera; family Noctuidae; genus Xylocampa; species Xylocampa areola. Next base: position 13,033,561 of record OW285215.1, read on the forward strand.
ATGGAAAAAATAAATGTCATTTTTCTATATAGATTATGTTGGAGTTGCATATTTCATAACATAACACGATGCTAATCACGCCTGTATTCCCCGAAGGGTCCCATGTAATAGATGAGCCTATTGCCATCTATCGGGCACAATTCCATACTCCAGGCTACTACTGCGAATTTCCTAACAGGAAAACTCAATAACACTTTCTCCGACCCGGGAACCGAACCCGAGACCTCCTGCTCAGCTGTCCCGCTTGGGACTACTTAGATCAAAGAGCCAGTTTCAGCCAAATTTATATAATATTATATAATATTTATATAATATATATAGAAATAGGACTAGAACAATACTTCGGGAGAGAAGTTAAGAGAGGTCCGAGTCTGGAACCGGCTTAAATACTATCGTTTTAGATCTTCACTTTATTTATATTTTAGGAACTTGATATTAAACCCAACCTGGAGAAGTAGAGAAGCTTTTAGCGTGTCTTTTAATCATACAGTATTCCATAAATTTGACGAAATTTCAGTCAAATTGGTCGTATCTCCCACTAACTTCAAAAAATTTATACATTACAGATTAATCTTCGAAAAGCATTAACGCATGCATAGCGAACTCTAAAGTTATACATTTTAGTGGAAAAAGAATACGGTCGCGAGCAGGATTCGACCCTGCGCCTCCCGGATAAATACTCCAGGCGCTCTGACCGCTAAGCCATCTCTATCTAGAGGTCAAATTATACATTATTCGTCGAAAGACGTTTATGCGGTAAGGAAAAAAGAAAACAACGCATAACTTTTTATTTCCAATACGTCTTTTATCTTCAAACTCTTACGCATACGACAAGGACATAGAAAGTAGGTACACCATAACATTAGTCACTTGCTCTATTTACATTCGTACTACATTATAGGGAAAATACCCGCGGGAAACCGGTCAGACACATAATACAAGAAAAACAGAAGTCCTAATTTGTGTGGTAGTTATTTAGTGACCACATTTGGTATCAATATACAACACTAATATTCATAGTTGCACATAAACACTTGAGTTCATGGTTCATGGGACAGATAAAATAAAGGTTTTAGTAGGGTAAACTCGATGCGGAAGGCCGTCAGCCGAGTGAGTAAACGAGTAGCGATGACTCTTACAGAATCGGATGCTCGAGTGATACCTTTAGTATTGCAAACATCCATAGGCTACAATAATCAGGCGGGTTGTAAGCTGGTTAGCCACCTCATGGTATAAAAAAAAACCGAGGAAGGCCCACAAAAGTCATGCATCACAATTAACCTGCGATATTTTAATAGCCACAATTTAGCTTATATTCTAAGAACCTAAAATTAACCTTCTGCAGTCGTCTATTGAATGTCATCAGTGTCATCGGATTGGCCAATGGAAACCAGTTGTGTACATGCGGCTGCGCAGGTGCGGCGCCGCGCTGTCTACCGGACGGACGGGTTGATGCAATTTTACTTTTATTTATGTAAATAAGTATGTTAGCGCGTCCCGCTAGTAGTGTTTTACGTGGCTGGTTGGTTTTTGCATAATATTGTTACTGTTGAGTAATTTGTTTAATAATTTGAGGGTTATGTAATTATTACTTTTGAATATAATTTGTTTTTTAATCACACAGCTGTGTGTAATTAATTTCAAATTAGCTACTTGATTGATTTCTGCTGGGTTGATTAATGATATTGATGTCTTTATTAGTTTGATCATGTCTGCCATAATTAATCTGACAGCGGTGATCTTAGCAATATGTAGATATCTCTAAAGACGATTCTAGTGGTTATTGGAAGGCAAATTTCAGCAGTTTATGCTTACAAGAATAAACGTAACAGTATCATATCTGTATTACTGAAGTATTAGGCAGAAATGTAGGTACTGTTATATAGCCAGTGTTGAGTCTATCGCCGTTTAGTGGGACGTTACATTAAAAAAAAAAGTAAACTGATACCACTGCCCGACGCGACGTAGGATTCTAATTCAGGACTAGCCCACTGGCCTAGTAAGTACTACACCTATTAGGCCAGTTAGGAAGTCTCTCAGTGAGCTTCTAAATCAAAACTGGTGAAATCGGGGCAATTGTAATATTAATAATCACTGTTAACGGTTATTACTCACGACCTTTTTTCGGGAATGCCCGAATAATTTCGAGCTAGAATGGAACCCTTAATCATGAGCTGAGCACGAGGCGATGTCGCGAGATTAATTGTCTGAAGAGTACATCATTCAATTAACCAATATAATATATTATTATAATCCTATAGCATCCCACTGCAAGGCAAAGGCCTCGATTCCCTCCTTCCACTTGTCTCTGTCCTCTGCCATTTGTGACCAGTCCTTTAAGTAGGAGTCCAATTAATTTCAGTTTAGTTAAATCATAGGAAATAATTAAAGGTGAATACAATACGACGTATTCTATGTAGGGGTAGGCAGAGGCACATTTCACCAATGCTTTTAGTCCCATGTAATATGGTGATGAATCTAGTGCTGGGCACAATTCCAAACTCCGGGCTGGTACTAAGAATTTCCTGACAGAAAAACTCAATAACACTTTGCCCGACCCGGAAATCGAACGTCAGCAGTAGGGATCAGTAGACAAACGAGGCAAAACCTAAGATATTACTTTATTACTTAATTATTTAAATCTAAAACATGGCGAATATTCCAATGTCTATTGAAAACCCACGCTATGTCAGACCGAGAGGGATATGAAGATCCTACTCAATTATGTGTGTTGCTAGTGTTGCCACATTCAAACAAGTCCAACAATAGTCAATTACTCAAGGTGGTGCTCCTAACAATCGATGCGTAGGTAGGAAGTGATGGTATATGACCATACTACATCGCGTGCGTGCTAGGACAAGTAGGCATTTAAATTTTATAGCTTTTTCTTAATGCTTGCAACACTAATTAGTAGACTTTATGATATTGGTTATGAAAACTTGTTCCGGGCGTGTTCATTGGATAAGTGTGTTTCAATAAATTTTGGCGACAAGAGTGTGTTTCAGTCATTTTGCCGAAAAGATAAAAAAATCTTGACAATTCCTTTTCCGAATACCAAATAAGTAGGTTAACAGGTAACGGTTCATCCAGAGAAGTAGAGCATGACCTGGGTGAATGTTACCATAGCAAAAATAAAAGTTTTTGCAAATGAAAAAGGCTTAAGGAGGACGTCATCGCTTGGATGAACTGCGGCAGCAGACTTCAAGTAGGCCTTTAGCATTATAGTTATGTACATAACAAAAAAAGAAAATTATTTGATTATCGAATATTTATATAGTACTCATATATTTGTATAGTAGTTAAATGGTACTCGTATATCCAGTGCCCGCACCATCACTGTGACGTTGCAATTTAAGAAACATTCAGACATTATGGGGGAACTACCGCTTTAATACCTAGGAGTAGCGTCGTTGCTAGGGAAAATACCTAAGTAAGTACCACATCTAGTTTCCCTAACAGGAATCTTCCGGTTATTGCTACTTCCTACCTACATAACTAGTACTAGAGGATCATAAAAAACGAGGTTTTATCTGTGTCTTCTTTCATTGCGTAAATTTCCACTATGTTTATGACGAGCTGTAAAACGGCGCGACATTGAGTAACAATTATGCTAATTCTGCTATAATATTACTGAAGATCTTTAATATTAATAACGCATGCGTTAAATGGCTTTTATATAGCATCCATAAATCTACCAACGTTAGTATTGTAATAAATATTGTGTCTAAGATAATGTGCCTAGCCTAGACATGATGGATCGACGTTGAATACGTTCACACTAAATATGAAATGCGCAAGTTGTGATGTTACTCAATATTGAGGCCTCTTTTTAAGTTTACTACAGTATTACATCGACTTGATTCGAGTTTTCCTTTAATAACCCTTTTGATACCTCCCAACTTTCTTAAGTATCAATTTATCATCATCGCCCTTATCCCAATTTATTTGGGGTCGGCACAGCATATACCTATCTGGCATGCTGCTAAAGTTTTGGCTATGTTTTATGACCAACCGCCTGCCTGACGTCAACCCTCTTTGGGTATTATGTTGTTGGTGGTAACTGCCACCGATACGGTCTCTTTCTATCTAGCTATGTCATTCAATATCAATTATAAAATAAAATGATATAAGTATAATTGCGCAACAACAGATATAGGGTACGAGAGCGCAAGAGTGAAGAACTAGCCGTAGAAATGTGTGGACCGACCCTAGTTGGAAATTGGATGACAAAAGCAAATTAAGAGATCTCACTCGAAATACACTTCAATATTCCAACTTTTACAATCCTGAAATACTTCTTTAGATCATACAAGCGCGCCGATTGCAAATACTACACACAAGACCTTTTTGAAGGACATCACCAATACATTCAGGGTATATCTTTTTAGGGCGTCCCCTTCCGGCTTTTCCATTTACATCTGTCTTATATATTCATCCTCTCAACATGGCCAAATCATTACCTACCTTACGTAGATAAACGCATTTACACTTTGTGAAGGCGTTTATCTACGTAAGTATGCATTATACCAGGCCGTTTATAATAAAATTGCAAATTACCTCATTCCAGTGAACTTACTGCTAAGAAATAAAAATAAACTTGCAGATATTACATAATACAAACTTCAGATTATCAATACGAACAATTACTCCTTATCTCATACATAACGGAGAGATAACAACGTAATGTTGAGGAATGTACGAGGGTTCATTGACCATGATCGGCACACATGCCTGATCGATTTAATTGCCAATCAATAATATTAAGTACCGCCAATAGTTACGTAGCGACAATGATATCGAGATATGTCGGGAGAAACAGCCTGTTATTGGCAATGAGAAGCGAGATAATTTTTGTTGAAGAGATTTCTTTTACAAGTTGAGTATGATTATGAGGTATTAAAAATAATGTTAGGTAGTGGGCGATCTACAAATGCCAATTTAACTCGTAATTGTAGCTTTTTGTACTAGCAGTTGATTATCTAAGATTTGAAATCTGAGTGTTTGTAGGACCATAAGCTAGAAAGAAAACGTATTTCACCCTTGCACCTTTAATAAGATAATTAGAAGCCGCTGCTATCCTAAGGGATGATTGAAAGAATGCATGCAGCTAAGAGAAAAATGTTATGCGGGGTAGGTGATACTCGGGTGGATAGACTTGAAAATAATATGTAAGAGGAAGAGTAGCAGCGCTGGTGACCGAGAACTTATGTGTAAATCGTTTGTCAGGGTCTGGATATATGATGCCGGGGAATAAGGATTGTGTAATCTGGAAAGTTTTGAGTATGAATGTGGATGGCTACACGAGTAGAGGAAGACCGAGGCAACGATGGATGGATTGTGTGAATGAAGAAAATTAATTATAAAGGGAGTAACACACATTTCTATCACCTATCAAATGATATGATATGTATGGAAGAAAAAGACATACTGTGCCCACCCCAATTGAATTTGAGTAAAGGCAGGGGCGTGATGAGTAGCCGTTCCTATTTTATTATAACTTAGCCTATATTCTCCGTACGGGTAGGCAGAGCTAACCACATTGCAACAAATGTTATTTATTGTTAGTTTATTGCCATCTACCGTGCACAATTCCAAACTCCGGGCTGCTATGGAGAAAATTTACACTTTCGCCGACCCGGCAGTCTAACCCAGGACCTCATGCTCAACAGGCATGCTTGGGACCACCAAGACCAACGAAGCAGTTTTATTATAGAATTGTTAAATTTATTAATTAAGAAAGGCGAGTATTACCCATCTCATCCTACGTTACGATAGTTACCAATCAATGACGCATTCCGTCGGACGCCTACAAAGGCTTGCAGTTTTGATAATAAATTGATTGCGGTGTGCATGATGGCCTTAAGTACCATCCTTCTAAGGAGTTTGGCAGAGGAATGGAGTGGGCGATCCGTTAGACTTTAGTGACTCATGTCAAGGTGCTTGCAATCATTGAAGCTATTTATTTTAATGATAAATAGCTTCATTATGTTTGTGCCTTGTAGGATTCGCATTCCTTTTGGGATTTGTTTGTTTAGAATGCGGTAAGTACCTATAGTTATTACCTGGGAGCAACTAATGCATTTATACAATACATAAGAGTTTTTAAATAGAATTGTAAATGGTATCTCTTGTTAAACTAATCTTTTTATACGCCTGTTTGTAAATATTGTTGGTGAATTTGGTCCTAAGTCCCGGGTGGTGACCCTATTGCCACTAACTAAACATGATCCCGAACTCCGGGTTGCTACTGAATTTTTTTACTAGAAAAAACCAATGATTCTTTGCTGGATGCTGGGATCCGAACTCCATTTTTGCAAACATTGGACAGATTGGACATAATCTGGTTATATAGTGGATATTTTTATTATTACGAATAATGAAAAATATTCGTGTCTTGAGTGAATTTATTTCTTCTATTACTTTGATTTCTTCTGGTACTACGTGCTCGTACGTAAGGCCATATTTAATAAAAAATCAAATATAGTCGATAAATTGTTCACACTAGAAATACATACAAGAATTACTAAAATGACACAATTTTCCTTTATAAAGTAATTGCGAAGATCCATCAGCGCTATATTAGTTATAAAATTTTAGCTGAGTCACGAACCATGCAGTTAAAACATAAACGGAATGCAGAATAGCTGCTAATACCTATGCACGGTTGCAACCACAGGTATAGAATAAACTAGATACCGCAAGTGTAAAGTACACTTGCGTTATCTTGGCTTGTCATTAAAACATATTGATTTTCTTACATTTTATTTATTACTTTTTTAGGATGATTGTTTATTTATGTATCAAAAATCACCACAAATTAAATATTTAACTTAATAACAAAATTTTTTTAATTATGGCGATTTCATTGCTCTCTATTCAGTCCGTATACAGGTGACCGAACCGACACGACTAACTTTGGTAATACAAGGTAATACATACAGGTAAATACAATGTCGCAAGGATGCAATTACCTTAACAATTAAAGATAAATCTTTGAAAAGCATTAACGCATGCTTAGGGAACTCTAAAGTTATAATATTAAATGGAAACCCTAAATGGACCGTATTATTTTTCCATTTAATATAATAACTTTAGAGTACGCTAAGCATGCGTTAATGCTTTTCAAAGATTTATATTTAACAATATTTATATAATAATCTTATCCTCTAGGGATAAAATTATTATAAAAATATTGTAACCCCAAAGTCGGCCCAATGCACCTCCTTAAATGGTACTAAGATCAGTCTGCTGTCATTCTAGCACAATAAACTCTACAATCTGTCAAACGCCGAGAGAATGTTTTAATTCAAATTTAGTATTTAAAGAAGGTGCAAAAAATCTGACGCGCTTGGTTTTCGTACAAATAAACGTACTTACGATATTAAGTTCAATATATAATAATAATATATAATAATATTCCACAACTATCACACAACGCCGTCTAGTCTCAAGCTAAGCAGAGCTTGTGTTATGAGTACTAGACAACTGATAAACATACTTATAAATATAAATCTGTGGTTACAACAAACTTAATTACGTAGTGGTTATTGTTGTTAGTTAACTAGAATTCCTTGCATATTGCCAATAAAATTATCCTAAAACTGTCAACTCTGAAGTACCTAATTGTAAATTTTGGTACAAGCGCGTTCGTTTGTATTCGAGTGTTGGGTTCGGAAAATATTGGATAATTTCGACCACATTCTTCAAAAATCAAAAATGTCGAGACATTTTTGAACTTTGGGCCCTGGGTTTGATTACCAGTTAGGGCAAGGTGATATTGACTTTTCTGTTGAGAAATCCTCGGAACAGCCCGGAGTTTGGAATTGTGCCCGGTAGATAACAATGGACTCCAGTACCTATTACATGGCCTTAAAAACATCACTGGTGAAATGTGGGTGGCAGGCTACTATAGTTCTATGAATAAATACAAATAACCTTTATTTCACTATCCAATATTGTTATAATTACACTTTAATAAACATTCTTACTACAACATTGTGTCTTTTGTTTTTATTTATTTATTTTTAATCAATTGTAGCATCAGTTTCTAGGTCAGGTTGTCGTTTTCTGACCTAGGTCGTCTCTAAACACTTCAATTTATTCCTGTCCTGACCTTTAATTCTCCATAGACGTAGGAGATAGTCATCCCGTCTCCTCACTGGCCTTCCTTTTCCTATTTTACCATCTCTTTGGTACCAGTCCCATATTTTCTTAGTGGACAGAGCAACGTGTATTGAGTCATAGATTAAATTATAGAAGTTATGTATAGGTGTTTTTTTATGTAGGATCTTGTACATTCTCTTCTTTAGCTAGAAGTCATAGCGAGAGCGTCAGAGCTCAAACTCTACTAGCCTCGGACTTGGCATAGTGACTTTGACAGTTAAACAGCGTCCTAGTATCATGCTGTATACTTATCACGATTAAAAAAAAGTAACATACTTACTCCTTTGGTGTGTTCTAAAACGGATCCTAGCGATTCCCGACACCTGCTTAATCAAGAAAATTTTCATAAAAAAATAAAGCCTACTAAGCTTATAATATAATTAGTAGAAAATATAAACGGATATCGCATTAGAAACTGCCTCGTTGGTCTAGTGGTCCCAAGCACGACTGCTGAGCATGTCTCGGGTACGATTCCCAGGTTGGGCAAAGTGGTATTGAGTTTTTCTGTTAGAAAATTATCAGTAGCTGCTGGAAGTTTGGAATTGTGCCCGGTAGATGGCAATAGGCTCATCACCAATTACATGGGATTTAATAACAGCATTGGTGAAAAGTGAAATGTGGGTGTACTTACAATTACTGTGTACACCTCTGCCTACCCCTTCGGGGAATACAGGCGTGATGCTGTTATGTTATATCGCATTATAAAAAAACAAACAATTAAAATTAATTGAAACAAGCTTTTTGTTTCCGACTGTACCATTGCAAGTTTAACAAAGCAATTGAAATTCTACATTTAGCCTCGTCATGTAAACAAATGAATTTGATTTTATAGCTTCAATCATTTACGTAGATAATTATTAAGCTTTGTAGTTTTATTATTAGACTAGTATTAGAATTGTCGTGACCGTGTTATGGAGCTCTTGTGTAGCAGGCTGCAGTTCGAAACAAAGAACAAAAAAAATGTTTTCATACAGGAGCACGGACCTAAAAAAATGCAGACGTTATGTTGCACAGACAATATGTGAAGCATGATAGATCCTGATGAATGATTTTTAACCGACTTCAATAAGGAGGAGGTTTTCAATTCGGTTGGTATATTTTTTGTGAATACACGAACTATAGTCGATGCGACGCCACGAAGTCTTAAAGGCGCGGCGCTAATGTTTTTAACATTGCATATTTTGACAACAAAAAATTTACTATAGGATTTTTTTCGTGGCATCTACTTTACACGCTCATTTAAAAATGTTCAACAGTCGGCGATATTAGGTAGGTACTACCTATGGCAGCGCGAAAGCTATAGTGGGCAACAGACCTTTTTCAGGCTTCAACCATGATAAGTAAGTAACAAGTATACCTAACATAGCATCACACCTGTATTCCTCGAAGGGGTAATCAGAGGTGTACACCCACATTTTACCAATGCTGTTATAGGTCTCATGAAATGGGTGGTGATTCTATTGCCATCTACCGGCCCGCTCTAACAGAAAAACCCAATGACACTTTGCCCGACCTGGGAATCTAACTCCATATTCGATATTGGGATCCATATTCTCAGCAATCCCGCTTTTGACCAATCAATGGAGCAGTTCGAGGCATCCATGATATACGAGTGTGTACTTTTTTATGTAGGTCCGGGATCGAAAGATTTAATACAAAATCTATATAGAAAAAATTAAACAAATACGTGTCGGACTCGCCCACCGAGGGCCACACAAATTTGTTAGACTATATTTTTTATGATTTATTTACAAATGTATAGATTTCAGATTTTTTCCTGTACTTGTAGTATAAGACAATATTACTTGCCAAATTTCATAGTTCTAGGTCACTGGAAATACCCTATACATTTTGATTCCCTTGAGAGTTTCGAATTATTTCGTATCTTTTTTTTACGTTAACTTAGAAGTTTGTTTTTTTCACAGCTTCGTGGTACTGTAGACCTGAGTATATGGTTTTATTTTCAACTCGATACCTTCACGCGTTATCGTGACAAAGGGTCTTGACAGGTGGACAGACAGACAGACGGACAACAAAGTGATCCTATAAGGGTTCCGTTTTTCCTTTTGAGGTACGGAACCCTAACAAATGCATCAATATTTTTAATTGATAAAGTGCAAATCTTTCTTTATGTTTTGTCGCTTAGCGACCTTATCACCCAATAATCCAAATCATAGTGAGGTAAATAATAGTCATCACCAATCCGGGTTGGTAATAACCAACCAATTTGATCAATGTTCATGCCGGCTGGATTCATGTTCATTCCCACACACTTGTGATTTATTACAACACTTACTCCATTCATTCATAGATAATTTAATTTGTAGGTTAGTGTTAGGATACAGATAAATTAATTATACATATAATTTCCTGGCAAAATAACCCCATTAGTTCTTTACCGGAATTTGATTTCCTGACCGAATGAGGGTTCTGCTCTACTGTCCATACTTTTCCATGCTTACTGGTCTGAAACGTGAACTAAGACCTTCCTCTATTTGGCTTTCGCGTTTTCAACTATAAAACTGTGCGCGTTACAATAGTCCCTTAAAAAAATAGAATAAAAAATAACTAAAAAAAAACTACACAACTGGGGGCCTTCCATTAATCACATGAGGCTCGGGTAGGGGGTTTGGCAAAAATCACGAAATACCACAAGGGGGGGGGGGGGGGGTTGTAGTAAGATATCACGTGTATTTATTTTCTGTATTTAAAGATAATATTAAAAAAAAATAAGATTTCTTGTATGTACTAAAAATACACGTGATTTTGGGTGGGGGCGGGGGGTTAGTCTTAAACCTCACCACGTATCACAAAGAGGGAGGGAAGGTAAAAAAATACTAAAAACCATCACGTGATTAGTGGATGGCCCCTTGTAAAGATTTGTGGAATCTTTATGGATTGATATTAATACTCTTTCAACAATTTTTTCTTCACTACATACGTTCGTACTAATCCGGTACATAAAATAATTAACTGCACGTGCGGCACTGTCGTGAGAACGATCTACTATTCTTACGTTTACAACGCGTACAAGGCTGCTCTGAACAAAATCAATTGCTAATTTGCTAATATAAAGCGCTTTGTTTTACTGTATCATTAACAAGGTTTTTTACATTATAGTTATAATATTATAAAAATAAAGATTTGTTTGTTTGTTATTTGAAATCGATAAACTCTGAAACTACTGAACCCATTTTACAATTATTTTCTATTAAAGCTACTTTATTCAGAAGTAACTTAGACTTTATATTATATATATTATTTCAGTAGGTAATATATTTAAATATCCTCTCAACCGTATTTCGGTCACGGCGGCCTATCTCCACAGGGATTAGCCAAGTACGCAGGAGATATTATACACAAGTGTGTGCGCAAGCACAGGTGCACTCCCTCTTCCTTCACTCTCATAGTCCGATGGGACGGCAATCCGACACGACCGGAGAGAGATCAGGCGCAGGACCGACGGCTTTACATGCTCTCCGAAGCACTTAATATCTAGATGATATCTTAATAATAAGATATCAGCCTGAAATAATGTGTTGTTTGTAAGTACTCTTATAATCACAGCCAGATATTCTGCCATTCTCATTTGCCACAAGTTTTTTGGGAGCTTACGGACCTCCCAGATAGTTTTCACCAATATTTTACACATATCTAATTCTTTTTGACCTTTCCACATTATTACTATTAAGAATACAAATAATACATATAGGTAATCAAATCTTTAAAGACATACCGATATACATTAAGTTTTGAGATACAGACTTGAGTCTTGTTAACAGTATTGTAAACACTTGTGCATGTGTATTGAATGCGCGTGCGCTGCTGTCGTGAGAACGATCCTCACGTGCACAAGGTTGCGTGAATAAAGCCAATTGTGTACCACCATTCTAGTTCGTAGTTTTAAAAACTCATTCGCTTTGTAAAATAATTACTATGTAGTAGGTAAGGCACCATTGGCCCGGTTAGTGGATTGTGATAGTAGGATAACATCAGAACCTGGCGCATGGATAACATTTGGTATGACATAGCTAGATAGAAGGAGACCGTATCGGTGGCGGTTACCACTAACAACAGCATTCCCAAAGAGGGTTGCCGTCAGGCAGGCGGCCGGTCATAAAACATTGCCAAAACTTTAGCAGCATGAAATTTCAAAAACAATTAGAAAGTGGAAGAAGAATACATGGTGTGCCAACCCCAAATAAATTGGGATAGGGCAGGGGGGTGATGATGATGATGATAGTATGGCACTATTTCTTTGTGGATCATATATAACGGATGAATTTAAAAAAGTCCCCCTTATGTGTGTTTGACTCCTCCTCCCCATCCGGATTTTCTGCTACTCCTTCTCCGCGGCGCCTCAACCCCCTCTCCACCAGTCAGATATCGTCGAGGAATGCCTGCTAAGCCCACCCTTTCCAGCGTGGTCGGGTTATCCACTTTATTTGTCAGGAGAATGAGAATGCAGAATATTTCGACAAACTAAAATAGTTTTTATTTATTGAATTTTATCGTTTTATCAACACTTTATGTCTAATTTGACGTTCAAAATCGACAAACGTCGACAAAAGGAACCATGCTCGCACCGCAGGTGCGATGCCGAAACCCCGGTAAAAGTTAATAGAGAACCTTGTAGTTTTAGTCGGTAGGAATCATGAGGGATTTTCCTAACCAAAAAAGAGCTTGATAGTATTCAGCCATAGTCATCCAGTTTTACAAAATCTGTTTACTATCATACTTTAAGATATAAATACTAGGTTACAAAGAGATTTAAAGTACCTAGAGTAGATATTGGGAAGATTTTTATAGTTATGTTTTCGCACCAAACATCAGTGACGTCATCTACCCGGGTTCCTTCACTTTTGACAGTTATCTGAGCGTTTTGTTACCAGTTAATTATAAATTTTCTTCTACAATTTCGTGCCTGATGTCCGGTCTACGACTTGTATATAGTTGAATGTCTTTGCTGGGTAATAATTGTTCAAATCTCCTTGTTTGAAATGATGATCGGAACTAATATTTATGGTTAAATAACCATAAAATAACTTACTATGTATATTATTTATATAACGCCCAACAATTTAATATGTAAAATAACAATACAGAAGCTATTTGCTTTTTGAACGGCCATTACAGTAAATCTTAACAACTGTTATGTTGTTTGTTTATTGTAATGTTTTTTTTTTACTACACCATTTTGGTTACAAGTTAGGTACTAAAAATAAACTGTTTGAAAAATATTTCCGTATATTTTTTCATTGACAGGGTCATTTCATATGTTTTGTTTCAAAAAGCACATCAATCGTATCATCTAAAGTGTGCCAAATAAACAAAACATTAAGTGTTAGCATTCATAGCACCTCAGTCTAGCAGTGGACTGCTATAGAGTGATGATGATAATGATGAAAAGCTCCCGGGGCCACCTCCAATACAATGTACACTACATGAGTATAGTCTATCTACTATATTATATATGAATATAACGCACGAAAAATATTATATTTTATACATATACAACAATAATATGCAACCAACACAGTCACAGACGATAATTTTGTCATTTGTCACGGTCAGGCGACACCCGAGTAGCCTACTCTCTGAGCACAAGGTTAGCGTAACTAGACACTCGGGTATCATTGTTAATCTATACATAATTATATTTTTGCATACGCTAAAGAAATATCTATAATAATGAGTGACGCCAAGCCAAAGTGTATTTAATAATAATATAACGAACTAACGAAATTCTTTTAAGGATCATTAAAGATATCATGGATAAGACGCAGGTACTCCGTATACTTCCAACTGTTACAACCAATTTTGTTCTATTATATTTAATTTGATACGTACCTAGCTAAAGTCTAAGTCGATATTTGGAAGTGCGGAAAAAGGTAAGAACTATTCGTACAAAAGAAATAACAAACTATGTATAGTAATACCTAATAAACCTATTATAATGAAGCAGCATTTAACGATGGTGCGGTTGGCGCAGTGGTTGAGAGACCGGTTGCTGTCACGTGTCGTAGATTCGATTCCCGCACAGAGCAAATATTTGTCTAAGGGAAATTATATGTCCAGTCATTCCTAGCGGGTAACGTTTCAGAAATAGTTTTTAACAGGATTCATCGCGTGAACAATGGTCCACTTATTTTGATGCTTAAAACTGTGAAGGAAATATTGTGAGGAAACCAGCACACCTGAGAGATATTCTCGATGGTGTATAAAACCAATCAGTAAAGCGATGTGCAGTGGTCTACGAGTGGTCTATGACACTAGATTGTTCATTAACCATACGACAAAAAAAAAGATATAGTACTTTTTATTATTATTTTTTATGTCGTCTCCCGCCTTTAACCTTTCAAATATTTGACTATACACCTTTTCAAATATTGATCTCCGATTCGATCCGAAGTTAACCGAAAGCTCCCGACAGTCACGTGAGTAAAAAACGTGCTTACTGAATAATAGTAGTTATGTAAATAGTTTGTTATTTACATGGGAAATATCTATTACAAATACATATTGTTGTCCACCAGGAAGATCACGCAACGTAATTTATTTCTGTTAGGTATTGTGGTGTTTACATAGAACTAATGTAAGATCTAAAAACTTTATATTCTTTCATGATCATTTCATCATCAACCGTAGATTTTTTATTCCTTTTTAAATTTCTAAGTATATTTTTTTTATATCACGACTAGTGGGACGCTAGGCAGGCGTCCTGCCACATTTTCTGGATCTCGATAACAGCGCTACCTACCGGATTTAACTACAGATAAGAAGTTACCCCAGAAGTACGAAAAAATAAAACACCTTCACCACCACTAGACTTGACCGCAAGTCGTTTAAAAAGAGAAGAATTACGAACATCGCGGACTTTTCTGTAGACCTACGAGTATATTTTCTGGATCTCGATAACAGCGCTACCTACCGGATTTAACTACAGATAAGAAGTTACCCCAGAAGTACGAAAAAATAAAACACCTTCACCACCACCAGACTTGACCGCAAGTCGTTTAAAAAGAGAAAAATTACGAACATAGCGGACTTTTCTGTAGACCTACGAGTATATAAGATACACAATTCCACCATACATCATTTTGTTATATCTCAGGGTTTAGGCAGCGGTTTCGTTGAAAGCTCCCAGACGGCATAATTTTTCCGACACCTCCTACATAACGACAGCTACCATCAGGCTATGTGGTGACCAAACGAAGATAATTTTTTAATAAAAACGACTGTAATTTTATTTTTCTCATAAGAAATACTAAGAAGCGGTGACGCATGGGCGTTTCTGGGTGTTTTCCATAAAATTGTTGACATACCAAAAGCACTTAGATATAAGTCCACTCTATATAAACGATATTTCCTTTCTTTCTTCGTGTGGGAAATTAGTAGTTTGGTCATTTCATTCCATTTGTTTACAGGTAAACAACCTCCGTTAAATAATAATAAAAATACAGATAAATATTAAAAACGAACTCGACCACAGTAAAGGTTAGATAGAATAGGAGTCCGGCACCACTACCATGACAGAATTTCCACACAAAAAAAAAGAAAAAAAGTTGGTATCGACAATTTCTTTTAACAGAAAAATTCAATAAGTTTGCCTGGCCCGGGAATTTTACTGGGTTTTTCTATAAGGAAATTCTCAGTAGCAACTCGGAGTTTGAATTGTGCCCGGTTGGTAATAGCCACACCATCTATTACATGGGCGGTTAACACCAACAACAGCATTACCAAAGAGGGTTGACGTCAGGCAGGCGGCCGGTCATAAAACATAGCCAAAACTTTAGCAGCATGCCAGATAAGTAAAATGGGATAAATAAATTGGGATTAAAACAGGGGGGTGATGATGATGATCTATTACATAGGACTTTATTACTGGTTTGTTCACATTTCCCTACCGATGATTAGAGACCTTGATGAGTAAATACATTCTTTCGTTCTTATTTCTTTTAAAATTCTAAAGCATCTTGGAACCAATTCAATTTACGTTATTTTGTTGTTGTCCTTTTGCAGTTCCTAATCTATTGTTATTTCCTTAGTGCGTCATCACATGAACTTATATCAATTAATTTTGTTTTCTTCCTCCTTGTAATTGAGTTATGGGATATAACTCAAGGAGAGCAATTTATTTACGTCAAATTCAATTTACGTCATATTAAATGACATAATTAAGTCATTTTTATTTAATATACCTACGTCAAATATCGCAAAATCAACGCTGTTTCCCCTTCTTACTTTTAATAGCTCGTTAATCGGCAATATCCAGCATAAACTTAATTGTTCGAAATTCGACCTTTGCGACCACTTCCTAGCAGAATGAGAAAGTTCGTCCCAATCAAAATAATCTTAACATATTTGTGATTATTACACTCTGAATATTTTACGAATATTATAATACGAAGGGTGGTTACAAGATGGTCTTGGTAATGGAACGGAATAAAGCATTATTCAAACCATTCTGCAATGACAACCAATGCAATGACGTCACCAAACGATGTATTAAAATTAAGAATTCGGGGTAGTGAGCAGAGGTAGAGATGGCTTAGCGGTCAGAGCACCTGGAGTATTTATACGGAATGCGCAAGTTCGAATACTAATCACGACCGTATTTTTCTTTAAAAAAAAAACATTCTGGCTATGCATGCTGAAAAACATAAACACTTTAAAGATTCATTGAAATTGTAGGTAACACGTAGGTTTGAGTATTTTGCTTCAACAAACACATGCACAACGTAAGTCTACATTTTCCCACACACACAAAAACATAAGATAAAACACAAGGTCCTCTTTGTATTCTTCCTCTTCACATCAATCCTTCGTACCGATTTTCCCTTGCACGCTTCCGGCATTTCGTTATGAATCGCACTTTCAAGGTTCATTGCATTTTCGCCACTATAAAAAATTATAGTTTCGCTTTATTGTTTCGTAATGGCTTCAAAATATTAGAAATTGGTATCAATTTGACGATGTAGAAGTCTAATAAAATATTATACAATCATGAAGTATTTTAACAGTTCTATATTGAGAGCATCCTCCTGTTTTTAAATCGGCTAATTTTATGCCTGTACCACCATTGCTAAAGATCCCTTCATTGATACGCCTCGTCAAGAATCGATAAATTTACCTATTCTCTAAGATATATAAAATACTGAACTGAAAGAACTAAAGAACTGCTTCCTGGGTTCTCTTCCTGTTATTGGGTTTATCTGTAATGGAATTCTCAGTTACCCGAAGTTTGGAATTATGCCCGGTAGATGGCAATATGCCACTATTACATTCGATTATATAACAGCATTGGTGAAATGTGAGTGTACAACTGTGTACATCTCTGCCTACCCCCTCGGGTAATACAGGTATGATGCTGTATTATATTATGTTTATACGACCACATCAACAATTCTCACAGAATACTAAAAAAATACGTCTCCGCTCCCGTCGGCTTCGCTCGTAATAACTTAAGAATTAACTCAAATAACCATTCATCAAGTCAAAACAATGCTCTAAAATCTTTCTGGTGTCAATTTCAGCACGTTGAATGTTCACAAACACGAAAGAAAAGAAAGCGCAAACGCTATTGTCTATGCTTTCTGTTATTGCAATGGCGATCCACATGTCCACAACTAAAAAAAAATGGCGCCGCACGTGAAAGGCGTCAGTCTGCTTGTGCAAGTTTACAAATATTTCTCTTTTTTCGTCAATCCATCAGTCAGGCTGAACATTATCTTGTTTCAGTCCATTTAAAACAAAAGGGTTTTTATCTCTGGTCGTTGGCGCCAGTTAGATACTCGGACATATTTTGTCGGTAAATTATCACTACGCCGGAGGTCAATACAATTTCCGTTGTTGCTACTGCTAGGATTTGTGAAATGAATGTGCATATAAACTGGAAAACTTTTGAAGATGTTGGTAATGCAAATAAAGTTTGTAAACAGAATTGTAGGGTTACTCCTTACAGGACCTTAAAAAAATACCAGACGGAGCGTTGCATACGATATGTGAGAAGAATGCCTAGTAATCAAATTTCGCTTGTCATACACGAGCTAAACGCGTACAAATACTTAAAACTCATCCACTCGGCGCCAATACGCTGCGTGTAATCTATGTGTGTGTGCGTAATCTATGCTTCGCTTAAATGTTATGCTGAATATTGTATGGAAATTTTGAGATATAATGATTTAATTAAAATCCGGCGTCATCCCGTCCCGCTCATATAGTATCGGTTAGTGAAAGACAGCAATGCTCTTAAATTAGTTTAGTTTGCTACATTAGAATTGACGCCATAGTCTAATATTAAAATACATTTCCCTGCATCAGAGTTCTCAGTTTTAAAGTATGTTAGCTTAGTATAGTAGCCCGATTCTTTAATTATTTATAAGTACGAATTGACATTGAAAATATGTAGTGCCTTCAGTAGTCACTCTGAGTAACCCTACAAAAGTACTGTACTAAAGTTATTATATTAATTCAGTCCCTATGCAAGTGACCAAACCGACACGACTAACTTTGCAGTTAATACAATGTCGTAAAGAATACTAAACTGCCTCGTTGGTTTAGTGGTCCGTAGCGCGACTGCTGAGCAGGAGGTCTCGGGTTCGATTCCCGGGTCGGGCAAAGTGTTATTGAGTTTTTCTGTTAGGAAATTCTCAGTAGCAGCCCGGAGTTTGGAAATGTGCCTGGTTGATGACAATAGGCTCACCACCTATTACATGGGACTTAATAACAGCATTGGTGAAATGTGGGTGTACAATTGTGTACACCTCTGCCTACCCCTTCGGGGATTACAGGCGTGATGCTATGTTATGTTATGTTATGTAAAGAATACAATTACCTTAACAATTCAAGATTAATCTTTGAAAAGCATTAACGCATGCTTAGCGAACTCTAAAGTTATTATATTAAATGGAAAAATAATACGATCGCGAACAGGATTCGAACCTGCGCCTCCCGCTATTGCTTTTCAAAGATTTATCTTGAAAAGTACTGTACTAGTCATTAAAGTAGATTGCCATTTTGTATGTGCAGAATCATGTAATCTAATTAATTATCTATAATGATCAATCATTATCTATAAAGACTACGTCTTAGAACTCGATTATAACCTTCATGGTAGCATTCATTGACGAATCATCCTCCTGCAGGGATTTTCATTTACAAAATATCAATGAAGTGTTAAATGGGTTTTAGCAAAACACATATTTTTGTCTTATTGAATGAGCTGATGAGGACGATGATTGTTCTATTGACAGAAATGACTTGCCGAGTCAGGTAAAAACTTCGTTTTGGTATAATGTTGAATGACTTTTCGGTAATAAAACTAGATACATATTATGAATAAATTTAATATTATACAAGCATATTTATTCAATATCCTTATGGACAAACTACATAGGTACTATACCTACATCTATAGAAGAAGTGAGAAGCTCTCGATATCTCTTTAAATAAACGTATAGATACATTTAAACAATGATGATACTTGGAAATTTTATCATCTTACCTGCTTCTCTTAACATCTCCCTGTACCACGAGACACATATGACTCATGGCGAACTGTGTCTACTTCGTGGACACAGAAGTTGTTAATAATATCTACACATATTGCACCTACCCAAGAGATCAAGATGTAAAATCTGCTCGCGCTCGCATTTCCTATCCATAAAAAGTATAACATTAGTGTTAGCTTAGAATGGATTAGCTAAACAAATAAACAAAATTGAAATTTTTGTCTATAATTTCAAAATATCATATTAGCATAATTATGATGTTTTGAAAGTGAACAACGATTTATTATTAAGCATAGCTGCTTATTATTAAATCACTGTTCTTAGCAAATTTGTCTCGAATAAGCTCCGAAACAGCTCAATGGATTTATATGAACATTTGAAGAGTTTTTTTCGATATCTTGCACAATTCAGAATATATGAATATTTTTAAGGTATAAGTAGTACAACACTCACGCAAAGTCACGGGCACAGCTACTGAAAATTTGTTTAGTTAGTAGATATTTATTAGGATACACATTACTATTTTGTTGTTAGTAGCTATATATTAAATTACCTACTGTCAAATCAGCCGCATCCTTATAGCCGCAATTAAATCAACAACGGATATTCTGTTATCAGTTTGCGTACTATATAAATAACTTAAATCCGGTTTTCGATATAAATATAACCTCCTAAATATAACTATTAAATATTTTTTTCTAAATTCGCACATCTGTTACTATATTAATATATTTAGTTAGGGCAACATTAAATCTTTTAGCGGGTGGCAACATTTTATTACAATTTAACGTCAGTCCTTAAATTTTAGGTCGTAAAACTTTGCCGGCCCACAAAGAAATGTTTACGACTCACTATATTTCATCCTATTATGATTTTAATACAACGGACATAATTTATTTACCGAAAAATAAAAGTTAACTTGATTATGTTATGTAATCAAATTTAACGGTCGGAACAGGACGAGATAAATGACAATAGAATTTTATTAATCTTCGCTTTGTATTATAATTTATTCTGAACGATGCGGGCTTCGAATTTTAAAACGTTTGTAATGCATGAAGTTATATTTATATTCCTCAATGGTCGTGTCGTACGTACGCAAATCTTAATAAAATATGGCCAGTAACTTCTGGCCTTTGTCAGTCAGTCAGTTTGATATAAAACTGAAAGAAAAGAAAGAAGAAATTCAAGGAAAAGAGGTTGAAGACAAAGGTTAATCAATCTTGTGAATAGTGTGTACTTTTAGTGTTGATCTGATGTCATATTACTAGATGAGATGCTGAAATGTTTGACATTTTGATACTCTGCGCAAGGGAGGAGCGTAAGGGCACCACCCTTTTTAGCGTCTCAATGAAATAATGTGTAAATGAGTAATACGACGAAATTGAATTGTATTTATATTTTTCATGTAAAATGTTTAACTTGCTCTGTATAATTCATTTTATAATAACGTTCTACTAGTACTTAATTATAAATATTGTAAATGTGAGTGCTACGTAACCATTTTATGACACTTTCTATTTTGTTTGTTGTCTTGCAGTTGGAGTATGTCATGCTCACTAAAATGTCTCGCTGATGGTGGCGTGTGTGTTGGGTCATTCGATTGCCTACAACATGGTTGAGTTGGGTGATGCTGACGCATGCGTCGTTGATGTTCGTGAACGGGCACTGTCAGTTGGGACTGGTCTGTCATCTCTAAACTGTCATGACAGGAAATTTGAATTGTTAAACTAAACTGTTTTAGTATTGGCATCATCTTACATTGTTCTCACATATTTAAATTCTTTTTTGCAACAGAATCAACCAATACCTTCTATTGTAAAAACCAATTTTATAAAAAGGAGTATGGAGTTTCTTGTCCGTTCTTCTCCATAGGAATCTACACTTTGGAACGTGGCAACTAGCTTCTGAAAATTCAAAAGTGCCTGTAAATGGTCTAATTGAAATAAATGATTTGACTTTGACTTTAAATGAAATTGGTTTATTAAATACGAGGTATACCTAAGACATAAGTGACATATTTGTGCAGTGCGTTCTTTTAATAAATGATCAAAACCATGCCCAAATTGTACCGTTCCATTATTCTCAAATTAAAATCCAACTGTATTCTTCAAGAACAAAAAATACCAAGCGAAAGGCTGAAGTATGGACACATTTGGTCAAATTAATAAAAATCGTCAAATCAAAGAAGGGACAAAAAACTCAAATTTAAGTTGGGTCAGATCTCAAAATACCACTCCGTCATTTGAACTCTGTACACAACATATCACGAAAGAGATCCGTCTTTTTGACAACAGATAAAGTTTTTTGATAAAAATCAATGTTGACACATGAAACTGGCTACCAACATGAGTCCTCTAAAAAAATAACGAAACATAAATCATCCATAGACTATAAAAAATGTAAATAAAAACTTCGATGCTAATCGTTTGGCTGAGTTTCTTTGGCTACCTGTTTTCTATCGTCATCATTTTGGATAAAGGGACGCTTTCGTTTGTCGATTAATATTATTGATATAATTCAAACATTCAAATTTTATTGTTATCATGCGTTGGCCAGGACTAGCTTTATTAGAAATTCAATTACATAATTATTAAAATCACGTATTGTAAGCTATCCAGTTTTTTTTTTAATGTAGGCAACGTCGCTATTAACGTTAAGGTTGAACGTAGATATTGCATTCATGTTAACTATTTACTTAATTAAACTACTAGAAATTAGTGTCATTTCGTTTCTTATTTATTATATTAATGGCAGGCGTTAAGCCGCCAAAATAAGTAAAACTATTATTTTATAATAACTCTCATAATTTTATAACACGTATCTATTTTCAGATAATACACACGTGTAAGCAGAAAGTACCTAACATAATAATTAAAGGTTCAAATTATCGCTTGTTATCGTTGAGCCGCCATATTTAACAGCTGCATTCAATTTAAAGCGAGCAAACATTGAGCGTTTCAAGTTACACACGTTTATTGTAACAGTGAAGAAACTGTGAAAAATGTTCATTTAAATAATCATTAGCCTTTCCTAGAACAGAGGCACTTGATAGAAACTTCACACCTTCGCTAACATTAATCTTGCTTCTAAACAAATAACCATCTGATTTCGGTGGTTCTGAGAAAGATTTGTCGACCTCCATCACGTGTGACAGTTTCGTATTTGTTGAACACTTTCGAGGGAATCTAAACCCTGTTTCTTTAGTACGAATGTTTATGTTACCATATCGTTGGGGTTATAAGTGCATCCTGCGTACGTGATCCGTAGAATTTTGTGGGGTAAGGTCCAAATATAAAAGTTATGTCCTTGGGAACGGAGTCCCCTTTTATTAGAGTATTAAACACAATAAACATGTTCTAAAAATCGTCAGAATGTGGTTTTTTCGTGTGTCATAAAATTTTCATCCCCTTTGTGGAGCGTTTGACTTTTTGTTACATTTTATTAGTGCTGTTAATTTGTGACCTTTCGAGTTTACAGCGATAAAAGTCTAAACTGAAGTTATTACAAAAAAAGTTCTAAATCCAATTGTGTGGATTTGTGTGTGTCTATTATTAGAAAATTCGTTGATCTTGTGACCCTGTGTGAATCGTGTGTTGCTCAAGTTGTTGTAGATTGTATAAAATCTAAGCAAAAGCTATGATGCCAAAAAGTGCAGTCACAACGTATGGAAATAAATATTAGATAATTTGAACGTCACTTTTGATTATGCTGAGTAATTTAATAACTCATTCTGTATATCTAAAAGGAGTTTAAATATTACTAGCTTCTGCCCGCGACTATGGCTGCAAGGAGTTCAGAATTGGGTCCAGTCAGGATAAAAAGTATTCTATGTGTTAATCCAGGTTATAAACTACCTGTGTGCCAACTTTCATCAAAATCCATTTGGGAGTTATTGAGTAAAAGATTAACAAACATCCATCGATCCTCACAAACTTTCGCATTTATAATATTCGTAGGAATTTACTTATACAGTGACAACTTTAAGTAAATTGTTTAGCCATAGTCAAATATATAAAGTCCTGTACATATTCCTTTCAAAGCTTCATAAACCACAATCAACATTTTAAAATTCATAATCGAAATTCATCAAGCTCTTTATATGGTAACCGAAGGTCTTCACGACATTGACAACAAGTTAGTCAGTCCAAAAATATTTATACATTTATTCTGATGTCTCCGGGACGTATTAATCATTATGCGCGAAGCATCTACAGCTAAAGGGTTACTCTATAGCCACCGCAGCGTCTTATTTCAACACTGATGAATAACTTTGTACCATTCACAAATACTTTACCACATTATCAATACACTCAAAATTTAAGTTTTCAACCTTAATTCAAAGGGATTGAGTTTGAAGTTCAATACAAATGTGTTTGTAAAGTATAGGTTCTAAGTTTGTAAGAGTTGTCCTTCAGTGTACTAATACACGTTGCTTATTCAGATGTGTCCCCTCTGTCAATAAATTAAGATTATAACAGATTAAAACGTAAGCTCTGAAAGCCATGCAGGCATTTGTTATATGGCAAGTGTAGCTAAGTGTGAGATACGACTGTTATTTAATATTATAAAGAAACCGAAATTATGTTACCAGCACTTACGCAATGTAAGGTCATCGAATTAGTTTAAGTACGCGGAAGATTTCAGGTTTCGTCGTGTAATGATTACTAATGATGAACATTTTGATGTGAAGTTGAATGAAATATAAGCAAGACTTCCTCAGGGCATGGAAAAAACATGCATTAAGTATATAAGATCCTAATTTATTAGGTAATTTCCTTTAAAAGGGGTAATATGTAAGTCAAATACATTCACTTAAGCTAAGAATTAAATGGATATAACAGATTATTTGTAAATAACATAGTACTAGCAAGACGAAAACTGATACTTGAATGGCGAACATAAAGAAAAAAAAATGTTTTAAAAATTTGTATTATGGCTTAAACTTAAATGAATCCTTATCACGTACACATTGACCTCTTAAAAGGAAATTACCTAATAAATTAGGACCTTATATGCTTTGCAAAAAAAGTGGTGAAGACAAAAAACAACATAACATACATACATACATAACGTATTTATTAAGCAGGGGTACGTAGTTGTATTCCCATATTTCCCCAATGCTGTTATTAAGTCCCCTGGAATAGGGGGTGAACTTATTGCCATCTACCGGGAACAATCCTAAACTTCGGGCTGTTAAGGAGAATTTCTTCACAGAAAAACTCTATAAAATTTAGTAAAATCTAGTAATATCTTAGGTTTGCGCAATCACTACACATTATAATAAAACAACTTTTAACCGGATTAATCGTGTGTATTATTGGTTTTAGTTTAATATATCTTAGTATAATCTGCCTAGCCTTTTCCCAATTACATTGGGGTCAGCTTCCAGTCAAACCGGATGCAGCTTAATACCAGTATTTTACATGAAGCGACTGCCTATCTGACCTCCACAACCTAGTTACTGGGTAACACGATATCTCGTGGTATGACTGGTTGTCAGACTTTCAGGCTTCTGACTACCTGTAACGGCTGTCATAGATCTTAATTTGACAACCGGGACTGACGGCTTGACGTGCTCTCCGAGGCCGTCTCCGTCTCTCGGTATGAAATGATGGTCTAAACAATCATAAACAACATGTGATACCAACCTTTTTTATTTTTCTGTGGAGAAATGCCCTCGCATACCGCTCTGACACGGGGAGACAGAGCGGTTATGTGGGACTCGAACCCACTAAAACTCCACAGTATACCTCCTCAGCTGCTTGAGGGCGGGACGCGGGAACGCTCTCGCACACAACCGCGAACCCGCCCGCAGCCGTCCGTTGCCGGACTCCCTCACGGGGTTGGGTATTGCACCCCCCCGCTACGGCACACCAGACTGCCACAGACCGACCGCAGCAAACACAGCTTAACCTCGATCGATCGACTGTTACTTTGCCACGAGCCACTTTATAAAACTTAGTCCGACCCGGAAATTAAAGCCTGGACCTCATGCTCAGCAGTCGCTTTTGGGACCACTAGACCAACGAGGCAGTCTATCTAGAGAAAAAATTAGGCAAAGGAAATTGGTGTAATCATTAAATCGCTAGCTCATTGCTGACACTAGACATGGTGAACAGTTCTCTTTCCTTTTCTGTATCTATATATTTCTCTATCAGAAAGCTTTTGCCCAACAGTGGGACAGTTACGTGTTGGTTATGATGATATCATTAAATCCAGTAGTTGGTGTTTGGTTTCTAAGCATAAACAGAACTCAAAAAGAAAGCCCTACAAAAACATTAAGGTGACATTTACGGAAACAAAGTATTGAAAGTGGCAACATTCTGACTAACCGCACATAACATGGCACTTTCACCCATTAAGTCACTTACAATAAATTAAGGTTTCCCTTTCTTGACGGTAAAATACACGAAAACAAAATATACATAACACTTAATTTTAAAACATTAACCAAATTAGACGAATTTACAAAAAGTGAAATATTTTGAGTATACAATTAGGGTCACTATAAAGATGTAAAAAATACTAATAAAATTTATGATTGATTGATCAAAAAAAATATGTTTCAGTTGATCAATCATGAGATTGTGAAATAAAAAGGATGCCTACCTGATCGAGTATCAGAAGAGTACATATTTAATGGAAAATAGCAGAATTCATGATGTCCCGATGTTTGAAACAACGTGAATGCTTCTATCATAGTCTCTGTTTTGTTGGCAGTTTTTATTGAAACCAAATGAATAGTAAAATTTAAAAGTTTTGTTCAAAATGGTTCGTGCATGATCGAGAAACTGTGGCGCTCAGGGTGAGAGAAATGCCGGCTATATAGTGGCTGAGCGGGCCCCAGGGAACGAGTAAGTACGGAATGCCGAGATAATGGTGATTGAATGAAAAAAGTCATGTATGTTTTGTGAATACTTAGTAGAAAAGAACTGGGTAAAATCAGCACCTATCAAAAAGTATTGGGATAGGAAACCTGTATAGGTTTCCTATCCTAAATCCTACCTATCTAGCAATGGGTTGATACAAGCTGCGTTCATGTATTATTTTGCTTGACTACATACTATTCAGTTTCCTATACATAACTCAGTTGTATAGCCAACACATCACCAATACTGTTATTGACTCCCATGTGATAGGCTCACAGTAAAACCTAATAACGTTTTTCCCTCATGTTCAGCAATCGCGCTTAGGACCAGCGAACCAACGAGGAAGTTTCGTAAAAGAAATGATCAAGTTTTCCCTTTCGCTCTAATCTTCCATTGTCTGTTACTCCATTAACATTCTAAGTTCCAATAACATCGATCGAAAGGTCAACGCCCTAGATCATAATTATTTTGTACCGCGGCCCAAATAACACGTACCCTGAAATTGAAGGCGTGCCACAACTGGGTTACTGTTACACTGTGACCATTATTCATTGGGAACTTCGGACTTTTTTCAATCAATCTCCTTTTACTAACAATGGCTTAAAAACAAAACACTGATTGATATTTTTAGGAAGTTTGGCGTGTGTTAAGGTGTCCTAGATTCTATAAAATCGAATGGCTACATTAAAAAGTACTTTCAAATAATCATTATTAGAAATAAATCATACTAAATAACTAGCTTTCAGACTAATGCGACAAGTGTGATGAATGATTTTAAATATAAAAGAAAATAATAGCCACTTTTTTATGTTCTGCTACATAGACAATATCACTTTCTACAATTGTTAGCAGTAATTGAAAAGAAAATAATGAATGGGATTGTTATTTTTAGATCACGTGGCTTTATTGTTAGCTTACGACGATGCTTGCGTTGACTCGATCCTAAACAAACAAGTCTCAAAATTAGCTTTTCCGTTTGTTCAACGGAACCTATCCCATAAATTACGTATAAAGAACCAACATTCTGTGTTCCTCATTGGTAGTAGCAGTTACTATGATGCTGGTACGAGTACATATTGATGTAATAACGGGAATATATAGAGCATAAGATTAGGCCCATGTTTTTGAAGTGATGTCTAGGGGATGATACTTTAATATCTATGTTTAAAGCCACAAAGGTTGCCTCTATCTCAGTAGGATTTCTAAAACTTAGAAACAAAACCAATACTATTCAATTAGTAACACCTCATATACCCAAATTGTATGTAACCGACATAAAAAATAACGTTTCACTTTCCCTCTTAACTAATAAAAACGTCTCGCTAGTAAAATTTAAAGTGTGGTAACACCTTTGTTCTACTATCATTGTGAAAGGTCACCGGTGGGTTTGTACTCCACAAAGCGAAATTATATTGCCAATTCATACTTTCGACATTGTGATATTGATACAATATCGCAAAAGAAAGTAGGAAAGGAAAGGAGGTCCGATATGAATAAATGACATCTCTTTCGAGACTTTATTTTTTATTTGCCACAGGCAAAGGGAATTTTTTATTGAATTTTGTAGCGTAGCGCTGGCTGGAAATGCTAAGTGGCAATCTTCTGCAAGATAGAAAAAGAAATGAGAATTTTGACGTTTGTGTGGGAAAGCCACGAATGTTAATTAACGTAGTGTTACCAAAGTATTTATGATCCTACAAAAGAATCTAATATTGAATTCAAAAGAACTGAAAACATATAACCAATATTTTTTTGGAAAATAACTAATGGTTTATTTTGCAAAAAAAATTGGTTATGATCGTAATTTTTTTCCTCCAGGGAATATATGCAATATATGGACCAAAATTTGTTTTAAAAGCGTTTTTTATGCCTATCAACTCTATTATGGATTCGTTAAAAGATACGTCTCACATGCATAGAATTAGAATGAAATCCTAATATTCTTTTCACATTTTTAGCGACGTTTTTAATATACAACTGAGCAAATACAGATACAAAGTGCCCCCAATACAAGTCTTTACCTACTGATTGATTTTGACTCTCTAAATAACTCTGTAACTTAAAAGCTTTTGAACAAATAAGTCGAATTGATTGATTTGTTTATTTCTTTTGGTTGTTTTCGAATTCGCTCACTGGTAAGGCAGAAATAAATCAGATGAATCATGTTTTCGTTGTTCGTAAAACAATCAATGGGAAAAGAAAACATGATGGTAGGTACCCACTCAACTCATTTTGTTTAGTACAAAACCGTATGATTCTACCAAGCAAAAGTTTTGGGTTAATCATATTGCTACAAACAAGAAGAAGAAAGAAGGAGACTTTTTTTAAACAATAATAAAAGATTTTGCTCCAACAGTATCTTTATGACAACAGGCTAATAAGATTAATAACGAAGGCACGAAACGAAGGAATTCTAATACATTTTATGACTGACTTCTATTTTTTATTATATGTAATCCACGATGTAATCTTACACTTACTCAATTACAAAATACATTAACGCATCCTTAAATCTAAACAGATTCAATAAAGAAAATTAAAAATATCGTTATCATAGCGTCCGATCTACAGGACTATTGAATAAAAAAAATGATTTCCCGGTTGATTAAATTTTATTGACTACAAAGTTTATAATTAGTAAAGATTATGATCTCTTACACATAAATCTTTATATTAAATGCGTGGGGGATGGGTACAATGGAAGTTTTAAAATTTTAAATAAGTACTCCATGCATTCATGAATCGTAGATCAGAATTAAGATATGAGAAAAAAATCGATAATGCTAAGTGATTCCTGATTCCTCATTTGAATTATGGCTCGATTTTTGGATGTTTTGTTGTATTTTTTTTTTTTTGTGAATATTTAACAGTTCCTGTGGCGCCTATTTTCTTTGCATTGTTGATTTTTTGGTTGTCAAAACTTATACAATACTTTTAAACATAAAATGTAATAAGACTTTCAGAGCTTAAATGCCACTAATTAGGATGCGTTAAAATTGACAACTTTAACTTTATGCTTAAATGTTAAGACTAGCCTTGAGTTCGCCGACGACAGCTGATAAGGTTATCCAAAGGATTAAGAGCTTTGGTAAGCTATTTAATACAAAATCTATCAGGAGATATTGAAATTTACATTTGAAGGATCCAAGTCTACTTCTGATAATTGAAGATTGAATCCTTCATAATAAAGCTTCTAGGTGAAGGCTGGCCAACATGTCAGCTACTTAGCAGTTAGCGCATGATTATAATCAATAAACACAGCATATCTCTACATTATTTACAAGACGTGACTTCATTAACTGCCTCACCCATGGTGTTTGATTTATGTGCTGAGTGCCTTGTCAACTTTATTAACATACAGGTTGTTGTTTTAAACAGGGGTTCAATTGAAGGAAGTAAATTCTATTGGTGGAACAGATTACAAAACACAAATGTAGGTACGATTTTCTAAAGAATACTTGGCAAAAAACTATGTTTG
Organism: Xylocampa areola; assembly: GCA_935421205.1. Classification (NCBI taxonomy): domain Eukaryota; kingdom Metazoa; phylum Arthropoda; class Insecta; order Lepidoptera; family Noctuidae; genus Xylocampa; species Xylocampa areola. The sequence goes on from OW285215.1 coordinate 13,063,587, forward strand.
AATGTTGTTAATGTTACCTCCTGCTATTTCTATTTTTTCTTGGTAATTCTAAGTCGATTTCTTGATGTCTCCTCCGTGTCGCAAGTGTAGGTACCGTTTGTAACATTGTGTTCATCTTAAACCTTGTATACGAAAATAAATCTGTATAAATGATTAGGCATAATTTTTTACCGTTACTACTGTTAGTTATTTCAAAGCTCAAATCAATTCTGAAACCATATATCATATAATACTATACTCAGACACTTCGATTAATCCGGTTAAAAGTTGTTTAATTATAATGTTGTTAAAATTTTACTTACAATTTTGTACAGAAGACCACTATCTAAAACCACAACCTGTATCATTGAAACGTGCATCAAACTCGTTGATCACATAATTATGTACAAATATAGTGTTTATGTTGGTGCAAGATTTAATATCGTTTTATGTTTGCTAGAAAACATTCCCTACATGCCTGATTAGTATTCGTTAAAATAACAATGAAAATTTTTGATTATTTCTTTTATTTATGGCAGGAAGTTTCTACATAAGAATGACGAATAAAATTAATTTGGTCGCGAAGTTATAAACTCACACTTGCCTTTTAACAACACCTTTGTCTTGTACCGTGTGAGAACCATGCTTCGGCACGAATGAGCCGGCTCGACCAGAGTGATACCACGGCCTCACAGAAAACCGGCGTGAAACAATGCTTGCATTGTGTTTCGCCGAGTGAGTGAGGGTACCGGAGGCCCAAACCCTTTAAAAGGCCGGCAACGCACTCGCGACTCCTCTGGGGTTGCGGGTGTCCATGGGCGGCGGTAATCGCTTATCATCATGCTATCCGTCTGGTCGGTTGCCCTTTATCCCATAAAAAAATAAATTTAACAACCGACAAAACTCACTACACCATTTATCCGCATTGAGAGAAAACATCGTGTGTGACACACATTCCATATGCAAGTGCAGAAATACTACAGATATTTGTAAGTCTGCATTGTGAAAACCATAGCAAACAACCCGACAGTCGGTTTGACTCACAGTGTGACACATTCAGGCCACAGATACCAGCCAATACCGCAAAACAATTGAAATTACACGTTCATTGTAAACTGTTACCTAAACAACGCGTGTTTTATTTTAACAGAACATAAATGACTTCGGACTAATACAGCAATGTATGCGACAATTCAGCGTTGACACTCGATTCCAGGATTTCAAAGTCCAGCAACGTTGGGGAGGACAGACTGGGACGGTCCACGCGTAGACATATTTTTAGACTGCGTATCTGTTAGTCATTATTCTGTACCGCGAGCGCCACTTGGTAAAGTTTAATCAATTTTGACTATTTATTTTGTTATTCAAAAGGGCGAGTGTTTGTGAGTCACTTATGATATGATATGCTACTGAAATTGTCAATGTGAAATCTGAACACCCTTCAAATGATTCAAGTTATTTTTACAGCTAATTGAGCAATTCATCTAAAATCTATTGGTAAACATTCATAGAATCTTAAAAGAGAGATCAGATAAACTCCAATCCTGAAAACAGACTTAAGTAAATATTAAAGAGTTAATTATATACAGTGCACAAGTGTATGCGCATATAAAGGTGCACTAATTTTTCCTTCAGTTTAATAATCCAATGCGACGGCAATTCGACAGCACCGAAGACAGATCAGACCATAGGCTTTACGTGTTTTTCGAAGCACAAAGGTATAACACCGCCAACTTCCTAACTTCGGGCTGCTTCTAAGAATTTCTTAACAGAAAAACCCAATAACTCTACCCGATCCGGGAACCGAACCCATAAGCTCACGCTCAGCAGTCGTGCTTGCGACCACTAGACTAAGGAGGCAGATTAACAAAAATAAACTATTGGCTACTCCTATACCTTAAACTTATGATACTTTACAAAGCAATTTATATCATAATCCTCCAATTTGCAGAATACTGCCGCTCCGTAAATAGAAAGATCAGCCCCCCCATCAGTAATTAATCAAACGCAACGGACCCTTTAGTCTTATTCTGTCTGGCTTGTCTGTTACACCAATTGCCCAGGAGCAGACATAACTGTTAACCCCTTTCAAATGTCAAGTTAAACCGACCCGTCGACTCGTTAATTAAGAACTGTCTTTAATCTTGCTTTTGTTCGAATTTTAAATGGATTACTGTGGACAGGCAAAGGCAACTTTGTTTGCAGCCTTTGTTGAGTTAAATTAGGGTTTATTTGACAATAGAGTTGGCATCACCAGTTTAAAAAAGGAAAATTTATTCCTTTTTAATTACGTCATCAGAATTATCGCTTGAAATACATTGTGTTGTGCGTCGTAAAAACTAGTTTTTTTTTTTCGCAGTATAAACTTCGGGAGCTTTTAATCCGATTATTTTGTTAGGTCTCCCGCGGTTTCTTAATTGTTATTTATGAATAACAATCAGTGCTGTACTTGCCTGTAGGTGCTTTTTTAATGTCTAAGCATGAATACAAGTTTTTTAACTTCAAACAAACGTAACATTCACTTATAAAGATAGTTTCTTTTTTTTATTAATTAGTAGCGTTTGTTTATTTCCTTTTAAACACAGTTTTTTCAGCATCGCTTTATAAAATATCGTGATATTTGAGAAACGAAAGCATAACCATCACACTCGTAAATCGTCCAAAAGTTACAGGTTACTAAAGCCATTGCTAATGGCAAAACGTGACACCAAACTTCTTGTTGACAGCCTCCATAATAGTCCGATGACATTGCACGTACAATATAAAAATGTAGACAAGGTTAATGTTCAACCATGAACCGTGAATAAGCGAAACAGAGGAAAATATGGTTCACTAGGTTTCATTATAACGTGCTGGTCGCTGCTTCACAGGTGTTTACGCCAATAACTTACTTTACCTGATGTACCGTGTGATCTCTGCCTAAGAATAGGACACCCTTATAGATGAAATATTCATATATGAACAGCTTAACTGTCTGATGTTATTATATGTATAATGGTGTCCATCTGCATCTAAATTGGTCTCTCGAATTTTTGGTGGCTGAAAGCGCTTTTTCGCCCTGGCGGTTTTTTTTTTATTGTATGGGTTCAACCGAGCGGACGGCTCGCCTGATGGTAAGCGATTACCGCCGCCCATGGACACCCGCACATAGATAAAAACAACCACAGAGGAGTCGCAAGTGCGTTGTCGGCTTTTTAAAGGGTTTGGGCCTCCGATACCCTCACTCACTCGGCGAAACACAACGCAAGCGTTGTTTCACGCCGGTTTTCTGGTATCAATCCGGTCGAGCCTGCCCGTTCGTGCCGAAACATGGCTCTCCTACGGTGAAAATAGTGTCTTGATTGATAGCCTTACACGTAATAAAAGCAGAACACTAGTTAGTAGGAGGCTTTTAGTCTTCCCATGCATCTACGCACAGGCATTGCACGAGGGGTGTTGTAGAGTTGGACTCTGACTGACGACCCAGTTTTAGTGAAGCAAAATTCGCACACTCCTCGGCATTATTCCCAAGAGCAGGACAAAGCCGGGTACCTTTTGAAGCTAAAGTAATTTTAAGAGTTGTTGATTGAATGACTCCATGCATATAAAGTATAATATAATATGTCTGAGTTGGAAAAAGCAGGATTTTTGCCATAGGGCTTATAGTTGAATCTAGTAAAAAAACAAAGCTAAAAATACCCGCCAAGCTTGTTTTAATAAACACGTCTGCAATAAAAATATAAAATTATAAAACTTAATAAGCATAGCAACACCTCAAAATTGTCCTTGGGTCGCCTTCGTACGTGATCTCGATTACAATGAGACAATCGTTTATTTTTTTCTAAATGGCTGGTAAAGGAATGCGGGGCAAAAACACCGGCAAAAACAGCTACACATGGGTTTGTACTCTTCGGTTTAAAGATGGAGCATGCCATGGTGTTCGATATTTGAATGTTTGTAAGTATGTTCTAGTTGTATGTTGTTTTAAATAATTTTTTTAATTTAAATGTCGAATCAGCATATCGAACAAAGTTATGCGAATATTCAAAACACCCGGTTTATACCTCTTCTTCTTCTGAGGTTTGTACTCTCTAGTGTAAAGATGGAACATGCCATGGTATTCGATATTTGAATTGTTAATGTTCTAGTTTTTAGATGCTGTTTTATTTTTTTAATATCAATATAGTCAATAATTTGATGGGTCGAAATCTTCATTTCTTAAAATTTGAATCGCCTTGTTCCGCCTCGAGCCGTAAGCTTAGCTCTTTTTCCTTTCAAATTCAATGCAAATAGATACTGGCTATCAGACAAAGTGACTTACTTTACCGATTGGTAATTCAATCCTCCATTCGAAACTCGATAGTTTCTATTATTATTTTCATATAATGATCACGGTAATAAGATTATTCCCGTGATCGTTATGATCCTTCCACATTACAATACATATCTTAATTATTCTAAGTCATCACAGACATTCGGTGAAGGAAAAATCGTGAGGTAGCCTGTTCTTAATAGTCTGAAATCGTCAACCCGCAGTGACTAGCTCACTTACAAGGTGATCAATTCTCGTGCCTTCTCTGTATGAGAAGAGGCCCTTGCACTACAGTGGGACGGTTATGGGCTGGTTATGTTTATTCCTTGCGTAGTGCTTGCCTATCTTATACTGTAATTTATTCTTAATAATTATTTTCTGCGTACCAAAATAGTTATTTTATTTTACAACTAATACGAAATTAGCTTACTTATAAAAACTTACAAAGATTTATAATTTTATTGTAATTTAACACCATTTAAGTGGTTTATGACTCACACTGCATGTAGACCGAAATAAAATCGTTTCCATGTAAAATATTCTAAATATACATGCCCTCATAAATTGTAACAATCAGTATTAAAAGAGGTCGTGCAATGACGAATAATAATTATTGTAAAAACAATTCAACAGAATTCTTTTTCCATTTAATATTGTAACTTTAGAGTTCGCTAAGCATGCGTTAATGCTTTTTCAAAGACATATCTTGAATTATTAAGGTAATTGCATTCTTTACGACATTGTATTAACTGCAAAGTTAGTCGTGTCGGTTCGGTCACTTGTATAGGTACTGAATTGATTGCAATGACGTCGCCATAAGACGTGTTAAAATATGGAAGAAGAATTCGCGGTGGTGAGCAGAGGTCGAGATGGCTTAGTGGTCAGAGCGCCTGGAGTATCTATCCGGGAGGCGCAGGTTCGAATCCTGTTCGCGACCGTATTCTTTTTCCATTTAATATTGTAACTTTAGAGTTCGCTAAGCATGCGTTAATGCTTTTTCAAAGACATATCTTGAATTCAACAGAACTTTAGTTGACATAAAGGAGCATTAAAGTCTGAAGTAAGATGGAGGACTTTGAGGCTTTTTGAATGATTAAAAGACTCCCTGTTGCTTGTTTACTTTCAGATGCTATTTTTTTTTTTAACGCGAAACTCATGCCTTTGTGGAGGGCTGTGAGTTTTCAACGCTTGCGTATGGGAATACTCATACAATTATTTAAGCTTTTACCTCAGTCATTAGCAGACACAATAGATTTTTATTGTTACAACGTACAGATCTGTACGTTACTGAGCCGAAAGGCTAACCCGCCTGATAGTAAGCAACGGTGTAGATCCAGAAGAAATCACGCACTAGTCTTGAATATGCCGATAGTATTTCTCAGGAAACACGGAAAACAGCAAGGAAAAGAATATCAAATATCAATTACGACAGCGCGGTTGGCGCAGTGGTCGAGAGACCGACTGCTACGCTGCGTGTCGCAGGTTCGATTCCTGCACGGAGCAAATATTTGTACGATCTATAGATAATTGCTCCGGGTCTGGGTGTTTGTGTTCTTGTGAGATTATATGTCTGTAAACGCACCCACGATACAGGAAGAAATTCCTAGTGCGGGGCAAAGTTTAAAAAAAAAAAAAAAATTAAATGACACAATCCTTTCCATAAGTCAGAGGAGATATTACACAGGGCATATTACACCAATCATGATATTACCAAAGCCACCATCATTTCATTAACATAACTATATATTACCATAGCCACCAAATATAAGTCTTTGAATCGGCCTGTCGTATTACTTTCGCTTTAAATAAATTGGTCTATAAAACCATTTATATAGGGATTACACTAAGCACACATTGAATGAAACTTATTATTACGAAAAAAGTCGTTCGAAAGTGTAAGTTAGTGATATCTGACTTTCTCTCGCGACTTATGTCTGAAACTTACTTAATCCGTGATCAATGCGAACTAAGGGTAAAGCTTTGGTTCTACAGAAAGCTGGAAGCGGATAGCTGTTAGGACTAAATAGAAATTTCGTTTCGACTGTTTTCGTTTTATGTATGAAAGTAGTGTAAAGTTATAATATTAGATGTAAAAAGGATGGAAAAAAATACGGTCGCAAGCAGGATTCGAACCTGAGCCTCCCGGATAAATACTCTAGGCGCTCTGACTACTAAGCCATCTCGTCCTTGTGAATTCTTCTTCCACACTTTCACACGTTTTTGGTGAAGTCATTGCTATCCATTCAGTCCCTATACAGGTGACCGAACCGACACGACTAACTTTGCAGTTAATACAATGTCGTGAAGATAAATCTTTGAAAAGCATTAACATATGCTTAGCGAACTCTAAAGTTATAATATTAAATGTATCCGTACCGTATTCTTTTTCCATTTAATATTATAACTAGAGTTCGCTAGGCATGCGATAATGCTACACTCTCGCTCCAGCGCTCGCCGCGCACGGACGTGTCGCTCCTGTGATATCGACCGTGTTGTGTCTGTGATCGTTGTTCGCTACGCCCTGCCGTAGCAATCTCCGTAGCTATCTACTAGCTACGATCACTATAAATCAAAAGCTGCCTTTTTCGAGGCGGCGGCTGATTATCTGTCTTTTTCAAAGTACAGTCAAAACGTGTGTTTACTTCCCTCTTCTGGGAAAATCCACAGTTTCGTGGTTCTCGGTTGAAACCTTACGGTGTCAACGAAGCCGAGAGGGTGTTGACCCGATACACCCAGCTGAAACCCCTTCAGGGTGAGGCAGTCAATTGGACGGGAGCTAGATAACCGGCCTTGGGGGATCTCCTAGTCGGCTCTAGACTCTGGCTTCCCTTTCAGCTACTCACCTAGTGTCGGTCGGGTGTGTCTACACCCTTCGCACTAGACTGGTCAGGGCCCCGTTCGCACAATAAGACTGGCGACGGGTTACAAGCTTAGGGCTCACCAATAGGTACACACCTCCCTGTCTACACCCGGCAGGGAGGGTTACACATCTCCGGGCCCCTCCACTCGGGGAGTTAGGTTTATTAGGAGTTTTAATGAGAATTCCCTATTTTTTTTAAATCCTTTAAAATGGACGCAACGCTTATTGTAGCGTTCCTTAAAAATATCCTTTTAAAGGACTCCGATTTTGATAGGAAATACGGTAAAGATTTCGCTGTATTACTACAGCAAGTCCACGCGCAAAGCCCCGGTAACGACGCTACAACGAACCCCAAGCCTGCTTCAGGTAGTCCCGGCGGCATATCCAAAGCGGTCACACCTGCACCGCAGCCCATTGTTAACGATTCTCCGGAATCAGCCGAACCGTCCCCGCCTTTGTCTCTAGCTTCGCCTTTGTGCGAGCGCAATCCTTTGTTTAACGAAAACAATGGTCTTGGAAATTCTTCAGTTCCTTTGTTATCGTCAACAAAGGAATTACCGGCTCAACCCGACCTCATGGATGTTGCCATGGAGTCATCTGCTTCCGAATCTGAAAATTTCATTTTTGATTCATGTTCGTCAACTTCATCTGACGGCTATGTCACCGTAGTCGGCAAGAAGAGGGCCCGCAAGGCTAAAAAAGCCGCTGGCCAAAATCCCGCGAAAGCCCTCAAAACCGTTGAGGCAGCCTTGTCCCAAAACCCTCAGCCCCAGTCTCCAATGCACACAGCGCCAGTTACCCGGCCTGTTAGTCCTTCTCCCGTCAACACTGAGGCACCTAAAAAGGTACCTAACCCCCCGCCTATCTACATCCAAGATAAGGCGAAATGGACCGACGTTTCCAAGTGGTGTATTGATAAAAAAATCAACTACACACTTGCAAAAAGCACTCAGCAGGGCATAAAAGTCCAAGTACCTGCCCCCAGCGACTACCGCTCCCTAACCAAACTTCTCCAGGACAAGACAGTGTCGTTCCACACGTACGCACTACAGGAAGACCGTCTCATTCGCGTAGTCATTCGTGGAATACCCGTGGAGATTGACACTCCGTCGATCTTAAGCGACCTTAAGTCGCAACAAATTCCGGCTCTCGAGGTGCACCGTATGCATCGCAGTCGTGGCGGCGCTCCATACGAAATGGTGTTAGTTGTCTGCGAGCAAGGTGCAGCCACCAAAGCAATATATAATTTAAAGACCCTGTGCCACCTTTCCGGACTCACAGTTGAAAACCCACATAAGTCAGGCATTATTGGTCAGTGTCACAACTGCCAACTATACGGTCACGCACAGCGTCATTGTTATGCGAAGCCAAGGTGCGTCAAGTGCCTTGGTGATCACGGCACAAATGACTGTGAAAGGCCAAAAGATAGGACCCTTTCTACCGAACCTCCCAGCTGCGGCGAGTCTGGCCACCCGGCCAACAATCGCGGTTGCCCTAAGGCACCAAAAAAAACAAAAAACTCTAAGCTTGCGAAGCGCTATGCAGAGCGGGCGATTAGGGAACAGCCACTTACAAAGTTGCCTGAGCGACTTAGCCCTCAACGGCCTTCACCCTAGGAGCGCGCTGAATCATCAGCAAGCGTTCCCGGCCTTAGGGCCCTCACAAACCACTCCGCCTTCAGCCATTCCATCACTGATGGAGACTCCTATCCCCACCCCACCAACTGTGCCGGTACAACCCCCTCGGGTCGTGCTTGCATCCGCCCCTAAACAGGTGCTCGCTTCTAGGCCATCTCCAGCTCGCTCCGGTAGTCAGCCAACGACTGGATCGGACCTGGAAGTGGTACAGAGCGTGTTCTCGTTAATTAGTTCTGATAGGTTTAGCGCACTAGCGCAAAAACTGCGCTCTCAGGAAGGCAACGGCTTTGCCATCCTCCAAGTGATGCTTGAATACAAAGACATCACTGACGCCCTAGCCAACATTAAATTTAACGGTAACTGATGGCTACCGAAAATTGTAAATTCAAGCCCCGATGCCTTAAGTTAGGCTTCTTCAATGCAAATAGCATTAATGGTCAACGTGACGAGATCGCAACCTTTTTACGCGACCATCAAATCGACATCTTCCTCATACAGGAGACTTTTCTGAAACCCGCCCAGAGGAACCCTGGAGTTGCAAACTATACAATAGTGCGCAATGATAGGACCCGCTGCCAGGCAGGCGGTACACTCATTTATTATAAAAAAACATTATACTGCATCCCTATGGATCCCCCACCTCTTTCTCACATAGAGGCCTCTATATGCCGGCTAGGCATGACAGGACACCAGCCGATCACCATAGTCTCGGCATACCTTCCACCTAAAGTCTCATCGAACGTTAACTTAGCTTCCGACTTTAAAGCCTTATTAGCTCTGAGCAACTCAGTTATCATTGCTGGCGACCTTAACGCCAAAAATGAATCCTGGTGTTGCAATACGACGACCACACGAGGCAGGCACCTCGAACGATTAGGTATCGAACTTAATTTCGATATCATCGCTCCAATGAGCCCCACCCACTTCCCTGACAACGTAAATCACCGACCTGACATACTTGACATAGCGATTCTTAAGAATGTGAACCTCGGTTTACGCTCTATAGAGACGCTACAAGAGCTCGACTCTGACCATAGACCAGTAATCCTAGAATTAGGCCCCCGCTCAGGTCCCTCCAACTCAGATCAACCTGTCCCCACCAAAACCATCACGGATTGGAGAAGACTAGAGGAACGCCTCAAGTCGACCTCTTCTATGCACTTAGACTCAATTCCCGATAGTATAGTATCTGTCGCCGACACGGTGACTGCGATCGACTCCTTCACCGGTCACGTGCAATCCGTAGTGAACGAATGTTCACGGCAAGTTCCAGAGGTGGACGAACACCGCTGGAAACTGCCGGATGACGTGCGTGAGTTGTTGACGGAAAAGAACGCAGCTATCCGTGCCTACGACAGTTTCCCCAACGAAGCTAACCGTATCCATATGCGCACCATGCAGCGCGCTGTGAGGAAGCGCATATCGGAAATGCGGGAAGCTAGGTGGGACAAAATGCTTGATAAAATAGAACCCACTCATCAAGCTTTCTGGCAATTGCAGCGAAAATTAAAATCCAACGAATGCGACGCTATACCCCCGCTCAATAGACCTAATCAACGACCTGCTTTCGATGACTACGAAAAGTCTGAAGTCCTAGCTGACAGCTTAGAAGCCCAATGTACGCCAAGCGCTCTACCAGTAGACCAAGCTCACCTGTCCAAGGTCGAGGCCGAAGTTAAACGTAGAACTGCACTCCCGCCCTCAGACGAATCCGACGATCCCTTGCCCCCCGTAACCGTAGACGAAGTCAGAATGATCGTGAAGGTCCTCAAACCCAGAAAAGCCCCTGGCTCAGACGGGATCACCAACAAAGTCATTAAATACTTCCCCGCACCCCTGATAGTACTCATGACCGCCATCTTCAATGCGGCCCTGAACAACAACATCTTCCCACAATCGTGGAAACAGGCAACTGTTATAGGTTTTCCTAAACCCGGTAAGCCCAAGTGTGAGCCGACCAGTTATCGTCCCATCAGTCTTCTCAACGTCTTTGGGAAGATATATGAAAGGCTCATTTATATTCGTTTAAAGGATTATGCCGAATCTCATAAGCTTCTTCCTTACGAGCAGTTTGGCTTTCGAGCTAAACACTCTTGCATTCATCAATTGCACCGTATCGTTGAGCACATAAGCGCAGGCTTCATGCGTAAAATGAAAACGGGCATATTGTTCTTCGACGTAGCGAAGGCTTTCGACAAGGTTTGTCACAACGGCTTAATCTATAAGCTTTATCAATTCCAAGTGCCTGACCGTCTCATACTCATCATACGAGACTTTTTGTCTAACCGTAACTTCCGCTATCGCGTAGAGGGCGTTCTATCGTCCCCACATCAGATCCTAGCTGGAGTCCCTCAGGGCTCTGTGCTTTCACCACTCCTCTTCGCGCTGTACACCAGCGATATACCTAAAAACGGCAAATCCAAGTTGGCTCTTTTCGCCGACGATACGGCCATCTATTACACCGGTAGGAGTCTTGACTGCATTACTCGATCACTTCAGACCTCGGCCAATGCCTTAGGTGCTTGGTTCAGGAAATGGAGGATTGAGGTCAATCCAGACAAGAGCGCCGCCGTTCTTTTTTCTAGAACGGGCGCCGAGGAATTTCTTCCCCAACTTCGACCTATTACCATGTTTGGCAAGCCAATCCCTTGGGAACTGCAAGCCAAATACCTGGGTGTGACCTTAGATCACAAACTGTCCTTTCGTCCGCACATTAAGATAGTCCGCGACCGCGCGGCCTTCGCTGTCGGCCGTCTTTTTCCCATGACAAATGCACGCAGTAAACTGTCTCTTAACCTTAAGATCAGACTGTACACTATGTGCATTCGACCCATTATGACTTATGCTAGCGTTGTGTTCGCACACGTTAAGTATTACAAAATCCATAGGATGCAAACCCTGCAAAATCGATTCCTTCGCAAAGCGACAGGCGCCCCATGGTTCATTAGGAACATTCAACTCCACCTCGATCTCAGAATGCCCACCATTAGGCAATTCATTAAAAGGGCATCGAAGAAATACTTCGACTCCGCCGCTAACCATCCGAATCCCTTAGTTGTTTCTTCTGCCGACTACAGGCCGTCTCAGATCAGTAAAGTCCGCCGACCACGTCACGCTCTCCTCCGTCCCGATGATAGGACCACTGTAGTTCAAGAGTCTAACAGACACACAAGCACACTCCGACGCGCTCGACCGCCTCGTTATAGACCTCACCGGCGAGGTCCCCGTCCGTCGCGAATCTCATCATGTCCGCCCCGACCCTTGCTCGAGCCGGCCCGCGCCGAGCTAATAGCTTTAAATTCGACCCTTAATAGTAAGGAAACTGATCTGATCCAGCTAGTCCCTAGTTGTCCCCTCAGCAACGCCCTAAGCCGAGGCTCGTGTCCCGCAGGGGACGCCCTTAGTGCTGTGTTGCTTAGTTTGTAGTAATATAAAATATGCTCTGGCTGGAGGCATCAAATTGTCTCGCCATAGCTATTGTTCGGTTACGCAGATCAAACCCCTATGGGTTAACTGCAACATGATGAGACATTTCGCGACGGACGCGGACCTCGCCGGTGAGGTCTATAACGAGGCAGTCGAGCGCGTCGGAGTGTGCTTGTGTGTCTGTTAGACTCTTGAGCTACAGTGATCCTATCATCGGGACGGAGGAGAGCGTGACGTGGTCGGCGAATTTTGTTGATCTGGGACGGCCTGTAATCAGCGGAAGAGACAACTAAGGGATTCGGATGATTAGGGGCAGATTCGAAGTATCTCTTCGAGAGCATTTTCCTTTGAGCATCTCCGTATTTGTCACCGTAGGAGAGCCATGCTTCGGCACGAATGGGCTGGCTCGACCGGACTGATACCACGGCCTCACAGAAAACCGGCGTGAAGCAACGCTTGCGTGAGTGAGGGTACCGGAGGCCCAAACCCTTTAAAAGGCCGGCAACGCACTTGCGACTCCTCTGGGGTCTGGGTCTGGTGACCATGGGCACCGGTAATCGCTTACCATCAGGCGAACCGTCAGCTCAGTTGCACCCTATCCCATAAAAACAAAAATGGAGGCCTTCAAAGTTCGGAGAACCTCAAAGGAAAATGAGAAACCGTCGTTTTCGTTACTTATAAAATAAATAGATGTACTTCCGACCGAATGACAATTACAATGACAATAACGCGAACGAAGGCGACTCAAGGACAATTTTGAGATGTTGCTATGCTTAGTACTATAAGTTTAGGTTTTTATTGCAGACGTGTTTATTACAAAAAGATTGGCGGGTATTTTTAGGTTTTCTACAAGATTTTATTATAAGCCCTACTCTTCCTCGAGATCAGGCCGATGGCTTTAGCTGTTCTCCGAAGCACGAGCGCCTTACACCACCAACTTCTCAACGGGGCTGTTACCGAGAATTTCCTTACAGTAAACTCCAATAAAAATGTTATTAAATAATAGCGCTCTTATAGTTGCCTTTATCCAATAGTTGGACAGCTCAAACTCACAGTAACAATAAACGGTAGCAGTATTATTGTCGTAAGACACGCCGTGGGAGAGCCATGCTTCGGCTCGAATGGGTGGTCTACATTAGCAAGCAGAAAATGACTTCGACGTGGAGTCATGTGAAAGCTGAAGTTGGAAACTTCCTTTAACTTCTCTTTCCATACGCGATGTCATAATGAAATATACTCATGGAAGATAGACACGTCATCTTTGTTGCCGTTCATCTTAAGCACGGGAAGTGACGTTTTTAACCGAGACGAGACTAGAACACAAAACGGATATCCACACTTTCGTATAAACTCCGACATATTTAAATGCTTGAGAACGACAGATATAGAGAGTTTTGCCTCTCGTTTGACGTGAATTAACGCTCAAATATTATGACGGCCTAACTTGCAATGTATGTATAATTTTTCTATCTGACGAAGGCGTATGCTTGGACTTCTATGACCTGCAACATAAGGTTCAAATTGTAAGGATTCATCCGCCTTCGTGACATAGAATCCAATAAATAAATTATTACATGCCAGTATTATTATTTTTTTTCGGTTAATATTTAACTATTGGACCTATTTACTGTTTTTGAATTTAAAAACAATATGCAAATGTAAAGGTACAAAAGGTAAAATTTACGGTACTAAAATCGCGGAACGCGGCTCGCTGCCCTGCTCGGAGTTGGCGCGGCTGCCGGCCGCCGACTGCTGCAGGATCAGCTGCTGTACCACGCGGTCCCGAAGTAGCCAGTGCTGTGACTAAGGGTTGTATTCCACTTGAACAATTCAATTTACAGTTGTAGAATGGTTGAAAGGATCACCACATGAAATCCAGTGACGTTTGCTTGTATAATTGCAAAGTTTATATTGATGAATATAGAACATAAATTATACAGTTAGTAAATTAGTATTACAGATAAAATATGTAAGTAAGTGTAGATATGGAATTATTGTATTTCATTAGATCTCACTCTATTTGGGTTTTGCTGTGCGTGTTTTCTTGCTTTCCTACTTTATAACTGAGAAACATTTTGTATAGAAAGAAGAAGAAATTAATTAAAAATCTTATTAGTCTATGTTACCCGCGGAAAAAGGCAGAAAAGTCAGCGCATATACGACATTGTGGAACTCCAATTCTAGCGTTTTGCAATCTATCTCTGTCACGAAACTCATTTGTCACAGTAGGTACTGTTCCGAAAAGTACGATGATGATCATCGTAATGAAAACGGTAAACAAAGTCGTAGCTTAGTAACAGTAAACAAGGAAATAAAAGACATACGACACTTATTAATATAAAAAAAGTCACAGAAAAGATTTCACGTAACATAACCTACATTTCTAGTACAGTTACGTAGTTCCTAGTTCACACAATACAATACAACACTAGATAATAACGTACCCTGTATAACTTGACACTTCAAGGCGTCGCTACAGGCTAAGGAAAATGTCACATTGAGTACTGTTAAATTAAGTTCCTGCTATCACCGTAGGTCAAGATATACTGGCTTCTGAGGTTGGTTGTATGGTACTAATCTATGGCCCAATTACATGGCATTACTGTCTTGAGCCTCGACCGGTGTCGCTCCCCAAATCATCACGCTAATGTGATTTTTGTTGGTGTCAAGAAATCAATCAACATGGATCAGAAAATAACTTACTCAGTTTGTTTGTTCTTTTGTCTCCTGAGAAATCATAAACATAAAATATATTAATTTTAATTGCACAAATATTTTATCGATTTATCATAATTTATTTTATCGTTCAAAGGTCCACTGATAGAAAACTCAATAATGAGTTAAGCTTGCATGATGTTAAAAATTAAATTATTGTTCTGTATTTTTTTTATGTACTATTAAGAATATGAGAATACATTGTATGCAAGAGACATTGTATTTTACCGTTTGCGTTACAAAATTACTAATATCTTATCTTTTATATTATTAATTTTATTATTATTAATTATTGATCAACCAGACAATTTAATGCCTAAACCTAAAATAACGGACGTGACGTTGTTTTATAGGTTTAATATTATTATATGTCTATTCCAATCTCTACAAATCCAAGTAACTTCTGCCCCGACACCCGAGTTAGGGCAATTACACACGCGACGGCAGCTCCACTGTTATTATGTCATTAAGGCCCCGTTACACTGGGCCGTTCGAAAACTGGGACTTCAAAATCATTATTGTGGTTTCCATAATACATAAGTTGAGTGGAATTCTTAGTAACTATATCGGGCATTTGATTGCCTGCGGTTAGGTCGTTAGGCAACTGTTCATTGAAATCAGGACAATACAGTGATCTGTTTATATACCTCTCGTCTGTGGAGCGACCGACAGTCGGTCGTTAGTCCATCTGTGAAGTGTTTGTGGGGCCCATTTTTACGGGTGGACTGTCGTGCTACCTCGTTGCGTATACTTAATGATATCTTTGTTTTTTTATATGGAAAGCACTATGGTGATGTATAGAAGAGTTAAAGTATATTAAATTTGCTTGAATACTGTATATAACATAATAGACAAAATAAAAAGAAATATACATCTTTTCGACCGTAAACACAAAATATCGTGTTTTTTGACATATTTTAGATTATAATACATATGAATTATCATTTCGTAATGATAAAAACTATTAATCCCGATATAGTATACCTAACTACATTAATCTATTGAATAAAATTGATACCCGTACATACATTTTTATTATAAAAACACGTTATCAAAAATAACGGCCGGCCGGAGTTCGCGGTGCCGCTATGGAATGTTAATGTTTATTTATAGAATATTAGCTCGACTGGCTATATTGTTATTGTTTTATGAACATAAGAATATAATCTACACATTAGATAACTTATATTAATGCACAGTTATAAAGATTGGGATATTTATCGAAATTAATCTAGGTACTTACCCATTACGGGTGCCGCCCACTGTTTTTATCAAAATATACGTAATTAATAATGCATCACTCACAACACTCACTAAATCAAATACTACACTATAATACCACTGGTTTATAAGAATAAAAAAGGTAGGTCATCGCTTTAAATAAAAAGATAATACGATAACAAACACGTGGCGGAGCAACGATCAAGTACCTATTATTGCGTCATCATTACGTAATTTTTACTTACGTAATTATTATACCGAACTTGCACAAAACAACTTTTGGTTTGTTTATATAGTCACTGCAGTCTATAATTTACACTATTATTAACACTTATATGGAAATTTACACGTTTAAACTCGAAAATTAAGCATATATTTGCACGTCGTCACTCGAACGCTGCAATCGACCGACTGTCGGTTCTCCACAGACGGGGAAATACAAGATGGCGACTGGACACTTGGTGGAGGTTAACAAGTTTACGGTGTTTTATTTTGTGTTATCAGCGGGCGTATTCTATCATTAGGGTGACCATTGAAATGATGGATGAACCATTTAGTAATATTTATAATAAAACATTCATAGCGACATGATTCTCATTCATTTGCATTAAATGTTCGTACTATGACAAACCACATACGAGTGAACAACACAACACAACTTCTCAGTCACCAGCGTAACACCAGCTATAGCTTTTAACCTTCGGCTCAGCCACGTACAAATACGTACTTCATAATAATAAAAATCTATTGCGTCTGCTAATGAGCGAGCCAACAGATTAAAGTTACAATAAGTTTTGCAATTAATAACTGATTTATTATGTATATTATTTAATAAGCTTCCGCGATTTGTATTTTTTTTTTAATATACTTAATAGGGCTTAGATCGCGTTTTTAGTATATACGTATAAAGGCTTCTAAGCTACCTTTTGGTTTCCCGACCCCGTAAGATTTTGCAATATATTGTTTGGAAAACCTTAATACAAAATAGTAGGTAGCCATAAATTGTATCCAAAGTGACATTACTTAAAATATGATAATTGAGCTGTCACACGGAGTTAAACAAATATTAAAGATATACAGATCCAGGATGCTGGCATATTTCATGACACACCAAATGCAATATGTATGTAAATCAGCAAGATTTAGTATTTTTAAATAAGTAGTATTATAGTAAAATTTAATTGTTTTGTATTTTGTAATATTTTAATTAGTATTTTAAAGATTTTCCTTGGCTCTTGGTTGTATGTGGTTTTATTATTTTATGTAACATTTATTTTATTTGCTACAACGTTAGCGTTTTGTTCCTAGCTAATAAATCTATAAAAGGTAGTAAGTAAGTAGTAGCTACATAACTTTAAGCTAATTTAGGTACACTGTCACCACATAGTAAACTTCTCTTTATGAATAGTAATTCACCGCGAAAATAGCATAAGTTAAATGACGTATTATGAAATATTACATATCGGCATTTACATATTACATTGCATTAACATAATAAGATTGATTTCAAAAGAACAAGGACGAATTTAATTTATTTTTGATAGGTTTATCTTGTGTCAGATTATAATTTAAGCCCATTGAAGAATGTCGCTACAACAATATAAATCATTCAGTCAAGGTTGTTTTAATATTCATACTTCTTGTCAGTTGTATAAAGGGTTATTTATACTGGCACGTTAGAATCAGAGATAAACCAAGTTTCGCTCACATATCAAGTGAGCTTGTTCCTAAGTAAAATGTAAGTTCTAAGTAGTTTTGGAAAAGGCGGGACTTTTCAAATTAGACTGATCTTATTATAAGCCTTGTAGGTATGTGTAGCAAATTATTTTGTTTCTGAAACATACAGTCAAAATATTAAAGAAACCCAATTTAAATATTCTTCATAGATGTGCTGTGATAAAAACTTAAAAAAATATATGGGCTGTATTTTAAATATTTGACGCTTTCCTAAAAAGAAAAAGTTGATTAAATTGCTAAAACCAAAAAGAAAGATGCACACAGTTATTTTCGGTTTCGGTAAGACTAGCGTACAAATGTAAATGATCCCTAACATTAATGGTTAAAATAATACTGTAATAACTGCGCACAGTAAATCAGGTGACATTGTTTTGATTTGTTTATTACGATTAATTTATAGCCATAGCCTTTAAGACACACGTCCATTAGCCAGAATGGCTATTGATAAGAGCCACGCCCATCTTTGTGTCTAATTGTAATACAATCATATATTTTATGGTTATCTAATGATTTATGAATAGGCTTTAGCTGATGTAATTTATTGAGTAATACTTTTATGTTTAACTGGTGGCGGTCGTTTCTGTTAAATATGCTATTAAACAGCAAATTCTATTGCTTAACTGTAATGTTAATATTGAGCTTATAATATAATACTGATTATAAATCGAGTAATTACAGCATGTTATTTGTAATATATACGTGTAGTTTAAGCAGGTTTCACTTGTTTTGTTTTGACTAAAGTTTAATAATAATTAATATTAACTAAAATGTTTGAGGTTTGAACAAAGTTCTTACGTAAGCAAAGAGAACCGAATTATTTGATAAAATAAATCTTGTAAAATTGACTCTGTCAACAATAAGCCGATTTGTACGTGACTTGACTTGAAAAAAAAATGTATAGCATTTATTTATAAAGTCTAAACCTATGTTTCTCAGAGCACAAAAGCCTATTTCATAAAGAAAAATATGTAAAAATCCGTATATAAATTCAAGTGTAGTATTTCTCCTAGAAATAAGTTGGCCTGTTGGAGAACCAGTCGTCCTTGAAGGTCGTTGTGCCACGTGCATGCTCGTAAATAAACACACGCGGCCCTTGCGGCGCCATTGTCGCAGCGGTTCCCAGCGTACAAGCGCGAACTGAGACAGTTACGTGTGCAAATGCCATAATGGATTTTGGTTAAGGGTTTTTTTTTTTACTTTTCCTTTGCTTGTTTATTAATTTCTAGCTGGTACGCATTACTTCATCTGTAAATATCATGTTTTAATCCAGAGTATAAACTATCTGTGTGTCAGATTTCATACAACGTTCAGCTGTTTTTGCGTGATTGAGTAACGAACATCCAATACAAAACATACAAACTTTCACATTATAATATTAGTAGGTTTTTTAGTATTCATTGAGGTATTTAAAAACGTTATTTATGTTTCTCCTTTATTCATCTTATAATTTCCTCCCTTATTTTTCATAAGGGAAATAGATGTGCATAAGTAAAGACAAAGCAAAAGAGACACATGTTTAAGTTTTGCCAAAAAATTATATGAAATTGAGAAGACACTTATCTATAAGAGGAAGCCTAGGGTAAACTAGAAAGCAACAATAACTATCTAGTATAGTATAATGTACCTTTTTATAATATTAATAACGTATTGCCTGCTCTCGATTTCACAACAATACTCTACTTGAAAACATTTACTTTCACAAACTGCGACACATACATACTAAATCCTTTAAACGTCTAAGTTCCATATAAGGAAGTTTTAAAGGACAGCATACAAATAAACCACGCTATAAATAATAAATGTCACACAAATCTGTGCACGACTGTACATAAATGGGATTCGAAACATTGTCGCAACATACGCTTACGGAATCCTGATTTATTTGCTCGGGTATACCAAACTGTATGAGGAAAATGTCAAACTGTCTAATAACTGCCTCATTTGTATAATGAATGCAAGCATCATCATGTAGGACTTGATAACAGAATTAATGAGAACAGTGTACCTAGATCTCTGCCTACAACTTCAAGAAAACATACTGTTCAAAATATCCCCTTTTATGCCGTGATGTCCTGGTCTGTGCCACATTTGTACCTCCACTGAAGCTGGCAGCAATAAACTTCACTATATTATGGCTCTCAAAAAGCTTCACTCCCATGGTTTGCTTAACCCTTTCCCTGGCAGCCTGCGGCTTCACGCACAGTCAACATGATAACACCAGCCTATTCCATACTAACAAATCGGTCCAAATATCACAGTCCAGACATTGGACAAAACTCAGTCGTCTGGCTTCCACATCCATTCATTCATAATGGATACCAATTAGTCTTCGCTCACCGTCAACACGACTCCGAAAATTGCCAAAACTCTACACGTTAAAAGCATTTATTAAAAATGTATGAGTGGCTCCAGGGAAGTAACTCATGTTTCATTATGTTAAAAGCCTTCATGAAATTTATACTTTATAGTCAAAAGCTTGTACGTGACGGGCCAGCGTCAGTCATTAGTTATATCGCATGTGTTAAAATGTCGTTGAAAGCCACCACAGTTTGGTGGAAACTTGGAAAGGACTTCCTTTCCAAATTTCCACGAAGATAACTTTATCTACAGACAAATAAGTCCTCTTAAGTAAGTGGCCCGTAAGTTACAGTGTATTTAGACAAATCATGTTTATGAGCGGTCCTATTAATTGCTTTTTTTGCATTTAGGTTTTATAGCTCGATGTAAATGACTACTACATGTTTTTATTAATAAATGTCCAGTATTATTGTTTAAATAATTTTTCACTGGTTACGACTTACGTACATTTTTAGGGATATAGTTTCGAATTCGAACGGAGCTTTTATTCATGAGCTGAACACGCGGCGATGTCGCGAGCCAAACTTTCGTCGCGTGATCGCGTCGCCGCTGGCTCAGTGCAGCTAGTTGAGCAATCCCGAAAAAATCACGTGGGTAGGAAGTAAACGATGAAGAATCATTGATATCTTTCACGAAAATAAAAATAGTATTAGTCCAATTTAAATAGTTGTAAGTTGCTACTACGTTAACCAACAATTTCTGAAGAATAAGTTTACTATTCACATATTCCTTAGAAATTGAGATATGTACTAAGACATGAACTCATGCCTTTTTCGCATGGCGATAGGTAGAAACTATAGAACGCCACCTGCTACGATCCATATATCCGTTAATCTTTTGCTTCGTCCACGGTCACACCTGGTTATACACGCGCGACGATTGTGAGTACCACGCAGCAGACCTTTTTAGAAGACCTTATCATCGCTCTTCAGTAGGCAAAATTATGACTTAATCGTAATATTAAGAAATTTTAATAGGTAAGTATTCATATTTAGAATTTTTCGGAGACTGGGCGATACTTGGCATGGCCAGAGGGCTGGCTTACTTCTTGGTTTATAGAATCAGCATTGTTATTTAGTGGCAATGCTGCCAGTCTTCTGTGTACCTTCTCAGAAGACAGCGATACGGATGAATACTACGGCGACCTAGTGTTTTTAATTTTTTATTACAATTGTTTTCATTTTATATCTGTTTAGTGTGAAGTTTATAAATAAATTTATTTAATAATTAATAAGTCAGTATACTAGTGTAGTATTGTTTCGAATGCCTTATGAAATTTAGTGCTAATGCTAAAATTAGAATGTCAGCCCTAAGTATTTCAAATCATATCTACTTCATTCATCTAGTGGTACATTTGTACATACCTGATCAGTAGTTGCTACCACCTCAAACTTAAAACACAGTTACTCTACCCACTACTATCGCATGGTAAAACGCACGCGTTTATAAACCAGCAGGTGTAATGAAGTCGTAACATGTTACCTTACTTTGTAAGCAGACGTGATGCACCTGTGTGATGGATGACTGTTATTTACATTTATATTTAAACATTTAACGATCATCTAGCCCGTGAGAAGGGTAAAGTAATTAGTCAAGCAGTAATTGTTGAGTTCATCTACTTAGATAATAGGATTTTTTTTATTTTTATTTTATAAGTACCGTTATTATAAATAAAATCGTTTTGTCGATGGACAGACCTTAGTATCAGTCATGTTCAGTTTGAAATGAGTATATCATCAAACTTTAGGTGAACGTTCTTTCAAAAAAATAAAGATTTTTGACCTAATTTTAAGGAACCTGCTTCTGTTGTTTGGTAAGTCAAACGTCCCAGATTCATACCTATGTATCTGACATCTGACAGACGTTCTGAATGTTGTGAAAAGCCGTCTACGTCCGCCTACATGTGTGTGGTTTAAACTTTGACACTAATTAATTCATCAACTATATGAAAACAAGTATTATAGTTAAAAGACAAATTGCTCATTTAATAAACATTTTTATTCTATTCTCCTATGCTGATCGTGACTACACACAGGACGGCACAAATACCGGACGTAAGGCCCCGGACTCACTGCTGACAAAGGAGCTTCCCAGAACAACTTATTGTTAGACGAACGTGCCGGTCGTGTGGCGTGCACCTTTTATTTCCGATATTTTTGACGTATAACGATTAATGGCTGACCAGTTGATAAATGCAAGTTTGTTGCAAATGGTAATTTATTGTAAATTGATAGTTACTTATAGCTAATGACGTAGGGTATTAAATTATTATATTGTAGAATTGACGTAGATATTAAGTTGTTACATAGTAGTACTTACTGTGAGTTTGATTTTCAATTTAAAATCTATAATTCTATACAATAAAATGAAATGATGTCCCTAATAATTTGATGTTTAATAAAACCGCAGGATACATAGATATAAATGAGTAAAACGTTTTTATAGTTCGGTAAAAAAAGGTGAATTAGCCTGTTTCAAAAATCTAGAATTCTAGACCGTAGCCCACGCAATGGCTTATCAAATACCTAGACATAAAAAGCATAGAAACACTTTTAATTACCTAAGTAATTAGTGTTTATTCCTTGCATGTGGTATCCTAGAAAATATCGAAAATCATAAAATTAATTACATTTTAATAAGATAATTTTTAGCTAAGCAAGTTCACTTGCTTGCTCTACTCGACCGCCTACTTCGCCACGTTCTAGTAAAATCAATAGAGTCCAAAAAAACGTAGGTAATTAGTAATTACAAATGGAAGCATGTAATACATTGCGTATTATTCCTAATAACACCTTAATGTCATGTACTTACGTTATGAACTTTGCTTGCAAATATATAACAACACATTATTTGCCAAGGTTTACCTATATTCTATCGAAGAAAACCATAAAAAATACAGTTTTTCTAACCGGTTCAGTAAGCAAAGATGGGGTATAAAGTGACAGGATTTGGTCCAGCCGGGATAAAAAATATCCTATGTGTTTAACCAGGTTATAAACTGTGTGCCAAATTTCATGGAAATCCGTTCCGTAGTTATTGCGTAATCAAATTCAAATTCAAATTTATATTGCAAACTAAGTGTACCTTTTACATAGGTCTTAATTGAAGTGGAATTTATAAACTTAATAGCCCGTTCCAGGCATTGCAAATTCGTTAGAGGATATAATATTAACTGAGCTTAAAAATTATATTTAGACATAAATGTATCATAGATTATATCATTATAGTTAATGCGATTTTAATAGATCGTTATATTAATATTTATATCATATTGTATTTTTAGTAGGATAATAGTATTGGTATTTATTGATGTATTATGTGATATTTATATTATTTTACTTTTATTTAGTCCTCATAGTTATATTTTATATGTATAGTATTTTATATAATATGTATTAATCTATCCTCACAAACATTATACTGCCTCGTTGGTTTAGTGGTTCGTAGCGCGACTGCTGAGCAGGAGGTCTCGGGTTCGATTCCCGGGTCGGGCAAAGTGTTATTGAGTTTTTCTGTTAGGAAATTCTCAGTATCAGCCCGGAGTTTGGGAATGTGCCCGGTTGATGGCAATAGGCTCACCACCTATTACATGGGACTTAATAACAGCATTGGTGAAATGTGGGTGTACAATTGTGTACACCTCTGCCTACCCCTTCGGGGAATACAGGCGTGATGCTATGTTTATGTCACAAACATTCGGATTTATAACATCAATCTATATATATATATATAATCCAAAGTTAGTAAATCTAAGTAAACACTCATTAGAGTAGGCGTTGGAGCACGGATCCTTGTCGACAAATTTGTCGAATCGATATATGTGTAAATATATTAAATTGTATCGTTTTATAAACAAGTTATGTCAAATTAGACGTTTCAAATCGACAAATGTGTCGACAAAAATACCCATTCTCGTACCGCAGTTTCAACAGCAAATTATTCCCGATAATTATTTAGCCATAAGAATACTAATTTAGTAAGAATACTACTTTTTTGTCGACGATACCACGCTTACTCAGCAGAAACTGTTCACCGGAGCTTTGAGGACCACCCGATTAGTGATCTCTATCATATGTAAAAGATCTACTATACAATCTTTGCAATGATTCATAATTACGAACAAATAGACCAACCGAAGCATTTCGTTACACACTTACACACACTTAATTGGCGTTTCTTGAGTTACGATCGCTATTTACAATTCAAATGTTTCGCAGTACTGGAGCATGGATTAACCTGAGAACTTTTTGCTCTGGTTACCATAACACCTGGTTTGTAACTTGCGTATGATCTTGTAACATGAGTTACATCAAAAGTGAACTTAATTAATTTAAGAATGTTTCGTTAACACATTTGTGATCACACGTGTGGTATGATAATTAGGGATGTTTGTTCACGAAATACGCTTTAATTTTCATGGAATATAACAGTAACCCACTTGAGTACTCTCGGTGATTGTATAATTCTAAATGAATCGTGCTCAAAACAAAGCGTTTATTTTAGGTTGCGATAAAGTAGCATTAAACTTAGTGGTATAAGGCAATCAATGTTTAAATCATTACGATTCATTAAACCATAAATAATTGAAAACTCTATAACAATTTTTTGTTTTCTTGTTTGCTATTAGTGTGGCAGTTTTTATCTTGCTATGGTTATTACCAATAATTTGTTATTTCCATTTGATTCTTGGCTTCAGTAATGTTTTTGACATTTTAACCCCTTAAAAAGTAAGGTATCTAATAAATTAGGACCTTATATTGTAATTGCCTGTTAATGATGAAATTATACAGAACTACCTAGTACTAATGTCTTCTTTGTAACTATACAGAAGAAAACAATGTTATGGGTACTGTAATAGGTAAATATAATTGTGTCTTCCTACAACATATTGCTTACATTAAACAGCCCGAATAATCCCAAATGTCAACCCAAGCATAACGTGTATTGCGAATCGACAGTCAAATGCAATAGTACAAAAACGTATCTAGTAGTGCGAAAAGACAAGGTAAAAACTTAAGAACGAGTACTTTAGTAATCAATTCTTGGTTGCACCTAATACGTATGATATAGTCTCTTAAAAAATTTCAACTAGTTTCTACACGAACAATATTTTTACTTAAGGAATTAATCCTATTTATAGACACCGTGCCGGACTCTTATCTATTAAAACCAATGTCTTCCACCATCTTTACAGAAGGACTGGGATAGTAGCTGCATTTACCACAAGAGAAATTATGTAGAACTTATAAATGAGAGACGAGAAAAAACTTAAAAAGTTAGTAACGCTCTCCTGATGTTCAAACTAACATACCTACAAAAAAATTGAGTTCAAATGATTTCCCTGTAATAATAAAATTACTAACAAAAACATCTTTATAATTACTTCGTCAACATTTGCTAAGTAGGTAGCGAATATCAAAACAAGTGTTTCTAAAGGAAGTGCTTTGAGAAAGTATACCGTCACTAATGAGACAAGTAAACGGTTATTTACTACAATGCTACTTGCCTACTACGCTTGACCACGGGTGAAAGGTGCATGGCGTTCAAACGAAGCATCGCTCCGTGTTGT
Organism: Xylocampa areola; assembly: GCA_935421205.1. Taxonomy (NCBI): domain Eukaryota; kingdom Metazoa; phylum Arthropoda; class Insecta; order Lepidoptera; family Noctuidae; genus Xylocampa; species Xylocampa areola. The sequence goes on from OW285215.1 coordinate 13,089,380, forward strand.
TAATGGACCATATAGTTAGCCCGAATAACCTGCGATTAGAATTTCTTTTTTAGAATTGTTTATAATTAATGTTTTGTTTTACAGATAAATCTTACAAACGCATTATTGCAAGATTCGAACTGTCGCCTCCCAGACAAATACTCCAGGCACTCTGCCAAAAGTTTTCTTTTATTATCTATATCTGCCTAGTCTTTTCCCAATTACATTGGGGTCGGCTTCCAGCCAAGCCGGATGCAGCTTAATACCAGTATTTTACATGGAGCGACTGCCTATCTGACCTCCACAACCCAGTAACTGGGTAACACGATATCTCGTGGTATGACTGGTTGTCAGACTTTCAGGCCTCTGACTACCTGTAACGGCTGTCATAGATCTTAATTTGACAACCGGGACCGACGGCTTAACGTGCTCTCCGAGGCACGGAGGGGTCTCGGTATGAAATGATGGTCACCCATCCACAGACCGACCGCGGCAAGCGCAGCTTAACCTCGATCGATCGATCTGTGCGGCTGTTACTTAGCCACGGGCCCTTCGGCCCCCTAAAAAGTTTTCTTTTATTAATAGGGTTAAATATAGATCATTTGACTTTAATTTATAACGAACGAGTCTAAGTACCTATTAAATAAATAATTAACATTCGGGGTCCCAAATGTTGTCATTTACAAGTAATTAGCGAGTATTCTGGTAAATTCTGGTATAATAAAGATTTAGGTACTAACAATATATTTTTAAAGTATATTTTTATGTAGTAACGAGACATGGTTATTTGGCACTATGTTCATTAAGTACTTAATTAAACCATTCAAAAATACATATTAACTAAAACGTGTAACAGTATGGTAACTCAAATCTACCACGGTTAAATCATCAATACAAATAAATAAAATTGAAGTGTCTGTTTGTAATGTTAAAATAATAGTGCTTTTATAAGTTCATACAGATATTTGCACGAAGACTACGCATAAAAATCAGTTTTTAAACATTTTGTCCGTCTGTCTGTGTCTCTCTCTGTTTGTTCCGGCTTATCTTCGAAACGACAGGACCGATTCTGATAAGATTTTACTAGTACTACTATATGAGCTTACTATATAAGGAGTAACTCGTGTTGGTAACTTAATAATAATATAATTATACGCGGGTGAAACCGCGGGCACAGCTAGTTAAAAGTAAATGTAACGGACATTACATTACATAAGTGTACTTATTTTTATTCAACATCACGTGGGCTGTGCAAAAAAAATTAAATAAATAATGACATAAATAATCCACTTAAGATAATTATGTACTAGTAATAACTCTTGTTATACGGAAAAAATGGCGGCAAGCATGCATATTGCACGTTAGTTAGTGCGTTATGTTTTAATTAATGCCAAAAGCAGTTTTTATTGCCGACAAATTGCTTTTTTTTAGTTTCTCATCAAGAGCCTATGTGTACTAACGGGCACAATTCCAAACTTCGGGTTGTTACTGATTTTTTTAACTTAACTTGTCGTGGTGGCTGAGTGGTTACGAGCCCACCTCTTGAGCCACAGGTTGCAGGTTCAAATCTGGCATGAACCAATATGACTTTTTCAATGTCAAATGTATTTTCTTACTCGTAACTACGAGTATATGTCTGTGATGTCTTAGACTAACTAGTCTAAGACATCACAGACATACGGTGATGGAAAACATTGTGAGGACACCTGAATTCAATAGTCTGAAATCGCCAACCCGAAGTGAGCTAGCTTGGTATGGTGATCAATGCTCGCGCCTTCTCCGTATGAGCCTCTACCCTGCAGTTGTTATGGGCTGGTTATGTTAGGAAATCACAATAAAACTTTCTTTGAGAACCGTACCCAGGACCTCAAGCTCAGGAGATGCGCTTGCACCCGCTACCTATACCAATGAAGCAATTAAAACATATTACTTACTAGCTTCTGCCCCCTTCTTCTGCGTTTGTGTGGACTTCATTGGGTCCAGCCGGGGTAAAAAGTATCCTATGTGTTAATCCAGGCTATAAACTATCAGTGTGCAAAATTTCATCCAAATCCGTTCAGCAGTTATTGCGTGAAAGAGTAACAAACATCCACCCATCCTCACAAACTTTCATTCATAATATTAGTAAGATTGAAAATACATTTGGTATAAAAAGGGTACTCACTATACTATAGTTTAAAAAATTGATTTTGTAATAAAATAGGTAAATTTCTACATTCACCTTCATAGTTCGTAATCTGATAGCGTACAAAAAATCCATTTACGTTATTACCTAGTGTAATCCATTACGTTTGATTACATTTTAAACGCGTTTTTCAGTAGACAATTTCATGACATTCATTTTTACTGAGTACACCGAAGTGACTGACTATGAATATTTGATAAAGTAATATTTTATAATTGGACACTGAAACGAGAACTGATAATAAGATAATATTTTAATGGAAAAATAATATAGTCGTAAGCAGGATCGTCGCGGTGAATGCGGGTCGAACCTGAGACCTCAGTAAAGGTGAGAGTAGTACCGTGTGGATTTTAGTCGGGAGGAGTTTTTTGGGGGCTGAGTTACTCGCATCCGTATGAGTGCACCCTTAAAATGGAATCCCTACACGTGGTGCTCTAACTCTGGTGGGAGACTTCGGCCGCGGCTGGTTACCACCCACCGGACGTAGCCATGCCGTGAAACGACCTAGTCGTGTTTCGGGATGTAATCCGCTGCAACCATTGTGGGACGGGTCTGGGTAATTGCATCAACTCCCCAACTGTCGTTCTCCATAAATAGATTTAGAGAAGCTTAGAGTGAATAGATTTCTTCTGGATATACGTGCCTCGGCCACACCGTCGCTTACCATCAGGCGAGTTGGTGGCTAAACTTAGATACATTGTTGATAAAAAAAAAGTCCGGCACAGCCTCCATGATGGAATTACCACACTCACAAAAATAACAAAGGATTTGAACTTGCACCCACTAAATTAATAATCCAGGTGCTCTGCTAACTAAGCTAACCCGATCACTATTGCGAATTCTTCTTCCATATTAATATACCAACATCTTATGATGACGTCATCGCCGTCTATTCAGTGTCTATACAGTGATTGATATTTACAACAACATTAACTACAACAAGCAATGTAATAACGTCGTAATGAAAAATTACCATATTTTTGTACGTAACATGAATAGGGTATATGCATGTATTTTTTTTATATTTTTAATCGATTGTCTACGTTAGCACATTAACGTAAAAAAAATATCTCTTGAAAAATATCAATATTGACTCATAAATTAAATAAATAAAACTGCCATTAATTTCGTGAAGTTTAAACGCTATCCATTTTGGCGCGCTTCTCCTATGACGTCAGTTTACATAACAACACACTTCTGACACTTCACAATTCGGACGTCGTGTGCAGTTATGTTTGTTTCTCGGATTTTCAATATTATGAAGTTCATTTACTTATTTAAACATGGAACAGGAAACTAATAAACAAATACTGTCTTGTACCTATGTGCAAAAATAAAATGAGAAATTCGCCTGATAAAGTGTATTTTTATGTCCCACAAGATGAGACCCTAAGAAAACAGTGGTGTAAATCTATGAGAAGAGAGGATGTATCTCCAACGAGTTGTTTATATTGTTGTGAAGATCCCTTTATTGTGAGTACATAAGTTATTATTTTATACAACTACGTACTTGATTTTAAACATAACCTAATTGTAGAAGTTTACCCAAGTGATAAAAATTTGCTATACTGTACTTAATATGTTTTCCCAAGATTTCAAATTAAGCGTAGGTAGATACATAACTTATTTACAATTCTTCGTATTTAGCCGTGAGTTTCATATATTAATCACTATAATGTCTTGTTTGCAGATTGAACATGATTCAGAGAATTATATTCAATATAAGATAATGGCTTTACAAGAAGGGCAAAAAATTACACCACGATTAAAGAAAGGTGTTGGAACACATATATTCCAATGTCAGAAAGATAAGCCATCACGGGAGATAATGGGTGCTATAAAAAGGAAAAGAAAAGCTCTAATTGAAGAAGCTTTATTTGAGTCAGCCTTTAACCAACATGACACTCATAAAATTGGTGAATCTTCACCATATGATTATTATGAATACAACATGAAGTCTCTTACTTGGTCACAGTACAAGAAGTGCAACTAAAATCAATTGAATGTTTCATAAGTGCATGTAATTTTGCCTATTTGAAATAAAAACCGTTGACTTTGTAATACTTTATTTAATTTCTTGTACCCCAGACGGTCTTGTTAATTATATCTCTGATGGATATGGTGGCAGAGCAGAACAGATGACATGATAGTAGAAGACTCTGGTTTCCTTGATTACTTACCTACTTCCTAAGAAAGCCATTACGGCAGACAGAGGTTTTAATGGTCTATCATATTTGTTAGGAACCAAGAATTGTACCCTTGTAAGTCTGTATCCAACTCCACCCCAATTACAAAAGATGTTTAGCAATCTAAGCAAATAGCAGCATTATGGATTCATATAGAACATGTTATAAGTAGATTAAGAGTTTCATATGTTACTGCATCATGTGTGTGTTGATCACAACTTGATCCCTGTTATAGACGAAATTATAATAGTGGCTTGTGGATTAATTAATGTACAAGATTGTTAATAAAAAAGATTTTTTCTTAAAAAACTAAATTTATTTAAATAAAAAAGAAAATATAGCATTGCACCAAAAGGAGTGCATTTATCTAAAATATTTTCACATAACTCCTTGTCGTACTCAACTGAATAAACTCTTGAGCATTTGCTGGTTTGCTATGGCCACACTCACTAAATAGTGAATGGATAACTTATCTATGTTACTTGGTTCTTTATAATACTTGGTTAGTTGATTATATGTACAACCAAAAGGGCAGCATTCATTTTTAAAAATTCATTAAAAAACTTTTTATTTGGGTCCGTTCAGCCCCAATACTTCTTTTAGATATTTCCTTAGCTTTGACAAATTTAAGGCTTTTCCCAACTGATGTCAATTTCGACTTTTTCCAATAGCAGTCAACACTTGTTGATGGTGGATCTTTACTGCATCTATGCAACCAGGCTAAGAATGGAATAGCAGGCTTACAGCCACCTAAAACAAAAAAATATTCTTATTTTATTATTAATATTACCAGCAGAATAAAGGTAAATATATTATATGTAATCTACTAGTTCTTATTACCAGACACAATAGATTTTTATTGTTACAAAATATAATTTTATGTCTCCTGTAATCTTAAACAATCAGAATTTCACTACTTTTGACTGTATATCTCTTACCTAAGTGTGTTGCACAATCCTCACACTCCACAGTTATGATGCATCCTTCAGTCTCATTACAAGTAGCTGTAATGTTATAACATTTCTGTCGAACATTATGCTCCGTTGTAATACGAGCCTTGACAACGCATAGGTTCTTCTCTCGTTTATCTTGGACATATCCAACTGCTGAATCGCCATACGATTCTCGTTCCGATCTGTCACAAAGAATATGCATGTAAATTATTTAGATTCTCCACTTGAATCATTAAAACAGTCAGTGGGTCTTCGAGTTTAATTGTATGGTAAAAGGATAGCATTATTTTCTATGAAATATAATATTACTGCATACATTATAGGTTATGTTATGTGCTCATCTGATGCATTAAAAATTAACTTAAGCATAAAAAGCAAATGAATATTTGTATTTTGCAATGAAAATTTTACAAATATCTATAACATATTTACCTTGCAGCTTTTACTTCTCTTAGTTCAGCAGACGTAAAATCAGATTTTGATGCAAAATATGTAAGCATCTATTTTCGGAAGATTATCCGACTGAGCTTTCACAAATCCACTTTCAGTCATAGTTGTAACAGTCATAAGAGTACTGTTCTCCAACAAGAGTCAATAATTATATAATGCAAAGCAATCATGATAAAACCGAAGAGCAACCATAAAAAAAACTGAAAACAACGCCATGTTCATGTTGGTTGATGACACTTGACTTGATTTTTTTTTTTTTTTTTCCTTCGCCCTAATCGGGCAGGCTAAGGTCTTAGACCATACCGCCTCGTCTTCAGTGTTCTTGAATAAAAGTAAGGCCAAAGCCTCGTCTTCAGTCCCGGCATAGACGGCATCACTAACAAAGTAATGAAACTTCTCCCCGCCCCTTTCATTATACTCATGACCGCCATCTTCAATGGCGCCATGAGTCACAACGTCTTCCCTCAATCGTGGAAAGAAGCCACCGTCATAGGTATCCCTAAGCCGGGAAAACCCGCGAACGAACCCACCAGCTACCGACCGATCAGCCTCCTCAACGTACTCTGTAAAATCTACGAGAAGCTTATTTATAAGCGACTCAAGGACTTTGCCGATGCGAAGAGCCTCATCCCCAACGAACAGTTCGGTTTTCGTACCCAACACTCGTGCGTACAACAGGTCCACCGCATCGTCGAGCACATAAGCGCCGGTTTTCAGCGCGGCACGATGACAGGCGCGCTCTTTTTCGACATAGCGAAGGCTTTCGACAAAGTCTGGCACAACGGCTTATTATACAAGCTGTACCAACTCGGCGTGCCCGACCGTCTCGTGCTCATCCTACGGGACTTTCTCTCGAATCGCACTTTCCGCTATCGCATAGAGGGCGCACTATCCGCCCCCCACTCTATCCGCGCCGGTGTCCCCCAGGGCTCCGTGCTCTCGCCCCTCCTGTTCACGCTCTTCACTAGCGACATCCCCAAAAATAGACAGGCAAAGTTAGCTCTCTTCGCAGACGACACTGCCATTTTCTACTCCGGTATCGTGCGCGACCGCATAGCTAGCACTCTCCAAACTTCCGCCAACGTACTAGGCGCTTGGTTCAGGAAGTGGAGAATAGAAGTCAACCCCGATAAGAGTCAAGCCGTACTCTTCGCGAAAAAGCGTAGGATCAGACCCCCCGACCCCAAACCGATAACCATGTTCGGCAAGCCGATCCCTTGGGAGAAGCAAGCCAAGTACTTAGGAGTCATCCTCGATAGACACTTGACCTTCGGTGAGCACATAAGGACGGTGCGCTCGCGCGCCGCCTTCGCTCTGGGTAGGCTTCATTTCATCATGAACGCACGCAGCAGATTGTCCCTTAAGTGCAAACTGCGCATTTACACCACGTGCATACGCCCCATCATGACCTACGCCTGCGTAGTGTTCCCACACGCGAAATCGTACCGCCTCCATAAGATGCAGACCCTCCAAAACCGTGCCTTACGTAAGGTCACGGGAGCCCCCCTCTACGTTAGAAACGAAAACCTCCATCTCGACCTCAAGATTCCCACTATCCAACAGTTTATAAAACGCATTTGCAAGCGTTATTTCGAGTCTGCTGAAAAGCACCCCAACCCTCTCATCGCGGCTGCCGCCCGATACACCCCCTCCCAGATAAGTAGAATTCGCCGTCCTAGGCATTCACTATTGTACCCAGATGACGCTATAACCCTGCTCCAAGAGAGCCGTAGGGCCACCAGCACAGTACACAGACACAGACCGCCGTCATTTAGGCCTCGCCGCCGAGGCCCGTCGCGACGTCCCCGTAATGCACCTAATGCATCACCTCCCCGACCCTTGCTCGTGCCAGCCCGCGTAGCCGCTGAGCCTGTAGCTTTAAATTCCCATTATAATAATAATTCTTGTTCGATCCAGCCAGTCCCTTGCTGTCCTCCCTCAAGCGACGCCTTAAGCCGAGGCTCGTACCCCGCAGGGGGTGCCCTTAGCGTGGTCGCTTTAGATTTAGTTTAATTCGTAAGCCCCTGGCTGGAGGCCTTAATAATAGTTTATTATTAGGGCATCCACAGGAAAGCCCGGTTAAGCAGCCGACAACCTCCTAGGTTGACCTGCGAGATGCCACTACCAAAAAAAAAAAAAAAAAAAATCGTCTTCAGTTACTTCCTTCTTGTTTTAATCAAGTATAAAAAGTTATTGCAGTTATTGCCCCAGTAAAACGGTGGAAATTTTACTGAGTCTTCGATGGAGTTTAGGAGTGAACACAAAAAGTCATGATTTTCAATTTTATACAATTTGCCCACACTCGCACACCTTCATGAACACATAATGGTTAATTATCCACCATAATTACACATTATACTTCGGAGAAACACAAGTTTTGGAAAACAATATAAAATCGACAACGTGCACTTTACATTTTCCCGCCTAAACTCACACTTGACTTGATACTTCACCGTGTTAACTTATCACAGTAGTGCTTGACTCGATTCAACTTTATTCGAGTGAAAATTTTAAATAACACATTCAAGTCTGCTCGTATTAGGTTAAATCCGTTGTTTGCTGAACGATATCTACGTTTATATAAACTAGAAACTAAAATCATATCAATAAAAAACATTTTTTGTTTGATAACATGAGATAAGTAATCGAGTTACTCGAGAATCACTAGTAGAGTATTCGATTAAAATTATTAGATGACTTGGGAGATAAAATCAGTCTCGAGTCACAGCACTTATTCAAGAAATGTGACGTCATGTTTTGTTGCCTCCAATAGCGTTACGTTTTGAGATTTTAAATTTCCCTCGCATATTTTCGACTTTTTATTATTTTATTTCTAATACTATCACTGAATTAATTGAAAAAATAAAGGTGTAGGTGTGATTCAGTAGTAATAAGGATTACAAAAAAAAATATTTTACTCATATTTAAATCACATGCATATTCCCTATTACCTACACTGTAGTTACACATGCTTATTAATTAAGCACATTGCGTGTTATACAAGCAATATCCGCTTATTAATATTATTTTCCCTCGGAAAGTAAGATAAAAACATTGCAAAAGTAGCTAAACATACCCAAATTTATAAAATATCTTACTCATTAAGAGAGTACTCAATGAGACCTAGGAAGACCACAGAAGTGATGGTTAGATTGTGCAATATGAATGAAAAGGCAGTGAAAGCTAACGTGACGACTGACAGAGTAGAATAGAAGAGAAACACATATTGAAAGAAATTAAGAAAATATTTATTTCAGTCTCGTGGTCAACTTATTACTAATACAATAGCAGGAAAAGAAAAAACAGTAAATAAACATTAAAAATACAAGGTTTATCTACTAGATTGCACCTGCACGAGACCAAAAAAGGCAGCATAAAGCGGCAACATCGAGTTGTTGCCGCGCTGATTTTCGAATAGGCCCCAAAGGTGATGAAGTCACGGGCATCTACAGTGAGTAGTTTAAAAAACGTGCATGTCTATATATACATTATTTTTAATACAGAATAAGTAAATATATGTGTGCGTATGTGTGTATTTAAATAAATAATTACTATAATATAATATGTGAGTAATAAATAATTGATAAACACAGTAAAAAATTCATATCCACATACATACAATTCCAAATATTTAAATATTATCTGTGCGCCAGCGTGCGCGTATGTACCCCGCCTTAACTTCCACATCAATTGTCTATATTGCGCCGACCAAATAAATTGTGACCAGGGCAGGAAGAAGAAATCTGTAAAATTATGCGTCCAATTATCCGGAGTTCAAAACATTACGAACAATCTTGTAATTATCTCAATAGATAGATATTAAAAGCTTTACTGTACACCAATAGAGTTTCAAATAGATTAAATAATTATGAGATCTACTTAAATTTAGTAACTGGTGAAAGTATTTTCATCATATCGCAATAATAACACCATAGTTGGTATTTTAATGCGTGTTGATCGACTTCTGTCAAACTGTTCTTTGTTTGACAAAAGTCGCCGTATATTGTCATAAGTTTGACAGAAGTCGTCGCTACACAATTTGATGTAGACCTCATATCTCAAGTACTAACAGTAAGAGCACAAGATTCGACGGCTAAATTCTTTAGATTATTACGAAATGTTATTATTTAACTTCCGAAATAAAACACACACACATGTTTCCCTGTATGTAAAAAAAAAACAAACCGACAGGAAGTAGTCTTATTAAATTATTATTTTTTGTAAATTTCCGCATAAATCAATCTATATGAATAGTACCGCGTTACGACACCAGCATAAAAATGTTGCAATTTCAGCTCATATCAGTGAAAGTAGAGATAAGAGGTTGCGGCACCCGCATAGCCAGTTAAGCAACCAAGATTTACGATAACCTGTTCATAATACTTTAGTAGATTTATGATTAGATCTTTGTCCCATATTTTATGGTAAAATTGGAGACAAATTCGTTTAGTTGGAGACTGTGGGAGTTGACTTATGGAATTAGGTTGCGGTGTTCATAAAACACAAAGTAATAGATGACAACATGTTATTACTGAGCATTTAACTGTGCCTTTAAGAATTCAGTACTTATGCCAGTATGTCATTCGGTTTTGAGCTTAACCTGCTAATCGATGTGTTAAATGATTCGATGATAAATGATAGTTAGACTACATTTAATATGGGATTAAAAAATAATAAAATGTGGGTTCATAACATTATATAAGGTCCTAATTTATTAGGTAATTTCCTTTTAAGGGGTCAATGTGTAAGTGATAAGGATTCATTTAAGCCATAATTCAAATATTTACAACAATTTTATTCTTTTCTTAATGTTCGCCGTTCAAGGAGCAGTTTTCGTCTTGCTTACTATGTTAATTACAAATAATTTGTTATATCCATTTAATTCTTAGCTTAAGTGAATGTATTTGACTTATATATTACCCCTTTCAAAGGAAATTACCTAATAAATTAGGACCTTATATATATTATGTTAAATGATACATTCCGGGGGTGTCCTCAATCGTACAATTAAAGAGATTCGGATTTATTTCTCTTGAAACATACCCAGCCCATAACTGTTCTACTGCAAGGCAAAAGCCTCTTCTCATACAGAGAAGGCGTGAGCATTGATCAGCACGCTAGCTCACTTCGGTATGACCATTTCAGACCATCAAGACCAGGTTTCCTCGTTATCATTTTGGCTTTTTAAATTATTACAATTCCTTTTTTTTCGATTCTATAACATTAACCTGCATTATTCTCACATTTTACCAATGTTAATCGTAAACAACACATCATTTTAAAAGAATGTCTGTCTATTTCTTGCCGGTTCTTCTCCATAAAACCGACTTCTTGGAACCGTGCACCTAGCCTCGACTTTTCGTAGGAAACTGTAATCTGGACTATTTGAAATAAAAAAGTTCGATCTTTACGACATTGTATAGGGACTGAATAGATAACAATGACGTCACAAAAGACATGTTAAAATGCGGAAGAAGAATTCACGGTAGTGAGCAGAGTTCGAGATGGCTTAGTGGTCAGAGCGCCTGGAGTCCGGGAGGCGCAGGTTGTTTCACCGTATTTATGTGATGCCTAAGTAGGTACTTGATTATGACATTAAAAAAATCACATTGGTACATGCCAGATTTTAAACCACAACCCATGGTTCAAGAAGCAGGCCCGTTACCAGTCGGCCACCACGACATTTCTCATGAACATGATTGCAATATGAACCATATAGCAATTATTTGTCATTTCGTACAAGAATTAGGCGGTCACAAGATATGATTACTTTGATGACATATACCTACTCCAATTCGGGCTACTGACCTCAACAACCAACCATTAGCTTCAACATCAAACTTGAACTTTAAAATAAATAAGCACCTTTATACAAATGATACAACTTCACCGAACATAATTTAAGAAGCAATCAGAAGGAAATTATAACTTTTGAGAGTTGCTCATGATGCTACACCCAGAAATGATTGTGATGCATCTTGGGCTTCCGTGAACCACTTCAAGGAACCACGGTATTTGTAATTGGTATTTTATAAAGGCTAATTCATATACATATATTTTTTTTTAAAATGGATCTACGTTTGGTCATCAACTCACCTGATGGTAAGCGACGGTGTGGCCGAGAATAAAGCACGTATATCCAGAATAAATCTATCCACTCTATTTAAGAGTAGATTTAGGGAGAGCGATAATTGGGAAGTGGATGCAAATGTCCAGACCCGTCTCCCACAACGGTTGCACCGGACTACATCCCAAAACACGGCTAGGTCGCTTCACGGCATGCCTTCGTCCGGTGGGTGGTAACCAGCCGCGGCCGAAGTCTCCCACCAGTAATCATATGACAATATACAATACAAATACAATATTTATTTTATTTGTCTCATCATAATAACAGTACAAAATCAATAAAAATATACACGTCTACCAAAGAAACTGGTGTCTGATTTAGGTAAAACCTGTACCACCAGGCTTACCGTCCGTGAAAAAAGTAAAAATATTAAAAAACAACTGGTACGGATTTTCTAGTACAACCTCTTTTTAACACGCGTTTTTAAAGTGACAAACTTTATAAGTTATTAATTTGCTAAAATGTACAATTCTGATACACACAGTGTGACAGAAGGCGGAAATAATATTTAGGTTTTTATACTAACACATTTGTTGTGGAAAGTTGTTGAGTATCATACAGTTAACATACACTTGTGTATAAGGTCTTTGATTGTTTTATTTTTAAGGGCATATGAGGTACCGTATATACAACAAACCTTAACTAAAATTGCCTAAAAAATATTATTTGAAATTAGAAGGTAATAAACCGAATGATGCCGTTTCGTTTATTTGTTGCGTCATCAAAACTCATCGTCAGTTATTTAAAGTGGTGCAATATATTTTTACTCAACTATCCCAGAAATAAAGCTTGGTTTTTCGCATGTGTACGTGTATGTATTGTAAGGCGGAAAATGAAGACATAGTCGACTCTAAAGGCGGCAACTATAGTCTGTGGTGCTCCGTGGCGTCGTTGATCCCCGCACTACTTGTCTGGCATTCTGACAATAGCGTTTGGCGCGTAAACGTTGTGAAGTGATTGAATTGTTTTGTATTAATTTAATAAATGTAATTAGAATATAAACCTGTTTAGATTTCACCATATTCACCGTATGTATGTCTATTTCTTTGGCACGCTCTGCCAACTATTTTGAAACAAACTACACTATGTTTAACGTACGTTGTAAAACTATAAAATATTTAAAATTAAACCAAAGTTTACGGCCCGTTCGTTATAAGCTAGATATCTCCGACTGCATATTATAATTTTTGTAATAGGTTATTCGTTCCTATTCTTTGTCATCTAGTTTACCTCTTCTGAGTGCAGTCTGGTTCTTTTTGTCTTTTAATTATTTATTTTATTTATTATCAGCCAGTAAGTTTCCACTGCTAAAAGCCAGTCTTCCGATAAAACAACGCGTAGGTTTTGAAGTACCTATCTATTTACGTCATCAGCATTTAATGCATACATTAATTGATTGCAATTTAATGTTATCATTAGTTAACGTGTTGATGCTTTTTCATTCATTTTATTCCTATATTTAATAATCGTTATCGTTAGTTTAACAGATAAGCATCTAACCGAGGCTAAAAGGAGATTCTCAGTTCGACTCGTTGGTCTAGTGGTCCTTAGCGCGACTGTTGAGCATGAGCTCTCGGGTTCGATTCCCGGGTCGGGCAGTGTTATTGAGATTTTCTGTTAGAAAATTCTCAGTAGCAGCCCGGAGTTTGGAAATGTGCCCAGTAGATTGCAATAGGCTTACCACCTATAACATGGGACTTAATAACAGCATTGGTGAAATGACGGTGAACTATGTACACCTATGTCTACCCCTTCGAGGAATACAGGCGTGATGCTATGATGCTATTGGTTTTGTGTATATAGAATTAATTTAAATCATATTGACCTGTTACAATTATATTAGCTATTTCGTAAATGAATTCAAATATCCTTGAAAATATTAGATATTAACTACAAAAAGGTACTTACTTCGTCATTGATAGCATACAACAGACCGTTGTTACCGTGGGAGAGTCATTCTTAGGCACGAATGGGCCGGCTCGACCGGAGTGATACCACGGCCTCACAGAAAACCAGCGTGAAACAACGCTTGCGTTGTGTTTCGCCGAGTGAGTGAGGGTACCGGAATCTCAAACCCTTTAAAAGGCCGGCAACACACTTGTGATTCCTCTGGGGTTGCGGATGTCCATGGGCGGCGGTAATCGCTTACCATCAGGCGATCCGTCTGCTAGGTAACCCCTATACCATAAAAAAACAGATGATCTTGATGTAATATATCATGAGTTAACGATTACTTTCAAAAGTCGGTTATAAGTCTTACGGTATCGTAATATCTGTAGATCTATGTTAACGGTTGGAATACACTTCACAGTGATATATCTAAAGATGAAAAAATACTGATGACGCTATAATATAGAGCAGGTCCCACATGAAAGCGTTCCGTACGTAGAAAACGATATAGTATAGATACTCCCGATCGTATTTCGGTCACGGCGGCCTATTTCCACGGAGATTAGCTAAGTACGCAGGAGATATTAAAGTGCACAAGTGTATGCGCAAACAGGTGCACTCCTTCTTCCTTCACTCTCATAGTCCGATGGGACGGTAATCTGACACGACCGGAGAGACATCAGTCGTAGGACAGTCGGCTTCACGTGCTCTCCGAGAGATGTAACAACATCAACTTCCTAACTCCGGGATGCTACTAAGAATTTTATAAATGAAACACCTGATAACACACATCCCAAACTGAGTATTTAACCCAGGACCTCACGCTCGGCAACCGCGCTTGCGACCACTAGACCAACGAGGCAGTCAACGTATAAAATTAGTACAATTTACGATGACCGTTTGAAAAGTTTATGCACAATATAAAAAAAATCGTATCCGCACACTTTTACCCAAAATACTTGTCTTAGAATGTTTACTAAAATAAATTTAAGAAAGCGGGGCCTTTTTTTTTAGATTCCACACTTTTTAGGTATAGAACTATGGCACCACTCGGTATCGGTAACACACGACCTAAAAAACTTTATCTTAATGAGCACTACATAAAATACAAACCGCAATAGTGCCGCTGCTCTGAAACCAAGAGAACCCTAACAAACCAATTGCGATAAAACTTTTTAATTGGCAAATAGCTTCTAACTTCAAATATTTATTTCCAGCCAGATTAAAAAACCCGCTAATATTAGCAAAAAGTATCGTATTCATTAGCCACTAGACAGAGTAACAACCGGTGCAGGAAGCTGAGAGATTAGTGCGCGTGCGCCGTGAAGGCCGAAGATAAACGCTTCCGAACCACGTGCGACGACACCCGACTGCCACCGAAGCTGAACGATGATTATCCGTTATTAATTATGATATAGTAGGCTCACGTTTGGACCAAGTAAGTTAGAACTAATTAGGCTAATTGAGTTACGTGACAAGTGAAATACCGGTTTTAAGCAGTTAGTTGTTTTGGGTGACAAAGATTTTGGTGTAGTCTTGATCTTTACTTAATTGGTAGACAACGTTATCTGAGGTATTTTTAACATACTGTGATTAGATATATGGTCAGGAGTGGGAGAGCATTTTAGAGGCCCCTTGCCACATTTTGCGAGTACATGATACTCGCAAAGGAGTTGGCGGAAAGGGAGAAAAAAGGGAACCCCGCTCATCCCTGCCGCAGAAGGCGCCGGGCGGTGCTAAATGATCTCAGCCACCGTGACTAGCGTCAGGCCCGAGACGGTGTATTGCTAATCTGAAGTATCTGTGAAGGCTAACTGTCGCCAGCCAGCACAAATTATGGATATCTTGACAAACTATAACCTGCCAGGGTCGCGGTGAATGCAGCTGCGTTCCCAGGCCCCGATATAGAGTAGTGAAGGAGCGCGTGGTATTTAGTCGGGAGGAGTCATAGAGTGCAGTGGAAAGTGTATATTTAGTGTCAAGGTGATAAGGGACTAATACATGAAAAGTCTGCCACACTTGTAGCAATCATATAACACTAACAAAGAAATCTTAGGAAATGTTAATAACAATAGCTAGGGTTGCCATCTCTAAAATCTGTTACCCCGGATAAGAAGTCTGAAAACCCGAAATATGAACACTGTTTTTTTAAAGATACTCAGAATTGTAAATAATAGTTTTAATTGTTATAAATTAACTTTTATTTATTTTATTACAATTTCTAACTAAATTTAGTAATAAAGTTTTAACAATAATTAAAAAAATTGCATTCTTGCATAAATAATTTCAGTCGCGAATTTTCGGTAAATGAGTCAGCAGCCTCACATTCCCGGACTACAAATGAAACCCCGCCCGGACGCTCCCCCCCGACCCCGGATGCCCTCTATACTAGAACAAATCCGGGGAATCGGGGGCCCAAGCGGATGGCAACCCTAGCAATAGCAAATTCTACCACGCAACTGATTTAAACGAGGCGATAAAAACCTATTTTGTAGCACATTTGTAGTACGATTGTAATAACCAACTTTTGAAGGTAATGCGAAGTGTTAAGGTTGTGATACTGACATTAACCTTGTCAAAGTACTATATTGTATAATGTCGTTGTTGGCGACCATACTTCCATATTGTAGAGTTACAGATAATAGAGATGTTATTATAATTTGTTTTTTGTTTAATTCAAGATAAATCTTTGAAAAGCATTAACGCATGCTTAGCGAACTCAAGAGTTACAATATTAAATGGAAAAAGAATACGGTCGCGAACTGGATTCGAACCTGCGCCTCCCGGATAAATACTCCAGGCGCTCGGACCACTAAGCCATCTCGCCACCGCGAATGTGTTTTTTGTTTGTTTAGTTACAACAAATTTTATTACATGAACGAACTGAAGGCCTGAAATTATTGATGACAAAGCATTCTTCTTCACCGTGAAAAGGGTCGAATATAATTCCCTTTACTTATTTTGTAAGAATAACTCAACCCCTTATTTAATTAGCATTGTCATTCAACGTGGCAATGCTAATTAAATGCTAATCTACTGGGCACTTTACTGGATCACAGCGATGCGAAGAAACACTTTGACGACCAAACCACTTTAGTTTAATGTTATCTTGTTGTTGCAAAGTTTGTGAAAACGAAAAAATAATAATTATATAGCACCGGGCAAAGTGTATTTAACAGTTTCTTTAATTAAGTTTCATTCAACTCATATAATTAAGCTTAAGTTGACAATGTTTTTAAGGAAATAAATAAGAAAAAGAAACCATAATTTTGAGACTTTTGACAGTTCAAGTGACAATTTAATTTAAAAAGTATGGCATTCTTTGGTCTATAAAAACATCTTCATAGAATGGGCCTAAGTGATACAACAGTGCAGATTTTGTGGCGAAAAGGATGTGACGCCCATGCACATCCTATGCGAATGTGAGGCTGTACACACTACAAGAAACCAGCATCTTGGAGGACACATCATCTCGGCAGAAGAGATCAAATCCACCAACCCTAAGGCTGTAGTCAACTTTTTAGCGACTTAGGACTTAAGCTTAACTTAAGCGAATAGCTGTAAATTAAAAGGGGTGTCACAATAGATCTTTGTAGGTCGCAGTTACTAAAGGTCCAAAACCGCTTCCTCTAGTATCAAAATATATGGCATTCTATGTTGGAATATGAATAGCTTGTCTATAACAAGTAATAGAACTTCTGAATTTTCGGCTAAAGTAATTGCTATCATATAAGGCTAACTAACACGCCACCTTCACCACTTCTGGTTCAATTAATCAAACTACAAAAGAGGCTTCACCACTTTTACTTGGCCTATCCATTTATCATATGAAGCCTTTAATTAATTGAATTAGAAAGGTTTACCGTTCTTCAAATATATTTTTTGTTTTGCGTTACACTTTCCGTGTGTGATATGATTATTGGAATTACATAGAAAGTTAATATCAAAAAAGTACTATCTAGATATATAATTTTAAAATATTTTCCTTAAGTAGCTTTACAGTTAAAACTTTCCGTAATTTCATCAAATAAAATGACTTTCGTCGGAAATGTTGGGAATTACCAGAATTACCTATCTTAAATTACGTATAATACTAGCACCAGTACCTATTATTATTTCAATTAGGCTATATAGTAATTGGGTTATTTAGTAACGCGATAGATCACTAGGTCAAATGATCTTGGAAAGATACCGACAAAATCCTCTCATCAATGTGGAAAAAAATGGCATGTTTAATTAAATACTTTCTATAAAGAAAAGTAAAAAAGTCCATATCTATTTCTTTCTTTTACTTGATAAAAGTAATAAATGTAATAAAAATAATCGACTCAGTACATTTATAAATGTATATTTTAAGATGTAGCCTGTATGCCTGTATCGTGCTGTATGTATGCCTGTATCGTGTAGGCTTCCTACATGATACATGCACAAGTACTTAGAATAAGCAGGAAGGTATTCGATTTTCAAATTTATCGCATCGATATGCGATCATCTGCTGTTTATGATTGCCAGTGTTAAGATTCAAACCAAACGACCCACATTACGCGCTAAACTAACTTGAGCGTTCAGTCATCATATGGTTCACTTAAAATCTGTGGGACAAAAATTCAAACAAAAAAGCAATCTTCACCCGACCACACGCATTTGTTTATTTTGTCCAAATAATTTATTGCCATTCGTACAAGCTTAAGTTACAGACGACACCGGCTTGTCAACATATGGCCATCTTTGAAACAAAAGAACAAACCACCCATAATTTCTTAAAAGATTATCAACACGGATTTCTAGGAAGCATTCGAAAATCAAATATTTGAAACAAGAAGGTTCATATTACTTTTAGAACCATCGCTCTGTTTTTATAATTTATTGCGATAATTAATCATAGAGCAACAGCAATGGATTAAAAAATAATATAAAAACTCTCCATTTCGTTTTCTTAGTAACAACCCTTGACCTTCAAATTGTTCGAAGTCGTTTATCTTTCAATCTTTATAATGAGTTTACAAGACGAAAGTAAGTATCAAATTACTGAAAGAAAAACGTTAACGATTATGTAAAAGATCATTATCAAAATAATTACTTACTTTGAGCCAAGTGAAGTGCATTACACTACTTTCCATAAAATTACTATAATTTATTTCTACTTAGCATTTGTACACGTAAAATACCATAATAATTATTTTAAAGTAAATGGCTTTTAAAATGACGTAACGTGATTACTGAACGTCGCGCCATCCATATATTTTTGCCATATTTTTTGGAAAAAGTCTTTTATTTTAAATAATCATTTATTTCATTTAAAAAAAAAAAAAAAAAGATTCTTATTTTGAATTTTGAGTTTAGGGAATCCAGAGATGTACTCACTATGGCGTCAATTATAATGTAACAAACTAAACAAAAGTCTTTTACAAAACGTTACCTACTACTATAAATGCTGGACTGGATGACGTCAAATTCAAATTTAACCATGTCATCCTGAAATTTCCATACAATTTTCATTTAAGGTCTCTATTTTTAGTGGACATCTCTTGATTTGTCCCGTCTTACTCATGTAGTAACTGTTAGTAAAAGACAGCTATGCTCTAAATTTAGTTTAGTTTTAGGGTTGCTACTTTAGAATTGACGCTAATATGACACAATTATCAAACATAATTTTTCCGTACTGAAAAACAATTGAAAATAGACGCTTTATACTAAAGACTGGCATTCACAAATTATTCCGGTATTAATTTATTTTTTATCTCTTTTTTATGGTTTTAGTCTACATGACATGACAACTCCATCGTAACTTATAACTAGATAATTTTCACATATTCTACTACCAAATTATCTACTATTAACTAGATGAAGGGAGTCACATATGCAGAACTATTATTAACTGACTAACTTTTAGCAGCCTCTGAATAAAATCTTTTTCCATTTAATATTGTAACTTTAAAATCGACTGGATCAAACCTACATCGAGTCTATTTAGTTTCAGCTCTTTCGTAAGTGATTCCCGTTCATCTTTATTCCGGACAAAATCCATGAGCAAATGTTGTGCGTCCTCAACATTAATGATTATTTTAAGTAATTTAAATTCAGAACTAAGACATAATGTACCTAAGTGTTGCAATAACCATAAATATGCATCTGAACGAGCAAACTTGAATGACATGTATTTATGTATAATGTGGTATTTTACTTGCGATATTTGGCGAGTTCAACGGCCAAGATATTTTCTGCAATGTTACAGTTTTAAGTTCGCTTGTTCATTGTTCACAATTCTTTGATTTTTTTTCCAAGGGTTGGAGCTACAAAAAAAAAGTTGAGAAATCCTGTTTGTGCGGTAACTGTTCTGTTCTTTATTGCATGTAAGTAACTAATATCTTTTGTTTTACTTTAATAACAACTGACGATTTTCTTTTTTCTATTCCGGTTTCCAAGGCTTTTTGTTTTGTTAATTATTATTATTTCGTAACATTTGTGTAAACTATTTACCATCCGCCTTATATCTATACAGTAAAGTAAGTAAGAAGACGAGGTAGTTCAGTAAAAAAAAAACTTGCACGCCAAAATTTTATTGTTTTAAATAACCCAGTCATATTATCCATACTTCATGGTTGCACACTAAAAAAGCGTACTTTTTTGGACTCATTTTTGTAAACTCAATATTAACTCGTTTATTCATTTAAAATGTATAATAAAATTTAGAAAAAAGTACTATGGGATTGACATCGTCGTTATTATAAACAAAAATCCCTAAACAACTTAACAACATTAAAGATTTGAAACAATACCACACAATGGACAAAAAGGTTTTAACATGAAATGGAGCTGTCAATGTCAAAATACTGTGTTTAGTTTTTACTAAAGATGCAAATTACGAGGTCGCGGAAGTAACCATAGAGTAAATATTTCGCTCAGTGTAAAATTACACCGCACTCTTTGTTTGTCGGCAGCCGACAAATTAGTATTCTGTTCCAAATGGTTCCAAACTATGTTTTGTAAACATTCGGAAATGTCACGTAAGTAATGTTTAGACTAAACTCGTAACGGCTGTCGAATTCTCTTCTTACTTGTGTAACGTTAATTCATTCCGTGTTAAGATAACATAGCATTACGCCTGCGTTACCCGAAGGGATAAGCAGAAGTGTAGGTACATAGTTCTACACCCCAATTTCACCAATTCTGTTAATAAGTCACTTAAAGAATTTCCTAATAAAAACTCAATAACACTTTGCCCGACCCGAGAATCGAACACGAGTAAAATGATCAAGCAATAAAAAAATCCTAATATTACAACATCTATTGAGGTTTTAATTAATTTAAAACAGAATTTTAACAGTTTTTGTTCTGTTATCGTTACAATATGGCGGAAGGCCATTCCTAATATTATTGACACAGATGCGACCAAAGATATTAGAAGTAAAGATGCGACAAAAAGTATTAGTAAGTAAAGGGGCTCGTGGCTTAGTAACAGCCGCACAGTACGATCGATCGAAGTTAAGCTGCGCTTGCCGCGGACTGTCTGCAGATTGGGGATCATCATTTCATACCTAGACCCGTCCGTGCCTCGGAGAGCACGTTAAACCGTTGGTCCCGGTTGTCAAATTAAGATCTATGACAGCCGATACAAGTAAGTAGGTAGTCAGATCACTCTCATTTCACCAACGTCTTTTTTAGGTCCTATGTAATAGCCTATTGCCATATACACGGCACAATTCCAAACTCTGGGCTGCGATTAAGAATTTCTTAACAGAAAACCCAATTAACACTTCACGATCCCGTCCCGGTAATCGAACCCAGGAGCTCACACTCAGCAGCCACGCTTGCGAACACTAGATCAAAGAGGTAGCCTGTATTATTTCTTAACTTCAGTTATTATTATTTTAATCTGACATAAATAAATTACCTAATTAGCACGTGTTCTCGCTTAGCATTATTCCTGTTACTGTTACACATAATATGTCCAACTAAAGGTGCAAGATAGAGACGGGAACATAAGTCATGGTACAGCACGTGCTCAATAGATAATGTTATATTTATTTTGGCCTAAACCTTTACTCAGTCATTCTTAGTCCAAGGCTACAATAGCAATAAAAAAATAAAAAAAAAAAAAGAAAAATCTTAACTTTACTGCTCTTTCATTCATCAGTCCGTGTTGCACTACATCTTCTGACCTTCAAAATCTGTAACCTAACTGCTGATTTTGTGTCCCCCTCTAATCCGATATTTCTTTCGGCTAATCATAAGATTGCAGGCCCAATTTCATTACAGGAATTAGAAAAATGCATAAAGAAAAAAGACACATCCCCTGGTCATGATAATATATCATATTCTATGATAAAATATTTGCCTACTAATGGAAAAATAATATTGAATAAATTATATTATAAATTTTATTTAAAGGGGTTTGTACCCTCACAGTGGAAAACAATTACTATTATACCTATTCCGAAACCAGGAAGAGATCCAGAAAGTGTTTCATCTCTTCGTCCAATATCTATGATCTCCTGTCTATGTAAGGTTTTTCACAGCATTCTACTATACAGGTTAGAATGGTATATTGATAAAATAATTTTTAACAAAAAAAAGAACCGACTCCAAAAATCTTTCTGTTAAGTAAAATTGCACTAAAAAGTTATAAAATAATTGCATTATTTACTTACTACAATTTATAGAAAAATACTTTTTTAATTTTAGAGGATTCTGAATAAAATCAATTTATTAGGACAATAATATACAATTATTATTATTTTTGGAGTCGGTGCCAGACAAACTTTTTTAAAGGTACATTAACCATCATTATTTTTACGATAATGTATATAATGTATACCTAATTGAAACACAACAACTGCCTAAAGCGAACGTAATACGCTACTTCATGAATGTACTTACACGTTTATTGTCCTTTACTGGCACCGACTCCAAAAATAATAATAATTGTATATTATTGTCCTAATAAATTGATTTTATTCAGAATCCTCTAAAATTAAAAAAGTATTTTTCTATAAATTGTAGTAAGTAAATAATGCAATTATTTTGTAACTTTTTAGTGCAATTTTACTTAACAGAAAGATTTTTGGAGTCGGTTCTTTTTTTTGTTAAAAATTATTTTATTTCTTACTTTTTAGTGAATCTTGCGTACCATAACTGATTTATCGGAAGTGAATATGGGTAGACCTATTCAACGCGCTGCCCATATATATCTGTCGCAGATGGATTGTAGAATCCGCTGTTTTACAAAATCTCTAGCTGCTTTTCAAAACAGTACTGTTTTATAAAACAGCTGAACAACGTTCAGCTGGATTGCCATTGCGATACGTTTAACAAAACTGCTACCCACCCTTAGACGTAATGCAGAATGACATATCTACAGTGGGACAGGTTTGTTTATTGTATAGGTATATTAAATGGATAGTCACCATTCAAGTAAAAAAGCGATACTGTATTCTGATTTGACTTTCCGTGGCTGGGTCGACGGAGCCCCGCTTAGCGGGGCTCCTATTTTTTTGTCCGTAAGGTTAGAAAAAACCTAAACACGAAGAGGATGACGGGGGCTGTTCGCTCGCTACGCTCGCTCACGGGCCCCCGTCATCCTCTTCGAACCTAACCTGTCCGTGTCGGGGTACACGAAACTCCCGAGCTCGCTTCGCTCGCTCATGGATCAATTTAATTTATTTTCTTTCATAATCCCGATATATTGTCGACTATTATAGTGGTTTAGTACTTACGTCATTAAAAATTTTCATATTTTTTTTGCTATTGAGAAGTAAAATAAAGTTAGGTTATTATTGTTAGGACATACAGAGCCATATGTGACAACATTTCGAACTAAAATCAACAGCGGGTCAACGATCAGAGATTATGTAAAACAGTGTGAAATGAACTGTCATCATTTCACACTGTTTTACATAATCTCTGATCGTTGACCCGCTGCATTGATAAACGCAAAACGTTCATTCAATTCTGCGTGTTATAGTTCAGTAATTATGTAAAACCGCTAAACGTCGTTCAGCTGTTTTTCATAACAGTACTGTTTTGTAAATCATCTAGCAGTTTTGTAAAGCAGCTTATTCTACAGTCCATCTGCGACATATCCATATCAAAGTAGGAAATCTAGATCTGAGGCTATTTCAAAAGAGAGTAATAAATTGCGAAAACAAGATGAAATTAAATAAAAAAAAAAACTGACTAGCGTATGTTACTCACGGGACAGTGTAAGGATTCTAACGATACCCCATATATCGAAATCAGTTCAGGTATTTAGAAGTTATGGTGGAATAGGTAAAGAAACTCACAAACATACTTACACATATACATACTTAAATACACTCCGTTTTTTGAGCACTCGTGTAAAAAGAGATGTTTGAGAATGCGGTCTTACGAGTACACTAAAAAGTATTAAATAGCAAAAAAAAAGACGGATTTCCGGTGCTTCTCTTCCGGTTTCATCATCATCATCATCATCTGATGATGAAGCTGGAAAATAGGCAGTTCATTAGAACTATTCTAGAGACCGTAAACACCACCGGAAAGTCACAAGAAAGCAAAATACACCATTTCGTTTACTTCGACGACGTATTATTTTTCAGTTATTTTGATTTAAATACCAAACTACTAAACCAATTTTCATAAAATTTAAATGGGACCAATCTGAAACTAAATCCTTTCAAATAAAAAAATAATTTTCCAAATCGGTTCATAAATGACGGAGTTCTGAGGTAACAAACATAAAAAAAAAAAAAAAAAAAAAAAAAATACAACCGAATTGATAACCTCCTCCTTTTTGGAAGTCGGTTAAAAAGAACAATGTTCTATCGCATAATACCACGGGTTTTAGGAAATGTCGGTCAACATTAGATAATCTCACCAGCTTAGTAACCAGGATACAGACAGGTTTTTCTGAAAGATTAACAACGGTTGGTTGTTTTTTAGACATTGATAATGCTTATAATAATGTGAATGTTATATGTTTACTGAAAGAAATGGACAAGTTAGGAGTTGGTTCAAAAATATGCACTTACTTATGGAATTTTTTAAAAGAAAGATTTCTTAGTATCAAAGTAGACAGTTTAGTTATTTATCGATCTACTGGTCGCGGTTTGGCTCAAGGAGATCCTCTATCTCCTTTGCTGTTTAATATTGTTACAAAAGATGTGTGCAAATGTATTGAGTCTAAAAATATGTTTATTTCTCAGTATGCGGATGATTTTGTGCTATATTCATCTGGAAAAACAATGATTGATATAACCAGTAATTTACAATTGGCTCTTGATAAAATCTTTTATTTGCTTTTGGATATTGGATTAGATATTACTCCTTTAAAAAGTAAAGTCTGTATTTTCAAACCAGGTCCCATAAGGGAACAAATTCAACTTAAAGTTAATAATGTTTCCTTACAAATTGTGGACAATATAAAATACTTGGGCTTATGGTTAGACCACGGTCTTAGATGGACTAAACATATTAACGAAATAAAAACTGTAACTTTTATAAATATATTTAAAGTGTTATCCGGTAGAGAATGGGGGGTACATCCTGTTCATTTAAGAAGCTTGTATTTCAGCATAGTTCGAAGTAGAGTTGACTATGCCAGTTTTTTATACGGTACAAGCAGTTCTACTCATTTAAATAAATTGCATAGGGTCCAAAACCAATTCTTGCGCCTCGTTGGTGGATTTGTGAGAAGTACTCCTGTACATGTAATGGAGAGCGAACTTTTTGTTCCCCCACTTCATGTACGGAGGTATTATTTGGCCACAAAGTTTTGGCTTAAATCGAGATCTTTTATTAATAACGAAGCTGTACAATTAATTCACAGTTTGCAACCTCTCTGTGATAATATTTTTTGGAGGCGAAGGTCCAAACCTTTGCTTATTTCTAGGTTGAAAGACTTTATTAATGTACCCATTCATGCTAGTAAAGAAGTAGACATTTTCTCTCTTGATACATGGGTAAGCAATGTGGATTTGTCCAGTGTACTGAGACCTTACATCAAAGTATTAGATAATTTCAAACGTCATTATGACCCGTTTATTTTGAAGTCTATTTGTACAGATTTTTTTAATGATTTATATAATGATTATTACTGCATTTACACAGACGGCTCAAAAATTAACAAAGGTGCAGGCGCAGCATTCTTTGATCCCCAAACCAATAATTACCTTACGCTCCAAATTAAATCTGAAGAAATTTGTATTATGAATGTTGAACTGATAGCTATTGCGGAAGCTCTTTCATATATAGAATCGGTGGAGGCCAACAATTATGTCATATTTACAGACTCCAGAAGCGCTTTGCAACACTTGGCTTGCTGTACCTCAAATTTACGAGGAACACCTATAGCCTATACTATTTTGAATTCCATACTTAGATTACAACACAAAGACAAAAACGTTGTTCTCCAGTGGATTCCTGCACACATTGGTTTGGGGGGTAATACAGAAGTTGACATCTTAGCCAAACAAGCTACTTATCTAGGAATTTATTTAGAAAAACTTCCATATTATTCAGATCTATTTGGTTTAATTAAAAATAACTGTACAAAAATTTGGAATGAATATTTTG
Source organism: Xylocampa areola (assembly GCA_935421205.1). Classification (NCBI taxonomy): domain Eukaryota; kingdom Metazoa; phylum Arthropoda; class Insecta; order Lepidoptera; family Noctuidae; genus Xylocampa; species Xylocampa areola. Next base: position 13,115,702 of record OW285215.1, read on the forward strand.
ATGAAAGGTCTAGAATAAAAGGAATATGGTATAAAACTATGCAACCATCTCCTAACCGTTTGTTATGGTTCGGTAATGCTAATCTATCTAGATGTAATGTTGTGACTGCTTTAAGACTCCGCTCCGGACATATTCCTCTCAATAGTTTTACTTTCATGATGAAAAAAGTCCCTTCTCCTAACTGTGCACGGTGTAACGTTATAGAGGATGTTTATCATATTCTAGTTGAATGTGTCAGAAACGATGTTGAGCGAAGAGAGTTTGAAAAAGTTAACAAAGTTATGTTAAAATCTATTGGAATTTGCAACATTTTTCTTTCTTCTCCTTTATCCGAAGAGGCTTTACAAAATTGCAGAGGCAAAAATGCTTTACAAAATTGTTAATGTTGGTATAAAAAATAGATTAATGGAACTTGTTTAATTTTAAGTTTATTTTCATTGTCATATATATTTAAAAACTTGTAGCTTCCTATGGGGGTGACATGTTCACTGCGTGATCAAACCCTCACTTCGATAAATAAAGATTAAAAAAAAAAAAAAAAAAACTGTAACCTCACATTTGTATAGTCTGTAGTCGAAATTAATTCGAAGTTCAAAAGTATGTAATTAAAAAATACATTTTTACCACAGAATTAGAGGTTAAAATGAGGTTCATTATGCTGTTGTGGTGGCAATGACATGCCACAAGTGGTTGACCTCACAAATAATGGGATGTTTATGGTTCAACAAACCATCTTTTTGATCGCTATACGTCGTTAACTCGTTCATGTCCGTGTTTACATGAGTGAGTAAGTATACACAGAGGTCTGAAATGGAATTAAAAATATTAATTAAATTCGGTTTCAACTTTAACTTCCGACTTTCTTAAGTTTCAGGTTTTTGTATAACAGCCGAAAAAAATACTTTACTTTTGAAATAAATAATTTTGCAGACACTAGGAATTGCTTAAACATCAACCCAAAACAATGATGAGCTGGCTGACTCTTGAAAATAATTCCGATCGATTGACATTGGAAATATGTCAGATTGTACTTTTAAATGCCAAAATGTCTAAAAAATAATTATAGATTCGGGATAATATGAAGACAACATGCTTTAAAATTGAGGCAACTGTAATGTAGGTAAATTTATTTTAAAATTACGCGTTGTTTTAAGGCGTCTATTTAAAATTAGAATTGGATTGGAATTGGTATTAGTTTCAAGAGTAAACTGTAATTATTACTATATTTGTTTGGTGTGTAAATAAAGATTTTTTTCTCAGACACCTGGTCGTTTAGGTATTTTCTTGCCAGTATTATTGAACTAAATAACACCAACATACCTACAAAGCGAGATGATATTGATAAAATAAGCTACATACATTTTATAATAAAACAACTTCTAACAGGATTAATCGCGTGTATTATTTGATTTTTGTTCTTCCTGACGTTTGGAACACCGCTGCAACAAGTTCGCGGTTCACAAGTTACGGTCACACAGAGTTATGACAAAATAACTTCAGGGAAATACCAAACCAATAATACACGCCATTAATCCGATTAAAAGTTGATTTATTATAATGTGTAATGATTGCGAAACCCGAGATATTACTAAGCTACAATATCTGTTGAATTGTTCACCATGGCGGCCCCTTATGGGGTACCCTTAAGTTCAAGTAAACGTTTATGGGTTAAGTAATTACTAAAACAATATAAAATGTCTTGGTGAGAAAAAATTACTAATAAATACAAGTCTTTCCGTTTAAGGTAGCAACAATACGTAGAAAAAATAAACTGCAAATAAAAAAACCTGCATCTGGCCTTATAGGTAGAAAGTGCAAACCCTGTACCATTGTTTCATTTAATTTATTGTCCATTAAGCTATTTCTATATACAAATTCAAATGTAATAAAGGCTAATTAAAAATAATCGTAAAAGTTATCCGAAAAAGGCATCCTAGGATCGGAACAATAGGCTTTTTGAACACGGATCTTAGAAATAAAGTAGATATGCAACTTAGCACTTTACAAGGATATAATAAGTATGGATTTAAATGTTGAATCGGCAAATAAAATATATTTCAGGAAGGATACGTTAACTCTCATTATTAATTGTCACAAAGGTCAGTTTTTTTTTATTTTCTATTTGATCTTGTCTGTAAAAATAGAGCATACTATTGTCACCTATCGTTATAGGATGACTGGCAGACTTTAGTAAACCAGCGAGAGAGTCTTGTACGCCATGACTTGTACGAGGAAGTCATGCCGTGAAGCGACCTAGTCGTGTTCCGGGATATAGTCCGGTGCAACCGTTGTGGGAGACGGGTCTGGGCAGTTGCATCAACTCCCCAACTATCGTTCTCCTCAAATCTATCCACTCTACTTAGAGTGAATAGATTTCTTCTGGATCTACATTCTCCATCCTCGGCCACACCGTCGCTTACCGTCAAGCGAATTAATCCTTAATTGATTAAAAAGAAATTCGCGCCACGACTGACAGACGGTTTTGATAATACACTACACTCACACATACACAGCTGCGTATTCGCGGATTTTCGCGAAAAAACCAAAGCACTAACTGTCATATTCTTGGCTCATAACACCACCATCTGAAGTCTTAGGTCATCGCTCTCCGTGGGACGACAGTACGCACTAATTACATACATAAATACATACATCAGTACAAGCAAGAACGCAGTACGAAGCGAACACGTGGGCAGTACGATTGTATGGGTTCATGTAATGTGCGATTAATCATGTGTTCTTTATGGTTTGTTTAGAGTGCAAGCTTTTAATTCAAGATGGGTTAATTAATCGGAGTGCTCGTTGGAGATATGGGGGCTCCAATGTCTCGAGTGTTTGTTGTTGGAACAAAGGAAAGAATTAAATGTTATTAATACTTTGAACTCGGGATCTTTTAAAGCTTCACGATGTAACAAATAAATTTAAATGTTCGTTCTTTAATTAGATCAGCTTTTCCTGCTCCTCCAATTTTATTTATATTTTGTGTAAATTTATTGTGAACAGAATTTGTCTAAAAACGCAGAGAATAAATAAATTTGATCAGTAGACTCTTCAAAATAATGTTCATACTTTTAAATGTAAAAATGTCTTAGAAATTATTAAAGAATCGGGATACTAATACACCGAAATGCTTTAAAATTAAGATAACTATGATGTAGATGAATTTATTTTATCATTAAAAATTGTTTTATGGGTCGGATTTAATATTGGAATTGGATTGGAATTGGTATTAACTTCAAGAGAGCCCCACCAGGAAGTTTTTTGGGTAGGTGTATTATCCGAACCAACATCTAATGATGTGAAGTTTAAAACTAGGAATATGATCTTGTTATAATACGTTATTCTTTGTTGTAGGTATTTAATTCAAGTAACGGTAGTATTTAGGCGCATATGCACCTAAATAAAATAAATCACTAATACCTATTCCCGTCCAAAAACAAAACTTATAAAAAAAATGTGGATTGAAAATATGGTCATGACCAGGATTCAAACCTGGGCCTCACGAGTGTTAGAGGACCAGACGGGAGTCATACAATTGTAACCATACAGGTAAAAAATACAAAGTTATATGATTGGGAATCATAAGCCAGTGGCGAGAGGGGTACGCCCGCTAAAACTACTCCTGTATTAATTCCTTCATGTTCCTAGGTAACCAGCCAGCAAGCTGCTATCAACATGCTGGCAATTGTTTGCTTCACAACATACCTACACTTTGTTTCTTTTCTTGCGGTTAGATACTAGTGTCAAAGTTGTTCAAAGATCTTTCAACGATTGATATATTTTGATAATAACGATTTCTCGCCGGGTTTCACAAACTGACCCTTTCATATAAAGTTTGTGTCGATAGAAGGGAAGAAATTCTGTTTAAGTTAGTTGGCGTAAATTCTAATGTAGCAAACTAAACTAACTTTAGAACATTCCTGTCTTTTACTAACAGTTATGAAATGAGCAATATGGGACGAATCCAGAATACAAGAGATGTCAAATTCGATTTAAGGCACGTCAAATTAAAATCTCCAATCATTTTAAGCAGGCACAGTTTTAGATAGCTACTAAAATTAGAGGATTTTTTTTTGGACGTAGCCTCTATCAGTTAACCCGTAGGGGTTTGATCTGCGTAATGGAACAATAGCTATGGCGATGCAATGTGATGCCTCCAGCCAGAGCATATTTTTAAAAACTACAAACTAAGCAACACAGCACTAAGAGCGTCCCCTGCGGAACACGGGCCTCGACTTAAAGCGTTGCTGGTGGGACAACTAGAGACTAGCTGGATCAGATCATTTTCCTTATTATTAAGCGACGATCACCAATAAATATTAGTGATAGAAGTTATTAAGGGACGAATTGAAAGCTCCTGACTCGCTGCGGGCCGGGCGACCCGTGAAACGTTGGCGTAAAATTAGAGACGTCAAACGAAAATTGTATGGAAATTTTAGGGTGACTTTTTAAAGTTAACGTCATCCCGTCCCGCTCTTATAGTAACGGTTAGTAAAAGATAGCAATGTTCTAAATTTTGTATAGCTTACTACGTTATAATTGACGCCAATGTATTGTATATGAAGATATACATTGGTTAAATACTCAAAGCTACCTAACATATATACCTATCACTTAAATAGCTGAATCCCTGTACTAAAAGATTTTTTTCCTGATGATAAGTGTGTGAATATCCGTCACCGTTTGTCACATGTATGATATCCGATTCTCATAACCGTCAAATCTAACCCCTCGACAATTTGTAGCGTACTCGTATAATCTTAATTTCGTATATCCTGTTGCAAAGAGGGGATTTAATATCATCCGGGATTCGATACGGAAGGGTATTACGTCATATAAATAACACTTACTATTGTGTGCTTGGTATTAACTAATATTTGCGAAGAATATTTGGTTAGATTTGTTACAGTTGCCGTGGTGCCCGAGTGGGTACTGGCCCGCCTCGTAAGCCGAAGGTTGTGGGTTCAAACTTGGGGGAAACTTGTTGGGCTTGGGGTTAGGGCTTCAGGAGCACATAAAACCGTCGGTTCCTCCTTTGGTTAATTGATAGCAGTCACTTAGTCAAGTCCAACTGCCTCGTTGGTCTAGTGGTCCCAAGCGCGACTGCTGAGGTTCTATTTCCGGGTCGGGCAAAGTGTTATTAAGTTTCTCTGTTAGAAATTTATCAGTAGCAGCCCGAAGTCTGGAATTGTGCCCGGCATATGGCAATAGGCTCACCACACATAACATGGGACTTAATAACAGCAATGGTGAAATGTGGGTGCACAACTGTGTATAGCACTGCCTACCCCTTCGAGGAATACAGGCGTGATGATACTATGCTAAATCAAGTATGAGGCCTACATACTACTTTGTTTAATTTAAGGCCATGATAAATAGCTACACAATAACTTAACACGTGTTCTAGCTTAGCTATATCCCCATCTATATCTTGCATTTGTAATTTGACCGCTGGGTGACAGTGACCGGAATAATGCTCAGTCAACAGGCACGTGCTGCCTAATGTTTAATTAACTTTGCCTAACGAGACGAAAGACGAAGAAGCACGTAGGTATTTTATAAAATATACGTAAATTAAATAACTTTTGAATTGTAAGCTACAATTATAAAATTACTAATTAGGTGAATATTCTTACACGGGCTTTGAGCATTGAAATAACATGACTACACTGCCTCCCAAGATACAGGTCCTCGCCTAGTTTGGGAGACAGCAGACTATGATTGTGCTATGCCTTGGCCTAAAAATTTTTCAACAAAAAAAACCTGTAGAATATATTATTACTACACACACTGAAGACGTGGCTGTGGCCTTATTTATTTTTGGACAAGAAAGATGAAACTGAAGACGTGGCTTCGGCCTTACTTACTTTTAAACAAGAAGGATGTAACTGAAGACGAGGCTTTGACCTTACTTTTATTCAAGAACACCGAAGATGAGGCGGTATGGTCCAAGACCTTAGCCAGCCCGATTAGGGCGAAGGAAAAAAAAAATTATTACTACACTACTATGTCCTACTGCATTTCATTTGATACAATTACTTTATTTTTATATTTATATATATTAACTTCTTCCTTTTTTCTTCGGTTGAGAAAACGAGATTCTTGATTGAATCCTTGTTACGAATAAATACAAGACAACAAAGGTTTTTGCTTCCTTTCTTATGCCATGTTTTTGTTTTGTTTTTCATTGATGACGTCACCATTGTCACTTAACGCGATGACTATAATTAATTTACGTTCGCTTACATAATTAAGTAGCTGTATAAATGATTGATCATTCGTCCCACAGATGATTAGCAGTAGTTTTTGTACCATCATCGTGGATATGATAGATTTTTTATTACAACGCTTCAATGAATTTACCGATTCAAATTAATAAATTTAATAAAATTTCACTCAAACTTGAATTGAATTGGAAAATAACGGCATCAAATTATTTCGCGTCCATGATTTTATGAAAAATTTTGTTTGTACTGACTTACCCAAATCTCCCTGAAACAGTGTTTTTATTATTTTGTAGTCAAAATGAGAAATAAACAAATAAAGCATTTACGTTTTCTCGTAAAACTACGACATTGAAATCCTCAATGTGTCTTCAAATATCCTACCAATCGTAGTAATAACCAAGACCTCAGAACCATATTTATCAAAAGAATGTAAAGTGCTGACACAAGCCAAGGATATACTGACTGGGGGCTCGAAGCACGTGTTACTACTTCATGCCCTCCCTTCCCTCTAGCTAGTCCATACAAAGTGCCCAGGCCGTGCCAAGCAGCTCGCCTAAATGTCTGGCAGTCTTCCAACTCGATAGTACTTAAGTACTATGCCAAGGGATAGGTTGTCGCGTAGATCAAGCTGGGCGATACTATGGAAAAACAACGGAGAGCATATTTCTCTTTTGCTTAAAAACAATGGTCGCTGTGGTGAAAATATTGTTAATAATAGTAACTGAGTTTGAGTGAAAGAACCTATGAGAAACATTCAACAGAAAGATCTGCAGGTAATGGATATAATAGAGAAAGGATTGCTGACATTTGAGTATGAAAATCCTTGTATATCCAACCGTTTTTACTAAGAAAAAAAAAAACAAAACAAAAAACAAGAAAATGGTGTAATCTGTTGGCTCATTAATTACCAGACACAATCGATTTTTATTGTTATGAAGTACAATTTTGTACTTCTCCGATCAGAACAGAAGGCAACATGCTTTAACATTGAGTTTTCTGTGATGTAGGTAAATTTATTATAAAATTATTCATTGTTTTAAGGCTTTTATTTAACATTCAAATTGGATTGGAATTGGTCTTAATTTCAAGATTACCCCAAAGAACCACAGAATGTAGTCGATAAAATATCAGAAGATATTAATTATTCTCGTTACACTAATATGTCAAAAAATGGCCGAGTCACTGCTCTATAATATAGTAATAGCGTTGATTTTCAGACAAGAGTCCACTACGAATACAAATCTCACTACAATACTCACAGTCTCCATTTTTTACAAATATTGAAGCAGTTGTAGGTAATTTGACTTTACAGTATCTTTTAAACGACCAAGCATCTTCGCGTCACAAATCACCATCGTTTTGTCTGAGACGAACCAAAGTGTGTCCGCATTTAGATTATTAGAACATCTTTCAGTGGAAGATCACCTTTAAAAATAAAAGTTCGTTGACTCCATCGTTTAACCATTTACAATCTGAATTGTATTGTAATATGTCGCGATTGCTACTGTCTACGAAAAGCGGCTCACAATGACAAAGTAGGACTGCCTTTTTTATTAAGACTTGTAGACCGACACACTACCTACATAAATTTTTAAACAGTAGTGGTAGCTAGGCATACATACCACTTTTACGATTAAAGGCATTCCTATTGGGCATGTAGCGTTCCATTTCGTCGTCGTTTACTATTATAATTCTGTTAAAAGAAAACTATATTACTGTTTACACGGCGAAGGAAAACATCGTGAGGAAACATGGATCTAATGGTCTCAAATCGCCAACCCGCAGTAAGCTAGCATGAAGAGGCCCTTGCCCTGCAGCGGGAGCGCTATGGGCTGGTTATAGTATATGTACCGTTCACACAAAAGTTAAAATTGTTGTCCATAGAAAATTGCGACTTCGAGCGGGGATTGAAACTACTACCCTTGGATCGGTACTTCAACTACTCCACAAAAAGTATAACTTTAGTCATTCCTTGGCATGACATCAGACTTAAATATATTCTAGAAGTTTCACTCGTTCACAATAGTATTTATCATCTTTAATTAAGATATTGGCATCACCTAAAATGGCAGTACCAATAAGAGTTAAATGGAATTGAAAGACATCAAATTAAAATTTTGTCATGTCAACCTAAAATGCTCATAAAATTTTAGTCTGGCATCTCAAAACTGGCCACCTAAAAGTGTGCTGCCTAAAGGTGTTCGGATATTTTAGTTTGACGTGCGTCTCTTAATACATCCCGTCTCACATCTCATCTCATCAAAGAGACTGTTTGTTTTTAGTAAACTACATCAGAATTGATGCCAATTCCTAATAGTAGTACGTTTTTACATACTTTCTTTGCATACGGCTGTAAATTAGATTAACACCATGATATAAATATTTGACTAAAGCCCATATAAAATAAAAGAACCATGACGCTGGCTGTGACTCAAAGTTTGCAGACTGCAGATGTGACATGTGTGGAGATGAGTGCACGAAACACTCGCCTTTTTATTGTAAAATATACAATTTGAAGAGTCGATGAAGCACTTTAAACCTAAGGAGAGAATTAATTCAACCGACAATTAAGTTAAAAACATAGCACAGCATCACGCCTGTATCCAACTACCGGAGGACTAGACGAGTGGGGCCCCCACGCTCAGGGGGCCCCTCGGACTCTGACTGACTTACAAACTATAAATTGAACTAGTGAAAATTTCTCCCACATTCGGAATATAAATAAACCAGATTGTAACTACATATTTATATTTTGCCTTGTTTTATTGATAACATTTTAAAGATTTGTTCCGTATTCGTCGTGTTCCGAACTCGACGTACTCCAATTTGTCGTAACCCAGATTCGTCGTACTCCAGATTCGTCGTAAAACGTATAGTCGGTCAAGAAAGTGGTGTTATTGGTTTAAAATCTCTAATTAATTAGGATTCCGTACCCAAAGGATGCTCAACGGGACCCTATTAACGTGCCTCCGCTGTCTGTGTGTCTGTCACAGGACTGTATTTTTGGAACAGTAACAGGAAGCAATTTTTTTTTATTTTCATAAAATAGTTTTAATTTGTTCGTTAAATTAAGTTAAATTTTGGATTAGGTTTTTAATTTTATTATGGTGACTGTATTACGACAAATCTGGAGTACGTCGAATTCGGAACATTTGGGCCCTAGTTTATTTTTCGCTATAGGGCCTTTGGTTACCTAGCTACGCCACTGCTCACCAGCTATTACATTGGACTCAATAACGGCATTGGTGAAATGTGAGTGTACAACTGTGTATGTACCTACATCTCTACCTATCCTTTCGGGGAATACAGGAGTGATGCTTTCGGCTCCCTCGCACACGTCGCATTACCGAAGCAACCTTCGCATGGTGCGTGGAATATTAATTAAGAAATAAATGATAAATAAAAAAAACAACAACATTTATCTAGTCGAGTAGGTAAGTGGTAATGAAATGCATCGACTCGTTTATCTGATCCCCCGCACTTACAGATATCATTATCATCCACGTTGATTGACATATCCTTCTCAGAAATCATCAACGTGTACTAAACGTTCGCACCTTTGTCTTTTATATCAATATTTCACCATCGATGTATTAGCTGAACACTTTTGAGTATTACTATAATGGTTCATTTGTTTATTTTGTCCTAAATAATTGTTATTGTAGACTTGTGCTAATATTGTTGTTATGTAAGTAATCTAGAGTTTTTTTCTCATGCTCGCAAAGTTTGAAATTGGATGTCAACACACAATGTGTGAGTAATGTGAACATATGAGAGCCAGAGTTGATATCTCAACGAGGAACAAGAAGATAGGTACACAATTACGTACTTGTATATCCCATCATTTCTTCTTCCTTTTATTTTATCCGTCAATTATTAATGTTGAATATTTCTTCTACTATCGCGATACTTCACAGCCGAATATTTCCTACATTTTTATAGAATCTAACGTCTAACAGAGACGTCACGACGACTATTCGGCACACTGCCACGACAACTTCCCCCAAAGCCTCCTTATTCACTGAATAATCTCTAATCACTATAGGAATATGACCCTCAATGACCTATCTGTCAACTGTCACTCGAAAAATATGTATTCTCGGAAGGGGTAGGCAGAGGTGTACACAGCTGTACACCCACACTTCAGCAATGCTGTTTTTAAGTCCCATGTTATAGTTGGTAAGCCTTTTGCCATCTACCGGTCAGAATTCTAAACTCCGAGCTGCTACTTAGAATTTCCTAATACAAACATTCAATAACACTACCCGACCCGAGAATCGAACACGAGGAAAATGCTCAATTTAATTATCTTTTCATAATTATTTTACAAAATCTTAATATTACAACATCTATTGAAGTTTCTATTATTTAAATAAAGAATTTAAACTGTTTTGTTCTGATAACGTCACAATATGGCGGAAGGTCATTCCTAATATCAATGAAACGGCATAACATAGCATGACGCCTGTATTCCCTGAAGAGGTAGACAGATGTGTATAGTTGTACACCCACATTTCACCAATGATGTTATTAAGGTCCATGTAAAATGTGGTGGTGCTCCTATTACCATCTGCCGGGCTCAATTCCAAACTGTAGCAGACAGAGAACTTCCTTACAGAACAACTCAACACTATTTTGCCCGATCCGGGAATTGAACTCGTCCCGCAAGTCCGAGGTCCGAAGCAATAGGGACCTCGCACTTGGTTTCGTTTGGACCACACCACGAGTGAGATAGGCATAGCAATAAGACAGATGCGACAAAAATCCAATTTTTGTTTCCACAAAAAATTATACCGATAGATAGTTGAGCCAGTTTTTCCTCTTATTTGCCAGCCAGGAAACACGGTCTAGCCTTCACGGTGGGTGCTTCAATTGTCAATACCCTGGCAAGAAGCCGTTATCAGTTTTTCTGGAAAAGTATATTCAATTGGATTTACAATGGTCTGCCATTCTTCTTTTGTTGGTGGCATTACCGTAAGTAATTAGACTTGTACAAACTGACGAATTCCGTCGGCATTTTTATAGCATCATCACGCCTGTATTCCCCGAAAAAGGTAGGCATTGGTATTAAAGGTTCACTCACATCTCACCAATGCTGTTATGGAGTCCCATTTGGTGACTGTCGCCAGTTTCGTCAGACTGTTAGGGTTGCGCTGAATACAGCGAAATTACCAAAACCCCGATAAATTTTACTGCAGGACTGTGAGCTTTCAGTCGATAGGTGTCTGGCATGGTAACCACGGCATGGCATGATAAACAGTCCAAATAAAGCCCAGAAATAAAAGGCATTTTTGAACATGAGCCTATAATACCTACTCACTAAATTAGTCAAAAGTCAAATTTATACATACCACAATCATCATTACGCTCGATGGAGGTTAAGCTGCGCTTGCTGCGGTAGGTCTATGTATGGAAGCCCATCAATTCATACCGCGACCCCTCCGTGCCTGCCTCGGAGAGTACGTAAAACCGTCGGTCCCGGTTGTCAAATCAAGAATTATGACAGTCATTACGGGTACCCAGAGACCTGAAAGTCTGACAACCAGTCATACCACGAGATATCGTGTCACCCAGTAACTGGGTTGTTAAAGTCAGATAGACATTGGCTAGATATAAAATACTGGTATTAAATTGCATTCGGTTTGACTGGAATTCAACCCCAATGTAATAGGGAGGCAGACAAGCAAAGCATCACGCCTTAATTCACTACAGTCAGCAGGGATGTAAGTACACAACTTTACATCGACTTTTCACGAATGCCGTTATTAAATCCCATTTAATAGGTGGTGGGTATATTGTCAACTACAAGGTACAAAAATCAAATTCCGGACTGCTACTTACTTTACAAAAAATAACACATTATAATAAAACAACTTATAACTGGTTTAAACACGCATATATTCTTCTCCTTAATTGTTTCCTCACTACTGTAAAGGTACTGCTTATTTCTATAAGAAATAAGCAGTACCTTTGTACTTAGTTTTCTTTTCCTTCTTTCCTTTTCTTGTATAATGTGTGTGCATAAATTGTAAAATAAATAAATATTGAGAATCGTGACTACAATGTAGCATATTCACTGTATGTTTTCTTTTGTTGCGATCAGCCGCTTGATTGAGTGCGTTTCTGACCGTCATCTGCAGTTGATCATATATTTGATCAGTCCAGCGTTTTGGGCCACTTCCTCTGGGTCTTTTTCCTTCGACTTTTCCTATCACTATCAGTAGCTCCATATTATAGGGACTTCTCCTAGCAGTGTGTCCAAGATATCGAATCACTGCAGGCAGGCTGAAAACAGACGATGGGCGCTTACGATTTACGCACATATTAATGCTTTGTAAATCAATTTAGCTAACCCGGGAACTATACTTACCTACTATTCAATCAGGATTTTTGTTTAAACAATGCTTGAAACGCTGATCCTTTTACGGTTCCGACCGTAATCAAGCATACCTAGCTAGAGTATAAATTACTTTCTTGAAACCTGTAAAATAATCACCTTAAGTAGGTAATCCTACACTAAATTGGCAACACAATCACTTTCGAACGCACTTCATACGCACACGCACAACAAAGTCGTGACGTCAACGATACTGCATCAGATTTCACATAAATGCACATACTTATGTACTTACATACACTGACTAGGTACAAGTCAGCAAACAAATTATACGCTAGCTCAGTCAATATTATATACTAGCTATTTGAATGCCTCGTTGGTCGAGTGGTCCCAAGCGGGGCTACCGAGCATGAGGTCCCGGTTTCGATTCGACAGCTGGGAAATTCTCAGTAGCGGCCCCCTAGAGTTGGAATTGTGCCTGGTGACACAATTCCAACTCTGGGGGGCTGCTACTGACAATAAGCCACCTATTACTTACACTTACTTACTGGACTTTATAACAGCATTCGTGTACTGTGGGTGTACAATTGTGTACACCTCTGCCTACCCCTTCAGGGAATACAGGCGTGATGCTGTGCTATGTTTATGTTAGAAAGCTGAATTGCTCCACGCTTGTTCTGTCGAAAGAATATTTTACTAATCCATAACAGTTATTAACGTTAATAAAAGAGACCTACCGGTGGAGTTGGGCTATTTTGACAATAGATATTTCTAAAGAGTTCATACCAACTCGTCACTGTTCCGATTGGGCATAAAAAAAACATAACATAGTTACTGTTTTATATTTTTATTAGCCTAGTCCCGACCTGTCATCAGTTAGTTGTAAGACTTAATTGTAATTCCTCTATACATAAGTATAAATAATCCATTTATTATTGAACATCCCTCATAAAATTGAAGCAGGCAGACTTTATTTAAGTAGGTACCTTAACTTCAAGGAAGTACCTACAATATACAGAGTGGATAATACCTACCTTCCTCTGTAATATCTGAGTTTTAAAATAGAACGTCAGAAGATTCTTCGAAATAATAATTTATTACGAAATTAACAGTTAGTCCTGGGATAGAAATTCATGTAATCATTCCGAAATTTTAGAGGGTATTTATGCACTCTATATCATCATAACCTTTAACCTGGTATGGCTCTTGTCAGGCTAAATCTGCGAAATGTCAAAATGGCCGTTACCGTAGCCCCGCCCCTTTTCAATTTTAATATAAACAACGATTTCTCAATATTCCAATAAGAATCGTATACAACATTGTTACATTATCGTAATCTGTATGAAATTTCTGCTTTTTTTAAAATTAGTTTCGAGTCTTTTTTTTTTAATAAAATAAGTAATTTGAAAGGGAAATTGGAAAATGAATTATTATTATTGTTTTATTAAAAAAACAAAAAATTCAATTAAAACTTTTATTTTTTCGTAACGGTACTATTCATTTCTATAGTTTATTAACCACTCTACGCGATTAAAAAATAAAAAAGAGGATAATAGCATCAAAACATTTACAAAAGAAAATTAAAAGTTCGCGAAAATACCGGAAAATTCACGCGGAAAATTCGGAAAATTTTGCGTGACTTATCGCGCCTCTATTGTGGGTAATGTTGGTAACAGTGAATATTATATTGCTAGCCCTGTTATTCCTGATTATAATAAGACTAGAATAACAGAGATAGGGCATTTAGTTCCACAGATATACGTATTTTCGTCAAACGTTTTCATACTTCCTGTCACTTGCCGTCCCACGGTAAGTGACAGACAAAGGAGGTTTTTACCTTGCTGTGGCACAGACCGTGACAGACCAGGGGATAATATTTATACTCCGCTTATTCCAATCTTTGTTTTTTTTTTTTTTTTTTTTTTTTTTTTTTTTTTTTTTTTTTTTTTTTTTTTAAAACGTTATACGTCCGATTATAACACACACAAACAAAAGTAATCTAAAACTATAACATTATATAGAAAAAGCTATCTTTCATGAAATCCTTTTGAGTCGTATACAAGACTAATAAAACAGGTCGACATAAACTTTAGTACATCTTAGTTAGGACAGGACAGGACAGGACAGACAGACATAAAACAAAAGTACACAGGACGCATCGTAAAACTTACATTAGAAGGTGCTCACTAAACGTAAACAGTAGAGTTGGGCACAGAAGTGTTTATATTTATATATCTGAAAACCTGTTGATAGTACAAAAATAAAAATAATCAAATAATAAATTAAAAATTCTGTTGTTCGTTCTGATTGTTTTTTATTTATTTAGCTATTGCTTAACTGCCAAATCTCGCAAAACATACATTATACATTACACCCAAACACTAAATTACATACGCACTATTCCGATATTCATTCTATATCAACCAGTAAATTCTGCAATATATTTACTTTATGTACTCAATTAAACATCTATCGCATGGTTTCATTATATTATTATTAGTTAATTTATATAATTATTCTTTGGTCTGTTTTGCTAGGTGTAACTAAGGTGGGGGGCCCTGGTGACCTGTAACACAGGTTTTTTTTTAATACCTACTTCAGGCACCAGTCTCTCACATAGGTGTAAGCTAGTTAGAACAACTTTGTAATTCTATAACTGTAAGACCACCTTGTGAAGAGGGATTAAATGATATTTATTATTATTTATATATATTTTACATATAACACACTAGCTGTGCCCCGCGAGTTCACCCCCTTTATTTTTCTTCCTTAAAATTTGGGCTTTAAATCCATAAAGATTCCCAAATCAACTGCTAGTTCTGTTTAGTATTAGCGCGTTCAAACAAAACCTTTGCAAACACAAAAAAAAACTGCCAAATCGATCGTGCCGCTCTCAAGTGCTCTCTTACATACAAGCGACAATTCACTTCTGTTTGTACACCTACATCAAATATATATAATATCAGAGGCGTTCCTAGATACCATCGGTAACGCTTCGCGCGCAGTCTACCGACGTGTGATGTTTCATCTGTACGTCTTCAAGCTTCCAAAGACACGATAAACCATCGGTCCTCACTGTTAATAAGTCTAAATGTATTATAAGGATATTATATCAACGGATGCGTCAAACAGAGTCCTTAATTTAACAAACGTTAAAACGTACTAAGTGCTACCCATATTCCTATTAGGCAACCAAATCAAATTAGTAGCATGTCCTTGATTTAATGTATGTGAATACATAATATTGAGGTTGGTACATTAATAGGGGCTGGCTAGGGTAGACCGTTTGGCCAACAAATAAGTAGGTACTTATAAAATATTATATAAAAAATGTTGGGCAATTGTTCCCCACACCCATTAAAAAATAATACCATGTATTATTTAGACCATTGTGCAACCGTTTCATGTTTTTAGGGTTTTTAATTCAAAGAGAATTTAACACAGAAGCATAGGTACTACTCGAACACTTTTGTCGGCGTCTACACTTTTGTAAAATACCAAAGACTCAAGTGCCTGTAAATATCGAATACAGATATAAACCTTCATACATAATACCGGAACTTTATCGTTATTCAATTTCTATAGTCCTTTATCGTACTAAGCCATAAAATATTTAAAAACCACTTAAAAAGTAAAACAGTTCTTAAAAAAAGTTTGTGTTCGCCTTTTTAAATGTCGTCGCTTATCGCTACTTTTTTTATTGTTTGCAAAGACACTGATTCTGTGTTTGAGTCAATACAAAAATGAGTATAGATAAAATAGGTGGCGCCATAGTTAGAATAGCATTTTTTTTTTCGTTTATGAGGTCATTGTAATTTTTGTAAATATTCAATACCTCTAGTGGGTAAAAAGTTTCAGCCATTTAATTTTTGAAGGGACTTTAAAAAGGCGACGTAACAATTCGTCGGACTATCTTGTATCATGCAGACTAGACGCATAAAAAGTGGACCAACGTAGGTACGTCAACTTTACCAGTGCAAATATAAACCTTACTAACAGATTCATTAATTTTGGTAAGAAAGACGAACTAAACACCGCAAGTAAATGTCGCAGCCTTGGAGCCTCTCTATTCAATATTAATACTTCATATTATTGCTTAGTTAGGGGCTACCACGGTTGGTCTGTGGATTGGGGACTATAATTTCATATCGGTACCGCCCCGTGCTTCAGAAAGCACGTTAATCCAATATCCGGGTTGTCAAATGAAGATCTGTGACAGATATTATGGGTAATCATAGGCCCGAAAATCTGATAAGCAGTGTTACCGCTGTTATGTTTAGTAATGCATATAGTTATACGAATAGTTTAAGGGTATGGCCATTTTAAAAAAAACTGTATATATTCAGCTACTTTTGTCGCTGACCGTACCAACTTATTTACTCATAACAATATTCACGAGGGGTGACTCAAATTTTAAAGAATGGAGCAATAGGTGTCTGGTAAAACGATGCGAATAAATGTAACAATTACATATCTACCTTTAAACTCTGACTTCAATACATAAATAAATTCAATTACACAAATAAATCTACCATCTACTTAAGGAACAAAAACACAATCGATAAATATTTATATTTACAAAATTCCTTAAACTCTTCCTTCGTTATCGATTGTTTATTCATCGGCACGTGCGCAGTCCGTTTACGCAATCACGTACGCACATCATATTCTACGAAACAACAGAAGCGCATCGTATCGAGTGACAAAAATATCGAATGTGAGGTATAGAGATCACTGATCAATGTTAATTTCTCCTTTTCGACAACGTGTTCCGATTATCTATTCACGTGAAGGCTATATTAAATCGGAATACTTATCTCTAATCTGTTTGCCTATATCTATACCTATAAGTACATTTTTTATTGAAAAGAACTGTAATCTGACTTTGCTTGACCAAATTAGATCATATTATGTGATACGCTAAGGCTATCCCTACCATTATAATAAAACAACTATTAACCGGATTAATCGCGTGTATTATTGGTTTTTTGTTTTTCCTGACGTTTCGAACACTTTGCAGCGTTCGTGGTCGCAGGAGGACTAAGGTGTCAGGTGTCTCAACAGTTTATTTAAAATTATTTCAGTCTTTAATTTCAGTCAGTTCGTCAGGAAAAACAAAAAACCAATAATACACGCGATTAATCCGGTTAAAAGTTGTTTTATTATAATGTGTAGTGATCGCGCAAACCTAAGATATTACTATCCCTACCATTTATCAAACTATCTAAAAAAAATCTTACTATCGATACTGCTAGACAGAAATCCTAAATAACAATGTATCAATGATTTATTGATTGTCCAGATCGTCATTAGGTGAGTACCTAAGGACCTTCCATGATAAAATAACCCGGATACCATAGCAATATCAAGTACCAGTCAATCTGCCTAGCCTTTTCCTAATTAGGTGGTACATTGGGGTCGGCTTCAGACTCAGGGCTCTGACTACCTGTAACGGCTGTCATAGATCTTAATTTGACTACCGGTATCGACGGCTTAACGTGCTCTCTAACGCGCCCGAGGCACGAAGGGCTCTCGGTATAAAATGATGGTCACCCATCCACAGACCGACCGCGGCAAGCGCAGCTTAATGTCGATCGATCGACCTGTGTGGCTGTTACTTAGCCACGAGTCCCTCAATACGTCGAGCAATATCAAGTAAGAACCAACCATGCATAGGTATAATTCAATGTCATAAAATCCCTTAAGATATCTGTCAATGATACATATAATTATAACCTTGCACAAGTACACACTCCTTCTGTAAGCAGATCACATGAGGGACCGCCGCGCACCTGCGCGTGCGCATCCCCGTGAGGTATTGCGGTTAAGCAGCGCCCGCTACGTATCACTTATCGTGGACACACGAGATGCCGTGACAACCGCAATCACGTTGTGCGGGACGTGGTCGATGTTGGTATTCTGAACACGTGGTTATTATGTCTGTGGGGACTTTGGGTGGTGAAGAATGTGTTTCATTGTATTTTAATCTCAAACATTTTTTTTATAAACAATATTTGTTCCTAAACTGCCTCGCTGGTCTAGTGGTCCCAAGCGCGACTGCTGAGCAGGAGGTTACGTTCGATTCCCGGGTCGGTCAAAGTGTTATTGAGTTTTTCTGTTAAGAAGTTCTCAGTAGCAGCCCGGAGTTTGGAATTGTGCGCGGTAGATGGCAATAGGCTCACCACCTATTACATGGGACTTAATAACAGCATTGGTGAAATGTGGATGTACTACTATGTACACCTCTGCCTACCCCTTCGGGGAATACAGGCGTGATACTATGTATGTTGTTATGTTAATATTTGTTTGTATCTCGGTCTGATCATTGTAATTATTTTATCTCTTCAATTATGTATAGGTCACTTTCACTCAGAAATTATTGAAAAACAAAGCGTTTCCTTCAAATATATTATTCTTAATTCTCTATTTATCTGTAGCTGAGATAGTAAAGGTAAGGTCGCTTTGTTATCTAAGTTATCGAAACTTACAAATAGGAAAACTTAGCCGGACTTAGCTAAACAACTGTCTCAAGTTTTGTAATCAGTTGATAACAATGTTGGACGGTACGTTACTGGTCAAAGGAACGTTTCTTGCGGGATCTGATTACTCTTACGGTTCAAAGGTATTATTAATAGGAGCATAAGTTTGGCTCAGTAGCTAAGCGATTAACTTACTAGATTGCAATTCTCGGGTCCAACCTGCACGAACAGGATATCTATTTTTTTATAACACAGATGTGGTAGAACAATCGTACGGCTCGCGAGCTGGTAAGCGATTGGATATATTGTGTAGCGGTTTTACTCGCACGTTGTCGGAATCTCGACCTGTAAGAGGAATAACAGCATATTAAAGGCGACAAAAATGGTCCCCGCATTGTGAACACAACGCTTCCTCAAGCACTGCAGTCTGTATTGCTTGTTGGCATTTTAACCCAATCAATATTTTATGAATGTGAGTTTAAGCTGCCAATAAAGTAACGAATCTGGATTAGTTATTTTGTAAAAAATATTTTGTAACAATGTCACCTCAACAGAAGCATTTACCAATATTAATTGGTACATAAATGTTTGCTGTCTTTCTATTACATCCACAGAAATAAAAAAGTGTTTGTAATAATCTGTATGAAATCTTATTTTACGTTTATTACTCACGTGCATTCTTCGGGATTGCCCGACTACTTTCGAACTCAAACGGAGCCCTTAGTCATGAACTGAGCCCGCAGCGATCTCGCGAGTCAAACTCTGTAAAAACTTTCGATTGCTTATAAAAAACAAGAAATGTCATTTCTGTTTCTTTGGATATTTTTGAGGAAATAGATAAAATCGTAATGCTTGTACAGGCAACCACTTCAAATAAGTTACATAAAATTATAGTAAATCAAGCAATAAATTAAAATTACAGTAGTACATGCTGTTCGCTTGCCGTTTAATGTCATATCTATAATTTATTCATTTGCCGAATTTTAAGCAAAACAGATCACGCACTGAACTAAAGTGCAGGGAAGGTAAAATCGATCTGAATCCGTAGTTAATATTAGCAGTGTCTAGATTTCCGAAATGTTTCAATCCCAATATTTATATTTCAATTAGACGCGTGTGTATGACGATGTATGAACGTGTACGAAGCAAAATAAATGTGGAAATCCTTTCACACTAATATAGGTCGCACAACTAAAATTCATAAAGAATCACAGAATACTTCTGATTTCGTCTTTGCAAAGGAAGACTGAGGACACTGTTTTAATCTTAATAATCATCTCTTCATCCCGATCTTTGTAAACGACATCAAAATGCATGCACTAAATGCACTTTTCGACGTAAGGATTTCTGAGGACTATTAGGTGTAAAACATTTTGTAAAAAAAAATTTGATATAATTCGAATTGTGTTTTCTACACATTTTGTCCGAATAAACGAGAAGGAGGCACTTGAGTTTTATAAATCGTAAAATCAAATCACAAAAAAATTGTGAACAACCATGATCGTGTGTATACCGACGATAAGTCGTAAAATCGCATAATTAGAGAAAAGAAACGTAACCGATGATGCGCGTCGTTTTCCATGGAACTGTTCACTACTTTTACATTCTTCGACCATTCATACGCAATATGATGTTTACACGATTTCTGGGCAAAAAACTGGGAAAACAGGCTTGGTGAGTTAGCGTATAACAGCGGAACAAACAAAGGTGTTGTGTAACATCAATTTGTTCATGTATGTATGATTTATTGGTTATATATTTTGTTCTTGCTAGTTGGAAAACACACTATGGTTGCTGTGCACCTCACAGTCCTCCAATAACGTCAGCTAGGTTGCCAGGAGCTCGGCAGATTATGATCGGTATGACCCACTGCCGTCCTCGAATGAAAGATTGAACTTTATAAGCATGAAGGCGTAAAGATAGGAAGATAAAAGTTAACAGATATATATAAGAACTAAAAAAAGAAATAAAACCAAGATCTCTTGGAGAAATTACAATCAGGTTTCGTTAAAAATATAGGTATCAAATCAGTAGGTCACGTTATTATTAACCTATTGAAATACCATTTCTATAGATTCGTCTAGCGCCCCTCGTATTTGCAACCGTATTATGGCAAGTATTTTTAGGAGAGTTATTTTTAAGTCAGTGAATTATAATCCGGTATTTATCTCACTTAGTACATTACTGATTGATAGGATTCTCCTATAATCAAAAGTAAAGTATTAAGAGATTTAAACAATTTGAGTTTTCGTGGCGGCCGAGTGGTTGCGGGCCCGCCTCTTACATCACAGGTTGTGGGTTCAAACATGGCATGTTACAAACGTGACTTTTTCTATATCATAAGTACTTTCTTAGTTAGTCTTAGACATCACAGACTTACAGTGAAGGAGAAAACATAGTGAGGAAACCTCTGCACTTAACAGTCTGAAATCGCCAACTCGCAGTGAGCTCACTGCGAGTTGGTGATCAATGCTCGTGCTTTCTCTGTATGAGAAGAGACCCTTGCCTTGCAGTGGGACAGTAATGGGCTGGTTATGTAAGAAATTTTTGATAGGCGTTTACTGTCTTCATTAAAAGGTATATACAAAGATATAAAATCCTATCATCTCCCTATAAAGTAAGCATAAATAAATAGAAATACTACACCATTGTCATTTTACATAACATTAAGACCAAGCACTCTGAATCATTAATAAATGCCTACACAAATTCCATTAAACTAATTTATTTGCAAACATCTACATTTTTTTTTTTCGATTACAATACAATCCATTTGATTTTTTTTTTTTTTTCTTCGCCCTAATCGGGCAGGCTAAGGTCTTGGACCATACCGCCTCGTCTTCAGTGTTCTTGAATAAAAGTAAGGCCAAAGCCTCGTCTTCAGTCGTTCGTCATCAGAAGTATTATAAGTTGTTGCGCGGGTTGCCCCAGTAAAACGGTGGAAATTTTACTGAGTCTTCGATGGAGTTTAGGAGTGAACACATAAAGTCATGATTTTCAATCTTATATAATTTGCGCACACTCGCACACCTTCATGAACACTTAATCGTTAATTATCCACCATAATTACACATTAAACTTCAGAGAAACACACGTTTTGGAAAACAATATAAAACCGACAACATGCACTTTACATTTTCCCGCCTAAACTCCCAATCCATTTGATAATTACGCATTACAGTCTTCAAATGATACTAATCTATCTAGGAAACAACAATTTAATCTGTATTTAAAAAAAGAAGCGACAAAAAAAAATCGAAATTCAAATTCTTTTGTTTCGGTTTTAGGAAGTTATTTAGACGAACTGATGTACTTTTTATATGTGTAATGTATAGCTCTTATTGCAGAATGATTAGGGTATAATTTAGGTATTTAATCGGTACCTAATTATGAATCATCATTTATGTGATGTGCCGAAGCATTCAAACTGGCAATACAGACATGTAACTTTAAGATAACGATCTCCTTTGTTTCATTGTCTTGAAAAAGCTCAAGCAGCTGGTTTTACTCTTGTAACTTCCAATAGGTTATTTTAGCTCTAAATATAAATAATAAAATATCTTCAATATAATTATTAATATCTTAGTAATATATATGTCAATGTCTTCAAAACTTTACTTTTCCTTTTAAGATAGAATGTTGTAGTCATCCTTGTAGGTACCACCTTTTAATGAACGTAACAGGAGCTGAATAAATAATTATCATATAATCCATAAATGTATTTATTTTAAAATAGCTATCATTTAATTGTAAATTGATCTAAAATAAGAATACGACTAATTCGCGTAACGTAAATAAAATAAAGCCACGCGATCTAAGTCAATCAATTTAATTAACGATCTCAGCCGGCAAATAAGTAAAAAAAACAACAAGTAACACGCTAAGCTAATAATAATGTCGTACTCCATATAAGTGATGGTTTACTACGATCGTCGTGACTATCGGTGGCCGATCTAAAAACGTTATGAAAGTGCACCTGACAAGACGCAGGCGCGAATGATAGGGCTGTCGCTGGCGCGTTAAAATGCTTACTGGCTGTCTGTCTTCGCATTGACTAAAGTGCAAGAGAAGTAAAAGAACATGTAGAAAGTTTCACAATCATATGTTGATACCTAACATGATAGAACAATATGAAATAGTGAACGTGAAGTAAGCACAAACAAAATAATATCGTTCACAAAGCTTTCTAGATGAAAATTCTAGCGATTTGTATATGGTGCCTTTTCTCATTTTTTATGGAGCTTTACCGTAACAATTTGATAACTATAACGTTGAAGATAAAAAAAAAACAGTAAAATATAAATATGTACGGACACGATTGATGATTTATCAGGCATTACATTTATTAATAAAATAAATCATTCTGAAAAGTTATTAAAAATAAAATATAGTTCCGTCATTTAAACTGACGTTATAAGAGACGATTTTTACCGGCAGCCCTAGCAAGCACCCATATTTAGTAGTACCTATATAGAGGTGTTATTTGTGGCGCGTGGTCTGATACCTACAACTGTTTCTACTTTCCAGCAAGCTTCCATACATGACGTTTTGTCCAGCTTTGCAAAGATGACCACCGGTTTGTAGTTTCTAATAAGTTAGAGGTGAAGTTTGTTTACAAGTTACATATTTTTTTAATTGCGTTGTTTACGTGTATGGACTTATAACTTGACTTATAACGAGCAATTAAACGATAGTGCGCTTGCTTTTCAAAGATTTATCTTTACAGGATAGTACATATTAATTTTAAAATTATAAATCTCAAATCTAAATAGCATCACGTCAATAACACCTTTTAAAATTCTTTGAAAAATATGATACGCACATTTAATCCCGATGTACTCTGATAACAATATTTCTTGTTATTTTTGTTGTATCACACAAGTTGGGGACTACTAGCGCCATCTGTTATCAAGTAGCCAAGTTAAGTCAAAATTCTAAGATACGCCATCTAGTATTGAATAGCAAAAATACAACATGTTCTAATAGTTTTATCTTAAAATGCGAGATGGCACTAGATGCATCGGAAATTTTATTGAAAAATAAATAAATTAGTTTACAGTTTAAGTACAACCGAAATTATTAGATAATAACGCATGAATTATTACTTATAATTTTATATTTTTGTTCGATTTCGGGTATATATTGCAATTACATAATAATTATATTTCCTTTGATCAATAATCGTTTTATTAATCCATAAAATTATTTGTGCAATATTTAGTCGTATAATTGAATTATGCAAACTGAGTGCTATACTGTCTAATATCAACATCTTGAGTCTTAATAGCTCTATATATCTTTCTATTGTTAAATGGATTAAACATACAAACTTACTTTACACTGTTATTGTAGCGAGTTAATACGATCAGTTATTTCGACCCCTTCTCTATGAGCTGCGGTGTCCGAGTGGTTAAGGAGATGGACTTGAAATCCATTGGGTTCTACCCGCACAGGTTCGAATCCTGTCCGCAGCGTTCTCTTTTTTGGTGGCCAAGAAGATTATCAAATTTTCTAATTGAAAAAACAATCTGGTATTGGTGAAAATAATTTTCTAGTATACAAAAAAATAATTCTTTTTTTAATTAAATAATTTTAACAAATAAATAATTAAAATGTTTTTTTAAGAATCCAAAAATTATTCCTTCGAGCCGGATTTGAACCAGCGACCTATGGATATCAATGATTTTTACTCTACAGTCCACCGCTCTACCAACTGAGCTATCGAAGGTTGTGAGTGACTGGTTGAAATTACAGATTAGTTTGTATAAAGATAATTTGCAAACAAAAAGCTAAAAAAAAAGTTTACGTTGATTATTGAGAGATTAAAATTCACGTTACGAAAGGTAGTATTTATAAAAAGGAAATTAAATCTTCATCGTGTCATTCTCATTAACATATACCCTTTATATAAAGTACCTATCCAGATACCCATAAATGGACAGAGTACACAGAAAACTTGTTAAGCGGTAATCTGTTTATAAACCATGTTTTGGTTGCTTGCGTTGCCGCGCGCGCAAGCAACCAAAACATATTGCCAATTAAATATGTGTGATTCGTTGGTCCATAATTACATAATCTGTAAAAAAATACATTACCTATTTGATATTGTTTACCTATTTCTTTTCCATTGACCTAAAACAAAAAAGGGAAAAGCGGACCTTTGTATATATATTCCATCTTTAGTTCCTATTAATTAATAATAAGTATTATTTTTTCTGCCGACTCCATTAATATTATTCCTACATAATTTATATTGCATTGCTATTAGCAGCTAACGTAATAAAAATAAAAGCTATTGTGATTGTGTAGGTAAAGCTACAGTTCTACATTAAATAACAGATAAACAATTGCAGTAACTTTGTTAGATCTGTGCCATTTCCTGCGTACATTTATGGCTCATGGTTTATCGTATCCACTGTATAGGTTCCTAGTTTATATCTAATATAAACTGCAAATAAATAATTTGGTTATTACTTTATAACAAAATACTTTAGAAAAGTTTATTAAGTGCTGTAAGCGCCTTTCAGATAAACTTAGATTTACTTGGCGTTTATATAGTTTGCTTTTATATTTTATCAGGCGTGTATGATGGAACCTTTCTTTTGGCACCGGAATACATAATTAAATATACATAATAAAGTCGTAACTTTAATGCTATTTATACGTATACAACACTATATTTTACGCTTGCAGCGTCAATGGGTTGGAACCCAAGGCGGTTTTCTATTGAGCACCCCAAAATAAAACGACGATATTGCTATGCGACTAATTTAGAAAGTTCATGTCTTAAATTGTACATTTTTCTAATCAGAGGCCTTTCTACTACTTGATAACTTTACTATTGTTCTAAGCTATAGAAACATGGCTAGTGGCTACTAAGCTGCGTGAGTGAGTGTCACCCCTTGATGCTTGGCGCTCGGGGCGGAGCGCCCCCACCTTTACGCCGGCACTGGGGGCCCCCAGCCACAGAGGCCTCAAAGCAAAAAATCGTGCAATGTTAAGTTCAACTTCTGATTAACGTAACTACAAATTGGATAGGAAGTTTGTTGTTCACACTCATTCAATTCTCACACACTGTGAAGTACCGACGTCCCTAGGAAATCTAACAAAACATCATCAGATCAGTGAACTCTGAAAGTCTACTATGTACGCTCAAATCAATACAATCTATTTCCATATCCGCGGTATCCGAGTCGGAACAGGCTCGGTTCAAGAGCACTGACCGCCTATTTATATGCAAATAAACAAACTGAAATAGACTACAAGAACATCAACAAGAGTAGATTGGTTAAGGCAATATGTGACTGGATTTTTCAATGTTTTCAATGATGGCACTTCATAATATTTTAATGTTTTTTTAAGCATGTAGTGTCCCACTGCCTACCTTCCCTCTTTCCACTTCTCGCGGTCTGTAGCCAGTTGAGGCCAGTCCTTTAGGTAGGATTCTAGTTCATCGCACCATCTCCTTCTGGGCCTTCCACGTAGCTGGTTTCTCTTGTCCGGAAGTCACCGCATGGTAGTTTTTGCTCGTAGTTCCTCTGGCAAGCGGCAGATGTGACCAGCCCATTTTATGTTTTTATAGCTTTTTTAGAGTGGGATACTGAAGAAGGGAATAGGAAAAAGAGGCTTGTTGATCACTTTTCAAGTAGAGAAGAGCTTAGACTTTTGTGCCGTAGTGACTGGTACTAGATTAGTAAATCTAGATTGAATACACAGTATGCTAAGTTTAGTACTAGATAATGAAATAATTATGGGCAGAATAAAACAGTGACCAAGTATGCATAACTTTTTGACTGTGGAAAGTTCATTACGGACGCGGTTGTGTTGTTCCTACCAACTAAAAACCACACGAGCCTAGTCTAACCTTTACCGAGATCCCGGGCTCGTTGCCGCAATCACCACAAACCTAACAGGTAAGTAAGCATACCGAACTGCAAGCTTATCTGGCAGGAAATGCCTATGACATTAAGATCGCCCTTGTACCGATGTGCATAAAATATAAATAAATAACTAGCTAGGTTCGTGCCTTAGTAGAATCTGTGTAATTTTTTAAGTAGTAGCGTTCTGGTTCTGTGGGCCCATCACCCAAGAAGCGACAGGTCATGTTGACGTAGGTAAGTAGTACGTAGATACTGTCAAAAATCTAGGGGTTATACCTTCTGTCACCAAAGTCCCTTAATCGGCTCGCGCTACCTTTAGGCCATCGTTGCGTTTAGATGTCTCATGTGATTCTACCCTCTTAACCTAAGTGGGGGTCGTCAGTTGACAACATGTTCGACTGTACAAAGTGTCCTAGGACCTAGAGCTTTGAGTATTCCAAAATGATTATTATTTCATTTGTTGTAGGGTTCTACGTGCAGCATCGAATAAAAAGATCATAATATCCTACTTCCTATTTAATATTATAAACGCAAAAGTTTGTATGTATGTTCAAATTCAAATATTTTTATTTCAAATAAACCATATTACAGGCACCTATGAAAAGTCAAAACTAGGTGCACGGTTCCAAGGCGTTGATCTTATGGAGAAGAGCCGGCAAGAAACTCCATAGACACTCTTTTTAAAATAAATTGGTTTAACAATAAATAAGATAATGTGAGAATAATGCAGGTTAATGAGCAGACTAAGAAAGGAAAGTAAACTTATATGATTGCCAAGGCAGTTAGGAGCCGACCAGTCCCGACAGACAGCACCCGTTCACGAGCATGACGCGCACATCAGCCTCGCTTAGCTCAACCATTTTGTAGGGAACTCGACGACCCGATGTACGACGCCACCATCAGCAGGACATTTTAGCGAGCATGACAAACTCGTAATGCCTGACAATAGGCAGTATGTATGTAATATGAGATTAAAACTAACATTAATATCCAAAGAAAATTTCATAAAGAAATAATAATTAATGGTTAAACGAACTTACCTTAAGTGATGTTCGACCATAATTATACGAGACGTTACATCCGAAGAGATTTAATTATAACAATGTAGTTTCACTTCTCAATGTACTAGGCGTCGCACATAATTTTTAGAGCTGTGGAAATAAAAATAAATTATAAAATTTAAATTGGTTGCTAAACGATACCCTTCGACAGCAGCGCCCTCTCCGCTGAACTTCATTCTTTTCAGAGACACTTATCTCGTTTGATAATGGTATTTGTATGGGCTTTAGTTTATGGGTCCGGGTGGGACTTTAAATCTCTTCGGATGTAACGTCTCGTATAATTATGGTCGAACATCACTTAAGGTAAGTTCGTTTAACCATTAATTATACTTACGACGTTACATCCTCAAGATTTAATTATAACAATGTAGATGTTTAGCGCCTTCATTCAAACGAGATTGCCAAGGATTTTTATTATTAATAAAAGAGTAGTATATTTTAATCAGGTAAGAATATATTTAAAAACATTTTAAGAAACAAAACTTTACATCCTCTTCTTGTTGTGACAATTACCATTGAATACATAATCATTATTTAGGTTAACAATTGTAAATTGCTTCTGCGAACGCATTGCCCTCATCAACTGTAATAGGACGATTATAGAATTTGGCAAATGTTAATGAGTTCCCCGACCATCCTGCAGTTCGTTTAATGATATCCACAGAAACCCCCTTGCGACTAGCCGCCGAGGTTGACGCGTGCCGGGTGCTATGAGCCGTGTAAACTCCGGTATCAATACCACTTTCGGTCAACATGTTTCTAATCCATCTACTTATAGTTGCCGCACTAGCATTATGGATCGGTTTCTTGGCAGTAAGAATGAGTCTATCGGTTAGGGGTAAACTTCTATAATTTTTGGTTGCATCAATATACGAGACCAATGTTTTCGCAGGGCAGATTTGTTCCCTATCAGGGAAAAAAGGTATTATTAAATTAGGCGCCGATTTGTTTGGAGCCGAAGTTTTAATTAAATCATTTATGTTTATGTCTATTCTCATGCTACTTACTTTAATACTAGACAAGCGCATCAGTGATAGCGTCTGCACACGTTGTGCAGTTGACAACGCGAGTAGAGCTACCAACTTTTTGGATAGAGAGGCCAAGGTTTGACTCTCGTTGGGATAATAATTTGAAAGATGATCTAATACAAGATTAGGATCCCATGTAGATTTATATCTAGGGAAGGAAGGTTTAGTCCTATAGACTCCTTTCATGAACCTTATAATGCGATCGTCTTGACTTATACACCTGCCCAGTATCAATGCAAGTGCCGAACGGCAGGTGTTGAGGGTTGCATAATTTGCACCTAAGTGGTATTCACTGACCAAAAATTCGAGGATATTAGGAACACTGTTATCAAAAATATTGATTTTCTTTTTAATACAAAAATGCCACCATTTTTTAAGCACTACATTATACTGTTTAAGAGAGTTGTCAGCTAATGACGATATCATTATTTTAATGGCACTCCTTGGTAGCGATTGTTTTACGTACGATTGCTCGATAATACTGACGACACCAGGGTAAGTCCTTTCCAAAGTGGGTGTGGAGTCCTGAAAGGTGATAATAGCAATGAGGGGCTCGGGTCAAAATAAATAGCTCGGTTTTTGGAAAGAGATAAAAATAGTGGGTACCATGGCTGGCTAGGCCAGTAAGGTACGACTATAATCCCAGTGGCATTATCCGTCACAATTTTTCTTAAGCATTTAAGAATCAAGGAGAACGGGGGAAATGCGTAGAAAAAATAAGGTGACCAATCTATAGTAAAAGCATCTATGTTATAAGCCGAAGGATCTCGTTTCCACGATATATATTTTTTACATTTCGCGTTAAGACGCGTGGCAAACAGATCAATTTGGGGCTTTCCGAAAGTATTTGTGATCTTATCAAAAACAGACTCAGCTAGGTCCCATTCAATATCAATGTTAAAACGTCTAGATTCCTGATCAGCCTCCGTATTATCTTTGGACTTTACGTAAGAGGCATAAACAAAGAGTTTCCTTTGTTCACACCATTGCCAGATTTCTCTGGCTACATCATTAAGGTGTGTATATTGGATTCCACCGTACCTATTTACGTAAGCTATAGCTGTAGTATTGTCGATCCTAAGTAGGATCTCCTTATTATAGAGGTCTTTAGCGAAGCACTGTAAACCTATAAGGGCTGCTTTTAATTCTAAAAGATTTATTTGTTCTTTAGATTCTAAGTCACTCCAAAAACCATGAGTACGAACTCCATTACAACAGATACCCCAACCGGTGAGAGACGAGTCTGAGAAAATTTCCAGAGCATATCTGCCACTACGTATTGGATTTTTTAATGTTAAAATATTATTTTGCCACCAGGAAAACTCTGACCTAAGGTTGGGCGGAAGATTCATGACACAATCGTAATTGTCTTCAGAATTTCGCAGAGCTAGATACTTTTCGCGCTCTAAGCGTTTCGTATATAACCAACCATATGGAATTGCAGGACAGGCTGAACACAGTAATCCTAGGTACTTAGCGAAGTCTCTAATTGTTAATGAACTTTTTTTAGCCATTCGTTTTGTTTGGTCTAATATTCTTTGACGTTTTGTATCTGGTAGCATAAGACACATATCCCGTGAATTTATTTTAAAACCTAGGTACTTTTGAATTTGTTTTGGTATCAAACTGCTCTTTTCTTTATTTATGATAAAGCCTAATTTCTCCAGAATTTCTACGGCCTTGGCTGTGCTTTTAAGGCAACTATTATAGGAGTTATTTATGCATAATATATCGTCTAAATATATAACCAAAAGCAACCCTTGATTTCTAAGATAAGATACTACTGGTTTCATTAATTTCGTAAAAATAAAGGGTGCTACAGATAAACCAAAAGGGAGACACTGAAATTCAAAAGTAGAACCTTGAAATCGAAATCTCAAATATTTTCTACTACATTTGTGAACAGGCACTAAGAAATATGCTTCCTGTAGATCTATTGTTGTCATGAAACAATTTTTACTAACTAACTTAGTAGCAGTACGAATGTCTTCCATTTTAAAATGTTCCGGGGTAATAAATTTATTAAGTAATTTCAGATTTAAAATGAACCTAAATGATCCGTCATTTTTAGGAATCAAAAAAATGTTAGATATAAACTGATCAGACACGTCACTGCATTCTATAATGGCCCCTGAACTCAGTAGGTTTGAAATGGAGAGTTTTAGGTGTTTAAGTTCTGTTTTACTGAACCTAGGGTTAGGTGGCTCAAATCTTTGAAAAGGAAGCTCATTGAAGGGAATCAAAAAGCCTTTAACATAGTTTAATACTACTGGATCCTTGGTTATGGCTCTCCAGTAGCTACCAAAGTGGCGCAATCTACCAGCGTGAACTATTGATGAACTATATACCTCTACTGATTCCTGCGACTTCTGTAATCCATCTTCCGGACAGGGGGGGCTCGATTTGCAGTTGGTTGCCTCCGGCCCTGCTGTGTCGAGTGTCCTTGATTGGGAGTGTACCTCGGCTTCGGCCCACCCGGTTTGGTTGTCCTGGTTGTTTGATACCTGGGTGGGCCCCTCCAGTTTCCCTGTTGCCTGGATGTAGAGGGAACGCTAATATTGCTACGCCTTATTTGAAGGCCTGATTTTTCTGCTGTTTTTGTGGCTTTTATCTTTTCTCCTAGATTATCCCCAAAAAGAAACGAATCCCGTTTTACATCAGAAATCGTAGTGGTAAATCTTTTGTCTAATGAAGAAGTTATCAACTTTCTTCTATGCTGCGTGTTCTCGTAGTGCAAATCCAGAAAAATCTGGCTGACTTCTGATAGTCTTTTTAAAATTTCTAATTTTGGGTGGTCTTCCCTTATCAGAGATGATGCTAAATTGGTAAGGCCTGCAATGCCCAACCCTAGTTGGTTCTGAGCTCTTTCAAGGAATTTATCCCGGTGTTTGATGTTATCGCTAACTATGGCGGAAATTTCTAGGTTGAGCTTTGGCGCCTTCGATAAAGTGAAGTTTGCAGGTGTTAAATTTTTTTTAAAAATTGTTTCCTTCACCTCTTTAGTCAGCCCTTCGACCAGGATCCTACCCCAACGTTTAGAAATCTCCTCATTGATAGGAGGGCCCAAAACCTCTTCTTTGCCTATCGGATCTCCCAGTGCATCTAATATTTCAGGCGGTAAAGCCTCAGACGCAGTTATTGGCCCCTCATTTGTGCTAGGACCAGGATCCTGCGAGAACAGATTGGATGCGTCTGCTATATCTGTAGCATCACCGACACACGGTGGACTAGCGGGGGCTACTACACTAGATCTTATTGGAATATTATTTTCTGACCCGTCTGAACACGTAGACAATCGCAGAGAATTTGGCGATGGTGACCTTGAGTAATAACGGTCATATTCTGTAAATTATAAGAAAAGAACAAGTGTTGGAGTGGACACATCTTGTTTTTTAACCTTTGTACGTACTCGCGTTACGCCTCTAGGCTATTTCATATAACAAGCTGCAGTATGCAGGTTGTATACATTTTAAAGTCGTTGTACGTATTCACGATACGCCACTAGACTAATTCGTTATCAACCGTGCTCACGTCACGGAGTATAACTCTTGTAGGTGCGAGAACTCAGTCACCGCTTACTAGTAGGTAATATACTACTATATCTAGAACTTATATTTAACACTTAAATGTTAAATGTAAGAAAAACAACAAACAATAATCCCTATTATGAACGTAATAAAACACAATTCTAACTTAGTTAACAAAAAGGTACTTTTCATGTAGGTAGATTGCAAAAAAATATCACAAAACGACAGGACGAAAAAACAGAAAACAAAAAATATTGTTTAAACAATTCATTCATATAGGTACCCGCCGCTTTATAGAAAAATACCTATTTGGAATCTTTTACCAATAATTATGAATATGTTAAAGATAGTATAAACGAGTACACTAACCTTCTTCATCCTCACTTGTTGACGAGTCACGTAATTTTCGCTCCAAACGTTTTATCTTTCGTCGAATTTTTGAATTACTACGCACTCTTTTCCTTTTTCCCATACTATCACGTATTTTCCACTAACTATATTAAATGGTATCTAAATAAATCCGATTTTCGACCAACACCCGAAGTTGCGACGCCCGCACATAAAAAAGGAATGAAGTTCAGCGGAGAGGGCGCTGCTGTCGAAGGGTATCGTTTAGCAACCAATTTAAATTTTATAATTTATTTTTATTTCCACAGCTCTAAAAATTATGTGCGACGCCTAGTACATTGAGAAGTGAAACTACATTGTTATAATTAAATCTTGAGGATGTAACGTCGTAAGTATAATGTAAATTTAAAACTAGTAGGTTCGATACTAGCTGTTATACAATCGATATGTAAATTTACATACCCAAGCGTCAAATAAAATAATAATACAATTGGATTAATTGTACGTCAATAAAATAAATTGTATAAATTAAAAAAAAATAACAAAAATCAAAAATGTCAAAATAAAGGAAAAAACATAGAAATATTTAAACTGAAAGCAAATAAAATGTCGCCATAATCAAGTAGGCAAGGTGCCAGTGGGTCGCAGTGTGCAGGAAGGAATCGTGAGCCAGGCATCCCTATCTGCCATATAATGATTAGTACTATAGTACGCTTTGGACATTAATATGCGTTTAATAACAATCTTAAACTTGAAATCCGGCAGTTCAGTTATATTAGAGGGGATCTTATTGTAGAACCTAACACTGTTACCCATAAATGACTTGCTTGTCTTTCTAAGCCGAAAGCCAGGTACTATAAGCTTGTGCTTATTGCGCGTATTTAAATTGTGGTAATCACTCTTTTTATTAAATTCGACCATATTTTTACGAATATACATTATGTTACTACAGTATGTTACATGTACAAGGATGGTAAGGTGAGTATATTTATTTTCTTGAATAATTCACGGAGTGACTCACGGCAGCTAAGGTTATAAATAGCTCGGACTGCTCTTTTCTGTAATATAAAAATGGTCTCGATATCAGCAGCTGATCCCCAGAGTAGAATGCCGTAAGACATAATACTATGGAAGTATGCAAAATAGACCAGCCTAGCCGTAGACACATCAGTCATCTGTCTTATTTTCCTAACAGCAAACGCAGCAGAGCTCAGTTTTCCTGCAAGTGCCTCAATATGAGGATGGATGTTCGTTACTCTTTCACGCAATAACTACTGTACGGATTTGGATGAAATTTGGCACACAGATAGTTTATAACCTGGATTAACACATAGGGTACTTTTATCCCGGCTGGAGCTCATTCTGAGTCCACGCAGACGAAATCGCGGGCAGAAGCTAGTAACATGATAATTTTGGAGTAGGTATCTAAAAAGTTACTGTTACATGGTGTAAAGAGTGAAACAACAATTAAAAATTAAAAACTTTCGTTCCATGAAGAGAAAATTAAATTTATTATTATTAAGTTACTGTTTAATAAACCCACATAACAAAATTTCCGCCATTAAAGAAACATAGTGGGTAGTAATTACAAACAACGTTATATTTGCGGGCAAATGTGTACAAAGTTCAGGTGGCATTTTAGTATGATTCATAGGGCAACGGTTACACGACAGAATATAGAGTGCTGCCTACGCCTTAGAGTGCTCAGCTGGTTACGATATGTAGTAACATAATAATGTACTAATATTATTATAATTGTGAATACACAAGGTATTTTTTAACGTTAGATATGATCCTCGAAATCACTCATTTATCATGAACCTGTAGAAAAGATAATTGTTTCGTGCGGGAATCGAATCTGTGACATGCGTTACAGCAGCTATTTTCTTGAACATTACGCCTACGGCACCCGCACCGTCGATCAATTCTCAAATCCAAAGCAATTCGCAAATAGAGAGTTCACTATATAAGGTCCTAATTTATTAGGTAATTTCCTTTTATGGGGTCAATGTGTAATTTAAGCCATAATGCAAATTTTTACTACAATATTTTTTTCCGTATTTTGCCATTCTAGGAGCAGTTTTTGTCTTGCTAGTGCTATGGTTATTTCAAACAATTTGTTATTTCCATTTAATTCTTAGCTTAAGTGAATGTATTTGACTTATATATTAACCCTTTCAAAGGAAATTACCTAATAAATTAGGACCTTATATATTACATATTTATGGACCTTATACGCTCCTTAGCGATATAAACTCTCGTACTATCGAACTACAAGGAAGCTTAACAAAGTGCTCGATATTGTATATACCTACGAGTGACTGCCTCGTTGGTCTAGTAGTCGCAAGCGCGGCTGCTGAGCGTGACGTCCTGGGTTCGATTCTCAAGTCGGGCAAAGCGTTATTGGGTTTTTTCTGTTAGGAAATTCTCAGTAACAGCCCGGATTGTGCCACCCCCGTGCTTCGGAGAACACGTAAATCCGTCGGACCTGCGCCTGATCTCTCTCCGGTCGTGTCGGATTGCCGTCCCATCAGACTATGAGAGTGAAGGAAGAGGGAGTGCACCTGTGTTTGCGCATATACTTGTGCACTATAATATCTCCTGCGGACTTGGCCAATCTCCCCGTAGATAGGCCGCCGAGACCGAGATACGGTCTGGAGGAGTATTATGATTATTATACCTATGAGTATTTTAGCTCCATATCAATAGATATGTGAACAATATAGAAGTATTAATGTATGTCTATATTGTAGAAGGAATGGTTGTTCTATCTGTGTTAAATAGCTATTTAACTTAGTAATACACACTAGAGACACTGTCACTGAGTTTTTAAGTTTGTGTTTACATGCTGGTGTTCGTGACTGTACATGACCACTAAGTATACCTCGAGACTGCAATCAGTTTACAAACAATCTTTCTTTCTTTATTTCTTTCATAGCAAACTATATCTTGGAGTATTTTAAGAATATTACTCCGATCCTCGAATCTTATATTCAGTAGGTGCCGACGTGTGGAAGTTTGTTCGTTTGGTACAGGCTTTTATTTGTATTCAACTGCAGCTCCGGATCTAAAAAATTATCGTGATTAGAGATTAAGTATTAAAACCACCGTGGGAGAGCCATGCTTCGGCACAAATGGGCCGGCTCGACCGGATTGATACCACGGCCTCACAGAAAACCAGCGTGAAACAACGCTTGCGTTGTGTTTCGCCGAGTGAGTGAGGGTACCGGAGGCCAAAAACCTTTAAAAGGCCGGCAACGCACTTGCGACTCCTCTGGGGTTGCGGGTGTCTTACCACCAGGCGAGCCATCTGCTCGTTTGACCCAAATCCCATAAAAAAGAAAAAACAAATAACTCACAAATATAGATACATGACACCCTGAGGGCAACACCGCTCGAGTTACATGTCAAATCTCGTAGCGTATTTTAATTTTTATTTAATTTTGTATTTATGTGTAATTTCTGTGTGTTGTATCTTAAAACATAATAAGGCGTGATAAATCACCAGGATAATTGTTTTCCGCCAAAAATTTGCAGTCTATACATACCATTTTTGGTTATTCATATTGCCGGTGTCCGGTCAACGACCTAATTTCAAATTCATCGGATGAATACGTGAACTAATTCTTGTCACCATGCCAATGTTAACTCGTAAAGCCTCATCCCAAGAGATGCAGCTTAAGTTGAGGTCAGCGCTTGAGAGTCTACAAGGTTATAAGGATCAGTGTCAGCAACTTCTACAGGAAAGAGAAGAGAGTGAGGAGGAAGTTCAGAAGATTGTTGACAAGAACTCACACTTGAAACGGGAGCTTGTTGACCTTCACAAGCAGTACTTGGATGTCGTTGGTGAACGGGACAAACTCAAGGCACTGACCGATAGCTTTAGTGAATGTAGTTCTGAGTATGAAAGGGCTTTGAGAAGAGTGAGGGGATTGGAAGAAGAATTATTTAGTGCTAATTCTGAATTGTTGCATCTAAGGCAGGAAATAGATAGTATGCAGGCTATTAGAACTCATCACTTATATGATGAATTGATGAACACTGACTCAGATTTCTTGTTAGGGAACACCATCAACCTCCCTAATCAAGATTCCATTGTTACCCAAAACTGTATTTACAAAGTTAGCCATAATAAATTGAAAAAATATATAAGGCTGAATAAAATAATTAAAAAATGTAAAAAGTTTAGGAAGGAGCAATATAACTATTCCAAAATCATACAATTAAGAAAATATCGTGTTGCATTATTAAATAAACTTAGCAATTGTCAAATTAAATTAGAAGATAGTAAAATTATATATGAAATAGACACTCAGCGGCTACAGAGTGATATAAAGTCTTTAGAGGACTCACTTAAATCCCTTTACACGAAATATGTGAGCTCACAGAAGCAAATAGATGAACATATTCTTGCTGCTAGTAAGCTAGTTGATATGTGTAATTATAATGCTGACAGAGTGAATTTTTTAACACTTCACAACAAGCTCTGTACATGCATAAATAAATTAAATGGCAATTGTTCCCTTCCTGTGGTAATGGAGAGTCCATCCCAGGCTGAGGTATCCGTCATAGGTAGTATAGGGATACATAATTTAATCAGTCAGGAGTCAACTAAAAGTAATGTACAAAGTATTAAAGTCTGTAACCAATCACCCTCACCCTTACCTAATTTAGGTCAGCCAGCAGGCAATTGTGATAAAGTAGTTGGTAAGTGTCAGTCAGATCAAACTACATATGTTTTTTCTGATAAATTAGGTCAAGGTTTTGGTAGTATACTTAGTCAGTATTCTAAGGGATTTGTCATAAATAACTGTGTACCTGGTGCCAGCTATAGTCAATTAATAACTAATGTTGGATCTACAAGGCTAAACTCTGGCTCAACTGCCATTCTGCTATATGGTGATAGTTTAGCTGTTAAGAAAAAAGATATTGTAGAAAGTGTTGAACTTATGTTAAAACTTAACAGAACAAATAATTGTAAGTTTGTTATATGTGCCCTGCCCTACTCTCAGACCTTAAATTATGAACAAAATAGGCACATTTTTGACCTTAATATGTTGATTTATAATATTACTTGTCGTCATAGTGACACAATTCTATATTTTGATTCTAATAAATTTATTAGAAAATTTATATTGACAAAGGATACAATGTATCTGCCATCTAGTAATAGGCGACAAATTGCTAAACTATTAGCATATAATATACAGTCAGACACGGGTACTTGTGATGTACCTAAGGCTATTGTTAGTAATACTACTAATATATGTATTGATATGCCCTGTAGTTTAAACTACTAGGTAAGACAACGGGTAGGCATTTGATTGTTGTTCATCAAAACATGCAGGGTCTATCCGGCAAAGAGCTAGAATTAAGTTTATTTATGGAGAATTACAATGTTCAAGTTTTATGTTTAACTGAACATTGGTTAAGAAGTCATGAAGTATCATTTATTAATAATGATAATTATTCTATACAAAGTGCGTTTGTAAGAAGGAATGCAATTCGTGGTGGGTCATTATTAATTGTTTCTAATAAGTTAAAATGTAAAGAGCGCACTGATCTAGTAAATCTTTCTATCGAGCGCACTATTGAGTTGTCTTGTGTTGAACTTGAGCGATTCGTTATAATTTGTGTGTATCGGCCCCCCTCAGGTGATTATAATTTATTTGAATCAGTAATGGAAGATTCACTTAATAAAATAAAATCCAGTAAGAAAACTGTAATTGTATGTGGAGATTTCAACGTAAATTTATTAGAAGTATCTCCTTTATCCATCAGACTTATTAATCTCTTTAAGTCATTTAATTTAGGTAACTTGTTCCTTGAACCCACTAGGATCACAGCATCTTCTTCCACTTGTCTGGATAACATATTTAGTAATTGTGATGCTACATTTAAATTTGTTCTGAGTGACTTAACATCTGACCACTGTGGACAAATAGCTAGTTTCCCAATGGTATTAGTTAATAAGCCTCACAAAATCGAATGCAGGCCCTACACAGCAAGTCGTTGCATTCGTTTTAAAAATAATATTGCGTCTAAACTAAAATTCCCAAATTTGACGTATGGTAATCCAAATGATATGTATAAGTCTCTATTTGATGTTGTACAGAAAGAGTTTCATGGTACTTTTAAGACGAAAACTTTATTAATTAAAGATACTGTCACTTTTAATCAGTGGGCCACTGCTGGCATATATAAGAGTAGAGCTAGGCTATATGAATTATATGGTATGAAAAAAATTAAGTTTGATGCTCCTTTTCTAGAATATGTTAAGAACTATTCCAAAATGTTTAAAAGGGTTTGCACAATTGCTAAATCGAAATTCATTAGTGAAACAATAAAAAAATCAAACAACAAAGTAAAAACTACCTGGAATTTTATTAATAGTGAAACTGGGAAGCCAATAAAACGTGCTGAACGTTTCGAGATAATGGATAATAATAAATTAATAAGTCAACCAAACGAAGTAGCCCGGGTTTTTAATGAGTTTTTTGTAAACATTCCATTAACCACGACTAGCTCTTTAAACGCATCCTCAACTAGTGCTGAGCACCTTTTGCAGAGTAGTGTGCCTAAATGTAGTTCTTTATTCAGATTTGAGCACATTGCTTCCCAAGATGTAGTTAATGTATTCAACTCATTAAATAAAAAGAATACCGGTGATTTTTGGGGAATTTCTATTAAACTTTTAAATCATATTATTGATATTGTTGCCCCCCATCTCTCTATTATTTTTAATAAATGTATTGATATAGGTATTTTCCCCGACCTAATGAAGTGTAGCAAAGTCATACCTTTATATAAATCTGGTAATAAAAGTGATATTGGCAACTTTAGGCCTATTTCTATATTACCAGCATTTAGTAAAATATTTGAAAAGTTAATTTTGAAGCAACTCTTGAGACATTTTAATTTGAAGAACCTCCTTCATAATAATCAATATGGCTTCACGAAAGGACGTTCAACAACAGATGCGGGTGTTGCTCTTCTGAAACACATTTTCAGTGCATGGGAGAAATCGCAGAATGCAATTGGAGTGTTCTGTGATCTTTCCAAAGCGTTCGATTGCGTCGATCATAGTACTCTTCTACGTAAACTGAAACATTATGGTGTTCAAAATTTAGCTTCTAGTGTTATTAAATCATATTTAAGTCAAAGGAATCAGTGCGTCGATATTAATGGCACTAAGTCATGCGGACTTTCAGTTCAATTAGGCGTGCCTCAAGGCTCAATTCTGGGTCCTTTTTTATTTTTGATTTATATAAACGATTTACCATACTATTTAGAGGGAATTTGCGATGTTGTACTGTTTGCAGATGATACATCTTTGATTTTTAAAGTAGATAGAAATAGAGAACATTTTGACGATGTGAACAGTGCGCTCACACAGGTTACGCACTGGTTTACGACAAATAACCTGGTACTCAATGCCAAGAAAACAAAATGCATTAAATTTACTATGCCCAATGTAAAAAATCTCGGACCAAGCATTGTTCTTAATAGAGAGGTACTTCAGGCAGTAGAATCCACAGTGTTTTTAGGTTTGACGGTAGACACCAAACTTCAGTGGGGTTCTCATATATCCAGTCTCGCGGGAAAGCTCAGTTCTGCAGCTTACGCTGTCAAAAAAGTAAGGCAACTAACTGATGTTGATACAGCTCGGTTAGTCTATTTCAGTTATTTTCACAGCGTTAT
Source organism: Xylocampa areola (assembly GCA_935421205.1). NCBI lineage: Eukaryota > Metazoa > Arthropoda > Insecta > Lepidoptera > Noctuidae > Xylocampa > Xylocampa areola. Next base: position 13,156,290 of record OW285215.1, read on the forward strand.
GTCCTATGGCATTCTGTTATGGGGCAAAGCTGCAGATATTGAAAGTATATTTGTTTTACAAAAAAGAGCAGTTCGATCCATATATCAGTTAGGAGCTAGAGATTCACTTAGACATCATTTTAAAAACATTAGTATCCTTACTGTTGCTTCGCAATTTATTTTTGCCAACATTATTCACATTAGGCAAAATATTAATTTATTTGTTAAAAAGAGTGATGTCCACAGCATCAACACAAGGAACAAGCACAAACTTTACGCACCTATTCATAGACTTCACAAGGTGCATGAATCATTTGTGGGGCTCGGTATTCGTTTTTATAATAAACTACCTCTCTGTATATTAGAAATGCCATTCAATGCATTTAAATTAACAGTTAAATACAACCTTTCCCAAAGGGCATACTATACAATTAATGACTATTTAAATGATAAGAGTAGTTGGTCGCCGTGTTGAATGCAAGACAATCATATAATTTTTTAATTTTCCAATTTTATTTTGGTTTTACATTGACAACATTATTTTTGAGTTGTTTAACTTCATGACATATTCGATGATAATAATTTTATTGTAATATCTGTAATGACAATAATGTGTTAAAAACACATTGCCGTTAACTGGTGACCTCGGCTATTTAGTAATGGTTTTGTTTTTTTTTCTTCTGAGAGGCAGCGAGTTCGTCATGCTCCCCTTGACGTCATTGCTTGCGGTAGCGTCATGGATCGGGTCGCCACCTTCCCTCTAAAATGGCGAGGGAGGCGATGGCTGATCTTTGCGTTATGCTCGTGAACGGGTGCTGCTTGTGGTGACTGGTCGTCTTGCTGATCGTAGTTCCTAATTTATTAAAATGCATTTATTGAATTAGCCAAGCTGGTCCTAGTTAATGTGCAGTTTCTATCTCTTGGCATGTGTAAGTGGGTACGACCTTCATACGAAATAGTTTTAGATTGGACGCTTTCGGTAATTTTACATTGTTTCTCGATTCATTTAATATTTTTATGCATTGGCATGCATATTACATAGGCTCGTGCTAGCTAACTGTGCCCAAGATATTTTATCTCACTAGATACAATTATTGTATATAAATTCAATTTTAGATTTGTATAGAATCTGTAAATAATTTTGATACAGACAGACGTGTTGCTGGGAAGTTTGTTGCGCCGCTTCTTCTTTCCAGCTAAAACACTAGGAAGCGGTGAAGGGTGGGCTTTTTTGGGGGCTGTCTTAATGTTTGACGTTCAAAAAGCGCTAATTTTTAGCCTAATTTGAATAAAGAAATTTTGATTTTGATTTTGATTTTGATTTTAGATAATGGCATTGGGTGATATTATTTGTGACCGGTAAAATAAATTTGCATTCTTTGTAATTAAGTATATTGAAAACATAAAACCAGTACAGACAAGAACTTGGGATGTTTTCTAAATGCAGCTGCGAAACGTTTCATAATCAAATTAATTAAAGGTAAAAAAAAACATAAAGAAATACAATACATAACAACACCAGCATTGGTAAAATATGGGTGTGCAATTGTTTACACCTCTGCCTAACCCTTCGGGGAATACAGGCGTGATGCTATGCTGTATTTCGTTGTTCTTAAAAGCAATTTCAGTGTCCAGTGTACACATTCATAAGGTGGCCATATTTATGAAAAGTTAATGTGGGACAAAAAAGGTAATATAATAAAAATCCGTAATAACGGTTCTACGGACACTCTCTTTTCGCCTTGACTATTCAGTCTATTATTTTTATTTAACTTGTCACGAAATACGAAAGCCTTTCGTGACATAGGTACTACTTAAGCGCGTAATGCGCTTTAAGGATACTATCTAGTAGTCTATTCGACTTGAAAATCTGTGGATTAGGTCATACCTATGCAGGACATGCGGGACGCATTAGACGTTTTACCGGATTATTTTAATTATTATAATAAAAAGTTACTACAACTGCCAGGCAACTTACGGGACGGTCGCGTGGAATGCAGGACGGTTGGCCACCTTATTCATTCACCAAGTTGTACAAATAATTAGTGACGTATAGTTGTCGACGTCACCTGGATTTGTAGGTACCTTACTATGTACCTACGTCACATTTATACATTAACTTTGTTATCTAGCATGTTATTTGTTTCAACTGGCTGTCAAAAACTAAAACTTTCAAAACATTTTAGACTGCGAATGCAAGCCAACTTACTTTATTTAACTTGTTAGGTATTGGAAATCCAGAAATACGAATTCAGAGCACAACACACACACTTACTCTTGCGCATGGGTAGGCAGACGTACGTGTATGTACCTACCCCGTTATACATTAGACCCATATTTAATTAAATCCTACCGGGCATAATTCTAAACTCCGGGCTATTGACAAATTCCTGATGAACTCAATAAAGCTTTGCCCGACCTGAGAATGGAAACCAGGCCCTTGCGCTCAGAAGCCGAGCTTAGGACCGCTAAAACAATTGGGCACTCACTGAATAAATTAAAATTGAGTATTTTTATCTTACACCTTCCAGAACGAATATTATGTATGACAAACTGCTGTCGCATCGAAAACAGGACCATAAATTAATTTATACTTAACCCGGGACTTAACCCTTAAAAGTTAGATGACTCATGATTCCAAAATAAATCGCTGACCTACTCAATTCTATATTGCATGGAAAGCGGAAAGCGGTCGGAAGAAATTAAAACCGAATATATAAATGGAAAAAGCTTATTCCAATTTCAAATGCAAATCACCGTCATTTTTTTCCATTTCGGTCGCTTTGACGGCGTTTCGCTCGCAAATTCTCGCAAAACGGTTTCCATGTGAACGGTTTGACTGAACGGTTGGAACATTGACGTCATCAGGAGAGCACAGCCGCTGGAGCCTCGATACTATTGTCAAACACATATTTAATTACCATCGTGTGCAGTGCGGCACACGCAACGACCTATTCAGAACGTAACAACGGCCAATATCTGAGTAATCTAAAATTAACTTTGTTGTTCTAAAATAGAGTGCGTTTTTCATTGCCTAAAAAGAGGTGGTTTGACCGTTCCATGGAATTGTGTAAGGGTGAATTTCGGCCGATCCTGCGTTGTACTACGCCTGCGCAAAAAACAGTTCGCGAGCGCGTATTTCAGTTAAAGTAAGGCGGCGCGCCGGCTAGCGCGCTCGCCTGCCGGTCGCCCGGGAACCCTTAGCGGTCGCCGAATACCATTTTCATCAATAAAAATAATGTCCTGAAGTGTTAAAATCGTGTGTGTTGTCTTAATCTGTCAATTTACCTGTTACTGTGTGTGTTGCGATAATTTTAGCTGCCTGTAGTGTCTTCCTTTAGATTACAGACGTGATTGACTGTTAAAAATGTCGTTGTTTTGATAAGGTGAGTTCTTAGTTTAAGGTCGGAGGTTGCCCTTGGTAATGGCAAGTACACACGTATGTATGTACCATATATAGTGGCGAAATGTTCGCGTGACTCAGCTGAGGTGAAATCATTCAAAAAATTGCTGCTAAAGTCTACTGAAGGTTTTTTGTGACTGCGGAGATTTGATACGTAAAACGGTAATGTTACGAACAATAAAGTGGGTATGTCAGTGTATAAATTGTTTGAGTTATTCGACTTCTGAGTAATAAAATTCGGGGAATGTGAGTTACTATACGCAAGAATAACATTATGACTCATAAAACGGTATGCAATCAAACACTGAGGAACATAATAATAAATCTATAATCTCGTATTGAGGATGTCGTTAACCAAGCATTTCGTCCGACATGGCCAATATGAATTGAATAAGAACAAAAGATGAACAACAATGACTGGCCAGGATAAAGAAAAACTGAGGATTATATAAAAGGGAGATATGATAAAAATTTCGTCGTAGCCCTGGCATTTCGGGCAAGCTTTTTTTGTGTAACAAATTGCGGGTACAACCTACCAATTTTTTTAAGTTTAACAAAATTAAAGCCGTTTAAAAACGCTGAAGCGGCTGAAGTAAAACATTGTAAAGAAGCCCAGATATGTGAGTCTGGAATCGCTATCACGTAGCATAGTCACGCATTAAGCGAGCGTGCTCATCAAAGCTTGTCCTTTCTTGATATAAGAAGAGATCTTTGTCCTGTAATGAGATTTTTAAAGGCTGCAATTATTTATCTTTATTCGTTACTACAATCTTGGATACTGGTTGACTGCCTGATTGGTCTAGTGGACGCAAGCGCGACTGCTGAGCGTGAGGTTCTGGGTTCTATTCACAGGTCGGGCAAAGAGTTGGGTGTTTTCGGTAAAAGAAATTCTCAGTAGCAGCCCGAAGTTAAGAAGTTGGTGGTGTGACACCCCCGTGCTTCGGAGAGCACCTAAAGCCGTCGGTCCTGCGCCTGATCTCTCCGGTCGTGTCCGATTACCGTCCCATCGGACTATGAGGGTGAAGGAAGAGAGAGTGCACCTGTGTTTGCGCATACACTTGTGTACTATAATATCTCCTGCGTACTTGGCTAATCTCCGTGGAGATAGGCCGCCGTGACCGAAATACGGTCCGGAGGAGTATTATTATCTTGGAGCACCAAAGGGTGAGCTGAGATGTTCTATCAGAAACAAATGTTCAACATCATAGTATCAAGCCTGTATTCCCTGTTGAGGTAGGCAAAGGTGTAACTAGGTACACGAAACTGGAGACCCACATTTCAGGGTTGCAGTTAATAAATCTCACAATAGGTGATTAAGTTATTGCCATCTAATTACTGAGCATAAATCCAAGCTCCAAGCTGTTATTGAGAATTTTCTAACAGAAAAACCCATTAAAAATTCCCCGATACGGAAGCAGAACTTAGGGTCGTCCCATGTTATAGGAGGTAAATTAATTGCCATATACCGGGTACAATTCCAAGCTACAGAAAGAATGCAATTACCTTAATAATTCAAGATAAATCATTTCAATCTTTTTCCATTTAATATAATAACTTTAGAGTTCGCTAAGCATGCGTTAATGCTTTTCAAAGATTTATCTTCAATTATTAAGGCAATTGCATTCGTTACGACATTGTATTAACTGCAAAGTTAGTCGTGTCGGTTCGGTCACCCGTATAGGGACTGAATTGATAGCAATAACGTCGCCATAAGACGTGTCAAAAATATGGAAGAAGAATTCGCGGTGGTGAGCAGAGGTCGAGATGGCTTAGTGGTCAGAGCGCCTGGAGTATTCATCCGGGAGGCGCAGGTTCGAATCCTGTTCGCGACCGTATTCTTTTTCCATTTAATATAATAACTTTAGAGTTCGCTAAGCATGCGTTAATGCTTTTCAAAGATTTATCTTGAATCATAAACTAGTTGTTTAAAAATAACAAATCAACCATATTGCACTACTATGTCGCAACTATTGTAGCGGTTATAATTGAAACTGTGTTCTAATTAGATTCTATAACAGCTACACAAGTATAGTCTATCCGTTAAAATAGTGTCGCTACACGAGTGAGCGTGGTTCATTGGTCTTTGCGCTACACCCAAACAGCATGCACGAATTTAATGTAATAGGTAGATCGTGGGGTTTTTTTTTTGTTTGCAGATTTATATAGTTTGTAGATAGGTAAATATCTAATTACATATAATTAAACACTCTTCTTCGCTGATAGTCTCCACGGAATCACCCCCTTGTTTATATTAGGGCGTTTTCTCCAATAAGTATATGTCAACCCCATTATGACGTTAATAAGATATAAAGTGTTGTTTTAACTATGTGATATAGTCGACAAAGCCCTTCAAACAAATAAGTTATTAATTTAAAGTCGAATCACTGCTGAACGAATGCAATTAAACGACAAAATGATTGCAATGTAAGATGTTTTTAGTTAGATCTACACAATTCGTTCAGCAGCGATTTATGTTCATAGTTATTCCGGACACCTTCTTGTTAAAATATAATAAAATATTTCTAGTGGATGCACAGTGGGAGTATCCTTTGTTTTCGAAGTGACGCCCTTCGGTGTTCGAGAGCACGCGCCCTGCGTTAATTTTAAAAGGGTGCCACTATTTTAGCGTATGGACTACAGACAGATACATCCATCTCAAGTATTATAGTAATAACACCTGCGAAGGCGTCAGTTTATTGGGTGTTCGCCCAGTTGCAAAACAAACAGATCGTCTGTAGGTGGTTCAATGTTAGTAGAATATTCCTTGTTAGCTATTTATAGGTACTTCATAATCTGTTAATCAAGACACGCAATCGACGCCCAAAAGGCTTAATTTAACAGAAATAGTCGTCATCGCCAAATCCGGCACACCTTTGTCGAATTATTTATAAATTTATATCGGACGATTTAGTAAATGGTTTTTTTTTTCTAATAGGACTGTAAGTTGGTTTTAAACGTGTCTTTAAGCAGATGTTCTCAAAAATGGAGAACACTTTTAACCAAAATGAATAAATAACAGACCCAAATCAATTAAATAACAAATAATTTTGTAGCAATTACGCAATTCGAAGAAGAAAATTGACCTTCGCCTCCCGGATATATACTCCAGCCGCTCTGACCACTAAGCCATCTCGACGCGGTCAGAGCGCCTACAGTATTTATCCACGAGGCCAGGTCCGAATCCTGCTCGCGACCATATTCTTTTTCCATTTAATATTTTAAATTTAGAGTTCGCTAAGCATGCGTTAATGCTTTTCAATGATTTATCTTTAAGAAAATTGACGTTTCGACACTAACAATATCGACAAAAGATGTTATTTAGATAACAAGCTACACTTACTGGAACAATAGTTTGACAAGATCATAAAAGGCGTCGTTCACAGATTGAGCGTCTGTGGCGTGTTGCGTGCATATAAGACCATGCCTATCTATTGCCAGTTAAAAACCTTTTTGATAATGCTTAGTCCGCCAATTAGGCGAAAGCCTCATTGAATTTTGGCAAATGGACTCATTAATATCATTATATAAAATCTCATTGAATGGATTGACTGAAATCGATTTAAATACATTGAATTTCCAATTGGAGGAATCGATTATATTACTAAAGTTGCTTGTTGTAGATTAATTCCAGAGAACTGTGTGGCTTTTAGTCTGTGTTTTAAATTGTACACCTATTTGTGTTTCGTCACTACCGTGCGTCGGATGGCGTGTAAAAATAAAAATCTTTTTCTTTCTTTCTTTCTAGGAGGTCAACAGTCCTTCATGGACTTCTCCATAGAAAAAAAGGCTTTACTTATGTAAACATCATACTTTATTTTATTTTTATTTATTTATATTATTTACAACAAGATTTCCCAACATACATCCAAGGACTTTCGAACGCCCACGAGCATGTTCCAAAAGGATTGCATGCCACATCAAATTATTTAAAATTTACGTTTCCAGGGGTCCGCCAAGATCGTTGTTGATCGCTTAAGGTGCCACTATGTCCTAAAGCTGGAAAACGCACGTTGTTGTCGCTATGAACATAGATTGTCTCTGAACCAAGAATGTAAGCCTTCTAACTAGGTATACTAATTACTACAGTAATAATGTAGAAGCATGATTTTAGCCACCGACGCAAAAAGGGGTGTGTAATAAGTTTTGAAGGCTATATTTGTCTGTCCTTGCCAGAATAGCTCCTAAGAGAAGGATTGCACCGACCGATTTCACTGTGGTTTATTTTATGCGTAGATGTTAGTTACGTTTGATTAACAAGTATTCAACTGTTAATAATATAGAATAACAGTTCTTTCCCTGGTCGATGTAGGTGTTCTCATTTTATGATTCCCAACCAAAATTTACCAACTGGTAAAACCTAGCATATACTAAATTCTTATGGTAAAACCCCGAAAAAATCGTCCCTTTTCTATAAATCCTTACATTTACCAACTCATGTCGGTAATTAAAGATAAATCTTTGAAAAGCATTAACGCATGCTTAGCGAACTCGAAAGTTATTCCGAGAGGCGCAGGTTCGAATCCTGCTCACGACCGTATTCTTCCTCCATTTAATATCATGTCGGTAAATCTAAGATTTATTGGTAAAACCTACGATTTGCCAATATACGGGTTTTTACAGTAACATAGAGATCTTTGGCATCATAAACATTTATTACAAACTTCAATTAATATACATTCAGAATCTAATAATGCAGTTATTCAAAAATATATGCAAATTTTCATACTTATGTCTAAAGTAAGCTTCGATCTATGATGATTGAAAATACACTATTTCCAATATATTATAATGCAAAACGTAATTCCTCGAAGAGACCATTTGCAACCATGCAAGCTACCTACATTAAACCCTTTGTTAAGGGTTTAACGACTTATGTATCGCATATATCTTCTCAGAAGAGCTATAAGTACCTATTATAATAGAAGTACTTCCATTATTGCAATGAAAACGTCTGAGCCGTAGACCTACGGCATCGTACCTTTGAAAGATAGTATTACGCCTTTAACCCGAAGGAATAGGCACAGGTGTTCACTATTTTTAGACGACTGCCCAAGGAAGGAAATGTTATGATATAAGACTTCATGTATGTGGGTTTCTTTATTCCACCATAACTTCTAAACGCATGGACCGATTTAGATCTATGGTATATCGATAGATCCCTACATTATCTCGGGTAACATAGGCTAGTAAGATTTAAAAATAGTAATGTAGTGGCTATGGTACACAAAAATGTGTTAAATAAAGATAACACATATGGCATGCGTGCTTTTTATCATTAATTGTTAGTTAATTTCATATAGCAGTGATAGCCTATTGGTGTGACCGTTGGACTGACAAGTCAAAGGTCGCAAGTTCGAATCCAAGGCACGCACCACTGACTTTTCGAGTCATGTGAGTATTAGATAATTAATTATCACTTGCTTAAATCCTGAGAGAACCTGAGAGATGTTATCGATAGTGTGTAAAGCCATGTCAGAGGTCCACGGGCGGTTTAAACTATGACACAAGGTTGTTCATCACCACACGAAGAAGAAGAAGAGAAGAAACAACTTTTGTTTGTGTGAGATATTTTACTGATATTTCTTTGGGTTGAATTTATGTTTTTATTAAACAGTTTTTCATTATTTCTCTGTTCTTAACTAATTCTGCACTAACTCTTTCACAACAGAAATTGAATACTCATACAAAGGCCAATCCCATACAAACATTGTATAACACATGCCTGACTAATTCACACCTGTAATTGCAATATAATCACAGTGTTATACAAAAACATACGACGGCTTACTCATACACTCCTAATGACACCGATTAAGGTGTTCCATGAATGAATAATGGGAATGAATCGGTGGTGAACACACAAGTTTTAGTTGAAGTCTTGGCGTTGAAGTAGTCTAGCTAGGGCCAGTTGTTGAACTAACATTTGTATTGAAGATATCAGGAACTCTGTAGCTTTGTCTGAGAAATGATTTGGTAGATTTGACAGCAAATCTTACACAGTTAATTTTCGACGGTTGACCGGCTATTTGGTTAATGTGATTTAACAATGCTTTAAAAAAATTACCTATAAGAACAAGTGTTTACAAACATTTTTATATTTCACAAAAATGTGGCTTGAACCAACTAGTCGTTCAACTGTCGATAATTATCTGTTTTTCTCAGACAAATTATTTCTCAGACAAAGCTATAGAGTTCCTGATATCTTCAATACAAATGTTAGTTCAACAACTGATTCGTTATGATACATAAAATTCAGGCAGTTGAAGTTTCATAAAAAAAAAATTTAAAAAAATCAGTAAGACGTGGTCAACCACAGATGCCTCTTTAGCTAACTTCTAAAGAAGAGAGGCTCTCTGAGCCCGTTAGGATCTCTCTTAATCAGTCTTTTTTTTGGAATGTGCGAGATCTAACATGAACATGTGCCGGATTCCTATCGCCTAAAAACCAAGCAGACCTCCGCCAACCTGTACGCGTTTACTGCATCAGAATTCACCTGCAACTCCACGAGGGATTTTTAGCTTTCTTTGAAAAATAATTTAGTTGATTTGCTGTGATTGGTTTCATAGTTAGGTAATCCACTAGGGCTTTTTTCTCTGTAATCTGAATTATACCCACCTCGGCCTTTCCTATTTAGCATTTCTTTTGCAGTATAGAAATCCTGTACTTACTTTTACGGAGATTCTCAGTTTGAGCGCGTCAAGGTATTACGCATCCAACTGTGATCAGATACATGATCCGAAACGAGAGCACTTGGGGAACCGTCGCCGCCTTTTGCGAGGCAGTAATGCTTGAAGAGAGAGAATGAAGCAAATTCCTCTCATTCCTGCCACAAAAAGCTATTGTTCAGCCCTATTCTTTCGAGAAGCTTTGTTTCCAACCCCACCATATCTGTGATTTCAGCTAGCATTACAACTTACAATATCAATATCAAATGCGTGACTGCTTGCCGAAATTGCAGACAAATTTTACCACCAAAATATTTTCGGAATAGACATCCTCACGACCCTAACCTCACTATGTAATTATAAAGGGCTTGACAACAAGCCCATAACTTAATAATAAACAACACTGAACAAATGAGTATTGTAAGCGGCTTATTCCGATCCACCTCTGTCATGAAAGGTCGACTTCAACTAAAAGGATTCGCCAAAAGGAATGATTAATGAGAGGGACTGACGGGCTTTGCTAGTAGGTACCCTTTGTCGGACGAGGAATAGATATATTTTTTGTGGTTATTCTGGTATTTTGGACTGGATTAAGGTTGATGTTCTTTTGCTTTGAACGTTTTCATCGGTGTTTTATGTGAGAGAAGGGTTTTTTAATCAATGCTCTCTTTTTCTCGTCTAACTGCGGCAAGCCAAAAGCTGCAAACACTGGTCCACTGTACGTTGATAAAACAAACTAAACATTTCGGTCAATCTGGAAATTCTTGATATCAAGAAGTAACTTAGCATGGGTAGATTTCGGTCCTGTTACTTGAGCAACAAATTGTACCTTGGATAAAATTGTATGGTGAAGGAAAGATCAGTGAAGAAACCTGGACCAAATCAGTAAGCTAGCGGTGATTGAAGCTCATGCCTTTTATGTATGAAAAGAGTTGTCAATCATTTTTTTGAACAGCTATATTCACAGAATATAATAATCTTTACCGATTTTTCTATTCCGTTGTTATTATATTATGTTCTTAAATTATTTTCTTAGTAAAATAATTGTTGCATGTAGTTTGGACTCCGGAACCCTCGTAATGGTTAGTGGAAGACGGAAGAGTCTGGAATGCTGTTCAATTATGGATTTCCACACATGATAAAAAAAAGATTGGTGTGTTTGATATGATGGCTATATACTTATAATTTTACATACTTAAAAGTAGACTTCAATTTGCCATTTTATTGTCCAGTGAGACACATATGACACACGGCGATTATTTAACTATTGTATCTACTTCGTGGATAGGGCTGTTATTAACTAATGTAATAACGTAGCGTAGTAACGTAAATAGATTGCTAACAATTTGTCTCAGCAACACTGTGTCCTATCTCAAAACATACAATAGATTCAGTTGTGCCACATCTGCCACCAGTACTCAATCTAAAACATAAAGCGGCCAACATACGGATAATTTTATTCAGTTAAATGTTTGTGTAGAGTTTCCGGTCACATCGAATACTGAACGCTATTTGAAAATCTATTTACAAGTTTATGTAGGCCTACGATATACGATCTAGCTAAGTAGCTATGTGTATACGACTATAGTCTCTGAATTAGTGTTGTTAGAGGTTGGATTGGCTTGTACTTTATAGCTTGTCTTTTGTACACGACGTTGTTCAGTAGTTGGTTTAATCAGAGCTCGAAGTTGTTTTAGTTTCAACTGTTGCTAGCGGTTTGAATTTTTTTATTTAAGTTTAACTTCGAGTTGAGTTCGATCGGAGGTTTTATAGGGTAACTTGTAAATCTATTTTTTTTGTCTAAACTTTGTTTCCTCCGAATATGCACCATGTTTGTCGCTTATCCATCCACTGTTCAGAAACAAGTGGAAACATCTTAGTTTCTAATGTGTTTAAAAATGTACTGTAACCTATAAAATATGTCCGAATTTGAATTCCCGTGATTTTACTACCCATATCTCAACTTATTTGTTTTATTTAATCAAAAATTAATTTACGTTGGCTATCAACTCGCCTGATTCTTGTCACTCTAGCCTTGAATATTATTTGAGCTTGGGTTTTAGACAAAATAATTTGAAAACAGACTTTTCAGATCTTTAGATCTATTCCTTCTTTGAGAGAAATACTTCTGGTCTCCCTTTTATCTCATTTTTTTTTTAGTTTAGACAGATGTTCAACATGATGTCTCATTATCTCCTTGATTCGACGGGATGTCTTCCTGTCACGGCACATCGCAACTTACCGGATTGTTGTCTCACACCTTGTTATATTTTTTTATTGTAAGGTCTTCATTCCAGTGCTTTCTGTCGTCAGTTGGGGTAGCTAAGTATACACCTATGGTTGTCATATCACCGGAGTAACCGATGATTCTATCGCACGTTCCAGATTGCAAATTGAAACACTCCTTGAAAAATATGATATTGCAGTATTTATTAGCAACAACAAAATTCAATACCTAACACCTTCAACTACTTCGATAGAATAAGGGCTTTTAATGCTTTAAATAGCATGGCGACATTACTAGGGCTTTCGGTGAAGAAAGCGTGACGTATAGAACTGGCACCATAGATTAAATATTCAGAAGTGCTCGCCGTAACTGTGTCACCGTATGACCTGGCACGTGATCACTGACGTAAGATTTTAAAAATAAATAAAAAGGGTAACATCTTGGCAATTATTTTATTTGACGTATGCGTAGACGTAAAAAAAATCGGTCATAGGTACAGTCAGCGACAAAAGTCGATTAATAGACATCGAAACTCAAGTGACTCTACTACTATGATGGAATAGCTTCTTGTATTTTCTGTATTTATTTGATGTCAAGATTGTTATCTTTTGTACTTCAGATAGATGAATAATTTCAGAGCTAAGCCACTTTAAATATTTTAATGTCTTCAGCGACTTTTGTCACTGACCGTACACTAGACTACCCCACTGACGGTAAAAAAACCAGTATAAGCTAGCCTCGCATACTATTGAAACTCCCTACTACAATAGGCCAGCTCAAGGTCAAAGCGGCCTATTTCTTTTCGCTTTAGTGATTTTCGTGTAATCATCGCTGACTGATATCTCATCTATTCGTAATTTAACTTGTTGTGCATTGTCTACCTTCTTCTACATGCAGTTTCTGACACGAAATTTCATGCCAATTTATTTTTAATTAAGTTAAAAATGCATTTTAGTTGGTTATAAATATTCTTTAGTCTTTTCATTAGGTCTTTGGATACCAGCACGTCATATAAATAAAAAAAAAGAGCTTTCTTGATGTCCAACACTTTTAATTTTATCTATTTTATGGGTAAACACACATGCGGTTCTCGCGCAGAAACTTACCAAACCGAAACGCATACTTCAAAAAGGTGATTAGCGAAAACACAAGACGATCATCACTATTTATTTCAAAGGTAAATACCTATTTAATATTCGCATCAGATGCCTTCAAAAACCTATTCATTTTTGTACCATATCGAAACCCTGTATTCACTATATGGATTATATATACTTGCGAAAGTCTTGTTCCGAAAAGGTTGCACACGTCAGAGGTCAATCGGTTCCCGTGGGACAAGTCCTTTCATGGATGAAGGAACTACTTACTGAATGAGAGTTGTTATAAGCAAAGTAGCAAGCTCAGAGAAGTCAAGGATGAGTAAATACAAAGTAAATAACAACATTCTTGTGCTTCAGTTAGGTTTTCGTCAAAGATATTAGTTACTAGATTATTTAATAACAATATAAATAGAGAGATATTATAAATATGAGAAAACATAAGGTAATTTAATTACTTTGCAGAGTTTTTTTCATTAATTGTCTTGACATCTACAGATAAATCTTTCGAACTCATTACCGCTTGCGTAACGAACTCTAAAGTTATAATTTTTTGAGTAAAGTACATTACGGTCGTGATCGTGAGCTGGATTCGAACCTGTGCCTCTCGGATAAACATTTATCTGGGAGTCGGGGTTGCGGTGAATAGAGTCGCGATCCCCCGGGATAGGTTAGAGTAGGAAAGTGTGGTTTTTAGTCGGTAGGAGTCCGGCACAGCGTCCATGATGGATTTTCCACACTAGAAATAAAAAGGTCCGAATCCTGCTCATGACCGTATTATTCTTTCCACATTTTTTTTATCTTAACGACCCCGAATCCCTACCCCTTCCGACAACTTAAGCTTATGAATTTAGAAAAGAAACCTGTAGTTACGTAGGCTTTACCGTTAACTGCACCTGATTATACCGAAACTGGATATCTAAAATTCTAAATAATGTTGCATAGAACAGGATAGACTACGCAGTAAGGTAAGCCCAATATTTATTAGACGACTGCCCAAAATGGAGTGAAGTTTTTAGGGTCCATGTATGTATGTTTGTTTGTAAGTTTCTTTATTTCACCATAACTTACTAACTGATTAAGATGTATGGGATCATAAGCTAGTAAGAGCTTTTTAAATGCTAGCGTGCTTTTTAATCTTTTAATTAATTTCAGGTTGTTTGGCAACCAGACGCGTAGTATCATTTCCTGTCTTCGTTTTTATCAGAAATGGAACTACGTTTGGCCACGAACTCGCCTGATAGTAAGCGGTGTGGCCGAGGATGGAGCACGCATATCCAGAATAAATCTATTCACTCTTAAGTAGAGTGGATAGATTTTGGGAGAACGATAGTTGGAGAGTCGATGCAACTGCCCACACCCGTCTCCCACAACAGTTGCACCGGATGACATCCCGAAAAACGACTAGGTCGCTTCACGGCATGGCTTTTTCCGGTGGGTGATAACCAGCCACGGCTGATGCCTTCAACCAGAGTGTCTTATGCTCTATCTGCTACTTACTTGAATCCACGAAGCCGCTTACGTAACAACTTTTAACATAGGAATTAAAATACTGTAGAGAAAATATAGACAAAGCATTCCGAGACTTGTGTTATCTATGCAAATGAAACTATGCAGCTTATAAAATAATATTAACATGTTTGTTTAAGGAAATCAAGCTTATTTTTTGAAAAACGGCGAAATAAAAGAAATAGTTTATATTACGGATAAATGTATTAAACACATGCATAGCGAACTCTAAAGTTTATAACTTTAATTTCACGATTTCACAATTTTTCAAGGAAACATTGAAAAATAATAGACATGAACGGGGCTTGAACCCAACCCTGGACATTCCTTGTCATCACTCATCCAACTGAGCTACCGTGTCGTTCTTCGAGTGTAATAAATTTCAAGCTGCCTTAAATTAGTCTTAAGAAGACGCCTGACGATATTTATTTAGCTATCATTTACAAATCTACTAATCTCAGCGTTACCACTTTGCAGTTGTAAGGCGCCGAACAACATCCCAATACTTTAAAGGATTCTCGATTTCAGTATACCTTTTTGTTTCTTATTCGTGTCGATTGATGGTACAAATTCCATTTTTTTTTCTATATGTTAGACACTACAGTAACTAACGATCCTGATGATACTCCATGCTTTGGTGAGTAGTTGGTGGTAGTTCCGATTATTCGCTGCTTGCGAATCTGCATATATTTGCTAGCGGGCCTCAATATTGTGGAAGTAGATTGTTATTGTATTTATTTGCGACCATTCTATGCATTCATCCAAATAAGATATAGAGATACGTGTAATACTTATATACAATCGACCATAGGACAACCAGACGGGATGGGTCACCATCATTTCATACCGAGACCCCTCCGTGACTCGGGGAGCACGAGCCGTTGATCCCGGGTGACAAATTAAAATCTATGACAACCGTTACGGATAGTCAGAGGCCTGAAAGTATGATAACCAATCATACCACATGATATCGTGTTACGCAGTAACTGGGTTGTGGAGGTCAGATAGGCGGTCTATGTCGCCCCATATAAAATACTTGTATTAGGCTACATCTTGTTTAACTGGAAGCTGACCCCAATATAATTGGGAAAGGGCTAGGCAGATTTCATAACCACCCTGGTTTGCACGTCATAAAATGACAAAGTCTGTTTTCGCATACAAGAACAATTATAGTAACAATTATACACTGCCACCCTTAGTAGTTATGTACTACAGTTATTGTCATAAATGGTAGAAAGCAATTTCTTTGTGAACTATACCTTTCTAGTCGACCTTTTTTGTATGCACACGAGAGTCAGGGTCGGATCGATCGTTAGTTGGGGAGGAGCTTGCACAATTGTATTCTTTCTTCAGCATTAACATTTAAAGCTTAATTTCAAATGCAGCTCTTCCTAGGTAGGTTTTCTCTTACATTCTTTTGAATCAAATTGGAAATAAATATTACTATACCAATGTAATTTTGGGCTACAATTATTACCTTCTACCCAGCTTCCTAAGCGTTTATGAAATATTTCATTTCTATAGTAGGTAATATAGGTGTTTGTTGGAGAATTACTCCTTAAAATCACTGGTTTTAAAGTAATTCAGCATGGTGTAAATTAGTGCTGGTTAAAAAACTAGAGCTTGTTAAACACCATGTGTAGTAAGTAGGGCTATTGCCATTTACCGGGCACAATTCCTAACTCCGAGCTGTTACTGAGAAGAAACACTGCTCGATCCGGGAATCGAACCCGAGACGTCATGCTCAGCAGTCGGGCTTGGGACCACTAGACCAATGAGGCAGTTCATAAACCACAAAGCTCTGAATAGCACAAAATTCCACACGAAATTACAAAAGAAATGCGTAATTACAACACAAAGACTTGTAACTGTGCTATCTGAGACCTCTGAACGCTACAAAATAAACACGTAGTCATAAAGCAAAACAAAGCTCAGTAAATGTGACGTCATAACGTGTGACGTGTTCGCAGAGATGAGTGACGTGACGAGCTGGCGTTTCGATTATTATACATCACGTGAAAAATAGAACTAAGCTGATATTGTTAATAATCCAAGAGGATTACTGTTATTAACTAGTACTTATACGCTTATTTACTACTATGTTGCCTGTGATGAAGCAGAACAAATAGTGATAGATTTTGTAACGTGTCACGTGTTTGAAGAGACGACTAGTGTGGTCACGTGTTAATGTGTTAACAGGCCTCACGAGTCTCATCGGTATGAACTGATGCACTACTCGTACCTAACTCAGTTGAATGTATATTAACATTGATTTTTAACTTATGTAACTAAAATGAAATAATTGTGGAATGAAGCAGTCCGTTTTTGTAATAACATGTACACCCAAATAGGGTCATAGTCATCACAATTATTTAATATTAGCATCCCTATGGAAGAACATATGATTGCAATAAATGACTGAGTATTGAATATATTTAGACCGATGCACTAAGTACTATGGTTAAAAGCTCCTAGAACTACTCTATACCAAAAGAATAATATTATGCAATGTGCGGTGAAATCAGTGAGCATTTTATTAGTCTTTGGGTGAAATTTATAATGCTATACCAATAGATATTAAATTGCTAACGTATACAAGATTAAAAACCAACTAAAAAAATGGTTATTACATAAAATTTTATCTGCTACCAAAGAAATGTATGAAATTAAAGTGAGAGTTCAATTGAATTCTATATAAAACTTGCTGTACCCCGCAAACGTTGTGCTGTCATATCAATTTTATGGATAGGGTTATCCTTATCACCTAGGGCCTAGGGGTATAAAAAATAGCCTACGACCTATTCGCAACCTACGAGATATGCACAAAAAAATTCATTAAAATCAGTCATGCCGTTTCGGAGGAGTTCGATAACAAACACTGTGACACAAGATTTTTATATATTAAATTTGATAAATAATTAGACTTCGACAATAATGCCTCAAAATATATTATTTTGCATGCCATGCATCATATGGCGGAATATTATATCTCACGTAAACTTGTACCATCTGCTACTGTAACCTATATTCCTGGAAATAAATTGATTTGAACCCGCAACACTTATATAAAATAGGAACGCAGTGGTGGTCAAATAAACGCCTCGATTCCGTACTGGGTAAACGATAGGAGGTTTTTCATCAGAGCGCTACCTGCTTCGGTGGGCACGTTAAGCCGTCGCAGTCCTGGCTATCGTTAATTTTAATAGGAGTTTCTAAACCAAGTCAGTAGTATACAGGCGGCGACAACAACATTGACGCTAGGTTGTCTTACCACACGGGATGGTGTGAGGGCCGATTACACCCGAAGAAGAAAGCGTCGAGGTAGCAACAGCCACGGCGCCTAACACGTTGAAATATCGCTTGTATCTTTTAAGGCCCTTTGGGGTCACGGGTGCTTAAAGTGGGGTCTCTGTATGCCAAGTAATCTCAGGGAAGACGGTGGCACAGTGATCACATGCTGCCATGTGCAGTGAGGTTCAGGGGAGAACCCCTTAACAATCTCTCCAGGGATGTGCCTAAACAGGTGTTGCATAGGGTAGTTAATCTCCTAAGAAGACGTGGAACGTGGAAGGGCGCTCCGGGGAGCGCCCTTTCACGTGCTGATGGTGGTTTTGATGAGGAAACAATCCCACACTCCCCGGTCTTATCCCCAAAAACCGGGTGCCTTTAGGAGGTTTCCCTTTTAAACTTCATATTATTTCAGTATTTGTATATACAATTAAAAAACAAAATAATTTAATCTGCGATACAAAGTACTCAGTATTAAAAATATTTTAAACAAACCATAACAATATAATAGGTACCTATCTATTGAAATAATGTTTATTAATTAAGTCCAAGGCGTCTCATCTCTGCGAATTGCAACGCCCGCACCAGCGGCGGGCGACCTTATTACTTCACGCCGCAATTTACTCACAGATCTTATTACCGAAGTGCATTTACTAGCACCAACTGAAAATAAATACTGTCCCTATATATATTACCGTCGGGTATTGGTTAAAATTGAAAATGTCTTTTATTAGCCATTTAATCGATTATCTTTATGACATCCTATCTTAAAATTGCTCGAAAATTACCATCAAATTTTTGATGTAAATATTAAAGTTGAGAAAGTATTTTAGAGGCTTACAATAAAAGACTTCTCATATATTTTTAAAACATATTAACGTATGCGAAGCAAACTCCTATGTATATAAATTTTGGTGGCAACAAGAATAGGGTGTGAGCAGGATTTTATTATGGAGGAATAAAGCGCCTGGGGTACTCATCCAGGGGACGCTGGTTTTCTTTCCTTAACTTAGGTCCTATTTCTTCTTTTTTATTTCCATAATAGAACACAATAGATACTTATAATATCGGAAGGTTTTGGAAATAAAGAACTACAACGAAGCCCAGTTACACTATAAAGATTGTAATGTAGTAGACTCACCACACGCGACTGCCGCGTTGGTCTAGTGGTCGCAAGCGCGACTGCTGAGCGTGAGGTCCTGGGTTCGATTCCCAGGTCGGGCAAAGTGTTATTGAATTTTTCTGTTAGGAAATACTCAGTAGCAGCCCGGAGTCAGGAAGTTGGTGGTGTGACACCCTCGTGCTTCGGAGAGCACGTAAAGCCGTCGGTCCTGCGCCTGATCTCTCTCTGGTCGTGTCGGATTTCCGTCCAATCGGAATATTAGAATGAAGGAAGAGGGAGTGCACCTGTGTTTGCACATACACTTGTGCACTATAATATCTCCTGTGTACTAGGCTAATTTCCGTGGAGATAGGCCGCCGTGACCGAAATACGGTCGGAAGGAGTATAGACTCACTCATTAAATAGAAGCTTTGTGGTTTTGCAACCATACATATTAAAAAATTTACTTTTAATTACTATATACTAAAATGATTTTTCATTAGTAAAATTAGTTTTCTTGTCCAAAACGACAACACTGTCAAATTTAATCAATCTTCTTGAAAGTTAACTCGACCGCGTGTGCACGCAAGCAAACTTTGCCATTCATGAATGAAAAATACGAAAACGTAGCGAAACGACGAAAATAATGTAGGTCCTAAATCGCACCAGAACAGGTGATCAAATAACATTTGACTTTTTGTTTTATTTGAATACATAATCGACCTATTTAACCCAGCGATTTAGGATTTACAAAGTCTAAACAGGCGTCCGAGCACGGATCTTTTCGACAAACTTGTCGACTCGATAAAAGTTTTTTTGTATTGAATTTTATCGTTTTATCAACACTTTATATCAACACGACGTTTAAAATCGACAAACGTGTCGACAAAAAGAACGATGCTCGCACCGCTGACTTGCGTTTGTATATATTTTATACTAACTTCTGCTCGTGACTTCGTCTTCATGGACTTCAGAATTAGGCCCAGACGGGATAAAAAAGTATCCTATGTAATAAATCCAGGTTATAAACTATCAGTATGCCAAATTTCATTCAAATCCGTTCAGTAGTTATTGCGTGAAAGGGTTACAAACATCCATCCATCCTGCTAATCTTTCGCATTTTTAATATTAGTAGGAATTATGGTCTAGTGTTCCCAAGCGCGACTGCTGAGTATGAGGTCTCGGGTTCGATTCCCGGGTTGGACAAAGTGTTATTGAGTTTTTCTGTTAGGGAATTCTCAGTAGCAGCCCGGAGTTTAGAATTATGCCCGGTAGATGGCTATAGGCTCATCACCTATTACATGGGACTTAATAACAGCATTGGTGGAATGTGTGTGCACGACTGTGTACACCTTTGCCTACCTCTTTCGGGAATATAGGAGTGATGCTATGTTATGTTATGATTATTATGTAATAATAGGATACTTTTACCAACAGCAATATTCCAGTAGATAAATTACGCCGTGCAATTTTTACGTTTCAAGTTGGTATCTTTACTCTACCTATAACAATAAAATTTAAAAAGAGTAAGTTTGATATCAGTATTCATGTCGTCACATTACTTTTGCTGCAGGTTTCAAGGTACGCTTGCGGGTACATCGCAACTGATATAAATTGGAACTGAACACATGCGCCATTTTAGGCTAGACTAGACAAATAGCGACAAATAAAATGGCCCCGAAAGGTCGTATAATAATGCTCAGACTAGCAATACAATAATTTGTGGCGGACACTCGGAACGTCCGCGGCTTTGGCGCGGTGCGCCGTGGCCGACGGATGCGGACGTGACGTCACGGCTTCCTCGCCCCTTGGCCGCTGTACAGCCGAAACACTAGGCGGGGTAGTCCGCAGTGTCTCCTATTGCGTAAAATAATAAATAATATTTGTGTGACAGAGATAAACATGTATAGGTTTTTGTCTTAATATAAAGTTATATGACATAAGCTACAACACGAAGTAAACAAAGAAATCTCCTTTGTTTATCTCATGTCATCATTTTAGGTACTAACCCAACATTCGATATGAAAACAAAAAACTTGACAGGGAAAATGGGTAGGTGCCTCTATGGTTGTACGCACATGCCAATCTACGTCAACATGTCGTTATCAACATACCTACTGAACCGAACATCAACATACGCACATAAATGGCATAGCTATCCCAAAACATCGAAAATTCGAAGTTCCAAACTCAATTATTCTAACAAAATTTATTTCAAAGTCTACCTCGTTATTTGAAGCTTTTGTATCAAAGAAATTCGCGCACGACAATTTGATACACGTAAATGCACACGTTCTACAGATATTAAATATTTTGTTTTTAGAACAAGATGGCGGGCGTCTTGAAATTTCCGTTTCGTTGAGTTCCCGTCATAATAAAAGTGTTCGGGGTATGGAAGGGAGGAACAAAAGAATCGCGGAGTCTTGGAGACTGAAAATGAAACAAGTTAGGCTTCTAGATTATGTAAACAGCGTTGATACTTTTGTAGAGGATGGCAATTTTCAAAGGTAGGGGCACGGGTATTTTAACAATAATACCGTACAACTTGAATTATTTTCTTCAGAGTTTCTATGTAAATTTGTAATAAATTTTAATTGTAAATTGTACTTAAATATGTATATAAATTGTTATTGTAAATTATACGTAAAATTTCCTTCATCGTTTGCTTGATAATCAACCTGGTGTCAGAGTTTAAACTGTAGCTTCCTTCTGTGAATCAGTTATGCTGCAGAAGGAGGCCGCAGAGCGGGATCGGGAGAGGGCCGATCCGGCTCGCAGATGAAGGCGATGGAGAGGTAACCGTCTCGGCGCTCATTCTAGATAGGGTAAAAAGCCACAACCCCACCATAACTGGTAGGGGAAAAGAAGGGTCATCGACGCCGAATAGAGCCTCAAGTGTGTGGTCCTGTACACCGCGACGATTTTGGGAGGCTAACGGTTTTCCCCGTGACGTGCCATAGGTATAGCACAGAGTGGGCACTGGTTTAATCCACCTGAGTTAACGGTGCCCCCTCTTATGTGCTGGGACGGCCGTGTGGTTTTAGTCGGTAGGAGTCCGACGTATCCCTCGCCATTACGTAGAGGGTCTCCACGATAAAAAAAAACTCTCTGACATGGCTTTACACAACATCGAGAACATTCCCTAGATTTTTTAGTGGTCCCAAGCGCGACTGCTGAGCATGAGGTCTCGGGTTCGATTCCCGGGTCAGGCATAGTGTTATTGAATTTTTCTGTTTGGAAATTCTCAGTAGCAGCCCGGAATTTGGAAAATAGTACCCGGATGATGGCAATAAGCTCGCCGCCTATTATATGGGACTAAATAACAGCATTAGTGAAATGTGGGTAGAACAATTGTGTACCTCTGCCTATCCTTTCGAGAAATACAGGCGTGATGCTGTGATATGTTATGTTAAAAGGGTATGTTTTTTTTTTCTTGCACTCATTGGCTCAAACGGGACTTAATTCTAAAATAAGAACAAAACATTTAAAATCTCCACTAACCTTAAAAAAGGTAGGCGCGATTAAAATAACACAACAAACAAGAAATCTTTTAAAAGGAAAGGAGAATATTAAAAGTTACCGGAGCAATGCAAGCCGGGTTTTCAGAATGCCAGTCATTTTCCGCATGAGGGGCGCTAGTAGGAACCACACTACTTTGAAGAAACCACGTCACGTTCCTTTGTGATACCCATTCCACGTTGGAGCTATGAATGTGGGAACAAACCAGAAAATAAATGGAAAGTTAAGACGTAGTACCTACTGAAGTAGTCACAGTGTGAAATTTTAGACGATAATGCTGTAGTTTTGTGAAAGATATCGTTTTGTTATTTTTTTTAGCTCAGGGTGGTTGAAAAGGGGGACTTGTGGGTAAGTAACAGCCGCACAGATCGATCGATCGAGGTTAAGCTGCACCTGCCACGGTCGGTCTGTGACCACGAGATATCGTGGTACCCTGTAACTGGGTTGTGGAGGACAGATAGGCAGTCGCTCCATGTAGAATACTGGTATTAAGTTCCATCTGGTTTGACCGGAAGCCGACTCTAATGTAATTCGGAAAAGGCTTGTAAGATTGATTGATTGATTGATTGTAGTTCAAAACAAAGGTCTAGCAGTACTACAGAACGTAACTTCAACCACTTTTTCTTCTTCTTATCGTGCGGGTGATGCACAACATAGTGTCAGAGTATAAACTGCCCGTGGGCCTCTGACATGGCTTTTACACACCATTGAAAACATCTCCCAGATGTGCTAGTTTCCTCACGATGTTTTCCTTTACTGTTTAAAGAAGTGATAAATGATCGTGAGACATATTGTTATAAATTAATGTTCACCGGTTACTACTCACGTTCATTTTTCGGGATTTCCGACTAGTTTCTAACTAACTCGTACAGAGCCCTTAGTCATAAGCTGAGCCCGCGGCGATGTCGCGAGTAAAACGAGGGCTCAGTTCATGATTAAGGACTCCGTTCGAGTTCGAAACTAGTCGGGCAATGCCAACAAATGAACGTGAGTAGTAACCGGTGAACGTTAATTGATAAGTGATAAATCATTTCTAATACGCATGTGACTTCGAAAAGTTCGAACCCATAACCCAACCTTTGACTTGTCAGTCCAGTGGTTATACCACTAGGCTATCACTGCTATTCTTCAACCTCTTGGCTAACAGCTAAATACCAAGTACTGTTAAATAATATTCATAGTAATTATTAATTAGTCCGCGAAACGTGATAAGTGTCAAACACAAACTCATTTTTTTTATTTCAAATAGACCATATTAGAGGCACTTATGAAAAGTCAAAGCTAGGTGCACGGTTCTAGCGACCACATGAGGCTATCACATCACTAGTTGTGATCATTAGCCACGCCCTGAAATTCGTCTTCAATAAGGCGAGGGTATCTTTATAAACCAACGTTTATTAAACGGTTATATTATACCTGACCCTATCACTTTTAAAAGTCAATAGAAAGAGATGACAGTACCTCAGACTACAGTACCTCTGTTTTGTGTTGAGAATTAAGTAGGTACTCCATTGACACATGAAAGAAACACCCTTTTGTTTATGATAATAAATCCACAACTATTACCGCGGCATAGGATGAAAAAGGATTTTAAATTGCTTCTCTATATAAACTACTCAAAACAAAATAGGGCCCACACTAAGTTTATTTCGAATTTTGTCTTACAATAACTCAATAGGTAATCATTAGCAAAATGAAATGTTAAATTGTATAGTTGACATGTTTATGAGTCCTTATCAGTGTTTTGAGCAACAACTTTAGCGTTGTCTTCAAGTGGGTAGGCAGAAAAAGTGAAGTGCTTGAAAAAAACATTCAATGCACAAATTCTGTCCCTTGTGTTCTCAGTTTGATTCTAAGCGTTGTTGTTAAACGTCACATTCTTTAACTGCTTTGTTTGATCCCGGTATTAATCGTGATTATTATGCCTGGTTCTCGCCGTCATATGGACATGAAAACCGCAGCAAGAGCGGTGGCTATGCTTCAGGAGGGAGCGTCTCAAAGATCTGTAGCAATACCCATGGGTGTGTCGCGACGAGCTATCCGAAACGTGTGGGAACGCTTTCAGGGAACTGGGACTGTGGCTAGGAGACCTGGATCAGGAAGAGCTAGAGCCACAACTGCTCAGGATGACCGGTACATCAGGTTAACTGCGCGTCGAGAGCGTACTGTAACCGCTAGGGTCTTACAAAACCGACTGCGACACTCTACTAGTACACGAGTCAGTGATCAAACCATTCGTAATCGATTCCACGAGGATGGTCAACGTTCTAGAGTGGGTGTTGTTCGACTCAAACTGACAAGGGCCCATCGGGCAGCGCGCTTAAGGTATGCTCGCGAACATTTGGAGTGGACTATGAACAACTGGAGGACTGTACTCTTTAGAGACGAATGTAAAGTCAAGTTTTTTAGTGATGACAAACGAGTGCCTGTGTGGAGAAAACAAGGCGAGCGTTTCACAGAACAATGCATCCATGGAACTGACCGTTTCGGGGGACCCAGTGTTATGGTATGGGCCGGAATAAGCTTGGTAAGCAAAACTGAGCTGGTAATTCTGGATAGGGGTGCCGTAACTGCCGCAAGTTACGTTGACCGAGTAATACGACCTCATGTCATCCCATTTTCACAAAGAGTGGGCGCTGGCTTTGTTTTTATGCAAGACAACGCTCGCGCGCATACGGCCCGTATCACACAAAGAGCACTTTCCGACGCCCATATCACGGTTTTGCCATGGTCAGTCATGAGCCGCGACCTCAACCCGATCGAACATTTATGGGATCAATTAAAAAGAAGCCTCAAAGAGAACTACAGCCATGTGCATAGTCAACAAGAGCTCATAAACGCACTAAAAGTCTGTTGGGGGCGAATACCGGAGCAAAACGTTACTCATCTCATCAAAAGTGTACCAGATAGGCTCAGAGAGTGCATACGGAGCAGAGGAGGCCCCACTCGTTACTAAGCATAACATGTGTCAACACAGGGTAACAAAAAATAGTGATAGGCAAACATTATTGTTTTTGTTTATTTTGCGATAATTTTCCTAAAATGTGCTTTTTGTGTATAGTTTAAAAAAAATAAACAAATTTTACTATTGATTATGTTTATACATTTTCTCAATCCCTAACCCAAACATATCTATCCATAAAAACCAGTTAATTAATCATATTTTGAACTGAGAGCAAAAACACGTGGTGGGCCCTATTTAGTTTTGAGTAGTTTAGTATAAAACAAAGTCGCCCTCCGCGTCTGTCTGTCTGTTTATCCGCGAACTCCTTCTAAACCACGCCACGGATTTTGATGCAGTTTTCACCACCAGTTAGATATTTTTCACAGATGGTTTATTTAAATACAACATCAGGAAATAACCTCAAAACACTCAATTTGACAGAGGAGATCATGGATGATATATATAATAAACCCTAATTAAGTTTATTTGTTAATATAAAGTAAAGAATATTTTGCAACCAAGTCACCGAAAAGTAAATTTATATATTTATATTTTTTTGAAATTTAATTTATAGCCGTGTGAATCCGGGGCGTGTCGCTATTATCGTCTAAATTCGTGCATGGCAGTTGATTTTGTATAACATCTGAGGTACAGAATTTAACCCATTCGCTGTCCAGTGAATTTCGGCAATTGTTTAACTACCTATTGTGTCTGCTTTGTGAACAGGAAACCTGTTAATTAAGAGGCATTTTAGGTACACGAGGTTTTAAGCGCGGGTTTGAATTTAGGGCCAAGAATCATGAATAACTCTTCGAATAGGAGGAATATACAATAATACTTCTTAACAATAAAAATCTATTGTGTCTGCTAATTAGCGAGTCAACACATTTCGTGAAAGATTCCAATATAAAATGGCGTGATTGTTTTTCATTTAATATTATAACTTTAAAATGGCGTGACTCATTTCTTCCCCGAAAATATCAAACTCTTCGGTTTCTCTTCCACTTCAAGTTACATAAACCATTTTCCTTTCGCAAAACATACAAGACAAGTTACGTCACAACACACTATTTTCACTGCTTTGGGGCGTTCACTCGACAAATATATAAGTGCGAACTTACTCTAATGTAATTTGGCTTCCATTCGGTTTGCAGTCAAAGGCTGTCGAGTAGCTCTTAAGCTGATTAACCTTTTGAAGAATCTACTTGTTTCTCAGTATAACATACCACTACCCTTTCATTAGAGCCTTTGAGGAATCACATTTATGTGATAATATGGTTTGTTATTTGGTGTCTTTCATTATGAATTAGATGGTATTTCGTTCTTTTGGTAGATCATAGATGCGATTTATTTATGGCGGCAACCCTATTACGGTTAATTACAAAAAAAAAACATTGGATACATTCAAGATAAATCTTTGAAAAGCATTAACGCATGCTTAGCGAACTCCGAAGTTACAATATTAAATGGAAAAAAGAATACGGTCGCGAACAGGATTCGAACCTGCGCCTCCCGGATGAATACTCCAGGCGCTCTGACCACTAAGCCATCTCGACAGTCGAGACCGTATTCTTTTTCCATTTAATATTGTAACTTCAAAACATTGGATACCTAAATATATTAAACAAATAAATGGCATGAGTGTATCACATTGGTACCTCATATTTTTTGTAATTAAGATAAATATGTACTAATATCGAATATGTATCTTAATAACTGTACTTACCTATTTTTATAATCAATATTTATATTTAGGTAATGAATTTAACAATATTAGTACAATACTTATATATGTACATAATAAATAAAAATATTTACAAAAATAAAACCTAAATTATATTAACTACACTACCACTAAAAGAAAGAGAGAGATTTTTTTTTTTTTCTTTTAATAACTTAATTACATCTGCCCAAAAAAGGAGTGTTATGTTTTTAGGGTTCATGTATATATATGTAAGTTTGTGAGTTTCTTTGTTCCACCATAACTCCTAAAAGCCTGTAACGATTTTGATGTATGGGGTATTGCAAGAATCCATATATTGTCCCGGGTAGCATCGGCTAGTAATATTTAAAAATGGCAGGCTTTAATTTTTTTAATTAATTTCATCTTGTATCCTTAGATAATTTATTTGTCTTTAAACCTACCTAATATTACTTTTTATTGTATGTATTCATTCTTATCTACATGAGAATATCATGAACAGAAAATGGAGTAAACTTTTACCTTCAAGTTTTGCAACTTTACACTTATTTACGGTATTTGGCTAAACCGCAAGCAACTTCTCGAATTTGTATCTCTTTTGGGAGTAATGTACAACATTTTCCCAACTCTAAGGCGGCTAAGTCATATATGTGAAATAGACTTGAATATTAAGTACGCCAATATGTTAGGAACTGTAGTTGGGTCAACTAAGTTTTAAATATACATGTGTGTCAATATATATATATATATAGTTTTTTTTTTACTTGGTTATCTTTTAGAGTCTAGAAAATGAAAAACCATTCCAAGTATTATCAGAGAATTTCACAATTCTGCGCTTGCAAATTGGCTAATACAATTTAGAATATTTTGAGATCGTAGATTTTGAACATCTTATTTTTCGATATATTCTGTTACTTATTAGTGAGGTACTGAATACATCCTCGATTTTTAACAGTATAGTAAAATAATTGTGGTGTATTATAATAAAATCTACGTGTTGACACAGCACCAGACTGTCACATTTTTTATACATAGTACCTATATATAATTATGTCAATAAATATGCCACAAGCCTATTAGGAACATTCGAGGTTGTATTATAGTCCCATTGAATAATTAGCTGCAAAATACATAATATCCTATGAATTATGTCGTCTATCATTATTGGATGACAGCTCAACATTCTGTTCTTGTCAGATTGCTGTTAACGTAATTTTGCTTTACAAATGATTGTTTTCTGTTAATTTAATTAAATAGAGGTACCTACCATAACCAAATGAGGTAAGGTTTAATATTTCAGTAAATAGATGCGAAAAAATACTTAGACGTACGTTTCGACCACGGGTGCTTCGGGAAGTATGTGTGTCACTGCGGTTACTGCCCCGAGGTCGCACACGCTGGGCGAGCGATCTCTCGCTTCCATCCGTGATAAGACACATGGTCGGGAGTGAGAGCGCATGGGGAGCCGTCGCCAACTTCTGCGACAAGGTGATGCTCGAGAGAGAGCGGAAAACCCCGCTCATCCCTGCCGCAGAAGGCAAGCCAGGTACCGGAGGGCGCTCAACGATCTCCGGCCACCGTGAACCGTGTACTGAGGGCGGCTGGCATGGGTGATTCGCCGCCCGATCAGCAGTCCGGCTACGGCCAGAGACGGCCACGAACGTGCCATATAGGGAGTTGTTCGAACAAGCTAACTGTGGCCAACCTGCACAAATCCCGGAGTGGATCTTAACCTACCGAGGTCGCGGTGATAGCTGCAACGACCCCGGGACCTCGGTAAAGGTTGGAGCAGGACCGTGTTGTTTTTAGTCGGTAGGAGTCCGGCACAGCGTCAACAATAAAATCAAAAAAAAAGAAATCAAGCGGTACAGTGATCCAACATTAAAGATCTTTATTATATAGATCACACATAAAATAACGTTCTTTAGGCGTTACAGACGAAGATTAAACACCCCACTAAATGAACTAAACATAGTTAAAAGCATATAATTTTCTTCTTAGTCTTATTACTAAAATTATTTTAATGCTTCCAATCCTTTATATAATAATATTTCAATAAATAAATCTTTTGTTGTCGGCCATCAACGACAAAAGTCGCTGAACAAATCCAAATTTATAAAATGCCTGAGCTCATAAACTGTTCATCAAACTGACTGGAATACAAAACATTACAATTTCGTCATGATACAAATACAGCAAATGAAAAAATATTGAAGCATTTGCTGTATTTGTCGACTGTAGTGATAATTATTGTGAAGATGAAAATCTTAGCACAATAATCAGCACTACAGTCAGTGCAGTTTTGAGATATGTTAATCGACTTGTGTTACTGACTGTAGCACATACACACACTACAGTACTACCTAAAAGAATTAGGAATAAAATACATTATCATAATTTCACCATTAAATCAAAACAAAAGGTCATTAACCGCTTTAATTTAATGTTCTAATTACGATTATCGGTACCTCAACTGATGTTTAACCTACAAACCTAAATTCTTTCGCATGAAAAACTGTTTCTATGATTAACAAAGCTATTTACATATTAACAGCTAATTTGTACGTAAAAATCTCATTTTACTCACTTTCGCACTCATTTACGATTTATGGAAATCGTTAATCGGGTGACTTTATGATTCAAAGCTTTGGTGCTCATACATGTTGTTAAGTTCGTAATTAAAACGACTGCCCAAAAAGGGAGTGTTACGTGTTTAGGGTTTATGTATGTATTATGTTTGTGAGTTTCTTTATTCCCCCATAAAATCATATATCAAAGTCAAACTTCTTTGTTTTATCAGTCATTTACGACATCTCTTAACCTTCATTTAAAGTTAAAACCTCACAATAATGACACAATTACTCCAAATCCCTCTGAAATTGGATTGCCGAATTCTCTAATAAAACATCTCTAACGAAGAATTAAGGCCAATTTCACACGGTAACACAGTAGATGCTGCATAAAACAGACGGCGGTGGTGTTCTAGCCTAAGCATGTTAAACGCCTGTTAACCCGGTTCAATCAGCCGAAAGCTATCTGCTATAGCGCCGAGTCGCTTGAGGATCACATTGGAACGTTCCAGCTGTGTGTACCAGAAGCACAGATATGTGGAGGAGATGCATATTTTAATACCTCCGTCACTGTTGATTTCAAAATTAGAATGCATTTTTCCATGCTGTGGAATGGATATGTGATCTATTAGAAACAGATGCAGTCACTAATCCGTTTGTATGCAATAGGCTTACCACCTATTATTTAAGACAAGCGATTAAGGCATCGGACTAATATAAGAGTGAAACAGTACATCTCTGCCTACCCTTAGGGGTGTCATATATGTTATATTTTTAAAACGTATGTAAAGTAAACACTAAAGTAAAATTTGTGGATAGAAAAATATAATTGCGATCGGGGTCGGAAACCGCACTTCTTGGATCAGTACAGAGCATTTGGAGTACCGATCCATGAGGTGTGAATTCATACTACTTGCAGTAGTAAATGTCCCTTCAAGAGAAATATAACTATACCTATATGCCCAGTATAGGGCATCGGCAAAATGTGGGTGTAGTCTGCCTACCCTTTCAGAGAATACAGGCATGATACTATGTTTATTCCAACTTCATTATGAAAATCGCCTCGTTGGTCTAGTGTTTCCATGCGCGACTGCTGAGCACGAGACCCTGGGTTCGATTCCCAGGTCGGGCAAGGTGTTATTGGGTTTAACTGAAAGGAAATTCTCAGTAGCAGCCCGCAGTTTGGATTTGTGCCCGGTAGATAGCACTAGGCTCACCACCATGGGACTTAATAACAGTATTGGTGAAATGTGGGTGAATAACTATGTAGTCTGCCTACCCTTTCAGAGAATACCAAAATTATACTATGTTTATTCCAACTTCATTATGAAAATGTATGAATGACAATGGTAACCAAGCACGTATTCTATTATGCGTTTTACGGATTTATTGTAATTAACTATAGAAATGCTTTCCCGGAATACGAATTACGCGACCATTTGTATTCAAGGTCGCTTAGGCGGAATATTAAATGTTTATCTGCTAACTGAGTTGTTGTTTCACGAATAGAATTTCGAAGAAAATGTGTGTGTACATGAATACTATTCACTGTGGATGAGTACCAAGTAGTTGGAAATCACAAAAGTCCAGGATATCGGTAATCACGTAATTACTTTTTGGTGGCTGAGTTGCCCGCGTCCGTAGGAGTGCACCCTTAAAATGGAATGCCTACACGTGGCCCAAAGGTGGGGCAAAACAGGCAACACAACTCGGGTGGGAGGCTTCGGCCGCGGCTGGTTACCACCCACCGGACGAAGCCAGGCTGCGACCTAGTCATGTTTCGGGATGCAGTCAGTGTGCAGCAACTCCCCAACTATCGTTCTACTCAACCACACTACTTAAAGCGAATAGATTTATTTTGGATCTACGTGCTCCATCCTCGGCCTCACCATCGTTTATCATCAGGCGAGTCGGTGGCAAAAAGTAAACACATTTTTGTTAAAAAAAAAAACTAACTGTTTTGGGCGGGACACCTGGCTAGACGAAGCGTTGAAAGGTGGTGCAAGGCGTTGACAGAATGGTGGCCATGATCTGAAAAGCGACGAGTTTGACGTCGAGTAGCAATATGGGTCGACACATAGTTAGCGTCGTGTTGGGATAAGGACACAACTAGATGACGGTGGCACAAGACCGAGGAGAGTAGCACTAGCCAACAGGGCCTATACTTAGCAGTGGGTGAAGTGAGGCTACGGATGATAATGAAGATGCGTATTAAGGCTACTCATACTTCTCCCATCGTCATTGGCGAAATCACACATCAAAGTATAGGAAACACAAAAGAATACAAATGAATCTTTTAAACGCATGCTAAAGAACTCTAAATATATAAATATTTGTTGAAAGAAATATAAAAGAAGTGTTCGGAATAGTGAGCAGAGGTCAGGACGGCTAAGTTGTCAGAACGCCTAGAGAATTTGTCCGGGAGGTGCTGGTTCAAATCCTACTCACGGCCGTATTTTTCATTCCACAAAAAATTATAACACTTATGAAGTCTAGTAACACCAATAAGTTTTGATAATAAAGCGATTCAATCGAAGACTTATCTACATAACAAACATTCGGTGAAACACTGCAAACATAGAATAGAATATATATAGTATATAGTATAGGGACCAGTATAGGGACTGAATTGATTGCAATGACGTCGCCATAAGACGTGTTAAATATGGAAGAAAAATTCGCGGTGGTGAGCAGAGGTCGAGATGGCTTAGTGGTTAGAGCGCCTGGAGTATTCATCCGGGAGGCGCAGGTTCGAATCCTGTTCGCGACCGTATTCTTTTTTCCATTTAATATAATAACTTTAGAGTTCGTTAAGCATGCGTTAATGCTTTTCAAAGATTTATCTTGAATAGAATAGAATATCTTAGGTTTTCGCGATCACTACACATTATAATAAAACTACTTTTAACCGTATTAATCATAATCATAATCATAAGAAGTAATTCACAATCATAAGAAGGACCTTCTGCGACCACGAACGCTGCAAAGTGTTTGAAACATCAGGAAAAACAAAAACCAATAATACACGCGATTAATCCGGTTAAAAGTTATTTTATTATTCTAAGAATGTAAATATATTTCTTTCATCACGTTTCTTCTACTTTTCCAATTTAAAAGCTCTTTTCGGTGAAGTAACTACCATTGCTCTTTATCCTCTGCTTTCATTTTGACCTTTTGTTACATCACGACCTACTTTCTCCTTCCTTTTCTTGTATAAAGCTTCGTCTTCATCACGTTCGCCTATGTGAAAAACATACAATCCTTTTCAACAAAACCACTTATCCACCCATTGAGTACAAAGCGAAGATGTCATAGTTGTCGATCAAAGTGATTCGTGTCCTGTCTGCCTGTTGGTATTGCGTCAATACTGTGTACTGGTACCGGCTTATACCGATACTATGAATCTTAAGAACCGCTCGATGCCTTCAATTGTTTGTGACGTAACTGTAGCTGATCGATGCTGGGACAGGGCGAAAGGGCATCGCAATTTTATTCGTACGTGAATAGGGTTTGGATTCGTAGCGTTCTGTGGATCTGCCAAGTTTTTTTGGGAAGTCAACTGTGTTACTTAACCAGGATTCTTTCAATAACTGGTTAAGACTCTTAAAATGACGTCTACTAAGTTGATTACCTAATGTTTTATCTAGATTGAAAATACAGCTCGTCTCCACTTAGAGCACACAAAAAGACACCATAAAATTATATATTCTCACACTAACGAGTTGTCTAAAACTTTTTGGAAGTTTAACTTCATTTAAGTTTGACAATACAACTTTTCAGTTCAGGAGCTTCAGTTTTCTTTTATCTCTTACTTGTTATATGTCTGCGGGTAAGTAGTAAATAGAAAATTTGGAATTGGGGTCAGTTAGGTTTAAAAAAGTTTAAAGTTTAAAAGTTTATTTGGAACAATTTATGTTTACACGAAAACAAAAGAAAACGAAGATAGCTACAAAAGTAAAATACTGTGGCGCAACTATCAACGCCCAACTAAAATTATGTTAAATTACATTTTTGTTCCA
The DNA here is from genome assembly GCA_935421205.1 of Xylocampa areola. Taxonomy (NCBI): domain Eukaryota; kingdom Metazoa; phylum Arthropoda; class Insecta; order Lepidoptera; family Noctuidae; genus Xylocampa; species Xylocampa areola. The sequence goes on from OW285215.1 coordinate 13,190,314, forward strand.
GAATTATGATGAGGAAAGTAGCTCTAACATGTTTATTAAAAAAATTACAATAATTAATAAAAAAAAAAAAAAAAGAATATACATAACCAATTGGGGTCTGTTAGGTACATAATACTAAGTAACTGACGTGAAAAGCAATTTATTTTATTTTTCTTTAGTGAGAACTGCTCGTTTTACCAACCAGCTTTATATCAGATAAAACTTATATATTTGTTATACCGAACGACTATCTCGGTCCATCAAAACTGCGGATAATCAGGCACCCAAGACATTCTATCTGAAGAATGAGATCGGGAATGTTCGTGCGTATTCGGACGACCACCGATTCGATGGCGAACATCTGAGAAGTAGTCCGAAATACGTCTGGAATGTTCCTCGATTCTTGAATGAAGTGCCACAAATATTTCTATTCACGACAAGATTCTTGTAGACGAACTACGCGCAGAATCTGCAATAATTGTGTCTTTAGCTTTATAAATAAAATAAAAAGCTTTAAATTAAAATTAAATAATTATTGTATATAATATTTATTCATATATATGTGTATTTAAACAGTTATATTATTGAACCCTTATTCATGTACTCGTGTGTATTTTATTTAAATGTATTTGTAATATATATGGATATTTATGTAGATATTAAGTTTAATATGTAGCCAATAGTTTATTCAGTGTTTATCTCTTTTTTTTTACTTTCTGACACACTTAAGTCTACTTTTCTTTATTTTCTCGCAGGTCTGCTAGAAGAGATTTCTTAAGAAATAAGCAGCACCTTTGTACTTATATTTCCTATTTCTTCCACTCTATTTCTTTACTCTTAATGTGTGTACATAAACTATTAAAAAAAAAATAGTTATTTTTTTATTTATAAATGAGGTACACATTATAATAAAACAACTTTTAACCGGATTAATCGCGTGTATTATTGTTTTTTTGTTTTTCCTGACGTTTCGAACACTACATATAATTGATAAATTCATAAAATTATTTTTGTCTCTGATATTATGAATTTATCAATTATATGTACGGTAGACTGAAATAATTTTAAATAAACTGTTGAGACACCTGACACCTTAGTCCTCCTGCGACCACGAACGCTGCAAAGTGTTCGAATATCTACTCTCTTATACTTTGTCTTACCTAGTTGAAAATAAATGCTTTAACTTCCTGGTACGAATAGTGCAGTCGTATTTTAAATGAGCACAATATACATAATGGATTAGTAAGTTATAAAATGTTAATAGTTTAAAAGATTTGTTAACTAATGTTAAAATCTAGACAGAAAATAAGCATATGTAAGAATCGAAGCTGATGGCGGTCTGTAGTTTCTGCGTACCCCCATACGGAGAAAGGCATGAGTTTATGTATTCCATTAATGTCTATGTTCTAATATAATTTATAAATATACTTGAGTTACCTCAGACTGCAATACACCTCCGTCCTATACGTCCTCCTCCCCTCTGAAAGAACTTTTGTAGTGGGTTTCAGAATTTCATATTAAACTATTTACTTTTTCTTTGTACCGACATCAGAAGGCTAATAAACTTACCTGCTGGCAATTATTAGTACTGCTAGGAAAAAAAAAAGTTTCTTGTGAATGCTTTGTTGGTTTGTTTGTTGGCTAAAGTGGTCGCAAATGCAGCTGCCGGCTGGGAGATCTTGATCTCGATTCCGGATAAATGTTATTGAGTTTACTGATAAATTCTTAATATCTACTATGTTTCAATTTGACAGCAGATTAACTGTTGGTGTATCATACATTCGTAATATATTATTACCCACATGGTCTGGTTGTTTAACAGGACTCATATAAGAAAATTATAGAAGCAACACTCATCCGCACACTTCTCGCGCCCGTGTTCCGTCCACATCAACGCCCCATCTAGCGCCCATTTATCTCCTATTAAACCGATACGCTATTAAATACCGTCTTACGAACATTTATAGCCGTCGATACGAGGAAAATAACCTATTACATTGGCCACATTGCTCCCTAGAGGAAGCTATCAATCGGCTCATTGGCGTCCCACGCTTATTAGCCATGTTTCGGAGCCGTAGCATCGTCGCTTTTGCTATATTATCAACTTTGCTACCACCTAGTAATTTATGTTCGCCTGGTACATTGCCGACGATTTTTTTTTTAAGTATTGTGTGGTTATTTAGTTAATTATTCCGCGTTTTATGTCCGCTTTATATTATTAATGAATCATGTCGTCATTACTATATTAATTGAAAATAATATTTAAAAAATGAAATTATTTGTTCTTATTAAATTGGCTTTTATTTAATATTACCTTGACTGTACAGTGTAGGTTCTTCTATTTATTGTCAAATTCGGTTACCTCACCAAGAAAAAAAAAGCATCCTTTTTTAATAATTTATGACTATATAGACACTTACTAAGATGTATTCGTGTGTTAGTTTTAATTAGTAAAACAGTATGCAGGCACGCGGGAGGCCGAGCATACTCATTCGTATGCACATAAGTTTAATAAAGCCCCTGTTTTACATGGCCTGAAAATATGTGGTGCCTCCACTGTTTACATATTCTTTGTAAATTTTGTTAACCGACTTCCAAAAAGGAGGAGGTTATCAATTCGGTTGTCTTTTTTTTTAAATATTTCTGGCCGTCTTCAGAAAGTAAGAGTTTGTCAATTCAATTGCTAAGTTAAGTATTTCTGTTTGTTTCAGAATCGTAACCATGCCAGGAAAGTCCTAGAACATCGCAGTGTAAATAAATAGGTCTATTACTAAAGCAATAATTCGTTTAAAACGTAGAAACCCCATAGTGACGCTATATAAAGTGCTTTTAAGCAATAGATTTAGTGTTACTAATAAAATTAAAATCTTCCATTATTAAACGTAACTTTAATCTAAAATGTGACGTGACTGTTACTGTTAATACAACTATCAAAATGGTCTTTATTGTAAAAGTAATAAAGTTTCAATTGCAACAAGAATTTTCAAGCCTCGCTTCACAGCGTACAGTCGACGGCGGAAGTGAATAGCTGTGTCTTAAATAAAATAATGTTAATAAGAAGATGCCGCAGCGCGCGCCGACGTCCACAAACTTGATGCGACCGTTCGTGGTGTTGGCCCTGCCCGGAATGTATTTGCTGTATAAGTACAACCAGTACCGTCAACAGCAGATGGAGACCGCGCGGCGCCGAGTCACCGAGCGCGAGCTTATGCACCTTAACACCAAAATCGTAAGTAATGTAGATAATAATTAATTATATGAAAATTTTGGAAAATATTTGCATAAGTATGTTTTTGAGGCCTTCCTCTCTATAGTTGATGAGCAACCTAGTTTAAAAATATATACCCAATGTTAGGATATTTCACTTAAAAAACTCTATAAAAGCTTTATTATAAGCTTTTATAAGCTTTATATAAAAGGTTTCGTACCTCTTATGGAAAAAATGAACCTTTATAGTAACCGTACCACTGAAGGTCTGCTATCTGTTTGTGAAGACCTGAGAAGAAGGGTTTTAAGCAGATTTTTTGTTAAAAAATGGCAATAGTGCTAACATTCCTTAAAAAAATATTGCTTAAAACCCACCATGACATGTTAAAAACAAGCCTTGACTACGAAATCAGTTCAACGAAGGCGATGATAACTATAGTAGGGTTTATACGTGACGGAGTGATGTATTTTTATGAGCCAGAGGGAGAGCTTCATAAAAACACATAAAATAGTAGGTGGCTATCGTATAAGGTGAATAAATGCACTACCCTTAGGTCTCTGTGTTATTTTTACTACCATTACAGTAGAAACGAGCATATTTTTATTTATTACCGTTGTAAATCTCTCACTATAACGGAAATAATATGTTTATTATGCTACTTTAGTACCTACTTTATTTTTAAATCAACTTAAGATTAAAAAATAACACATGCGTGATGTTTGAAACTTATTTTTAACGTAATTTGGTAGAAATATGTTATGTATAAAATGTGCAAAGGGGTCGAAAAGCCCCTTAAGTGGGCACGTACTACAAGTCAAACTAAATAGCTTGTCGAAGTCGCAAACAGAAATTATTAATAAAAACTTCTTTTTCAAGACTTTTGTTACCGACTGTCCTTTATATTTGGTCTAGTTTTTGTTTCGTTTTGCATGAAGTTTTTGTTGTGGTATTTCAGTAATAGGGGCAATATTTAGTGGTGCAATTAATTCATGATTAGCATTTACTACGTTATTATAGTAAAACGTATTTTGCTGTTTCTTATTTTCTTGATGAAACGTTATTATTCATTCACATTCTTTCTATTGTAACTGATAGCCTGAATCATCACACTGCTAGCCTAATAGTATGCCATAGATTAAATATATATAAATATTTCAAACATATTAAAGCAGGCATAGCAAAAAAAATATTAAAAGAAATATACTGTCCTGAACAGGATTTAAACCTACACCTTTCAGATAAATACTCTGAAAGTCTGAACTAAGCTATCGCAACCTCTACTTACTATAGCGAAAATGTGGAAGAAGAAATCGATTGAGTGAGCAGAGATCGGAGTAGCTCAGTTGGCAGAGCGCTTGGAGTATTATCCAGGAGTCGCAGGATCAAATCCGGCTCAAGACCATATTTTTCATTCCACAAAAAAAAATAGTTTTATAGTTAGACTATCATGCGTTTGAAAAACCCGAACGTAGCGCTTTGATTCCATGTTCCTTACAAGAACCGCTAAACAGTGGAATGCGCTGCCAGAGTAAGTCTTCCCCGATAGCTATATTCTGGGTTTCTTCAAGACGCGAGTGAATCGGTTTCTTCATTATCGCTTAACATCAGGCGAGATGGTGGTCAAACGCAAGCCTTTAAGGTAATAAAAAGAAAAAAAAGAATATAAATACAGGGGTAAACAGTCATACCCAGAACGATAAATAATTTGTTAGGAGCTGAAGAAAATACACAAATATAATTTAATTAGAACATAGGTAACCCCTCTTGTTTTCAGGTTATGTTGGAGATTAACTTGGTTTTCTTGATGCTACTTAACGCTACCACGGCAAAGCGCTTTAAAGGAGACGTTTCTCTTAAAAGCGACAGTGGGAAGTTTAAAGATTAAAGTACTTAGTTTTCTGAGAGACGCTTATTAGACCCATCGTCGTGAAGAGTTGCGCAGTGTTTTTGAACTCGGAAACTACATGTTATAACGTTTTTTTTTCATAATGCTACCTTCTGACCGTATTTCGGTCACGGCGGCCTATCTCCACGGAGATCGGCCGAAGTACGCAGGAGATATTATAGTGCACAAGTGTTTTTGTAAACATAGGTTCACTCCTTCTTCCTTCACTCTCATAGTCTGATGGGACGGCAATCCGACACGACCGGAGAGAGATCAGGCGCAGGACCGACGGCTTTACTTGCTCTCGGAAGCAAGTGGGTGTCACACCACCAACTTCCAAACTCCGAGCTACTACTGAGAATTTATTAGCAGAAAAATCGAATAGGAATCGAACCCAGACCCCGGAACAATTATCTGTAGATCATACAAATATTTTCTCCGTGCAGGAATCGAACCTGCGACACGCGGCGCAACATCCGGTCTCTCGACCTCACTAACCGCGACGTTAAAGATTATGATGTGCAGATGGGTGTGCAGACCAAGTCGATCCATGCACACAAACAAGTTACACGAGTCCCAACAAAATACATAATACCTACTATATTAATAGCCCATATAACGAAAGCTCACACCAAAAAGTACCCAACCAACTTCCCATGACCTCAACCCGTGAAATGGACTGTCAAGCAACCGGAATCCATCACCCCCTTATAAATAAAGTCGTTTTGCAAAGGTCAGTTGTACAAAAAAGCTAAACGTCGGTGGTCGACATGTAGGCAGACTGGGTGTGGTAACCACACGCGATGTGGCGACCACAATGGCTTTCCCATGACTCAACTATTCCCAAGAAATTCATAGTATTCATGTAGTCAGCCCGTAATTTGCAATAGCGAACTGTGTGAATGTGAATAGTTTCATCATGTCGAAACTTTTAGTATTTTGTGCTATATTTTTGTTTGAGTTTGAGTTTACTATTATTGTGTGAATAATAAAATTTTGGGCGATGCAAAACCTCATGTGGTCACCAGTGATTAATGAAAATAATATTTATTTTACTGTCGGCTACTGTTTGCCATAATATTATTACCTCTCCATTAGTTGGAAGGCTAATAGTCACAATGAATGATCTCGTACCTTGCGATTTCTAAGAAATTTCCTACCAAGCACGACCAGGATGTGTATTTGATTATCTTGGATCAATTTCGAATTGATAGTCACTTCGTATTATATTGCGACGTATATTTTGCGAAGCTGTAATATACGACGTATAGTGACCATCAATTTGTTGGTAGCCGAGATCGCCAATTGGTACGCGGGATCACAAATATGGTTATATAATCAGTTCCCCACTGAAATCAACCTAAGACATTATGCTACCTGAAAAAACTACTACAGCATAAGGTTCGTCAAAAAGTGCTTGGAATTTTTTGTACTCGGTACACTGTGATCAAACCTGGCATGTACCAATATGACATTTTCAATGTCATATGTACTTTCTTAGTAAATCTAGGACATCACAGACATACGGTGGAGGAAAAAATCGTGAGGAAATCTGGACGCGAGGAGACCATTAATGTCTGAAATCGGCAACCTGCAGTGAGCCAGCGTGGTGATCAATGCTGTATGAGAAAAGGCCCTTGCTCTACAGCGGGACAGTTATGGACTAGTTATGTTATGGTACTATTTTATCGTAAAGTTAAATCTTGTCGCTCTCTATAATAGATAAAACAATATCTACCTACATTTTACATACATAGCTCTATGGAATGGTAAACAATTCAGCGGATGCCGACGATGTCACTGACTATCTACTCGTATCATCGCCAAATGCACGGATCACGGAACAAGGTTTCAGAATTTTAATCAGGATATCTCTACGCATATCTATTGTTACCTTGAAATCTAGTATTATTCAATAAATTAACATATTAAATTCAGGCTTACAGTTCTACGGAATTATTCATTTACAAAACTGGACAAATAAATCGTTTTGGGTGACGTCATACTGCGGACAAAAATTCACTGTAGCGGATGTCCAGTGACAAAAAGGTAACTACAAAAAAATTACCTGTCAACGGAACAGAAGCAACAAATCTATGATTTTAAACTGAACGTGCAAACAAAAATGTGCGGGCTGTCTCTATTTTTGGGGTTTTATTGTAGCTTAAAAATTCGACGTTACATCGCTACCGAAAATTTAGGTAGCAAAATATACGAATAGAGCTATTATGTACATCCTACAGTTAATATTTACACTCACATTTGTTTCACACACACCAAAGCCTTTGATTAAACTAATGATTTAAAACTTTAAATTCATGGTGGCATTTTGCTTAAAATAATTACTGAACTATATCAAAGGTTGCATGAATATTAAAGAAAGATAGTACTTTTAAATGTTTATACGGGGCCCATAAATGTTCATATTTTAATGGTTGTCGAACAACCCAATCACTGACACACTCAAGTGTACGGTTCCCTCACGACGGTTTCCTTAATCGTTTTATGCACGTACAAATTAATTTTTAATACGCACATCACTAAATAAGGTGTGGTTTCTTTGGGTTGTAACCTCTGTGTGACTTTTACTAATGGTCATACCCCTGGCATATCGCATCTCTAAGATTAATAAAAAAAAAACAGAACACCAAACATAAAAATATTTTATTCGATAGAGATATTAACATAAATACAGAATCGTCTACCTAAGCAACGAATGAACAGTCTACAACACACTACATAGACTAAATAAGTAAGTAAACAGATTTTATGTTCTTTTAAAAGGTCAAGCGCCTTGTAGGCCTAGTTTATGGGTCTACGAACGGTGTTCAGTTGACTGTAATACTTAATATCACGAACATAGTTCGGTGACCACAGGCCCCTGACCGTCACGCGATTTCCTTGATCATACATCATGACTGATTACAGATGAACGACGATTAGTAGTTCGTGGGTGTGTTTTATTTTTTGTATTTTATTTTGAGCAATGTAATCTTTGGAAAGCCTCTGGAAAATCACACGAAGATACATCCCAACACCAGTAAGTAGATCTTCGTAATCACGTGTTAAAACGAATTATAACTTAAAGCTGTTACATTGCTCAATGCTGGGGGGAGGGGTTCGTGGCAAAGTAGCACCCACACAGATTAATCGATAAAGGTTAACATATTAAATAAATAAACAAAATGTCGGTCAAGACATGGTCAAAACTCGAATATACAAAGTCAGCCATAAGTCACATGACTTTCTTTTTCGAATCTTATTGGTGCCTTGCATCAAATAACAGCCCGCATAATAAATTTTATAAACGAACCTTTTCATTGCTACCAACTGTTACAAAGTATCAATTTATCGATTGTTGTCTAAAATTACAGTTATACATATATAAAAAACAGTGTTTTAAAACTGTTTGGAGACTTTTATCATGGATTGTGAAGCTGGGGATTCGTATCTGTGTATTTAAGACGAAACAAAATATCTTTGTTTTTTTTACGTAAAATATAGTACAACTAATTTACAATATAAATTTATGCTAGCTATTTAGCTATAAAGTTATGAATTTATTAGGATCAGACTATTTTGTAAACATCATGGTAAAGATTATACATTTTAGTTGAATATCTTTGTTATTTGTGGCTGCTAATATGTGGTACTCTGCTTTTTGTTAGATAATTACCAATTTGAATTTAGAAACATCAAAAGCAATTTTCAATTATTATTTTCTTTATTTTTAGGTTCATGTTCTGAGACTGTTATTATAATATATCGTCAAAAATTAGTTGAATATTATAGACTGTAACTGTAATGCAAAATATAATAGGTAATGCACAATTTGAAATCTAATATATAAAGTTAAAAGTTTTTTAGTTGTTAAGGATGATTTATCAGATGGTTTCGAAATAATTATAATCTAAGTTTATATTCGAATATAAACAGAAGTGGGCTTCTGCTAAAAGAACTAATGTCTATTTTAATAGTTAATGGTAAATAATAGAAGATAATGGTATCTGTTTTGTTGTTAATAAATATGTTCTAAAGCGAGTTGGTGAAAGACCTACAAACAATTTCTCTATGATCAGTGATCGATCATCAAACGCAGTAAAACTGAAGACTTTAACTATTGAAAGATCTAGTAGTGAACTTTCGTTTGCTGTTAAACTGAACTTAGAAAGAGACGGTCATCTGACATCAGCTGAACAATTAACAAAAATTGAGTAGGACTCAAAACATAGAAGATGTGTTTAATAACCTTCTAATATCATCAAATCCTTATATTACAGATATTTCGAAAAAACATATAAATTGATAAAAATATTACAAACTTGTGAATTGGGGTTAAATAAAGCTGTAGTTTAATTTAATCCTATTTTTTTTTTATTCCATCAGCTTTGGCAGTTTCAGTTTAATCTATAGATCTGAACAAAATTTTTAGAAAATCCGCTCCTGTACGTCGGTCCCGGTTGTCAAATTAAGATCTGTTGTATGACAGACGTTACGGGTGGTCAGAGGCGTGGAAATCTGACAACAGTCATACTACGAGATACCTGTCGTGTTACCCAGGTGTATAGAATTTTTTTTTCGACTTTTTAGTTCGGCTAGTTACAAAAGCGTGATTTAAATTTTTTTAAACTATTATTTATTAAAATTTATATTTTCTGGTATATATGACCTTATACAAAATATACTAATATATATCGCAAAAGTTATTTTTATTTTATAACTTATACATTATTCTAATTTCCTATAAAACAAGTGCCACGAAATCGTATAAGATACATTTTAAATATGTATAAAACAAGACATTAATTCGCTGTTCTCCTAGTTTATTTAAAATTGCATTTCGTAACGCCTGCTATTTCATCGGTACTTATTTGCTGCACTGCTATTGATTTTTAGTTACATTCATTTAATATTCTCCAAGGACGTATGGTAATTTACGGAATAGTTTATTTCGTAGTGACTTGTCAAATTTTTTTATTCGAACGAATAAAACATTTCATTAGCTATTGTTACAATTATAAAACACCAATGAAAAATATAATAAAAATGTTTAACCTGTTGTATAAGTTAGTAGTTTTAGTCGGCCAAATCTGGTAGGGTATAAACCCTATGATAGATTTCCACATATAAAAAAACTAAAACTCCTAGTTTCAATAGCGAGATGAGTTTGTTCTTGACTCTAGTCTAGGTAGAGGTGACAGCGACAAAGTCGACGATAGAATGCCCAGAAGAAGCCTGTTCACTCTAACATTGAAGAGATTAGGGTTAAATGCGTTCGGAAACACATACGCTGCTAGAGAGTTCCACTCCTTTGCTGTGGGCATTAAAAAAGACGTTTGGAAACGTTTAGTGTGAATTGGTGGAATAGCAACAGTGTAGGTTGTATTGTAACTTGCAGTGCGTCTGGATGTCCGATCGTAGAAAGGGGCTGGTGGGATGAGGGCGTGGAGTATTAAGTATTTTTGTACTTAATCTAACAACGAAAAAAATTCAATTTAATTGATTTATTTATTATTGAATACGATTGTACAGAGGCGGACTTAAGGCCATAGGCATTCTCTGCCAGTTAATCTTTGGATGGTGAAACAAGAAGGAAGCAGGTGCACTTAAAAGAAAAGTAACTAAAAAAAATATTCTTAGTAATTTCTATTTTTCAAAGAAACATTGAAAAAATAATAGACAAGAACGGGGCTTGAACCCGCGACCTTTGACGTTCCGTGTCATCACTCTACCAACTGAGCTACCTTGTCGTGTTCAAACCTATTGAATTTTCAATCCTCTTTGTATACGTCTTAAGGAGACGCCTGGTGATATTTATCTAGTAATCATTACAGATTTACTAAACTCAGCGTTACCACTTTACAGTTGTAAATCGCCGAACAACATCCCAATCCTTTATAAATCATATATAATTATATTTTTTAATACATGTTGAGGCCATGTAATGCCTATATTAATTTGATAATGAGTGATGACACGGAACGTCAAAGGTCGCGGGTTCAAGCCCCGTTCTTGTCTATTATTTTTTCAATGTTTCTTTGAAAAATAGAAATTAATATAGGCATTACATGGCCTCAACATGTATTAAAAAATATAATTATATATGATATTCTTAGTAGATAGGTACATCAAAAATAATTTATCTTACTTACCTTAGAGTCACTTGTAGGTCAAACTGGGTACAGGGTTAGTAATTAGTACTCTTTTTTTTATTCATTACAGACCATATTAATTTTGTAAATAGTACAAAACTTTTTAAAGGCAACGAAGGATTAATGTTTTGTATAATTTTTGATGGAGTATTTAGCTTATAATAAAAGAAGAGCTCTTCTACGAGCTTCTATGTTTTAAGAAGTAGGGACAGAATAAATGTGGGAAACGTACAATTCGCAATTATCTTTAATTATTTAACATGAAATGAATGTTGCGTATGAGGTGTGATCTCGTACCATAAATTTATTAACTGGTCGTCGATCGTAAGGCCCGTCACAATTTTTTAATCTATGATCTACGGAGGTATGCGCACAATAGTGCTGTCCTGGCTTCAACGCTAAGATGACGCTCGCGGAGGCCGAGGATACCGGCGAATTACCCGCAGGGATAAGATGGTCGTAGTGAACTCCAGCAGTAGATGACCACAGCTTGTAAGGGGTGCTAGCTGGGATATGAAGCCGGGTCTTTGGAGCCTGGAATTGATGTCCACCAAATAACAAACATAATAACATAACATAGCATCACGCCTGTATTCGCTGAAGGGGAAGACAGAGGTGTACACAGTTGTACACCCACAGGTGGTGAGCCGATTGCTATCTACCGGAAAGATTCCAAACTTCGGGCTGCTACTGAGAATCTGCTTTAAAATTATTACTAAATTAAACCAAAAATGAAGAGCACCAAAAGTGTTTTAGTTAATTTATTATATATTCTTGACCTCGATGGAGTTATTTCGGTTGTAAAAAACTAAACTAAAATATTACTAACAGTTATTGTAAGAGCGGGATGGGATAAATAAAAATGCGTCATATTGAAATTTAATAATGTGAACGTAAAACAATAGAATTTTAGTATTACGTTTCTAATTTTAATGACACATCTAAAAGTGTGCCGAAAAAATGTTCAGAAATTGTTGTTTAACGTGCCTTAATTCGAATTTAATGTTTCTTAAACCATCCCGTATCGCTGTTATTGTAACTATCAGCAAAAGCCAGTAATGTTCTAAATTTTGTTTAGCTTGGCTACATTAGAATTCACGCAAAACAACATAAAACTCTAAAAGACAATAATACCATTCATGAAGTACAAGAAATAATTACTTAACCACGACAAAATTAATGTCCCAATTACGAAAACGAAAACTTCAGAATGCAATACAAACTCCATGTTATCAGATTATACGAGCGAGGTCGATGTTGCCTGCTCAGCTCAATTCAGTAATTGGTACCTCGATTACGCGAACCAAACTTCGTCTTAGTCAGCTGTATATTTTTACACTCGGGTAAAGTTTTTAATTTGCTGTAAAATTTACCCTCTTTTTTGTTCGGAGTTTTATTTATGGTTTGAAAAGGAAAAATAATGTAAGCCTCTCGAATCAGAGATCTTCTTATTGTGTGGTTGATGAACAACCTAGCGTTAGAGTAATTTTCGAAAATATCTCTCAATTTGACCGTGATAAATAATTTCTAATTCACCCATGACTTTGAAGGAAAGCCAGTGGTGCGTGCTTTGGATTAAAATCTGCGACCTTTGACTTTCAAATCCAATGATCATACGAATAAGCTATCACTTCTTATTATTATAATGTAAGTCTGTAAGACGGCATTTCATAGCCGAACAATAATATATCTCAAAGAGTTACGCAAGAGAGCATTGTTGTACACTTACATTCCACGGATGCAGTTAAGTCCCACTGTAGATGGTGTTGTTGCATATACATTTATTCCATGCCAAGTCCCATCTAATTTAGGTAATCTAATTACTGATGAGCCTATTGTCATCTACAGATCACAATTTCGATTTCTGAGTTACGGTTCAGTGAGTTGCTGTTGAAAATGTCTTTACTTTTGTAGGTTTTCCTTAAATTAATAAAAAAAAGCGCTTGCGTCTACTAAATCCATGGATGAACTGGTATTCCAATGCTGTTAATGAAATTTCTTCCTGTGTGTAACTTCCTAAGCCTCCGTTTGAAACGCAAACACAACTTGAAGGACTTTTAGATTTAAGTACTCGATTACTGGAGACAGTTCTGTTTGTACACTCTTTTCTCTACTAATTAAAGTTACTGCACCGACTTTAATGAGACTTTTAGCTTTCTTCTGCTTTATTGTGTTAACTTAACCTCTTTCGTTTGTTTTCGCCAGCTATGCAACCTCCTTTACTGGATTGTAACATCCTGATTAATGAAAACTGGCTTCTGCCCGCGACTTTGTCGGGATAAAAAGTACTCTATATATTAATCCCGGTTATAAACTATCAGTGTGCCAAATTTTATCCGTAAAAGAGTAACCATCTTTATAGAATTAGTGGGATGTTATCAACTCTATCCATTCACTATACCTAACTGCAACTCGACATACATATGGTCCTGCCTGTTAAAAAAAACAATGCTTGATGGAAGATTAGTTTACCGAACACTGTGTAGCGTACACCTATATATACCTCTTGAATAACAAAAGTACCACTACAACAGCATAATACAAAACATGCTTAATTTGAAATCTGGGTCAAAAATACATGATCTAAATTTTATAAAATCATTCATCTCAATGAAAACAAAGTGAAGGTAAACAAAGGTGCACTGATTGAATGAGACTATTTTAGAAACGCTAGTGAGGAAATAGGCCAATAACAGCCGAGAGTGGACTATAAATACTGCAGTGTCAAGGCAGACCGTTGACGCCCGCTTTCCCTCTCGCCTGCTAGACTATAAATATGGCGCAGGCTCTATATTGAACGATGTTGTTTTAATTAAAGAGATGTGAATGGCCTGAGATGTTTCAGTGATTTTGAATGAAGTGTTTGATCTGGTGGATAGATTGGATGATAGACTGAAATAGATTGACTGTTTTTATTTTATCTTCATTTATTTAAGATTGATCATGTGTTTGTAGAGCTGTATCAAGAACATATACATATCAACTATTCTAAAATGATAGACGACATACCTCACTTTATTAATCTCCAATTTTAAATTAATTTCATAAACAAACTCCTTTGATTTCGAAGTTCTAGCCATATTTCTGTAAATTTTTCAACAAAAGAATTTAATAAAATGACAATACGTCATCAACATAAAATCTAAATTTCACAACAGCAACAAGAAGCACCCACATGATTAATTATTTAATAAAATTAACAAAAAAAAGAAACTAGGTTTCCATTAAAAATGATGTCTAAGACCCGGGGATTCTGGTCAAATCTCTTAGGTTGCACAAAAAATTTGAACCAAGGGACGGACTGGATGCCTCTCAGAAATTATGCTAAGAAGGCGAAGGGGGGAAAGGATTGCAGTAGAGCTCATGTAGATATCTCTCCTGAACCGGACCCAATTTGTCCTCAACCTTGTGAAAGGAGAAAAAAGAAAAAGGAAGGGATCCTACATAAGATCAAACTGAAGGTTATTGAAGGAGGAACTAACTTTGGAAGTAAGTTGGATATCCATCTAGAAACTTCTAAATATTATAGTCTGTATGCTTTCAATACAAATGTTTATTCTGAAAGACATATGTACATTTTCATATAGGCCAGTTTCAAAGGAGTTCATTTCTTAAATAGATTGGCGAATAATCTTCTTGCACATGTGAGCACGTGTTATTGAAATGTTTAATGTAATATTCTACAAATCTATCAAACAGCACCATTTCGGCGGCTCGAGTGCAAGACAGTGTGTGACAAAAAGAAACTTGATCAAAAGGCGCTGCCACCACCGAAAAAGAAACTGCCTCCGATGCCGGCGCCTAGGCCTGGTGTCCAGGTATCAGTACTTGGTGCCGACACCGCCATAGGACAGTATGTCGCGCTGCTTCTGAAGCAATGCTCCTGTATTAAAAAGTGAGTTTTATTTGCTTCGTTATCAAATCGCAATTTGCAGTTAGTTCGTTGCCTTCTTTCTAAAGGAAAATTGAACAGCCTCTGATGTCTCGCCTCGGCTTACTGTCCAAGTTAGTGTTTTGGCACTGATACTGCCTTACGACGGTACGTCACGCTGCTTTTGAAGTAATGTTCCTGTACTAAGAAGCATATTATACGGGTTGCCATCACAACAAAAAAAAAACATACATACATATTACGTAAAAACTGACTTGAAGCGAATCTGCTCGATATTGAAGATTTTTTTGTGGAAATCGTGTAATTGCAAATTGTGGTCAGTTGCCAATAGGCAAAATCTTCCTTAAAATAAAACCGTCAAATATTGTCGTTGCTGACAATATTCGACGCTTTTGTCTGTCTCCGTCTAAAAACCTGTTTATCTCTAAAAATGTATCTGCGGTTATTAGTAATTTTATCAAAAGCCTTCTTATAGACGTTCAACAACAAAAATCACTTCTACTAAAACTTCTATGAAAGTTTAATAAACTCAACCCCCTCCACATTTTACCTTTCTATCATGTGCCATCTTTCTCCAAATTCTTCCTGCTACCGCAATAACTTAATTTTCTTGTTAGCATGTAACACATTAAATATATTCTTATTTAAACAGAGAATATTGCTTCTGTTGGATTTATTAATATGACATTAAATAATAATACTATATAAATCACAAACCTGTATATTTCAATTACCTTCAACAAACACACCTTTTTTTTATATTGCCATATAAAATTAAAAAGCAAAGACAAACTACATATTGAAATTCTTTACAACCTAACACTTCTCTATTTCATTGACCTAATTGGACAATTAGGTTACTCTTGAAACTAATACCAATTCCAGTCCAGTTCCCATATTAAATAGACGCCTTAAAACAATGCGTAATATTAAAATAACTAAATTTATCTACATTAGAGCTGCCTCAACTTTAAAGCATGTTGCATTATTAGTATTATTTATTATTTATTTATTTAACTCTTTATTGTACACCTAAAAGAACAAACATATAGGACACATTCTAATAAAAAGAAGTACAATGGGCGGCCTTATCGCACCCGGCGATTTCTTCCAGGCAACCTTTGGATGAATAGGTGTGGCATGGACTGGAAAAGGGGCAGTATGTGGTGTACAAAATATATATTAATAAAAAATATTAATAATAAATATTACATACATCAATTATATAATATAAATACCATACATACATACGATGCATACATTCTACAAATATGATGGAAATAAATATTGATAATTAAATAATATTATAGTAGAAATATATTGACCTACCGAGTGTGATGTGATTGCGACAAATAATGTTCCTTGACCAATTTTTTAAATATTTGCAAGGATTGAGCCCGTCTTATTTCTACTGGCAACAAATTCCATAAACGAGCCGCTTGAATTGTAAAAGATTTGTCAATAAATTTGGTCGAGTGCATCGGCATTTTAAGACGTAAGTTTTCTGATGATCTTAGGAATCTGTCATGAGTATCACCAAGGAACTCGAAACGTTTTTTAAGGTAAGAGGGGGTAGTAGGAAGAAAAAGTACATTATATAGTAGAGAAAGAATATGAGTATTTCGGCGAAGGCGAATAGGTAACCACTTGAGCTTATTACGATAGTCTGAAACGTGATCATATTTACCTAGACCAAATATGAATCGTATAGCAAAATTTTGAAGCCGCTCAAGTTTATCTAGTTGTTCTACTGTAAGGTCAAGATAGCTAGTATCCAAATTTTATAATATAAATTAAACATTTTGGCATTTAAAAGTACGAACTGACATATTTCCAATGTCAATCGAGCGGAATTATTTTGAAGAGTAAATTTTCAAGCCGGTCTCCAGTAAATATCCTTTTCACTTTAACTTAAGTATTTTAGGCTATTTCTCTTTAACCCTGTTAATGGCGCCCTAGTTCTTTATAGCAATTTTATTATTATGTAAAATAGTGTTTCGTTCCTACTTACTTAACGTCCCATTCAACCTTGAAAGGAGCACAATTACCTACTAACATATAAAACTGGCGTTATCAAAGTTTTATGAAATGAATTCCTCCTGAAGCTTGCTGAAACTATTTTAATGAAATCTCCCTATATTATACTATAATACAAATAATTTGATTTTTGTTACATATAAATTTACGGGAATTAATTACCAATTAAAATGTATAAAACTTATACTCTTTAACTATACTTACCCAAAATAAATGTTTGTTTTTACGTCAGTTTTTTTTTTATCAAAGGCATAAAATTTTGGACAATTTTGCTCTTAGATATTTTGCCATACAAAACTCCTATTATATGACGATTGAAAAATCAGCTCCAATTCAAATAATATTGAAACGCTTCGTTTCAATATTATTTGAATATAAATTCTCCTTCATTTCTTTGTGCTTACAACATACATAATGTAGGCCATTACAAGGGCAATTCCGATTTAGAATTAGAACTCAGTTCTTCATTATGAGAAGCCAATTAATTCATTTCATTCAGTCAGACAATTTAAACTTCGAACTGTTAATTCTGTCATCGGTCAATCGAACTGCCCGTTAGCATAGACTTAATTGGATGGAACTTCTAGACTATATTCTATTCTGTATTCAAATGCTTTCGTTCAGACTCCACAAAACACTTTATGGACGTTCCGCTGGGCAGCTGGCCATGACGTTAATATCTCCCACAAAAAAAAACTACAGAAGGTCCTCACAAATTTTCCGGTAAAGACTAAAGATATAATCTCTGCGACTGTTTAAGTTAGATCACCATCCGAATGATCATCATCTTTATTTATTACCGGCCAATTTCAACTGCCACAGGTGTTTACATTTTAACGTGAAAATTACCATATTTAGCTCAGTTGGCTAGCTCTTTGCCTACTTTCTCCCCCTTTTGTGCGCGCTATTCCCCAATTTTCATTTTCGTGTCTTATTTCTCGCAAACTCTTCTCCATGGTATTTTTTTTTTTCAGTCGTGTACTTTATTATAGTACCCTAACTGCACGCCGCAGTTTCACCCGAGAATTCCCCTTTTACCTACAAGACATTTGCATTATCCAAATTTTCCATAACAATACCCCAGTCCAGAACCTAAAGTAATTATTTATAAAATTTCATCCAAATACGTAATTTTTGCGTGACAGATAAACAAACATCCAAATTCATAAATTGACAATCATCTATCACGTTTATATTATTAGTACGATATTTCCTACTAAAATCATGTCCTTACCAACAGGATACAATAGGATTTAAATTTATAGGCTGAAGCGTTATTACGAAATTCATATTGCGGATATAAAGAAAAGAAAGAAAGAAAGAAAAAATATCAGAACCATCCTTCTATATACCCTACTCTACGCCAGCACGGCTCATGAAATCCCAGGCCCTTTGGGACCGTTCGTCTCGCCGGTGTCACAACACGACTATACGCAACGGTTCACCCGACGCTTTAAATTTATCGCTCACTCGATATCAGAGGGTTCTGACGTTAATGTCGTGAAAATGGTAGGGTTTTTCGATACCGGATTGATGGGGGTTTTTGATGGTGGTTTTTTGGCATGTTTTGTAAATGCAAATAGTTTGAGAACTTTGCCAAATTTTTCTAAATTGGTCGAACAATGGTTTTGAACAGCCAGGTCTGTCGGGAAAACTAGTTATATAAATAAATAATATACCGAATGATACAAGAATAGTATTCAAATAAATGTCCAATAACGATAAAACTTTCCGTGCACCCGCAAAGTAATCCAACAAGAAAACAAAATGTTGCTGATTTGTAATTATAAGCATACCTTTTAAAAGAAAAAGAGAAATTACAACGCATGTCGAGCACAGATGTTATATTAAAGAATCCCTCTGTTCTATAAAACGAAGCAATTTAACATAAAAAGAACAAATTATCTTCAACAATATGAACTAAATTATTCCATACACATTTAAATTCAAACCAAACCTCTTCTGGCTATTTCTGTTTTGTTTAATAGCGCTTTGCTCGTAAAATAAGGAACGACGTACAACTGGCCGTAAGTTACGGCTCATGAATTCGGTCCTATGGGAGTTTCCCCTTGAAGTCTGGACATATAGTTTTATTAGCAAAACGAGAATCGGGTAAGTACGAGTATAGCTTTAGATAACAATATTGAGTGTATTTTAATTTAAATATGATGATAATTGTTATAGCATTCAAAATGTTCAAACCAGTGTTCGCAATCGTACGATAATTATCGTATTCATACAATAATTTCATGCCTACGGATTATGTACGATATCATTATTATCGTACGCAGATGGTACGCTAATTTTCATTATGCTTTATATTAATTAATTATATAAATTATTTTGAAAAGTACGTATTGCTAAGTATTGCTCCATGTAATTAATTTTAGCATACACAAAAATATTGATATCACATTTAATACGATTTATTTTGCTCCATGTACGATAATTCTTTGGTACTGGTACGATAGTTGTCTTGCTTCAAGTTGTGAACACTGGTTCAAACATACATACATACATAGACTCACGCCTTTCTCCCATGAGGGCAGGCAGAAACTACAGAACGCCACCTGCTACGATCCTTACATATGCCTTTTGCTTCGTCCACGTTTAGTTTCGTCCAAAATAATCGAGAAATTGTATTAATATAAGATTGATTTTAAACAAATGCTGTGATATTATTTCCATTTAATTATTGATTTCAATTGAATCAATTAATCAATCAATGAGCATTTTATACTGAACGACTAAGTTTGTTGACAATTTTTTTTTAAATGTTTTAAAGAATGTCTCTCAGTTCAGTGTTCCTCTTGGCATAGGCCTCCTCTAATATCTTCCATTGTTTTCTATCTCTAGCCACTATTCTCCAGTTGGGACCGGCGGTTAATTTTAACTCATTCTCCCATCTCTTCCCTTGCCTTCCTCTATTCCTTTTTCCATCTCTATTTCTTTCTTTTTTTTTCAATTAAACTGTACTAAAATAGTAGAGCTCTTACATGTCAGCTAATAAGGGTCCATTGTTTTGTTATACATTTAAATAGTATGTCTGGTACATTTTCACAACTAATAGGTATGTTATAACGGTACTGATGACGTCACTATACACTGAGGGTGCATATAGCTTGGTATGCAATTTCGTGTAAAGTAAGATTACAGATATTTACATATATAGCAAAAGTAGCTATAAAAAATATTTCATTGTTCCAAATAAAGAAAACTGATTTTACAAATTAGGTATTCTTCCAGCTATATCTCGAAATAGGAGAGAGAAAAAGGAAAGAAATATGCGAGAGAGTACACATCTATGTTTAAGGAGGCCTCAGACAAACCATTTGAGTCAGTCAGTCAAGATCATTGAAAAATAAATTAGCTCCAACTTTAAAATACACATTATATCCCAATAACCCATAAATATGTTCTCAGCTTCGTTATAGTACCATCACATTCCCACCACGGCACCTTTTCCTTATTTGTGCGAGGTATTCGGAAAATACACATCACTATTTAAGGAGGCCTCACACAAACCATTATATGGGTCATTCAACCAACGATAAATGAAACCGAGGACTTTTAGAGTTCCAACTTTAAAAATACAGATTCACTAATTACGTCCCAATAACTATAATTAAGCACTGAGTTTCATTATAACACCACGGCAAACGAATTGTGCGAGGCATTCAGAAAGAACACATCAATGTTTAAGGAGGCCTCAGACAAACCATTAAATGGGTCATTCAACCAACGTTATATGAAACCAAGATTTTACGACAAGGCCGTGACTACCACGGCTTGGAATTTTTATCACGAGATTTTTATTGGTAGAAAACTGTATTCGTGCTATCATTCCAGTCTTAATAGGTTTTGTTTTGATTGGCACGTTATTGTCATAGTACATAAACCACCAACTAATAAAATTAAAATTTGTGTGTGGTACGACGCCTAATCATAAATTATCGGTTTTGGAATTTTTGTCTGTTTGTCAGCCTGAAAGTTTGTCTTGAATGGGCTCCGAAACGGCTCACAGATTTGACTGAATTTTTTAGGTTAAAGTAGGAATTTTAAATACAAATAACTTTTGTTTGTTAAAAGAAAAATACAGTTGTGAGCAGGATTCGAACCTGCTCCCAGATAAATACTCCAGGCGCTTTGTGCCTCCGACTTCGTTCGCGCGATATTGGACAAATTGCATTTATATTCATATCTTCCGATCCCTACTTGGTGCATCGAAATCGAAATGTAATTAATATACACAAAAATTTCAGTGAAAATTTGAGTTTTAAACCCTAACATTTTCATTTAAATCCATAAAGCTACTTCGAAGCCTATTCTAAATAGACATAAAAGAATTCTAACCACTGTCATTTATGATTTGGCATCGTATGAATAGCAGATTTCAGTAATTTTAGCGTATGTGTTATTTATTTATTCATATATATTTGTCACAATATAGTCACAAAAAAAAACATAGAAATAACTTAAGACACTTACGCATTAACAAAAAAAAGCATGTAAAACAGCTTAGGCTCATTTTTCATCCATGTTCTCACAGAAACTTAAACATTCACGACACACACCTATCCATCCGAGCAAACAAGTTACATTCCGGCGCTGATATCAGAAGAGCCTTTAGCATCGCAAGCACCCAAACAACTGGAGAGTTGGCATGCGACACTGTACGTGCCGTTGGTATTGATAATTGCCGGTGTCTCCGTGGTCGGAGTTGGTTCCTGAGCACTATAGGAAAAAACAGCCGCACTATTTGAGCAAAAGCAAAAGCAGCAACATTCCGCAGAAGAGAGCAAGGAGTATTTTGAAATCACGAATAGGCACTTCAATTTTGTTTATCTATACATTTGTATATATAAGAAACTACTTAATAGAAGGAATAACATGAACCAATCATATCCATAAACTAGACACGCTATACATTCACCATATTTCCTCGCACTCCAAAAGTCGATTTCCAAGGCTTTCTGAGAACACAAACCGTCTAAATCTAATCTCCATCGAAAACAAAATATAAAAGCTTTGTCTCTGATCCAATCATATCTTGAAAATGATACTGGCAATACATAAATCGTATTGTATTACTGATAAGAAAATATGAGTCTATTGGTAGAGAATATGTTTTTTCTTCAGGATCAAATTCCTCATTACGTATTTCATAGCAACATGATGCTTATTAGGAATTGGATACTTTCCTTGTGGTATCTTATTCTATAATTTAATTGTTATCAGTTTTCCTAAGGTTTGCGAATATCGATTTCAAATACGATTGATTTTGTTTGCAATGTTTTAGGGACAATCATAATTAATATGAATGGGAAATGTATGCTGTCTTAACTATACGAACTCTAAGGAGAGTATAAGAATAGAGGGCAAAAAGAAATACATTAGCGGGGTGATGCAGTTGTGGTCCCGATAACACGGTAAAAGTTTGTGTAAGACCGTGTAATTTGTGTACGAACGTGTAGTGTTTAGACGGTAGGAGTCCGGCACAGCATCCGTGACGAATTTTCCCACATAACAAGATTTATACAAAATACAAAAAAGACATTAATATTTTATATGTATGGATAATAATATCTTCTATGCGTTCCTAAAAGAAGTTCTTTTTGAACCTAGAATTAGTTTTTGTGTACGCACCTCCGGAGGTGTCTGCAAAAATAGAAAACAATATTTATAAATTCGTCTCCTTTGACTACATAAAGAGAGTTGAGAGACATTGGCGTCAATTCTAATGTAGCAAACTAAAGTAAATTTAAAACATTCCTGTCTTTTACCAAAAGTTACTATATGAGCAAAATGGGACGAATCAAGAGATGTCAAATTCGAATTTAGGCACGTCAAATTAAAATCTCCGAACTTTTTTAGTAGGCACAGTTTTAGGTAGCCACTAAAATTAGAGACGTCAAACGAAAATTGTATTAATATATATAAAACTCAATAATGTCAACTTGAACTTTCCAAGTACAAGTTGACATTATTTAAATTTGACGTTATCCCATCCCGCTCTTATAGTAACGGTTAGTAAAACACAGCAATGCTCTAAATTAAGATTAGTTTACTACTTTAAAATCGACGCCATTACGTTACATCATAACTAAAACCTGCCACTAAAAAGTTCAACATTTTAAAAGACCACAAAATAATACGAACATTTCAAAAGTAACTAGCATCCAATTGAGACATTCCTCACTTAGATGCCCAAGTGTGTGCTTAGTTTGCAATTTTAAAGAGATGAGAAGATTCAGGTCACTCTTTTGGTGTAAAGTAAACTACGCTCGTGAGGTTTACTTTCCTTGCTTGTCTTTCGACACTGACCACAAAATAGACGAATGGGAGGGAGCCATCGAGAACATACTCAGAGTTAGTGCGTCGTGAATAGTGACTGGAAATGAGTATCGATACTAAATGTTCGTAGATTCAAGTCGAAAGAGTAGTTTACTTTAAAAACCAAACCGAATATAAAAAAATTAGTCAATAGACGAAAATAAACAAAGACAGTAGAGCTAACAAAGTCGAACTAGAAATTTCAAGATTTTAAATTTTAACTTAATTGCCATCCAATATTAACTTAACTCTATCACTTTCATGAACAATCTGTACGGAAAATACTTTTTCAATATTAATTTAATTAGTATCCTACAGAATCGACAGCAAATTTAACTTTCACCGTGAACCTTTCTTGATGGACTTTTTTTCCTTCCGTGAACTCGGTTCCTTTTTTAAGTTTGGCCCTACCCTAAACTCTGATATTATATTCTTAAGTACCAATCAATTTTCCCAATCCTCTTGCAGGTTACGTCTATACGAAGCGAAGGACTCTCAGGGCTGCACCCGGGACTTGTGTTCGGTCGTTCAAGATCTACAGCATATCAACACAAACTGTCTTGTGCAAGCGTTCAGTTGTGCCTGTTATGAGCTCGAACGGTGCTTGCAGGTTGATTTTGAATCTTATTGTTCTACGATATAAGATTGATTTTAGTTTGGTAGTTGGGTAGTATACTTTGGAGGTGTAAAATGTGAGTTAGAATAATTGTGTAGTATTGTTGGTAGAACCTAATTCCTAATTTGGACTAAGTAATGAAATTACTTCGTAATTTTAATTCTACATTAAGATCAATGTTAGCTTACGCCTGAATAACGACTTTAATTGGTTGTGACACGGGGCAGGAAACAACCGACTGAAGTATAGTCGGGTGTTTTCTGCCCCATGTCACAACCAATTCAGTGTCAACTTCATAATAAAAAACCTGAACTTACATAGGACATCAATACTAAAAACCGACTTTGTAATATGAAACTTACCTTAGACATTTAAAGGTCAAACAATAAACAAAATAGAAAATAAATTGTTTTTTCGATAGACAAGTCGTTAGGCAGAATAAAAAAATTGGCACGAAGAAAAATGAATAAATGGATAGACCTCGTTTCGTAATAGGAAGGTTTAGTTTTATTTAATACCTTTCAACCAAAATTCTCCATTCACCACTCAAACTCAAGTTCAGATCACAGTCTAACATTATGCAGTTGGCGACTAGTTTTGCCAGCGCGCCTGGCATTAGCATATCGGAAGGTGCAGGCCGCTTTAGCGCTAATGTCAAACTGGCAACTTGGCCGGTTTTGCTTCCAACTTCCTATTTCAAATTCGCTTGGTAAACTTTCATAGATGCCACAGTCAACGTTCGAAATGTCTGTGGTATTCCTGTTTCTGGCAGGCTGTGTTTCAGATAATGTCAAATGACACTGTTTTTTGTGAATAACTTATGCCATTCATTTGTATATGGATGGATGGTGTGAAAGATGATTTGGCTAAGAAGCACTGACTAATGAGATGTCGGCTAATGGAGTTGTATGGAAGAAAAATTTTAGATGAACCGTACCGACAACGACGACAAATAGATTGGCATAACGGCAGGAGAGGGTTGGCTTCCAGCCAAACCGGATGCAGCTTAATACCAGTATTTTAGATGGAGCGACTGCCTCCTCTATCTGATCTCCACAACCCAGTTACTGAGTAACACCATATCTCGTGGTATGGACTGGCCGTCAGACTTTCAGGCCTCTGAATAACCGTAACGGCTGTCATAGATCTTAATTTGACAACCGGGACCGACGCACTCTCCGAAGCACAGAGTGTCAGTATGAAATGATAATCACCCATCCACAGACCGACCGCGGCAAGCGTAAATTAACCTCGATCGATCGATCTGTGTGGCTGTCACTTAGCCACGAGCTCCCCCATTAGAAAATAATGATATACTAGAACTAACCCAGACCTATCCCTACAAAATTCCTAAATATAATATATATAATAATGTCTAAATATATATTTTATATGAACTAAAAAAAAATACGCTGTTATCCGTAAGGTAATTTTTTCTTATAATCAATAAATATTGGATCACTTAATCACTTATATATTATGTTATTTTTTTTTAAGTTTTTCTTATTTTTTTATCACCCCAACAAAATAATTAATTATAGTTTTAATTTATAAGTTTATAAATAATCTTAATTAAATTAATTATAAAACTCTATAGGGTTCTCGTCTTTTTTATTTATTTTAACTTTTTAATTAAAAATTTAATTCTATTTTTAATTAAGAGACAGTTTATATTTCATCCAATCTTTCATACAAGTCACCAATTAAATGACTAATGATTATGCTACCTTTGTACAGTCAAATTACTGCAGCCCTTTAATTATTAAATCAGTGGGCAGATTAGACTTTAAATTATTTTCAAAAAGACATGTTTTTGATAAACAAGTGAATATAAAATTTTGCCGAATTCCTTTTAATAAATTTTTATATAAATAAAATATTATATATCAATTCATACTCATATGAATAAAATTATGTCTCGACTTTAAAAGAGACGTTGACCTCTGAGTTTGTTTCGGCATTTCTTCTCAGAGCTAGTCAGACAGGAAATGCCATCAGACACCATCTAGCTTAAAAAATTGTGTGACTTGTAAAAGTGTCTATAACAGATGTATTTACAGAAATAAATATCATTTATCACAACTATTTCACAAATTGAAATGAAATATAGCACTACCGTAAAAGTTTTAATTTAGACGTAGTGATTCGTGTAACTAAAAAGCCGCACCTACCAAATTGTGGCCGTGAGGGCTAATTAAAATTATCATGCAAAATTGTGTTAAAACACTAGCTTTTCTAGAAGCCAAAGAATCACTATATTAAATTAACTATCACTAAATAGATATCGCCAGGCATCTTCAGAAGGGAACTTGAAATTTAATAGATATAAACATTCGACACAATAGCTCAGTTGCGAGAGTCATGACACGGTATGTCAAGGTGTATTTTTCAATGTTTCGTTAGAAAAATAATTATCACACTATTCTTGCTTAGGATCAATTCACGTTACACAATGGGGATAAAGTTAAAAATGAAATATTAGGTATAATATTTTTTTTCTCCAGTTTTCTTTGCTTCCGTTTGTAGATACGCCTTTTCGATACCTGACAGTTTTTTGACATGCATAAATACTTACATAAATATGGACATTCCTGTTTCCCATTAGGGTAGGCAGAGACTATTGATTTCCACCTGTTACTGATTCTGAAACTTCTCTTTCGCTCATCTATAGTCATTATCCCCTTCATGTATGCTTGTCGATTAAAGGTCATGGCACACTGTAACGGCATGGTAAAGGAACAGCTGCGCCACGGTTCGCACGCTTGCAGTGTGCGGGCCACTACGAGTTTTAGGTAGCAGACACCCATACAAAACAAACCAAACATATTATACGACATACGATTTAAGGGTCAAATTCAAATGACAAGTTAATCGCTAGGTCAGAGGGGTGCCGTTGCCGTTCTTGCATAGCGTGCCATGACCTTTTAGGTTACTCTTTTAAATCACAAATCTGGTTTTCCGAAGGATCTAACTTAATATTAAATGCAGTTACTCCTATTTTAAATAGCAAAACAAATGCAAAGCGTAATTAAAAGTATGGACACGGAACTTTTAATTGGTTACAGTTTGTTTCACTTAGTGACTATGCACAACTTCTTCTTTAACAGACTTCTGGCCTGAAGTGGCGTCCGGTCGCAACGGATTAAGGTTGGCAAATAAACTTTTTGTATTCATAAGAAGTTGACGCGTTTTTTGATCTGTCAACATAATCCTGATTACACTAGTTGGATAATGCAATTTTGTATAAAGTTGTCGCGTTTTTTGATTTGTCAACATAACCCAGATGACGTTATTTTTTTTTTTTTTATTACTTATAAGAATAGAGAGATCGTAGAATATTTGTATATAAACTGATGAGCGTTAGGTCCTGGGCAAAGTGTTATTAAAATTTTCTATAAAAAAAAATCGTAGTAGCAGCCCGGAGTATGGATTTTTGTTGATGATACGTAATGGTCTCACCGTCTATTACATGGATTAACAAATTCATCGATGAAATGTGTATGTATGCAATACAATATTAAATAGATATATACAAATGCAATACAATATTACTCCTCTACTGAACCCTTCAATTATACAGGCGTTATGGTATGCTAACCAATTTGTAGATATTATTAATGCCTGTAAGAGATACTAAGAAATTAAACGTTACTGTTATGGATATTTGGTAATTGCTATTACTATATTCGACACAATGTGGCTATATTTGATTTATTAATATCATAGAAAAAATAATAATATAGGAATTTATGTATGAAAATAGTAGCATATACCACAGAAAATCCACCAACACTAGACAAACAAAAACAGAAAACATCTCATCCACAGTCTAAAAAACAAGCCATCCAATCTAGAGCAATATTAGCAGTTGAATCAATGGTACAAGGGTATTCTTTTTTATTCGATTTGTTTCGCCACCCATGCATGGTATTCGCGAGTGGGCTGGGGGTGCCGTTGACCTCACCTTGCCAATCAATAGCTTTCGACCCACTATAGACATTATACTATTCTTTATGTGGGTTGGTAGTGTTTTTTAATACTAAATGGGCTTCGTTTTCATTTTTATGTCGCGAAGTTTGAAAACGTTTTGAGAGCCAGTTTTTGGCTAAATGAAAACTTTATATAAAGTTTCCATTTAGCCAAAAACTGGCTTAGTAACTGTTTAAATCTTGAATGAATGAAGATGACGTCACCTTAAAACGTATTAAAAGATGGAAGAAAGATTCGAATTAGCTATGACAATGGTCAGGATAGCTTAGTTGGCACAACACTTGGAGTATCTGTCCAGGGGGTGCGGGTGCAAACCCGCAACTCACAGTCGAGTTTTTCTATCCACGATACTGTACTGTAATTTAGCTAATTGTATCTTATCCTGTTGGAACAAATTATAATTAAGATTGTCATATAATAAAATTATTTATAATAATATAAAAATCACATCATCACATAAATAAACGGAATATTAGTAAGTTTCCTCAGAAGGCATGAAATTATTTATCAATCAATAATATGTATGATGTTTAAATCGCCAGGCGTCTCATGAAAAGGGATGTAATTTAATGGATGCTAGTATGACACGATAGCTCAGTGGGAGAGCCATTATACGGTACATCAAAGGTAACGACTTCGAGTCCGGCTCGCGTCTTTATTATCAAAGTTTTCCTTAAAAAATAAAATTATTATATTAATAATGTTAGATTTAAGCTTTTACCAGGCTACCAAATTTATCGTTTCAAACTGTAACGACTACCAACAATGTAAAAGTCACTTCACATAATCCTCTACAAGCCTCGCAAATCCTATATATAAGCCTATTAAATAACTAACCAGTCCAATCAATGTCCTGATTTAGAACAAAGGGCGATCTGCCATCAATCCGCGCAAAACATTTGCGAACACGAATGTAAAATGTATGGAAATGCGAACAGACATTCCACGCTCGTATAAAAAAGATATATTAAAACGGCGCTCGACAAACAACGTAAATATTTTTTCCACGTTTTCCTTACGCATTCCTTCGCTGGAAGGGTAGATGGCTGCATTTATTATGACTGCCCCTATCCCACGTACTGAAATGTCGAGCTTGGGTTAAAGAGGGCAATGAAATGCTCCTTCCAGTTTGATTCCCTTTTTAGTGTAAGGGAATGATTAACGGCGATCAGCAATTTTTAATTGACAACTCAGCGTACCTATTGGCTAACTCGGTTACCAACGAATTGATGGTCACTTTGTCGTACATTGCGTCGTACGCTTCAGTTTGTCTATGATGAGCAAAAATATTAAAAACATGCGGTGCAGTGTACTACAAAGTGACCATCAATTCGTTGGCAACCGAATTAGCCAATAGGTACGCAGATCTTCTTTAATTTACTACTAGTTCCACACGCTGCTGAGCTCGCGAACATTGTGTCCCTCTTTAAAAATTTAATCCGACCGATAAAAGAAATAAGTCATTAAATATTAGTCACTATACGTATATATATATATATATGTATATAATTATTGATTGATTACTCGTCGAGTCTACTCGTGACCACGATCAATGCAACTTGATCGAAACGTCGAGGTAAATAAATATTATACTTTTAGCGCGATTAAGTCCCGTTTAAATTCAATAATTGTGTTTGAATCGCGAAAGTTTAAAAAGTACAATTATATATGTATATGTTATTGACTTTTATGATGCTCCAGACTTCAAGATAAAAAGTGTCCTATGTGTTTCTCTGGATCGTGCGTGGAATTTCGTTGCATAGTCAAGCATCAAGAAGTAACAATCTTCTTCTTATCGTGTGGTTGATGAACAACCTAGTGTCAGAGTGTAAACCACCCGTAGGTCTCTGACGTGGCTTTACACACCATCGAGAACAGCTCTCAAGTATACTGGTTTCCTCACGAAGTCTTCCTTCACCGTTATAAGGAAGTGATAATTACTTTATAATATGCACATGTTTTCAAAAAGACAATGGTGCGTGCCTTGGATTCGAACTTGCAACTCGTGACTTGTCAGTCAATCGTCATACCACTAGGTTATCACAAACAGACACACTTACGGATTTATACTAGACTAAAAAAATATGAAATAAATAAAAGTTATTATATTAAATGGAAATAAAATATGGTATGAAATAAATTGTCAACACTACCATTAGTCAATGTAACATTTGCCCTTTGCCTCGTATGATGATAGTTCATATATCATTGAATAGCTATATTATCATTGAATAACTTTCTAATTTGATGACTATCTTCGCCCCTAGAAGTTCTTCCATTGTACAACCTCGAAACACTAGTCAATAATATAGGAAATAATTCCCGCAACGAGTTCCTCAAAATCACCAAACAACTGCTGTGATGACACTTTAAAATTAGCATAAACACCAATCTTCATTCCTTTAGTTTGAGGACTTTATATAGATACATCAGTAAAGTAAAAGTATTTTGAGAAGTATATTAGAAACTTACACCACAAATGGTTGTTTACATGGTCCACTAGATGGGTTATTTATAAAACAAATTCCCACCTTTCAACTCCATCCTAATCCAACTCCCTTATTTCCTTCCACACAGAATACAGACATAGTACTAATGCTGGAGAGCGGCTACCTGAACGTGGACATGCCCTTCGAGAAGAGGTTCCTGTACCAAGCGCCGATAGTGAAATGTTATGCTGACGCTATCGCCAACGAATGTCCTAAGGCGTTCATCATAGTCTGTGCTACGCCTATAGATTGCATGGTGCCTTTAATCGCTGAGGTATACCAATTTTTATAAATATAACTGTAGAGTTTGTTGATTTAACAGCTTCAATGTCCACGAAGCAGACACAATAGTTAAATAAACCTTAAAATAATAATAAAATTATAATTAATATGTATATTACGATGAATAAAACAATGATAGTATACTCCCAACCATATTTCGGTCGCGGCGGCCTAACTCCATGGAGATTAGCCAAGTACGCAGGAGATATTATAGTGCACAACTGTACGCGCAAATACAGGTACAATCCCTCTTACTTCACTCACATATTCCGATGGGACGGCAATCCGACACGACCGGAGAGATATTAGGCGCAAAACCGACGGCTTTGCGTGCTCTCCGAAGCACGGGGGTGTCACACCACCAACTTCCTAACTCCGGGTTGTTACTGAGAAAGTCCTAACAGAAAAACCCAATAACACTTTGCCCGACCCGAGAATCGAACCCAGGACCTCATGCTCAGCAGTCACGCACCAACGAAGCAGTTTAGTTGTTTATGGGCACATTTGTATATTTTATAATACTTATAAAATCAAAATGTCGTGGTGGCCGAGTGGTTACGGGCCCGCCTCCTGAGCCGCAGGTTGTGGGTTCAAACCTGGCATGTACCAATGTGACTTTTTCAATGTCATATGTACTTTCTTAGTTAATCTAAGACATCACAGACATACGGTGAAGGGAAAAATCCAATCGCCAACCCGCAGTGAGCTAGCGTGGTGATTAAGCTCGTGCCTTCTCTGTATGAGAAGAGGCCCGTGCCCTGCAGAGGGACAGTTATGGGCTGGTTAGTTTTTATTATTATTATAAAATCGCTCTAATATCATTGGTCGTGGTAATGCTGATTTTGTTGCCTACATTACGTTTCATTACTATTATGATACTTGACAAGGGCGTCCACATTTCCTCCCATTGGTAAGAAAAAAGATAGCGAAATTGCTAGGATAATAAATATGCTTACACTTCGTCGCCGTTAAGCACATACTTAGGACCGCAAAATGGTTTATATCTGGAGAAGATTAATGGTCCCTGCCACATGTGGCCTCTTCGGTATAACGGAAGCAAACGTCCAGACTAAAAATATTAGAATATAATATAGCTGAAATTTCAATAAGATTATTTGTTGGAGAATATATTCTGATCGAATATCTATATGTCAATCTTGCAGTTTCTTCAGTATAATGAGTAATGACTAACTTACAATCCAGACAAATCCTGATGCATTCTAATTCGGCTGAACATAGAATCTTCACAACTATAATCTTGTGTCGGCACATAGTAATAAATATGGATGAACTTTGCACGCCGAACGAACTATTCGCTTTGATCTACTTTTGTGATAACATTCGTCAAATATTTGGCAAACTTTTTCATAAACAACATAATCTTGACGCTTTGCAACTTACTAAAAGAAAACAATAATTTACTAGGACATGACAAATTGGAATAAATAACAAATATTGATCAACTAAAAATAGTTACAAGGTTGTATGAGAAACGAAATTTTCTCTAAAAAAACAAGGACAAAATGCTAATGTAGGAACATTTAGAATACTTATACGTAAGAATATACGTAATTCGTATTACTATACAGTTCCTAGAAGACTATAAACTACAGGAATTGGACCATTTTTCTGCTACGATAGCAACAGAATAGACAATTAAATAATAATCGCGCATGTTTTAGAAATAGACTTTATTACCGTCTGGTCAAAATGTGAAATCAATACATACTTTCTTACTTGACCTTGTCGGTCGCGTTTCCTAAAGAAATGTATGCTATTTTTCATACAAAACAAGAATACAATGTAATGTAATTAGATGCTAATGCTTAACTATAATTCAAATAATTTAAAAGGCATTTTTTCTAAATTACTTAGTAGATATTATATTCTATTTTATACATTCGTCTGTGAGTCTGATTAAGTTCAAATATTAAAGGCTCTCTTAAAGAAGATATTATATCATTCAGAATAATCTTTCTAATTCACAGATTTTGTTTCTTAAGTTCACAGTTTTATTGTCAACGCGTTTCAGTTTTAAACAACTGATAATGTCCGACATAGACAAAATTTATTTAAGCTCCCTAAAACGCGTAATCTCTTTCCGCTTTGTATTTAATTATATGCACCCCATTTCCTGTTTTATTAATAAACAATTTGTTCAATTAATAAAGTAGATATTTAAGTAAAACAATGGTTTGCCGTTTTGTGAATCACTGCGAATCATTAACTCAATCATTTACATTCCTACCATATCTAGGCACATATTTTTAATAGTTAATAACTGTTACTTGATCATCTTAAACTTCAGTAACTTTAGTAAATTCCCATGACTATCCTACAACAAACCCCCTTCAAACAAATGTAGCAATGGACATTGAAATATGCTAAAGATCAGACCCATTTCCTCGAGACCTCGAGACCTTCACCTATTTTCCA
This sequence comes from Xylocampa areola, assembly GCA_935421205.1. NCBI lineage: Eukaryota > Metazoa > Arthropoda > Insecta > Lepidoptera > Noctuidae > Xylocampa > Xylocampa areola. The sequence goes on from OW285215.1 coordinate 13,223,613, forward strand.
ATATTCGCCATCTTGGACAGGCAAATAAACTAGGCCAAGTATGAAATAGAGGGCTATCCTCCTTTCAAATTTAAACGTTGTCCGTTTGGCTCCAAAATACATTCATACAATCACCAGTAGGAAAGTGATAAATATTGTACACCCTCCCTCGAGGCATTCTCAATCTCGACTTGAATTGCGTTGTGCTCGCAAATCCCATTTGTAACAAAAGAAGTATTTGTCAAAAGAAACGTTAAAACTGTTGTGTTTGTTGTAAACTGTGGCAATAATGTGACAACTTGACTGGTTCTTCTAAAATCAATACCAGCTTGTTGATTTTTTCACGTATTCTTGGAGAAAAAAAGGAGATGAAATGATTTTGATCCCGACAATCTTCGCCTCGTATCAATAAAAGACCTGAAAAAATATTTCAAAAGAAATTTTCTATGAGAATCTCGTACAATTTACACCATTTTAATTCCCGAATATCATAAAAAAAATACTTTTGTTATCTTGTTAAATTAACTGTTTCATAGAATTGAATATCAAATCTGGCCATAACCAACTTCTCAGATATATTATCAGATGCTTCAGATAAGCCAACGCCAGCCCAATCATTAGCAGGCATCTCCCTACTAATGTGGGTTTTATCTTGCTTTTGATTAAGCTTTTGACGATAATATCTATAACAATTGTGCTAATAAACCGAACTGTTTTTCCCTTCAACGACGTCGCCATATTTGACTGTTTGTTTTTGCCGGTAATTTTGGTGAGTCAATATTTATTGAGCGCCATAATTGTTTGGCCAAATACGTTGTTATATTTACCATGTTTTGTTAAAGCTAACAAATATACGTTTGGATTAGTATCTATATTTTGTTAGAAGGCGAATTGTTCGTAGAACTACTGTCATGGATTTCATGTATTGAGTTTAGCTGTCCTACCTTAATGGGCTGAGTTTGTTTAGTGTTGAAATCTTTTCGGTTTACCCTTTTCAGGAAATAGAGTTGGAAATAGTATTCAGATACTTTACCCTACTCCCACTTAAGTAAATTATACAAACGAAATGGCTAAGAAAAACAGACCAAACAAAAACAGAAACTACAATATTAGCTGATTAGTTTTTTGTTTACATGTCGTCTATATGAAAATAAACTCTCTCAGCGAGGGCGCAGCTCCCTAAGAAATTAACTGTTGTTTTTGTTCATCTACCGCTGACGTAACAGAGCCTTTATGCGGTAAAAAGCAGGGCTCTTTTGCTATCTTGGCCCGTAACGTTTGCATCCGGAACGCCAAGAACAACTTTTTCATATTGGAACTTCTTCCGTGTTCTATTAGTTATATTTTCCCACAATATTTTAAACATGTTTTGTGGCTTCATTATTACCTTTATCGTATTCCTTTGTAACAGTCGTGAGTGGCTTATTAAGTAAATAATGAGCAAGTAAGGTTTTGTCACGCAACTTTATATATTTTATCGTTAATCTAAATTTTCGCTTATCTTCAGTTTGGTCGTTTTCGGTTTTTGGGTCAAACAACATTGATTTTGTGAATTCTGTCGACACGGTAGAATTTTACTCAGTGTGCTTTATGTTAAATTAATTTTGTTGACAATACAGAGAATGCTGCGGGCGCGGTTGGTAGATTATTAATTAAGCGTTAAATTAATTATTCGGTAATAATTTACTAACGCGAAATAAGATTTTCGTAAAGAACGTTATACGCGAGTATATTAAACTCTATCTTAGAAGTTTACAGAAGTGAAACACGGAAAAACACAGTAATTTGATCCTTAATGGATAAAATCCTAATCCGAACAAAAGTTGAAATAAAAAACTCCACAAAGAAGATCCTAATTCCTTTTCTTTTCCTATAAATCTTTCCCTACAGACGTTAAAAGAAACAGGCTGGTACGACCCGAGCAAGCTGATGGGCTCACTGGCGGTGCCAGAGATGCGCGCGAGCACTCTCGCCGCGCGTGCGCTGTGCCTCGAGCCGCGGTACACTCGGGTGCCATGCGTCGGAGGAACCGAGGGCGAATCACTAGTGCCTCTATTCTCTAAGGCTGTTGAGTACTTCGATTTTGCTCAGGTAGAATGATACTGCATAAAACATATCATGATTTTAATATTTTAGTTGGACCTAAAATAACCGAGATAGTGGTATAAAAATATTGTTGAGAAGCAAATTCTTTATAACTACATATTGCGTCACCCACACAGCCTTGTCCTTCCAGTTTCCTGCAACCAAATATGTAATGTATCATTTCATTTATCCAAACTACCTACATAAAGTACAGATTTTACCACAACAATCAAATACTACTTCCCATTAAACTAAATCCGTATTAAAAAATCGACGAGAATCCATACAACATCAATCAACACAACTCATGTCGTGACGGAATCCGATAAGCCCCCAGATTAGCTTTTTAAATAGGTGCCTTTATCCGATAAACATTTCACTTTGCCAGCACAATGCAATGATGATGACGGATGCGGTGAGAAATGCTCCAGTGGCGGTGACGAGGACCGACGGCCATTGTTCCAGACAAGGGGACCTCAGCGAGGCCCATGCTCTCGCTGGTTTAGTGACGTCGGTCGCCCATGCACTCCTGTGCCACGATATACCAAGAGTCACAGGTTACGTTGAGACTGACCTCGGACAAGTTATATCCCCTGCCAGGTTATTATATAAATTTATTTTAATATCTGTATAGTTTCCCATTATTACAGATATGCCAGGCCTCCAGCGGTCACCAAGGTTACGTGACTAGTTCAAAGACTAAAAGACTCGGCTGTAATATTTGAAATCATGTCCGACTTCGACCTTCGCAGAAAGAAACGACCTTGATTTACCATTTTGTGATTCAGCACATTGTAACGTAAATTGCATAGGGAGATATGTAATTTTGTTCAGTATCGATCTAAAGTCTGTCCAACCAATTCCATAAACATTGTTGTTCCATCTCATATTCTTAACAAAAATAAACTAGTACACCCAGAAGGCTAGATTCAACAACTTAATGGGTTAGCAATCAGCTTTACTTTGGCCTTCATAACAACATTACCCATATTTTACGGAAAGCGCTTTGTCGTAACCTAAAATGACAAGTTCAAGATTTCGCAACATGTTACGTAAATATCAACCCAGCTCCTAAATAGCAAGGGCAGTGGTGACTTGATTGATTGACTCATTTATCAACGCCCAACCCAAATGGTTAGCTAGAAACGATTCTGTGTAGTGGTTTTTATTTCCTGAACTATAATCACGTTGGTTTTAGAAAAAATATATCAAAATCTGAATTAATTTAAAGATTACCTTTTAAATACATAATATTGCTCTCCCACTAATCAACTATTCAATTTATCAATAAGAATTGAAACAATATCCATTTTAAAAGACTAAACATGGATTTTCTTGCCGATTATTCTCCATCGGAAACGGCGAATTTTGAACCGTGCACCTAAAATATGACAAGGCCCTTGTAAAGTCTATATTAAATATTTTTTTGGTCTTGGATTAGTTGAAATCAATGACAATCAATTCCTAACAATTTTACATAAATTTTAGCTGCACTCGGTTGCATGTTCAACTCGCATTATATAAATCGTGTATGCCCGTAAAAACTTTTACATCTCAGCTCTATATTACACTCACCATAAAATTTTATTACAATATCAAAATACTACGTTCTTCGGTAGCTTCCAAAATACGACCATTTGGTAGCTGGAATTTTAGTTCAGTGTTACGTGATAAGTCTTTATTGGAAATTAAATGGAAGAATACATGAAGCTCTTCTGCCTCCAGATTCATCGCGAATGCAGTCGACATTGGTGGAAGTGGCATCGTTAGGAACCTCGGCCTGCCGAAGATGACTGAAAAGGAGACCACTATGGTGAATCTGGCTTTGAGCAATTTGAATTACAAACAAAGGGTAGTTGAAGACTGGTATTTCAAATACTGCAGCTCTTCGACTCGGCTCGACGCATGCCAGTTCCAGTTCTTCACTCCTAAGCCTTACGGGAGATTCGATGATTGCGCGTACGCTAATTTGTGATGTTTGTGCTATCGTGGGTGTCTAACTAAATTTTTGTGATAGTTTTGGTTTAATCGAAATGTTACGAGTTTATTACCTCTTTTTATTGAATAAAATGTTTGTTATTAATTGTCGTTTTATTTTAAGTAGGTATTAATTATAAAATAATCGAAATATTTTTCAATTAGGTAAATTATAATATGGTTCTCTAATCTTTTGATTTAACTATTTTCTTTTTAGTATTCATGTTTTCTTTTATCTTACGGAACAGATTTATCGCTACGGATGTTCTTCTAAACAATAAAGGCGTTTGCAAGAAGTTTGGCTTTCCTGCCAAGCTGAACGCTTATGAACTAGAACTTCTGGATTGGGCATTTTGTCGTGTGGTAACTAACATTGATCTAGCACTGGATTGGCACGCGTCTCACTTGAAAGGCAATCTTGAGCAAGGACATTTGTTTGTCAAGAAGAAGTTCCAGTCACCGAGACATTATGAACGCTTGGAAGGTTGTGCAAAAACACTGATTGAAGGAAAGTAATGAACCAATTAAGATTTAAAATGAAAGAGAATCCCGTTATTAGACCATCATTAATGGAAAACCGTGAATGCTGCCGCGCCTATTGCGTGCAAAAGGAAGCGCATTAATTGTAACAAGTTTGTTGTTGCTGTATGTGAAAGTTAATGGACATGCTTTTTCATAAAAAAGTGTAAATTAAAAAAATAGTAAAGTCAGAATTAAGTTGAAGTCAATTAAAAGAATACTTCATAAATAAAATGGTTTAATTTATCACTGGAACTGGTAACCAAATATCTTCTAATATTATATCTAAGGACCATTTCTTGCAAATGGCGGACGGGAATTTGTTTTGAAATACATTTTTCCCGCCATCCTGGAACAAAGAAAAATTTCTTAATTATTCCTCAAATAAGAGCCGTTCTTTTCATATTTAAGACGAAAATGTCCAAAAAAAAGCAATAAGTTTTGGTTCTTCCCGCGCAAGCCTAAAAAAATTCAATAATATGTTAATTTCATTGATTCAGGGACATGTAAAAGAATCTTTACATAGGCCACGATATACAATGTGTACAGAAGTTCGTAATCATACTTTGAGGGGTGAACGTACCCACGTTTACTTAACTTTTACTCGTACTATGGAACAAACTTCGAAAGCGCGAAAAAAAACCGTTGCTCCATACATTTTTATCGAGTAGGTATGAACGCAGATTTTTATTTCTTCACTCTTTAGAAATTAGTTCCATAGTAAAATTTGTTGGTACACATAATTACATTGACCCCTTAAGCATGACTTTTGTGACACGCTGTATTTGTAGAACAAGGACAACAATCTTGAAATTCACCATGTCTATACACAGTTAGATTGATACGACAGACGTGCCTTGTATAGTCGACCACGAAATTGCTTTACCATATTTAACAAAAACTTACAGTAAATTAAAATGTCAATAAGGTTGACAGTATCTGACTGATACTTTGATCTTGTAAGCGAAAATAGACCTTGTCATATTATGATGTGCAAACGAAATTCAGCATTAGGGGGGTAAAGCAATTGTATGGTCGACTATACATTGTAATCGTAAAACCTGCTCAAATATTGACTCGGCCAGTGTATATAGAACCCTTAACCGTTTCAATCACTGAAACCAGTCAATTGTAACGAAAGAGCTATAAGGTCTATTACGGGTCTCGGTAAAATGGAAGGTTGGTACAACCCTAAAGGTCAAGTTAGGAGCCAAGTAATCTGGTTAGTTTGGAACTTTTACAAACTGTAACAGATACTCAAAATAAAAGAAAGTATGATCAAGTTAATAACGATATTTTAAAACAAGTGTTCTTGAATTGAAGGCTTAGGTATATAATATTTCTATGAATCTTAACAAAGTCTTTTGAGTGTTCAAAATCCATCATGGACGCTGTGCCGGACTCCAACCGACTAAAATCCACACGGTCCTACTCCTACCTTTACCGAGTTCGTTACAGCAATCACCAAGCCTGCACGTGTAATTTGGTTTGTAAAGGCTACAGATAAATAATCTGAGAGATTATTTATCTGTAGCCTTTCTTGTATAACTAGAATCGAAAGTAATAAAGAGAGAGATACAATATATATCTAAATCAAAGGAAAATTACTATTCTACTTCAACTACAGATGTTAAAAGCAGAAAAAATAATTAAGCGTATTAATTTTAATTAACATATAGTTTTAGAGCCAATTTTTCATTCACATGTTTGTCAGACGAATAAATTTGAATGTTGCCAGCTATCAGCTATCCAATATAATATATATGCAAAACCTATCTAAATCATTTATTGCTTAGATAAAAATATCTGACCATTAAAAAATGAACCCTTAGTTGTGTAAGGTGAAATAAATCTTTATCATTTTTAATTTATATCTTTGAAAAATACTCCCAGCTGCTTGCGAAAATATAGGTCAATAGACACCTCATAAATGTCTGCTGCTGAGTATGGGATGACTGGACCCTTTTTCGAACCCTTACAATGACCTACACTGGCGGGGTTCAGCCATAACCATTTTGCTTGGCAAGCGGATACTTGTACAGTATATTTTGATTTATACACAGTCAAATCTACGTCATCAATTGAAAAGGATGGGTTAATTTATTCACAATACCGCATTGAGAGACGGGGATCCGAAGTTAAGAGGCCCCCAACCTAGGATTTCCAAAATATCTAAGAGTACTTCAAAACTGTCCGAGGGCCTCTGTCATTTGTTACATAATCTTTTTATCTTTACACAGAGACAGAGAGGATACTACAGTAAAAACGTATTAAAGATTTCGTTTTTTTATAAGGGTTCGTAAGTAGAAATATTAGAATCTGCTACTTATTAAATACGCAGATTTACTTACGCTTGTAAGAATGCGTTTAAACTCTGATCCGGATTTTAGCTCATAGAAATGCGGTCAGAGGCTAAGGGCCAATATCACAAACCTCAGATAACTTCTATCCGAGCATTAAACTTGAAATCTTTTGTTTAAAGAATTCTGCCAAAAATTAATCGACCGGATAAAATTACATGATGTTGATGGCAATGGCAATTTATCGATCAATTACAAATGGTGAAACACTTTAATTAGTATAATAATATCACAACTTACGGTGGTGCAGCTGCAATGCCCATGTATCCGTGGGACTGGAAGCTGCAACGACTAGTTGCAGAGGTCCAGTCGGCGCACAACGTGGCAGGAAACCCTCGAGGGTTGCTCAGTGACTCGGAATAGAGGCGCCACGCTCGAACGTGGCTACAGCCATCTGGGGACAAATATTTATCAGTCAGTTAATGATTGCACTGAGGCACTCGAAACACGCACAACTTAATAATATTTGAGGATTTTAGTGGAAAGTAAAATACCTCCAGTCGTGAGCAGTGTTTAAGGTTATTTTTCCGCACTGAAGAGGGCCGTCGTAAACCGTCGTTCCCGGTGGTCTAACGAAGATCTATAGCGGTTGTTACAGGTAGTCAGACGCTTGAAAGTCAGTTACTAGGCCGTGAAGATCAGATATGTAGTCGCTCAATGTAAAATGCTAGTATTAAACTGCATCTGGTTATATTGTACGCCGACCCTAAAGTAGTTCGAAAAAAGCTAGGTAGGGATGTCAAAAACTCAAAATGTCACCATTTAAAATAACAAACCAAATCTCTTTAGTACGAGAAAATAGATAAAAGTGATCTGATAAAACAACATGTTTTCAAGTTGCTATCTCAAGAGTACTATCAAACACCCACACCGCCAGTTAATTATTATGTCGCAAAGACAAAACGAATAACTGAGAACCGCTGTAAGACAGACTTATTTTTTTTGCATTTTCCTTTTTTTTCTGTCTCGGTCTCTCGGATCTGCTGTGAGGCAGATTATCATTATTCTTGGCTGTATTCCCAAAAGGATAAAGAAAAATTTTGTACTATTTAAAACCGATATTTCATTTTGGTATTTAGGCCCATTTACTAAGGACTCTCGATTATTAAGGGATGTTTTTGTTAATTAATGTTTTTTTCGAATTTCTCCCATTGATGGGGTACCGCTGATCTGCGAACTTCTCCAGAGAGATGTGACCAATAGTACAGTGAAATACAAGTGTCCTAAGTTGGTCACTACACTGGAGGCTGAATTGCAGCCCGGGTCGGAGACGAGGGCGTAGTCAAAAAGTATTGCCAAAATTAAATAATTTAATAAGTATAGGTATAATAAGACAGGAGTCCTCCTGCGACCACGAACGCTGCAAAGTGTTCGAAACGTCAGGAAAAACAAAAAAAAACAATAATACACGCGATTAATCCGGTTAAAAGTTGTTTTATTATAATGTGTAGTGCTCGCGCAAACCTAAGATATTACTAGGTATAATAAGCTGCATTTTGAATCTAAAAGCGCAAGCAAGTGTGTTGAACAAATGTTGTTTACCTGACTCTCGGGATAAATCTCGAAATACAAATATATTGAATGCAAACGAAGCGAACAACAAAATTTTAATTTCGTGGATAGATAAAGATAAATAAGGCAGGCAGAGCACGACTTGAATTTTGGATCGGTTATTCAACTGTTCATCCCTCTTTTGATCCAGAGGGTTCTTGTTACCCAACCCGCGGCTCTATTTTTCCATTCACAATTTTTTTATTTCAAAACTTCATATTTCACAGTCGCTCTTACGTCCAATACTGTACCACTCCAAACATTGTGATCGTATATTTGGTGCAAAATGACCTACCAAGGTCCATTATTGTTATTAAACACGCCTAAACATACATTCTGGGATTAACCTACATACTTCAGCCGCAACCTACTGGCATTTACGATTTCGTAATTCCTTTGTATATTTTGTAAGGGAGGTCGGAATACGGTTTGTGTATAACTAATCTGCTATTGACATTTTGCTTAACGATCAATCTTTGGACGAAAGCCAAGTGGAGGTACCTATGGCTAGATAAAATATGAGGTTATCGAATTCTACGGTTGAATGAACTAAATTCATAAACGATTTGATACTTGAAGAATTTCGCTTGGCTTAATTTCGGCAAAATTTTAAAACGGAATGGAGTTATAGAGTTTATTTAGTCGGCTAACAGTAACTGATGTTGCGTGTGAGTATGTTTCAAAACGTGAGATTATCGAATTCTAGGGGTTGAACGAACTAAATTGATAAACGATTTGATACTTGGCGAATTTCGCTTGGCGGTTTTAAAACGGAAGGAAAGTAAAACTTTTGTTTGATCAGCGAACAGTACCTGGTGTTGCGTGTGAGAATGTTTCAAAAGGTGTAGGTATAGAGGATACAACATCTAAAAGTAACACTTCTCGTATATTGTATCCTATACATCTTTGATTACTCTAACTTCTATTAAGAAAGTTGTTTATTAATTGATGGATGAATGGATGTTTTGTGTATGCAATAACTACTTATTAGATTTTGCCAAAAAGAGTTTTTTTTTTTCATAATTTTAGCTTATAAATAATTATTTCCGCTCCCGAAAAGGACAAACTAGTACTGTGTACCCCAATAAAATGCATAGTTTCCATTAGAAAGGGGAAATTTCGCAATTGACACCACAGGCGTCCATTGTAAATTTAATCTAGACGCAAATTCAATTAAAACCTTAGGATGAGTTTTAAATACTGGGGATTAACTTCAATGACTTCCGAGTTTAACCTATTTCACTGTCCCTGAATCTCAAGTGATACCCGGCGACTGTGTCCCAAAAACGACTAAGGCGAAGGCGATGACGATGTTAAAGATTATTCGTCTCAATCTGTTTTACAGTTACTTGTAAGCCTATAAGTTCCCAACTTTATTGTAGAATCTCTACCTCCCTTTACATTATGACGTAAACAAAGTTATAAATGTTTGATATTTTTGTTTGAAAGATGTAACTTCCTTAAAAATTCTTCATGCCAAAATGCCGACTACCTCGATAGATCTCTCTCCAAAATGATGTTTTCGTTACACACATATATATAATTACGGAACAGAGGGAAAAAAAATTGCATTTGTCACGAAATTTGTAAGAAAATTGTAACACAAAATAATTAAATTTTATACAATTCGAAGTGTTAAACAAAGTAATTTAAAAAAAATAACTGTGATGATATTCAAAAAGGGCAATTATGTTTTCGGCCAGTTTTTGATAATATACTCTTGTACAGTTCCTGAATTCCCCCATTTTTTTTATTTACAAAAATAACTTGACTTTACGTCCAAAATAAAGGTTAACGAGTGGCCCAAATAATTTTACATTATCACTCTTAATTAACGTTCCTTTATAGACGACATAAAGGTCAAATTCATGTGTATCGTAGCTTTATGGGGCATGCCATTGTATGAAGCTCGTTTAGATTTTTATAGCGAACTGTAGGTAAGTAGGTACCTACTTGTTTCGCGTTGTATACGTAGTTATTTCACGATTTGAGAAACAAAAAAATAAAAACCCGAGCGCTAAAGAGGAAATACAAATTTTTGTGCCGTAAGGAAACAATTGAAGCCTTGAAGTTTGTTCATTACAAGGCTTCAAGGCTTCAATTGATTCCTTACGGCACAAAAATTTGTATTTCCTCTTTATATTAGTTACAAGTCTAGCTGTGAGATTTGTGTCTATAAACTCAGATTCAGGAGAAATTGCTAATAATGTGACAAAGCTTTTTTGATAAATAATAATCAATGAAACATTACTGATCCAATAATATACTTCCGACCGAATTTTCGGCCTATCTCCACTGAGATTAACCAAATTCGCAGGAGATATTGTATTAATGAGTTGAGTGAGCATAAGTGTATGCGCAAACATGTGCACACCCTCTCCCTTTACTCTCATAGTCCGAAGGGACAGTAATTCGACACGAACGGAACGAGATCAACGGCTTACATGCTCTGATCTAAGACACTACTGGGATAGACTCAAGGGTGAACGGTAGGAGTACAAACGCCTCTCAAGTAAGGCTCAGTCGTACTAGTAGGTACTTTACTCCTCGTTCTAGTCCTTTAGACTAGTGGATTCTTACGGCGTCGGGCAGGAATCTAACACGAGTGGCTCGGACGGTGTTTACAGAGAAAAAATATATATATATAAATTCTCAGGAGAGATTATAATGCTGTTTTTAGGACTAAATACAAGTAGATGATATGACATATAAAATTTGTTGAGAAGATAGTGTTGTCAGGAGAAATACATGTAGGTACCTACTTTGTTAAAATGATACAGACATTTTACTCTCGTTATAATATCATTTCCTATATCGGTTCAAGGTATGCTGAAAAAACTTAAATGTTAAGCTCGCCCTTGTACCTATATCGCGTTACATACTGAATTGAACTTATGTACCTCAAATAATGAATACAATGCCCTAATTTATTAGATAACTTCTTTTTAAAGGATCCATGCGTGATTAATGTATACCAGAAATAAGATTCTATACATTTTTTTTTTCTTAATGTTTGTCGTTAGAAGAGCAGTTTTTTACAGATCATTTGTTATTTCCATTTAATTCCAAATACTGAGACTTAATTAAGGACCCTTTAAAGGCAGTTATCTAATAAAACAACTTTTTACCGGATTGATTTTCCTGACGTTCAAAGTGTTCGGAACATCAGGAAAAATAAAACCCAATAATACACACGATTAATCCGGTTAAAAGTTGTTTTATTATAATGTGTAGTGATCGAGAAAACCTAAGATATTTCTGTTATCTAATAAATTCAGACCTTATTAATTTAAGAATTAAGATTTTACTGGATGTATGGATAATTATAATACAGTATTTCGTTACCGTACTGTATTCGATGTCACGATACGCTTGCCACGGTCAGTCTGTGGATGTGAGACTCCTCCGTGCCTCGGAGAGCACGTTAAACCGTCGGTCCCGTTTGTCAAATTAAGATCTATGCCAGCCGTTACAGGTAGTCAGAGTCCTGAAGTCTGACAACCAGTCATACCACAAGATATCGTGTTACCCAGTTACTGGGTTGTGGAGGTCAGATAGGCAGTCGCTCCATGTAAAACACTGGTATTAAGCTGCATCCGGTTTGACTGGAAGCCGACCCCAATGTTATTGGGAAAAGGCTAGGCAGACTGTATTCGATGTCAGATGACGAGTAAGTCGCAATGATGACGAAAAAATATTGTGCTATACTAAATTCTATATGAAAACAGCCTCATATTATAGAGCTTTATATAACAGAAACGAACAAAAAGGGGGATAACGTTAGGCTGATAACCCAAAATTATAGGAGGGGACGATGAAGAGAAACGGATAAAATTCACGAAAAAAGCACCTTGTAATTTAATTTCAACTGAAAACACGAACGCTAATAATAGCTTTTTGAAAAGCAAATAATCGGGGTCGGCGTACTAGTGACGCCTTCCCCCGCGCCTCGTCCTTCGCCGCCCCTCCCCCGCAGCATCCGCGTGTGACGTCAGAACATCGATCGCTCCCTCCCGCCGAAATGTGCGGTTGTTAGGGCTGTAACATTTCATACTATCATCAGCTAACGCGGCAAATTCGACGGCAAATTGGTTTAGTGTAGACTAAATTGTTTATTGCGGGCTTCCTTTATTGACTATCTAAGTGTAGCTCAGATTATTGCATTGTTCGCAAATTAACAATTATCTACTTTAAAAAAAAAGTATGTTTTAGATACGTACAGATTAAAAATAAACTATTATTATATACCACACCTTTCCCAGTTGGCCTGTGTTGTTTGCAAAAAAAATTATCAACCCTGGAAAGGTCAATGTCGAAAACTCCCTTCTAAGTAAAAGGTTACGTAACTCAGTACTGAAGTTTCTTTAGTAAACCGGCTTTGAAGAGAGATTATGAAGCGAACGAGTCTTTTCAAATTTCGAATAGTATTGTTTTTTTATTTTTTGCCCAAGGTATTTTATGCAATTAGCTTCGAGTGTCAAAGCGGGAACAAAACGCTGTTCGTTAACATGAATTGCTACAAATATCCTTTATTTAATTGAAGCTATGCTTTTAACACAAAAACGAGCGTCATTCTTTAACGAGGCCTGTAATGACGATTTTCTGTTTACAATTTGAATGATTATAAGTACTCGTTTCTCAATTTCTGTTAATAATAACGGACTGGTCCCACAAATCCAACTGGAAACCGTAATAACAAATTTTGGTAATATAAAAAATTTCATGAAAAGGAAAATACGGTCGTGAGCAGGATTCAAACCTACGCCTCCCGAATAAAAACTCCAGTCGTTCTGATCACTAGCATCTAGACCTCTGCTCACTACTCCGAATTCTGCTTCCACATTTAATAAGTCTTTTGGTGACGTCATCGCTATCTATTCAGTCCCTATACAGGTGAGTAAATCCACTCGACTAACTTCATAGTGAATAAAATGTCGTACAGATGCGATTACCTTGTTGAATGTTCGTAATCAAATAACATTAAAGACACACTTACATAAGCATATCAAATTCGAGTTCAAACAGCCCTTACACATCCAACGACGAGTGGATTGTACGTTCAAGTACATATTTAAACGGCATTACGATCTTATGGGATTGATGACGCGATCAATGGTGGCCTCTTTTGAACGACATAAATGTCAACGACTGTTAAACTATTAAATCACGCAGTTAATACTTTAGTTAGAGGCTTGAATTACTCTGGTTTAAGCCTTTAGCTCGCTAATTAGCAGACGTAGATTTAGTGACAGTAGACGTTTATTGTTATGAAGTATAATTCTGTACGTGGCTGAGCGGAAGGGTTGGACTTAATTTTCACGTGGATGGATGGATTGTGTTAAAGATGATATAGTGAGAAAGGGACTGGTATCAATTCAAATGTAGCAAACTAAACTAAATTTAGAGCATTGTTGTCTTTTACTCACCGTTACTAGTAAGAGCGGGACGGGTAGACGTCAAATTCAAATTTTAGTCATGTCATTCTAAAATTTCCATACAATTTTCGTTTGACGTCTCTAATTTTAATGGCTACCTAAAACTGAAACGTATCCTAAATTTTCCATACAATTTTCGTTTGACGTCTCTAATTTTAGTGGCTACCTAAAACTGTACGTACCTACTTAAAACGTTCGGATATTTTAATTTGACATTCCTAAATTCGAATTTGACATTGATTGATTCGTCCCGTCTTGTTCATTTGTAGTAACTATTAGGGGAAGACTGGAATGTTCTAAATTTAGATTAGTTTGCTACTTTATAATTGACGGCTAGTATAGATGTAGGTATGGAAGAAGAACGACTCGACGATGGCGCAGTTGACGCAGTGGTCGAGAGGTAGGCTGCAGCGCCGCGTGTCACAGGTTCGATTTCTGCACAGAGCAAATATTTGTATAAACTACAAATAATTGTTCCGGGTCTGGGTGTGTGTGCATGTGAGATTATGTGTTTGTAAACGCACCCATGATACAGGAAAAAAAGTTTGCTACATAATCGTTATGGAAGGAAGAAAGATCATTCCCATCTAGAATGTGGACACACAACATAAATAAATAGGTTATATAGTATTATTTATTAAAAGGTATTTGATAAAAGGTACCGCTGCAGCCATTAGAAAACATGATATTCATCTGGCTTGTTAAAGTAAAAACTGCCTCGTTGGTCTAGTGGTCCCAAGCGCTTCTGATAAACATGACTTCGATTCCCAGGTCGGGTAAGAGTTATTGAGATTTTCTGTTAGAAATTCTCAGTAGTAGCCCGGAGTTTTCAATTGTGCCCGGTTGATGGCATTAGGCTCACCGCCTATTACATGGAACTTAATAACAGCACATCTCTGCCTGACCCTTCGGGAAATACAGGCGTGATGCTATGTATGTATTATATATAACAATAAAATTCTATCGTGTCTGCTAATTAGCGAGTGAACAGATTAAAGATTGGTCTCATAAAGTTCAACAGATCGATAAAATGTACTTACAAATAAACCTAAACTCCCGGTTCTTGACCAGCTCATTCACCCAGCAGCCCGGCTGGATCCAACTGCCCGAGTTCGCATAAAAGTCCACGTCACCTATAGGACGGGGAAACCCGAAGATCCCCGGGTTTGTGTGAAGGACATCCACGAAGGTCGCGTCGCCTTTGGCAAGATGGCCGTCGCTGTCTGTCAGACTGTAACCGGGGTAAGCTGGATCTAATCCTGGAAGATAAAGAAATATATTTTTGTTTAATAACTGTCGTAAAACATGTTTATTTTTATTATTGTTTATGGTTAACAATTTGGTTTGTGTTTGACTTGCTTCGATTCGACTGATTGGAGTTCGAAAGTAGACGAGCATCGCCGAAAAATGAAATTCAAATTTTTTATTCTATTATCAAAAAGCTATTATATCTCACTTTTTTATCTAGTGGCGCCGGCATCCTATCCGTCTACCTCAGTGAATAAAAAACAAACTCCAAAGTCAAATTCTATTTTAAAGTTCACACATCACTGTTTATGGTTAAATGAGCGTAATCATGAAGGCTGTCCGGAAAGGCCTTTTGAAGAAAGAGCAAAATAAAAATATACATTAGTCATAGCGATTCCGAGTTGATCATTCCTTTCTGGCGGCATACAAGCATCCATCATCATGTAGCTCAAACTATGTAGCTATCCGTGTGTCTTTAAAGTCAAAATAATTTTAAACAAAGTAACGTGTCTTAAATCACATTTTTGTGGAAAGTAAAAATACGGACGTGAGCAGGATTCGAACATACGCCTCCCGGATATTTTTTTCCCGCACGAAACCTGCTAGTATAAATAAACCCGAAAAAAAGATTATCTGTAAATAAGTCTGTATATAATATCTTAGGTTTGCGCGATCACTACACATTATAATAAAACAACTTTTAACCGGATTAATCGCGTGTATTATTGGTTTTTTGTTTTTCCTGACGTTTCGAACACTTTGCAGCGTTCGTGGTCGCAGGAGTCCTCCTGAATAAAGTCTGTATGTCTTAAAAGTATGCAAATTTGTGAATATTTAGGTGATGTCCGCAACTTCAAAACCTCGATTCAGCTACATTTGTGTGTACATTGTACTGAATCGAGGTGTCATAATATAGCATCACGCCTGAATTCCCCGAAGGGGTATGCAGAGATGTACACATTCATACACCATTCCACCAATGCTGTTATTAAGTGCCATGTAATAGGTGGTGAGCCTATTGCCATCTACCGGGCACAATTCCAATCTCAAGCTGCTACCGAGAATTTTCTAACAGAAAAACTCAATAACACTGCCCGACTCGGGAATCGAACCCGAGACCTCATGCTCAGCAGTCGCGCTTGGGACCACTAGACCAACGAAGCAGTTTCAAAATCGAGATTTAATATGAATTAGTTGAACTTAGTTTAGTCTATAGAGCGGGACTTTCTTACAGTTCCAGTGCAACTATTGTTGGTATACCAATAATTAAATAAGCCATACTAATCGTTTATTTACACCAAGTTAACCTGCAGCCCGTTTTAATCGACAACTGACGTCAGTTATACCTACTACATTAAATTTTAAGTCTATCAAGACTTAAAATGTAATGTCGTAGGTATTACTGACGTCAGTTGTCGATTAAACGGGCCACTTAATTTTTCACTGTGGGTAATTATTGCAACGTTCAAATGTCAAATGCAATTTACACATTGGTGCTCGTTAATATTGAATGATTGGCTTACACGTGGCAACGAGCTGTGGCAGGTTTAAGGCCAGTTATAGGGTGTTATCAAATTCAAATATTTTAGTCGATGTTGGTTCGAATGACACGGTGGCCTATTTGTTTTGCGGTGTTGTCAGTGAGCAGAAATCACACCCGTGGTATGTTTTATTTCTTCTTTATGTTGTTTTACTTTCTTTTTTATTTCTTGTACTTTTTCTTTTGTTTTGTAATTTTTATGTGTGTGTAGGATACACACACATAAAAATTACAAAATCTGTATCTGGTGGCAAAATAAATCCTTTTCTTACTTTCTTTCTATGTTGTCTTTACAATCGATGTCGCTGTTGGCGCAGTGGTCGAGTTATCCGCTTCTGCGCCACAGGTTTTGGTTCCATTTCCGTACGGGACAATAATTCATAGGTCTTCAGATAAATGTTCCGGGTCTGGGTGTGTGTGCATATGAGAGTTGTGTCTGTAATCGTGTTCAGGAGGAATTCTTAGCGTAAGGCAACGTTAGGTATTTCAAAATAAATAGGTAAGTAAACTAATCTACAAACACGGGCCCTTTAAGTTGTGGAAAGCGAAGCCGCGATCGGGTTAAGAGTGGGAGACAAGTCTTTTCATTAGCCAGAAAATGTAGTGATTTAGACAAAGAGTGGGGCGTGTCTTCATAGATCGAACAGACAAGATTAATATCGACCGATGAGAAGACGATTTAGCCCAGAAGTGGACTCTGGCATTATTGCAGATGATGAAGTAAAAAACACTGTTCAGCTGCCGCTAACCTTGCAGCAATGATTTCGATATGATTTAGACAATCATTTACGTAATACTATTACCATAAACGTATGTGGTAGCAAAAATATTCTAGTTCCATGACACATAACCAGACCTGGATATACGAGGGAACAAGCCCCGGCTTGTTCCCTCGTATATAGATACCCCGGTATCTACCCGGGTGGCAACTTCAAGAGGCGTCATATTTATCTGTTCGGAGAAAAATTACCAAAACGCCTAGCATCTAGCGCACTTGGTTCTATCGATTATTAATCATTTGATTTGGTAACGCATCCTAACATATCTTTTGAGGGGAGGGGGCCGACTTTCAAGTCTCTGCCCGGTTCAGAAAAATCGGAGATCCAGGGCTGAGAATTACCGACTACCTACCTACTTAAAGTAACCAGAAACTCCAACAATTCCATCAATCACTCCTAAAAATTGCTCTGTTTCTCACATGTGGTCCGTTCAGTGTACACTAGCCACACAAGCGAAAGTCAGATAACGTTGTGTCTTTGCATCTCACCTGTAATCCTGCCCAACAGCAGGCCACGTGAGCGCAAGTTCTTGCCCGCGAACCCTGCGGCTTCAGCCCCCAAAGAGAAACCAACAACGTGGATGGAGGCAGCTGGAACCCCAGCGGAGTCCAGGAATTGGATGAAGTTGGCTAACCGCATGCCCATGTACCTCGTGTTTCGTACTGCTGATATGTACCTGTATAATGCGAAAACATTAATATTTAAAACATACATACTCATAAAATACATTGTTTAAAAAATAACAATACATAAGTGTTTTCCGATTCTATTAACATTCGGGATCATTCTAAAACTTAAAAAGTATATTTTCGAATATAAATCCTTTAAGCTTTTGTGGTCACTTTATTATAATAAAACAACTTTTAACCGGATTAATTGGATATTTTTATTTTTCATTTTAGGATATCAAGAATTTTTCTAATAATAATGTATTTATTGTTCATTGCCGCTAGACGGCTGAAAAGGTTTTTTTTTTTCAATCTAGTTTTTGGACATAATTAAAACTATAGATTTTATACTAAAGCACAGTTACGACCTTTTCCCAACTCTCATTTTTCGACTTCGTTCCAATTATTTCACAAAACATTGAACACTTAACGCGAAACGCCCTAATTAATTACTCCCGAACAAAAACGACAAAGAAAAACAGCCGGCCATTGCGCCATTCGTACGTGGGAACATACATAAATCTAGTCAAATGCTTTTGGCTAGAAGCCACTACGTAATAAATACCAGACCTATAAGGCCATAGGGACGCGCGCACACTACGTCAAAGCATTTTTAGGGATTTTTTGTTGGAATAGTGTCGCATGTCGTCTGTGTGTGTTATCAATGGGCCGCGTGTGACGACGGTGTTTTTAAAGTTACAATATTAAATGGAAAAAGAATACGGTCGCGAACAGGATTCGAACCTGCGCCTCCCGGATAGATACTCCAGGCGCTCTGACCAACTAAGCCATCTCGACCTCTGCTCACCACCGCGAATTCTTCTTCCATATTTTAACACGTCTTATGGCGACGTCATTGCAAACAATTCAGTACCTATACAAGTGACTGAACCGACACGACTAACTTTGCAGTTAATACAATGTCGTAAAGAATGCAATTACCTTAATAATTCAAGATATGTCTTTGAAAAAGCATTAACGCATGCTTACCGAACTCTAAAGTTACAATATTAAATGGAAAAAGAATTCGAATTCTTTTTCCATTTAATATTGTAACTTTAGAGTTTAACTTTAAAGTTTAAAGTTAGTCGTGTCGGTTCAGTCACTTGTATAGGTACTGAATTGTTTGCAATGACGTCGCCATAAGACGTGTTAAAATATGGAAGAAGAATTCGCGGTGGTGAGCAGAGGTCGAGATGGCTTAGTTGGTCAGAGCGCCTGGAGTATCTATCCGGGAGGCGCAGGTTCGAATCCTGTTCGCGACCGTATTCTTTTTCCATTTAATATTGTAACTTTAGAGTTCGGTAAGCATGCGTTAATGCTTTTTCAAAGACATATCTTGAATTATTAAGGTAATTGCATTCTTTACGACATTGTATTAACTGCAAAGTTAGTCGTGTCGGTTCAGTCACTTGTATAAGTACTGAATTGTTTGCAATGACGTCGCCATAAGACGTGTTAAAATATGGAAGAAGAATTCGCGGTGGTGAGCAGAGGTCGAGATGGCTTAGTTGGTCAGAGCGCCTGGAGTATCTATCCGGGAGGCGCAGGTTGGAATCCTGTTCGCGACCGTATTCTTTTTCCATTTAATATTGTAACTTTAGAGTTCGGTAAGCATGCGTTAATGCTTTTTCAAAGACATATCTTGGACGGTGTTTTTTTTTTTTATCAAAACTGCATCTACCTTTGGCCACCAACTCGCCTGATGGTAAGCGACGGTGTGTTCCAGGATGGAGCACATAGATCCAGAAGAAATATATTAATTCTAAGTAGAGTGTTTAGGAAGAACTATATAGATTATAGTTGGGGAGTTGATGCAACTGCCCAGACCCGTCTCCCACAACGGTTGCACCGGACTTGGTACACCATCGCACGACTAGCTCGCTTCACGGCATGGCTTCGTCCGGTGCGTGGTAACCAGCCGCGGCCGAAGCCTCCCATCAAAGTTGTCTTGCCTGTTTTGCACCACCCAGAGCCCACGAAGGTAGGAATTCCATTTTAATGGTGCACTCCTACGAACGCGGGCAATGGAAATTATTAATATATTTTCAATTTCATATGAGAATAATAGTAGACTGTAGCTATAATTGTTTGTTATGGTATGTCATCCATCTACGACTGACTGTGATAAGCATTGCTTAACCTCAACGATCGTTTACCGACCGGAAGCAACAGGCTCATGAGCGCCTCAAATGAAAAAAAAACTCTAAACTATCTATCTGCCTAGCTTTTTCCCAGCTACGTTGGGGTTGGTCTCTAATTTTACCGGATTCAGCTTAATACCAGTATTTTGTATGGAGCGACTGCCTATCTGACCTCCACAATACAGTTACTGGGTAACACGAAATCTCGTGATAAAACTAGTTCCCAGACTTCCAGTCTTTTGACTACAACCGTTGGGTTGTCAGATTTGTCTATAAATCTTTATTAGATAACCGGGACAGGCGCAAAGGAGGCTCGATACAGAGAAAATGGCCTATCGACAGACCGGCCGCGGCAAGCGCAGCTTAACCTCGATCAATCGATATATGCGGCTGTTCTTTATGCTCTCCCAAATCATAACTCAAAACTATAATAAAAATTTCGCTTCTGAACGAATTAGTTTCGGATGTTGCGTTATTTATTAACATTACACACGACTATCGTACCGTACTCGTCACACAATGGGAACGCGTCATAACGTTTTCCTCTGGGGGGAATATTACTTCGCATTCTACCCTCACGTATGCGGAATCATAACGTTTCAGTTACATGTTAAACGGTGTAACAACTGGATTTGCTCGTAACAACCGTTTATTCGACCACAGAGCAATTTGTTTGTACTGTGTTGCAATGTTAGGGTCGTGGTGTTAAATATTTATTTACTAATATCATAAATGAGAAAATTTGTGCGGATAGATAAAATAACTCTTACGCAATAACTACTGAACTGATTTGAATGAAATTTTGCACACAGATAGTTTATAACCTGGAATAACACATATCATACTTTTTATCCCGGCTGGACCGGGTAGAAGCTAGCGGGTAGAAGAAGCTATAAATAAAAATTAAATGCTGTTCGTTCGTAAATGCATAACTTAAGTACGGCTGGACTGATTTGTGTAATTCTTTGTAGAAATTCACAATAGTCTGAATAATTTTTAGGGAAAGATAAATTTGTTAAAGTATCCCAATAGAATTAAAAAAATTGGGAATAACAAAATGTGCTCTTTTCTGTGTAATTTCGGACAGCAAAACATCTGTCGGCTCAGCTAGTTTAGTCATAATACCCTTTTTTAACAATATAAGTATGAAGAGGGTAAATAACGACGATGAAGCACAACAGGTACATCACAATCGTAGCAAGTGCTTATTCTTTACCTATCGTGGCTGCTGAACGTGAGGTCCTGGGTTTGATCTGGGTTTGGAGTTGTGCTCGGTAGATTGTAAAAGATCTTAGTAACGGCATTAGCGGAATGTACGTATAAAGCAGTACCTACACCTCTGCCTATCCCTTCAGGGAATAAAGGCGTAATGTTGTTTTGTCCTATTCCTTATTTTTGGGGGGCTAACCCGTAAAATGGAATCCCTACACGTGGGCCCTGGGTGGTGCAAAACAGGCAACACAACTCTGATGGCACGCTGCGGCCGCGGCTGGTTGCCACCCACTGGACGAAGCCATGCTGTGACGCGACCTAGTCGTGTTTCGGGATGTAGTCCGGTGCAACCGTTGTGGGAGACGGGTCTAGGCAGTTGCATCAACTCTCCAACTATCTTTCTCCCAAAATCTATCCACTCTTCTTAAGAGTAAATAGATTTATTCTGGATATACGTGCTCTATGCTCGGCCACACCGCCTACCATCAGGCGAGCTGGGGGCCCAATGTAGATCCATTTATGATTAAAATAAAGCTTCTAACATCATACATAAGCGATTATATCTCAGTTTCACAAGATCAGTGAAGCCTTGTTACAATCATTCAGTTTCATTTTCTAATCAAATAAAATTACATGACGATGATTGTAGGTTCTAATAGCAATTTCATCATCTCCATCTACAAAGATAAGCATAAAAAAAGAATTAAATTACCAAGGAAACACGATGAGCCTTGACCAATCTACGGCGATGAAATTATAATTGCCTGTTGATAAGTGAGCTGAAAGCAAAAAGGTCATATTAAAGTTAGTTATATATTTTTAGTGGGAAGCAAAATATTGTCTTGAGCAGGATTTGAACCTGCCCCTCACGGATAAATACTCCGCTCTGCCAACTGACTTATTCCGACCTAATTGTTCTTCCACATTTTAAACGACATCGCTTCAAAAAAGGCTTCTGGCTAAGACGCACAGATCGATCCATCGAGGTAAAGCTGCACTCACCGCAGTCGGTCTGTGGATGGGTCACCATAATTTCATAACGAGACCCCTCCATGCCTCGGACAGCACGTTAAACCGTCGGTCCCGGATGTGAAATAAAGATATATGACAGCCGTTACGGGTAGTTAGAGGCCTGAAAGTCTGATACCAAGTCTTGCCACGAGATATCGTGGTACACATTAACTAAATTCTGGAGTTCAAATAGGCAGTCAGTCCATATTAAATACTGGTATTAAGCTGCATCCGGTTAGATTGGAAGCCGACCAGAACGTAGTTGGGATAGAATAAAAAATAATCTCTATTTATTAGTACAAACTCCAGACTCCAAGCAATCATTTGTATACAGCATTCGTCCCATACTGATTCCAAGCCGCATTGAATTTCAAAACAACATAGAACCAATAAATAACCAGCCCATAACTTTCCCACTGCAGGGCAGTACATATGACATTGAAAGTCACATTGGTACATGCCAGTTTTGAACCAACAACCTGTGGCTCAGAAGATAGGCCCTTAACCACTCGGCCACACGGCCAAAACGACAATAGAGTCTTAAAAATAAGCATACAATTTACTACCTCATTGATCTAGTGACTTCTGAGCGTCTTGGGTTCGAGGCAAGGTGTTGTTGAGTTTTTCTATTTGTAAATTCACAGTAGCACCCCGGAGTTTGGAATTGTATCCGATTGATGGCAGTAGGATCACCGCCGGTCGTCAATAACAGCATTGGTGTAATTTGGGTGTGCAACTGTGTACACATCTGCCTACATCATCGGGCAATATGAGCGTGATGCTATGTTGGTTTAATCCATACTCACTAATATTATAAATGCGAAAGTAACTCTTTTTATTTGTATGTTTTTTTTGTTACCCTTTCACAACTAAACGGCTGGACGGGTCGTATTGAAATTTGGCAAGGAGATAGATTGTATCTTGGGGAAGGACATAGGCTACCTTTAGTCGCGCAGACGAAGTCGCGATCACGAGCTAGTGTAAAATAAATAACAAAAGCCGCACATCAGTTATTATATAATTATATTAGTAATTACTTTAATTCAATCGTATTAAAAATAATATTCGCTAAGGTGTGTTCCCTCAATATGTTTGAAGTTTAATACACATTATGTTACCCATTATTTTAATGTATTTGTAATAATAAATTATCTTTATCTTTAAAAATCTTTAGAACCAGTAAGCTTTTTTTTAATTAAAACTCGTTTGTTATGTAAAATATGCTTTTAATCTAAAATCAAATAAAAATCGAATAAAATTTTAATCAGACTCTTTGCGTAATTTCAAGGGGCATTACCATTCAACAAATGCACGTTCTCCAACTAGAGCAAGCCACGACCCTCCCATCTCCTGTCTTTGATGTCCTACAACGCCAGCGACCAGTTAATCAGGAGGAAATGTGGGGGATAGGACTGTATATTTAATCTAGGGGATTAAATAACAGGCGCTCTATTTAACCAGCTTTTACTTGTCGTAACCTCAAGACATATGGTGGCTTCCAGTTGTATTTATATTAGTATATCGACTGGAAAGTATCGATCAATTCGATGTCAACCTAGATAGCTAGTAAGCCTGCAATAGCTGCAATAAGCACCTCAATAAGAAAAAGACACTCTTTTATTTTCAGTGCAGTACATACCTACTGGTAGAACCCATTAAACATATGGAGGAACGTGGTGTGGTGTTCCTTAATTGAAAATGGAGGATTCTCAAACCAGACCAATGCTTTGAATGAATTAATACGACGATCTAAGAATACCTATGTTACCAAATATGTATGCACATTAATTTAAAATTTAATTTTAACTAGAACTTCAATATTCTTCTTCTATATAAATAAAAATGAATCGCCAAAATGTTTGTACGCGCATAACTTCCGAACGACTGCACCGAATTGGATAATTCTTTTTTTTGTGTTCGTTATTGTCAGGACAAGGTAAATATATACACATTAAGTATATACATATTATTCGAAGTTCGCTGGGTCAGCTAATAATATTTTTAGATATTGTAAATAAATACTTTGCAACACCTGTAAAAGGTTGCTAAGATTTTAAGTTCCCAATATTTAAATAAGACCTATTATGTACGCCTTATATGATTTGCCAATAAATGTTTTGAGTTTTTGCTATTGCCTAGTGGGCTACGGCCCAACGGTTAATTTAATCAGGATATTGAATCTGGGAGATTAATATAACGCGCACTAGTCAACCATCTTTTACTTCCATTTAAAGTAGTGATAGATTATATTGCATGAATGTCAAGTCAAAGGCTTCAATCCAAATCCAATTTTGGTTGGTTAAGGTTGCCATGTCAACATTGATTATAACATGATATCATATTGAAATTTACCACTGATAAAGACAAAGGTACGGTCTAGTTAAGTGCAGGGGTGGGCCAAGTACGACCTACTGCGGCCCCGCGAAGCAATGTGCAGACAGTGTTAAAAGTATCATCATCCCTACCATCACTAATCAGAACCAGTTCTATAAAATGTCACAGATATCCACAGCAAGGTCTTTCAACAACAATGAAATAAGATTGTATATTTTTTTTTTTTAAACCCTGTCATTTGTGAATTATACTTTTTTAATTCACACCTTTTTGAGTACCATAGCCACTTTATTACTTTTTTTTAATCTTACTATCCTATGTTACCCGAGCAAATTTAAGAATTCTACCGTTACCCCATACATATAAATCGGTTCAGGCGTTTAGAAGTTATGGTGGAATAAAGAAACATAAAACTCCTCTTTGTAGGCGGTCGTGCAAAAATGAAAATGTTTGTAAGATTGCCCCAGCTCTATTGGGAGATTTTAGTAATGACAAAGTCTCAAAGGTATAGCGAATTTCATCGTCATCAGTCATCATGAATTAACATAATTGGCGCGTTTTTCAAGTTAAGTCTACATATTTAGAATTATAGAATATAGGAAAGGCTTGTTATAATTATGTGCTTTTTCATACGCAATATTATTACGTAAACACCCACCATTATCAAAAAGCAACACCATGATTGTATGTCTAGTATCTACAATTCCTTATTTACATGCTCAATAATTTCATTATACACCAACAATTTTAACATTGTCCGCCCCATAAAGATAATAGTGTCATAGTTGGGCGATAAAATCAGTTTTATTACACCATTGCCACTGTGTTTGGTTTCCATAAATATTAAATTATCGGACAAGCATCAATGGACACGTGTTATATCCATTAGTACTGATTAATAGTATTTAGGTTCTGAAGTAGTTGAAGTCATAACTTTATAGAAGCTAAAACCATTTGATTGACAGTGCGATTCTGAGCATAGCTTTATCTGGTACCTAATATAAGTTACCATATTTTTTTCAAGATTCGATTAATTATTTGCATAAAATATAGTTACACAGTGGTGTTTAGGTACATAATTATTTGGTTCAGCATATTTTGTGATTGTTAAATGACATGCAAACATTTAGTTTTAACATAACATAAGCTCTTAATTGAATTAAATAAATAATAGGCTACAATCACAATATGAAATTATCCAAAATCAAATTTTGTTAATATATTAATCAATGTCAATATAATAATCAAGTTTACAACTTAGATATTAAGTCCATATATACTCTTTATTTTAAAAATATTATTTGAATAAATAAAAACTGTATAGTTTTTTTTTATAGCGAATATTGGAAGTCTTTGGACGCTCTTTTATACAAATATTCTCCCTCCGACCCTATTTCTGTCACGGTGGTCTATCTCCACGGAGATTAGCCAAGTACGCAGGAGATAATATAGTGCACAAGTGTATGCTCAAACACAGGTGCACTCCCTGTTCCTTCACTCTAATATTTCGATGGGACGGCAATCCGACACGACCGGAGAGAGATCAGACGCAGGACCGACGGCTTTACGTGCTCTCTGAAGCACGGGGGTGTCACACCACCAACTTCCTGACTCCGAGCTGCTACTGAAAATTTCCTAACAGAAAGACCCAATAACACTTTGTGCCGACGAACCCAGGTCCTCACGTAACACGAACAGAGTATAGAGAGCAATGGCGGTTGCTCTACCGACAAGAGATAACCTCTGAAATTGAAGAATTATACCTATACTTACTGATAAAACCTATGAAACATATGGAGGATCATGGTGTGGTGTTCCTCCGTTGACAAGGGAGTAGAACAACAAATATCGTTTGTCGTCAAACTCTGCTTGCGCGATGTAGAATTCGTGACTTCAGCTTAGTGTGTGCCACAGACATAAAAAAAATACGCACGGAGCATTTCATACCACATGTGAGAAACATGCCAAGTCGTCCAATTTTGCTCGTCATACACGAGCTAAATTCATACAAATACTTAAAACTCATCCACTCGGCGCCATTACGCTGCGTGTGTGTCTTCATCATCTATGTTTCGCTTATGACAAGGCAAGGTTACATCCGTATTTTTTTCAGATCCGTGGTGTGTGCGTAGTATATATGAAGTGTGGTAGATGGCGCTATAAACATATGTACCTAGTGTTGTTGATCCAATATGAATCATATATCGACATGACACGTTTTCAATGTCCGCGATATGATATATTAGCACACGACAGTTAAAACACAACACTAATTGACTCCGATACCGATGCATACGTACGTGAAATCGATTGAACTGCGGCATTATTACAATTAAGTTTAAAAATGGACATTTGTCAATGTTTGCGTTATTATATAAGCAAGATATATTGGCAGTATTATAATTTTGGCACAGGAATATTTCACATTCTTATCGTGTGGTTGATTAACAACTCATCGTCGGAGTTTAAACCGCCCGTAGGCCTCTGACATGGCTTTACACACCATCGAGAACATCTCTCAGGTGTGCGGGGTTCTTCAAGATGTGTTCCTTCACTATTTTAAGCAAGTGATAATTAATTTCTAATACGCACATGACTTCGAAAAATCAGTGCCTTGGATTCGAACTTGCGACCTTTGACTTACCAGTTTAATAACATAACATAACACAGCATAGCATCACGCCTGTATTCTCCAAAAGGGTAGGTAAATGTGTACACAATTGTACACCCACATTTCACCAATGCTGTTGCTGATCCATGTAATAGGTGGTGAGCCTATTGCCATCTACCAGGCTCAATTTCGAACTCCGGGCTGCTACTGAGAATATTCTAACATAAAAACCCTATAACACTTTGCCCGACCTGGGAATCGAACCCAAGACCTCATGCTCAGCAGTCGCGCTTGGGACCACTAGACCAACGAGGCAGTCACCAGTATAATAACTGACTTAATAGTATAAATTATAGAATATATTTCAATTTTGAGCGCTACCTGTACCTTCCCAGAGGATCTTTAACGATGTTTGTCTTACGGTCTAACCAGATGGTTCTTGAATATCAATTTCAGTACATTCTCGTTTATATCGCATAAACTATGAATGAATAACTACTTCAGCCACTCACATTAAAGGTAGTAAGAAACTATTAGTGACACCACGTGTAGGTGTGCTACGTCGTAGTCGTCTCGTAACCGTGTGCTACGAGCCTACGACGAAGTTGTGATGTGTCCACATAATCAATGTTTTGTATAGCTAAATTGCTAAACGCCATAATATTATTGAAAATATGCAATTGGTTTCGTTTTAAATGCCTTGAACTTTTCCAAAGTCATATTTACTTTCTACATTAACCTTGACACCTTTGACTTACGGTAAATGAAAACTTTGTGAGGAATCACGAACTTAATGTTTGGTAATCAATTTTTGTTACTTTTATGTATATAAAAATGTTATTATAGCATCTAACTGGCCTGATATTGGACGAAGATGTGTTATAAATGCATATAGCTTGAAAATTCTTATTTAAAATATTATTGAGTACTTCAGGATTGTAGGTTGTTAATCATAGTTGTCATTACTGTCAAATCATTTTCGTAACCTCTCCCTATGAAATAAATATACCTAAATGTCCACGTAAATTAATCCAATAGAACGTGCGATTAATTCCTAAGAGAATTTTGTTACCTATATAATGTAGCAAAAATTACCGGTATTGCGAGTTTGATCTAACGAGAGAAAAACCCAGTGACACTTTGCGCGATCTGGCAATCGAACCCAGGACTTCATGCTCAGCACGCATACGCTAATGCGTTTTAATACAACTATATAACAGTACTAACTTCTGCCCGCGACTTCATCTGCGTGGACTCCAAAATGGGGTCCAGTCGGGATAAGAAGTATCCTATGTGTTAATTCAGATTATAAACTATCAGTGTGCCAAATTTCCAAAATTATTTGACTAAAGTTGTTTGAACGAAAAAATACTGTACTGTCATTTGTGTTATCAACAGTGTACCAACTTTTGTATAAAAGTTAACGTTTGTATAAACGAATTGAATTGAATTGAATGGAATTCAATTCAATTCAATCTGAAGACTTCGTCTGCGTGGACTTCAGAATTGGGTCCAGTCGAGATAAAAAGGTTATAAACTATCAGTGTGCCAAATTTCATCCAAATCCATTCAGAAGTTATTGCGTGAAAGAGTAACAAACATCCATCCTCGCAAACTTTCACATTTATAATATTAAGTAGGTTTGATCACTTTCTTACCATCTCTAACAGTAGTGGTGCTAACTCCTCCAGTGGACTCTGAGAACCCCATCAGATAAATGACCGTGGGATTCGAGAAGTCAAACGCAGTCGCGCGCAACGCATTTACGTCATTTGGAGGTATGATCTGGAATGACGTCGGATTTGACCTGTGAACCAAAATGCAAAAAATATCACTGTTACTAATGTTCATAAAATATCAGTGTTATACACTGTTACTAATGTTCTTAAAATATCAGTGTTATACACTGTTACTAATGTTCTTAAAATATCAGTGTTATACACTGTTACTAATGTTCATAAAATATCAGTGTTATACACTGTTACTAATGTTCTTAAAATATCAGTGTTATACACTGCTACTAATGTTCTTAAAATATCAGTGTTATACACTGTTACTAATATTGATAAAATATCGGTGTTATACAGTGTTACTAATGTTCTTAAAATATCAGTGTTATACACTGTTACTAATGTTCTTAAAATCCTTCATACATAAAATATTGAAGTTTTATAAACCTTTTATTATCAGTGTAGGTACCTAATATAGGACCAGAAAATAAAAATAAATCTTTTCCGCATGAATTTGTTACTTTAAAGTTCGCTAAGAATGCGTTAATGCTTTTCAAAGATAAGATTATTATCTGTATTTGATGATCTTTACGACATTGTACTGCAAAGTTAGTCGTGTCGGTTCGGTCACCTGTATAGGGACTAAATAGATAACAATAACGTCGTAAAGTAATAAAGAAGAATTAGCGGTGGTGAGCAAAGATCGAGATGGCTTAGTGGTCAGAGCGCCTGGAGTATTTATCCGAGAGGTGCAAGTTCGAATCCTGCTCGCGACCGTATTCCTTTTCCACAAAAGTTTGTAACTTTAACTTTTTCTTTCTATCTTTTATCCATCTATTATTACTATTATTATTAATGAACACCTGTATAGGGACTAAATAGATAACAATAACGTCGTAAAGTAATAAAGAAGAATTAGCGGTGGTGAGCAAAGATCGAGATGGCTTAGTGGTCAGAGCGCCTGGAGTATTTATCCGAGAGGTGCAAGTTCGAATCCTGCTCGCGACCGTATTCCTTTTCCACAAAAGTTTGTAACTTTAACTTTTTCTTTCTATCTTTTATCCATCTATTATTACTATTATTATTAATGACAGATATTATTACCGCGTCTGACTTCTACGCCTCTTACTCGTGAGAGATTCAATGCCTTTACTTCTGTGCGGGACAACAGTCTTTGCAAAGTTTTAAAATTAACAATTTAAACAGTATAATTAAGTTTTCTCAGCGATTATTAACGTTTATATACTTGTATTATAGTAATATCTTAGGTTTGCGCGATCACTACACATTATAATAAAACAACTTTTAACCAGATTAATCGCGTGTTTTATTGGTTTTTTGTTTTTCCTGATGTTTCGAACACTTTGCAACGTTCGTGGTCGCAGGAGGACTGACTTGTATTATGTATAAATAGTGCTTAAGTTTATTATGATAAGTCGTTTCTCATGTTAGTATTATCACATATTCTAGATAACAGTAAACAGTACATTTAAGTATTATCGAACATTCTAGATTTTACTAGATTAGTAGATAACATGATGCCGGTGGCCTGAATTTTCTAGAATTCATAGTATCAATGTTCCCGAATTTACTAGCAAAATTTAATTTGTTTATAAGGATTTTCCCGATCGTCCCAGTTCACTAACAATCCATACACATTCCATACACAGTCCACTCACAGTCCACTCACAGTCGCCATACAGTATACAGTCAACCAACAGAAGCAGCGGAACAATAAAGGAAGACTGAAGGAACCAAGAGCTTTTTATTGCTCTCCTCACACAATCTCCGGGCACTAAATGTACACAATCGTACAATTTCTTGTACTCAATTTTATTGTTTTTTTTTTTTTGTTTTTCAACGGACACTGTGTTATCGGTTATTTTACACATGCCATTTAAAAACAAATTCAGTTTTCGTATATCATCACCTTTTACGGAAATCTTCGCATACATCATCATATTTTTAGCCGGGAAACTATCGTGTGAAATTAAAATAATGATATTTGAAGGTGATTTATACACAAGGATCTATCAGGAAGGAGATTATCACCTCTATGCATACGACTTGCAACTTTATCGTCATTTTAAAATTGAGGAGGTTTCTGAAGCTATTACTGCCATCAATAATGATCTTCATAATATCAGTGATTGGGCTAAAACTTTTGGACTTTTGGTTAATCCCACAAAATCACAAGCTCTCATTATTGGTGGCAGGTACTTCTTTAACCTCTTGGATCACCAGTCTCTCCCGCCAGTTGTGTTTGATTCTGTCTTTATACCATACTCCAAAAGCTCAAAAATCTGGGAGTCATCATAGACAGCAATTTATCTTGGAAAGTTCACATTGCAGAAGTAAGCAGGAAAGTCTATTGCTCCTTTCACTCTCTCAAGCGTCTTCAGAAGTTCCTGCCAATTCAAACTAAAATAACTCTTGCCCAATCTCTTCTTCTTCCACTTTTGGATTATGCTGATGTTTGTTTTCTTGACGCAACAGAAGAGCTCGTCAATAAACTCGAACGTCTGCAGAATTTAAGCATCCGCTTCATATTTGGCCTTCGGAAGTTCGACCATGTGTCAGATTTCCGGACGCGACTGAAGTGGCTACCTATTCGGCAGCGTCGAGATGCTCACATTCTTTCTTTCCTCTTTTCTATTCTTCACAACCCTAATGCCCCAAAATATCTTAAGGAACGCTTTGAGTATCTTATCCCCAGGGGGAAACCATGTCGCTTAGTGTCATCTCTTCTTCTCCGGACTACTCGTCACACCTCAAGTCGTTATGATGGATCATTTACTATACGTGCAGTGCGCCTTTGGAATTCTCTTCCACATACACTTCGTGATAGTCCTTCGTTAGATGTGTTCAAGAGAAGAGTCAGGGAGCATTTCCTTTCGATATAGATATTAGGTATGCGATATATATTTAATATATATATATAGGTAGGTTTAAGTAGTCATTTATGTAGTATATGATACAACATTATATAAGTAGGTATATATTATAATATATATTTGGTAGCTTAGTATGTATGGCACTGGATTTCTGCACTCTTCCTATTTCTTCTGTTCATGTTGTACACTTGACTCTGTCCTCATATTTGTTTCTCTTCTCTCTAACACTCAAAGGTTTGCTGTAAGAAAACTCATAAATGGGTTAAGCTCGCCTTTGTACATCTTTTTTCACTATTATAATTTGTATTATGTATCGTGTGTACAATAAAGAATATAATGAAGGATATACTTGACTATCACGAACATGACGTCAGACCCAAACCTTCATTTCGCTATTCAGTCCATTTCCTAATAACGAGGTACGGTCATGAAACGTGCCTATTACGCTGTAGCCATGATGTTGGCCTAAGCAAAGGTTATAGCAATTACCTACGGTGCACGTCAACTGAACAAATGCTTGCATGCGCTGCCTTGCGATTGAACCTGCTGCGTCATATGATGCCCTGGTAGTTTGGTTTAGTAATATGAATTTTGAATGCCTCGTTGCGTCTAGCGGTCGCAGGCGCGGCTGCTGAGCGTGAGTTCCTGGGTTCAATTTCCAAGTCGGGCATATTATTTTTCTATTAGGAAATTCTCAGTAGCAGCCCGGAGTCAGGAAATTGGTGGTGTGACAACTCCGTGCTTCGGAGAGCACGTAAAGCCGTCGGTCCTGCGCCTTATCTCTCTCCGGTCGTGTCGGATTGCCGTCCCATCGGAATATGAGAATTAAGGAAGAGGGAATGCACCTGTGTTTGCGCATATACTTGTGCACTATAATAGCTCCTGCATACTTGGCTAATCTCCATGGAGATAAGCCGCCATTACCGAAATACGGTCGGGAGGAGTATCATTAATTACGAAACACTTGAGTACAATAATAGTATTTTTAGTATATAACCCCAACTCTGTTCTGAAGGGCATTTTGACAATATACATATATAGTATCAATTGTTGTGTTATTATTGTCGTGTGAGATTTTTTTTTAAGGTGCTAATTAAAAGCTACATAGTAGTATTGTCACTGCAATTAGCAGTTGTGCTATTACCCCACTGAACTGGCACACTTTGAGAATGGCTATCTCTTCTATGCAGTTACTAATAAGAACGGGACGAATTTTCGACCTTTGCTCGGTTGAATAGCGAAGTAGACTTAGTGCAAAATTTAAAAAAAATACACGACAGCCCAAAAGGTAGTGTTATGTTTCTAGCGTTCATGTATACATACAAGTAAGTGTGTATGTAAAAAGAAGAAAGAAAAAAATATATATATATTTCCTTGCACACCAGGGACAGATAAAATCGTATTATAGTTACAAAATAAAACAAATATAAAAATAATATAAAAAAAAAAAAAAAAAAAAATTTTTACATTGGCAACAATCAAAAGACATGTATGTTTGTGAGTTTCTATCTTCCATAACTTTTAAATGCCTGGACCGATTTCGATGTATCGTTAGAATCCTTACATTGTCCCGAGTAACATAGGCTTGTAAGATTTTGATTATTTGTTTTAATTAATTTCAGCTTGTTTACTTATCTTCCCCACTTTTCTGCCTCTCACAGAACCTCGGCAAATCTGTTTTACTCTTTTCCAAACGTTGTTATCGTCCAAAAAATTCTAGTTCTCCTGTTCCATTCAACAAGAGTTCAACTTTCAGGTGAGGGAAGTAGAAGATTTCGGACTTCCGTACAACACCGTACGTAACAGTATGCAGTTCAGTGCCAGATTTTCATGTATGAGACAAATCCATGTCACTAAATGATTTTTCCAATAATGTATGTAATATAAACAACAACAATGAATCAGTTCTGAACTCAACCTAGCCATGAACACAAATCTATACATATTTACAACGAACATTTGTAGAACGGATTTCGGTCTCGCCACGGAAATTGAGCTCTCGGCCCTGAGCCCGAAACGGACTCCGTTTCGTCATATAAATCATCAAAGACATTAGTACAAAACTATAGGTAAGTACCTAATTAACTAGTAAACCATACGAATCTGTTTATAATCTTACAATAAAACACCCAGAAGAATCAAGTGTATTCACAGAAATACTTTCTAATATCTTCGCGTGTATTGTTGGTATTTGTTTTTCCTGATGTTTCGACCATTTTACAGCATTCGTGATCGCAAGATGACTCTGTGACTTTGTAGTGACTGCAAAAACTTATGTTGTTTATAACCTTTTGGTACAAAATATATAAACTGATTGATTGCAAGATTTAATTAATTTTTCAGTTTTGCGTTAATACATTCACTAGGCTCGCAATCCCTTGCTTTTTTTAGTATTCCTTTATCCAACCTTCTAACATTGCATCTTTAACAATTTTATTAAAGGGTGTAGGATGTAGTCAAAAGACAGATCAATAACTCCTAGTAGATAATATCCTAGATTTTCGCGATCACTACACATCATAAATACAAATGATTAATCCGGTTAAAGTTGTTCTATTAAAATCATCTCCTTTCATTTGAGTGATCCCTTAATCTTAAACGGTTGATAAGATATAACTGAGACTAACGTAACATTTAAACACGACTGTCTCTCCAAACAGCAGCAGTTAAGAAGATGTACGTACAGCCACACGATTTATAATCGAAACAAAATACTTAATATAAGAACATACAAAAAATCTTCATACATACTTAGTAAATAATTTATACTGTATGTCGACGGCGTCATCTCTCGGACAGCAGTACCCGCATTGGCCGACCGGCGCCGACATGAAACATACTTCAGCTACGCCTGAAAAGAGATTTATTATGAACGTATAAATAGCCACATCATGTTCGCCGAATAAAACACTTTATCACTGGCTGGAATTAAATGGCGACTGACATTGTATGGAAGTAGTTTTTTTTTCTCTTTATATATTGATAAAAGAATATTACTTTATATAACATAACACCACGCCTGTATTTGTGAAAGGTTTGGTAGAGAGAGACGTACTCTTGTACACCCACAATAGGCACGATGACACAGAACCAAAAAAATAAATGGTTTTAGAGAAAAATATATGGCCAGAGAATTCTAAAAAATGAGCTAGTTTTAATATAAACATTAAGAATATTAAGATATTCAATAAAATAAAATTATAAAATACTGCAATCGGCCATGTTAACTGCAACACCAATCACAGCGAATGATGTCACGTCTAAGTAAATATCAATCACCGCCGGATGTGTTGCTTGAGCTCTTTTTTGTAATAACGCGTTTCAATTGATTCCTACATCATTAAATTACTTGATTTGTTATTTATTCGTGGATGTGTGACTAAAATAAATAAAATCAAGCGAGGAACAAGGTTTTATTAAGGCAAATAGGTCTAGATTGCCCAGAATTTGATTAGAGAGATTTCTTGCATTAAATAAAGACATTTGCTCATCTGAATTTCGAAATGTAAAAACTTCCTTGTAAGGACATTATTAATCCTATTGCTAAGTAATATTTAACTCACACAAGCCAACTTTAGTTCTCTTAGTAGTCTGTGCACAAGCCTTCTTTGACACATGTCATCGGTTATTTTTGAGGTTAGGAAACTCGCAGCTAAACAAAGTAATACTAGTTTCACTACTAAATACCTATTTCATAAAACTCCACAAGTACTAATGAATTCGTAACTACATTTGTTGGGTCTCGCCGTGCGAGCTTTAGCCAATTATCTCGCACTAAGTTTTTTCTTGTTTGGAACATAAACAAAAATTTTTTTACGATATAATGCAATGTTTACCTAGGCGTGACGTCACAATCGGACGCCATGACACCCACGAGCGTTTTCGCGCTTAATTCAAAGTAGGTAGAATGCAATAATTTGCGTTAAAACTTAGTTTATGGCTGAAATAATGTTTTTCGAAAATAGTAGACGTATACATTATACAAGGAGATTTCAAAATCTGTCATCGTGCTTATTCGCCGATACTGTTATTAACTCCCATGTAAAAGACAGCCTATGATCACCGCCCGGTCACATGGGACTTAATAATGCATGTATGATTGTTAGATTTCCTAACAAAAATCAGCATTGCACCTATTCTACCTAAACCTTCGGAAAACCAGCATAATGATATAACTTTAAAGTTATAATTTTTATAATAAAAAGAAAAATACGATCGCAGGAAATAAACTTAAATAACATACAATTTTGAAAAGATTTACCAGTTCATTGCCTCAATTATTGCGTTTGACATGCAATAAACTTGGTCCGTGTAATGGAACATTTACAAATTAGGACCTCTTTGTGACACGGAGGGCGCGTTACGCAATCAATTTTACTAATATCTGTAAATGTATTGACAGGTCTACTGTCAGGAAACCCCAGTGAGAAACAGACGTGATTATATGTATGTTTTTACAGGTAATTTAGAAGATCACTGCTGTTCACATAAAAAACATAACATCACGCCTGTGTTCCCTAAAGGGGAAGGTAGAGGTCTACACAGTTGAACACCCACATTTCACCATGCTGTTATTAAGTCCAATGTAATAGGTGGTGAGCCTATTGCCATCTACCAGGCACAATTCCAAACTCTGCGCTGCTACTGAGAATTTACTAACAGAAAAACTCAATAACACTTTGCCGCCCGGGAATCGAACACGAGACCTCATGCTCAGCGGTCGCGCTTGGAACCACTAAACCAAGGAGTACTGCTCAGATGACGATAAAGTTACTATTAGACGTATTAATGTGGAGAAGATATCAGAATATAGAGCACAAGTCGGGATAGCTAAGTTGGCAAAGCGCCCGGAGTTTTTATCCAGGGTTGCAGGTTCATATCGTGCTCATGACCATTTTTTCACATAAACTAAATTTTTTGATAATTCTATCAAACGCTTGAGCGCATGCGTAGCAAAAGTATTTTTTTTTTTTTGTGGAAAAGAGGTAGTGTCGTGGTCGCCTCCGGGATAAATAGTGCCCGGAATATTTATCCGAGAGCTCAGGTTCCAAGTTTGCTCACGACTGTATTTATCTTACCACTTACGGAGTGGGGATCATCCCCACTCAGCATCCAATACTGGTCACAGAAACCATAAACTACCTACGTGGCGCCTCTTTATAATTAAAAAAACCGGACAAGAGCGAGTCGGACTCGCCCACCGAGGGTTTCGAACAAATTTGTAGGTACATATTATAAATAGTTCAGGAATCGAGTCTCAGATTTTTTCTGAGCTTTTCCCAAAATTCAACTCGACACCTTCACGCGTACCCGAGATAAAGTGTCAACAAAGTAATCCTATAAGGGCTCCGTTTTTCCTTTTGAGGTACGGAATCCTAAAAAAGAATGGTATAAATGATATCGTGTTATACAATACTTATAATGCAGGGCAAGGCCACCACTATATACAAGCCCTTATTATTTAATTATGTCTATGGTCTTTCATGTCACACCTCAACATAATTATGTCATATTAATATGGATTATAATAATGATAATTATATTTTTTTGTAGTAGGCAGGTTCATATTATGAATATGTTCTTAAGTTATGCAATGCTAGCGT
Source organism: Xylocampa areola (assembly GCA_935421205.1). Taxonomy (NCBI): domain Eukaryota; kingdom Metazoa; phylum Arthropoda; class Insecta; order Lepidoptera; family Noctuidae; genus Xylocampa; species Xylocampa areola. Next base: position 13,261,293 of record OW285215.1, read on the forward strand.
AGATATGTTAAAAAAAAATGTACACTCCATTAAGAATTTCTGTGTGGTGTGTTTACAATCACATAATCTCATGTGCTCACACTTAGTCTCAAAGCAATAAGAAATATGCATGTGATTCAAAAGGTCAATTTGTCAAGTTTTTATTTGTAATCTGTATTGGTGTAGAATGACACCTGTCATTTTATTTTTAAATAATTTTTAGATTAATGGCGCTATAAAACTATGAAATTTAATTCCGTAAAAAGTGAGTAAATGCGAGGGAAATTTAAAATGTCAAAACGCATGATGGGAACGAAACGTGACGTCACTGACTATGATGAGATTGTCCAACTTTGTTTTGGACTTCACGCTGCGTAGCCGCGCTTACGTACACTAATAAATTAAGAACGAAAAATCCCTAAACTTATAAAAATTATTATGTTTTACTTTAAACTGCCTCGTTGGTCTAGTGGTCCCAAGCGCGACTGCTGAGCATGAGGTCTCGGGTTCGATTCCCGGGTCGGGCAAAGTCTTATTGAGTTTTTTCGTTAGAAAATTCTCAGTACCAGCCCGGAGTTTGGAATTGTGTCCGGTAGATGGCAATAGGCTCACCACTTATCCTACATGGGACTTAATAACAGCATTGTTGAAACTAGGGTTTACGACGGTGTACACTTCTGCCTACCCCTTTCGGAGAATACAGGCGTGATGGTTTAAGTTTATCAGGTAGAAATCGATAGTCTCTGCATACCCCAATGTAGACAGCCACAATTGTATGTAGGTTTCAATTGTAGGTAGGTAGGTAAATTTACCCTACGTGCCTCTGTAAAATATAATACTTATCGGTGACAATTCCTAAATGTAGTCTTATTAAACGTCCCGACTCAGGTGTCAGTGGAGCGGGAGTAAGCGGGATGGTGGGCTTAGCGGTCATTGACCCTTTTGGATACCCAAAGAAGTTAGTGGGGAGTTAGGGCCTAGGGAAATAACCTTCTTTGTGACAGAGGTCTGTGTACAGCATATAGCGGTGATAAGCTGGGTTGAGGGATCGAAATGTTACGATAAGGAATATTTTTTTCCGAAATAGCGTTCAGTCAAGGATGTTAAAATAAATCCAAATAAAATTCCTATTAAATATAAGGACACATTTATGATAAAGCAAAACAACACCAACATAGTCAAATACAGATAAATATTTAAAATCTATTAACGCATGCGTAGCGAACTTTGAAGTACAGAAATATTTGTGAAAGAAAGTACGATCTTGAGTAGGACTTGACCTGCGAGCGCCCGGAGTATTCATCCGGAAGTCGCAGGGTCAAATCCTACTCACGATCATATTATTCTTTCTAATAAAGTTTTAAACAAACTTCAAAAGTTTAAGAATACTAATTATTAAGAAAAAATACATACTTATAATTAACACTTAATTTCGAATGGATAGAATTAGATATGAGGAAGGAGAGGAAGTCTGAATGTTACGCCGGTCACTGAGAAGTTGTGTGGCAATCGTTTGTCATGGTATGGACATGTAATATAATATAGTGAATTTAAAAACGTGCTGCACCAACCCCAATTTAAATTGGGCAGGGGGATGACAATGAACACTTAATTCATAATAACTACCCAATATTTTGTACCAAAACTTTGAAACCGTATTGTATATAATATTCTTATATATTTTATGAGTACGAATTAACGCATGTCAAGCAAACTGTTACATGTTTGTGAAACTACGGTTGTGAAAAGGATTTGGACTGGCGCCTGAATGAACACTCCAGTAATTGTTGCAAAATCTAGACATACACGATTATACAAAGGAAAAATATATAATAATAAATATATATATTTTTATATATAATATATATATAAAAAGGAAAAACCTCAAGAAAAAACGCAATTTTATCAATCCAATGTCAACAAAATAATACCTATATTCATATTACATATTATTAAAATAACATAGAAATGCCATTTCAGAACATTAGCGACACGCACAAGAGTAATCGGAGTAAATTGCAATCATTTCTATTGTTGTGCATGGTGCTATTGCAATTTGTTCAGACAAATGGAATAATTTGAATATTATTTCAAGGAATTTTCTATTAAATAATGATATTTTCTTTCACGTTATTTTTTATTGGCCTCGTTAGTCACGTGGTCCCATGCGCGACTACTGAGCATGAGGTCTCCCCATGAGGTCAGGCAAAGTGCTATCGAGTTTTTCTGTTAGGATATTCTCAGTAGCAGCCCGGAGTTGGCACCGTATTGTTGGTATACAACGGCGTACACCTCTGCCTATCCCTTCGGGGAAACAGGCGTGATGCTCTGCCATATATATTTTTTATAATATAACATACCCACCTTCACCAATGCTGTTTTTTTAATTATGTACTATGTAATAGGTGGTGAGCCTATTGCCATCAACTGGGCACAATTCCAAACTCCGTGCTGCTACAGAGATTTTTTCTAAAAACCCAATAACTCTTTGCCCGACTTGAGAATCGAACCCAGGACAATTATTTTTTATGATAGATAAACGAGCATGCGTGACACCTTATGATAAGCGATGAATGCTGCCCATGAAAATCCGCAATCCCAGGAAATGACCTTTTAAAAATACATAAGCTCTTTTCTTAAAGGCCCATAAGTCGTATCGAAAATTGGTTCCACCATTTGGTGGTGCGAGACAGAAAATGACGTGTGAAACGTGCTGTGGTGGACCGCCAATCATCAAGTTGATATTGATAGAATTTTAATTTGTGGTAGGTCTTCCTATTCTCGTCTTCTGATTTAAAGATTTTCGGTCCTGTGTTGATACTTGATACCCAAAAAAGCCACATTTATGGTTACATAAACTCCATTTTGATTTGTATAAAATCTATAAATAAATAATCAGATTGATGATACAGACAGACGTGTTGCTGGGGAGTTTATTGCGCCGCTTTTTCCTCCCAGCTTAAACACTAGGAAGCGGTGAAGTGTGGGCTTTTTGGAAGCTGTCTTAATGATTGATGTTCCAAAAATCGCAACTTTTTTGCCTAATTTGAATAAAGAGATTTTGATTTTCTTACTACATCATAATAATATCCACCCCAGCATACCTATTGGCTACGAAAGAATTGATGGTCAATTTGTAGTGATTTGCGCTGTATGTTTTTAATATTTTTGCCCATTTTAGACAAATTGTAACATACGGCATAAACTACGAAGTAATATTATTGTAGATATGTATCTTGTAGGATTTCTGATGATCCAGAGTTTTTAACTACCGCAGTTCTACATCGGGTGCCATTGAAAAAATGATTTTAAGTTTCCATAAACAAAATATAATATACAGTTTTTTTTTTTTAATTTTCACTAAGTCAACGCAGGTTGCTGAAAATTAATTCATCGCTTGCCCACCAGCGCAATTTTAGCATATTCTATGCATAAAACATTTTCATGCATTATTAATATGTGTTATCTTTTAATTTTAATCTTCCTCCCAACTTCATTCTTATAATTTTATACTATTTTTAACCTAATAAGACTAACGTGTGTATCTGTTTGTGGCATCGTAGATCCCAAGTTTTGATACCATAGCCACTCCATTAGTTTTTTTTTTTATATTAGCCTATGTTAGCCGGGTGTTTGTAAGGGTTCTATCGACACCACATATATCTAAATCAGTTATAGTTTTTAGAAGTTAAGGTGGAATAAAGAAACTCACAAACATACATACATACATACATACATGAACCCTAAAAACGTAATTCTCCTTTTTTTGGGCAGTCGTGTAAAAATGTCCTCTTTAATGAATTCACTAGTTCAGTTTTAGTTTTGGAGTACGAGATACTTTCTGTTGGCTTGCTAATTGCTAGACTTGCTAATTACAATAGATTCTTATTGTTATGAGGTATAATTTTATACTTCTCCCATTCGAAGAATTAAAGCATCTATTTCTATATTTACACTCTCATTCCAGTGTCTATATATTGCTTTATAGAACATTTTATTCATGCATTTTTTCCTCTTTTTAATTGCTAAGATTAATTAAGATAATATAATTGGCATTGATTTCCTTCGTCGGTTATGTTATGTGTTACGAGTATCTAGGGGGACAGGACACCTTTTGGACAATATTAAACTGAGACGTGTTTTTTGCTTTCGAATGAATATTGAATACAGATATGAAGATGTCATTTGCGTAATAACACAACACTGCAAAAAGTATAGCAAAAATGAGTTTAAAATTGTAAAAAAGTAAAAGTCATTAGTAAACGTTAGTATAATCTCAAAAGGCTATCAGTGAATGACTTGCAAAGGTCGTAAAACCCAAAAGTGGGACGTAGAACGACAGATAAAAACATTATGTCACCTAAAATTACATTTTTTCTATGGGTTCAGTCACTTTATAGAGATGACGTCACCGTGAGACGTATTGATGTGGAATAAAAATTCGGAATAGCGAGCAGAGGTCTAACCCGACCTTAGCTTAGTTTTCAGAACGCCTGGAGGAATTCATTGACTTCAATTGAAGGCTTTCATAACATAACATAGCATCACGCCTGTATTCCCCGAAGAGGCAGGCAGAGGTTTACACAGTTGTACACCATTTCACCAATTCTGTTATTAAGTTCCATGTAATAGGTGATGTGCCTATTGCCATCTACCGGGCAGAATTCCAAACTCCGGGCTGCTACTGAGAATTTCCTTACCGAAAAAATCAACAACACTGCTCGACCCGGGAATCGAACCCGAGACCTTGTGCTCAGCAGTCGCGCTTGGGACCACTAGACCAACTAGGCAGTCTTTCATAATAGGAAGGCTTTCATAATATACTAAAATGTATCTTTATTAAGTTCCGGAAATGAATAAATAGACTTTTTTCTGAATGGCTTTAACTACCTTCCTAGTACTCCCACGATAGCACTTAAGACAATTTTAACAAATGCATCACTTACTGTACCGACAGCAACATGAATATGTAACTGGTTATATTTAAAAAGTTTCGAATATACCGAATGTCTTTTTTTACCGCCAAGAAAATAATAGATATAGTTTTATATTCCTACCACATACATAATAATAAAATTATAAAAAAATTAATACCAAATTCAGCTTTAATAAAGCAACAAGGGAGATATAAATGTGTGAATATAATGGAAAAGATAATAAACGAGAATTCTTGTTTTTTATTTTTGTTGAATGTCCTAGAATGAAGAATTGATAGTTAGTGGTGTTATTGATATAATATAATAACAAAAATGCTACGCTCTATTTTTTTCCAGTTGTAAGAAATATTGGTTGTTGTGTATTGGTAAATTATAAAAAAAATAAAAACGCTCATATTTTTCCAGTGCAAAAAATTATAAAAAAATATCCGGTAGTTCATATGTGAAAAATGACCAAGTTTTATTTTATCGTGGAATTGTGATAGGTCAGGGAAGCATTACGATGAATTTTTAAAAAAAGCTTATCTATTAAATTAACGACCGTCGAAACGACCTACTTATGGTGCTGGCTGTATTTCTAATGCAATGATTATTACCCTGTATTTCGGACACTGGGTAAGTGCATTACGAAACTGAAAGTGTGTATTAAACATTATGACCATATTAAGTAAAAATTTTAATGTACAATTTCTAAAGGTTCAACAAAGCAAATAACCTACATATTTGGAATTTTATAGCAATTCTTTTTTTATTAAGTAGGTACCGACTTTGCTTTGTGAGGAGAAATAGTTATTATGTATTAAACTTTAAAAGAAAAGGTTGATAGGAGTAAATTTAAATTTGATGTCATCCTGTCCCGCTCTTATAGTAACGGTTAGAAAAAGACAGCAATACTCTAAATTTAATTTAGATTCCTACATTAGAATTGACGTCATTCATGTTTTAACTAAACTAAACTTCAATCCACGTTGTAATACTAAGATTGTGTTAAATAATGATACAAATAAATAGAATTAAAGAAATTTAAAAAATGTCTGTTTTAATGTCAAAATAATAGGTTTTTTGCACTATACCCGTGCCTGAAGAGCAGTTTAAAAAAAAATTGTTGTAAGGCTTTCTATCTGTCTGTCTGTTTGTTACGGTTAATATTCGAAACAGCTAGACCGATTATGATAAGATTTTACAGGCAGGTACCTGACTATATAAGGAGTAACTTAGGCTAATTATAAACGGGTGAAACTGCGATGCACAGCTAGTTATTTATATAAGAAAACGATAATTTTAATAATTTTCCTTGTAGATTGCATTTCTCAGGTCACAGTTGACAGGTAGAGGTCATTGACGTTCCTATCGTTATCAAGATCTCAGTAAGTACACATGGACAAAAGGAACCTAACTAAGTACGGGCTTTTTTATCTCATGTGGATGGGTCTCTTTAGACTTCAGGTATCAATATATGGTTAGGGGTGTGGCGTAACGTAAATTTGAACAAGTTTCGATTATATCGATTTGTTTTCAGACAAAATATTAACCGATTCAAGTTTTTCAAAAAGTAAATGAAAAATACGGTCGTGAGAAGGATACGAACGTGCGCCTCCCAGATAAATGCTCCAGTTGTTCCGACAAACCAAGCCATCAGCCGAATTCTTCTTCCACATTTTAATATGTCTTTTGGTGACGTCATCGCTATCTATTCACTACCGTATTTTTCTTTCCACTAAAATGTATAACTTTAAAGTTCGCTACCCATGCGTGTTTGAAAGATTTCTCAGTAATTTTTGAATTAAAATTAAGTCTTCGTGTAATTAACTAGGTATGAAGTTTATACAACTTCGTGTGCAACCTTTATTATTTATATTTTCTCATACATAATTGTTATTATAATGAAGGTAATTGTTTCGTTTTATCTTTTTACGTAATTTAGATCTGAATCTGAAAAAACTTCATAGTAACACATACATTTGGGTGTTACCACAGAATACATAATAGGTTAGGAATACACAATACATATTTCAAACCTTTTTATTCAATGTATGTAAATGTTTAAATTAATTACACGAATTACGACGAAGAACTAAAACAATGTGAAGGACATCCAAGAAAAAAAAAATGTGTTCAGTGAGATTTTATTTATCAAATCTGTAATATAGACAGAGGTGTACACTCTTGTACACTAACATTTACCCAATGCTGTTATTAAGTCCCAACGTTTTCTTAAAAAGTTCGCAGTTAAGTCGGTCAAATGTAAATATTATTTACATATTAGCATTGGTTAGATGTTGGTGTACAAGCGAGTACCTCTGTCTATTCCTTCGAGGATTCCAGATGTGATGGTATGCTATGTTAAACTAAAATTTAAATTTTTATTCGGCACGCTTTTAAGAAGCGTTTGAAATAATTAAATACGTCAAACTAAAATTGTTAAGAAAATTTTAGATTGTCGTGTCTTAATTTGAAGTTGACGTTCCACCAATTCGTCCCGCCTCGCTCTTATAGCCGCTTTCAGTTTACGATAGCCATACTCTACTAAGTTTAGTTTAGTCTATTAGAATCGACGCGCAGTCTGAACTCATTATTAGCCTTCTAGCTTTTAGTGATGCATTAGTATAGGTACTAACTGTCTAACAAGTTACTGTAGTTCGGACAAGCTATGAAAATTAGCTTTATTTCGTGTAACTTTTGTAACTGGCCCGGTAGAGGTTCACTGTAATTAAATGTTTTATTATACTTTTTTGAAATAACCCCAAGTCAACATCAGACTACTCGTACCAACTTTACTAAAAGTACCCCGAGCTACTTGTTGGTTCAGAGTAAGCTGAATATTAGTGATTTTTCACATCGACTGGCTCATGATCTAAATTCATCACGCCTGTATCCTCAAGGAATAGGCAGATGAGTACTACGTCTACTCACATTTCACCAGTTCCATGTAATAGTTGGTGATCCTATTGCCATCAACCAATACAGTTCCATGCTCCGGACTTCTACTGAGAATATCTTAACTGGAACACCCAATAACTCGCTCGATTCGGGAATCGAACCCAGGACCAACAGCCGCGCTTGCGACCAACAAGGCATTCATAGTTTAATTGCTAAGTTCTAGTATTATCTATTATTATCAAATCTTGCATAATTAAATCGCTCACGTGTAAGGTAATAAAAAATCTTAAATGCTACACTAGGCATTTATAAAACATGACAGCATCGTGATAAATACTTACTAGGCGGTACTATGCTAAATAGTAGGTCTAGCGCTAATTACATGTGACCTAGGAAATAAATCACATCTGTCGCACTCTAGCAGTACTTACATATATATATAAGGTCCTAATTTATTAGGTAATTTCCTTTGAAAGGGGTGATATATAACTCAAATACATTCACTTTAGCTAAAAATTAAATTAAATTATTTGTAATTAACATAGTACTAGCAAGACGAAAACTGCTCCTAGAACGGCGAACATTAAGTAAAAAATAAAATTGTTGTAAAAATTTGAATTATGGCGTAAATGAATCCTTATCACTTACACATTGACCCAAGGAAATTACCTAATAAATTAGGACCCTATATATATATATGGATGTAGTATATACAAAAAATATCGTAAATACAAGGTGTTGATCTGTACTCGTGCCCTATTTATATTAAAAATTTGCTGTGCCCCAAGTATTATTATATTATAATTAATTACCTTCTTAGTACTAACCAACAAATATAAAATAATTCACACGAAATTAATTATTAATTATTTTTCTTTTTAATATTCACTTTACAAGCACCTAATTTTTTGTTGGCCTGATACTTTGTTTTTTTTTATGGTTTATGGTACGGCGCAAATGTTCTAAATTATTGTGGAAACTGTGTTGGATAAATGTATGGTTTGATTTGTATGTATTTTCTTTTATATTATTAGTATCTGTTTGTTTCCCAAATAAAAATAAAATAAAATAAAAAAATAAAAATTATTTTCATTTTCCTATATCTCCTAAACTATGCGTCCAAATAACATACTATAAAGGGTAAAGTTTATCTTCATAAAATCGTCTTGATGGTGAAATAACTTTGGTTTGGCAGGATTAATATGACATGCCTAATAATAATGCTTATAAATCACTTCAAAATTTTCAATATTTTTTTGCCATTACTTAACTTAATATGACTTCCATATTAAGTTAAGTATTATTAAGTATTCCATATGACCCCCAATGGGTTCGGCAGAAGAGTTCACAGTTGTACACCCACATTTCACCAATTCTGTTATTAAGTCCCATGTATAAAATGACAAGCCTGTTGCCATCTACCTGGCACAATACCAAATTCCAGACTGCTACTGAAAATTTCCTAACATAAAATCCCGATAACACTTTTCACGACTTTGGAATTGAACCTAGGATCTCATGCTCCGCAGTCGCGTTTGAAACCAAGGAAGTATTCTATATGTAGAATACTACTGTATTAATTGTTTTTTTTTTTGTTTATATTGAAGTGCTCTATTACCTATATCCTCTTGGTATTCATTCGGAGGGCGCAGGTTCGCGACCGTATTTTTGTTTCCATACATGTGGTTCAAGTGTAATTACTATAAAAAAAATTACTATAGAACAACAGCCTTTAGAGACATTTTCATATTTCACCCATCGACATGAATTATTCTTTTCACCATTTTGTTATTTTGTATTTCCATTTAATTTTTATTCTTTTGCTGGAACGCTGATGCCTCAGCCTGTTTGGAGGGGGGCGTTAATGGCTGCGACACAGTTTTTCAAACTAAGGTAACTGTTATTGTACACAAGTGGGTTTTAACCCTATTTTATATTCAAATAAATTATTTGTTTTTGTATTTTCTTTCATTTTAACAGGTAACTTACATTTCGTTTCGACTAATCTCAATCAGGCAGTCCATAAAAAAACTAAAACTCCCTACATTTACAATAACGAAACACTTACCAATAAAAAACGAAGTCAACCGACACGACGCAACATTTAAAACCATATTTCGAACACAGTAATTTTACAACAATAACAGTTGAAAACACACTGGTACTGAAAACCGTCATCTCAGAACACGAAGCATTTTCCCGAAGCGAGAGCCGAGACGGGAATTCACAGCACAATAGACCCCATACAATGCTTTGCAACTCGTTAAAAAACAACTTTTTTTTCAACCGGAGAACTTCCCGTTTAACCGTACAGAACCGGAGCTTATTAGGTTTTACCGGCTACTGTTAGAATACACGGAAATACAGTCGCATATATTAAGTGCGCTCTTTTTTTAAACCAGACGAAGATCATACGCGCGTTCAGCCACACCACTGTTCGAATTACGATTTTTTATACTGCGTTATGCAAAGAGGTTTCTCTACTTTAAATTAGAACTGTCAACACCGAGGGCTATTTGGTAACTGTTTAGTTGTTTTAGTTTAATTCAACCGCAGTGATACCAATGGCTGTCATGCTTACGCAACCGATTCTGTAAGATAAAGACGCGGCGACATTATTATTATTAACGCGATCAAATTGATTTTCATCATGAAGAAATAAAGTACTATATACTCAATAAATTATTTATTTAACAAACTTATTGTGGCTTAAATATCATGAAAGACTTGTAATTATGAATTGAAATTGAATTTTATTAAGGCCACGTACACAAGTCAAAAAGATTTTGAATCAATTTGATCGCATACTTTTTTTCTATACCAACTTAATACCAAAGTTATGATTCATCATACATCAGAAACTGAAGGCAGATTGTGGTTTCAAACCAGACCAAAGTGACTTCTTCAATGTGTTATGTACTTATTTTCAATGTGAATCTGAGACATACCGGTGAGGGAAAAATGAAAACGCCTGTTTTCCAATTCTCGTCATCCAAGGAAAAATATCGTGGTTAATAGAGTTGATGGTCTGAAATCGCCAACCCACAGTGAGCTAGAGTGGTGATAATCCTCGTACCTTCTCCTTTGTGTTACGTAAGAAACTAACCTGATAATGATAATTGCACTCTTTTAAATAGGATACTATTCTTTACTGTACACTAAAGCCACTATCGTGGTAACGACTTTTTAATTATCTTCGCGATATTTGGTCGGTGGCACCCAAGTATTTTAGGAATGACTGGGCTAAATGGACTATAGTTATTACAACTTAAAGCTAAAGAAACATAGCATCACGCCTGTATTTCCTAAAGGGGTAGGCAGAGGCAAACCCCAGTGGGAAACAGACGTGATTATATGTATTTTTACAGGTAATTTAGAATATCACTGCTGCTCACATAAAAAACATAACATCACGCTTGTATTCCCTGATGCAGACGTCTACACAGTTGTACACCCACATTTTATCACGCTGTTATTAAGTCCAATATAATAGGTGGTGAGCCTATTGCCATCTACCGGGCACATTTCCAAACTCCGGGCTGCTACTAATATTCTGACAGAAAAACCCAATAACATTTTGCCTGACCCGGGAATCGAACCCAGGACCTCATGCTCAGCAGTTGCATTTGGGACCACTAGATCAACGAGGCAGTTCGATGAGCCCAATCGACAAGGCTGTATCATTTTTTTCTCGAAGCAACTCACGACAGTTTTAAGCCCTCCAGCATCTTCGTTGTGAGTAAGTAACGCTGAAATTAATGCTACCAAGAGTACTAATAAACCTGCCTCTGACCTAAAATTACAAATTTCTACCTAATATTTTATTACAAAATATCTGAAGTCAATGATATATTACAGACATCTGTCTTCACAACGACATGAAATACATGCAAGAGCATATTTCTCAAGAACTCGTTCACCATATAATTATTTCATATCGCTAGATGAATTTCGATAATATGTACTTATACACAATTATTTGTTATCCATTGAAATGTGTTTTACTATTGAAAATTGCATTTACCCGAAACATAGGCAGTTACACGGAAAAAATGATTGTTTTCTCGTACAAGAACCTTACTTGTGAGTTGCGATAGACAACATCATTTTTTATAAGTAATATTTTATAACATTTTATGTGAATTTAAATTACGACTGACTACCGAGACGGTAGCGTGCAGCGCACGCCACTCTGGAGTGTCTGTTCAGGCCAAAGCTGTTCTTCGTTCTTATTTATGTCGTGCAAACTAACTGTGGCTGGCCTGCACAAATGACGGGGCCCATCGATACCTTCAGAGGGACCAGAACCTACAGTGAATGCTACCGCGAACCCGGTGAAGGTTAGGGATGGACCGTGTGGGTTTTTAATTCGGTAAGAATCCGACACAGCACCAATGACGGATTTTCCACACTTAAAAAAATGTGCAGTTACTAAATACCTACGTAGTAATTAATAATTAAATACGTAAATGTATAATTAATTGTTATTGAACATCATATCTACTTCTGTTTTACATTAATGTATATTACAAAATGCATCATAAGCCTGTGACAAGAATGGAAATGCAAATGTAAACAACAACCAAGCATCACCTGTTATTTATTTACATATATTATTACATAGGAAGTTTATATCATAGCTATTAGTGTATGTACTTACGTGACACAATGCAAATATGATATTCTTGATTAATTCGCTAGCGAAGAAGCAGTGGATGATATTGATTGTTGATGTCAAAAGTCAAGTACATAGGAAAACTAAAAGCTATTATATAAATTATACTCGCGAAAGTACATTACAATATACGAATAATTATGACAAATCTAGCTACCTACTTCCACACTATTGAGGGTAGTGAAGAGTAAATGAGTAACTGGACACTGTTTTAAGGAATACTTTGGCTCGTCTTGTCTCAGTGACATAATTTTTAATCACCATAATCGTCATCAATAAATACAGCACAATAGAATTCTATAGAGCAGTACAATTTCAAGTAAGTTTATACAATCCCAGACGACAGGAAATCGGTATATTTGTTACTCTTTACAGTTATTTAATGTAGTTCGTGGCTAAGTAACAGCCGCACAGATCACCCAATCAAGGTTATGCAGCAGTGCATGGGTGACCATCATCTTATATCGAGATGCCTCCGTGCCTCGGATAACACATTACGCCGTCGGTCCCGGTTGTGACAGACGTTACATCATAGTCATAAACCTGAAAGGCTACCACCAGTCCTGCAACGAGATACTGTGTCAAATTCAAATGTTTTTATTTCTCATAGACCAGATTACAGGCACTTATGAAACGTGAAAACTAGGTGCACGGTTCCAAAAAAGTTGATCTTATGGAAAAGAACCGGCAAGAAACTCCATAGACACTCTTTTTAAAGATTGTGTTATCCAGTTGTTGTTATCATGGGCTGTGGAGATCAGATTCTAGATTTCAGACCTCTCTGGATTCAGGATAAAATTCTGGTATTGAGCTACATCCGGTTAGACTGGAAGCCGACCCTAGCCTTGTTGGGAAAAGGCTAGGCAAATTCATCGACTTATTTTAAGGAAAAGTAATATTGTGTTCAAATGTCACAATGCTCTAACTAAAGACCCACAAACATGGCGATTTCCCAACATTAATAATAAAGGTAGGTACATCATATACGTACCTACCTTGAACGCTTACTCTGTCAAGATGTATAGTTAGGTTAGATTGGTAACTACACCTAGGAGTTAATTAAACGGAGCTCGGTTGGATCCATTCAGGCTAAACTAACGGGGGCTTCATTAAGACGGCTTCTCTAACAAACTATGTAGCTGATATTAAATATCGTGGAGATATTAAACAGTAATTATTTTAACACTGGTCTTTGATGTAGTAGTGCGGCTCGTATACCAAAATTCGAGCGCATCGAAAATGTAATAGCGTCCTTAAAAGTAAAGTCCTATTTATCTTCCCTGTAATGTACCACTAATGGTTGCATGCCAAAAAGCAACTGATCGTATGAGTGTGGTGGACGTAGACTAGTTACTTGATTTTGTTTGATAACATTCGTTTTATTCGCGCCGTCGCCCCGGGCTCAGCTCATGAATAAGGGCTCCGTTCGAGTTTGAAACTAGTCTGGCAATCCCGAAGAATACGCGTGACTAATAACCGTTAAACAATAATTAATATGAATGTGTCTCACGAAAGTTATTATACAAAAACATAATATAGCATCATGCCTGTATCCCCAATGGGTTAGACAGAGGAGTATCTAGTGTTATACACACATTTCACTAATGCATTTATGAAATTAAAGGTGGTCAGTTCATTGCCATCAACCGGGCACATGCTCCAAACTCCGGGCTTCTATTAAGAATTTCCTAACAAAAAAATACCAACAAAACTTTGCCCTACCCGAGATTTGAACCCGAAACCCCGCGCTCAGCTGTCGCGCTCTCGACTCGACCAATGAGGTAGTCATTTGCTTGCTAGAAATGTTAAGGTCTATGGATACTACGCATCGATAACACCGTTAGAAATAACTGGAGGTAAAGATCAGAAAGAATGATGTAATCATCTCATTAATTACGGTGGTACCCCCTAAAACTAGATAGTTATTCAAAATCGTGGACTAGTTTTTAACACCATAATCTTCGCCTGATTTTAAGGTTACTGCTCTCATATTTTTCAAATCAAATCAATCTTTAATTTACTTAAAATAGACTTACATAGCTTCTTATTTTATAATTAGTTCAGTCTATTTTGCCATGTTAGGCATGTGAAATTGCATTACAAGCAATTGGAATTATATTAGATATAATTAAACAATGTTAGTTTATAGTAACAATGTCATTTGCGTTACGCTAGCTGATTTTCTAATTATTACTTTTTCCCTCTCTTACTCTGTAGATACTGTGCCAGTCCTCCCTGACTACGCCCAACGAAGATCTTCTTCAACTTTCTATCAAATGAATACTACTATTATAAAAAAACTAGCTTCAACAAACCTTTCATAACTCTTGGTGAATGAGCTCTTGTTACGTCCGATCTATTTAATAAATATAAATTAAAATTGTATAATTAATAATTGAATCTGCACTGTTGTATCAATTTCATTTCTTTTTATGATAAATAATTTGTATGCTCATGTAGCAAAATATGAAGACACATTTTTTTAAATAACATTTTTACCGTCTTTATGTACCCATGTTTATAAATAGAACTATTTGAATTTGAACGATATGCTGTCTTCTCCCAAACCTATACAGACACTACATTTATGTCATCGTCAATAATTGTATCATCCTCAGATTAAGTATAGGTATCATCACATTAAGTATTTATATCTCTGACGGATCGATTCTATTTTACGTGATCAACATTAAAATGAACGGCCCATAAGTCTTACTGGCTCTTCCAAGAAGAATAATAAATTGTTACTGCAATTAAAACTAGAAAGAGTAAGTTAAGCGTGAAAGGAATATTAATTTTAATATATCTCCTAATGGCTTTGAACTGGAGCCAAGTTTTACTTAAGGGCAAGCGTAATTTGTTACAATTTGATATTATCCAATTCTAAGACGGGAATGTAGTAGTCTCATTTGAGTGTTACTTTAATTTCCTCAGTTTATATAATACCTACCTAAGTTTTTCGGTTTTTCTGTAAACAAATGGTCCCAAGCGCGACTGTTTAGCATGAGGTCTCGGATTCGATTCCCGGGAAATTCTCAGTAGCAGCCCGGAGTTTGGAATTGCGCCCGGTAGATAACAATAGGCTCACCACCTATTACATGGGATTTAATAACAGCATTGGTGAAATGTGGGTGTCCAATTGTGTACACCTGTCTCTATCTTCGGGGAATAAAGGCGTGATGCTATGCTATATTGGAGAAATGCTTGTGTACAACTCTACCATTTTCTAATTCGAATCCTGCTCACGACCGTATTCTTTTTCCACGGAAAATTATAACTTCAGAGTTTGCTAAGCATGCGATAATGGTTTTCAAAGTACAAAAACTGTCAAAAATTTACCTATCAAATTATTATTTGTATAGTGGAATTAATGAAAATTATATAAAGATTTGTCTGTATCTACATACAAATCAATCTTATCCTAAAATAATAATTTGATAGGTATCATTTCACAACGATAAAGAATTCAATTAAAAATATTTGACGTATAATTGAATCACATAGGTATAAGTATATTCCTTAATGACCATACTTCACGATAACACCTGTGCATAAAGTATACCTACTAGAAGGAAAACACTATGTTTAAACGCATCGTTAAAACCAGCTCTCATGTATTATCATGTGCCAATAAATTAATCTAAAAGGTACACTTGATATACTCTCAACGGCATCATAAGCATCACGACCGTGAATGTCGGTTGTTAATTCATGAATAACTTAGGTACCTATACATATCCTGTTTAACTTTTATAAAATAATTTGAGATGGATAGATATTAGATAATAACCTATCCATAATTATACAAAATTTAAAAATAATAATGGATATAAATCACAAAACGAGTTTGAAAGTTCCCAATCACTTGCATTCGAAGACCGAGCCTAGTATAGTATTATATGATCTGTGACCGAGCTTAGTGGCATGCACTCGGAGAGGCCTATGTCCAGCAGTGGGCTGCTATATGGTATGATTTGTATTGGGAACATGGTTCAAGCTACAAGTGGCCAGGGCTCTAGGGAAAGGAACCTCCTCAAGTCCCCAAAATGTGTTAATAAAAAATTTCGATATCAGATCTTTGAAACAGCTGCTCAAAGAGGTTGGTCCCGAGGTTCTTAACCAGTAGCCGCTGGTTTCGTCAGGAGCCAATAGTTTCGCCAGTAGCTGTTACAAAACCATTAATATAAAATCCACTCCTACACATTCTAAGTAGTAGAAGTACTAAAGTGGAAGTAGTAATAGAAGACCTGTATATAGGAACAGTTAGTATATATTATATACCTTTTATAACCACATATCAATAACTTGGTATAATGCGGTCTAATTCCTACATTATATATAATTGCTAGTTGTGCCCCGCAAACGTTGTTCTGCCATATACATTTTCTGGATAGGGCCACCCTTATCACCTAGGGGTATAAAAAATTGCCTAAAACATATTCTCAGACCTACCTACTAAAAAAAAACATAAAAATCGGTCCAGCCCAAATTTCGGAGGAGTTCAAAAACAAACACTGTGACACGAGATTTTTATATATTAGATAGATGACAGACCCTAGATATCGTGGCCAAGAAAATGGAAGTACCTATTTCACTACATATCTAATATATAAAAATGAATCGCTGAAATGTTTGTACGCGCATAACTTCCGAACGACTGCACCAAATTTTATCATTCTTTTTTTTTGTGTTCGTTATTGGGTTTAGGTTTGTATAAAAGAAAATTTTAAAAAAATGCGGTACGAAGTTCGCTGGGTCTGCTAGTTTATTATAAAACAGAGTCCCCCACCGCTCTCTGTTAGCGATAAACTCCAAAACGAATGAACGGATTTTCATGCGGTTTTTACCAACAGGCAGAGTGATTCATGAGGAAGGTTTAGGTGTACAATTCCCGTGCAACGCCGGGGCGGATCGCTAGTATTTAATAATTATATTAGTTGTACCTCTACATATATATACACCATAACTTGGTATAACAAGTTCACCTTGGCAGCGGTAAATTATGCAATAAAATACTGGTCACTAACAAGATTCCAAAATTTTTAGGGTGGTTCAGTACCTAATGTTCGAGAGGCATTTTAATTTAAAATAGTTGTACGTACATATCGTCATGCTAATTGTATTCAGGGTTAGATTATTTCTCTTTACTTGTAATTTTGTAGAGTTAATTAATTAAGAAGCCGTTTGATTGTATAAATCCATTACTACCTGCTCCGTCCGAGTTTTCACATGACGTTTTTAGGCTAACTTTAATTTGAAATAGAACTTAACCTTTCCGAACTTTGATAAAAATCTGTAAATCTGTTTTAAGGATAAAATCGTGCACAGAAAGGCAGACACGACAAAAGGGTTTTTGTATTATTTAGAATATTATCAATTTATCACAGGATATGTTAAACTTTTTTGCTGTTGGTATATTTTTGCTATAACTATAAGCTGCCTTGTTGGTCTAGTGGTCGCAAGGGCGACTGCCGAGCATGAGATTCTGGGTTCGATTCCGGATTGGGTAAAGTGTTATCGGGTTTTTCTATTATAACATTCTCAGTCCGGAGTTTGGAATTATGCCCGGTTGATTGCAATAGGCTCGCTACCTATTATATGGGATTAAAAAACAGCATTGGTGAAATGTGCTGTACAACTGTGTAAGTGTGGACACCTCTGCCTACCCCTCCGGGAATACACGCATGTTGCTATAACACTATTTTCCCCGCGGATGACCCGTTATAAGTACTATACATGTTTGGAGCCGTCCATAAATCACGTGAGGCTTGAAAGGGGTTGGCAAAAATCACGAAATATCACAAGGGGGAGGGGAGTGTAGTAAGATTACACGTGTATTTATTTTCTGTAATTAAAGATAATATTCTACAAATTTTAAGATTCTTTGTAGGTACTAAAAAATACACGTGATTTAGGGTGGGGTTGGGGGTTAGTCTAAAACCTCACCACGTATCACCAAGGGGGGGGGGGTTAGAAACGCTAAAGAAACGTCACGTGATTAATGGAAGGCCTCTTTCATAAATTTTCATGAAACTCGCTGACTACTGATATAACTATTACCTATCTACGTTTTTATCATAAAGTAGCTGACCCAGCCAACTTCGTACCGCAATTTTATCAACAGAATTATCCAATTTGGTGCAGTCGTTCGGAAGTTATGCGCGTACAAACACTTCGGCGATTAATTTTATATTAAGATTGCAGCTTGAGTTAGTAACCTACAAAAAATGTTCATACATACCTATGCTTGGTTTGTCAAACTGCAGGTGCCGCAGATTTAGATCGTCTAGAAACGATACGAGTATGACTACGTTTTTAGGACAGGACTTTAATGTCGAATGAGTTCCGGTACGGTACAATATAATAAATAAGAAACGTTGCATTAATTAACCTTTAAAATATCAAGTTCCTACTTAAATCATAATAACAAACTGACTATTCTTATATTTTTTATTGAGAGGACGAAGAAGAACAGGACATGATTATACAATTCGTTATAAATAAATCTGGCGATATCTAGGCGATAGCATCTGTGTCTTTTTAACCGACTTCCAAAAAGGAGGAGGTTATCAATTCGGTTGTATTTTTTTTATGATCTAGTTATACTAATACACACAATTACTAATTTAAATCACGATCAAGCTTAGATTATTGAAAAAAAGCCACGGGTACACGTAGTAAATAATAAGAAGTTCATTCGTCAAAACAAAAGGATCAACGGAAAATCTATATTGTAAAACTCCGTGCTCTATCCCTATTTACTCCTGGGATACCCAATAAAACTTTGAATTCGGAAATTTTGCCACAGAAATATGGTTAGGTAAACCACGTAATTGAATACATGCTCCCAGCGGAAACAATAACCAATCTATTTTCAACCGACGAAAAAAAGAGAAGCAAAACGACACGTGTTTACATGACTGCCCCGTTGGTCTAGTGGTCGCAAGCGCGGCTGCTGAGCGTGAGGTCCTGGGTTCAATTCCCAGGTCGGGCAAATTGTTATTGGGTTTTCCTATTAGTAAATTCTCAGTAACAGCCCGGAGTCAGAAAGTTGGTGATATGACACCCCCGTGCCTGGGAGAGCACGTAAAGCCGTCGGTCTTGCGCATGATCTCCCTCCAATCGTGTCGGATTCGCGACGCTGTTTATAGGTTACATAATATAGAGATAGAGATAAATCTTTAAAAAGCATTAACGCATGCTTAACGAACTCTATGGTTACAAATCTATGTGGAAAAAGAATAGAATAAAGGTCGTGAGCAGGATTCGAACTTGCTTCTCCCGGATCCGATCCTGAGATATTTATCCGGGAGGCTTACGACCGTATTCGTTTTCTACAAAAATGTATAACTTTATATTTTTTATGCTATTTAAACATACGTTTTTATTAAGTAACGAAAATATGTACCCATTACAAAATTAAAAAGTTGATAAAGTAGGCACTTTTATGTTCTTTGCACTTCAAAGTACCTAAAGCTTAAAGCCAGTGATACATTTTTTATGAAGGCTGCGTCATTTTAAAAGCCCATTTCTCTTGTTACAGGACAAATTGCTCAATAAGCTGGAAGAAAATGAACCGGAACTTGCCTCTTCGCCTGACGAAGAAGTAAGTACTCACGAAGCTGTTAGAAGTATCTGAAAAAGTTAGGTATAAACCTTTTGTGTACGAAAAGGTCAAGCAACACCGTGTTCACCCGATAAAGTTCAACGCCTTTTTATTTCAAACATGCAACTTACATGAACATTCAATTACCTGCTAATCTAGTGGTCGCAAGCGCGGATACTAAGTGCTATTGGGTTTATCTATCAAAAAATTCTCAGTAACAGTCCGAGGTATGGAATTAATAGTAATAGGATCACCACCAATGGCTTGTTATCTGTAATGAGACTTAATCACGACATCGGTGAAACCTGGACGTACTTAAGTTATACAGTAGTTACACTCCTATCTTACCCTACGGGGACTACAGGCATGATGCTATGTTTAGTGTATTGTTGCTAAAGTATAAAATTAATTTTTAACTAAAAAAAGAACCGACGCCAAAAATGCACTAAAAAGTAAAAACATAATTGCATTATTTACTTACTTCAACCTACATATTTTTTTTTTTAAATTTTGAGGATTCTGAATAAAATCAATTTATTAGGACAATAATATACAATTATTATTATTTTCGGAGTCCAAATCGGTTCATCAACGACGGAGTTCTGAGGAAACAAAAAAAAAAAAAAAGAAATGCAATTGAATTGATAACCTCCTCCTTTTTGGAAGTCGGTTAAAAAGCAAATAGATATTATAAAACAATAAGAAAACGGGCCACCTCTGCTTAATCCTTGGGAAGATGTTAGGCGTGATGCTATGCAGTATGCAGCAAAGTTAATGATTACACAAATTAATCTGTCCAATGATAATAATAACTTCAAAAAGTTACACATTTTGGTGGATAAAGAATACGATTGAAGATAAATCTTTGAAAAGCATTAACACATGCTTAGCGAACTCTAAAGTTACAATATTAAATGGATAAAGATTACGGTCGTGAGCAAGATTCGAACCAGCGCCTCCCAGATAAATACTCCAGGCGCTCTGACCGCTAAGCCATCTCGACCTTAATAATAACTTAGCTACTGAGATCACCAGCAAGTCTAACAAAGACCAGTAATTGCTCATGACGTCTATGACAATTACTTGTAGTGGTTGAGGTTGAATTCACGAGGTGACTTGCCAATTACGGAATCTTCTTGACGAACAAGCTAGTGTCAGAGTTTAAAACCCTTAGTTCTCCAATATGGCTTTGGACACCATCTAGAACATCTCTCATGTGTACTGGTTTCCTCACGATATTTTCCTTCACTGTATTGAACAAGTGATGATCCTAGTATCCTACTAATATAAGTAATTAATATTATAAATGCGAGTTTATGAGGTGGATCTTTGTTAGGTACTCTTACGCAATAAAGACTGAACGAGTTTAGAAGGAATTTGGCACACATATAGTTTATAACCTGGATTAACACATAGGATACTTTTTACCCCGGCAGGATCCAATTCTAAAGTCCAGGCAGAAGCTAGTTTGTTTATAATACCCACATGATTACGAAAAGTCAGTGGGGCCTTGGGTTCAATCAAACCTTTGAAACTTGCCAGCTCAAACTATTAATAGGCTATGACTGCAAGGCGGGTAGTCTAAACATGAAATTTATTAAGTCTTCGTTTAAATGTAAAAATGTATTTTTATTAAAATCAGTTCATCATATTAGATGTAAGACCTTTTAAAGCAAGGAAAATATAATAAAAAGAAAAATATACCCTAATCAGGTTTCTAATTAACCTAGAACGAGGTTCATTAATGCACCAAGATGAACCGGAATACAACCTTTTTTGGCGTTGATTAACTTTTTAATTCCATAGTGCCGTTTTTCCTGAAGCGTGCCGTTTTGAAGCGTTTTCATATTTCTGTTTAGTTCGCGCAGCTTCCCTACACATCCTATATCGCAATGCGCCAGTCTGTATTATATATTAAAATGTAGGTTTATGTAGTAAGTAGTTTTTTCTACAGCAATAAAATATACAATATATGACTATATAGGCACTATAGGCTATTTATTTGAATATGTTTTGAAACTAAGTATTTCCCTTATCTTATTTTTTTCCTTTTGTTTTGTTTAAAGAAACAACATAACCCAATCCCGGAACAAATTATCTTTATGTCATACCTAGTTAGGTTCCCGTAGAGGAAATCTAAACGGAAATCGAATTCGCGCGCTTTGACATAGCAGTCAAAGTCTAACTCTGTCGCTCGGGTCAATGAAACTAGGTTCTTATTTCAAATAGTAAAGGCAATCTATTTCAAATTTAATCGGAAATTAGGTGAAAGTTGTGCCGTAAACAATGCCTTGTTACTCATAGTGGACGGTCACGACCTTGACGCGAATCAAGGCTTCTGTAGCGCAACTAAATTGTCTAATTGTGTAATTTTAATTAATGATGAATGAAAATTCTATTAAATAGAATGCACACTATTTTGCGAAAGTTATTATTGATTTTCAACTGTTTGTTACGTTTCAGGCATTATAAAATCAATTGCATGATAGTAGCGAGAATTAAGAATGTAATAACACTTTGCCATACCCGGGAATCGAATCGCAAAATCTCACGCTCAGCAGTCATCCTTACGACTACGAGACCAATGAGGCATTTATTTACATAGGTACTAGCTGTGCCCACGATTTCGTTTGCGAGAATGTCGATCAATCAAAGTCGTTTCGTAGAATAAACTAACTAATTGGAAGTGGGTAATGCCCTAGGCCAGTGGTCGGCAAACCTCGGCTTACGAGCCGCATGCGGCTCTTTGGCTCCTCGGCTGCGGCTCTTCCACGAAATTTTTTGTGCAGGCACGGAATATTAGGACTTATTATCTTGCCTTATAAGAGACGAGTAAACATTTTTTCAAACTTAATTTCAATTCTGTATTGTCTCTTTTGGTTGACAAGGTTGCCGATCACTGCTTACCCTACGCTAATATAATTTTCCTAAAAATATTAAAATTATAGGTAGTGTTAAAGATCCTCAGCTCCCCCCCCCCCCCCATAACAAATTGCAAATAAACATTTTATAATGCTTCCCCGTACACGATGTTGGCGGTAGAATCACCTGAAGCCTAGACAAACAGGTTGCTGGGTTGCTCACACGTGAAAGAGCTACATAAAGCTAGCTGTGAGAAAAGCAACCAGTACTGAGATCTACCCCTGCAAGGCTGCAACGGATGTCTCACCCTGGGCTTTATTAATAGTCATGGTGTTACATAGGCTGACAGGAAATTGTACACGCTAAAACGAAATGGGAAATTATTGGGTATTAAATGGCTATCGTTAGTACTATTTTTGGTCAAAAGATGGCGTTTCGTGTCTCTACGCTCAACAATCGGAATTGTACAACTTACAGTCATAGTCAAAAATGTATCTTGAACTCTTTTATTTTTTAAACGTTGTCCCTCTCTAGGACTTTCTTCCTGTATCGTGGGTGCGTTTACAAACACATAATCTCACATACACATACACCCAGACCCGGAACAATTATCTGTAGATCATACAAATATTTGCTCCGTGCAGGAATCGAACCTGCGACACGCAACGCAGCTGCTGGTATCTCAACCTGTGCGCCAACCGCGGCGTCAAATATCTCTGACTAGAATGGCGTGAAATAAGCCAATTACGATGAAACAAACTCAGAAAATGACTTCAAATGCAGAATGCTATATAACTGAGTTAAACTGTCAAAAAAGTGTTCGGTTTAACAATGCAGTGATTATTTTTAATGGTCATTTTCATACAATGTTTTTTATAACAATAAATGGTCAATCTTATTAAAAAGTTTGTTACATCTATACTTATAATAAAATCGTAACACGAAAGCCCGAAAATTTCAAATTCACTTTTTGGATTTTTTTTCTTTCGTAATGTGTTATTTAATCGACAATACTGCCAAATCTGTTGTTTTTAAAATTTGAGTATTTTTGTCTGTTTGTATGTCCGAGGTTGGCGTCCAAACCAAGAAAAAGAAACAACTGAAAATTTAAAAAAAATATCGTCAGAAGCCGGGTCAACTTATAGGCTATTCAAAATTGCGCATTTCCTCAAGGGAGCTGAGCTGTGATGTTAAACATCTCACGCTCAGAATTAAAATTGGTCGGATTTCAATAAAAATTGCACTGTTGTATAGCTTATCAAAAATGATAAGCACTTCAAAAGGTATCATTGCGCTTTATCACATAGGGACCAAGCACTTACCGGTTTTGTATTTCGATTAGTAAATTGTGAATGCTTGTTTTAGCGATATTGTCAACTGAGTAATTAGTTGCATACGGTACATAGGTGACTGGCACAGAATAAGTATGTCGATCGAATCCCGGTACAGGATATTATTTTTGTATATTTTTAAATTTGATAATACAAGGTTTATCTGTTATTTCGCAGAAAAGCAACGTTATTTTAGTTTTACGTGTCTTTTTGTAATATAAACCCACTTTTTATGTGATTCTCTTGCTGTCTCATATCAATATGGTGAAGCACAGTGAAGATGTTACACGTTAGCGTTATGTAATTTTTTTATCAATCAGATCTCATCATTATCATGGTACTTCTTTCCATTGATAAGTCATTTTTAAACTGTGTCATAAATTATATAAAAAAAATATATATATAAAATGGATCTACGTTTGGCCACCAACTCGCCTGATGGCAAGCGACGGTGTGACCGAGGATGGAGTGAATAAATCTATTCACTCTTAAGTAGAGGGGATAGATTTTGGCAGAACGATAGTTGGGGAGTTGATGCAACTCCACTCCCACAACAGCTTTGTCCGGTGGATGGTAAACAGCCGTGGTCGAAGCCTCCGACCAGTGTTGTGTTGCCTGTTTTGCACCACCCAGGGGCTACGTGTAGGGATTCCATTTTAAGGGTGCACTCCTACGGACGCGGGCAAATCAGCCCCCAATACCTATTTAGTAACAAAACTACACATTTCCTCAGTCTGGCCTTAGGATTAATTTAATTGCCTAATCCATAAGTAGGTAATAGTGAAACATCAAATAAGCATTACTGACGATTTTGTTAGAGGCTGTCCAGCTATTGAGGTGGTTGGAGAGTACATTCTCGATGATATCCAATAAAATACCGTGTAAAACATTGCTTAACCTCAGCGAATGTTTACTAAGCGGAGATTGGAACAGACTATCAGTACCTGCATCTAGGGCATTCGTTTTATAGATCGGGTATTAAATGTTGGAAAAATAAACAACAAGCCAGACCCAAGCTCTACTGAAAACTCGATTATGGAACTCAACAACACTTTTTTTGACCTGGTGATCAAACTCAAGCCTTACCTACGCTTATACTCACTTGCAACTACTAGAATAATATCTCAGTTTTTCTAAGATTCTCTTTACACTGCACAAGATTGATGATCAATAATATTTTCATTTTTAAATGAAGATGCAGTGACAGAGACTGAAAAAATTATGCTTAGAGTCATGTTGAAAAGACGAGGCAGGTGTAAGTGGAAATTCTGAGATCCCTAAATGGATATAAATTGACCCACCGAAACTCACTAAAAAGTCAAAAAAGTAGTGCTCACAACCAGCACGCGTGTATTAACAGACGTATGAACGTGATAGAAGCAAAAAGAGTATGTAAGGATCTTAGCAGGTGGCGTTCTATAGTGTCTGCCTACCTGAAGCCTAGGCCAAAGACGTGAATTTATGTATGTACCTATGTATGTGACATTATCATTTTGGCCAACACGTATAATCATGCCGTCAGTTCTGCGCCTGATCTCACTCCGGACGTGTCGGATTGCCGTCCCACCGGAATACGTGAGTGAAGAAAGAGGGGTTCGCACTCCATAGAGATAGGGCGCCGGGTACAGTCATTCGGGAACGTTCAGTCGGGAGTACTCCCGGTATCGAAGAGGTGGTAAAACATCCTGGTATCTCGAATGTATCGGTAACGGCGGCTTATCAAATTTTTCGGTAATACTATTGGGAAACGGAAAATAACGTAAGATCATCTATGTCGCACCTAGCTTTCAGCTGATTGGCCTGCTGCCGAATTCGTTTATCATCCGTGTTTCTCAATAAATATATATCTGTTGGTTTTCAAGGCTCAAGTGAATAGGTATTAATTGGTCAAGTGTGTACCATCGTCAATTACATCATTGCTTAAAATCAGGCGAGTTGGCGGTCAAACGCAGGCCCATTGAGATTATGTAAAAATCTAATTCATGAGTGGAATCCTAATATTACATCGTATAATCTACACCACTTCAAAAGCTGTATCCGACAGCTGATATAGCGCCCCCACATATCTACAGACAAGTCGCGTGTGCTGTGGAAAAATCCAAGCAGGAGTCAGACCCTAGACACCCACTGTATGACGGCCAGTTACCAGTACAACACCTAACCACCTAACAAGCCAGGCACAGTTATTAAAAACTGACCGAGGTAGTCGAGACTCATCGCAAAACTGAGGCTAGGAACTTTTCCACCACCCGCTAACAAATTAAGCATAAAGTGAACCTACCTGAACACAATTTTGGACACGGCAAGTGTGGATCTAGGCAACCAAATAATTAAAATTGTACCATCAACATGAAGATGAAGAATCGTTTAGTAAAGTAATCCTAATCCGGATAAATACTCCAGGCGCTTTGACCGCTAAGCCATTTCGACCTCTGCTTACTACCGCGAATTCGCATAAAATCTGTACGATATTGTATTAACTGCAAAGTTAGTCGTGTCGGTTCGGTGACCTGTATAGGGACTAAATAGATAGAAGACGTATTAAAATGTGGAAGAAGAATTAGCGGTAGTGAACAGAGGTCGATATGGCATAGAGCGCCTGGAGCATTTATCCAAGAGGCGCAGGTTCGAATCCTGCTCACGACCGTATTCTTTTTTCCACTAAAATTGATAACATAAGAGTTTGCTATGATTTATATGTATGAGTTTGGGTTGCTAGGGCAACTGTCAAGTATCTGATAAGTCACGGCTGTCTGTATGTGGATGGCGTCAATGAGGATAGACAAAAATAGAATAATGCAACAATTATTACCAAAAAAGGAAGGGGTGGAGGGTCTGACTTCAACGAACGTACCTGACCTTCTCAAAAAAGGCAGCTTAATAAACTGAACCGTAGAGCATACATTCTTCATGTATGTAAGATAAAATCTATAGTTTCTGCCTACTGGAATGGGATACAAACCAACTCACACCTGATTGGTGTGAGTTGGTTTGTATGATTAATTGAAATCTTAGTTTGGCGTTAAGACTACTTTGACGTGAGCAAAGCCACGGGTACAGCTAGTAAACAATATAATTTAATTTATCATACCTGTAACGATACTTATGCCACATATTCGTTAGTACCATTTTTGGTCAATAGATATCGTACGTGTTCTCCATTACGATTGTTATAATACATGTGTAATATCTTGAACTCTTCTAATTTAAATATCTTTGGACAGAATGAACCGATTAAGATGAAATAAAAATTATATAATACTCCGAATTACGCACAATATGTTTGTGTCAAAGTTATCCACGCTGGTTTTGTACCTTTTCCTGGCACAAATAAACGACAAACAGACAAAAATGTCAATAATGGTGGAAATGGGTTCCGTTGGCTTCCATTTACGACACCGACAATTTTTTTTTTAATCTCTTTAATGTACAGAAACTCCATCACTACAGATTTATTATATGTATAGATAGATAAATATTTCTCATTTCCAGTGTGTAATATGTGTGAACGCGAAGGCGACGATGCAAACGTCGCCGTGCGGACACCGAGTGGTGTGCCGCCGGTGCTTCGTGAAGACCATCCAGATGGCGGTGAGCCAACGACTGCTGCCGCTGCGCTGCGTTATCTGCCGCGCTAAGATCCTGCGGCTGCGGCAGGCACCAAGGCTCGTCACCAGCAAGAGCTGGCAGGTGAGGACACAGTTTAAATATTATGACTGTCTTTAATCATACTTATGATTATAAGTACATTTAATCAGGGCTTACGAAGTTACAAATTGCACTGGAGCCTTAGCATCAATAATATTCATTAAAACCCAACGAGCATCTAATTTGTATCTAACGACTGGAAAAATACGAACAGGTATGACGGGTTCTTACCTGCAACATGCTGTTTTTACACCCACTGCGAATCCCGGAATAAGACAGTGCTGACGGATTTGATTAGTTCTGATCTAGATTAATATCATATTTTAGCCGTCCAAATTCCTACCAGTACTAATGTAAAATATCATAACTTGTTTGTTTTAAATTCCAGGTGTCAAGCGGTAGTGCGAAGTCATGGGGCGTGCCAGGCTCTGTGTCCAGCTATTCGGTGGGCGCCCGCTCTGTGCCCGCCTCGGCCTCGCTCTACTCAGTCACCAGTGGCGAGTCTTCCCTCTCCGGTACATGCACATGCTGTTACTATGTTATTTGCAAGTCATGGTGCGCGCCTGGCTACATGAGGCTGATGAGGCATGCGTGCTGTGCCCATCCCGGCGTCGCTCCACTGTGTCACCAGCAGCGTCTTTCCGATATCAGCACAACCAATGCAGAAGAACAATCTGCAGTATGTGATCACAAAACCATTTTTCACATCTGACTAACTGTAGTGTGCGACTGATGGATTGGTAAATCGTTAATTTGTCTTTAATGAAGTACGATAAAATGAATTTGCAATAGCAGCATATGTCACTTCAAATAGCCCCGGTGAAGAACTCAGGAATAGAAACCATATTTGGCTACAAGATAGTTCAGATTAGTTTCTTTTTTTTTATCGGAAGTTTATCTACCTTTGGCCACCAACTTGCCTGATGGTAGGCGACGGTGGCCGAGGGTGGAAGAGAAATCTATTCACTCTAGGCTTGAATATGCCTAGATTGTATTTCTCGAGAAACAAAGAGGACAAGGAACCCATACTCAACAGAATGTAACCTTCAAATTTTAGGAGTATCTTCAGTATCATCGAATAGCGGGGGCAACGTCGCCAGCAGCTGTTCGACGAAATTGTGTGGAGGAGCCAAGTGCGGGGGCGCGTGCCTGGGAGCTGTGCCGCGCGCATCCGTGCCGCCGCGACCGCGCCAGCCTGCCTCCAACTCGCTGAGACGCTCACAACACCATAGTATGAAGGTAATTAATGCCCCGTTGGTCTAGTAGTGCCAAGCCCGACTGCTGTGCATGAGGTCTCGGGTTCGATTCCCGAGTCGGGCAGGCTTATTGACTTTTTCGTTAAAAAACTACTTGTGCCCGGTTGTTGGCAATAGGCTCACCATCTATTACATGGAAATTAGTAACAGCATCGATGAAATATAGGTGTACAACTGTGTACACCTCTGCCCACCCCTTCGGGGTATACAGGCTTGATGCTGTGTTATGTTATATTATGACTTCTTTTAATATATTTCTAAACCGCATTAACACATGCAAAGCGTATAATAAAGTTGTATTTTTTGTGTGTTGAAAAACACGGCCACTAACGCGGTTGAAACCCTCAACTTAAATCAGTTCAGTCACTCATCTGTACTGACTGAATGGATGACGCTGAAGTCACCTTAACACGTATTTTAAACCTCTATATGACAAACAGTAGACACAGTAGAAATCCACCATTTAAGTAGGTAACTGTAATAACTTCTGTCTATCAATCATTACATCTTAGGGCACAACCCCATTTGGCGAACACTTTCATGAAAAAATAACGGTTGTTAAGATAGGGCCTTGATAGTTATATTTCAGGTCGCCCGTAAACAGTAAAGAAGTATTTTACAGGTACCTTTGACCGTTCAGTCATAATCCTACAACCTACTTGATTACATTAGGAGCTTACTACTCCCACGAGATCTACCCTGGACGAATATTCAAGATACACTGAAAATCTCGTTCCTCGTTTAGATACGAATAACTTTGAACAAGTAGATATTTTCATCACTTCTCGTGGGTAGCGATGAAGACTTATACGTACATACAAACCCTGGTTTTACGTAAATCCCTTCACTACTTATTTCGTACCTACACGTTACGTGTTTCTTATTAAAAAATATTTCTCTAACAGGCCCGCCTACAAGATTATCAAGTTCACAGCTACACTGGAGGACCGGCGGCTGGGGAACCCTCAGGTCGTCTGCCTCCCATCAGGGAGTTCCAGAGGGAATTTCGCGAGGGTCGGAGAGAGAGCGCCGCCGCCGCCTCCACGTCCACTAGAATAAGGTAATCCATAGACGACGTGACGCCAATCAAAACAATTGAAGAAGCAAAGATCGCTAGCAAAAATAAATGCAGATTAATTGATTGCTTTATTAATACCATGAGCATGACAATTAAATGTCCAACATGTGTTTTGCAAGTATTAAAACGGCCTTTCTTTGCAGGTGCGCCCAGAAAATAGTTACACAACTAGAAACGTCACCACAAAAGGACAAGCAACACTTCTTCCGGCCATTAAAACCCTCAAATAAAGACGACCCGCCCACACCCAGAGATCACAGCAATGAGACTGAACGGAAAAAAGATAACCCCAAAACTAAACCGAAAAAAGAAGACAAAAAGAAAAAAGATGACGAAAACACAAAACAGGATGACAAAAGCAAAAAAGAAGAAAGTTGTGATAATAGAAAGAATGAAATAGCGGAAAGAAAGAAAGAAGAAAAGATGAGGCTTAAGGCGGAAAAAGAGGCAAAGAAAGAAGCTAAGCTTCAAGCGAAGGAAGAGGAGAGACAGGCTAAACTATTAGCCAAGGAGGAGGAAAAACAAGCCAAACTAAAAGCAAAAGAAGAAAAGAAAAAAGCCAAAAAGGAGGCGAAGCTCGCCGCGCAAGCTGAGAAAGAAAAAAGCAAATAGAGTTAAATAACGTTAAAATTTTACATTGTAGGAACTCGTAGCCGTCTTAAATTTTAGATTTGAAAATTGTTATCATTGAGAAATCGTAAAAACAATTTTAAATAGCGTATATCTAACAGTCTATTGTAGTCCATATTACTTACTTACGGTAAATTAGATACTGTTAGTTTAAATTTTATTTTTTTACTTCGATTGGATATGATAATTGTGTTTACGCTTTGATACTGATTTATACAATTTTGTTATAATTATCTAGCTTAGTTGCAATTTCTAATCGAAATTGTTATTTAACTTAGGAATGTTGTAAATATTTTTAAAGTCAAAAAATGTTATTATGAGAAGCAATCTAAGTACATTGTTGGGTCATAATTGGAACTCTACAAACTGCGAAGACTGAAAGAACGGGATAATGAAATCATATCGTTTTGTAATTTAATTGTGTAACAGTATAGTTAAGAGCTTCGTGCATACAGCACCGCCGAAGAATTTATTTATTATGTAGATTTTGTCGTTCTTAGTTTGTCTGTAGATGAAGCTTATATTAGAATTGAATACTTGTTTCAGAATTAATTTCATTTTCCAAAACTGATGTTGAATATAATAAGTGTTAATAAAGACTTGATTTCCTTTAAAACTAACTTGAATGATTCCAAATCTTCATGATCCAAATTAATAACTAATTCCATCTCTTCAGATACCTACCTACCTATAATAATTTTCCTATATAGAAATAAATCCTTCCTATTTCTACAGAATCCATATGACCACAGTAACATTGAAATTGTAATTATTTTTAACTGCATTAACGTTAAATAAGTAGCATCATATCAGGCATTTAGCATACTGCTAGGTAAGTGTTGACATTAATTTTGTAAGGGTTCCACAAGTCGGGAATTTATTATTGTCAATCGTTAGAAATTTCCTGTAAAATAAATAACAATGTTACCATAAGTCTTACTCTTTTATTTATACCCAAGTTATCTACAGTACATAACAGTAATTAAACTAATTAGAAAGATACCAGGGTGCAAAAAATTTAAGGTAAATGAATAACAACAAAAACGCTTAGAAAACATGACATTGATTGTTTCACTACAGAGATGGCAGATGTGATAATAACAATAGGGTGATTGACTTATTTTTAATTAGAAATATAGATTACACAAATAAGGAACAGTGAAAAAATTAATGAATATTTTTTTCAAATTATGAGCTTTTATTTTAACACACTGTTGATGCCTGCAGTACAGCCTAATATGTGTAGTGTGTTACTCCTCAATATTTTCATTGATTTTAAAAATCTTTTCACACATTGCATTATTGTTATTCCTTCTTATATATAAAGGGATATTGAATTATATTTTCATAGTAATCATACACCCTATTGCCTAAATAAAATTGTTTAGAAACAATTAATAGTTTATTTATCTACATTGAAATATGTAACATACACTTGATTATTAAATATATTCTACGGTCAGCGTAACTTTCAAAAGAGTACTAATCTTTGTAGTCATCTCCTACACGGTCATAAAGTTCCTCTCCAGTCTTCTTGTTGATGCGGAGATATTTGTTGACCAAGGGCTTATAGTAGTAAGCCTGGTAGTCACTCCGCTCAGCCATCTTTTGAATGATCTGCTTCTCTAGCTGACGAAGCTTCTGCTTCTGTTTTTCTTCATCAATGAAGTGCATGAACTTCTCGTAATCCTATAACAGAGTTATTTAAGTTGAAGATAGTAAACAAACATTTTCTTTGTATCCTAACAAATTAATGGACAATCTCAAGACAGCTCAGTATGATGAATGTAAAATCTAAATCCTAGATTAATGGTGCAGTAGCCACTCTCTCAACCAATTACTTTGTGCCAGATACATACTGTTCTATAAAGGTCTTTTAAATTACTGGTAAAATGAAGTGTCTGGTCTGGCTTAGCAAGGCCATATTGTGCAGAAATTTTGGTAAATTAAAACTAACATAGCATTTGACCTGCTGAGCCTATGGCCATCTACCGGGCACAGTTCAAAACTCCAGGCTGCTATCAAGAATTTTCTAATAGAAAAACCTAATAACACTGCCCGACCCGGGAATCAAACCCAGGACTTCATGCTCAACAGTCACATAATATAATAAACCAACAAAGCAGGCTAATTTAGAAACTTCACATTATTTGAACTTTCACCATCAAATAATTGAGGTCTATTTAATTCAAAATATCAGTTTATACAAAGATATAAAAAATTTAAGAATATCCTTTCTATTTTCAGCCTATGTAAGGTTTTGTAAGGACTTTAATGAACATCACATACATTAATATCCTTACAAAACCTTACACTAAGGCTTAGAAGCAATCAGAGCCCAAAATTTTGTATAGTAATACCTTATTAGTAAAGTCTATTTTGAAAAATTAAATTATTAGAACCACCTCCTGTGACTTTAGACCTATTTACAATTCACTACAATTTAAATTATCTTCATTAACCTATAACAGTTCACTGCTGGGCCAAGTCACTGGGCCCAAGAGCATGCAGCTTTTAGTTACCGTCATGCTTTAGATATTAATTGTATCGTAAATTAACTTTAATATAAACTAACAAAGACTGCTATAAGATCAACGCTGTTCTCTGACCTAATGAATGCAATCTAGTTACCTGTTGAGGATTGTTATGAACATATCTGGCGATAAATCTCGTGATTGGATGGCGATGGTACTCCCAGTGTTTAGGTTCGTATCCCTCAGGGATGGGCGTTAGCTGGGCGGGTCCGATGAACACGTTGGTATAGAAGATAATAGCCCCGACCGGTATCAGGCCCAGCATGGCGTAGAAATGGAACATATCCTTGAACTTGTGCCATTGCCATCTGCAGACAAGGAGTTGAGGTTAGGACTATAGTAAAATTCATGAAAAAAACCTACAGGTGTATTAATAATATGTCTATTTCTACATTCCTGAAGTAGTACTATAACACTAACACAATAAAAAAAAGTAACAAACAATGAAATAAAAAAATTGGTTAGGTAATCACTGAAAATGATTATCACCTGGAAGGCTGTAGCACAAAAGTATTGTGGCCATGGCCTGAATTTGAGGTTTTACTTGTTGAAAGGGCTACATTTTGGGTTTTATATGGTGTTTTAATGCTATTTTTCAACAAGTTTTTACAAAAAGATTGGCCAAGAGCGCTCCAAGAGACCATTTTTGATCAAAACTATTTTGACAACTGCTGTCAAGTGCTGCCATAAAATAAATTGATAGGTACTCGTTTTCTTTTCTAGAAAAAAGTACTTCCTTCTTCTACGCTTCTATGGATAATATTTTTTTACCTTTATTTTAGTCCGTAATCTACATAAATCACAATTAATTTAAAATTATTCTTATAGAATATCTTCTAACGAGTTGCATGGTAAATCCTGATAACTAACTATCTAAAACCTTCCGGTATAATAAAAATTTAATAATACTTCGGTGTTCGCCACTAAAATGAGGTCAAATATATTCCGTACATTTTATATTGTTTTATTTTTTTATTTGGTAGAGCAATATATATTTATTGTCTGCTGTAGATAGTTTTGGACTTTTTAAATAACCCGCAAAAATTAAAATTAACCTTTTTAGTAATAAGTACCACGTTTTATTTTATTATAAAGCAATTACATTATCTCCAACAAACTTTTGTGAACATTCTTATTTCATCAACATTTCGCAGATCAACGACGAAAGTGATGGTACCCTGGTAAAGTAAATTTAACCCAAGACTTAGCCATCAGCTATTCGGCTAATATAAATTT
The DNA here is from genome assembly GCA_935421205.1 of Xylocampa areola. Classification (NCBI taxonomy): domain Eukaryota; kingdom Metazoa; phylum Arthropoda; class Insecta; order Lepidoptera; family Noctuidae; genus Xylocampa; species Xylocampa areola. The sequence goes on from OW285215.1 coordinate 13,295,945, forward strand.
ACGTACTTTATTAGAAAACGCTTTCATAATTAAACTTTAATTTATTGGACTTACGATTTTTGTCAATTTGTGATGAATAGGTGTTTATTTAATGAAGCGCATACCTGCGCTTGATGGAGTCTAATCGTCTAAGTCCCTATATTAAAAAGTAAAAATGTCAGCGAATACTAAATTGCCTACATCTTACCCAATAACAAAAATAAACATGCCATGATCACGGGCCATGATGCCAACCATGCCAACCTTAATTAATATTTTTCATCCAGTTCTTATTTTCATTATAGCTGTGCCCCACGGTTTCACTGAAGTATAATTATATTACAATTAGTTAGTAGGTACTAACCAACAAATAGCAAATAATTCACAGTTCATCTCTTCGGGCGAGGTTTATGCGTCACACGGCTCGTTCGTGCGAGTTGTGAATGATATTCATTTTACATTACATTCCTAAACTATGCGTCCAAATAACATGCTACAAAAGGCAAAATATCTTCATAAAATTCTCTTATTGATGAAGTAACTTGCGTTCGAAAAGATTAATATGCCATGGCTAATAATAATGTTCAAAAATCACTTTTTATTTTCATATTTTTTTATTGTGGCGTATGTTTAAGAGATAGACAGATGACATCGCGATTTGTTTTTTATTCGTACTAAAGGCCTATATTTTTGTAGAACATTACAGTTACGTATCACTAACTATAACGCCAGCGCACACGGATAAAGAGGGACGGCAGCGTTTTTTCTTCCGACTTACTCAACAAAAACCAATATTTGGCTAGCTGAAAGAAGTAGCCGAATGTTAGACGTAAAGGTACTATTTCCTCATGAATCTGGCTATCAAATACAAAATTATTTTTTTAAATCCGACTGATACTTAGTTCCAGATACTAGAGCGTTTAAACAAATAAACAAACAAAACTCTTCCTCTTTATAATATTGGTATAGAAGTATAGATTAGACATTTCTGTAATAAATATAAGCATTTCATAATTTCATGAAAACTATGGTTATATAAACCCGTAATGGTTTCGTACGACGGTACTAACCAACCACCTGTTGTTAAAGTTTTTTCGCAAACATTACGTCGTTCGGGACTATTGATTTTCCGCACTGAGCATGCTCCGTACTGTGCTTACGTACAACTCAGATAAGATACACTTCCACCCACTCAAATAACGTTATTTCGCAGTTCCATGTTTTACTAAACATATAACAGTTTCAATATTGTTCCTTGTATAGTTTGATTTGTTTCCAAAGAATGTAGAACCTAATGATCTGTGTGGTAAATGTAGGGAAGTGATTGTCATATGTTTGGTACTAACGTACTAAAATGGAAGAACTTCTCCAGGACATATTTAAGGAAGCAACGGGTGTGAAGTTTACGGCTCTCAGGAAATCATGTCAGGATGCACTAGGTAATTAGTATTCTTTAAGTGAAGCTTTTGATATGATTAAAATACTAGTATCATTTGATATCGCTTGCACATTGTGCAGATGAAGCATCAATCAATACTTGCAATAATGACCGCCCCATGCGCTGGAATAAAGTGCAGTAGGTAGGAATCTGTGTCTTTATTATATAAATAGGAATCTATGTTTCGCTACGCTTTTGCCAAAACTTATTCAATATAAATTAGCATTGTTTATTTATTTACCATATGGAGAGCAAGAGGACATCTTATCATCTACTAATAAAAAGACGGATGCATTAAGTATGAAACGATCTCATAATAATTTATGCTACGTATTGACATTGTTTTAAATAGCATAATCTTCTCAAAACTGACACGTAGACACCTCTTTTCTATCACATTACTAAACCGCCTAAAAAGTACGTTCTTCGCCTTCGGCATTCCTTAAGCAATAAGTGCGATTTTCTAAGCTAATATATGCTGCCTCATTGCTCTAATGACCGCAAACAGCTGGTGAACGTAGGGGGCTCCTGGGTACAATTCCTGGATCGAGCGGGGTTACTGCGTTCTTCTTTTATGAAACTATCGGTAGCAGTTTGAAGTTTGGATTTGTGTCTGGTAGATAGGCAATAAGCTGACCAACATTGGTGTACAACAGTACACTCTGCCTTGCATTTATAACTCTTCGGCTTAACCTTTTGGAAAATACAGGCGTGTACATACTGCACAAGCTATGTATGTTCTAGCCATGCCTAATCTATTATCTTGTATTGGTCTTCTCGTCTAGCTAGAGTATCTCTTATTATATTATAATTAACCTGTTTTGTCCCACATCTCGGCATAGGCCTCCCTCCATTCCTTCCATCTATCCCGGTTTTGCCGTATGCCTCATGAGCTGTGGGCGCGCATAGCACAGGACTGGGACCCCGAAACAGTGACACGGGGCCGAGGTAGACCGCGAAGGAGATGACGGGACGAACTAGATGACTTTCTTGCTAATTGGCTCTTGCCAATCATATCACAGAGTCTAATAATCTAAGCTTGCATAATATAATATTTAGTCGCAGCCTTCAACTACCTACTGCAAGATAATTATAATTTATTCTGAAATGATCTCAAAGTAACACTACGTATAACGATGGAGGACAATGTCAGTTTTATTAGAAAGCGCTAAAATATAAAAGCTACACATTAGTATTTGTAGTAGGGACAACAGGATTAAGTTCAAGGCTATTAACCTGGATGTCGGTCATAACTATTTTATTGAAATAATTTGCTGGAATACGCTTCTAAATATTCTCTACACGAAACTTCGCGCTTTAAGCACCTTGAAGCCATTAATCAATACTTGCGTTTCTTGAAGTGAAGTGCAATCTGCAATGTCTGTTTTGCGGAATTTTATACACAGTCACACACTTATTAATAAATAATAAAATATTTTTATTTCAAGTAACGGTGATTCACATAGGGGTAGTACAATTTTGCCTAAAACTATAAACAAATAACACAAACTTGACATATGCTTTGTATCACTGCTTCACGATTTCAGCTGAGATGCTGGAGCAATGATAATGATAAGGCAGTCTAGCCTACCAACAATCAACTCCAGGATGCTGTTGACACTAGCCCGCACCCTGCGCACCAGGGACGCTCATTTATTTTTGTATTATTGCATAAAATATGACATAGATATTGCAAATTTATTTATTAATTATTCAAAAATAATAATTAAATGAATTGATATAGCGCCGTATTACCCAGAGGTATGTTCTACGATACGGGCAACTAATTAAAAACATAACTTAACTAAAACGAAAGCTTAATAAAACTAAAGCTACATAAAACTAAAGCTAAAGCCCATAACTATCCCACTAAAGGGCAAGGGCTCTTCTTATAAAGAGAAGGCACGAGCACTGATCACCACGTTAGCTCACTGCGGATTGGCGATTAATTAATTAATCGCTGATTAATAAAAATAATTCTAATTTCTACCTACTTAGCTTTTAGGTGATGAGCCCAATGATGTTTTTAGTAGATATTTCTGTTAGCATAGCATGACGTCTATATCCCCGCAGAGTTAGGCAGCCTAGGGTTAAACCAAGGGGTACGGTTGCACACAACATTTTCACTGATGCAGTTATTAGGTCCCATGTAATAGGTGGTGAGCCTATTGCAATCAAACGGGAATTGGGCAGCTACTGACAGAGAAACCCATCGAGCAACATTAAAGCGTAGTCACTTAGCAATGTTGCTGTTGTTTAAGATAATATTAAAACACGAATGACACTCTTAAATGTAGGCCCTGCACGCAAACTGCTTTGTTTAATATGTGTCTTCATCGTGTCGTCATTCGTACTAATTTAAGAAGTTCCAACCTTTATCCAGTTCAGTCTTGAACAATTAAATCACGTTCCATGTTCCATCTCTTCAACATGGTTTATGTTCTGTGCTGGGCTGGGTACCGGTTGGAAGCATGAGGAGAATGAAACTAGATGGAACTGCTTTCTCCTATAGAATTACTGTGCATACAAGAGAGCAACGCGCGTCGTGCATCATACGAGCTTCGGCGCGTGTGTCTGCTGCCGCTGCAGACTGCGCTGGAGAGCAAGCGCCCCCGCCTTGTCACCTACGCGCTACAGGGTTTTCATGTAAGTAGCTGCTTACATTATTTGGTACCAAGGTGCAAAACTCTTAGCCACCATACTACATGCAGCATCTTTAAGCAGACTAACCGGATCTGATTGCTGCTATGACTTTTGATCGACGATTTCAAACGATGTTCTACTCTGTTAAGTAGATCTTTACTAGATCTTCTCAAGATGAGCTGGCGAAAATACCTTTAGTAAAACTTCTGTAACTATTTAAATTATAACATTACAAATTAAAATCTGTGCTTAGTATTTATATATAGGTAGATACCGTATTGATGATTTCAGCGATAATTGATATAATAATAGTTACTTTGACTTTGTTTTAAGATAGTATCAGTACTGTATACCTCTACAATTCTTCTTTATTATTGAACTGACTCTTTATTTCATAGAAAATACTCCGCGATGACAGATTCCACCGGGGCATCGAGCCCGAAGATGATTCGTTGTGGATGCCGTCGCAACTACTCTGCGCCACTGCTTCCGTTATGTATCACTTGCCTGATACACAGGTAAAATAGAACTTATAATATGTGTTATAGTCGGCGAAAATAATTCTGGATATCTGGGAAAAGCGCGAAAGTGGTAAAAGAAGGTAAAGCGGTATATATTGTTTAAGCATTGCGCTATCAATATAATAAGGTACATTTTCCAAACAGTGTGAAAATATCTCTCACGAATCGGTTAATATCAAAATTCATTCTAATATTGTCAAAGTTTTTTATCGTTTTAAATACACACAGATGCTATGCTTGCACTCTTACCGACCAAAACCACAGTGCGTCTCCAATAACCTCTACTGGTTGTCCCGGAATGTCACCCAGCACTATAATCGCTGCCACCCGCTATAATATTATTAACTGCTTCGTTGGTCTAGTGGTCCCAAATGCGATTGTTGAGCATCAGGTCCTGTATTCGATTTCCGGGTTGGGCAAAGTGTTATTGAGTTTTTCTGTTAGAATATTTTCAATAGCAGCCCGGAGTTTGGAATTGTGCCCGGTAGATGGCAATAGGCTCACCACCTATTACATGGGACTTAATAACAGCATTGGTGAAAAGTGGGTGTAGAACTATGTACACCTCAGCGTTCCCCTTCGAGGAATATAGGCACGTTGCTATGAATGATGATGATAATATTATTCGGCTAATGATTAGGTTAAATGCACCCTTTTTATGCGCCAGGTACAAATCTTCCGAATGTACCTATCCCTGGCATTATCACCTCGTCGAACGCTGAATGGTCGCCTATGCGTGTGGGCCTGCGGCCGGTGCGGGGAAGCTGCGGCCGCGCCGCCGCATGTCGCTGCAGCGGCTAGAGCTGCAGCTGCTCAAGCACTGAGGGCATACTGTGCTCAGTTAGGTGAGTGAGCACTTATTAAAATTTACAGATTAGAAAAGTATATTAGTCTTTTACCGCCGGGAACCGTGTGACACCTACAAATATGTCCGAAATTCTTGCACCCGATCATCCAATGTTGAGTAGTGCCTGCTTAGTGGCGCTAGATCTAAAAGGACTGTTTAACCATTTATCTTTACTACTTAATATTTCTATAAGTACTTTAACGACACAATTTCGCTTTGATCAATACTGCGCTGCCACTAAAGTTCTTTGCCTCATAATTCACTGGAATTAGGTACGATATTATCATACTTGCAGTATGTGAAAATCTTGATCATCAAATTTAACCGATTTTATTTTACGTAGATGAAGAGTGCCAAGAGCTTCTGTCGGAAGGTTCTCCTCTCGGCAGAAACCACATCGTGGCAGTGGGCTGCTATAGCGAAGTGATACCCGTCATACAGTACCTGTGCAGCCGACTATCTGAAACACAACTGTAAGTCACAAATTTATTTTATCCCATAAATTACTTTGTTATACATACGTTTTTGACACGAATCATATAAAAGCAGAAAACAGCTTACAGTTGTTATTAGAATGAATAAGATATCAATGACTTGTTTGAAGAAAATATTGTACCTCGTCGTTATCAAAAAGTTTCATAATACAGCTAAGGATTGAAGTACAGTATATCAAATCAAGTATAGTAAAAGGAGAGTTAAGCAAAAATATTTTTACAACTGTCACATTAGCAATCCATATCACTTTACAGTGAGGAAGCCACTCTATAAGCATTTCTATCCACAAACAAAACAGCTAGGGTTAATTGTTTGTGGACTGCTAGCTGACACTCTTACCAGTTCTTGTAGCAACATGTCCATCGCTCGTATCGTTTCTAAGGACCCTGCGAGTAAGAGACAATATCTATAGTAGAGAAATACGACTGGTCCAAATAGGTGTATTGTTGGAAAACCAATTACATGAATTAGCACTCCATCCCTCCTGACTTCTTACTGCAGCTACATGTACAGTGCACCCTTACCATCTTTCTATATCTACAGAACACCCAAACAAAACCCGCTAGCGTTATTCTTCCTGGACTGCTTGCTGACTCTGATGTCGAGTCTATCCGAGAGGGTGAGCGGCAACTCCCACTTTACTACGTTCCTCTGGCAGAAGTTCTGTCCTTCACTCATCTCTTTCCTTGGGACTCCGAGAGTGGACAAGAATATTAAATCAAGGTACGTAAATATTAGTATTACTCTGAAACTAGGTTGTTCATCACCCTATTTATCTTTATTATTTATTTAATCATACCTTTGAATATACTAAACTCAGACAAATTGTGAAAATTTCAGAGAGCACGAGGGCGTAGTAGATGACTCCGGTCGAGGATCTGGCGCTTTAAACTCTGCGCCTAGCTTCAACAGTAAACAAGCAAAGGCAATTTACAGGTACGCATATTTTAAAATAAACATATAGTATTAAAATCAAAGTTAGGATGATAACAATGATTGGTTAAATAGCTTTCACAATGCGACCGCTTTCTTATTTGAAACACGTTATAAAAAATCTAAAATACTCAAATGTTGCATAAAAAATACATGGTAGATACTGAACCCAATTTTCTACTGCATAAAAATCTTATTTTGTACTCCAGCATAGCAAACCAACTCGTTCGTCTGGTGGGTTCTACATCTAACCTGCGACCGGTCCTGGAAGCTCTATACCATAGGATGTTGCTTTACCCCCCGGTGTCACACCGCGTGGAGCCGCTGAGGAGCACCCGGGAACTGCTACAGAACCCGAAACGGCTGTGCCAACTGGTACTACTGAAGAAGATGGATCATCATGAACGACATAGCGATGATATGGCGATTGTGAGATTGTAAGTTAATGCATTTATAGGCATACCACTTATAGGCAATTTCGCCAGGTTCCAAAATCTAGAAGAGAAGAACGGCAAAGAAATTCTAAGTATTAGTAGTTATACTAATATGATCATTAATCTTCCCGACCAATAACCGGTACAATTAATGGTTAAATAAAATAAAACATTATAATAGGCAGGCAGGAGGGCTATCGTATTGACTGGTCCATATCTCTTGATTTTCTTCTAAAAGTCATTAGTGCAGAAGAAGTGATAATTAGTTACTGGGAAACACATAACTCACATACGTACCAATCCTGTGTAAACCCGAAAAAAGCGCCTGGGTAGTAACAGGTGAACAATAATTAATGTGAAATACTGTTTTAGATGCTCTATATCAACTCACTTGACTGTCTCGTTGGTCTAGCGGTCGCAAGCGCGACTTTTTAGCGTGTGGTTCGGAGTTCGATTCCCAAGTCAGGCAAAGTGTTAATGGGTTTTTCTGTTAGGAAATTCTCAGTAGCAGCCCGAAGTCAGGAAGTAGGTGATGTGACACACCCATGCTTCGGAGAGCACGTAAAGCCGTCAGTCCTGCGCCTGATCTCTCTTCGGTAATGTCAGTTTGCCGTCCCATCGGAATATGAGAGTGAAGGAATAGAAAGTGCACCCGTGTTTGCGCAAACACTTGTGCACTATGAAGTCTCCTTCGTACTTGGCTAATTTCCGTGGACTAGGCCACCGTGACCGAAATACGGTCGGAAGGAGTATTATCAACTCACGGGTGTAGAAGACAGGGTATTATTTACTGGTAACTGGCAAGCGTATCTCATCTCCAAACACCCACAACCATACCATCATAAGTAACTATTCACATTTGGGAACACCAAACAAAATATTTTTATGATAATCATTTTTGTTTTAACAGAATAATGGATGGCATAGAAGAATGCGGTAGAAGTGGTAACCCAGAAGTAGTAGCGGCTGCAGTCGAATGCGTCGTCTCACTCCTGGATGCCTTAGAGAAGCTATGTTCCGGTTCCACAGAGTATTTGTCGCCTGAAATAGCCGCTCTCATGCTGGGACACTGGCCTAAGTTACATGACGCTGATTATACTGGTCCTTTGACTTATCAAACGTTGGCTAGACTGCCTAGCCCATATAGGTAAGAATCTATATTATTAATAATTATAGAATTAACTGTAGTTTTTTAGTAACGTATGGTTCCTTCCTTACAAAAGTCCCTATTTTGAATAGTTTTAGATTTGTTCTCACTGTATACAACATATTGTTAATACAAAAAAACTACTTTTTAAAATCTTCTTCAATCCGTTAATTCATCTTTATTCCGTTATTTAATTTAACTTCAAAAAAATTAATTTAACAACATCTGTGAATATTAGAAACTACACCAACGTGGTTCGGAACTTTTTCTTCGGTTCTCACAGTATGTGAATTTGTTTCAGAGATGTAGTGGCTGTATTACAAAGTACTGAAACAAAGGAACATGATTCTTCAGGTAAGTATTAGTCATATGAGATATTACCTTAACGATTCAAGAATGAAAAGAAAACTCCGAACTTTATAAAGTGAAACTATTTATTTCAAATATTTTGATAAAAAATTAAAACTTTCAGAACCATTTTACCATGACATCATAAAATTACATAATAGAAAAATATTGTAACCTGCAAGTCTCGTTTATAATGTTGTTATTATTAAAATAGTTAATTTTCTTTTCTATCTAGACACATCTGGTCCAGAAAATATAAGTTCAGGTAGTGACGGTGAAGCAGATTCGGATGCTGATAACGTTTTCTTACCGTCACGCGCCAATAACCCTACATCAAGTGATACTGACAAGAATACTATTGGCGATAAACCTAAAGCTGTGCCAAAGACATTGAATCTTGGAAGGTAAAAAATGTTTTAAAAGAAAATTCTAAGTAAAATACACAGTTGATAAGTCGAAAAGTGTAACTAAAATAACTCTAGGTTTGATTCAACACTTTCCAATGCTGTAGTGAGAATTTAAATTGCTTGAATAAATTATTTTAATAATAATATTTAATATAATAACACGGTAAACTGTAGTATAGCGAAATTGTTCATATGGATACCATTTTAGGTGTACCATAACGGAATGCAACGTTGATTTGGAAAGGCACAATGCGCGGCAGTTCATTAAAACTCTACAGAACTCTCTTCTTCCAAAATTACTGAATCTCAGAACGTGTATTGAAGTAAGTAATTCAATAAAATCATTCTCCTGCCATTTTTTTTGTACTTATTCTATTTTTTTTTTTCCTTTTATTTATTAATCTTATTTCATTAACTGTTCGTCTTTATCACAATCCACCAATTCTATCATCTCTTTGGTCTTCCCCTGTTTATAGAAGAAAGTATGTATATAAATTACGAGCCTAATTCATAGGTAGATGTCACCAAATATCAATTTTATTGTGCTTTATTTTGCTGAGAATCTTAATGACCATGACTGCAATAAATTATCGGCACCTTCTAAATATATTTAACTTATCTGATTCAATCCCTGCACTCTCTTAATGAAATATCATGTCAATATCTGTATACACACTATCTTTTGCTTAATCTATTAGGTTGATGAAGCAATGCAAGAGTTTGCGTCGCGATGTTGCCAACACAACGCCACTCAGCCGCCAGCAACTGCTTGCATCATGAACGCGGATGGAGTATATCTTGCTACTTACGCCGCCTTACTTCTAACTCTCAAACAACGGAGAACTAATTACTATAATCAACCCAGTGTGAGTACCCGAATCTTAGTTTGATTAAATAGAAAAGTATTTTATCATATTCTATACGTCATTATATTAATATGATTGGAAATGTTCTCGATATATGTTATTTAAATTAGGTATATTGGTGAAACATTATGAAATCTGGATAGCTCAGTAGAATACACAAAATAAAATTGTATCTTTTACTACAGAAGGTCCAAGTATCGCTAACAGAAGACGAGTTTGTAGAGGAAGTACAAGGCAGCGGTGTGCTAGTGTATCTATCGGCGACATGGCTCAGGGAATTGTACCAACAAGTGCTCGCGACAGATCTACTGAAAGAAGTTCCTACAACTGACCACCCACTTGTACATTTATTGTCAGGTAAAAAGGTTTACGTAATTAATATTACGAAAGTAGACAACTATAATAACAATGATAGCATTGATTCTTAAAATAAAATCAAATGTCTGTTTCGTTGATTTGGTTGAAGCTTTTCATCAAGTTGAAATTACACATACATAATATACAACATAATTCTATCGACTTTTTAATAATATCTATCAACATGACAGTATAATTTATTTTTTACTGTATTAAAATAAATGAAATCGAAATAAATTAGAAAGCATTTTTCGTTAAATGACAATTTTCAATGTTGTCTATGTTGATGATATATTAAAGCTTATTTTTTTTTTATTTACAACAGATCTTGGTGGATTGGACCAAAGTCCAGTTATGTCCGACTGGCAGAAGTTAAAAGAAGTTTCCTGTTTGTATAATAACACTATTGAGTCTCCGCAGCATGATGCTAGCTTACGTTGGGCTCGAAGGTAATCTGGAAAAATCTTGATTGAATAGATTTGATAAAAAAGAAATACATACGACTACATACATACTAATCCAAAGTTATTAATATACATACTACACCACTCTACAATATTTGAATAAAGAACTTTTCCTTGCTTTGTTCCAGGATATTAACCTGTATATGGGATTCAATGGTGACAGTCTTAAGTGTACCTCTGATAGGGTATAGGAACAGAAAACAAAAGCTGCATGGTATTATATCAAAGAAAATAAATACTTTCGGGAAAAGAAAGCGGATTGCTTGGGAGGGGCTAACGATTCAGTGTCTTGAAGGACTCCATAAGGTATGTGACTCCGTAAGGGTATGATTTGATTTAACCGCCCTTTTAAATACTTTTATTATGTAATACTATCTAAAATGTCGTATAATCTGTCATGACTACATTGTAAAATTATTACAAAAAAATAATTCCAGGCTGCACGAGTAAGCAACACCCTGAGTTTACAAAATCGTTGCAGTAGTATACTGGCCCTCTTAGCTAACTCCGCCATCTCGCAGCCACCTAACGGCAAGATATTATCGACACATGCTTTGTCACTGGACATATTAATTACAGGTAAATTGACTTGGACTTTCTAAAATAACAAATAAAGTTATAAATTCTATGCTTGGAACAGAAAAATATGATGAGTAGAATTATGAGTACGAGAATGCCACAGCCTATCCATAGTTAACACATACACATAACACTATTTCACTTCGAAATTTAATTGGATTGTATTCTACTACTAACCTGGCTGTTGACAACAGAGAGAGTCCTGGCACCCATGACACAAGTTTAATCTTAGCTTGGATGCCAGAGGTTTAAACCTAGTAATATATTACAATTTCTGTTCCTGTAGAATCTCTACTACATCTCGTAGTTCTTTTTTGTGAAAATTTTAAAAATTTGGATATAAATCGTTTTATTAATTTTATGCATACACCCTATAAATTCATATGTGTACTCACAGATCCCAAGTTAAGCGCCAATATTTTAACGGCACCCAACATGGAAACAAAAAGTAATCTTAAATTCTGTCAGCTTCAAGCTGCAGCTCTTTCACTTTAATTTAATATTTATCAGTATTGTACAAATAGATTTTATACAATATACTTTCACAGGTGGTCTAGAACTTGGTTCTAAAGCCCCAGAATGCTGGGAGCATATTTTCGCAGCATGTCAATACGTGTCGAGTTTTGAGCATTCTTTGTTCGGGCATCAAGGGAACAATGCTACTCCGATAGTGACCATGCAGACTGGCAGAAACAAAACTGTTTCTATACTGCAAGCAGATGCAAAGTTGGGTTTAGATGGGAGAGATGATGAGACTTGGTGAGTGTTAACTTTTATATCCATGTGAATTTAAAGAAACGAGTATTCTTTTTCCATTTAAGATTAGCCTTATTTCATTCTGGTTCTAAGCCTTTGATATTTTTTTCTTTAGTGTGGATGTCTTCAACTTTCTCCAACCAGTGTTTGAAAACAATATAAACAATGACATGTCAGTTGCGAAAATTGTCGAAACGTGTAGGCAAGAGGTTAGTAATTAACAACACAGCGTTTTTTTTTAAACATAATGTATTTAATTAGCTTGATGAAAAGATATAGCTTATCAACCGCCCGTTGTCATGTCATATAGGTGAAAGTTCATTGCCCCTGCATATAAAAAACATCGGTATTTGCCTTGTGTTACCTCCAAACATTATTTTGGTAAAGTTTCGCCAACATAATTTCAAAGTCTTTATGTTTCTATGTGTCCTAGCGAGGTAACGTAATCTCTGGCTCCGGAGCGGCGCGGGTATGCTGCGCGCTCACCGCCGCAGCGGACACGTTGTTCACGCGTCTAGCGGCCACCACCACGCTTCCTACATTGAAGGCAGCGCTGCAGAGGCTTGTGGCGCATCAACATCGATTAGTAAATACGTTTTTAAACTTAATTCAGAAAACTATGAGTTAAACTACTTTAGTTAATAAAAGATCATAAAAAGCTTTATTGTCAGTTTATTAATAAACTCATCAAATAACTTGAATAAAACCAATTTTCTAGTTAATAATTTATATTTAGAATATTATTTCTTTAAAGTACCAATTAGAGTAGTAACTTGGTACTTGTCAGTGAGGCACAAGCATTCAAACTGACGCAATGATATTTCCTAGCTGTTCTGCTCCTGGGAACAAGACGTAGCTAACAACAACGTGTGGTGGTGGCGACGAGGGTCGGGCGCGCGAACGGTGGGAGTGGGGGGCGCGGGAGAAGCAGCGCGGGCTTTGTGCCGGGCCGGTGACGTAGCGCTACGGTGTCTACGAGCTGCCAGACCACTAGCGCACCGCATGGCTATATGGACGGTGGTTGGACCGCACTTCATGCAGGTATGTGGCACTTTACAATGATATGCGTTTGTTTGGCTAGTGTGAGCACCACACAACGCCAATATCAAAATGCGTTCAAACTGGGCTACGTGGTATATACTACGATGAAAACGAGCTGCGTGGCCAAACAGGTGGGGTTGGTTACATGGGTAACATAGAGCTACAATGTATACGAGCTGCCTGCACACTGCATGTTGGATACATACAACAATGAGCTACGGGCTACGTTAATGGCGTAGCGCTACGATGTGTACGAGCTGCCAGACCGCTCAACATCCGCACAGCTAGGCTATATAGGCGAGGTGAAAGGGCGCCAGTTAGGCAGCGGTCACGAAATGCTACCGCATTGGTAGGGGAACTTTATTACTCAAATATAATCGGTAGAAATAATAAAATATGACCCTCCTCTTTATTTTCACAGGCGGCCTGTCATAAGGACATCCAGATCGCAAGCTTGGCAATACAATGTTTGCACGACTGCGCAACAGCACTACTCAACCAACAAGTAGAACTCCCACACTTCCACTTCAACGAGGCCCTGCTTAAACCCTTCGAGAACCTTCTATGCTTGGAACTTTGTGATGACGACATACAGGTAACCGTCAAACTTACTAAAAAGAGATCGAGTGACTGTCTTTCAGCAGGATTTATTTAATAGTCAATTTGTCTTCAGGAACAAATTATATCCTGCATCTGCGAATTCGTGGAAACCAACCGAATGGAAATAAGATCTGGCTGGCGACCGCTGTTCAATACATTACGAGCCGCCAACAATTCAAACCAATACTCCGCCATTTTGGAAATTTTCAAAGTTTTTCTCACTACCGACAATACGCTCGTATTTGCTAACGCCGCTCTTGATTGTATACTGTGCCTTTTAAGTCATATCAAAGGACTGCATTACGAAGAAGTACAAGCAACTGAAGTTAAACCAAAGAAAGCAACTACACCAACACAACCTAAACCTAGTCTTAGTCTCAAATTCTCTAAGAACAGCAAATTCATCCCCCTCAGCGAAGAAAAATCAGAAAAAATAATAGTAGATATGTGTAGAGAGGCATTATATCACTTGGAGAGCTGCGCAGATATTTTAACGATGATGTACAATATGCCTAAATGCCCTATTTTCAATACTGGTAACCGGATCAAGGGAGACATGCCGTTGTGTGTTGTAGACCCCATAATACCTAGCGCTTCTCTCGATATCACAAAATTCATTTCAAACGAACATTATGAGGAAGATCTCATATCATACAGAAAACTATCAACAAGTCTTCCTCCGTCAAATACGACGAATAACTGCCTTTTAAAACTCGACAAGCCAAGTAACATTCTTAAAGTATGGTACGTTCTTATTGAAGGGTTAATCTCGGCTACTGTAGTGTGTTCAAAGAAGAATCAACCTGCCGCCATGGAAACGCTATTCAAATTATTAAGGAATACAGTTGAAGTACCAGGAACGCATTTTGGCCTTCACTGCATAAACCATCTTCTTTTGCCAACAGTACAGAATTGGCTTCGTCAGATTGCAAATGTAAATACTCACTGGGATAGTGTAATGCCCAATTTCAAACAATGCTGTGGTATGACTACAGACACAATTGTTGTGTACCTACATCACTTACAGCAAATCAACGTTGAACGATCTACGGTAGATGAGAAAAATGATGGAGCAGAAATAGAACCTATTGAAAGTGTAGAAGCAACTTTTGCTTTAAAACAAATAATGCTGATCCTAGTTGAATGTATCGCTCAACCACAAGAACCTATTGCTAGGTTAGGAGCGTCATGTATTAGACATATAATTTTAACTTCTGGACATCTCTTAACTGACAGTCAGTGGGAAATCGTTTGCACAAGTCTTCATAGAGCATGTAACGTTAGCTTGACGCCCCTGAAACAAATTACCTACGCTTTCAAAGAAAACTCTAACAGTTTTTATGGGGACTTGGCTATAGTAAAAGTAGCTGCACGACGGGATTGTTCTGTAAATGATAATGTGAGACTGCATGCAATGTCGCAACAAGTGTTCCTAACTGAACAATTAAAGGGAGATGGACATGTTAAAATAAGTCCTAAAAATTCTTCACAGAACTTAATGTTGATTGATGATAGGAGTTATATATTCCTTATCTATCTCCAAGAGTCAATTAATTCCCTGAATCCGGAACTTTACACCGTAAGAATCCCTCATAGAGGCTTAGTAGTCGGATTATTAGCACATCAAATATTGATTCAAATAATTGCTACCGTGTTAATTCAAGCATCTTCAGATGTCTTTCAAGGTATTAACAGTATCTTACTGGACAGCCTTAAGACAGGTTCTAATGTTTGTAATTACAAATTCTTCCTAAACAGTGACAACACAGACTTATTACTAAGAAGTTTGGAACTATCATTTACGAGAGCCATGCAATTTGATTCTCGGCCAGGATTAAAGTTTCTCGTTCAAAAAGTGTCTAATTTGGATCACGCTGCTAATTTGTACAAACAAACCACCTCATCGTGGCTCATAAAAATTATTGCTTTAACTGAGATATTCTTCAATGGCGTTTATCGATTCAAATTAAAATCGACAGATATATCTATAATATTGCACAATTATACAACATCGTTGAATTTGACGCTGGAATATGATCGATTTGTTACAAAAATATTTGACCTTAAACACACTTGGGAATTCCTATGTCATAACTATGTAAAACATTTGATTAATGTATCGGACTTTGATGATCATAATATTAAGGAAAGAATGTCATGCAGTTCTGTAGAAAGTGATAATTCGTCAAACCATTACGATCAGTACTATGCTCAAGAACCGACTGGAAATCCTGAAGAACCGCATGTAATTGATAAAGAATTTAATACAACTCCAGAAAAGCGTATAGAAAATCCAAAACCATTCACATTCGCTGATTTCAAAGCAAATAGTCAAGGTTCTATAACTGTAGAGATACATACTGAAAATATACCATCGAGTGATAAAATCAAAGAGGATACGTTTGCTCCTGAAAGTAATATATTCATCGACCAACACTCCGATACTTCTGATGAAAAACGTCTCAATGGCAATTTGCCGCAAGAAGTAGAGATACAAAAAGAGACACCAATAAAAGAAAAGATAGGGAGTGTACCGGATATAATTGAAAATCACAATGTAGACGCACGTAAAGTTAATATTACAATATGTGATGCACCAGTTTATGAGAAGGTCAAAGTGGTCGAACCAATATTACCACCACAGCCTGTACCGCCTGAAATTGAACAACAACGGGCATTAAGTATCAGCAAGGTGAGAAACATTATGTTATGTACTTTATGATTTTATGCTTAAATTAATTCTGAGTCAGTTTTTCGATACGATTCTATACAAAAATAATAATATGCGATTTAAAATATTTCTTTCTTTATAAATATTACTGTTTGACATGTGAAGGTTAACTTAACCTATTTTCCTTTTCCAGGATACTGAAGTGCAACGAAACTGCTTCCAAAATATTTTAATGGCATATCTAGAACTGGTCCTGACGTTTTCGCTGGAGAGGTTCCAACTGATCCACCCAGTTCTACAAAGTGGGTTCGTGCAACTTGCGAAAACTGTCACCGACCCACAACTACTCGATAGAATCAATATATTTTTCGATAAAAAAGACTTATCTGAACTTAACTATAAGTGATCTATTTATTGTGATATATAAAATTCACATTATAATATTATATTCCTCGATTGTTCGGTGTTATGTGAAGAATAAAAACATATTATAATGGCTAATTTTATTATATTTTAATCCTTTAAGTACGTTTTTATTAAAGTATCAGGTAATATTGACTTCAAAAAAATATAATATTTAAAATTAAGTTTAACTCAGAGTCAAATTCGGAAAGAAAGTATAATATACCCATCTTATTGAAAGACATCAAATAGTAGTGCTTTTGGAATTCGTATTCAATGTTGACATTGAATACGAATTCCAAAAGCACAGGTTTAATAGTTAAATGCGTTCAGGGTTCTGATGGGGCTGCACCGATTCTATAGCGCATCGGGAATGTTCACCGAGTCGCGAGTCGAATGTTTCTATAGAAATAAGTGAAAGCGATGGATATCACTGATGTGGTTTGACGGTCAATCTGAACCGTTGCTGTATGGTTCATATACTGACAAATCAAAACCCGTAGCCTGTAATTTGAGGGTATTATCCTTTGTTGGTGATATAAATGTTTTCTATTCTGTTCTATTTTAATAGTATTCCTATCTTCCTTATATGCATGATGTATAGGCAACGGTCCATACAATTTTCGCCTTCAATTAGAAATATTGTAAGAGTAGGACGAGACAGAAAATACTCTCCAGAAATCAACATTTTGGCAAGCAGCAAGCTCTAAACGCGCAATAACCGTTAATCTAGACTTCGTTTATTGGGGGCCGGTGAGCGAGCGCAGCGAGCGTACTACCCGCGTCATTCCCTTAGTGTTTAGGTATTTCGTGACCTTACAGCGAGCGAACTGTAACTTTGCCTTCAGCGACCGGACTGACCTATTTTAGAACTTTGAATTCTAGAACCTAACCTGTCCGTGTCCGTTAAAGTTATTTACTCATTGTTTGTTTTCCAAAACCAACATTTACCAGCCGTCACTGGTAACATCTAGCATGTACCAAATTCTTATGGTATAACCCCGAAAAAATCGTCCTTTTTTATAAATCCTTACATTTACCAACTCATGTCGGTGAATCCTAAGATTGACTGGTAAAACCTAAGATTAGCCAGTATACGGGCTTTTACAGTATACACCGCCGCCGATTCGAATAATTCCTCCCAAATGTAGCTTTTTGTCTCCGAAAATACCCGCAGAAGAATCCAATGTGGCAACCATGGATAATGTCTCTCTATTATGAAAATCTTTATTCACCAAATAAATTATTCATCGAAAGCCTCATAGGCATTATTCGATAACAAATGTTGCAATTTGTGAAAATTTGGGCCACCATCAATTTGACGCATGTGCAGTTGTGCCATGAATCTTGCAATTCAATATGTCCATCGCGATCCTAATTGCACCTTGTATTGACCGCGTCATCGCTTTCTGATAAGAGCGAACGTAATATATACCAGAACATAGTGATTATATACTCTTTGTTTATACCCTTTCCCTGTGGCATAGGTAAGTAAGGTAGGTCTTGCATTCATGTATTTTGTGTAGGTCTTGTAGAAAGGGAGTGTATCGAAACTAAAATAAGTTCACCAGACTTGTTTGAGGTATTCGCGATATAGAAAGATATTACGATTTTAGTAGGTACGTGGGTACTTCGAGAACCTGTCTAGCCAAACCAAAAAAGGGATGTTTTAGTTTTTGAAGTATTGCGATTTAAACCCATCCTGAACTAGATTGGATACTGAGGACGAGGGTTGTAGTGCCTGAATTTGAAAGAGACTGTTAAAAATATGAGTCGACAGATGGAATAAGACACTTTTGAGGTTTGTCGAACCTACTAAAGAATATATTTTGAGAAGCAACGGAAATAAATATCTAAGGAGATTATTTTCTATCATAGGCGTTGGCGGCGTGGGAAGTGGGTGGTGGGTTGGGTGACATGAAATCAATATACACTACGCATATAAATATACACATATACTTAAATCCTCCGCGCAAAGCGCAGTAGAACCAATCAATAGTCAGTATAATGGCTGGGCCGCGATAGGAAGTGCAGCCTGCAGCGACCGTGTTGCAATAAATTTTATTTATCTACTTGTAATAAAAGGAAGTTTATTCATAGTGTGAAATAATAATGTTAACAATGTTTTCATACTATTATCGCTCTATGTGCGGATTATAGAACATCGATATAAAACGGGTAGGTACCTACTGTTTCCTTTGTTCTCTGAATATAGCAGTATACTTGTATATGGTGATGATAAAGTTAGAAATGTGCTAAATTGCAAGGATAATAAAAGAGGCTAACATAAGACGAGAAGTGGCACAACGGCAATATAAATTATTATTAGGATTGAACTAAACTTGGTCTTGATGCCATGTAGGTATCAAGACCATATGAGACAAAGCACCTACATAGGTATACCGTTCCGAATCCAGTACAAGCCATCTTCTTTAAAGCTATAATCATCCCGACTAAGATGTGTCCAGTTGTATCTAACCGTATTTTCTAATCTTATCTTACGTAATTACTATTTATAGAAAATGTAAATGGGGTGGTTACTGCCCCCTTTTTTTGTTTAGAAGTAGACTGAATCCTACGTGG
Organism: Xylocampa areola; assembly: GCA_935421205.1. Classification (NCBI taxonomy): domain Eukaryota; kingdom Metazoa; phylum Arthropoda; class Insecta; order Lepidoptera; family Noctuidae; genus Xylocampa; species Xylocampa areola. The sequence goes on from OW285215.1 coordinate 13,315,456, forward strand.
CTGTCATGCCAAACTCTTGCCAATTAAAACCATTCAATCATCCAGGACCAACTTTCCCGGGGTCCGCGCTTCGTCAAGATTTAGCTATAGTTGTGTCGGGAAGCAAGACGCCGAGTATTTCATAGATTTATCATAGAATTTGGAAACGAACAGTCAAAAGGGGTCATCATGGTTCGCTCGTTGATCATATTTTCCAAAAGAAATTCCTTAAAAAGGCTATGCAAGTAACGGGCGTTGCCGGGCAGGGGGAGGGGGTCAGTCAGGAGGCTGCGTCTCCCACCTTGCTATACGCAGCTAGAACTCATCTCCGTGCAAAGCGCACTAGAACCAAAACCAATCAATAGTTGCAGTGATGGCCGCGCCGCGATCGGATGTGTAGGATAAAGTGTCATTTTTTTTAAAATGTGTCTTGTTACTGCTTGTGCTCCGCGTGCTAGGTCTAATATATTCCAGTCATTAAGGCTACGGTCATTCTGACTAGGGTGTGCCAGTTAATCATATTACTTTTGACTGATGACTGACAACATATTAAACAGGTACTTTGCCCCATTGCTTTTTCACATTATCTTTGATAATTTAATTCCAGCCAAAAGAGGTGATCTCTTTTAGCTGGAATTTAATTTATCGACAATGTATGACATTTAAACGTTTATTTATAGGTTACCCGGTGATCATTTATTCTTCAATTATCTAAATTCTCTTAAGAGGTTAGGCAGGTGCCTACGGACGTTTCGGGACGAAGGGCGAGGGGGCGGTCCCCCTCCTCGTTATACACAGAGAGATTTCATCTCCATGCAAAACGGGCTAGAAAAAACAACAGTTGCAGTGATGGCCGCGCCGTGAACGGAAGTGCAAGTTGAAGTGTCGATCAAGTTTATTTTTCTTTTTTCCTTTAATTTTCTTGTTTTGTAAATATCTTGTATTTCTCATTTAAGATCAGTAAAATTATTATGAAGACTGCGTTTGCATGCCACATCTAGTATATTCCATTCTTTATGCCTTTGATCATTTCGACTAGTTTGTTCATCTGTCGTGTTTAACGTTTGGAGTTCTGGAATTAAATATGTACAGTTTAAACTTACTGTGTCTTTTTGAGGACTTGTTTCATGTATTTTGCCTCGTTGCCTTTCTTGCTTAATCTTTGTTAATTTAATAGCAATTATATAAGTTAGTTAATTGTATCGTGGTTGCTAGATGTAATTGAATTTTCAACGAAATTCCCCGAAAAAGGCTAAGCAGGTGACGGGCGTAGCCGGGTAAAGGGGAAGGGGGCCGAAAGCTGCATCTCCTCCTCGTTATACGCAGGTAGGTCTCGTTTCCACGCAAAGCGCAGAACCAATCAATAGTTGCAATGATGACCGCGCCGCGATCGAGTGCAAGATGAAGTCCATCTCAAATGAATTTTACATAATTATAGAAGCAACTAGATGTTAACTTGTGTGTCTGTCTTGTTACTTGGCAATATACGGACATGAATTTATAGGTGCGTCAACTGTGACACTGACTCAAACCCTGTTTACACGACTGCCCAAAAATAGGGGTTTTATGTTTTAAGGGTTCATGTATGTATGTTTGTGAGTTTCTTTATAACATAACTTATAACTGCCAGAACCGATGCGGGTTAGGCTAATAAGTCAATAAAAAAAATGGAAGACGTAGTTTTATTTTTTTTAATTAATTTCATCTTGTTTGCCCAATTGCTTTTCTTACGTTATCTCGGTCAATATAAAAAATAAAAATTGATAACGTAAGTTAATTAGTTATTTTTTACGTGGTATTAATTGATTTTACAAAGAAAACCGCAAACCGACCAGTCGACATATCCGTACTTATTGCGTCTTCCTTATTCATGAGCCTGCCCTGAGCAGGCTGATTGTACATATCTCTTAGGTAGGGCCTAAGAGAGATGAACAATCAACCTGCTCACTGTGCCACATCTAGTACACCTTTCTTTAGAGCTTTGGTCAATTTGACTAGGATCTCAGATGCGACTCGATCAATGTAAATGATGTTTTTTTTTTTTTTAATAAACGTTGCCCCTCACTAGGAATTTCTTCCTGTATCGTGGGTGCGTTTACAGACATATAATCTCACAAGCACACACACGCCCAGACCCGGAGCAAATATCTATAGATCGTACAAATATTTGCTCCGTGCAGGAATCGAACCTGCGACACGCAGCGCAGCAGTCGGTCTCTCGACCACTGCGCTAACCGCGCTGTCCGATGACTCGATCAAATCAAATCAAATCAAATCATTTATTTGCTCGAACATGGTAGATTTACAGGTGTTATAGCTTATATATAGTTACAGCATATTCTGCCCGTTGGGGCGTGCAAATTATTATCATTTCTATTAGGAACTAGGTATCTTATCTTCTAAATATTCTTTAATGTTTTTACTCATTAGGAAATTGTACAGTTTGCTTCTAAATCGGGTTATTGGCAACTCTTTGATGGTTTGAGGGAGATGGTTGTATATTTTTATTGACATACAATATGCATTTTTCCTAAATATTTCTAATTTTATTGCAGGTAATTTTAGTTTATTTCTATGTCTAGACATGTTATCAAAATGTTCAAAATGTTCGGGATGTTTTTTTACTAGTATAAATATTTCTATTATATAATACATGGAACGGGTAGAATTTTATATCTGAGAAATAGCGGCTTGCAGCTGTCCAGGAGGCTGGCTCCGCATATTGCTCGGACACATTTTTTTTGTGCCTTAAGAGCTCTATCAGCTTCTACGGAGTTACCCCAAACAACAATTCCGTATCTGAGTGTAGAGGATACGTACGCGTGATACGCGATTAGTGCAGTATTAACATTTACAGTTTGCCTGATATTTTTTAGAACATATACATATCTATCTATTTTATTCAATAGTTTGTCTATATGTGGTTTCCAATTGCAGAATTTGTCGATGGTGATACCCAAAAATACGCAATCGTTAACACAGTTTATTTGTGTTCCTTTATATTTTATGTTTAATGGAGTTATGTTTGCTTTATATGTTTGAAATTGAATGATATTAGTTTTAGTCATATTTAATTTTAAATTATTTTGTTCTAACCAGTTAACCGCATTATCAAGGGCCTTTGTTATGTCTCTTTCTAGATTAAATGTATTTTTGTTTTTGGTTACTAGTGTTGTATCATCAGCGAATAGTATAGTGTCTTGATTTGTTGCTTCTGGAAGGTTATTAATATATAACAAGAATAGCAGCGGGGCAAGAATACTTCCTTGTGGTGTGCCGTAGTTGTTTTGTCTATAACTAGATCTATAGATTTTTTGTTCGTTTTTGTATGTTCTAGTTATTTCAACACATTGTACACGTCTTTCAAGGTAGCTTTTTATCCATTCATTTGCGTTTCCACGAATACCGTAGTTCGATAACCTTGAAAGCAATATTTTGTGACGGACAAAGTCAAATGCTTTCGTCATGTCGAGGAAGAATGTCAATGTAAATGATGACTCGATCAATGTAAATGATGCTCCTTGCTCAATGCTACGCGTCAGAACTGAACTAAACTTAAACTTGGACATACCCTAAGTTCGCCTCAGCGTGGTTCATGTAGTGAAATTATCTATCCCTTCAGTCTTATCATTAATAAGCGATATATAATTACTGATTTTATTTTAACAAAATATTTCAAGTCTATAATCTGCCTGTGCAGCTTTGACAACTCCACTAATATTTGTTTACATGACGATATATGACAGTAAATTGTACCTTAAATAGCTTATGCCTCCAATAGCGAACTGTACTGATAGATGTGCGTTTTTCTGCAGACATTCTACTGGCTGTTATTCGATGCGGCGTGATTCGTATATGCGTATCGCGCATATGCTCCTGTGTCCTAGCGCAATCACATATGAGAAGAAATAGCGGCGCTACTTATTGAAATTACAATTAAATCTTTAATTAATTATCACCCATATACCAGCCCACAGTACCTGTCCCACGGGGCAAGGGCATCTTCTTAGACAGAATAGGCACCGGCATTAATCACCCCGCTAGCCCGCTGAGGGTTGACGATTTTAGATCACTAGATCCAGATTACCCCATACTACAAATGAGCTGATAATATAATTTCTGATTAATAACCTGCCTTTGATTCAAATATTTTTGGGCCTGCACAACTGCAGACAAAGTTCTCTTCACTAAAAGTGCTGAAGGTTGCGTTTAGTGACGGACGCTTCTGTGTGCTGCGTGAAGTCGTCGGCGTCACCTCGTTCACATTGCGAATGTAGGACCTTTGCACACAGCATTCACTATTTTATTTTATCAGTCAGTTTGATAATAATCTTATAGTGAATTGTGTGCAAATCTCTTATGTATGCAATTCTACAGTGAACACATCATCATCACTGTCAAGACGAGTAAGTTAAAAAAATTACTGGCGGACTCATTCTTATTTATATTGGGTGTATAATTGTATTTGTTACATTTGGTTTAATTTTTATATAGTCTTTCAGATACGTATATTTGGATACTTTGTAGTAAAAAAATGTTATATATTATTGTTTTTGACCTACACAAGTGCAGGTAAAGACCTCTTCACTAAAAGCGCTAAAGAACTCTGCTTTTAGTGACGAACGCTTCTGTGTGCTGCGGCAAGTCGTCGGCGTCCGTCACCTCGTTCACATTGCGAATGTACGACCTTTGCACACAGCATTCACTATTTTATTTTATCAGTCAGTTTGATAATAATCTGATAGTGAATTGTGTGCGAATCTCTTATGTATGCTATTCTACAGTGCACTCATCATCATCACTGTCAAGATGAGTAAGTTGATGAATTAACTTGCGGACTCATTCTTATAAATAATTTGAGCGTTTAATTGTATCTCTTACATCTAGTCTAATTTTAATATGGTTGCTTTTATATACGTATACATATATTTGGATGCCTTGTAGTAAAACAATGTATGTCATGTACTTTTCTTTACATATTATATTTCTTGACTTACACTAGTGCAGATCTAAATCTCTTCGGCATCACCTCGTTCACATTGCGAATGTAGGACCTTTGCACACAGCATTCACTATTTTATTTTATCAGTCAGTTTGATAATAATCTTATAGTGAATTGTGTGCAAATCTCTTATGTCATGCAATTCTACAGTGAACTCATCATCATCGGTTATCAAGATGAGTCAGTTGAAGAATTAAGCTGTGGACTTATTCCTAGATACACAATAATTGTATTGGTTACACTATGGTTTAATTATGATAGTATTTCTTTCAGATATATTTGGATACTCTGTAGTAAATAATGTATGTACTTTTCTTCATATATTTTTTGACCTGCAGTAGTATAGACCTAAGTAGGTTTATTTACTTATAATGATGAAGGACTCGGCGCTTAGTGACGAACGCTTCTGTGTGCTGCGACAAGTCGTCGGCGTCCGTCACCTCGTTCACATTGCGAATGTAGGACCTTTGCACACAGCATTCACTATTTTATTTTATCAGTCAGTTTGATAATAATCTGATAGTGAATTGTGTGCGAATCTCTTATTTATGCAATTCTACAGTGAACACATAATCATCACATTGTCAAGATGAGTAAGTTGAAGAAGAAGCTTGTGGACTCATTATTATAAATAACTTGAGCCTTTAATTGTGTTTCTTACATGGTTACAAGGTTTAATTCTATTTAAATTAAATTTCTTTCAAATATTACCTAATTACAATTTTCTAAAGAAACTGATAAATAATAGAAACGAACGGGCCCTGAACCCATGACCTTTGCCATTCCGTGTCATCGCTCCCCAACAGGGCTTTCATTTCGCCTGTTCGCTTCTAATAAATTTCATGTTCCCTTCTATTCGTCTAAAGGAGACGGCTGGCGATATCTGGGGACACGATAGTATCCCCGCCAAGCCAAAGGAAGCGGGGCACTACCTACCTTTTCTGGAAACATTTCGTCGACCTTCATAGCGTCGATTTGGATAATACTAGAAAAAGTAAACAAAAAACAAAATAAAAAAAGGCAACATTAAATATATATATATAATTTACGATATAGCATTTACTGAATAGATTCAGGCGTTACTTTGCGGAAGTCCATTGAAATGGATGCAAATAAATACAATATTGAGGGTAGTCATGCAAATACCTGTGCACCGCCCGCCCGATGAAAATTGAGACTACCACCAACTACTTTACACGTGTTTCTCCCCCCAACGGGGCATCATCAGGAGCTGTTAGACTGAGCAGTGTCCGCCACCGAGTGGCTTGGTGGTAGCGCAATTTACACCGCTTGCGTATGTGCATATATTTGCAGGCGGGTGGGCGGTGCACAGGTATTTGCATGACTACCCTCAATATTGTGGAAGTAGCTAGATATTGTATTTATTTGCATCCAATATAGCATTATTTATTTTTATTTATTCATATGGTAATCATTTTCTATTGCAGTACCTAGGCCACGGAGTACTTGGGCGAGACCTGTCTCTGCCCGCAGTAGGGAGGGCTATGCTGGCGGAGCCGGAGAACTGGAGGGTAGTGGCCTCCTTCTGTGAGACCGTTATGGTCCAAAAGGAGTCCGCCGAACGGAATCGCGAGAGGGCCGATCCCACCCGGAGAGGAAGGCGTCGAGATAGCAACCGCCGCGGCGCCTAACACGCTGAAATTCCGCTTGAAGGCAAGCGGGCCTTTGGGGTCACGGGCGCTTAGAGTGGGGTCTGTGTCCGCCCATTAAGTGATCTCAGGGAAGACGGTAGCACAGTGGTCACGTGTTGCCGTGCACAGTGAGGTCCAGGGGAGAACCTCTTTACAGTGTCTCCAGGGATTTGCCTAAACAGGCGTTGCACAGGGGGGTTCCGGAGCTGGTCTCCTTAGAGGACCCGGAGCTTCCCTACACGTGCTGATGGTGACCACCGGGGTGGTTTTAGTGAGGTAAAAATCCCACACTCCCTGGTCTTATCCCCAAAAGCCGGGTGCCTTTTGAAGGTTTCCCCCCGAAAACAAAAAAAAAAAGGCCGCGGCGTACAGAAAATGACCTAGGCAGAGTAACTGCTATTACAAGGCACTTTGGTATCCTACGACGTCACCGACTAAAGAATATATCGTATTCTTAGATCATGATTGTTTTATGGTTATTTGGCGATCGATTTATAATATGTACCTAAGTTCACAACTAAGTGTTACTAATACCCCTGATGTTCACAATAGTGGGAAATTAAATCATATGAATATAATTGTGTTTTTATTTCAATAACCTTTATGCTCGTAAACAATATACATAATTTCAAAATAGCTAAACATCTAAAAATTAATAACAAAGTAATAATTATTGTAATACATATTTGGTTTAGGGACTACGAGTACTTTATAAAAATGTCTTTTGTAAAAATGTTATAAAAATGCTTGTTGCAGTCTATCGTACATTATTTGTATAAGTTAAAGACATAGAAATCTCATTACAACTACAATGGCACAACGAACTCACGTAGTAAACATGACTAAATAACTCGCGCCTGATTTTAAAGCAAACCAAAGCATAATCTCTGAATTCTTTGTATAAGTTTCTAACGATGGCACTAAATAACTATTTATAACATTCAATATTTACAACTACTGTACAAATATACATTATTTTAATAATAAAACTGTTCTCTACCTTAAAACGTAGATACTTAGACTTGCTAATAAAGCAACTATAGATGAACTAATACTACTTGCACCTTGTGTAGGATACGTATGAACTGTCAACGCATACGCTAATGAGCTTAAACCTAAATCACTGGTAATCAACACACTCTCCCTGTTGATCATATCTGCGATCTTCTCAGCTTCCAGAATACACACATTCAGTTGTAAATCAGTAGGATTGTCGAGCATTGTTTCCACTGTTACGAATATTTCCATCTCTATAGTGAGGTATCCTCTGAGAGCGCATTCGGCTATCTTAACATGTCTTTCTAGGGCCTTCAAAATGTTGTTCAAATTTATGACTGTAGCGGAAATATTGGTACCGTATAGCGCTCTATCGATTTGTTTCTTTGAATATAGGATTCTTAGGGCTCCTCCACATTTTGGGCAGCAAGCTCCAGGTGCTGTGAACCCGAGGCAGTTTGGTTTCTTTAGTGGCGGACACACGATTCTGTCGAAGGAACATTTGGGTTCCATAAGATCTGATATCGGTCCTACGGCAAGACAAGGACCCGCGTAGTCAACGCTGACGTATTCCGACCAGGCGGCGCATTCTGATATGTAAGAGATGCCGTTAACACCGCACACTGGGCCAGCCTGAAATATAAAATTCTAACATGAAGGCCAGTTGATGGTAAGTTGTCAATCAATAGTACATACTCTCCGAGTAAAGAATCTTCATGTCAAACATTACTTAAAATATTAGCTACTAATACTTCATAGGAGGATGTAAATAACTAACAAGTCAAAATGGTTTGGTGATCATAGTATGTTAGCAATAAACACAGTAATCTTTTAATCTTCGTTCCCTTGGATTACGCCTGATACCACAGTCAGTTATAAGAGACTAACTAATAACGCCATCTATCCCACATAGCCTCGACGAAGATCAGTAATTTTGTACCATCTATCTAGAATTCTAGACGTAAAGAAGTGAAATCAAAATCTAAGTGAGGCGCTGGCATCAATTGTTGGGCAGTACGATAACCATCTAACCATCTCCCTCCTCCTCACATGGACAACAGACAGATATAAATATAACTTTGGAAAACAAAAAATTGCCCTGATCAAGTTTCATATAGCCTGTCCAAGACTTGCGATTCTAGGTTCAATTATAATCAGATGTACAGTCTCCATGGGAGAGAAGCAAATATAGAGACGTGGTAGACAAAATTACGAATTCTTCAAAGCTGACACCTCAGTAGGCGAACTTCCAGCCGCTCATGACTAGGCATGGAAACTGTAGGAACATGTTAGACAAACATAAAGCAGACTTTCTCCCATTCAAAGTCCTCAGTAAGCGAACTCCCCCCCCCCCCCCCCCCCCGACGAGATAACACGATTCGGTTCTCTTCGTATCAAAAAGAGAAAGCATTGAAACAATAGGAACATGTTAAACATAAGCAGACTCCTCAGTAGGCGAACTTCCATCCAGTCATAATCAGATGGCACGATTCGCGTCGTCCACGTCAAACGGAGAAAGTATTTTACCAGTGGGATTATATTATGACAAACTTACAGCAGAACATCCTTCGAGGCAAACTCCCCAGTAGGCGAACTTCCGTCCGCTCATGACGAGGTGGCACGGGTTGGCGTGTGTTCGTCCATCTGTGTCGCACACAGGCATGCCTGGCTGGGAGTTGCAGTTCATCGTGCTCACTGAAACAAGCCAGAGTTAAGGGATAAAATACGAGTATTTGTTATATCAGAAACATTGTCGACTCGAAATTTCATTACGTAAACGAGTACATATTATCAGTATCTCATGTCTGTTGGTGAATGCAATGTTTCGTAAACAATTATTCATAGAACACCAAATTTAAAGAGTATAAACATCTAATTTAGTAAGCCACATACAGAGATGGGTCTGGATTTATTAGGAACATGATTGAGAGCAATGTCACAGCAAGGAAACAGTTCCCTGAAGACGCTTTTACGCTGTAATCAAATTATTCTTTTCCTATATATCTTGGTAGTCACTTCTTTTTTACACGACTGCCCGAAAACGGAGTGTTATGCTTAGAGCTAGCTAGCATAACTTCTCTAATAAACTCCTAAAATAATTCAATTTGGAAGCTGATTGGCCCCTTGATACGACACGACAACTTCTTTAAGACCATTTTAGTAGGAAAAATAAAAGGAAAGAGAAGAGGAGGACAAAGACACAAAGAGCGACAAGCTTATACAACAAGTGAAGGAGAAAGTAGGAGTCGAGTCGCATCAAAAGTTTCATTTTGATGAAAGCAGAAGATAAAGAGCAATGTCGGTTGCTCCACCGACAAGAGCTAAGCTTTTATTGAAGAAGAAGAAACTAATTTAGGGGCTATCATTAGAATCTTTGCATTTTGGTAACATAGGCTAAGATTTTAATAACTGAATATAGTAGTTGTGGTAAGGAAGTACGACAGGTCGTTAGTGAGAAGAAAAAATGTGTAGATTGGTTAGCTATATGAGCTAACTAGAGAATGCAAAAAGCGAAGGATGACGAAGTGGCCAAGGCCAAAAAAGAATATAAGAGAGTGAAAGGAATAGTTAAAGATATGGTAAAAGGTTAAAAGGAAAATGGAGGAGCAAAAGGATGATTTTAAGAACGGTTGTCTGAAGATTTCCAGACGAAAAGAGCTAGGGAATATCTACAAACAATGCGCTCGATAAAATCAGAGACCGAGTGGGAAATATCATGAATAGAGAAGAATGTATTTTGACAAGATGGAAAAAGAGGATCAAGTGTGGATCGGTGATAATGGAGGAAAGGACAGAAACTGACGACAGGATTGGTATGGATGACATTGTAAAAGCTTTGAACTGTATGAAATCGGGAAAGGCTGCATTGTATGACAGAATATCAGTCGAAATGTTGAAAAGTCTGAACAGGGCTTGGTAGCACGTCTGTTGTATTTCTGTTGTGCTTTCGTTATTTAATTACTTATTTTCCTAGGAAGGTTTTAGTATACAAAACATTAGGATCTGATAAAGATCTTCAGAGATAGACCACGGAACACTCTCGGATAACTAACACCAAATGACCCACGATTGCTGCGATCTGCGATTGTATGGCTATACATTGTTGTCACCGTGCATTGCAGGCGGTTCCTGATTCTTTTGAAAAAAGTATTCTTATTTATGCAGTAACTCATAACATAACATAGCATCACGCCTATGTTCCCTGAAAGGGTAGGCAGAGGTGTACACAATTGTACACCCACATTTCACCAATGCTGTTATTAAGTCCCATCTAATAGGTAGTGAGGTGTTGCCATCTACCGGGCACAATTTCAAACTCCGGGCTGCTACTAAGAATTTCATAACAGAAAAACCCAATAACACTTTGCCCGACCTGGGGATCGAACCCAAGACCTCGGGCTCAGCAGTCGCACTTGGGACCATTAGACCAACGAGGCAGTAATGCATTAGCATTTATGCAGTAGTATGTACCATAGAAGAGTATGCACGTACCACAGTGGTGCTGCACGCAGGCGGTCTGCAGACGCGACAGACACACGTTCCGGCGCAGCATGCACGTGTGGCGCCGGCCGCACGCCGCGCCCGCGCACGCCGCGCCGCCGCCGAACTCGATCTCGCCGTCCGACGCGCCCGCGCATCTGCACGTACGCAATCTTTGTTATTTTTGTTCTTCATGGAGAGACATTAGGTACCGAATTTTTGAGTCATTTTAAATGCATCTATGCGTAATTATTTCCTGTTTTGAGTGAGTTAAGTTGGCCATTACACTTGAGGCTGGTTTGTTGCAGTCTGACCGAAATGCGTTACTCAATCAGCACAAGTGCGAGAAAAATACAATGATATACTTATATTGTTATTAACATGGCACAGATGTCATCAGCATTAAAATGGCGCGATTGAGTTAAGACTCGACTAACATTGAGCCAATCACGGACTTCTCCAGAAATGAGGAGGTAGGAAACCACCACTTTGTTAATGTTATGAATGTTCAGTTCTCGAGAAACCCGTAAGATCTTTGTCTTGCTGGCAAAGTCAGCGGAGATTGAGTGGGTGTGAGGTGATATAACCGCACCCTGGGTAGTGTAATGTTTTATGTAGGCATTTTTGTGTGATAATAGAATAACATCAGAACCTAGTGCATGGATAATATTTTATTATAATTGTGTATTAGCTAGATAGAAAGAGACCGTATCGGTGAGGGTTACCACGAACAACAGCATTCCCAATTAGGGTTGACGTCAGACAGGCGGCCGGTCATAAAACATTGCCAAAACTTTAGCAGCATTCAATTTCGGTAACAATTAGAAAGTGGAATAAGAATACATGGTGCGCCGCCCCAAATAAATTGGGATAAGGGCAGGGGGATGTTGACGAAGAACCTCCTCCGCCAAAAAAAAAATACACTAATATTACTAATGTAAACATAAAGTACTTATTAAGCAGCATTATGAACCTAAAAGCTCTACAATAAAAGCCACATTACGAGTGGGTTAAAAAATATTAACGGCGGGCAGTAGCACGGCAGCGCACACACACGCTCGCCGCCTCTACATTAGTATACTTACTTAGCTAGGCAGGCGTTCGGGTAGGGCGTGTGTCGCGCGCGCACGGGCAGGTGGTGCGGCGGGCAGTAGCACGGCAGCGCACACACACGCTCGCCGCCTCTACATTAGTATACTTACTTAGCTAGGCAGGCGTTCGGGTAGGGCGTGTGTCGCGCGCGCACGGGCAGGTGGTGCGGCGGGCAGTAGCACGGCAGCGCACACACACGCTCGCCGCCTCTACATTAGTATACTTACTTAGCTAGGCAGGCGTTCGGGTAGGGCGTGTGTCGCGCGCGCACGGGCAGGTGGTGCGGCGGGCAGTAGCACGGCAGCGCACACACACGCTCGCCGCCTCTACATTAGTATACTTACTTAGCTAGGCAGGCGTTCGGGTAGGGCGTGTGTCGCGCGCGCACGGGCAGGTGGTGCGGCGGGCAGTAGCACGGCAGCGCACACACACGCTCGCCGCCTCTACATTAGTATACTTACTTAGCTAGGCAGGCGTTCGGGTAGGGCGTGTGTCGCGCGCGCACGGGCAGGTGGTGCGGCGGGCAGTAGCACGGCAGCGCACACACACGCTCGCCGCCTCTACATTAGTATACTTACTTAGCTAGGCAGGCGTTCGGGTAGGGCGTGTGTCGCGCGCGCACGGGCAGGTGGTGCGGCGGGCAGTAGCACGGCAGCGCACACACACGCTCGCCGCCTCTACATTAGTATACTTACTTAGCTAGGCAGGCGTTCGGGTAGGGCGTGTGTCGCGCGCGCACGGGCAGGTGGTGCGGCGGGCAGTAGCACGGCAGCGCACACACACGCTCGCCGCCTCTACATTAGTATACTTACTTAGCTAGGCAGGCGTTCGGGTAGGGCGTGTGTCGCGCGCGCACGGGCAGGTGGTGCGGCGGGCAGTAGCACGGCAGCGCACACACACGCTCGCCGCCTCTACATTAGTATACTTACTTAGCTAGGCAGGCGTTCGGGTAGGGCGTGTGTCGCGCGCGCACGGGCAGGTGGTGCGGCGGGCAGTAGCACGGCAGCGCACACACACGCTCGCCGCCTCTACATTAGTATACTTACTTAGCTAGGCAGGCGTTCGGGTAGGGCGTGTGTCGCGCGCGCACGGGCAGGTGGTGCGGCGGGCAGTAGCACGGCAGCGCACACACACGCTCGCCGCCTCTACATTAGTATACTTACTTAGCTAGGCAGGCGTTCGGGTAGGGCGTGTGTCGCGCGCGCACGGGCAGGTGGTGCGGCGGGCAGTAGCACGGCAGCGCACACACACGCTCGCCGCCTCTACATTAGTATACTTACTTAGCTAGGCAGGCGTTCGGGTAGGGCGTGTGTCGCGCGCGCACGGGCAGGTGGTGCGGCGGGCAGTAGCACGGCAGCGCACACACACGCTCGCCGCCTCTACATTAGTATACTTACTTAGCTAGGCAGGCGTTCGGGTAGGGCGTGTGTCGCGCGCGCACGGGCAGGTGGTGCGGCGGGCAGTAGCACGGCAGCGCACACACACGCTCGCCGCCTCTACATTAGTATACTTACTTAGCTAGGCAGGCGTTCGGGTAGGGCGTGTGTCGCGCGCGCACGGGCAGGTGGTGCGGCGGGCAGTAGCACGGCAGCGCACACACACGCTCGCCGCCTCTACATTAGTATACTTACTTAGCTAGGCAGGCGTTCGGGTAGGGCGTGTGTCGCGCGCGCACGGGCAGGTGGTGCGGCGGGCAGTAGCACGGCAGCGCACACACACGCTCGCCGCCTCTACATTAGTATACTTACTTAGCTAGGCAGGCGTTCGGGTAGGGCGTGTGTCGCGCGCGCACGGGCAGGTGGTGCGGCGGGCAGTAGCACGGCAGCGCACACACACGCTCGCCGCCTCTACATTAGTATACTTACTTAGCTAGGCAGGCGTTCGGGTAGGGCGTGTGTCGCGCGCGCACGGGCAGGTGGTGCGGCGGGCAGTAGCACGGCAGCGCACACACACGCTCGCCGCCTCTACATTAGTATACTTACTTAGCTAGGCAGGCGTTCGGGTAGGGCGTGTGTCGCGCGCGCACGGGCAGGTGGTGCGGCGGGCAGTAGCACGGCAGCGCACACACACGCTCGCCGCCTCTACATTAGTATACTTACTTAGCTAGGCAGGCGTTCGGGTAGGGCGTGTGTCGCGCGCGCACGGGCAGGTGGTGCGGCGGGCAGTAGCACGGCAGCGCACACACACGCTCGCCGCCTCTACATTAGTATACTTACTTAGCTAGGCAGGCGTTCGGGTAGGGCGTGTGTCGCGCGCGCACGGGCAGGTGGTGCGGCGGGCAGTAGCACGGCAGCGCGGCGCCGCGTGCGCACGCGCGTCTGGCACACACACGCTCGCCGCCCCTGCATGCGCACGCGTTGCACTCCATGTAGTACTTCTCACCTGCGCATAGGTAGAGCATAGCTTCAAAAACTAAGTCAGTTTAGAGTTGCTTGCGCCGCTTCTTCTTCCATGTGAAGCACTTAGAAGCAGTGAAAGGCGTTTTCGGACACAAAAAGTTACGTAAGTACTATTTGAAATAGTCTCATTTGAATAAGTTAATTCCAGACATCAAAACCATTTGGTCCGTTAACCAATTTTGCTATAATTGTTCCATGGTTTTATATATTGTGGAGGACATGACATTAACTGCTTATGCTCGGTTATTTGAGATTTGTGGTTGCTCTCAGGATCGACCCTCTCCCGACCCCGCCCTGTGGCCTCCTACTGGAGCATAACTGATTTTCAGAAGGAGGCTACTGCCTCCATTCCATCAGCTCTGCCAGCTTAGCCACACCACACGCCTGCAAATTCTGCCCATTCCAGCTAACCAGGAAATACGAGTTATTTACCATAAAGGTAAATAAGCCGTGGCTTCGCGCCCAATCCTACTCAGGTACTCACCAAAGCAATCGTATCCAATACGTGCAGTAAATAACTGAGCAAGACCATAGGTGATACAAGCCAAGTCAGAAACCTACGGGTGGAATGAAAAACTCTGATACAAGGTTGGCTAACATTATGAAAGATCTCTTTCCACAGACATTTAAGAGACAGAAACAAGTAATTTTAAGAACATCACTTACCCTGCATAACTTCTCTATCATGTAACTGGCAGTTCTCCAGTTCAACACAGGGCAGTGGCTGACAGTCTGTCAGTCCCTTATTGCCACACCGGCAAATCTTGAAGCACGCTTTATGAAGTGAAGATGGCATTGGTACCCTCACCCAGGTACCGACGGGTACTATTTGTGAAGAACTGTCTCCTATGGAACAAAATGCAGGCATAGTAAGTGGACAAATAATCATCATTACATTTCATCAATTTAACATTGGCATAGGTCTATCTCGCTTTTTAGTTTCAGCCTATCCAACTCAAAAGTCCAGTGTCCAGTGACAAGCCCATTCTACTACACGTGTCTGAACCGCCCTCTAAACTACCGCTCTATATGGTAACGCGGTCGACTTAGTACCTAATGTCCTCGAAGTTTTAGTAAAGTCAACTGCACATGGCAAACCTTAGATGGGAAGAATATCCTTACCGAGTGGGCATCCATCAACGCAGAAATATCGCGGACAGGATCCGCCGTGCAAACAGTTCCTGTTGATAATGCACGTCTGCGGGGAATTGCACGGTGAACCAGAACACGGTGACGTCACCACCTCCTTTGCTGAAAGTAATGGTGCTTCCGTACCTGGAAGTCAACATTACTCAAAATTAAACTTTGCTTTCCTGAACATCAACCTTCTACAATAAGAACATCTTGAGACCACTTCGATTTACCACTACATACTGTAGGAAATAATCAGAACAATCTACGTTCGACTGCACTTGCAAAGTTGCTACAGTCAGATAATAGTCCGGTAATGATTCTTTAGATATGGATTTTCTTCAATGAGTTCATACAAATGAACTATGACATAGTCACAGAAATATCGCCATAGCCAACTTGGCCGGGCTGCAAGGGCTAGATTGGCAATCAGTCGGTGTCACTTGTTCTGCCACTGAACATTGGATCCGACAAGATGCTGTCCCCAAATATAGAGGAAGTGGCAGAGTAGTTTAAGACCCTTATTCGTAAACCAATCTAGTTTCAGAAGCTCCGTTTTCAAAATGGTGCCTGCTCAGAACTTGAAAACTTCCAACATTTAGCATCGCAAGTCATATCAGATCGAAACCTAGGATAATACCAATATGAGATTAAATAATTATACAACTTACTAGGCGACATGAACTGATGTAGAGGTACGCAAGGTGCATTCGCATCAGGTGGTGTCAGTCTGGCGCATAGCGCTCGCGCTGTTAGTGTGGGCGGCGCTCGCGACCACTCCACGCACGAAGATACCAGACGAGCGCACTCTTCTGCACATAGCAGGCTGCTGTGACCCTGGCGTGGAACAGAAAATATAATGAATGTCCTGAATTATGTCTCTCCAAACGTGGATGTTGTAAAATTGGATCTTAATCATCAATCGACAGCAGCGTCCATTATTTTGGAAATAGGACCATACTGTGATCTTCAATTAAGACTGCCTACGTAAGTCGTCCTTTCAGTGCAGTTTAGAGGTGATTTAAGCAGGGCTTTTCACATTTGATTTCTGATTAGATTTTTGCTGGTTGCTTTTCTGTAGGAAATGAGACTGATGCTTAGCTAAGAGCCAAATACATCGGACTAGTTTATTGGAGCATTCCAACGCAAGCAAACGGCATTCTACAAAATTGGAGCTGTTATTTAATTACAAAACTTTGCTCACCTTTGCCGTGCAGGGTTTGACATGCAAGGCGCAGGCGACACTCTTCCAAATATCAATGGGGCACTGAGTTGAATTTTTCAGAGGTAACTCCATGCCGGAAATAATCAAAACTCTGCAACAATAAATTACTTTACTTCCATTTCGTGTATCCTAGTATTTCAGTACTACGAAAGGTTATTTTTAGGAAAATTATAATAAATAATCAGAACGTTATAGTAGAATTATTTGTTTTCGTAACTGAAGAACGACAGATGGGTCTGCCAGCAAAATACAGTGAATTCAGTTGTCCCTGCAAAACATTACAAAACTTAGTAAGTTCAAGCTTACCCACTTCCCTTCTGCTCAGCGACTGCCAGATGTGCCTCAAGGTCAGCCTGCGCAGTGCACGACCTGAACAGAGTCGTGGGACGACTGTTCAGCTGACTGCAGTACGTCAGCCCACCACAGCCCAGCGAACATGGCGCGTCCACTAAAATATCACAATAAACCTATTAAAAATTTCGAATAAATTGTCATTATAGACATAGACATTTAATATATTGTACTATGAGGTATGATGATTATTAATAAAGGATGGCGCCATACATTTATTCATCCTGTAAACATCTATCACTTTCATTCGAATACCTGCAAAACAAAAAAATCCTTAATGCAGCAGAATTCGGACTTTTTCTAGACTGTGGCCTATGGATCTGAGCAATTTAAAGAGTTCAACTTTACAGTAACCAGTATACTAACGTATATTTGAATTTACACTACTCACTTAGTGTTTGAGGCAACATTCAACGATCAGTGTTCTTATTGTACACCTGCAGGGTTTTGTAGGAAAATTAACTGAAAAATCATATTACCATACTGATATGAGCAAAAGCTGATACAATTTGAGAAAACATAGATTACGTAGAACACTGCCGTTAAGAATACAAAGGAAAACAACAAACAGACACTTCTAAGGTAATTAGAACGGCATATTCTAGTCAGTAGTCCTAATCTGCATGGTCGACGCATCGTCTCATCAAGCCTCGGGAATGCCACATTAATATGGATGTGGCAATTTAACATGTTTTTCCAGCTGCATGTGTCTGAATAACAATCATGGAAACATTACAGCAAATAATGCTTGGAATGCAATACAATATTTTTTTTATCGCAAAAACTGGGACATCACAAATATTATTAGTGTTTTGGGAGAAAACCTCATTGTGTACAGTATTGTATTTCATGATGCCAATTGAAACAATTATAACGCTAACTGATACCTACTTTAGATTGACTGCAAATATTTTGATCATAATAAATTTATCGTCACATACCATCATCCATACACTCGGAGAGCGTAATCTCCTGGGGATCACCCAAACATTCCGAGTAGAACTTCTGCCAATTAGTCTGCCACCCCGAGTTAAAAGTCTCAAAACACAACCTTCGACAGTTTATTGTCACTGCCTGAAACAAAGTTTGGTCTGAGTTAGTTTTGGCAATAGTTTGTTGGCACATAATACACTTCGTTTGCTGAAGAAATCAACAATCAAAACTTAGTTGCCAAGTTCCGCAAAAGCTTTGGAAGTTTGATTCCCTATAGTGAAATAAGTGAGTGGCGCAGTCAACATCTGTACAATAAAAATGTGTTGTTATAAGGACCTAACTCAAAATGACGAAAATGAAATTGTGAAAATACAGATACCTTTTGACAGCAATGCAGTTTAGAGATGTCATGTGGAATCAAGTCCTTGGGTTCTGGCGGCGCGTCTTTCTTCAGGAAACATTGCCAAAAGCCGTCAAGTATGACGGGAGCTCCACAATCATCCTCTAACTCCTCCACAATCTCCTGCAACACGCCGGTGCTGCGGAGGACTCGCTCGCAAGTTGGTTGGCATTCCTGGCGGTTTGATTCGCGACAACAAGGCAAATCTGGGTAAGAAAAATTTCAAATTTGCTAGTGTTATATTTTGGACTCCTTTATCTTATAACATATTCTATTTACAGTTTAAACCAATATAATTAGGTAAGTACTTTGTTATTAGTAACATCTTAGGTTTTAGCGATCACTACACATTATAATAAAACAACTTTTAACCGGATTAATCGCGTATATTATTGGTTTTTGTTTTTCCTGACGTTTCGAACACTTTGCCGCGTTCGTGGTCGTAGGAGGACTTACTTTGTTATTATTAACTTTATTCAAATTAGAAACATTAGTCATGTTATTTAATGTTTACGTTATTATTAACAATTTTTAGTTATCGTTAGATAGAGTATTAGTTATCTTGTTTACCTAATTATCACCAATTATGTTTTATTATCCTATAGCTTTCTTACTATATAAACATAGTTTATAGATAAATTGTCAGTTCTATTTCAAGTTCCATTCGAGACATGTCTCCATCCTATTACGTATATTCTAGTTTAGTAATAATTTTGTAATTATTAAATATATTTTTTAAATCAGTTTATCATTTGGCGCAGTCGGTAGGATAGCCTAGGGCATTCAGACAGGGATAACATCGTCAGGGTCACAACAATGCGGTACCTGAAGGGTTTTGATATTCCCTGCCGAAGCGAGATGTCTATCCGCTTAATTATTGCGTTACTGTGGTAAGTGGCTCAAACTGATACGCTCTGAATTTTACCTATTCTATTAATAAATCGTATTTCCTAAATCCAATATCTCATGCATTTAATTTCTATTTCCTAAAACCCATATCTTTTGCATTCAATTTCTATTTCTCTACTAGATTTAGGTTTAGATCACAAAAAATCCTTTCCACTAATGTAAAGATTTGATTAGACTTACATTTCAACATTTTAATTCATAAAACTAAACATGTCTCAAACAGATGTTATGTCCTCCCTGGCAGTTAAATCTAGATACCCTTATAAAACGAATTCCAGAATTTGATACAACCCAAACTTCTCAAGTCTATCGATTCATTCGATCGTGCGGTGCCGCATTTTTAATTGCGTCAGTTCACCAACAACACATTTTGATAACTTTTGCAATAACATGACTAATGTTTCTAATTTGATTTAGGATTTTGTATCGAATTGATAGAATTAGAATGATTTTAGGAGTAAGTAATCAATTAAAGGATTTAGTATTTTGTATCGAATTGGTTGAATAAGAATGATTTTTAGAAATTAGTAATTAATTAGTAGATTTACGTTGAACGTCTGTTGCAGTACTGACCTCGCAGTAGTGTTTCCTATAGACTGGATAACATTTTTTTGATGCATCGCACTTACTTTTTAAGGTCGTGATGGCAGCTGTTTGTCTCCGATGGACTAATAGATAATATTCACACCTTATTAGACTCTTCCACTCTCTCAGCATACATTTATTCCAATCGACTATACAATTTATGTTTTAGAATTCCCCTTAGTTCAAAATAACTCCGTAACCTTGTATCATATGTATTCAATCCCCATCCGACATCCCAAATTCCTCTTTCCACTCCACTATCATCCCAGAGAATATAAACCTGGCCACCGATCCTAGTGGGCAATACTATGTGACGACGAGGTCGCTGGAAAAATGCCACATCTTCGCACTAAGAAAGAGCGTCTGCACTCCTCAACACGTCCAATCCGTGAGGCGGATCTGCTGTTTAGCCAATCAACGTCTATACGACGACAACGTTTCTGGCTGAAATCAACACTTTTCAACCGTTGTGTCATAATAGTTGGCTCTACATTCTCAACAATGCAACAAGCTGTTTTCTTCAGTGCAACAATGAAATTTCAAATTATAAATTACAAAGCTCAGGAATTCTCATTCTGTCTCCGGCATGCAAGTTACACACTGGATACAGCACTCTGTCAGCCTAATACACAACCGAAGAAAACATCAGTTTCCCTATGGTCTTGCCCGACATCAGAAAATTGATTCCAATTGCAATCAATGAAATGCCGTTAAACGGCAAAAAAAAACAACAAATCTCATCAACATCTCAATCTTTTATGGAGAATAATCATTCATCCTTATCATGGATCTATCGTTCCATTGCCATGGTGATGCTAATTTATTTCACTCTTATGATATGCAACCGCTGTCCTAATGGCTTCATACGTCGTCGCAGTAACTCCAATGACAGAAATTGCATACAATTATTTAATATCTGCTTCGATAATTCCTCACGACGCCGACACACACAAAAGCACGAAACAGCTGTTAAATGTAATTGTTAATAATTTTGCTGTTTTTAAATTTGTCAATTTTAACTCAAAAAGACTCCTCAAACAATATGCTTTATACGCCAACATACATATGATAGGCCCCAGTAGAAGTTTGGCGACAGAATACGAGTCCGGCACAACATCTATGATGAATTTCCCCGCATAACAAAAAGACCATAAGTTGGATTGTACTTACATTTAAAAGTATCCGTCGTAACGACCGAGTCTGTGAGATCTCGAAGACACCTCATTAAATCAGGGGACTCTTCACACGACTGTAATGCTGTTGCTCTAGCTTGAACGTCCACTCGGGATTGACCGAGACGCCATAAAGCTTTCTGGCACTCTTCGTGGCATGTCATTGATTGGGTCTGCGCTGCGAAAATATGTGAGGAACATTTAATTTAACCATTTCTCAGTTAAAGAACTGTTCGCTAAGCTAACAGACATATCAGTCATTAGGTCTCCATCCAGTGACTCATACATCTATTTGCTTAACGAACAGTTAAAGTGTTAAGGTGCGGAATCAAACATCAAAGAAACTTTAAAAACATCGAAAGACATTTTAACTATCACCTTTATAATAGTAAATAAACTGGGGATCGGTACGATCAACGATTTATTATAGTTCTCTCTACCCAGAGCTTCCCCATTCAAGTACGTTGGTAGTTTTCAAGGGCTTTTAAAGTAAATCTAAATCCTACAAAATGCAATTATGTAATCCAACACTCACAACAGCAATGCTGTGCCTCCTCTTGCCGTTGCACACAGTCGAAGAAAGCGATCTCATCAGATCTTCGGCAAGCTCCCGCGCCAACCAGCGCACTCTCGTTGGCAGCCATCGCGCATGCGTGCCGGCATGACGTCAGCCGACCCAGCGAGCAACATGCACGGCCCCACCAACCGGAGCCCGACACCACTTCTGCTTGAAAGTGGAATTTGATATTATAATGTGTTAATGATGTCGTAGTAAGGTAGTCTGGCGGCAACGGTGGTAGAAAGCATATAAATAAACGATTGAAGCCAGTAATCGCAGTCGCTATAGTTTAAAAGTGTCTAGAAAACATCTTAATCAGAGCACAATCAATACCAACTAATAAACCCAGGCTCTCTAAAAGAGTGTGGGCTGTGGAGGCATTATCAAATAGATAATTCATGATTCTGTATACACATTAATCACTCACTGCCCGACCTAGATTTACCAGTGGTAGAGATCCTAAAAATTGTAATCGTCAGCATAAACAAGAACCTTATAAAATAAAAATGCTCCCTATACAACTCCCGCAATTTTTGCAAAAGTTAAAACATAACATCCAGGAAATAAAGAAATTTACCTTGAATCGTCTTGTTCATGCATATCCAAAACTCAATCTGGAACAAAAACAGTACATGAGACTAAAATTACACGACATACCTACACCACCAATCATTTGTAAATCAAATTTCGTCTTTTATCTTCTCGTTTTCTCGTTCACCATTGTTTGAAGTAACTCTATACACCGGGTAGTGCTTTGTAATGACAGGAAACTTTATACCCACCCCAATTACAATACAATACCGATAGGCGGTTTATTGACAAAAATGAATGAAGATTTATTTCAGAGCGCACACTCAATGCACGGGCTAAACTGTGATTGTCTGAATGGATGGTATCGCCTTACGCCTACGATAGAGCACTTAATCCTAACGTTATTCATGGACTAATGTTTTTGGTAAGTACTTTGAAGTGGTTTGGCGTCGTCTCAAAGTTATTGGAGAATCTGTTGCAACGGACTCGTACTCAAGGGAGCCAGATACTTAGCGCCAGCTGTTCATCTCAAATTCCTCTTGCAGAAACTGCTTACTAAAGTATTTTGCAAAGTTTTTATACCTTTTCTACAAAACCTGAACTTAATGAAAAGTATAATAACTTTCGTGAGGCATTTACATATTAATTATTATTCACCGGTTACTAACTAATCGGGCAAACTCGAAGAATGCACGTGAGTACCTATTAACCGATGAACAATAATTAACGAAAAATTGTATTAAATCAAAATTAAGTTAAACATTTTTTGAAAAGAAGAATATGGCAAGCAGGTTTCCACGCTAGGCACCTACGCCTCCCGGATAAATACTACTAACTTTTAAAGTTCGCTACGCATACGTTAATGCGTTTAAAAGATTATAATGTCTATAAACAGTGAGTACACTTACCAAACGTGGCGTACAAAATCTGTAGATGTTCGGTACCCATTGTTCAAAGGTAGATGCATTTGACGCTATCTCTACTAAAGACATCTGTAACAAACATATTATTTCATAGTTTAGAAAATTATATATACCACTTATTAAAACAGAACTTAATCGTTACATTACAAACCAGCCCAGGATCTAGAGGGGAGCATACCTATCTATCAACTTTAACGGGCGCCAAATTTATCTGCTTGAAGAAAAAATACCCAAAAGGCCTAGTATCCAGCGCACTTGGTTCTATCGATTATTATTCATCCTAACGTATCTGAATTTGTAAGATTTTCTACGAAACAATTATCCCAAACGTTGGAGGAGTTCTAGTCGTCTCTGCCCCGGTTGGGAAAAATCGAAGATCTGGGGCTATTATGAGCACAATAACTCTTTTAAATGTTTCAAAAACTAAAGATTATTCCCGTATGGAGAAACCCAGATTGACAGTGCTTACACACAGCAAAAGTCTTTCAACAACAATAGACAACCTGTACATTTGTCTGAACATCTGCTGCAGTACTTCCCTAGTAAGCAAATCATAAAACTCGCACACCATTACGCAAAATATATCCACATCCTCGTAATTACAACATTCAATGTTACCACCCGAATGAGATGTAATAAAAGTTGCGCAACTGCCGGGGAACATGTTAGTGGTAAATAAACACGTGTTTCCTACAGTTTGGTTAAGATTACCACAAAATAAGAACACACAGAAAACCCAATCTCGAAAGTGCTCTACATGAATTTCCACGATTTCAATTTAATTTTTGCAAGTTAATTGAAGATTATTACATAAAAGGAACACGCTAAGGTCTGATTTACTTGGAATTTCGATTCGATCTACACTCCAGTGGCAGATGGCACACGTATTTATAATTTCCTTGCTAAACTAGACCTCTTTTTTAAATAATATGATTCAGCCAATGAGGTGCAAGGGGTTATAAGTCTGAGAAGACTTGATACCGTTGATTACCTATTTGACAGAGTGCCTGCAGTAACCAAAGGACACAGGTTCAAACCCAACTTTCGACAGTATCTACTGGCTACAAAAAAACTTGGTGATTTACCAGGTTTCCCAAAGACTCCAATAAATCGTGATAAGAGTTCGTTTAACAGAGTTCACACGTTTTTGTAATGTACTTGCTCAACCAGTCGTCTTTTTTAATCTTTCTCATCGTGTAGTTCAACATAGTGTTAGGATTTTGAAACGCCAGTAGGCCTCTCTTCAAATAAAATCATGTGACTCAGCCGTACCAATCAAGTACAGTGGTTACGAATGTGAGACTATTTGGTAGCAAGTTTTTAAAGCGCCTAGGGTTGAATACCCTGAGGTCCCTCTCTCGACAGTATTTATCTTTCTACAAAAACACTGGGTAGTTTACCTGGTCCAAAAGCTTCAAAAAATCAATCGTGATGAGCTCATAGCAGCATAGTAATACAATTTTATAAACGCCTTTGCTGTGTATGGTGATCATGTTGATCTCTCTCGACCGATTTTAATCACGGCGACTGCTTCAACTTCTTAGTTAGTTGTATAATTTAATAGGGATATTAATATCAGATACTGAATATTACGAATTATACGAAAGAAGTGGATTTTCTGTATAAGTCGTTATAGTAATAGGACGCATTACACCCGCTTAATGATATTAATTGATGTCCGGACACATCGCTACATGTAGCTCAACACTAACGACAGTCGTACGGCGTACCACGTCCCTTTTAAAATATCCAATTACTATATCTATTTAGATGTCTCTGGTTACTTTATAATAATTAAAATTTTGGGGATCCGGTATAGAGTTGTCGCGTTGTATTTAATCTAATTTACTATTTTCTTTAATTAATTTAATTTGACTGTATATTGTATGTATCAAAGTAGCAATTAGTAGGTATGTATGTGTATTCTCCTCAATATCCGTTGGATTCCAAGATTTGTTTTTGTTATTTGATTAAGACTGAGCACGTGTGTTAACAACGTAGATGTTATTTTCGCTTATATTCGTATTCAAAATTAGTTGTACAATACTAAGCTATTATTGCTCTCATAAATAATCTACACGAATAGCCACAGCACGTGGGTTTAAATTGTGTTCAATTCCGTTATGCCATCAATTCACAATTTTGACACATCAACAAACAGCACTATTCGTCCACTTAATTCGAAGTAAACCTATCTGAAGTTATGACAAAATTTATGGAAGCAATCACATATATTAGATAACCCTACCGAAGCTTACGAAATCACAATATTATGCATAAGTGAGATGTGCATCTGGTGGGTCGCGTTATCTTGTAGACGGCGCTATAGGGTTATCAGCATCGCTATAGAGGTGAGCACACATTACATAAACACACACGATGACTGACTGCTGATAAAGACTTTAATTATTTTTATACTAATAAGAAACTAGCATGTGCGATGGTGAGTTCAAAAAAGGTGAGAAGGCTAGATTAATAAGAGTTAAAATCTAGTGCGAATTTGAAAAGTAACGCATGCAAACAAGTCTACTTTTATAAATCAAATATAATTATATTTTTTAATACATGTTGAGGCCATGTAATGCCTATATTAGTTACTATTTTTCAAAGAAACATTGAAAAATAATGGACAAGAACGGGGTTTGAACCCGCGACCTTTGACGTTCCGGGTCATCACTCTACCAACTGAGCTACCTTGTCTCGTTATTCCCCATTGACTTACTTTTATAGATAAATATTAATAATATCGCCTCTATTTCTAGAAAAGTTAGGCAGTCGTGTACTGGTACACGCACATTTCACTTATGTTGTTATTAATTCCCATGTAATAGGTGGGGAGCCTATTGACATCAAACGAGCACAGTTGCAAGATGGGCTGCTACTCAGAATTTCCTACCAAAAAACCCAAAAACACTGCCCGACCCGGGAATCGAACACAGAACCTCAGTCTCAGCAGACATACTTGCAACCTTTAGACCAATAGCCTCATATAACTAAAGGTCTCCAATTCTCTATAAAAATTTGAATTTTATATTTAATACATAATTAACAGGCCCAACATTTTAAACATAGGTATATAATTTATTGCATTTAATCATATATTTTTTTCTCTTAAAAATAAAGATTCTACTAAGAAATTTATGAAAGCGCAATATCATAAAGAACATTAGGGATACGATAACAATAATTATTATGGGACACAATTCTGCAAAAATGAACACCCATCATTTAGAATTTAATCGCCTATGCTGACATTTTCGAGTGCATAATTTACGATATTTTCCAAAGTGACGAAAGCCGGGTGTTTAAAAATACGAACACGGAGACACGACCATAAAACAAAAACGGTATGCATAATTTTTTACTGGCTATTAAGCTGTCACAATGAGATCACAAAGTCAATATTAAGTTGTGATAGTAAAACATAATGATACCATAGGGCTTAAAGGTTGTAAGAGCCATTAAAGCTAATGTACCTTACATCTAAGAATAATGTCATCGATTAACCTATACGCTTCGAGTCGCGCACGTGAAGTGTTAGAACAATGATCATTGTATACAAATCAGATGGTGCCAACAAGACCAATTCAACCCACACGATTTGCAATCACAGTTTATACTTCGACAATCGACGAATTACAAATTGATATTCAACATCAACTTGCATATTAATGTGATATTTTATTTTAAACTAACCGCGATTAGTACTCAGACTGCGAAATGTTCGACAAATAAGCAGAAGACATTGCATAGTTTCATTAATAAATTCATGATGAATCCAGGAAGTACCTTTCCTTCATAGAGTCGCGCGTCTTCAGCGCTTTCACAACATAAGTTTCAAACTTTCTTTAACGAAAGTACTTTTTTAATTCACTGTACTTTTTCAAATAGCAAAGATTTAGAGTTTTCTCGTGGGTGCCATATAAAGTTACAAAAAGATTGTTTAAACAAAGAATAAATTAATTAAAAAGCACGCCTGCTATATGTGTTTTTTTTTTATATCCCAGCTTCTTGAGTACCATAGCCACTATATATATTCATCCTATGTTACCCGGCACAATGTAAGGATTCAAACGATACCCCATACATCTAAATCGGTTAATTCTTTTAGAAGTTATGGTGGAATAAATAACTCACAAACATACATACTCTAAATACATAACACTCCTTTTTGGGCTGTCGTGTTAAAAGAGGATAGCTACAATAGCATCGTTCAGCGTGTTGATAACAACATAGGTACTACGATAACAGACTAATAGGTCTTAACTAACTCATAGGGCTAACTAATAGGTCTAAAGAGTATTTTTAAGACTCGTATTGAGTAGCAAACATCGCAATGTCTACATAACAATATGAGTCACTCCATGGTTAAATGCTTTGTTTTATAAATCTATAATTGTGTTTAGATAATGTAAAAAAACAATATTTTTAATAGGCTAAAATATTAAATTTAACATCCTTAATTATTAATTATCGTAATCATGCAATAAAATTAATGAAATCATACAAACGTAACGTTATTTTTAAGTGTGCTGTGTAAAGATCGTTTAGTCTCGGGATGAGTCACTACAGTCGGCAGACAACTTTTAACCGACATACTACGAGTGTTGGCAGCAGTCTCCGCCGTACTCCGATATAACTTCCTAATGCGACGGACATAATTAAACACACGGTAGAATAGTTTCCCGTAGTTTCCGTTAGTTATCAGTTCTAATCAAATAAAATATGAATATAAGAAGAAAGTAATTAATAAACTCCGCCGTACAATTGATATATATGGTAACAAAAACGGAATCTATGTACATTATTTCAATTTCAGCAGACTAATTGCGCGACTCACATGCAATACCAATGACTTTAGATGCCGATTGGAGTCGAGGAATTGAAAATTGAAATATAAAATGGTATTATTATTTCTAAAAGAACAGCTAAATTTACGTCAAATTGTCATTCTGAGTTAGTTTAAAGTTACCACTACAAAAAGTCAACTTTGCACTCAATTGTGAACAGCAATTGAACTTGATCGATCGCACGTCGATCGACATCAAAGACTCAATTCTTTAAAGTCGCTTTAAGCCAGATATATTGCAATTCATTTCGCACGCCAAAACCAAACATTACAAATTAAGAGAATATATCAGCATGACGTCATAGGACAATTATTATGTGTCAAGCTGCCGAATAACACACGCCAAAATATGGCTGCGGAAACACCGACGACAGACAAATGAAAGATCCAACAAAAAAAAAAAAAAACTAATCCAAATAAAATAATTCAGAAATATAAAAATAAAATAATTCTGTTCCAAAAAATACGTTAATATTCAATCCGCACCAAACATTTGTCAATGGTGGCAAAGATAAAAAAGTCCCCGTTTGTATCACAATGATACGGCGGTGGTCTCCCATGGTATTAGCATGGAGACAATCAGATGTGGTTGACATCATTGCGCTGGCATTGACGCCATGACAGTTGACACGTCCTGTGTTATACGTGGTCGGAATGTTAGTTTTATGCAATTATTCTATCACCACTTATACTTCCTGGATATGTTTACTTTAACACTAAAAGTTATACGTGATTCATTTGATATACAGTTGGAATAGATTCATTGAATTGCACTTCAAAAGTTTATGTATATGAAAACATCAATAGTTACATAAACTATTCCTGAGGTGATCAGTTACGAACGTGTGAGTGTTATTTTGTGATCATAAATCTGTCACAGTAGCGTGAAAACAATTAAGTTTGGCCGTTATATTCCAAGCTTACGAGACAAAACAGTAAACAAAACTCATCGGTATCTTGAGGCCATTATAACGTTGCATCACAACATAAATCAAATATCTTGTTAACAGGAGTACTTGTCACCTTTCACTTCACAGTGTACTTAGTGACCCGCAGTTTGGTCACTATCTTCATAAATACCTAGCATCAACATTCATACCAAGTCCGGTAGCGTGATCAAAATGATCGCTGATGAAAAAGTGATAACAGTGAGGTCCTCGACCCATGTTCTGTGGCAAATAGCACCATTCAAGGAACCGCGAAGACAATGAATCTATTAGAATTCGGAACGCACGCACGGGAGCCATTCTGCATACAACATAATAATAATAGCTCTAATAAAATATAACTGGTCTCGGGTGCATTTGTGGCGAATTTGCACATTGCCCTGGTCCTTGTCGGTCCACCCTCTTCGATGATAATATCTCTACACAACCTTCCCGACTCGAATTTCTGGCTACGCCAAAAATATGCAATGGCTAATTAAGAATTGATTAACATAAGAATATAAAGCTATGTTTAAATTATTCTGGAAACAATTTATTCCTTTATGCTTATTTAACGCACTCTTGTTAAGTAAAGTCGTGAATCATTCGGGTCAGTTCCACCGAAAGTTCCTCCAAAACAAAGAAATTTAATTAAAACGGATGTTAAATTTTAACATTTCAGTTATTTGGTTGCTGAGCAAGTAACCAAAAACATGTTAGAAATGTGGTGACAATTTCAATTCGTGAAAAATGTCGTAAAGCATGTGTAATTTAGTATCCATCTGTGATATATCAGAAGTGTGTTATTTACCTTACCTGCGCCGCATAGGTAGATGGAGATAGAGATAAGAAAGAGTGATTAAGCCTTGATCGAAGTGAAGAAAGTAGTTAGATACATTGCGCTGAATCTACAAAATACAAATGAGAATAATGGAAACACCAGGATTGGGAATATCGTCAGAAAATCAGTTATCAATCCAACAATGGAAAAATCTTAAAAAACATCAAAAGACAAATTTTTAAGATTAATAAATAAACTCCCAGCAAATGGCATCTTAAAACACCGCAGCACCTAATAAAGATCTCCCGTGCCATTTTGAGGCTAATTAAAACACAAAGGGTTTTCAGTTGACATAATAAAACGCCACACGCAGTGTACACTGTACGACGGACGCCCTAAATAGTTTAGCAACTACCCGCCTGTAATTATTGCCACGGGGAAGCTGACGGCGCGTGGCGACCGGCTACTGATGTGCCTCAGGGCTGTCACAAATGCAATTGCCACGACACGTATGTATGTTTCAATTGCTCAACCATGTTCAACATGAACAAAACCGTTGAGGGTATTCCGAACATTTTTGTTTCGTATTGTTCCAATTTATCAGCGTCACACTACAACAAACAGTACCAAAATAGCAAAACCGGGACAAACTCGGCCAGTAATCAAAGGACGGAATCAAAACAGCAGTAACCTAACAGCTTTGATGTTTCTTTGTAAATTTGTTTTGATGCCATTCCTATGGGTTGATTTACATACCAACCTACACGGTTCTTTTAGATATAACTGACTTTGAATTGAATATTTCAAACGCGCCAACTATCAGTGGTTTTCCACCAAGACATTTTGTAAACATAATATTGGAAGTGAAGAATTTTCGAACTTCAGAAGAATTTCGTGTTTGTTATTAAAATATCCAAGCAAGGCGAAGATGTAGAACGTAATGTGGTTGTTTTATTTATGAATTCTTATTTTAAAACAGTGGGGACATTTACGAGGTGGTGCGTGTGTCTTTTCCACTAAACTCTTTTGTCGGAGAAGCAATAAAGTTTGGCCAAAACGTTGAAGACGTCACGAGTGTGGCGACAGAGCAATGATTAACGAGCTGGTGACATTCTATTCCCCTTCCTCTCCCAGCCTACCCTTCCCTGGAGAGGTTTATGTCAGATGTAATATTAATGCGGTGGTTTTATTTCCTAATACATATTTTTACGACTGACATTGATTTTACATACTAGCGGCAAAAAACATTTCGTACTCATGTGCTACTCATTACAAATAGGTATTAAGACATACTTTTATAGTGATGGCACTAATTTGTTCACTGTCGCAATCCAAAAGTTGAGACGTGTGATAGATTTGAAAATGGATTTGGCGCACAACGTAAGTTTCCTAGTTTTCATTTTCATAGTTTTAATTGGAAAGTCGACCCGCTTGTATTTGTGTGCGCCAAATTATTATATTTGCAGGTGTACATTCAGGCGAACTTCAACGTTATGATTTCGGCGATAATTTCATTAAAAAGAAGGATAAGTTTTTCGTCAAGATACATTAAGAGAATTTAATTGCGAGTGCTGACTGAGTTCAGCTACCATACTTAAAGGAAAGTGTCAATTTTAATAAGATATTACGTATCGTGTTCCAAGAGTCGCGGTGTCGCGGACGTGGGATGGTCGGACAGACATGAAAGGATTTCAGACGAGTCTATTTTCACCCGCTTTGAACCATCGGACGTGTTTGTTTGTTTGTATTCGCAACTTTCAAGTTGAAGGGGAATGCGCGACGGATTATGATATTATTACTTTAGAACGACTTTACATTTCATAATTTATTACGTGTCATAATAATTTTTAGGTTGGTAGTTAAGTGCTCAAGTTTACGATACAGTTGGTAACTAATTCTGGAGACTACTTTAGTCATACGGGCATTTTAATTGTTAATAAAAAATAATGGAGATGGTTTAGGAAGCAAGTCATCATACACTTTAGTATGTTCATCAACACTTGGCTTGCTTTTTTTAACATTAATTTACAAGGACACAATTATTTGGACATCAGTTACAAATTATTCGAGCGGACAGTCAACGCGAATGTCGAGTAAATACCACTAAAGTTGGGAGTACGTGTTCGGCATCCGATAGATTCGGCCTCGGTCTCGACATCCCGATCACGCTCAACAAATTCCCGATACGACGGGACCGCGGCGTGATTGTCACGGTTGACGATCCCTGTAACGAAATGTCACGTGTATTCCAATCCCATACACCATGTAAATGTGTGGACGAGTTGACTTTGACATGAGTTATCGTGAAAATTCATGAAGACCAACGTTGAATATTAATGATAATAATTATTGTACTTACTGTGTAAATATGCAAAGACATTCATCGCCATCCACCAATAGAAGAGACGTTGAGTTAACATCTGATTAATCAAAATAATCGAGTACTGATATAGCTTTAAAATGCATGGGTAACTTCTCGCACACCGGGAGCAAAGGTTGAATTTTTTTTATCTGTGCGACTTTATTAAACATTCTACAAGAAAAAAACATAATAATCGAATTCTTTCTTCCAAAACATATAACCACGCCTAACAACGTGGTGTAATTAATAGGACAGTGTGATAACGACCCATCTTTTAACACCATTACGGAAAACAAGGATTTTTTATATATTTGCCGCTTGTCTGCCTCCATATGCCCTTACCATCAATTCACATTGACGTAATCCAGGACCGACAACTTGGTGACAGTTTTATGACGATGATAAATTATCATTCTGTTTCATTCTCATTTTCGCGCATGTCGTCAAAATATTTATGGTGTACTTACATATTATTTAAAAACCCGCGTGACAACCTGGGTCAGTCACAGCGCAAATCAAAGAAGCCGCTGTCTTTGATCTAGTCGCCTGAAACCGTTCTACGTGAAGCTATTTACAGCTGAATATATTATAAAAAATGTTTTTTTCATTCGGTCAATGGTTATGCGGTGCAGAAGGAGGGCAATAAACAACATCAATTCCAATGAATGCTAACAGTAACAAGTACATGATTGCGCGTCGTGTATCTAATAAATTCGCTTGTTCACTAGTCGAGTAAACCATTACGCTGATAGGGTTGTCAATTTCTAAAATACCAAGTTACAATGCTGGCTCTGAAGATCAACATTATCTGGACGGCTACAAAAAAGTGATCCGTTACACATTCACAGATGAAATCAACTAAATAATTTACCCCAACAATTGTGCGCTTCATAATAAACATTCCCCGACCTGCTATTTTGATATAAAATTGTCTGTGATAACAGAAATTTGTATTAATTTTAGTGTGCTGTATGTTTTTCTCAGCATTGTCTGTCGCGGTTGGAGTACACATGCTCGCTAGATTCATCTCTGCCACGCTGTAAATTCCACAACAATTTATGAGATTGTAACATCTTAATAAACCCTACAGATGTTCTTACATAAGAAGCAATCAACAA
Organism: Xylocampa areola; assembly: GCA_935421205.1. NCBI lineage: Eukaryota > Metazoa > Arthropoda > Insecta > Lepidoptera > Noctuidae > Xylocampa > Xylocampa areola. Next base: position 13,348,811 of record OW285215.1, read on the forward strand.
TTTAATAATATTCGTTTGATTAATTTATTTTATATCTCTTGATAGTGATATCCTGTAGACACCGGATGAACACCGGCCATAAATATTTTTGAATCTAAAAAACGTCAATCTTCTTTCAAGGGTCTCTGTTTCCTTTATTTTAAAATTTCTGAAGAATCCATATGTATTTTAAATTAACATGAATGACATACGATACTGATACTATTTCATGGTGTAGTTTAGAATTCTTTCGTAAACTCGGTAAACTTCTTTGCACCTAATAAAATCCCATTCGCTGTCACCAGATAGCTGCGCTATTTACATTAAAGTTTATAGGTTCATAACATTAACGTTGTGCCCACTGTTGCAGGAAAAACCCCATGAAATACTGCATAGCTTTTATTCCGGCTACATTTTGATGTCATTACCCTGTCCACCCCCACAGCAAAATGGCTGACGCCGCCATTAAGCCATTACATTGGATAGCGTTGCCTTGTCATCTACTAGGTACCAATTACACCCTATGCATAGTAAACAACAAAATTTTCATGTAGGTACCTTAAATTACAGACTATCCTTTAATCATTTTTCTATTCATAGATCGCATGTGGTTTAATATCGGTTCAATTAATTGTCAAAGGGCCTTTGCAAAGGGTTAAGTACGTTTAATAGCTGGTTTAACGAGGAGCCACTTTATTTAGATTGTCTCCGCCTCGACCCCGCTGAGTTGTGACGTCCAAAATCACCGGCTGAATTAGGGCTGTGGCGTCATTATCTCATCGATTATCAACAACGATGAGGAAAGCTGTCCCCAAACAATTTGATAGTTTCATGGAAATGCGTAATTAAATAAGAAACGTGTTATTTTAAACTACGTATAAAGCTAATGTTACAAAGTATGTTACATGCATGTATAAGTATCTATTACACTATCATATTGAATATCTTGAGAGTGCATGTCATCATAAAAGTTTATCGACTACGTTTATGAATGTAACAAAGTATCGATGGTGGCGCGTAACTTATTCAAACAGTGTCGCGGGGGAGGAAACGGCCGTCACGCGGTGTTCCCTAACAAGACGGAATTAAATACGAATGTATTAGTGCACGGCGTTCGTCTCTTCTTACGCGTTTTAATAATTTAACTTTTATTCACTCGACGCGCTTTCTCAGAACGGACCGAGCTGTGACGCGATTCTTGATTAGGATCGACGTGGCGACTCGAATAATTTCCTTAGCATAATATTTCAATAACGCAGGAAGACACGCCTGATGACTGGCCAGCGAGGAAATCATAGATGATTTATTTGGTGTCAACGTATTCTTTATTTGTTTTAGATGAAACGTTACATCAAAGACGGACGGACGGACTCTATAAAAGGAATTTAAAGATTTCAAAGTCTCACGTTGCTTTTGTGGTTTGTGTACGAAACCATTATGTTGAACAAAATATTGAATGACCTCGGCGGACGCGGATAAAAATATACGACGCCCGAAAAGTTTTGGGGAAGCAATAAATCTACTTAATTAGTCAATTTAGCTTTCCACTGAAAACTTTGATTGGAAATATTTGGGTTCCGATAAAGATTAAGCTGTTGAAGGCAGTAAGTACGTGGAATGTTCGTGTTAACGAAGGATTCCTACATTCCCAAGCGAAACGTGTCTAGGATGAGTATGACACGGTCAACTTCGCACATGGGAAAATGCGTTCGATTAGATCGGAGCTTTAACATGCAATTCTTGGACACTAGAAAATGCGGTCAAGTGTTGAAGATTATGTACCTTGTCGCAAACATTGCGGCACGTCCCCTCGGCTTTGTCACAGCAAGCTGTTATGTCTGGAACAAAATTAGAAACATGAATACAGAATGGTTTATAGCACCCAACTTATTTGTATAGGCGAGGGATCAGTCGGCTGGAGTACAACAGCTGGTGCCAGACCACAATAAAGTAGCTGTGACAGTTACAGATGACGGTATAAAGCTTTTGATCTATTTCCTCTAACGACTGCTTTTATTCATAATACTCCCAGTTAGTGCACGATTTAGATATCGAGACGAATACCGACTACAAAGTAATGTATGTTCTTGACCTGAAAATTTGACTCTCATGATGATTAAAATATATTACTATTAAATGGTTTGGAATAACAATATTATGACTGGTCTTATATCGTTTATATACTATTTGACTGCTTCATTGGTCTAGACGTCCCAAGTACAACTGCTAAACATGAGATCCTGAATTAATTCCCGGGTCGTGTAATTTTCTGTTAGGAAATTCTCAGTAACGTCCCGGAGTTTGAAATTGTGCCCAGTAGATGGCAAAAAGCTATGCCAAAAAGCCTATTACATGAGACTTAATAACAGCATTGGTGAAGTGTGGGTGTACAAATGTCTACACCTCTGCCTACCCCTCCGGGGAATACAGGCGTGACGCTATGTTATTCTAATTTTATAGTATAGTCACATATTCTATTCATGTTACATTGTATAAAATATGTGTCTTCAGTACTACCTACTATACTTGTAGCATGTAAGAATATAACATATAATTTGTGTGAATATCCCCAGAAGCCGAAAAATAAATAAAGAAATTCTTCATTAATTATATCGTGCTCAAATTTATATTGAATATTTATCAACGCTGTAACAGAATTCATAAACATAAATTAGTTATTTCTTTTAACGTTCTGAATATCTCATACTTTAGATGTAGAAGATATTCAGAGCAACAAGCAATAAACAACATAGCCGATAGAACACGCATTTATATTAAAACAGCTAATTATAAAATCGAAAATTATATTCCAACGAACTATATTTTGCATGTTATGAAAGTAATTACTTTCAATAACACGGGAGAAAGCAGTAGATACCTTGACGTTTGCAAAGTTGTTGGCAAACCAGTTTAATAAGCCAATCCCCTAGAGCCCGATTTTGTTAGACCAAATTATAGGAAGTATACTCGATCAAGTGTACCTAGAACTACCTATAGCAAAGCTAGATCTACACTATGGCCCTCAGATCTCAGAGCTACCAACACAAATATTTGAACGCACTGTAATCAAATTAGATTCGGACGTCTCTATTCTGCTTTATGTGTTTGAGAATTGACTTTAGTAACGATGCGCTTTATTCACTAATAATATCATACTTTTTGTAAAGTTGATTTTTTACAAGCAGTCAGTTAAGCCGTCATGGAAAACATAAAATTACAATGAAGTGAATATTTGGAACAACTCCTATAAAAGGCTTTGTGACAATCCCTACAACAAGACGAGCACATACACACAGGAATTTTTAATATCGGAACATTTAAATAAGGCGTGGGTGGAGCCGCAATCACAGCTTATAATTCATAATAAAAGGCTAGAATTTATCTCCGACTGCATTCTGTGTCTAGACAGCACTAAGTCTTTGATTAATAGGTTCCTGCCGCTTATGGAAGCTGAGCTATATCAGAACCGAACTAAACGATAGTGTACACATACCGTTAGGGGAGGATAGTCCAGACCTATGATTACGTTGTCGCTAAACCGGATAATCGCATCATATTCTATAAAGCCATATCTTTACTATAACCTACATCGCTAACATCTTATACCATGGTACTGCTACTCAACGCAAAATATAGTTATAAAGGGATATTAATAATTTCCTCTTCATACCAGAAACACGATAAAGATATTTACTGATCGAATTCCATATGAGAGAGACGCTTTAAATTACGAGAAAAGTTGAAGCGCTGCAATGGAAGCAGAGTGCAGTGAATAGTGTAGTTTGGCGCCACTTTTGCGTCGCGCTTATTTAGTTGAATGTGACGTAAATTAAACGTATGGCGTTTTTATTAAATTTGAAAAGAAAATTCTGCTCTATTGAAATACAAGTAAGATGCGCCTTTTTCATATTATGTTCCTTTTTCAATTTCAAGGAACCAAATAGTTTCTCTTATCAAATTTTTTTTTATCTGCTGTGAATTCCGAGAATTCTACCCGTGCAGTTAATTAAATTGTACTAAGAAAAAACATTCTACATTTTGTTAAAATAATTTCCAGTAGAAATTCTACATGATTCAGTTCGGTCTATTTAGATTCTCTCTTTACATAAATTAAAGCACTCTTTATGGGCTTAATCGATTTCGGAGGGACCTGGAAAATTCTCCATTTATAATGGAAATGTATAACGGTCTTTAGCAAGTTACTTCAGGGGGTAAGACGGTAAGCCCCTGATAGTAGTAGGTAGATAAAGATAAACTTCCTTAAGCTTAGGAAAAGATTTCGAAGTTATATTTTACGTCATGGTCCCTCTAAAGAGTTCTGGAGCCAAGCTACATCTTTGCAATATTGTGAAGTATTTTTTTATTGTTGTAGAATTGTGTATCGTTTGTTAATAGTTATAGTAAAAATTTATAACAGCTTCAATATAAAATTTATAAGACACTTATTAAAGCAGAGACCTTTAGTAATGTCGATTTCCTTACCTTGCGAGTTTACACAGGCCAGTGTAACTACGACGAATATAAGGGCGGATTTCAGCATATCTGCGTGCCTTCGACGATATCTGCTACAACTTTTAATGGTCTCCATGGTTTCACAAATCGCCTTTACAATATTCTACTACATCTGCAAAAAGAGAAATCATATTTAAGCTTAGTATAAAATAGTATAATGACTGACGCAATTGAGAGCATTTTTTATAATATTGAGTACATAAATGAATATAGGTACATAAAATGTGTAGTAATAAAACTCTAAGCCCAACTGCACAGCAAATAGGCACACAGTACTACCTACTCTAAATAGTACTTACTCATTGAGTCATCGCCGATCGATGCGCCAATAAAATCAATAGCATCAATAAATCAAGCAATCCCTACGTGATTGATGCTCGATTAAGTACACTCGCATCCACTATGCAGAGTGATACGTTTAATTTTTATTACTACAAACATTTAATACATTCAACAACAAAAGTGTCATTACGCAATCAAAATCAACATGAAAAATAATTAAACCCTTCAGTTTTTGTAGGCCGTTAACAAATCATATTAGTGTCTAAACATAGTATTTTATGAGCTCTACCAGTGTGTAACGTAAGCTTTTGATATCAAAGTCGGTGTGAGGAACAGTCGTTAATTTATCACATTACCGCCTTTATCGCCGTGTTGGGACTAATTAGAGCGCGTTCTCGTTTCCAAGTACGACACGGCCGAAACTCGTACGTTGTACTTGATTAAATGTAATAGAGAACAGAAATATTCGGCAGTTTACACTGGCAGGCGTAATTGAACATTTTATGAGCGTGTAAACGTTGCGTAGATTGCTGCCAGCAATGTAAGTGGGTTTTTGAATATGGTACATGCTAATTAATTAATTTAATTTGTTTGTGAATGAAAAACGTCGCTGGAATACCTACTAAACTCTTTGTTCACCTTCCTGTAGTTCCAGTGACTGAAGTTCAGGTGTGACAGAACACCGGTTAAAAAAGTAAAAATGACTTCAAGGACTCGACCGGAAAACGGAATCAGTAAATTAATGAACTCTGAAGGAAAATTATTTTCATTTCCCCGTCGCGTCGTCAGCGTTCGAAAAAAGAACACGGGCGTTAATAACAGTCACGATTTCTTTTTTTTTTTACAAATCGTGTTTGAATTAATCATCCAGCAATGCCTACGAATGCGACCTACTCGTACATCTTATTAATTTTAAACAAAAAATGAAAACCGCCTTCAAAAATCTACTACACTAAAAAGTTTAAAATAATATCAAAATTTGCTTATAATAAAATCATTTTAAAAGAACAATATATAATAATAATCTGTTAATTTTGGAGTCGGTGCCTGTACTGAGAGAGGGTTATTGTTTTCCTCTTGTTAGTCACTTATGTTCGTTGCGCTGTGGTTATGTTACCGGCCTTTGTATCTGGTTGTAAACCCCATATACATCAGGCACCGACTCCAAAATTAACAGATTATTATTATATATTGTTCTTTTAAAATGATTTTATTATAAGCAAATTTTGATATTATTTTAAACTTTTTAGTGCAGTAGATTTTTGAAGGCGGTTTTCATTTTTTGTTTAAAATTAATTTATTTTAGTCTTTTTAGTTTTAAGTGTGTTATATATATATTGTATAGGTCATATATAAGTTTGTATACTTCATAAATAAGTTAATTTAGAAATTTAATAATATGGGTAGGCTTTCGAAAGCCGCTAGGACTTAATTACTGCATCGGTGAAATGTTTTTATACCACATTGGAAACTTCTGCCTACCCCATCGGGCAATACAGGCATGATGCTATGCATGTATTGAGTGGCATGAACTATACATGAACATGCGATTACAGCAATTGAGAGTGATTTGCTATAATTCATTGAAGAGTTCCATCGTCTAACTTCGAAGGTCTTCATCAGATCTTTACTAAATTTAAATGGGACCACTTCTGGGGACTACTCTTTCAAACAAAGATATCGACGGACATACATAACAAAACATGGTAGCTACTGTAAAACGTTGAGGAGTTCCCTTGACTGTCCTTCGTCTTCATCATCAGACCCCTAATTACAGTCGCAACCCATCTAGGTGTAAAGTTCTCATCAATACAAATTAATCAAGCCCAAGCACCAGGTAATTGCTGTAAATCTTTAAAGAGTTCCCTCGACTGTCTTTCAGCTCCATCATCAGATCGACTCCACACCTTCATTAAATAGTAGTGCTTTAAAATACTTAATGAAAAAATTAACAAATGCACTTGTCGCTCCTACAATTTTCGAAGGTTTCCCTCGATTTCTCGGGGATCCATCATCAGATCCTGGTTTCCTTATCATGGTACCACCGTTGAGATTTCTTCTTTTCTGATCAAAATCGGTTCATAAACGACGAAGTTATACCCGAACACACATAAAAAAAAAAAAATATATATATAAAAATACAGACGAATTGAGAAACCTCCTCCTTATTTGAAGTCGGTTAAAAATGATAATTAAATTGTCGGGGTATCAACGATCGTATGACTGTAACAAATGAACATGAACACATGTAAGCGGCCATAATAACATGTGTTCACATTAATGTGTGGTACGTGCAACATTTGCGTTCACATTCGTCCGCCGAACTTTTCGCACAAATCAAAGTAAGCCAGCGGACCGTGTGAATCCACCAAACTAAAATAAAAATGCTTTATCGCTCTACGCGGACTCAACTTCAAGTAAACTTAAGCTTTTACTCCGTAAACTGTTGTGTAGAAGTTCGTCTTTGAGAATGTTATAGCAACCTCCATAAATATTTGAGAAGGAATTTAAACTTGGATTTCCCTAATGCAAATTAAAAAGTTTATAGCGATGGCTGGTTGGAAATATATCTAAATAGGTAGTAGCTGTAGGGGGAGGGGCGAGTTCTTTAGGCGGCAGAGAATTATATTATTCGCTAAACCTAAACAATTTTAGTGTCAGACAACTTTTAATAAAGTAAGTAATTTAAGGAATATAGACGATATTAATACCATGAAATATCCATTGCTCTTACTTGATACTACAACAGATTTACTGAAAATAGAGCTATAAGTTCATAAAAAAAAATTTGTAGTGACGTCATAAAAGGTGCTGTATTTTAGAATGTTACATCGCTTTACTTTTAGACAATGAAGCAAGATTCTACTGCTTGCACATTATAATGGCCAAACTTACCTTTTAACTGCTCCCTGAGAGGCAACTACATAGTACTTTTGCCTCCATAAAAGAAATAAGCGTGAAAACAAGTATGTTAATGACTAAAGTTAAAAAGGAAAATAGAAAGTCTAAAGGAAATGTTGCCGATAAAATAATTGACAACAAAGAACGACTGCAATACATCTTTGCTTAAATATCTAAAATAGATTTGAACTATTTATTTAATTCAAGATATGTCTTTGAAAAAGCATTAACGCATGCTTAGCGAACTCTAAAGTTACAATATTAAATGGAAAAAGAATACGGTCGCGAACAGGATTCGAACCTGCGCCTCCCGGATAGATACTCCAGGCGCTCTGACCACTAAGCCATCTCGACCAGTTGTTCGCGACCGTATTCTTTTTCTATTTAATATTGTAACTTTATTTATTTAATCTTAAAATGTTTAGGTACTTAATAACTTAACATAAATTAAAGTCTAGGCCAGCTTTTTGCAAATTTAAAACTGTGCTCGATGACGTCACTGTAGAGGTCGGGAAAGTGTTATTGGTTTTTCTGTTATCTCGGTTGATGACGTAATTACGCCATCGTTAAATGTGGTTGTACAACAATCCATTTCTGCTTAACTCTTCTTGTTATACAGGCGTAATTCTATATTAAGTAAAACTTCATGTGGCTGCACGATGTCAACCGTACTACGGACACAAATATTTTAAGTTGAATTGAGAACACATTTTTTTTTCTAAATCCATGATGTAAGCTTTTAGTAGATCCTTTTTTGATAACCTCTACAAAATGTGAGGAGGGGGGAATGGGGCAAGAAGCTTTATCAACAAACGACTATACATTTGCAATATTATTGCTGTAATAATGTTTAATTATTATTGTATGAAATTAAATGAAACACAATTTTATCAGTGTTTTCGATGTTGCTGTTTATAATTGCTTCAATAACCCAGACCGATGTGACCGATAACTAACGTAGCAGTTATTATTATACTATCACGATTATACCCCCGAAGGTTTAGGTAGAGGAGTCTTATTGGATATGTACTTAAACCCAAATTTCACCGATGCAGTTAGGTATTAAGTCCCACGTAATACCTATGCGGTTTTTAGTTTAGGTAAGTATTTTTTCCGTCCGACGTTTAATCATATTTTTTTTAATTAACCGCGATACGGTTTGAGCCTATGTAGGTATAATTATTTCTTGAATACAAGTAGCTATATTTAATTTAGACATCTAAGATCTTACATCTGTTTGTGTGATTTATTTCGAAATTTTATGTCATTAAAAACTTCAAAGCGATATTTTCTTTGAGAAGTTAGATCACAGACAAGGGAAGTCACTGCTCGAATATTATTAAATATTTTGTTAAATATTTATGAACGTGCACAGATGACTCAAATATTCGGGTTAATCTTAATTTAACATATAGCTAGGTAGTTAAAATAAATAGTTACATGAAATAAAACTATTTGAAATAATATGCTAAGTACCTACTGATATCAGCCCAGTGTTGTAATTTCTGATTATGTTCAGGTTATTTTCAGCCTGTTTCATCTCACTTGTCTTCAAAGCGTAGTCTCAGACTCGTCTTATCTCTATTGTATGCGTCTAATCTTCGAAGTCTGCATCGTACATTAGTTTTATAAAAATAATCACAACACAACACTACCTTTCGAGCCTATATTAAAACAAAACTATTAACCAGAGTACAAAACATTTTTTTTTATTTACCATAGACACTATTCACGATATAAATTTCGCGCGCTTTTCGGTATGTCTCCAATATAACCACCCCCACAACCTTTCTCGCGCCAAATTGACGCGTTACTAAATAGACCGGCATAAATTCATTCAACTCAAGCTTCTACATGTGCCGTCTTTGTCCCTCGCACGATAATGTCTATACAGCTGTCTCCTTCTCACGCTTCCGCCTGATGAACCCTATTGAGCTCGTTAGTCATTAATTAATTCTGCATAAGAAAATTACTTTTAATTTAAACAGTGCACAGATGTGACAAATTTTGTTCAGCTACAGAACTTGGTAATAAACCGTTCTGTGGCTTCTGATTTTGTAATCTAAAATTCTAAATTAATATGCTTATAATAATAACATTTGCATTATACATTTTTCTTTTTATATGTTTGTTTTTATTTTTTCAGGAAAAGAACTCTTTGGTTATTTTTTTAATAACAATAGATATAAATCTTAAAGTAGTTGGCATGAACTGCTTGATTGAAAATTTTAACTATTCATTATTATGAAATATCAATTTTTACAATTAAATCTTTTAAACGTATGTATTAACACGTTGTACAGAGCGGACTCTAAAATTTTTTATTTTTGTGGAATGTAAAATACGGTCGTGAGCAGTATTCTAACCTAAATACTCCAAGCGCTCTAACCACTAAGCCATCTCGACTTCTGCTCACTCACCTGCTTCTCCCAATTTCTTCTTCCACATTTTTAATCATCATTGCTATTATGTATCTATTTTTCGTCGCGAGTCTACTTTCAATCCTTGTTAGCATGGGCGGCTACCTGCTGAAAGTCAAGTGCTACGGTCGTGGGACAAACGGACAGAACGAATCCACTCCAGTCAGTCAAGTGGCGCCAACCAAAACGCCAGTAATACAATTGCACCCGCCTCACTTGGTACGCTCAACTTAAATTAATTTTAGAATAGTCGTGCCTTTAATTGATTGAAACAGTTTGTTATAAATGATATTTATAATGAGTTCATAGTCTTACGGCCAAATTCTCGAACGATACTCAATTATTTTAAGTTTCTCTCAAAACTCGTGTTTTAACTATGCACGATATTTAAATGAACTTACCTAGGTTGCATACATAGCATCACGGCTGTATTTCCACAAGTGGTAGGCAGAGATGTACACAATTGTAAACCCAAACTTCACCAATGCTGGTATTAAATCCCATGTATAACGTGGTGAGCCTATTCACCTACCACTTTGCCCGACTTTGAAATCTAACCCAGGACCTCATGCTCAGCAGTCGCGCTCGTGACCATTAAATCAACGAGGCAGTCCTATTCAGATAGACATACCTAGGTTGCGACCGACAATTTAGCCATTAGTATCTAGTTATTTCAATGTGTTGTGTCTAAATTGTCTAAATTCTTTTTTCATAACTGCAAGGTAGAGAGGAGCACCTGGCCTTGTGTTATGTTAATGTTCATTACCATTTTGTAACTCGGAGAGAGCTACGTCGTTTGATTGTAATGTATTGTATTATTTACTATCCCCTTTAGCTTTGAGGCGAATAATAGAGCCGTAGTACAGCACTCCCTTAATCTTTATAATTGTGTGTATAAAAATTCCGGTGTGCGTAGGTATGTTCGTAATTCTTTCCTCCTATACGGCTTGACCGATTTGGTGAAATTATTTTTAATACTTTTGTTTTATACTTAGAACTATAGATTAAAATATCTATAGTTGGACTCGATGGGTAAATGCTGGCAGAAAATGTAGCAAGATAACGTCTGTCTACCAGGGCTGCTCGTTACTATATAAAATATATACAATTCAAAAGTAATAAACAAAAAAAAAGAAAACACATAGGTACCTAAATAGGCTCTCTACAAACTCTAACATGTAATACTGCTCCCGACCGTATTTCGGTCACGGCGGTCTATCTCCAAGGAGATTAGCCAAGTACGCTAGAGATATTATAGTAACCAAGTGTATGCGCCAACACAGGTGCTCTCCCTCTTCCTTCACTCTCGTATTCCGATGGGACAGCAATCCGACACGACCGGAGAGATATTAGGCGCAGGACTGACGGCTTTACGTGCTCTCCGAAGCACGGGGGTGTCACACCACCAACTTCCTGACTCCGGGCGGCTACTGAAAATTTCCTAATAGAAAAACCCAATAACACTTTGCCCGACCTGGGAATCGAACCCAAAACCTCACCAGCCACGCTTGCGACCACTAGACCAACGAGGCAGTCTAACATATCTTCATACATTAATACATGATGTACAAAGACATTTTTTTATTGCAAAGATCTGTATCAATGCATAGAAACACACTTTCATGAATAAATTTACATGCACGTCACGTAGCTGTATCTCACGGCTTTCCGATAAAGCTCACACTGGAGGCAACGACTACATAACCTTAGCTGGAGGTATACTGTCTACTGCATTTTCAAACGTACCAATAAAGAACCAATGTGAAACCTTTCACAAATGTATATTTATGTCATGCCACTTTTTAATAGCAGTCTCATGAATATAGGAATGATAGAACTTGGAATTCTCGAATGGTTTCATAGTTGCAATCAATGCAATATTTTGCGGACAATCGTAACAGAAATGTTTATGAACAAAATTAGAAATATTGCCAGTTAAGTAAAAAATTGGTAGACCTTTTTCAAGTAATGCAACATCAGCTGTCTACCTGTCAAAGAACAGAGCTGATTGTGCAACGCTGACGGCCGACCTTCATTAGTGGAGGGTACCAAAATAAGAAAAAGACGAGTAGTCGTCCAACTGTGCTTAAAACACAGGATGAAGAACAAGCCAAACGAACAGTATAAATTATTTCATTATTTGGGTTATTTTCTAAAGAAACATTGAAAAAGAATAGACACGAGCCCACGACCTACCGTGTCATGGCTCTCTCAACTGTGCTACCGTGTCGCTGTTCGCATCCATTAAATTTCAAGTTCCCTTCTTCTCGTCTTAAGGATACGCCTGCCGATATCTATTTAGCATGATTTTAAAGATTACAAAGGTCGCTGGTTCGTGTCTATTATTTTTCAATGTTTCCTTAGAAAATAATAATTAATTCAAAATTATTATTTCTTTAATTTGGAAAACAATTTTCTGCATTGCCGAAGCCACACTTCAGTACGTTCATACGTTTGGGAATGTTCACGATATCGAGATAGCCCAAACTTCAGATTTATCGAGTCCCAAACAAAGCATACTGAAACTGTATGTAATATTTGGCTATTGTGTTAAGCAAATGGCAAACTACACTTATCGCTTTGACACCAATATACACCAAAGCACGTGAAAGTAGGAACGAAGGAACAAATCGTCTTGAATCACTAGATACTACCATAGAGAAATGGACATACCATCAACCATAAATGAATAAGAATAAAAACAAAATACTAATAAGCTTACATTATATCTGCCTCAGTGGCCTAGTGGTCACAAAGGCGACTGCTGAGTGTAACGTTCTAATAATCCGTGATCGTGCAATGTGTTAATGGGTTTTTGGTGAATTTGCAGAAGTAGCCCGGAGTACGGAATTATGCCCAGTTGATGGCAACAGACTCCACCTATTACATGGAACAACGCATTGGTGAAATAAGGGTGTACAAGTGTGCAGACCTCTAGCTACCCCCTCAGGGAATGCTGGCGTAATGCTATGTATGTATGAAGATTACATTATTAACCAAGTGGCTCTTTTGGCTTGGTCAGAGTAATATCTCAGCTTCAATCAGCCTGCTTACTGTCATTACCAAGTTGACCCTTTTCTTACCCAGTGACTCACATTTCAATTGTGATATACGGCGAATTAACTATCATGTCTGCTTCGAGGACAGATGACCTGTGAATATCGCTTCTGGGTAGACTTTATAAATGAAAATAAAAAAATATATAATTAAAGAGCATGCCATGCCTGCGATGTGTGAACCTAAAATTGGAAGTTGTGTTAGGTGTTGAATGGGATTAAGGGATTGAAGAATTTTTATCGAAGTTTTGGGGATCTTTCAAAAAATGATCCACAGAACTGTCCGGTTTTTTTATTGCAGTCGGGGGGACTGCAATAAAAAAAAGTACTTAGTAGGTCTTTAGAAAGTACCTTATTCCATTCAACACTATCTTCTAGTGACACATCACACATGCTAACATTAACCCATGCTACAACCATATTTCTTGATACAAACATTACATTCCTAACATGTCCACTTGAACGATCTTTAAGATTTCAGTCGTTTCTAAACTACAACTGCAAGCTTGTCCCACACATTCCTTCAATTAGTAGAACATCAGTGGAAATTCATTATTAGAAGCACAAGCAACCAGCAACTAATAGTGGTAAACGTTAGCACTTAAATTGCCTCGAGTTCCTTCCCTAGGAATTGGTGCTCAATTCGATTTGTACTTCACTCCTTTTTGTATTTCTATTTGGAAAGCAATGGATTCTTTAGATGTGTTTTCCAATAGGAAGTGTGCACCTGACGGATTTGAAATCTACAAGGTCTTTAGTTCACTTAGATGTTATTTGCTTATATGCATTTGTCTTCTTTTTATACTTCCTCTTGTGATGAAAACTAGTCGTTGTCCTCTGCCTAAATGTCACCAGAAGAACATAATATTAAAGTACTGTCATTGTAAAAGAGTAGCATTAGCAACAATCAGCATTCACTTACATTTTACCCAATACAAACAATGCAATTGAAATAGATGGCCAGCCGAGGTACCAGGCATGCATAAAAAGTTAGGACAGTTACAAAGCGCTGCAAAGCTCACATGTGTCGGAAAGCGCGGGGCGAACGTTTTGTTTAACTGTCGTGAGTCGTCTATTTGTCCACTCGCCGCGTTTCCACAATCGCGTTAGTGATATCGACACTTGTACAACGCTTTTATGACTTGTGTGAACGTAAAGAAACAACTTCTATGGTGAGTTATTTGCATTGGAATCGTTGGTATATTTTTACGATGCTGTATGGGGTCCTAAATTTATATTTCAAGTAATTATAGATCTGAATACTTATACTAATTACACGTAGGTGTCCGTAGAGTCTAACAATGAGCGTCTTGTCAAAATCCACCGATGAAAAACGATCGTTATCTTAGAAATACTCTTTACCACGGAGGTAAGATGCCGTGAAAGTTAACATAAACGCTAAGCTAAAGTAATTTATGCCCCATCAAATATTAAGTACCAATAACATAACAGCAAAATAGCAAACTATAGGTACTATTCGTACCTAGTAGATTGTCTACATCTTATTCACATTTCGCGCATACAAGGACTCCGAAACAATTTATCATTTCCACAGCATTTCGTAGTGTTGTGTAAGTTATTTTTATGCAAAAATATACTGCGAACAACGCTGTGGGTTGACAGTGACGAATGAGCCCAACACGGTTGCTCAAATGGCGCCCGTCCACCGTCTCGCTCAATTTCCTATCCCACTCCATGGCGTGGCGGTTATTTAATCTAATTAACGCTATCCGGCTGGAAATAAAACTTGGTATCAAAGAGCGACATGTTTACCGAAATAACCACATGAAGAACCCATGTGCATTTGATGTCGACCTTAATGAGACTGTGGTTTGTCTGTACGTATGCTGTAATATATTATTGCTATGGTATGTAACTGTTAAAGTAAAGCAACCGGAATTAATGCAAGGATAGTAACAGAAATAGTTATCAGATATACAGACAGCAATCTTTATAAAATATTATAAACCCAAAAGTGTGTTACTTCTCGACTCTACTAAAACCGATTTCAACGTTTGACCCAAACCAAAAACACGGCTCAGAACAATTTCTGATTTTTTCCGGAAAAAATATTATTAGTAGGTAAGAAGGAAAATACAACTAGGTACATGATCCTCATATCAATTAATACGTTATTTCATTAATATAAATAAACGTTAATTTAAATAATAAATATTGACCTAATCGCCAATTATTGGAACCTAGTTCCTTATATTAGGTATAGGTACATACCATAACATAACATCACGACTGTAATCTCCCAAAGAGGAGTCAGAGGTGTACATAGTTGTTCACCAATACTGTTATCATGTCTAATGTAATAGGTGGTGAGCCAAAATTTTTTAACAGAAAACCTAGGATCATTGGCGTAGCTAATGCTTAAGGGACCCTGTAACAAAGTTTATATTCGGGCCTTTTTATAGCATTTTACGATTTCTTGCTTACACAGCACAGACGTTGGGGCCCTTATGTATCGGGGGCCCCGTATCATTGATACAGCTGATACGGCGGTAGCTACGCCCCTGCCAAGGATGTCATGCTCAGCAGTCGGTGGAGCCGCAACGATCTCCAGCCATCGTGAGCCGCAGCCTGCGGGTAACTAGGGTAGTTCGTCATCTAACCAGCAGCAGGCCCGACTGCCCGAGATGTAAGCGCGCCGCGCTTGGCGAGTATGCTCTGGAGTGCCTCTGTGCACGCCAACTGTGTACCAACCTGCATAAATGACAAATGACGACGGACTAAACCCGCTGAGTTGCGGTGAATGCAGTTGCGATCTCGGGGCTTCGCTAAAGGTTTTTGAAGGAAAGAACGGGTGGTTTTTATTTTTAATTGTCCATGATGGATTTTCAAACCGCGAAAGAAAAAAAAGTAAGCATCAATAAACACAATTAAAGGTTCTGTCTGTGATTTCAAAATAAATCCCAAAATGTTTGTGAAACTGCTATTTTAGCCATGTCTAATCATAAAATACAATTTTTATAGTGTTTGTCTGTCTGAAATGTTGTTTCGAATAGGGTTCGAAACTGCTTAACGCATTTTTAACCAAAATTTTCGTATTAATTTCGATAGCTTGCAGGGTTCAGAAGATATGAATAGGTAGCTATTGGTGCTTTTCCTACGCGAACAAAATAGCGGGTACACCTAGTTTCAAATAATAATTATTGTATATTATACTATAAGTAATACACTCATAATTATCCCCCTGCCCTTATCCCAATTTATTTGGGGTCGGCGCAGCATGTATTCTTCTTCCATACATACTCTCTACTTGTACTGGACTGCTGCTAAAGGTTCGGTTATATTCTATGACCGGCCGCCTGCCTGACGTCAACCACTCTTTGGGAATGCTGTTGTTGGTGTTAACCACCACCAATACGGTCTCCTTCTATCTAGCTTTGTCATACATACTATAAGTAATACACTAAATGTCTATAATTGATATAATTCTTTCAAACGCACTAATGCATGCATAACGAACTCAAAAAATCTTTTTTTATTTGCGTAAAGAAACGCAGACGGTCGTGAGCAGCATTCGAGATGGCTTAGTGGTCAGAGCGCCTGGAGTATTTATCCGAGGTGGCGCAGTTTGAAAGGCGAGATGGCTTAGTAGTCAGAGCGCCTGGAGTATTAATCCGAAAGGCGCAGGTTCGAACGTCGTGATGGGTTAGTGGTTAGAGCGCCTAGCTAGAATATTTATCCGGGAGGCACAGATTTGAATTGAACCCTCACGAACATATTTATCGTTCCACAGAAAATTATAACTTTATATATTGCATGAATACTTCGTGTTATCAAAACAACAAAGAAAACTGTAATTACGGAATAAGAATGAATTAATAACTTTCAGTTCATTGTCCTATTGACCTAAAGGTCTGACGTATCAGAGACAAGACGATCGAGTTCTTAGAACATGCTCCAGATGATAAGTGGCTATTACGAGTACTTATTTATTTTCTGCGTAGTAGGTAAAATAAATGCATGTGAAATTATTAAACATATTTTGTGATAATTTTACTTCTCATATCTAACCGTCACATACTCGGTCTGTCGTCATGTTTGGGTATGTAAGTCAGAATTAAAGTATATTTATAGTACAGTCATAGAGATAGAATCAGTTTACTGTATTCCTCGAAGGGTTAAGCACAGGTGTACTGTTGTATACCTACCGATTCTGTTATTAAGACCCATGTAAATCTATTGCGACTAACCGGACACGACCAATAACACTACCCGACCGGTAAATCGAATCCAGAACCACCACGTTTTGTAGTCGCGTTTGTGACCGCCGAAAAACAACGACAAAAGAGAGCACGCCTCAATCACGAATAAGATCTGATAGGTACTGGTATCTAAGAAAATATCCGATAGGTATATAAGAATTTGAAAAAAATTGCACATAATTCCGTAGCTACATAGATTTAAAAAAAAACCACATCAATAAAAATGTATTTTTATAAAAATCCTACAGGTGGTCCGAGCAGTTTAATTCTTCATAACAGTGAGTGGAACAGGCTGAAAAAGCAAGCCGGTCCTCCGGTGGAACCGTCCCAACATGACAATAAATACTTAAAGGCTTTGATAGAGAAGTCACAGGCATGGATCAAGACTTGGCCGGATACTGTGCAAGTACGTACCTACCTACCTATTGTTGCAATATTTGAACGGTAAATGATCGTTGAGGTTGAATGGATGGCTTATGGGCAACAGGTAGGAGCATACCTATTCGTTTGAACGTCCACGTGCTTTGATGGACTTGTCGCTAAGCCAACGAGGTCTTTGGGTAGTTTTAACAACCCTTGCCTAGACACTAAATTCACTCCTAAATTCTAACCTTTCGAAAAAAGATAAAACAAATTTTTAACAAAAAATAAAAACCGCCTTCCAAAATCTACTTATAGGTACACTAAAAAGTGCAAAATAATATCAAAATTTGCTTTCTATCTAATAAATTAAAATAAATATATAAAAATACAGACGAATTGATAACCTCCTCCTTTTGGAAGTCGGTTAAAAAAGACTAATATAATAATTGAGATGTTTTTCTAATCTGTATTAGCTAATTCTGATGACGGCAACCTCATGAAAACCTAAAAATTCTTTCTTTCTTTCTTTACTATGTTATTGTCTGCACCTCAAATTCAACCTCAAATCTTTGTTTACAAAGTGATTTTTTTACCTTCCTATCATTCCTATCCCCTTTTTATGTAAACAAGTTAAAACTATTTTAGCTGTAAAAAATTTATACTTAGGACAATATTTGAAAAGCATTTCCTACGAACGAAGATTTACTCGTAGTATGCAAATAAACTACTGTTATAAAGTAATGTTTAATCAAAATGTTCACTACTGTAAATTAATTTTGTATCCTAATAACTGTACTACTTTTTTCTAATTTAAGTTTATTTTATTGTTTATTTATAAAACTGTAAGTACGTTCTTCATAACCTGAGGCACAGGTTCAACCTAGTTAAGGCAAATATGCAATGTCTGCTTTATTTTATTAGAAAGATTTTTGTAAATTGTATTTATTTATTATGATTTTATTATTTATTTAGTGTTGGTAACTTCATAACATCTACAGCCTACATAGCTCATATATAATAAGTAATCAGAAAAAAAACAGTTCATTTTCTTAAATTAGCTTAAATTATATTTTAAAATTCTGTATTCGAAATATTCAGGGTTGCGTAGCGCTAATAGAAAAGCAAAAGGAAAAACAACGGGCTGAAGAAATCGCTGCAGTCCAGGCGTTCAGACAGAATAAAGTCCTCAAAAACAACGCAGAAGCCATCCAAAAGGCGAAACAATTGATCTTTGTTGAAAGCTGCTATGGCAGGAAACTTGTAAGGTATTGAAAAACCAATACATATTGTATGTATTTTGATGAAAGGTTCCTAGGTATAGCGTTTAAACAAGGTTAAGGGTCTGTGGGAAGATACTTTTGGAACCTACACTGACAATGAAATTGCGTTAACTAAGTAGTTAGTAGTTAATTACAAGATGTATATGACTTGGTCAAAAGCTTGTCAAGAAAGATTTTTATACAAGTTTGTTATTTATGTGCTGTAAATACATATTGAACAGCGTGTTGAACAGATTAAAAAACTACTTTTAGCAACCAAAACAAGTGTTATGAACTAAATAGGATCAATTATGTATTCTGTGGTAGGATATAGAAAAATATGTAGGATTTGTTCTTCTCACATCCTAAACTCAGCTTCATTTTATAGTGCTCTCCGTGAATCAAAAGTACAAGAAGAAAGAGATGCGCAAATCAAATTCGATAAAGAAATAAAAGAAAAAGAAGCTGAAATAGAAAAGAAACAGCGAAAAACCGTGACGTTTTGTACCTTCGATTTGGATAAAAATTCTGCAGCCATAGAGGAAGAACAGAAATGTTTAACAATACAAAACGCAAAACAGAATAAAGAAATGTAAGATTTTTTGTGTAAAGAAAATAATAAGATGTTTGTTTTTATCCGGAAGGCGCAGGTTTAAATCAGTGGCGTAGCTACCGGAGGGCTAGACGGGGCAGTGCCCCGGGGCCCCCAAGCTCAAGGGGCCCTTCGGACTCTGACTTACCAACTATAAATTGAACTAGTAAACATTTCTCCCACATTCGGAATATAAATAAACCAGATTGTAACTACATATTTATATTTAGACTAGTATTGATAAAATTTTAAAGATTTCTTCTGTATTCGTCGTGTTCCGAACTCGGCGTACTCCAGATTTGTCGTAACCCAGATTCGTCGTACTCCAGATTCGTCGTAAAACGTATACCTAGTAAGTCAAGAAAATGGTGCTACTGAATTAGGATTCCGTACCCAAAGGGTGCTTAACATACGCTATATACATATATATAACAACCGCTGTCTGTATGTCTGTCACAGGACTGTATTTTTTTAACGGTAACTGGTAGATATTTTCTTTTATTTTCATAAAATAGTTTAAATGGATTCATTAAAATAAGTTACAATTTGAATTTGGTTTTTAATTTTATTATGGAGTCGACTGTATTACGACAAATCAGGAGTACGACGAATCTGGATTACGACAAGTCTGGAGTACGTCGAATTCGGAACACGACGAATACGGAACAAACGATTTTAAATAGTTTAGTTGGGGCCCTAGTTTATTTGTCCCAGGGCCTTTGGTTTCCTAGCTACGCCACTGGTTCAAATCCCGCTTAAGACCGTGTTTTTCTTTCCACAAAAATGTATAATTTTATCATAGGGAAAATTTAAATTATCGCGATTTGTTAGACTGTAGTATCTTAATACGCAATCAACTTGAGCAGCTGTTTTCTTTGGCGGAAACAATACTTTGCATAATAATATAATTTGTAAGGAACTAAATAAATAGTTCATCTCAAATTCTGAAGAAACTTTAATCGATAGCGTAAGGTTTTTTTTTGTGATATGCAGCCTTCTTCTATGTAGGTATGAGAAGCAAAAAGAAGATGAAGCTAAAGCAAAAGAACAAGAAAAGCTATCAGACCTAACAGACACACAATTGATGAAATATCTACTAGACCGTGAACAGGACGCAGAGGTAAAATTGATGAAAATGATATAACAGGGCTAGGCCGCAATTGGCTGCAATTGCAATGCTTTAGGTACTTACCCTCTGGATCGTGTGACAGATCTTTTAAAGGTATACGGAAATTCATGAGGAATTTATAACAAACTGAGTTAATGCACGTTATCCTGCAACTGCTGTGATTATAATATTTGCCCCTACTCTGCACTTACGGGTTAATAAATCAATCCTGTATAATCATTATTATAGCAATACAATTCAGTTAATAGGTATATGAATGAGATGGTCCATGTTCATTAGTGGTCGTTCGTGATTGGTAGGTAAATGGTGAAACTTAATACTTTATACCAGGTACACTTCAGCCTATCTACCTGAAACGGTGGGTTGTTAATGAGCTGAGTGAACCATGAAGTGCACAGGGTTGATCTTGGTTCAAGACTAATTCTCCACTCACGAAATTTGGTCTACAAAAAGATTTTTGCGAAAGCGTCACGCTTCTACTGCCTATAAATAACAAATGACGTCACCAACTCCAGGATAAGATAAAACTCCTAGAGAAACAAGCCTTAGAACAATGCGCAGATGAATATAGAAAGACGAAAGAGGAGCGCGCTAAATGGGAAGCAGAATACTATGCTAAAATAGAAAAATGTCGGCTAGAGCAAGAGGAACTTAAATGTAAAATTAAGCAAGTACATTTACAGGTAACGTAGTAAAATTAATTTTTGAACTTCTAGGTACCTACTGTCGACTGCTTCGTTGATCTAGTGGTCGCAAACGCGGCTGCTGAGCGTGAGGTCCTAGGTTCGATTCCCTGGTCGGGCAGTGTTATTGGGTTTTTTGTTAGGAAATTCTCAGCAGCCGCAGTTAGGCAGTTGGTGGTGTGACACCGCCGTGTTTCGGAGAGCACGTAAAGCCGTCGGTCCAGCGCCTGATCTCTCTCCGGTCGTGTCGGATTGCCGTCCCGTCGGACATTGAAGTGAGGGAAGAGGGAGTGCACCTTTGTTTGCGCATACACTTGTGTACTATACTTAGATAATATTTCCTGCGTACTTGGCTAATCTCCGAGGAGATAGGCTGCCGTGACCGAAATATGGTCGGTAGTATTATTACTGTAAATACAAATTCATTACAATACCAGTAATTATTTTGCATGCTATTTGATTCAGATGAACAAAGGAACACAAGATTCAGAAATAGCAAAAATTAATTACGAAATTGTAAAAAAATATCAAGAAGAAGAAAAGAAACGCTTCGATACTTTTATTGAGAAAATCAGCAAGAAAGGAGAAGAAAGGTAGAGAATAATTCGCTCCTAGTATTACCAACCGAACGTCGCCTTGTTACAGAAGACACGTTAAACCGTCGTCGGTCCCAGCTAATGATAATAGCAGCCGTGACGCCAAGTCACAGGTATACGGTTACAGCGGTACGAGCACGGTTCTTTTTGTCGATTTTAAACGTCAAATCGTATGTCAAATACGACGTATATAAAAAAACAATTGACATGATTGTCGACAAAGACCCGTGCTCGGACGCCAGCTGTTGTCGTATTTTAACTGTGCACATCTGAAGTTGTACGCAAGTACGCTGCGCGGTAGTCAATTTTACGATAAAATCGGCAGGGTGCATGCGCGATCTGGCGAGAGCTCAGTAACAGCGTGCTATGTCACTCATTCCTTAACATTCTGCCAATACCTCTATTTCGCTCGCTCAAGCGCCGAGAACAGTCGGTGTCATAAATTTCGAGGTCGTGTTGTTTTCCCTAACAAATTAAAATATTTGTACACGATAACACTTTTCTATACCATTGTACCTTCGCGTCTATTTGGAATGACAAACTTCAGACATGCAATTAAATTACAACTGTAGCTTGAAGAAAATCGACAATAGATTGGCTGTCCACACGACAGAAGAAAACTTTAATTATTGTACCTAGGTATTGATAAAATAATAAATCATGATAACCGATTTTTAGAGCCGCTAAGAGAGAACGAAGAGATAAAGAGAAAGAAATACAAGACCGCAATAAGCGAGTGTCAACAGCAGAGCTCAACAAGAAACTAGCAGGATATATACAACAAAGACAAAGTGACAACAAATGCTTTTGTGACCGACAATGTCTTATAACTAAGTCTGAAAAAAATAGGAATTCAAATAAAGGCAATGGTGAAATGGAAGTTGAACCTAAAGGTAAGCGAAATGCTTAATCGTCTCATCTCATTAGTTGAATTTTTTTTTATATAAAATAAGTTTTTATTTGCATACAAGCTATAAATATTTATGATACAGCGAGACGTGTTGCTGGTGAGTTTGTTGCGCAGCTTCTTCTCCCCAGCTAAAACTATCGGAAGCGGTGAAGGTTGGGCTTTTTGGGGGCTGCTTTCAAACATTAAAACATCCAAAAAGCGCTAAGTTTTAGATTAAAATTAATAAAAATATTTAGAAATTGAAAGTAACGCAGTGTGCAGTGAAATATAAAACGTATTTCTTTGCCTCGACGTCGTCGCTACACTTGAAAACTAAGGCATAAACTCGTTCTTAAAATAACGTAATGTAATTTTTTAATAGGGAGGGGAGGGGGTGTTTTTGTTCCCTACTGTTGCAAGCGTTCATACTGTGACCGCTTACTATCAGGAGGCCCATCAGCTTAGTAAGATGGTTAAAGGCAGCAATACTTATATTTTCTTCGCCCATTAAATTTGAACACCGTCATAAATCCCTAATACCTGACTTTAGAAATACCTCGTCGATCATACTTCGGTCCGTGCAACAAATTGGTGGCAGCATTGAGACGGCGCGAGAAGAAACCGAGTCCATGGACCGGTGCGGGTGCAGCTCATGAACTTTTTATGAAAAATGCCACGGAAATCTTACAGGACTGCAAGTACAAGAAACCGGCGCAAAAAGTTATTGATGTAAGTATCAACAATCATTTAATTAGGTACTGCCGTCAGTTCTGATGTAGCCCACCTTAACTAAATTTAGAACATTGTTGTCTTTTTTTTTGTATAATTACTTTCTTGAGACACATTCATACTAATTATTGTTCAACAGTTACTACTCACTTGCATTCTTCGGGATTGCCCGACTAGTTTCGAACTCGAACGGAGCCCTTAGTCATGAGCTGAGCCCGCGGCGATGTCGCGAGTCAAACTCAATCCCGAAGAATGCAAGTGAGTAATAACCGTTGAACAATAATTAAATTGCTGTAATTTACTAACAGTTACCATATGAGCAAGACGGGAATAAATAAGAGATGTCAAATTTCAATTTAGGCACGTCAAATTGAAACTTCTGTGGGCTTACTCTTGAAAATAATTCCGCGCGATTGACATTGGAATTATGTCAGTTCGTACTTTTAAATACCAATATGTCTAAAAAAAAAATATAGATTCAGGATAATATGAAGACAACATGCTTTAAAATTGAGGCAACTGTAATGTAGGTAAATTAATTTTAAATTTATGGCGTATTTTTAAGACGTCTATTTAATATTGGAATTGGTATTAGTTTCAAGAGTAACCCACTGATCATTTTTAGAAGGCACAATTTTAGGTGGCCACTAGAATAAGAGACGTCAAACTAAAAGTTTACGATTTTTTTAGTTGGATTGATTAAATTTGAATTTGAAGTCTCTTAACCCGTTCACTGTCCAATGTACCGCATATGGTACATGGCGATTGTTCAAGTATTGTCTGCTTCGTAGACAGGGAACCTGTTATTTTATTCCCTCTCGCTCCTATATAGTAACACCGTTAGTAAAAGTGTTTAATTTAGCTAGTAAGAGCGCCATTCAAAAGTACTCTTTCCTTGCTGGATTGTAGTTTTTTGTCTACAAAGAGCACTTTTGTACTCAGCACCATTCTAATCCGCAAACGTAACGACATAACTACAAAACTTTGTAACTCTCCATACAATAAATTAAGATGACGAAATAATGCGCTCGACAACACATTTATTTAATTTCTTGGCTTACTTATGGCTAAGGCCAGGAATTATTTCGGGGTGTTAAACCTTCAGGAGATCTACTTTTTTTTTTGGTATGGTACAAATGTAATCATTATATTAAGAACAACACTTCTTCTCTGGGATTTTTTTAAATTTCTTTGTACTTTAATTATTATTTTTTCTATCCTCTATACTGTGGTTTCTCTACTCATTATTTTACTAAATGCCGTTATTGTGATACAGTATTGTATAAGATTAGTATACTTGAAACGTATTGCTAATCCACTTATTCTTATTCTAGGAGTACAGGAAGTACAACGCATTAGATGAAAAAACATTACCTATCCCCAATTACTAGTAAATCATCAAAACCTTGCGCTGTTTAAAAATTGTGTTTTGAAATAATAAATTTCAGTGTTGAAATAAAAAGAAACCAATTCGACAATCATTATACTACGTTTTATTTTATACTACAAACATTACTATTTACAAATATCTGTCCTTACTTTCAAGTTATAATCTGTTCCATTACTTCAATCCATTCTACTGAGTACCATAAATAATTTAATATGTATATCGAAATTAATATTTGTTGCTGCAACACTGTTTTGCTTATCTATTAAATAACAAAATAAATAGCTACAAATCACAATGTACAAGTATAGTCGAATGTATTTTGATATTAAATATTATACTGATTAAGATATAGAGGTAACATGGAAATTCGACCACGCGTGCATTTCCGTAGTATTTTCTTCGTAAAAATGATTGCAAAAAGGCAAAATAAAAATTTTATAATTACCCTAGAAATCAACCTTAAACGCTTGAATTTTCTATACTAACCCAGACAAATACCAAAAACGTTAGTACACAAAACTCAAGCGACAAAAGCTGGGAATATATCTTAAAGATTTAATAAACGTACAACACACAAACTCCCTGAATACCGAAAATTTAAGCATATAGAGTACGTATTTGTTTATGAATATGGTGATTACCGGATCAATAGAGAGGAGATAGTACCCCCATTTTTAATTAAATATATTGTTTGACAAGAATTCGTGTGTTATACTCCTAAGTTGTTGTTTGCCTAGTATTTGGACTGCTTCTGTTTGAGCACGGCCTGTACACACTTGGCCATGGTGGGCGAGGCGCGGCTGATTGAGTCAGTCATGAAGAAGTCTTCTAATTGCTTTAGCTGTACATCAATTTTGCCCGACACTGGCTTCTGAAGGCTCTGAAATAGATGAGAAAATAATTGATTGAATATGATTGATTGATTTTCAGCAAATTTAAGGGCTGTTATTGCTGCCTATAACCCCGTGTTCGCTGAAAAATTGCTTAAGAAACTTCGTTGTGTCGTTGACTCTAGTAAAGTTATTCATATTTTGTTTACAGTCTTCAAAGCCGGGCTATGGCTTCAAAACATCGCATCATTGTGTAATTAAATATAACTAAAGCTCGCTGATAAATCAATTTATTAAATATACAAGATAAATCTCTGAAAAGCAAAAGCTAAACGCATGCTTAGCGAACTCTAAAGTTATTGTATTAAGTCGAGATGGCTTAGTAGTCAGAGCGCCTGGAGTATTTATCCGGGAGGCGCAGGTTCGAATCCTGTTCGCGATTGTATATTTTTTCCATTTAATATAATAACTTCATTAGATATAACTTCATCAAATATTTTCTACAAACCACTTCACATACCTGTGCGAGAGCCCTGGCCTGCGCGAAGTAGTTGTTGTCTGGAACATCACCGTACGTGACCAGCGCGGGACTGATCTGACTGAGGCGGTCGCGGACTCCGTCGATGTCGTCATAGGGAAGCCTCTCGCCTATTACTTCTGATAACGCTCTGTTAAAAAAGCATTATTTAGAATTAGGAAGAAGAGAACCGAACCGAAAGTCTTAGCATTAATATAATAGACGTTCATTAACCGAAATCGACCGGTGAACGACATTATTCAAATATGGGCTCCAGGGAGGGTTGCCATCTCTAAAATCTGCTAACCCGTACAAGAAGTGTGAGAACCCGGATTTTTGAGCTTTAAACCCGGACATATCAACACTGTTTTTTTAAAGTTGCTCAGAAATATAAATAATAATTTTAATTGTAATATATTAACAACTTTTTTTTACATTAAACATAATTTAGTAACACAGTTTAAACAAACAATTAGCAGTCGACCGCGTATTTTCGGTAGATTTGTCAGCAACCTCAAACCTGGACAACAAAAGAAACCCCGCCCGGACGCCCTCTAAACTAGGACAAATCTGGGGAAACCCGGTCGGATGGCAACCCTAACTCCAGATGACGAGAAAATAAACAACATGTAATAGAAGTCCGTAGTCATACTCTGAGAGGTCAATGTACCCATATATACGAACAACTTTAACTATGGAACCAACTTCGAAAGACCCGAAAAAACTGCATTCATACCTACTCGACCAAAATGTATGGAGAAGCTGACTTCTGATTCTCGTTTTCAAAATTGGTTCCATATTCAAGTTGTTCATAAACATGGATACATTCACCCCTCAAAGTAAGACTACAGACTTTTATTTCATGTTATACAGCGATGAATTTAATAACATCATATAATAATTGTCCCGCATAACTAGGGTTGCCAACTTTTATTAGAAGAAATAGAGTATATCTGATTTCAAAGGAGGTAAATAAAAAGTACGGACTTCCAAAAAAGAGTATAATTTTTTTAATAACGTTTTGAAGATTGTCCCTGCTTGTAGTAGACAGTTCCGATACTTCTAATGTCTCCAAAGTATAACTAAGTAGTTTATCTTTATTGTCCTGTGATAGCGGCTTTACTGCTGGTGGGATGTAATGACAAAATATTGAATAAATCAATATTTTTTATTGAGGCACCGTTACCTAAAAAAACACTTTTTTACTATGGAAGCCAATGAATGCTGGCACTAGTATAGTAAACATTGCGTAAAAAGAGTATTTTAGCATACTCTATTAGTGCTATAGATTATAGAGTACGCCTACATGATATAGACTACAATACTCTATTTTAGAGTACGGTTGGCAACCCTATGCATAACGCAGGTCTCTATTAACATAGGGATTATTAATCAATTACAGTTCCGTAAATTGTTTTTTTGTTTCAAGTTCACATTGCAAAAGGTACAGATAACCATTTATAAAGTACTCGTTTAATTTCTAAAATTAAACTTAAACTAATTCAGAAGATAGGATTATATTTTGGACGGACTGAGGTTATTTGAAGTGTGAAAGTAGTTCACCTGATGATCTTCCAGTCCTCGCGTGCCTTGCCGGGCGGTGTGACGGCGGGGAGGGTCTGCTGCGCGCGTCCCTCTGCGTTGACGTATGTGGCGCGCTTCTCCGTGTAGGCGGCGCCCGGCAGGACGATGTCCGCCATCGCCGCGCCAACATCGCCGTGGTGACCTAGTAACACGATCGATCGAACCTTGCACTTACTGTGATAGTGTCGATACTATCACAATAGTACTGTACAGCACTCAAAATTTATTTATTTATTATTTATATATACTTTATTGTACACCAAATGGACATTGACAGAAAATTGTTGATATTTAAATTATACAATGCACGGCCTTATTGCGATCTGCGATTTCTACCAGGCAACCTTTGGATGGATTACAATTAAATGATCAGGTACGGGATTGTGTGCGGTGCAAATAGTAGATACCTACATAAACTTGAACACAAATTACATTCGTTATTTACATACATATATATATCTAATATATAATTTTCATAATACATATACTTTATACATATAATCTAAATAATAAACTACTATGTATGTAAATAACGAATGTAATTTGTGCACCACAATATTATAGCGACAAGTAATGATACTATTGAGACAAAAGTACTAATATTATTGAGTGATGCTGTTATTTTATCTATTATATGATATTGCTAATCAATATCGATTGTAATTATTCAATTCCAATACTATCGATACCTCTATCGATATTTTGGCGTTTTCGAGATCACTTATAAAAATATCTCTTACCTTGGTAGATGACGATAGCAGCTTTGGGCAGCTGTTCACGCGTCACCACTCCACTGTCAGCTCCCAGTAGGTATACAACTTGGGGTCCATCTTGTAAAACTTTACCTACTCCGGGCTGGTAGCCAATGTCTAGGGCGGCCACTTGTGAAGCAGTGCGCTGTAGCACGTTCAATACCTTGAACAAGATCAAAAGTAAGATAATCCGCCCAATATGATATCCCGCTGGCGAAAGAAAAACAGAGATACACACCACAACATTCTTCACCATTTTCTGTCTTAGGCGAATATGTTGGTATAATATCATTGAAATTGTTATTTATAATATAGTTGAAAGTGGTAGGGGCTCGTGGTTAAGAAACACCTGCATAGATCGATTGATCGTGGTTAAGCTGCGCTTGCCGTAGTCGGTCTGTGGATGGGTGGACCATCATTTCATATCAAGACCCCTCCGTGCCTCGGAGAGCACGTTAACCCGTTGGTCCCGGTTGTCAAATTAAGAACTATGACCCGTTACGGGTAGTCAGAGGCCTGAAAGTCTGACAACCAGTCATACCACGAGATATCGTGTTACCCAGTAATTGGGTTGTGGAGGTCAGATAGGCAGTTGCTCCATTTAAAATACTGGTATTGAGCTGCATTCGGTTTGACTGGAAGCCGACCCCAATGACATTGGGAAAAGGCTAGGCAGATATATATTATAATTGATAGTGATTCCGAAATAGAAACCATAAAGCGTTCACACATTTATCATAATATATGTTATGGAACAGTTCCTTAAAATACAGCATAGTTTTGTTACTATCCCAAAAGTATTTCACTGACTAGCCCCATACCCCCTTATATTGTTGCAAAGCCCCAAAGATATTTCAATTAACAAGAACACGTTATAAAATGTATGTTTACATTTTGATAGCCTTTTTTGAAGATTTTGCTCTTCTAACTAACCCCAGAAACACATTATTCTCAACATACCTTCCAGTTCTTGTCTTGCAGTTTGTCCTGCAGACGGAGCGCCAACTCCTGCGTGTAGGCCAACAGGGCTGCGCCCTCGGGCCCCTTTAACTGATCAGCTCCCAAAATCACGATGGGATGATGAGCGGACTCCAGACGCTTTAAGATTTCGTGAGATGATGAACCGGTGGCCAGGTCTTTCACTACGGAGGCTGAGTCACCTACGTGCTGGTCGAAAAATGGTTTAGTTCATTAAAAATCGCTCAAAGTAGTGTGACGCGAGTTTACGTCACGATTCACGATCATCCTGTCCAACACCAAAACCAGCAATTTTTGTTGAAAAACAGAGCAGGCAAACAATTTGTCTTCAGAAATATTTGACATAAGTTGTGCCTACACAAATGACTGCGCAGGAGTCAGTTTTTCGAAACGGCGCGGTGGTTGCCACCTATTCTCACTCTCTTACGTTTCGTTAAAACATGCATCTATGCGCTGGGCCCCGAAAACAGTCAGTGCCGTAAATGTTTTTCAGTCGCGATAATTTTCATAACCATCAAAATTTAGCATAATAATATTTACCAGTTCAGATAGCCTAATTTCAGAGATGCATTAACTTAAAGCATCTCACTGGACCCTAACTTCAGAGCGGTCATATCTGATCATCATATTTGCCGTATTATCTTAGGGAATAAAAATATCTTAAAAAATGTATTCTTTGAGATTCAAAATGTTTAACAAGAAAAGAGTTCCAGAGAATGAAATAATCAGAAGACTGACTTTACGAAAACTTATTTCCATATCCCTTACCGTGTAGTCATAGGTGAGGTCGACTTTAGGCCCGATGAGTGCGATATCGGTCTCCTTATGAACGTACGCCTTACGTATGCGCGCGTTCAGTATCGGCGCCTCGAACCGAGTGTTGGTGCCGATCAGGAGGATTAAGTCAGATTCCTCCACATCTACAGAGATAATTATGGTGAGAGAAATTTCTGGCATAAAAGTATTAGAAACAGCAGAGAAGACTCTGAAGAACATGGAGGTCACTTGAAAAAATACCTCCAAACTGTTCGATGTGGTAAATCTATGAGGTGTACTTCTAGCAGAAGTGACCAACAGGATGATAATAATATTATCCTACTAATATTATAAACGCGAAAGTTTGTAAGAATGGATGGATTGATGTTTGTTGCTCTTTCACGTAAAAACTTCTGAATGGATTTTAATGAAACTTTACAATAATATAGCTTATACATCAGAATAACACATGGGCTACAATTTATAAAGATATTATATAAATTTTCCAAAATATGACGATAAGTGTCAAGTAAGTAGGAAAAATTCTACAATCTGCGAGCTATTCTGGTGTGCGCTGCCTAAACCCTTTGAGATATAAAAAAATGATGTACGGTGGAATTGTGTATCTTATATAGGTCTACAGAAAAGTCCGCGATGGCATATGTCTATCTCTTAAGGATAACATACTACATCCATTTTAATACTTAAAAAATGGGCAATTGTGAAGCGGAATTACCGCTTCATAATTGCCCAGTTTGGAAGGCGGGACCGGGATCAAAATTTCATGATTACTTTTGGTCGCGATATCCGATATCCACGCGGGCGAAGACGCGGGTATCAGCTAGTGTTTATATAACAAAAGAAACTGCTGCTGTACAATAGAAGATACAGCCTATATTACATATGTTTTTAACAAATAAATTTATCTTATCTTATCTTACATAGTGTAAGGCAGAAAATACAATAGTCGATTCTAAAGGCAGAAGTTCTAGTCTATGATTCTCCATGGCAATGTTGGTCCCAGCACTACTTGATTAATTCCTACAAAAGCGGTTGCGCGTAAACGTTGTAAAGTTATTCAATTGTTTTCTATTATAATAATAAATGTAATTAAAACATTGTTTAGATGTTCCTGTCTAAGAAAAGTAATTTATTATCCAACATATTGAGTTCCCAAGCAATGTCAAAGGCAAAAAACAAAGAAAGAAATCCTTCAACACAAAGTTCAGAAAGGCCATTTTATTTGACACTAGTTTTAGGTCATTATACCCTGGTACTCACTAGCAATCTTAGTGTTGAACACATATGAGGAGCGCAGGTCGATGCCGGCGCCCTCTAGCGGGAAGTACTGTTCCGTGCACGTGTTTTCTGAGCCCAGTTTGTTCACCAGGTCCTTCAGGGCCACCAGGGATTCGGCGTCGGCCAAGTCACCGGCGACGGCCAATAACTAGAGCAAGAAAAAATACAGGTTTGATTTATGATCTGCCTCATTAGTCTAGATTTAATTCCTGGGTTGAATAATGTTATTGGATTCTGTTAGGAAATTCGTCTTTTGGTCACATTATTGCTATCAATTCAGTCCCTATACCATACTAACTGAACCGACATGACTAACTTTTCAGGTAATACAATGTCGTACTGATACAATTACCTTTAAGGATACAAACTATGTTATTTAATGATTTTTGAACAAGCATCAGAATTGCATTGGAATCAGATATGTACTAGTGGACAGAATATCTATATTATTACGTTTTTAAGACGTCAACATAAGTAAAATAAATGTGGAAGACGAATTTTGAATAGCTAGTTGGCACAGCGCCAGTAGTATTCGTCAGAGTGCGCAGGTTCAAAGCCTGCTCACGACCGTATTTTTCTTTGCACAAAATGTATAACTGCTGACGGCATCACTGTAATAATTAAGTTACTGTATAGGTATTCGGAGAGGCCTATATCCAGCAGTGGACTGCTATCGACTGATGATGATGATGGGTATTTGTCACCTTGTTTGGCGGGCAGTCCTTGATCACTCTGGCGGCGGCCACCATGGCGTCCTCCCACTCTACAGGAGTGAGGTTGCCGCGACTGTCAGTCATCATGGGGGTGACTAATCGTTGACGCTTCAGACCGTCGCACGCGAAGCGAGACTTGTCCGATAACCATTCCTCGTTGATCTCCTGCAATAAAAAAAAACAAATATAAAAAGTCCACAGCGAAAGTTCAAAAACACAGTTTATTTCTATAGTTTTTTACTTTTTATATATTAGGTTATTATTATTATTATTATTTATTAGGTAATTTCCTTTGAAAGGGGTAATATATAAGTCAAATACATTCACTTAAGCTAAGAATTAAATGGATATAACAGATTATTTGTGATTAACTTAGTACTAGCAAGACGAAAACTGCTCCTTGAATGGCGAAAATTAAGAAAAAAATTAAATTGTTTATAAAATTTTATTATGGCTCAAATGAATCCTTATCACTTACACAATCTCAATCTGCCTAGCCTTTTCCCAATTACATTGGGGTCGGCTTCCAGTCAAACCGGATGCAGCTTAATACCAGTATTTTACATGGAGCGACTGCCTATCTGACCTCCACAACCCAATTACTGGGTAACACGATATCTCGTGGTATGACTGGTCGTCAGACTTTCAGGCCTCTGACTACCCGTAACGGCTGTCATAGATCTTAATTTGACAATCCTTATCACTTACACATTGACCTCTTAAAAGGAAATTACCTAATAAATTAGGACCTTATATATAATTACTCTGTTAAAATTAAACCTGTGTAAAGTTTAACCTATGTGGTTTAACTGTAACTGTAAGTAGGTTTATAAATAAATAAACTTTTAAATAGTGTGTACCTTACCTCATTGGTTCTTGGGAGAATACGCAGCACTTCATTAGTACGCGTCGCTACCACGATGTTGCTACCCAGGGGGTCTAAAACATCTACGGAATCAATCTGAAACAATGTAATCCTGTTACATTATTCAGTTAGCAACAACAAATTTATATATCAACGATTTATGTAACATTTTATTTAAAATATTAAATTGAACCCATTATTCATAACCGTGCTACAAAAGTGTGTTGTCTTTCCCATTGACATTTAGGCCGCGTTCACACGAATCGTATTGTTAGCCGCCGACTGTGATCAGGCTCACTGTGAGTACCAGTTTGAATGTGAAGTTAGACGTTCGTTCAATCTGTAGAATACAGTGCTCCACGAGTGTACACAAAATAAACAATCAATCAATCACCTTTCGCGGTGCAGTGACAAAGTACAATAATCCGCCGCCGATAGTCAGCGACTAAACATACCGTAATAGCGTGTTTTCGGTTCAGTGTGTAACGCTCACTCAGTCAGCGGCTGACAACACGTTTGATCTAAACGAGGCCTTAAATAACAGGCACAGTTAAAATCTATGCAAGCAGGATTCGAACCTGCGCCTCCCGGATAAATACTCCACTCTTTTTCCATTTAATATAATAACTTTAGTGTTCGCTAAGCATACGTTAATGCCTTTCAAAGATTTATCTTTAATCTACGCAAGTGTTTTAGGAACATCAGTATTTACGAATGCAGTCAAAAATTTATTGAAATTAATAAAATGGTATATGAGCATGCAATTTGAGAACAGTACAGAACTTTATAGTTGCAACATCGTTGCAAGAAGAAATCAATCAATTAAATTTATAAAGGAGTTGTTAAAACACTTACCCTCCTAGTCTCCCAGGGTCGAGCAGCAAAACTGTAGGGCTTAGAAGTCAGGGCGCCAACTGGACACAGATCAATGATGTTGCCAGACAACTCTGATAGGAACATCTTCTCCACATATGTTCCAACCTGGAGAAATAGGAATAATTTGCATTCAATTAAGAGTATGTTAAATTAAATTAGGTCAACAATATCATGATATCATCAAGTCAATGGTCGCAAGTTCGAATCCAAATGCTGCACCACTGTTTTTTAGCGTAATATAAATTAAATATCACTTGCTTAAAAGGGTGAAGAAAAACATCGTGAGGAAAGCAGCACAGATAAGAGATGTTCTCGATGGTGCGTAAAGCCATGTCAGAAACCTTATGGGTGCTCTAACACTAGGTTGTTCATCAACCACACAATAAGAAGAAGATTAGGCCAACATTTCACTTTTTCAGTTCACCCTAAAAATAAATCAGTAAATCTTTGTACCATCCTTGCACTCCGGAATTCCTTCCTTGCATTTAATTACCGTCCTTGACACCCATAACTATGTGAAATAATAAAAGAACAATAACCTGCATATCACTGCCTCTGCCAGTAGTACCAAAGTCATCAACACCGGCAACTTCAGATGCAAACCTAATGCAGCGCGTGCAGTGGATACAACGGGTCATTATTGTCTTGATCAGAGGACCAACATCTTTGTCCTCAACAGCACTGTGGTAAGTAACAAAATAAAACAATTAAAAATAATGTGAAGTATTTTTTGGAAATTATCCATGACTTGATTCTCATTTGTTTAAATTTAGCAACTCTAAAGTTATTATATTAAAAGAATACGGTCGCGAACAGGATTCGAACCTGCGCCTCCCGGATGAATACTCCAGGCGCTCTGACCACTAAGCCATCTCGACCTCTTCTCCTCTTAGTGGTCAGAGCGCCTGGAGTATTCATCCGGGAGGCGCAGGTTCGAATCCTGTTCGCGACCGTATTCTTTTTCCATTTAATATAACTTTAGAATTCGCTAAGCATGTTTTAATGCTTTTCAAAGATTTATCTTTAGCAACTTTGTTTGAACTTGTCTAAAGCCCTAATTCTTTTTTTGAAGAGAATAAGGAAACTTAAATTTGCAATACACTTACCGCTTGCCAGAGAAATGAATGTCCGTAAAGCGACTCTTGTCTGATCCAAAAGCCATAGACTGATCTTGTAAGTCACATTCACCACCTTGGTCACAGATTGGGCAGTCTAAGGGATGGTTCACAAGGAGGAACTCCATCACACCCTCACGTGCTTTCCTGGTCAGATCAGAGTTGGTTTTGATCCTCATTCCCTTCATTACTGGCATAGCACAAGCCGCTGCTGGCTTAGGTGACTTCTCCACCTCAACCAGACACATCCGGCAGTTACCGGCAACGGCGAGACGTTCATGGTAGCAGAAACGAGGGATCTCTACTCCAACTTGAGCAGCTGCCTGTTACAAAGTAAATTATTTACTACTGACATACACAATACCTGTCATCAACCTACAGGCTGCTTAATCAACTCTAAATCTAGGTTACCTATTAGGAGCCAAGCTAGTGTCTATTTATCAGGCATTTACATTAATACATAATCAACATTTCATACAAGAATCTTAAAAACTAACTATGTAGAAAAATACAACTCAGCATAGCTCTAATGTGGCAACAAGCTATATAGGGAAATATTATCTATTGGCACGCTAATTACCAGACACAATAGATTTTAAATCGTAATCACACAAATTAGTGCATAAAATCCAAATATTTTCCAGTCACAAGTAAACAGGTTTCTTCTGGATTTGCTTTTCCACCCTCTGCATTAGATTGTTATCAAGAGAGCCACATCATAGAAATAAAATAAAAATTAAGATTTCAAACAACTTATCACATATTTCTGTTAGGCTTCTGGAATTCACTACTGATACTTAATAAATAAATTATGTAGTATAAAAAATAAAAACCTATGGGTTAAGTTAATAGGTTTAGGACTTTTATACCTGTATTCTACTGGAAAATAAGTTTTCAAACAGGAACACTAAAATCTGAATTCTTAGAATATTTCAGAAATAATAATGCCAGCTAGCAATATTTTCGGGTATAAATAGGAGAAAAAAACTAATATAAATTATTTTAATCTATAACCTTTGAATGGTAATTATTGAACACTAACTTGCAAGATGGTTGTGCCAGGTTCAACATGCACAGATTTGTCGTCAATGAAGACTTCGAATTTTTCGGGCGGAGGCTGCACTTGTCCAGCGTAGGAACGAGCCGCCAGAGGCGCGGCACGCACCGGCGAACTCAGCGTAAGCGCCCTGGTTAGCGGCTGGCGCAGCATTTTCTGCAGCACACAACAGTTCGTTTTACAACTGATGTCACTCAAATTGTATAACTTTTTCACGACTTTTGCACTCGTTATCGTTATTCCAAGTTTCTGGTTAGGTAATTAACTAGATAATGTAGAGAAGAACTCTAAAAAACACAGAAAATACAAGCAATTCTTCTGTTATTATTACATAAGAATGGACATCTAACCTATATAAATATAATGAATATTGGAATGTTATCTACTCTATTTTAAACAAATACACGCTAAAAACCTCGTGAAAATGATTACTTATTGTAATTTACGTCGTATTTTCGTGTAATTCGTACCTAAAAATAATGTTTCGAAAATCTCTAGATAGGTGACAGATACAAGAACTGTCAAATTGTCAATAATCAATTAGTCGGAGTACTTACTTGCGTTTTTGAATATAAAACAATACCGATTTCGTTCAATTTTATATTTTACGGTTTTCTATTACTATGCATTTGTCGTCACTAAAACACCATTCATTCACTCGTTCATTTTTGGACTGTCAAATTGTCATGACATTATTCTTTCCTTCTCGCTCACATTGTGCCGGGGTGTGTAGCTGTTGCGAAAAAGATTAAGATTTAACTACACAAAATGGCAGTAGGAGACGTTAAAACCGCACAAGGCCTCAATGAGCTGAACACATACTTGGCTGAAAGGAGTTATGTGTCAGGGTAAGTTTTTTATGAGATAAAAATGAGTACCACGTCAACTGACAGACTGCATGAAAACTATTATAACCTCAAATACATAAATCTGGAGTTTAAATACGTTTAGTTCAACTATCCGTGGAATCAAAAGTAATATTTATCAATTTTTACATAATTCTTTGTATAATCTACACATCCTTGACAAGGTCGACCTTGGTAACCAGCTGTCGCCATAGTACAACTGCAGTAACAAATCGGTACTCATTGATCTTGGTTATTTTCAGTTACACACCAACTCAAGCTGATGTTCAAGTGTTCGAACAAGTCGGCAAAGCCCCGAGTGCCAGCTTGCCCCACGCACTTCGGTGGTATAACCACATCGCCTCCTACACTCCCGGCGAGCGCAAATCTTGGGCTGCAGGAGCTAGCCCTTTGACCGCTGGTGGGAAAACGACTACGGCACCCGCACCTCCCGCTAAGGACGATGACGATGATGACGTCGACCTATTCGGCTCTGGTGACGAGGAAGAGGTCAGTAACCTTTAATTTCACTTTAGAATCATTCTTTCTGTGAGATACCAATTTCAAAGCAAGTAAATAAAAAAATTTGTTCTCTTATAGGATGCAGAAGCAGCTAGAGTCCGTGAAGAGCGACTTCAGGCCTATGCTGCCAAGAAATCCAAAAAACCTGCACTTATTGCTAAGTCATCTATACTCCTTGACGTTAAGCCATGGGATGATGAAACAGACATGAAAGAAATGGAGAACCAGGTTCGTTCCATTGAAATGGATGGTCTTCTCTGGGGTGCCTCCAAACTAGTGCCTGTCGGCTATGGTATCAACAAACTGCAGATCATGTGTGTCATTGAAGATGACAAGGTGTCTGTTGACCTTTTGACTGAAACAATCCAGGAGTTTGAAGACTTTGTTCAGTCTGTAGATATTGCCGCATTCAACAAAATCTAAGATGTGAAATCTAATTAATTTATAAGTATACTTTTGAATAAAATCACGTTTTTCACATATATTTACTTTTATTACACATTTAAAAAACTATTTACATAAACATTCTTACAGCAAATTCATACTTTAGAGGTTGGTCAAATCAACTGAATGCATCCAACAGTTACATTTCATTACTTAACTAGTGTCTTGAAGTATTTGAAATATAATTTAGTATTAATATCACAATTCTTGAATCATTAAAATGGTACATCACTCCGTAAAGACAATCACACTGTATTGAGATTATGGTACTTGGTAAGAATCAGACTACAGATTAATCCTGAGCATGTAGCCTCTTCAAAATATGAACACCAGCATAATTACATGCCCTACATTTGTCAAATGAGAATCTGTGTAGTGTACTATCCAATAAAAAAGCATTCCAGAAAACAATAGAAGCATTCTGTAAACTAACATCATAAAACAGTGATGTCAACATTACATGGTAGATAAAGATCTTGCTAGAGCTAGCACCTATGTTAGCATTAACCACCATGAAGGTAAAAGTTTAGTTTTATCACTGAATGCAGTCTCACTGGCTTATCACCCCTATTCCGTGACTAGCAGCTGTTTCAAAGTAATTAACACTCATTCAACTTGGACGCCCTTTGGTATAGGAACACTGTCACCAAGTGTCGCCTGCAGGAACATGTTTGGTATATCACTTCCAAAATATACCTTATTGTTTCGTGCAAGAGCCTCATATCTCTTTAGCTCTAAATATTCACTTGTCAACAATAGTTTGTTAGCCTCTGCCTGTTTCTTGAGGTGATAGAAGTCTGCCTCTGCTTTGGTTGTCTGCTTAGCTTTGTGAATGCTGTCCTCTATGAGTTCTATCTTCTGCAAAGATTCTTTCTCCATGATTTTCTGTTCATATTGTATTTTTGCAACTTGAGCCTCTTTTTCGGCTTCGATTATGGCCTTACGTCTTGCTGTTTCTGCTTCCTTTTCAACGACCTATGAACAAAAATATAGTTTTAATTGTGAATTCGTAATTCACATATATTATTAATGTACTCATTATGTCTCAGTTACCTTTTGATGTTGTGCAGCAATAAGGAGTTTTGACTTCTCTGCTTCCATCAGCTCGTAATTCTTGCGGATTGTCTCTGGTATCTTTGGTTTCGTGACTCTGACTGCTTGCACCCTCAGCCCTGGAGCCATTTCGTGCAAATCTTTCTGTAGTGCCTACCAAAAACATCACCAGCAGATTATTATGCAAATATAAACTAGTATTATTATCATCTTTACAATCAATTAATAAGGTAGATGGATCATTATTTTTTAATTATTATTCTTAATACGTGCTTTCGACTGCCACCCACCTGGTGTTAAGTATTAATGTTTTTTGTTACACATATACACTTACTGTTCGTAAATTCTCATCAATTTGATCAAACAGATCAATATAAACTTCATGTAAACTGTGAGCACTGCAGAACTGGTTCAATTCATGATGCACTTTGTTAAATATTAGGGTTTTATCATAGTCTGCAGTGAAGTTACGCACCATATCTAGAACTGAAAAACAAAGAAAAGTATTTTAAAATATGAACTTGCTATATATAATCAAATTCTCTCAATGAAACCGCAAATATAATTTTGAGAACTTTGATATTTATTAGGCGCGTCGTCGCCCACAAGATCACACAACGCAAGACATGCCACATCAAGTTTTCTTTATAAACAATGCCCCTATACCTATGTATGCCCACATAGAAGAATCGCAGCATGGGCGAGGCGAAGGCGCAGTAAGGACATGGAGCGCGCTCCTAATGCGCCTCCACCGCCAAATTGTCATTAAAAAAATGGGTTTCAAATATGTATGTGCCCAAAATCTTCGCTCTATTTAAATTAATTATTTGTACAAGTCCAAATACGTCTTATCTTCTGACAACGACATTGGATTTGGATGAACTAGAATGTGCTAATGAAGCACAGCCACCCACGCCTCGACTCTACACATAGGCTATACTTCGACACCGCCACGACCCCGCCCCGACGTCGCCTCAACTTACAAGTGAGCGACGCGCCTTAAAGAGAATCTTCTAGTAACTATACCTACCACTAACTGGCTCCAATTTGTTCACAACTTCAATACGCTCAAAGTATATCATGACACCACCACTAGTACCACATGGTACATTCTTCACCTCGTCAGTTTGCAGTGTAGTCTGGAAAAGAAATACAAATAACAACTAAAAAATATTAACAAATTACTAACAATTGACAACTGACATCATGTCATAATCAATAATTAAATTGCTATTATGAAAAGAGGTATTAAAAAATAATTGAATGAATTTCAAAGAATTCATAACTATTGCCAATTATAAAATGGTCATAAATTATTACATGCCCAAAGTTTCTTGCACTTCAAGGGTATGTTCTCCTTATAGGTTGCACTGTAACTAAGGTTGAAATAGAATACAAAAGAGAATAGTCAAAACTTCATAATGTTGTCATGTAAATCTAAACTGATTGTAAGTTCAACTTTAATATTGTTCTTAGGCAAATGAACAAAGCCAACAATAATTCTCAATTACTACAAACAAAATTGAACTAACTACCTATTAGTAAATTAACCTTATTTAACCCACATACCTCAAAGTAATCTTTCAATTGATAAGCCATTACTGCTGTTTTCAGTGTCCCATTTTTACACATTGGATGATAAAGTACTGAAATAAATTTACCTGTATTGCTTTATATGATGTTAGTAGTGGGATCATCATATGAAAGCCGGGCTGGCTTGTCACTGGGAGCAATGCCCCTCCCTGTAAAGCAAAACAAATTAACAACACCATCAGTCTTCATAATAATAGATCTATACATGTTGCTGTACCCTTAAATAAACTTTTAACAATTTGAATTCCTTGTGCCTATCATATATATCCTATATTTATAGTTCAAAATAACTTTGTAGTATTCTATACTGTAAGATTCTTAGGTAAATAGGCTATAAAATACTGGCAAAATGCCAAATTCACTTTCTAAATTTATATACACCAGATCTGTACACCTTTTTTTAATACAAACTAAACAATTCTATACTTTGTGTGATGCTTACTTACTCGGTAATACACTCCTACATGGCCCTCCTCGACTTTGTGCAAGGAGAAGTGCACAGTGACCCCAACTGCCAGTATCACTAAAGCCAAAACTGACGACTGATCCGCCATACCCGGACTGCGGAAATAACACGGGTTAAAAACATAATTAAATAATAGAAACCGCAACTACTTTAATAATTACAGACAGTTCACCTCCACAAATCCAAGTGAACACTCACGATTAGCGGTATGATGAATGAATAATATTTTTTTATATTATACACGAGATGTTTTATCTTTGTTTATTAAATTTTAGGTTTTATCACGAGCCGGTCGATAAATATACCAACCAGCTTTATGAGCGTTTCTATCACTAAACCTAACAATTTCGCAGAAATACCATTACTGGATGACAATGACATTACATATTGATTTGACAGTGACAAATATTATTACGTTCAGAAAATTTCATAATCATGACTATATTCCTCCTACTAAATACAACAAAAAAAAAACAACGGTTCTTCTAAAGAGTTGTTTTTAATATGTAGGTACATTATGTAAACAAAATGCCTTGCATGCCTGTTATAAGGAATTTGTCTCGAACGTTTACTGCGGATACAAGAAATTATAATTAGGCAAAATGGAGCACGGATCTTAAAAAAATACGGATATAACCTTGGCTTGTCATAAGCGAACCATAGATTACGCATACACACACGCAGCGTACTGGCGCCGAGTGGACGAGTTTTAAAATTTGTATCAGGGATTTGTATGCGTTTAGCTCGTGTATTTCAAGCGAAATTGGATGACTAGGCATGCTTCTCACATGTCGTACGCAACTCTACGTCCTTATTTTTTTAAGATCCCTGGTATGGAGTAGGTTTATAGCTTAGTATATAGCACATAGTACTTTGGTTTAGATGCAGGCAGACAATGCGGTCACAGTACGACGGAAACTAAAACAAAATAACTTTTGTATATACATTTATTGCTGTTAGGACGTTGTTTCTTCAACGGCAGTAATGTAACATTTTCCTTCGGCATGTATCGCATCCAGCACACTGCTCATAGTAGATTTCAACTCTCGGTACTCTTCGAGGGCCTTAGCACATAGTTCTCCTTCTGGAGAATTGCCTGGTTCTATGAATAGCATTTCCAAAGATCGTTTCAAATATTTTTCGGCAGACATTAATTCATCCTGTAAACACACGTAATTTCAAATAAAACCTAGAACCGAATTACAGCTAGATAGGTACTTTATATTGTACTCTTACCATATAGGCAGAACCTGTTATTTCTCGTCCATCAAAGAGCTTCTTCGCTAACTGGACCATTGCTGCATGTAGTTCATACAGTGTGATTGCTGTAGAAATAATTGTTTAATTAGTAAAGTCCATCTCAACTGTAAACTGTAAGTTTTTGGTAACAATTTTGTTAGTTTTGTTACCCAACAACATTTTAATGTAAAAATACCTACAAATACAGCTTAATAAACAAAAATTCAAGCGAAATACGACATCTACTGACTTACGCCGAGTTTCATAAGGTGGGTACCTTAATAAAATAGAGTATATTAAAAGCTACTTTCATACCTTTAGCCCTAGATATTCCAGGACAAAGCGTTTCAAGTACCAGCAGCAGTTCTTTGCACAACTCCATTTTACGTCTCATAAGTCTCTTGGTAGGGCGGGGCTCCCTGTTAATGGTGTCTCTCAACACTCCAGCGAGTCGTTGTTTTGCTTCTAACAACAAGTAATGGTTAGGAGCAAGCACCAGTGATATATTCCTGATGTATTCCTCTAGCTCTTTTTCATCCTTCTTGTCTGCAACAAAACAGAAAGCTTTTATATTCCTAAATGGATTGGATTGGATAATTGATAAATATAAATTGAAGAACGGTATTTTCAAAATGTATAATATTATATTTTATTCCTGTGAGCATCGCAAGGGATGACTAGCTGTCTATTATTCATTTCATCACAGTCATTTAACATATAATTCATAAAAAACTTTGTGCAATGTCCACTAATTTTCATGCCAACTTTACCACGAGACACGGTAGAGTAATTATCCTCTGTGTTATGTGCGATTCGAGATATATTTAGCACTGGGTCGCATACATATATGTGTTATGTACTTGTTTTACGAAACTTCAATTTACTTACTTATTACTCCAAACTTATCAGTGCAACACTGAACCTTAAAGCCAATATTTGTTTCCGCGAAGGTTTTCTTGCAATTATTACATGTCCACTCTTCAGAGGTAATTTTGGAGACATAGCCGGCTTTGCATTCAGTGCAAATTACGGAACTCATATAAGTGCCCTTCTCTGTGACATCCGAACATCTGTCGCAGGTACATTTGAAGTACTTGCCAATCATTAAGTGCTGCCGGCGTATGGAGGTACCCTGATGAA
Organism: Xylocampa areola; assembly: GCA_935421205.1. NCBI lineage: Eukaryota > Metazoa > Arthropoda > Insecta > Lepidoptera > Noctuidae > Xylocampa > Xylocampa areola. The sequence goes on from OW285215.1 coordinate 13,392,455, forward strand.
AAAGAAGTTTGTTGAGATTTTAGTATTGACGAAATAACCCCAAGGTAGCTGCAACAATTATCATGCTACGGCATTACCTTAGATTATAGGTAGGACCATAAAGAGAGTCATGTAGATATGTTATCAGGTCTAAATTCTCAACACACAGTTTCTAATCATTTCCGTTCCGATGACATCCGTTATTACTGCAGCCATTACCAGACTTTCCTACAATCCCCTTGCAATTGATCTCGATGTGTCCTGTAGGACTTAATTTGTCTTAGTTTACCTATCATATCAGTCAAAGTTGGCAACGCAAATTCAAACCATCACGCTATCCATTACGTTACATTTAGGGTAGGCAGAGTATTTTAAATTATCATAATTTATTAGCTTAGGTAATTATAATTAGGTATTACAATAGTCATGTACACCTGTTCGTTAGTTATGTAATACGCATATACACCAACGTTATCATAAGTTCTATTTTTAGGATCGGTTTTTACTATAGTCTCAAGAATTTTACCGTTTATGTTATAAAATAAACGATGCGACTTGACCTCAAGTGTGTGCTCAGAGGTTGAAGGGCAGTATGGGAAGGAACCGAGGGGCTCAACCGAACCAACCTTTTTGTTGCTATCGAAGGCAGTAGGTCGTGGATCCCATCAACCACTGGACGCCGTTGACGCCCTTTAGCATAAAATCATGTATTATTTCTCTTTCCTGTCGTCTAGCACTTACCTTCAAAGGATCAGTATAATTATAAAAAATCGGCTCTCCCTTCTTAATATCTCTGCTGGCATGACACACAAGTAGGTTATTGTCGTTTATAGACATGTGTGTGTTTCCAACACAGTCATGAGCTAATAGAGCTGCTTTTAGATAAACCCCACGTAAAACCTCGGCGTACCCGATGGCTGGGACAGGCGGACCCCGGACTTCGAAACTGTTGACGTCTATAGCCGCGCAGATCTGTTGGATCAAGTTTGCGTCCGGTATGTCGTCGATGATACTCAGTGATTGGATGAACTGGAATAACAAGAAGTTTCGCAATGGTGATGATATGAGATATCATGATTTTATTAAGTAAGCAGTTTTTTTACCATACCACCTAAAAAGGAACGTTATTGGATCAAAGAATTTAAGTTGCTTAGTTCTAATTTGTTTGTTACACGTTAACGGATGCTGATAAAGTATTTTCACCTTAACAGTGTTTTCTGAATATTCCCAAACACTGGTGCCTTTCCTTTTGTCCAAATGAGTTTCCAACTGCATGAACTCATTCCAAGCCTTGGCATCGACTGTTTTCTTCATGAAAGCGCGAAGAACCAGTAACGATCCCACATTTTGCACCATCGTCATGGGATGCAAACCATTACTGAGCTTGACACTCCTGAAGAAGTCGCATTCTCTTTCGCTGTGCCATTCTGAAAAAATGAGATGACCCGTTATGTATGTGCAGGTTTAAGTACCTATCCGTTACTGTTAGGAGTGATGCTAAACTTATAGGCTCTTACAAACGAACGGCGGATGCTGTCAACGCTCACACGATTGACGGCTGCCGTCTGCAGTGTCGTTAGTCTGTAGGTAAGAGCCCTAAGAGCCTGTCGCTGCAATCTAGTGGCTAAGCAACCGAAAACGGTTAGTATAAATCTATATAGTTATAGGAAAATACACGAGACCAATTATATAGGGACATTATACAAATTTTCGTATCAAAAGTTTTGATTAGAGTGTGGTAATCTAAAACAAGGCACTTGGGCATAAGTGTAAATAATTGCACTTCCTAGCCTAACCGCTGTTTCGGCACAGCTAGCTTCGTTCACTCGGCTCGTGCATTATGTGGCTACAATTCCTGGTTTTCTTTTAACCTATCCGAGAATACCACGAAACTTTCGACCATATTTTCACAAAGCACCTTTGCTACCAACTAATACCAGCTGTCGAATTCGATAATTTCATTCCCCTCGGCTGCAGCTGGAATATAGTTAGTTTAGTTAATATAATATATATATATATATACCTTTACACGAGCAATTCTTGTATATATATAATCTGAATCTCGGAAACGGCTCCAACGATTTTCACGAAATCTTGTATGCAGGTCCCCCTGCATACAAAATCGGGGGCGATAAATCGACCTAGCTAGGTTTCATTTTTAATAAACGTCGTTTAAGAAAAAATGAAGAATCAGGTCATCTAGGTACTATATAATAATCTCATAAACAATCTAGGATCTAGAATTGATACTACTCTTCAAGCTGATGATACTCTTGAGCTTTGTATGAATCAAGAGGCGACATAACATTTTAAGAATCAATGACACGATCTATGTTAAAAGGATACAAGCTATAAGCGTAACCCGAGCGTATATAGGTGTTATTTACTATACTCAACTGCACAGCGGTGATATATGTACTACGTCTTCAAAGAAACGATGTTTGCGTCTGGGATGGACCTATTTTTGTCATCGGGGTAGACTTAATCTTAGATTTATTATATTTATCTGTTCTGTATAAGAGAATTGGTTATTTGTTTTTAACCGACGATTAGGAGGTTCTCAATTGACGCGTTTTTTTTAAGTATTATTTACCACGCATAGCTTTTTACAGAGTAGTCAGATTTTGATGATTCTTTTTTTATTGGATAGAGGATACTTCCAAGTTGGTCCCATAATTTTACCCATAAACCCTTATGGATAATATAATGTGAATAATAATAATAAATGTGGATAATAGGAAAAATAGGGAATTATTGATTGTTCACAAGTCAACCGATTCTGTTGAACTTTGCATACGTTATGTTTTTTGATGACACTACCACATAATGGAAACCTGCAGTTAATATGTGATGATGGAGACGAAAGATAGTCGACGGAACTCCTCCACGGTTTACAGCAAACTAATTCGTGTTTGAGCTTATTTCATTTATCTTGATGAGAACTTTAGACCTCTTAATATTTTTTTTGTTTTCTAGTGTTTCCTATAGAACAAGGCCGGGCAGTGTGGGATTTTTACCTCACTAAAACCCACCCGGTGACCCCGGTGGTCACCATCAGCACATGGAGGGAGGCACTGGGTCCTCTTAATAGACCAGCTCCAGGAACCCCGCCGTGCAACACCCATTAGGGCACATCCCTAGGAGAGAACTTTAGACCAAGCTATATTTTGAAGATTATAGCTACAACAAAATAAATCATTTTCACCAAAAAAAATAACGCTAAAATAGGAAACTGAAAAATGGTGGAAACTTAAAATTATAATCAAATGCATCAAGGAATTGAAAATTTGTTACACTTAGTTATTTTTCACATTTCAGTTTCTTTTTTCGGCGGATCAGTTCTTTGTGAAAAACGTTTTCTTCTAAAATACATTATATGGTCTAAGTACTTACTTTTATGTAGAAGTTTGGGGCACCCTTCTCCGGGACATACCGGAGCCACCGCACAGTTTTTACAGACCACAAACTTGCTCATCAAAGGCAGATAGCAGTTGAAACATACGAGCGAAGTATCGCTACTAGGACCCAGGACAAACGGCTCGTCTGCAAATATTTTTTCACCAGCCTTCAGATCTTTCGCAGCTACTAGGTATCTACAAGATGTTTATAGGATGTTATAGATAATTTTACTAACTATGCATCATAAAAACATTACCCAAGCTCTGTGACAGGCGGGTAATAAAAACTTTATGAACGTGTTTTCAAGACGCATCGCTTGCATCATGTTTGAATTCGAACGTACACTTGCAGTTTCGACTCCTTCCAGATTATACTACTTACTACGCTATATACGTCACACAACCGTATCGTCTTTATTACGCATACATCACGCCATGAAACTTATGGGGATGGACAGAAACTACAAACTGCCACCTTACTACTTTAGTTTCACCCGCATTCATTATATTTTCAGACACGACTACCGATTCTGACCCATTTTCACTACTGTACCTATATGCAGACAAAAAAAAGGAGATATTTAATGTCCTCCTTTTAGATCCCGCTACTCGTAACCAAATCACAATATTCTATTAACTACTACTCGTATTGTTGTTATGTCATACAACATATCGGCCTAAATAAATCGCAACTATTGTCTTGCCAGGACATCCGGAATTTAGACAAACAATTAAGTCAATAGAGTTCTAAAGCAATTTTAGATCAGAACACACATTTAAGAGTTAATAGTGAGAAGAAAATTAAATAAATAAAATGCCGAATATAGAGTTGTTAGATAAAATATGGTCACATAACTGCTTTATCTACCAACACACCTGCCGAGTTTGTCAGAGGTCTGCATTTCGTATCGTGCGTACTGTGGTGCGGTCATTTTGCAGTTCAGACAATGTAACGCCAGGTAAACCAACCGGTAACCACACACGGCCGCGAGTTACTGAACACTCGCCGTATTTATAGCAGCGTGAGCTATTTATAGAACTATTTCTCTTCCCAAGGCGCGAAATAGTGACAATCGATGCTTTGATTTCGTACAGAATTGCTATTGTTTTATGTCTGCGCTAAGAATGTGTTAATTGCTCTATTAATGTAGTACTTTTTGTGTGATGTTTGTTTTGATTTGAATGCTAATGATGTACCTATTAAATTGATTTATAAAGTCAAACGTCAATGAAAGGCATTTGTAGAAAGAAACATAGCATTTTATTATTACTATTTACAGAAATGTCTACCTTATTTGAAGGTATGACTAGTAAAATATATTATTTACAACAACAATTATGTACATGTCTACAAAACAATGTATAAAAATCTGACAATCACTTAAAATAATATACACTTTTATTCCATTCTTTAGATGGATGTTATAAACGCCCATAATTTCATATCATGAATAAATCACAAATATTATATTTACAACAGTCTTCTTGAAGCGATACAAATGGCCTAGTTTAACTTATTTACATTTAACAATTAATCTATTGCTAAATTGCATTCATCACATGAATATAAGGAAAATATTTTTTACAATACGGAATCATACCATAATGTTTGTTATCACTATAGGTAGTCACTACAGAGATGCTATCTTATTATTTACAATAACTTTTCTCTAATGGCACTTGTAGTCAATCATACGCTACGCTTGACCCTGAAATGAAAACAAAAACGACAATAACTACGTGAATACAAAAGATATAATTACAAGAGAAAAAAAAACAGCAGTAATTTTATCTGCTAAAACCAATTTCAAAAATCTGCATTGCACGGCTCCACATTGCGCTCTCATTTGACCATTGTATAAAGAACCTTAGAGAAATATATTTTTTATACACACCTCATCGAGCACAGAGAGCGAGGTAGACTGGTGCGAGGCGCTGATGATATCCTGCAGGCAGCGCGCGAACTCCTCGATGACGTCACGCATGGGGTCGGGCTCTGCCCTGACGTCACTGTCGGGCGCTCCGCTCTCTACTGCGGCTGCTAGCAGACACTGGCATACTGCCTCTATCACCTCTGACGTCATGAAACTGCATGGTTGTCTGTGGAAAATATCGTTAAGTGAGTTATAGTTTACTTTACGCCGCTTCTTGGGAGTCCTGAATTTAACATGTAAAGCTGCACTGGCGAGGCGAGGCGAGACAAGATGATTGTAAGACGAGATATATGGTAAGACAAAACGAAGCGAAAATTTAAATCTCGCTGACCTATTTCCAACAAAACTTGCCATTACTAACTGGTGCGAGCCATCGCAAGCCAGTACGAGTTTGCTCGTATTACCAATTGCTTATCTATATTTCTTATTAGTGTCATGACTACTACTGAAAAAGTGGGTCACACAATTTCGTCAAAGATCATCTTTACTGCAGAAGGCAGCGACTAAAGCGAAACATTTTCTATTTCTCCACTAGACTTAACATCACTATCAGTTCCACGATTCGTTTGCCACCTGGATTCAATTGTTTTTCAAACTTTCATTCCAAATTCATAATATATATTTCCGTAGTGTCTGGAATCCAATCCAAATCATCCAATATTTTTTATAAAAATCTAACATAGAAGGAATCTAATAATTGGGGGTTTTATTTTTTTAGCAAATCTACTCATTATCGTGAGTTCACAATATTTGTATACGTACTTGACTTGACCAACAGGCGGCGGTCGGAACATAGGATCAGAGAGTTTGTCTCGAAGCCGCATGGCGTCACGTCGTCGTTCTAACGTCTCCTCCACGTTGCGGCAGCCGACACACTTGCACATCGTCGTACATGCTATCTTTGCCTGTATAAAAAAAACATCGTGTTCAGGATCTGAACTACATAGTGGTGTACAGTAGGCCGACGTCAGTGGTAACACATTGACCTTGAGCTGACATACAGTAGCAGGAAGTTCCAATAGTATGCCAGGCTAACTTATAATGGTTTTGTTACCACAGACTGGCAGCCCACCGTACTTATATCTTCACGAGCTAGTGCCCGACTTCATCTGCGTAGAATAATTACTTCGAGTATCAACATCCTTCTCATAGTCAAATCTATCTCTATACCAAAATTCATCAAAATTTGTTCAGCAGTTTAGGCGTGAAAAAGTAATAAACAGAAAGAGTTACTTCCGCATTTATAAAATTAGTCTGGATTGGTTCCTATGTACTACACTTACAAGAATATCGTAATAAAAACACATTTAATGAATATGCCAAAACGAATACTAATATCACATAAAATAAGATTACACAAATATAATCCTATTATAAATCGTATTTACCTCATAACATTCACAGTAGTTTTTGAGACAACCACTCCTTTTGCAGTTACAGCCTTTATTATGCCTCCTTATTATGTCTGGACCTCCACTTTTCGCTTTACCTATCTTCGGCCTGTAGAGGTATAGAAAGTCTCGTCAAATGATAAAGATCTAAAAGCTTTAGTAAATCATTTTTTCAGAAGTTTCGACACAAACTATTTACCATCACATCTAAGAGATGTTTCAATGGTGTGTAAAGCCATTTCAGAGGCCTACAGGCGGTTTAAACTCTGATACTAAGTTGTTCATGAACCACACGATAAGAAAAAGAGACAAACGATAAGTATTTCATATATAAATTACCTGAAAGCATTGGGGTTTCTATCCAGACACGCCCTGATAGCCTTTTGCCGTAGTTCCTCATTTTCCAGGTTATTGTGACAATTGTTACAGTTGCAACGGTTGCAGAACTCGCCGTTCGCGAAGCAATCGCAGTACAATTTGAGACATTGTGACTTCGTACAGTTGCACGCCTTACGAGGCCTGAGGCCTAGGTCGCCCGATACCAGGTCTGCAGACAAAAATACAATTGTAAGTTGTTGAGGTTGGTTATTTTTATACATCTTTTGTACTCAGCATTCTGCATGATGAAGACGTTACAGGTTTTCAATAGGCTTCCAATTTTTGTATGTAATATAATGTGTACAGTTATTAAAAACTTAACCAAACTTTGGAGTAGCACATTTAATGTAAAGAGATTAACGGAGGTCAAAAGCTCATACTTTTGACGTGAACAGATTGTGGAACATACCTAAAGATACAACAAATTAAGATCTATGATAGCCGTTATGGATAGTCGGAGGCCCGAAAGTCTGACAACCAGTCATACCAAGAGATATCGTGTTACCCAGTAACTGAGTTGTGGTGGTCAGATAGGCAGTCGCTCCATGTAAAATACTGGTTTTAAGCTGCATCCGATTTGACTGGAAACCGATCCCAATGTAAATGGGAAAAGGCTAGGCAGAGATACCAAAAGATACAACAATTTGGCGGCCAATGATTACTCGTTTCATGTTTTAAAAGTTGTATACTGTTACTTTTGCCGAATTAAGAAACCTCAATATTACAGAGACAATTACCTAATTTCAACTACATAAATGGAAGCTACAAAAATAATAGAATAACTAGCTGACCCGGCAAACGTTGTTTTGCCATATAAATAATTTCCTAAAACAAGGGTTGATCGTAGAAGGGTGAAAATTGAGGATTGTATGTATTTTTGTATGTTGTATCATAAAAAAATAGAAATTAAAAATTTTGTCTAAAAAATAAAATTAAAAATTTTGGGGTGGACTACCCCTAACATTTAGGGGGATGAAAAATAGATGTTGGCCGATTCTCATAGATACCGGATAAGCACAAAAAATTTCATCAAAATCGGTCAAGCCGTTTCGGAGGAGTATGGCAACGAAAACTGTGACACGAGAATTTTATATATTAGATTAACTAGATCACAAAATATAATACTTATTAATTTCCTTACCACTTTCAGATAGAGCTTGCGACGCTCTTGGCGAAAGATATGGTAATCCTTCTTGGTCCATATTTGAATAGCTGTTGTCATCCTGGAATGAAAAATATTGTTGTCAATAGTTCTTTTAGTTTTCGTCCTCAAACTGACTCATTCTCAGATTAATATTTCAAACACACTAATTCTGGTATTCGTCGTGTCGTCCCCAAAAGACGTATTTAAATATGTAAGAAGAATTCGGGGTAGTGAGCAGCGGTCAAGGTGGCTTAGTGGTCAGAGCGCCTGGGGTATTAATGCGGGAGGTGCAGGTTCGAATGAATCCTGCTCACGGCCATATTTTTCTCACTCATTCACAACTCACTCTCATTTGCTAGCTAAACTAAATGATGGACATCACAATTGTAAAGATAAATCTTTAAAACTAGCTACCGCATGCGTAGCAATTCGCAATTGTGAGCAGAGACAGCTAAGTTGACAGAGCGCCTGGAGTTCACATGGAAGGCGCAGATTCGAATCTTGCCCATAATTACATTTGTATTTTTCTTTCCGCAAAAATGACAATACTTCTGTCTATAATATCTCTATCTCTATAGATTACATAAATTTATATTAATTAAGTACAAGTAGAAGTTGTCAACAATGTTGGCGTTAACGTTCAAGGGTCATTTTTGTCAAAATGGTCTCTAATTTAATGAAGGCACACCAAATCTGCCACTCTTAGTTTTCATTAAGGTACACATACGAAATTCACTAACCGTATCGGTATCGATATTGGTGTAACCGTTGTATAAAAAATTTCATCGGTATTGTATCGGCAAAATCTCGTGTCATCATCATCCATAGTAATACATTTAGAGTAACTTACAGGATCTAGTTAAATATAAATCTGAGGGGGGAGGCTACCGCCAAAAATATCGAGTGTACATCGTCAACTAAAGTAAATACTCACTCTCATCTGGTTATGTTGTTTGCCGTAGCTGGAAGGTATGACGATAAGCGGGTGTTCATCCGAACGGTTACTGCTGTCGTGCTGGTCCATACTGTTCGTGTTCTCATCTTCGATTGGAGTCTGAGAAGGGTACAGAAATCTTTTTAAATATGTATTTGCTTTGGTTTGACTTCGTATACCACTGCGTCCATTTATTGGTATCGCCTGCAAAAACATGCATGCTGTTGACGTCACACGTATTTTCGTGCGTGAATTGTCACTAATGCGAGCCAAACAGAACATGAATATGGGCTTTCATTAATAACATAAATATAAACTAAGAATTTTTGAATAAAGCGAAAAATAGATTGTTAAAGTAACTGAAAATATGGATTAAAATAATTAAATTATTAGAAAAAAATTACATTAGTCTAAGAAAAATCTGAACCCACATACCTCCTGCCTTTCAAAGTCGACTTCGACCTCGTGCATGTCATGCATTCCCTCCTGAGTATCTTCAGCGACAGTATCGGCTATGAGTGCCCGCAAGGCCGCCTTAGACTCCCTCTCATCATCATTAATAGCTGTGTCACGCTCCATGTCCTCAGACACCGTCACTTCAGTGTCTTCATGCATACTACGACTTTCTAGAAGTTCGGATACTTCTTCTAAGTTAGGGTCTCCCATTGGTGACAAGGGGGCGAGCAAACTTTGTGACGAACGCACCGTCGGTGGCTGCTGTTGTTGCTGATAATGGAAACACAATAATTACATTTATTAAGACCTGTTTAACTATGGTTTAGTTAGAGACTCCTGTAACTAAACGATAGTTAAACATTTTAATTATCTCTTTTCTTTTGCAGCAGTTAATTAAATATTAGAAATTATATAAACAATTGAGTTTCAGGATTGAAGGTGCTCTTTATTGGCTGCGTAATCATACTTGCAGCTATAGCTTAGTGATATAACCATTGGACTGGTAAGTAAGTCACAGGTTTGAATTCAATGCGCATTAGACTATTTTAAAACATGTACGTTTATTAATTGAATTATCACTTGTTCGAAACTGTGAAGAAAAACATCATGAGCATGATTTTTCTGATGGTATTTCAGATGGCTTTGATTTATCAAAGACGTACGTACGGGCGCGGGTTTAAGCTATCGACTCAATAGTTTCTCAAGATTAATTTATAGATTTCTCCAGTCAATCGGTGGGTAAAAATAGTTTCTACTTATCGAAGCAAACAATTTAAATTTCCACAGATAATAACCAATGACCGACAATAAGCTTTCCAACTTTATGAACGTTAAAAATTACTGGTATCTGAACACTGGGTGCATCCTACATTCACAATTTTTTTAATCTATAGTATCTGCGCCAGGCGTAAGTATGGAAAGGTTTCATTCCAAATACAATTTCTAAACAAATAGTCTAATTCGGGGCGATTTCACACTTTCAATGACCTCAGTAGTTTATGAAATACAGTTTACAGTAATTTGTAAACGGTGACGTACTGTATGGATTGCGACTATTGGCTAATAAAGAAATTATCTAAGAGAAAGATTTTCATAAAAATATATTAAGATTAAACTTTAGTACTGATGAAGGGACTAAATTAATCATAACAAAACGTAAATATATAACTGTAATTTTACTTTATTCGAACTTTTTACAGGTTAAGGTAGAAATCTTAAAGCTTGGATAATATCATGAATTTCGTCCGTTCCCACTTACCTGAACTTGTGGCGTAGATTTCACGGCGACGGGCGCTATTCGCACTAACTTTTTCTGCGGCTTTGTGGTCACTACACAACAAATACAATACTATGTTAGCGTTTCACCATTTAGGAAACGACGCCAAATAATACTGACAACTGACTTTTATGATTTAAAATTATTCCAAAGTAAGTTCCATGTTTAATATTTTCAAATTAGTTTCAAATAGAGAAACATTTCGTAATTAGAGTTGTGTGTCAATATTATTTGAATTTTTCCGTTTTCCATTTTCCAAAATTAATTATTTTTACAAGTGTCACACAGTGAAAAGTTAAGTGTGGACTTCCTTCATTTACGAGAGATTAAAATGGCTTGCCAATTGAAATAAAATATGTACTCACTATAAATAACGAATCAGTTCTATAAAAGTATTTTTATCTCACCTTTAGTACTTCCAGTTAATACCAATGGAGGTGGTTGCCCACTGATCATTTTCTCTGCTGTCATCTGAATTAGATTACCTGGAACGTTTACTCAATACAGATTCATACAAAACATGTATTAAAACCGCGAAACTAAATATATCGAATACTGTGAGTTCCCAAAAGTCTTTCTTGTTATTTGCTGTATAGCATAAAGCGTTATATTCTACTCCTATGGTTAGTAGTTTACTAGGCAAGGGTGCTTCTAATATCAAAAAAATAATTCATTTTTGATATTAGATTTATTATCTTACCTTTATTGTCGGCCAAAACGAAGCTTTTAGAAGGCACCGCCAACGCAGATGTTTTGGACGCTACCTTCTGCGGTGCGGGGGACGGGTTTGTTATCAGTCGGATGTATTGGATCTACAAGGGAAAACATTATGGTTTGATAACGTATCATTATTGACACTGACAGCGGTGGACATGCTCTATGTTATGTTGCATACTTTATTGTAATGATTAATACACATTTAATCATGGTGAATTAAAAAGGACATTTGTCGTATTATAACTGTGCATGTCTGAAGTTGTACACAAGTACACTGCGCAGTATTCTATTTTACGATACAATCGGCAGGACGCATGCGCGATTTCACAAACTTTTCTATAATACATCTGTCTCGCTCAGGGGCCGAGAACAGTCAGTGCCATTAATGTTTCGCGGTCGTGTTGATTTGCCTAATAAATTTAAATATACCTGCGCGGTTATTTGGAAAGCCTAAAATCAGATATGCATAGTTATATTACGAAAAATGTAACTATGGTTATAACTACGCGCATATTAATGTCAAACAGATTAATTGAAGCGGAAAAGCAAAAAAAAAACAACGTTCCATTAAAACAGTGTCTGTGATCTGTGAATGACACCTGTTTAGTGACTGAGTAGACCAATTCTAGATTGCGGCTCTAGAATTGGTAAAGACGACAGTTGTGAAGTTGTGTGTAAAACGCATCAAAAAGAGTCGAGCTCGGTTCGAAAAGATCAAATTAATATTAATTATAAAGAGAAATATGAATAGAGAATAGGTTTTTTTTAAGCGTGTGTGTTATATATTTATATTTTACTTTTTTCACATTATTGCACCTATTTTTAAGCAAATGGTTGTCAAATCAATCCTACTTACGCCTTTACCAGGTACGTTTATTTGATGCAGTTGTGACCTTTGTCCTTGTATCACGACATTGCCGTCCTTAGATATCTGAGAGAAAACAAAATTAAAGATAAATCTTTGAAAAGCATGCTTAGCGATCTCTAAAGTTAATATATAATAAATAATATTAAATGGAAATAGAATACGGTCGTGAGCAGGACTCGAACCTGCGCCTCCCGTATAAATACTCCAGGAGCTCTGACCACTAAGCCAACAAATTTGTTATAACCAGCATAAATAAAGAATTGAACCTCAAATGACGTAACATCCTCTAACCTCTTTCAATTCGATAATGAGAGATCAAGAGGTGAATAGAAACGACGCCAGTTTCAATTCAGTTATCTGCGCGGGTCACACTTTCACGTCAAGAGGGAATTTCTTTGCAACGAGATATCAGTGGGATAACTCATGAACCTAATACCAATTCCAATATTAAAAAGACACCTTAAAACAACGCGTAATTTTAAAATAAAATTACCTACATTGGTTGCCTAAATTTTAAAGCAAGTCTTCATAATATCCGGAATCTAAATGAGTCAATATTGAGAATTGTTAATTAATTGTTAGACATTTTGGCATTTAAAAGTACGAACTGAAATATTTCCAATGTCAATTAGAATTATTTTCAAGAGTAAGCCCACTGATCTATGTTAGTGGGGAGTGCAAAGTGATCGCGATTATTCGACATCTCTTCCACATCGATGAAAATATATTTTTTAGTGTATTTAACATACCTGTGCAGTTTTGGGCGGAGCAGTGGTCTTCAATATCACGTTTTGGTTTGGATTTGCAGTTATAACAACCTTTTTGGTAGTACCTTTAAAATAAAGAGACAATAATGTATAGATTGAAAGGTTTAGATGAACTATACAGACTGTGGTTTTTCAACACCCGTCATATTGTGTGAAACTATGCAGCAACAACTTATAACTTGTATAGTACAGGAGTGCCCTATTCGTCTCCTAACATCTAAAGTTTATGTCAAAAGTGTTTGGATATTATATGATTATGATCAATAGCACCGCACTATCGGTGGTACGCTTTACGACGCAGTATAGGGAATACAATTGTTTTTTTTCCCTTTTGTTGTGGAATCTTCTAGGCGCATTCAGCACTTTTTGGGTGAACAAAAATCATGGAACTCGCGTCATCGTCATCGCGCGACGATACAATCACAAGTTACTTAGTTTCCACTTCTATCGCGCGTGTTTTTTTTATGATTTATCTATAGTTCTTTAAAGTTATATAAAGTTAAACATATAGATTAAACTAAAGTTATTATATTAAATGGAAAAAGAATAAGGTCGCGAACAGGATTCGAACCTACTAAGAGAACCTACGAGATGACCACTAAGTCATCTCGACCTCTGCTCACCACCGCGAAATCTTCTTCCATATTTTAACACGTCTTATGGCGACGTTATTGCTATCAATTCAGTCCCTATACGGGTGACCGAACCGACACGACTAACTTTGCAGTTACTACAATATTAAAAACTTAATCCAATAAAATTAATTATATACCTTGCGTTGTCATAGGTATCATTTTAGGAGTCGGCGATTTTATCGCTATTATTTGTTTCTTAGTAAATTTCACTCCCTGTTTTGTTGGAGACGCCATTAATACCTGCAATTTAAAAAGAATTATACGTTAGTTTTATAAATTCAAAAACAACAACGTTTTCCTTTGTTTTGAAACGAAACATTAATTGATGCATTAAACTGTGACACAACAAAATTCCTTTGGTAGAGTCAACAAAAATATGTTGGCGTATCGCCAATATTCTCGAAATGTCAGGAAACTTTCAACAAAACAAGAAGTGCATAAGATTGTTATATTTTGGGTTTGTTAACAAAACAAAGGGTATCGGGTGTTGGCGCATTCGTATAATTCCCTCAAAACATGTGTTCGACGAATGAGTAAACATTGACCCTGCAGAGGTTTTATCTTGATAAAAAACATTGTGTTTGTAGTTGTAGTAGACTGCAACTACAAACGAAAATTGTATCAAAATGTGTCAATATTGAGTTCAACATGTAACTAAACTAACTTACTAACATGCACACTCTGAATAATATAGCCAAAGTCAATTGTTATTTTCAGCTATACAATAAAAAATACTCCGAACTTGGTTTATTTCAACTTTGTTAGATATAATAACTGGAATAAATAAGCCCGACTCGACTGGCGAGTGTCCTGGGTTCAATTTCCTGGTGGAGCAGTGTTATAGATTTTTCCGTAAGAAAATTCTCAGTAGCAGCTCGGAGTTTGGAATTGTGCGTGATTGTTGGCAATAAACTCATCACCTTAAATTGATTGCCTCTGCTTATCTCTGTTTATACAGGTGCGATGATATGCATATTATAAATACAGCTCACCTTACTAGAGCCTATAGAGATGGGCACAGTTTTCTGTTGCATGACGTATCTTGTCTGCGCAGTCGAGCTCGCTGATGACGTCACCAGCTTCGTGATCACTGCCGACTGACCAAGATCTGCATTAGGCTGACCTGTAGAAGTTAAATGTACAATAGATGTTAATAAAAAAAAAGTATTTTATCACTGAAATATCTAAATGAAAAAAATGGGTGCAAATCTCGCATTAATCAATCTACCTTGTCTTTTCCCAATTACATTGGGTTCGGCATACAGTCAAACCGGATGCAGCCTAGTACCTGTATTTCACATGGAGCGACTGCCTATCTGACCTCCACAACCCAGTTACTGGGTAACACGATATCTTGTGGTATGACTGTTTGTCAGACTTTCAGGCCTCTCGACTACCCGTAACGGCAATCATAGATCTTATTTTGACAACCGGCACCGACGGTTTAGCGTGCTCTCCGAGGCACGGAGGGGTCTAGGTTTGAAATTATGGTCACCCATCCACAGCCCGACGGCGGTATACACAGCTTAACCTCGATCGATCGATCTGTACGACTGTTACTTAGTCCCTAGTCTCTCGTGGGAGCTTACATGCACAAACAATATTCTTAAAAATTATACAAATATTTCTTCCGTGCGGTAATCAAACCCGCGGCATGCATTTTGTTGTGTTGCTTAGATTTTTTATAAAATCCCGCCGTTGAATTAAGTGTGCATTAGAAGAATATGATTATAACGTTATACATTTTTGTAGAAATAAAAATACGTTTTATAGGGATACTAGCTAGTGCCCGCGACTTCATCTGCGTGACAAGAGGTAGCATATATCTTTCTCCAAGGTGAAATCTACCTCCTTGCCAAATTTCATTACTATCCGTTCAGCCGTTTAGTCGTGAAAAAGTAACAAACAAACAGAGCTACTTTCACATTTATAATATTATGTAAGGATCGTAGCAGGCTGCGTTCTGTAGTTTCTGCCGACCCTCATGGGTAAAATTTTACTGAGGCTGACAGTATCAACTGCCACTTTGAACTAGTAAGCGAAAATAGACCTTGTCATTTTGTTGTGTAAGCGAAATTCAAAATTTATGATGGCAAAGCAATTGTATGGCCCACATACAAACAATTCTCATTAAATAGCACCATTAAATATGAAATTTAGTAACATATAATTACCTTGTACAATTACTTTGGCCAGTACAGGCTTCTGGGTGTTGCTGCCACCAACATTTTTAATCAGTTCAGCCTGTAAACACAATACTTGTCAATATTTTAATGGTAGTTTTTGTTGATTACGTCACCACATAATAAAATGTGGAAGAATTTGGAGTAGGGAGCAGAGATCGAGATGGCTTCGTTAATAGCTCACGAAGTTTATATTAGTACATAATGATACAATACAACTGGGCTAAGTTGTTCATTATACTTGAGGCTGGATTGCATCCCAAGCTGTCGGCGAGAGCGTTGTCCATACCCGAGAGTGTATAGTATAAAGCTCACAACCCAGTCGTAAAATTTTAACTAAAAAGCACGCATGTGTTGCTGCATTATTATGAAACTAAAAGTAGTACAATAAGAGCCACTTTCTTAAAAAGTACTTTTCAACACACTCGTTCGTAAAGTGGCAGTTCTCTGCACCGCGTTTAGGCAGCTATTTTAGGCACTCGGCTGCAATCGAGCCTCGAGTATGGTGATCAACCTTAGCTAACTTTTATCATAATGTAATATTATTTAAAATTACCTGATCACTATTTGTTCGCACATATTGCACCGAAGACATCCCCGAGCTGGACGTAACTAGTTTGATCTTCTGACCACCAGAGCCAGTTGGTACCATTACAAGTTGTTTCCCGATTTGAGCTAAAAATTATAATAAACGCATTATTAGTTTGACAAGGAAGTAAATTATTTATACTGGCTGACAGCAGTGTATTACCACTGTGATTTGCACATGGCGGAGTTTTACGTATATAATATGATACTGCATAGTTTACATCACATTGCTTGGAGCCCACGTATATAGCAGTACGTAAATTGTTCGGGACACGACAAAATTTGAGATAGATTCTTAGACAGATTTAAGTCGAAATTGAATAACTATAATTCGGCCTTACACATATACATTACTCTGATAATGCCTTCAAAAGTGTCTTCAAAAGATCTATTTACAGAATCACTTATCAATTATGGTCTGCTCTTCTACAAGCAACACGAAACTTCACTCTGTGATGGACACTGCACGGTCTAGCACCTCCTAATGATGCCCCGTTGTGGGGAGGGGGCGGGGGGGTTTAGCCCGTCTAGTGTAGTTGCAATTTTTACTACTACTTCGACTACCCTCTATATGTGGAAGTAACCAAATATTATATTTATTTGTATCCATCATAATGTACTTCCCCAAGGTAACGCCTGAATCTAATATTACACGAAAATTTACTATTTCAATGATTTCACCGACCAACCACAAATACTTACTCAACAAAGTGTTCCCAGCTTTCGTGCCGCTTTGTAACACGCTAGCTAAGGACATTTTCTTGACGAGACTAGCGGATTTGTTAGTGACGAGCGCGACAGGCTTTGGAGCGATCGCGTACTGCTTGTAGCTCGCTGACGAGGTGGGGACTAACTTTGGAAGCTTGGGGGCTATTGCCACCTGCCGCGGTGGGTTATTTGACACTGCCGTCTCGTTTTTTCGGCGAGGTACCGAGTTTGCAGCCTGAAAATATGAAATTTTTTGTTAGTTGTATTTCGATACTTCTTGCCAGCAATAATTTTTATTTAGATTTATGTTATATTAAATAATACATTTATATTATAATTATTAGTAATATAAATTTATACTCATTATTTATTAATTAGGTACAATACAAAGTCTAATTAATATTCATTGGAGATTGCTGTAATTATGCCAGGTAAAACTGCCACATTGGTGTAATGGTCGCAGACGCTTCTGCTTGGTATGAGATGTGTTCGATTCCCGGGACTGGGTTTCTTTTCGGGAATCCCAATAGAAGCTCAGAGTTTGGAATTGTACCCGACAGATAGCAATAGCCTCACCACATGCGACTAAATAATGGTATTGTCGAAATTCGGGTGGATGACAGTATCTCTCTCCCTTCGAGGAGTACAGGCGTTTTATGTAAAATGGCGAACGAAATTGTGAATAGCTCAGCTTTTTTACCCTTACATTCAATTAAAGATAAATCTTTGAAAAGCATTAACGCATGCTTTGCGAACTCTAAAGATATGAATATATATTATAACTTACATTCAAGTCATCATGCATGAATTATTTATATTAATAAAATAATATAATCACCTTAACTGCAATATATTTAGGTTTTGTATGTGTAATAGCTCCCTGAGCAACAGTTTGAGGTACATCTGCATCAAACTGCAAGTCTGTCATTGAGTCCCCGTGTGTTGATATTGTATTCAGTTCCTGTAATAAAAACACATATGTTTCAACAAGCAATATACACCAGTAAGTAGTGGACAAACTTGTAGTAATGAATAATATTTTAAGTCTTTGTTTTACAGAAAGGTACTTAAAAATTAATATATGCGAACAGGCTACACTATAGCTCGGCTAAGAAAGCCATGTCTTACCCGGACATTGCTGAATGAGAGTCAAAATGAATGTGGAAGGTCCAGAATTGGACTGCACTGGGTGGGTCGCGAAGGCCACGCATTACATTTCTCGCTGCTTATCCACTCAAAGGCGAGAGTAGGTACACGGTGGAGATTTTACTGGGTGCGAGACCCACATAACCACACTGCCTCCCCAGGTGGTGTGGCATGAGTCAAGCATTTTCTATGCCAAAAAGAAAAGGAGAGCCATGTCACGGTTTGACAGGGACCGCGGGTTCGCGTCCTGTTCGTGTATAGTACATTTTAATGTTTCCTTGGTAAAAAATCATTTTTGATTAGATTTACGGGCCCCCTTCCTAAGCTACAGATTGTGGGTACAATAATTATGTACTTAATACATTACTTCTGCAAGCAAGAGCAAATTCATTTGATGGTCTGAAATTGCCAACCAGCTATGAGAACATGGTGATCAATACTCAGGCCCTTACCAGTTGTGGGACGGTTATAAACAGATTATATAAGAACATGTGATAATGCAAAAATACAAGGTTGAATTTAGCATACATACATTTGCCTCATCCAATCCACTTGTTTCTGGTACAGTTTCATCTTGAACTGAATACTCTTCTAATGTGTACTGGTCACTCATAAAATCTGAAACTAATGAAAAAGTGTATTTTATTTTGACAACAGTATTTTATCAATACAAACAAATAAAACTGAAATGTCTCTTTGTAATTCTTTATTCAATACAAATCAATAAAATTGAAGTGTCTATTTGTAACGTCAAAATAATAGTTTTTAAGCTCATACAGTTATTTGCACTATACATATAGCCTAGAAATCAGTTTTAAAATTTTTTGACTGTCAATTCTGGTTTATATTCAAAACGGCTGGACCGATTCTGTTAAGGATACCTGGCAGGTAGCTGACTATATAAGGAGTAAAGGCTAATTATAATATGATTATATGCAGGTGACCCTGCACAGCTAGTATGTTAATATAACTGCCTCTTATAATTCAGGGAAACCAAGAACAAGACTGATACATAAATTACAATAGTTTGATAAAAATTTTCAAACTACACTCTTATAAAAGTAAAGAAAATTACCAATTATTTCTTCACTTCCAGTATCCATGAGCATCTGTTGCTCCTCAATGTTCTCAAATTCCATTGGTATATCAGGTTCATGACCAGTTGTCTGAAGGGAGATATCTTCCTGACTCACTACTACACCAGAGTGGTCAAAATCCATCTGCAAATGAATAAAAACATGACTTTTTAACTTCTCTTTCTCTTTTCTTTGATTTAGAGCCCATCCATTGGATTTAAAATACACCCAAACAAAAAAAAGTTATTTAACCATAATGTTTGTGATATCAGCTTCATGCAAAACTAACCAGATTTCTTTACTACAGTTTAAGAACTTTCACAGTGTCTTTTTCAACCTTCATATTGGCCAAATCATTCAGTAACAATGGAGCCATAAACTATAAATTGGAATTGGAACCAGATTTCTTTAGATATGGACATATCTACACCTTTTTTTATGTACTAGCACCAGATTTGTTGATTTAAATTGTATTTTATTTATATAAATTAGACTTTTGTAAATGTTTCCAGGCCTTGATACTGAAAGTGAGACTCCTTGACATGCCTCATATTGGTCGGAAATTTTGCTCACTGAAGACAACTATTGATAACTAGATTTTGCAATTGGTTTTAAAATGTAAGGTTTTAAAATATGGCAGGCATGCTTTTTAATTAATTTCATCTTGTTCTCTTCCATTCTTCCATATCAGCCGTCACTATATTCTTCACTCCCTTTTCATTTGTCCCTCAAACAATCCGTTCATATTTTAACCCCCCTCAACATTCCTAGTCATCCCTCCTCATCACATGTACTATCACCATCATTGCCGCCGGACCACCATAAAGGTGCTTTTTGTTTATAGTGACTAGCCGCTGAGACCGCCTACCATACCAAGACAAACAATTTTCTCAAAAAAAACCTGTCACTAGTGCAGTTCAGACTTTCTCTAATATGCTTATACCTTACCTTATCCATTCTTGTCACTCCACATCCAATCATTGGCTACATGCAATCTTCTTCCTTCGGTCTTCTTCACAAGCATAAATATGTATTTAAGAATTTAATTTGTATGGGTTATTCTTCGACTTGGATTCTTTGAATCATTTTCGTAGCATTAATATTTTTGTGAAACTAACTTAACCAACATTTTATAACAAAAAACTTGTATAAATAAATTTTTAAATATTTTGAAGTTAGTTTAACAAAAATATTGCCATGAAAATTAATAAAGAATCTAACTTGAAGAATGACCCAAATGCATTTATAATTAGTAAACATAATTTAACTTTTACTATATTTAAGCCACTTGATATACAACTTTAAAAGACAAAATGTTTTGTTGTTTTAAGTTGAACATCATGACAAACAGAAAATGAAGTAGAAAAGAGAGCTGGGCCCGCTTAGGTTTTACCACAGTAGAATATATATTTTTAGCTCACTGGACATCTAGATTCGTCACCAAAGTGAGGGTACACATTCTGCATATTGTTATGGCTTTCTTTGTAGTGAAAATCACAATTGATTTGGATCAAGTAATTTAATTTCAAATCTTTTTACAAATCTGATAAGCTTAAGGTACCAAATCTTTCCGTAATGGAAATTATGGCCTAAATATCTCATTTAGATATCCTGGACATTTGAAAAACAGCTATTTGTCTATACTAAATATAGTTTTAACCAGTTTTGGGTCAGAGAGTCGTTTTAGGTGCAGTAATTTTGTGATCTTTACTAACATGCTTCAGAAATTTCAATTGTGTATTGAATGTCTACAAAGTTACCAATTATTTTTAATAAATGCTGTTTGTCAATTTGATAATCATCAGTGAATGATACCACAAATTATTAATTACAATTATACAATTGTTTAATTAATTTGATTACCTACACTGTGAATAATAAAATAGAAAATAACTACAATGAGTTCAAAATACCATCACAAGTTGCTATTTATGATGGTTTAATCCAGAAATAGTTTTTCGGTTAGAGAATTTACCAAGTTATGTTATTTATGAATGAGAAAGGGAGCCAAAGCTGCTATTTACAGAAGGCTAAATAAAATAAAGTAAACCAAGGAAAATCTTTAAACACTACTTACACTCCCCATAGCACTTTCCAAATTAAGAGAGTCTTCCAAATTGTGTTCCATAATGAAGTTTTAAAACTGAATTTCTTACAGTATTATATAGACACACAGAAAACAGTTCTTAGAACGACACAGGGATAAAATCTTAAACATTTTTGAGTTCAAAAGAGGCCGCCATTTTAAGTTGTCAAATTCCTCCGACAAGCTCCTCGAAGTCTCTCAAGTCGCCACGGTTGAAAACAAATCGACACAAATATATAACAATATTTAACAACAAATCTCTTCCACGCACTCAGTAACTATTACACTTAGATGTAAGACATTGATTAATCTTCGGTTTGTAATGCATGAATTGCGATTAATTCAAACAAATCGTTTGTAAAATGCAATAAAAGTGGGAAATTTTTCAATGGCGCTTCTTTCAATTTTTTGATGTCACATTTAGCCAACCTAATAAAGTAAATTCAACTCGCCATAATTTATATTCGACTACTATTTTACGGCCCCTAAACCTGAACACATTTGATATTCATTTTTAATCAGTTGTTTTAATTGATGCATATTTAAAAGTTAAACTGAATTTGAATACTTATAAATGGATCAGCAAAAATAAGACTAAACGGAAATCGATTCGTTTTTATTGTTGTGTCTCCAATTAACTAAAAGTAAAAGACACGTTCCTGCTCTTAGAGGAGCAAAAGAGCATGGATATAGTGGGATATGTGGGATTGGAGCAGAAGACGAAGCAAGGTTTATCAAGGTTAGGATATTCGATGGGTTTCGAACTTTTGCCTTTACGTTTTTAGCAGGATTAACTACACACAAATAAAGTGGTCTTTTGGCTCAAGCCAAATTCTTAGTACTGCGAATTTCATATTAAAAACATTTATTTATATTTATAAACATATTTTTTTACTAAAAATTGTTTGCCTTCTAACCTTCTAAAAATTTTCTGAGGCATGATGACAAATGTTGAAATATCCTTTTATAATGTAAGTACACGTGTACTATATCCCAAAAACACATTATTTTAGTAATAAACTAAGTTTCAATGCAAATTATTGCATTTTAATCTATCTAATTTGATTTAACCGCGAATACTCTGCTGGGTGTCATGGCGCCGTTTTGATGTCACGCCTCAGCATATTTGACATAAGTTGAAGCCATAATGTACGGCGATGATTGACACTTGACCGAGGCGTGACGTCATTCACTGTGATTGACGTTTCAGTTAACATGGCCGATTGAATCCTTTGTAAATATATTTACCTCTAAAACCATTTATTTTTTGGTTCTTTAATACAAACCATATATGGAGCCCAGAGTTTGTCTAGATTCCGAACAGGGAAGTTAAAATAAGCTTCGTAGCCTTTACAAAGCATTTAACTACAGTGTTGACGTATTACTACGTAGAATTAGGGGATTTTAAGAATGTTCAGTGGACAAAATTCTGGCTTTAGCGAGAAAAAGATTTTTAGCGACTTCTAACGACTTTGAGATATATCAAAATGATACTAGACGAGCGAGCGTATTTGTCAAAACTAGACATATTGATATAATTAATTTGCGTTATGTATCCAATTTCAAATTTCTTCTAATGATATTTTTAAAGTTTTCATTGTGACTTAAGTTTTGCTCTCTCTAGTATCGCTTTATGTATTTATGTACATACAATAGTAGTTAGCGACATTTAGTATATTTTTTGCGATATTTTTTTCGTTTTATCGATTTATTGGAAACAGGCTAGAGACTTTAAATTTTGTGAACGGCAACACTAATTCTGTTTTCTGAAGTTTTCTGATTCTGACTTTTCAGTTTTACTTTTCTGGAGTTTAGGCGGGAAAATGTAAAGTGCACGTTGTCGATTTTATATTGTTTTCCAAAACTTGTGTTTCTCCGAAGTATAATGTGTAATTATGGTGGATAATTAACCATTATGTGTTCATGAAGGTGTACGAGTGTGGGCAAATTGTATAAAATTGAAAATCATGACTTTTTGTGTTCACTCCTAAACTCCATCGAAGACTCAGTAAAATTTCCACCGTTTTACTGGGGCAATAACTGCAATAACTTTTTATACTTGATTAAAAAAAGAAGGAAGTAACTGAAGACGAGGCTTTGGCCTTACTTTTATTCAAGAACACTGAAGACGAGGCGGTATGGTCTAAGACCTTAGCCTGCCCGATTAGGGCGAAGGAAATAAAAAAAATTTACTTTTCTGTCATTAGTGTCATTGTGTTCTTGTCTGTTAAAATATTTACTTTATTGTGGTTATTCTAGTAAAGAAATAATTTAATGCTTTTCAACATGCCTGTAACTTTACAAGGCGTACGACAATATCTAAGTGAATTAAGGAATTCCGGAGGCTTGCATAAAGATCAAGCTGAAAAGTAGGGTTTTTTGTTTGTGTCTATACTTTTATTTATTGAGAATTGTATACACCACTGTCATGTAATTTTAATTACTTATATTGTATTTCTCAAGGTACCGCAATGTTCTTATGGAAATACTGAAAAGTACTGAAACTGAGTTAGCTGAATCTTTAAAAGCATTTGTGGAAGCAAGTATGTATACTTCCTTAATACTTAGAGCGATATTAGCTAAACTTTTAGATAAATTACTAACCCAGCTCACAATGATTAAATATTCTGTATTAACTTTTTGTTATTACTAAACACGTCCAGTAAACCACTGGTCAATTTCAATATTTATATAGGTTATATTTATAGTTATTCAACCTTGACATTGGCAGAATGATTTGTTGTTACAATGTTGTAATCTTCTTTTTTTTATTTCCAGTTGTAAATGAGAATGTGAGTTTAGTGATATCTCGGCAGCTGCTGACTGATGTGAGCACCCACTTGGCTCTGTTGCCAGACCTAGTGTCACAGGAGGTGTCGCACTTTGCACTGGATGTCATACAGCCAAGAGTTATTTCTTTTGAAGAACAGGTATTTATATGCTTTATTAAGCACTCAAACCCAGCGAGGGTTAGATTTAAGTAATAAAATTGAATTGTAGAGCTCCGCTGGAGCCAATTGGTTCCAGATATTTTGCTCTTAATAAACCACCTCTGTTCCTCTATGTATTTATATCATGTTTTTTTTCAGGTTGCTAGTATTAGACAACACTTAGCGGACATTTATGAGAGGAACCAAAATTGGAAAGAAGCTGCCAATGTGCTTGTTGGAATACCATTGGAGACGGGACAAAAGTATGTGTATTTTACTACGATACAACTCCATGATTTATCTAAATAGGGCATTCTCTTACCTTGTGTGTCTTTGAATGTGGCCGTCAAAACATGTTTCAAGCAAACAGCATTCTCTTTGTTTCCTTTACTTCAGGTTCAGTAAACAAGCAAATTTCTGGGGACGATGCTGTCCAAGTCCACTGTGACCCATAATAAACCAATTACATTTCTCTGTCTGAAATTTTGCCTATAATATGCTCGGAAATGGCTTAAAAGATTCAAATTTTTTTTTTTTTGTAATTAAAACCAAAATATTAACTGAAATTATGAGTTTAGAAGATATGAATATAATTATATAGTACCATGCAAAAGTTGCCTGTTGTTTCATATATTCTTAAAGAATTTTCTTTGGTTGGTTACAGGCAATACTCTGTAGATTATAAGCTAGAGACCTACCTGAAGATCGCAAGGCTATACTTGGAGGTAGATGACCCAGTACAGGCTGAGGCATTCGTGAACAGAGCTTCACTTCTACAGGCTGAGACCACTAATGAACAACTGCAGATCTACTATAAAGTCTGCTATGCTAGAGTCTTGGATTACAGAAGGTATTTTAAATGTTTAATGCTTTGACAGCTTAGTTTTATTGCATATTCAGTTGCTGTGACAATACCTACACCGGCCATAGTTGTACAATGGTACAAAATAATTATATGAACACAGATTTTTTTCTATAAATATGACGTGGCAGTGGGTGGAATTTCGAACCCCATGCACGTACCACAGACTTTTAGAAATGTATTAAAACTTGCTTAACTTTGTGAAGGAAAACATCATGAGGAAACCAGCATACCTGGTAGATGTTCTCGATGGTGTGTACCAGTGGTTTTAAACTGTGGCATTAGGTTGTTCATTAACCACAATATGAAGTGGGAGAAATTCACCCATTCAATTTGACAGATCTGATGACAGACTAACTGGGGTAGTCAACCTTTTTATTAATTTAAAATATTCCTGAGATTTTCCTTACTGAAATATTCAATAACACTTTGCCCGACCTGGGAATCGAACCCAAGACCTCACGCTCAGCAGCCGTGCTTGCGACCACTAGACCAACAAGGAGAGTTATTAATTTATAAAAGATTTGTAGTGTAATCAATACTAAAGCATTCTATAATAACATTACCAATGTTTTCATTGTTTGATTTGTTTACTTAGGAAATTCATAGAAGCTGCTCAGAGGTACAATGAGTTGTCATACCGCAACATTATACATGAAGATGAAAGAATGACGTGTCTCAGGAATGCTCTCATCTGTACTGTGTTAGCGTCAGCAGGTAGTATGTAGATATTTATTTACTACATATAATTAATTAGGAAAATAAAGTAAAAAGATACTCTTTACCAATTTTATTAGACATAACATAGCATCGCGCTTGTAGTCCCAGAGCAAGTGGGCAGAGGTGGCAGAGGCAATGTTTCAACCAGATAATCCCAATGCCACTTTGCCCAACCTGGTAATCAAACCCAAGACCCACGAGTGGCCATTGCATTGTAACAAACCAATGTAGCACTTAAATTGCATATTTCTTAACAAAATCTTGTTCAGCAGACTTGCAAGAGGAAAAATCTAATATTTGTCTGTAGGCAATAACCTAGAATATTCCATCATAGATAAAGTACACAAATAAATTATTTTTCAGGTCAACAACGATCAAGAATGTTAGCAACCTTATTCAAAGATGAAAGATGTCAACAACTACCTGCATATTCAATCTTAGAAAAAATGTACTTAGATCGTATCATAAGGCGGTCAGAACTACATGAATTCGAAGCTCTAATGCAGACTCATCAGAAGGCAACTTGTCATATTTATCATTCGGTACAAGCTAAGTAGAAACAAGCGGCTCATGGAGTTCGAACTAGTACATTCACTAATCACGGGCATCGCGTATTGTTATTTATTAGCTTAATCATTTTTCACATGCGTATTTGTATTTTTACTTAGAGTTTCGAGTACCTATTGTAATAATTATGAAGTTCACATCATTTTCATAGTACTAGTGCTATTAGTAACTATAAACTATATTAATATTCTTTAACTCTCCACTTAACTAAACTATGAAATCGAAATAGCCTGGATCTAGAGTAACGTACTTTATGGCCCGCACTTAAATAGTTAGTATTGAATACATCAAAAAAAACTTTATGAACAAAACCATTTTCTCTTAGGCCACTACATCAGATGGAACTACAATTCTGGATCGTGCAGTTTTCGAGCATAACCTGCTGTCTGCTAGTAAGCTGTACAATAATATAACATTTGAGGAGTTGGGCGCGTTGCTTGAGACTCCTCCGGCAAAAGCGGAGAGGATTGCCAGCCACATGATCAGCGAGGGACGGATGAATGGATACATTGATCAAATTAGCGCAGTCGTACATTTTGAAAGTAAGTACTTATTTGTGACTTCTCTACAGTAGTCCCACACTAGGATTGTTTTCCTGTAGTGGGTGCGTTTACAGACATATAAACTCTAATACACACACACACACACACCCAAACCCGGAACAATTATCTGTAGATCATACAAGATACGTGCGACTTGCGAGAATCGAACCCGCCACACGCGACGCAGCAAACTTTATATCTTACTTAGTTTTATTCGCGAACTCACATCATGTGTGAATGTGTGGAGAATAAAATATTGTACTATACCTACCTACTGGAATATGTCACTTGTCTAGCTCTAGAAAATTGTTAATAAAAAAGATCAATAGTAATCGATTTAATTAACTAACAGTAAATATGAATTTGTATCTAATGTCTCCAATCTTAACTGACGGCTGTATCTATGTATAAAACATATTTAGGTTTTGATAAGATTATTCTGAATAGAAAACAAATACATGATTCGATACAAATAAATAATCGATCAAAATCAATCAGCCAATAGGTATAACGTAAATACTTACTTGGAGATAAATATCTACGCATGATTAAGTAAGATATAGCTCAAACTCGGTTCGATATAAAAGACCGCGGGCAATCATGTTTTAACAAGTTTTTGTTAAATAATCCGAATTGTACATTCCTATACCAATCGGCTGGTTCTATAATACTTGTTCTTGCTTGTCGAGTACGATTGGGCGTCGAATGAGATAAACGAGTTTATGCACGTTTGTCTTATTCCTGTTGGTGCGTGCTGCTTATGCAATCCTATATAAACGACGTAAATTTATTTTATTTTCATTTGCGGTTTCGCGCATAATAGATAAGCAGTACTTGATTTCAACACTTACGTATTTCTTAAAACAAAACAATGTCGGAAGTAAAAAAGAAGAGACGGCAATACTCTGCGGAATATATTAAATTCGGATTTATTGAAAATCCCACAAACCTGTCGTCGCCTTTGTGTCTTCTATGTCTAAAAACATTTTCGAACGAAGCAATGAAGCCTTCAAGACTGCAAGATCATTTGAATAAAATGCATCCAGATAAGACAGAAAAGAATGTAGCATATTTTCAAGACCTAGAGAAGAAGCATAATACTCAGCCAAGTGTATCAAAACTATTTTCGGCGGCTGCTAAGCAAGATGACGACGGACTTCGAGCTTTGTACAATATCTCTTTGTTAATTGCTCAAAAAGGCAAACCACACAACATCGGAGAAGAGTTAATTTTGCCAGCAATAAAGGAAGTAATAACTACTGTGCATCATAAACCGGCCGCAGATATTATCCGAAAAATTCCTTTGAGTAATAATTCTGTGCAAAGACGAATTGATGAAATGGCTGAAAACATTGAAGAATCATTGTGCAATCATCTGAGGACTAGTCAATTCTCAATTCAGCTCGATGAGTCCACTTTACCAACTAATGAAGCGTTGTTGCTATCTTACGTGAGGTTTATTAAAGATGAGAAAATACGTGAAGAACTATTGTTTGCCAGAAATTTGGAGACAGATACAAAAGGCGAAACCATATTCAATACATTGGAAAAGTTTTGTGAAGAGAAAGAGATTCCTTTTAAAATATTATATCAGTTGCTACGGATGGCGCTCCGGCTATGACAGGGCGCCATAAAGGCTTCATAGCATACTTAAAGAATAAAATTCCAGATGTCCTTGCTATACATTGCGTTATTCATAGACAACATTTGGTTGCTAGAAACTTAAGTGAACGACTATTTCAATCACTGCAATATGTCATCAAAGCAGTCAATAAAATCCGTAGCAGCTCTTTGAATGATAGATTATTTCATCAGCTTTGTGTTACTAATGACGAAGATTTCAACCGTTTGTTGCTTCATACTGAAGTTCGTTGGCTGTCAAGAGGCAATTGTCTGATTCGATTTTACAACCTGTTTGACTCTATGATAGAGTTCTTGGAAACTAAAGATACAGAACTGCGCAACAAGCTCATAACATCAAAGAATGATATAGCTTACATGACAGACCTGTATAAAATGTTCAACGACATGAACCTCCAACTGCAAGGCGATGAACTAAATTTAATTAAAACAAAAAATGTCGTTGCTGCTTTCGCAGCCAAACTGCTTCTGCACAAAAAGAATATGGGTAGACGTGAGTTTCACAATTTTCCGAATTTATCAGTATACTGCAGTAACGACGACTTGTTTGCCTACTGCCAACATTTGGAAAACCTCCACATTGACTTCACCGAACGATACCAGGACATTTTAAACTTGGAAATACCAGACTGGGTGTTGGATCCGTTTTCAAATGTCAACACAGCAATGCCACCTCAGCTGGAAGAAGAACTTATAGAATTGACAACAAACGAAGAAATAAAAATCAAGTTCAAAAATGGATATCAAGAATTTTGGCTACAAAAACCGATCCCGCAATTGTACCCTGGATTGTGATCAATTGTTCAACGATTTTTGATAGCATTCCCATCGTCATATTTGTGTGAACGTGGATTTAGTGCTGTGGCAACGCTGCTTACTAAAAAGAGAAATCGTTTGCGTGAACGTGGCGACTTGCGGCTGTTTTTGAGTAAATTGGAACCTGATATCAACAAACTTATTGAACAGCATCAGATTCAACCTTCACATTAGTTTTTATATAAGAATTGATTATGTTTGTTTTATTTTCAATAAAAGATACTCTGTCCGAATACTATAAATTTGCGTTTTAATAATCAGTTATAAGTACTTAGCGGTTTTTAAGTATTTTTAAAAAGGGGGGCGTTAAAAAATAATTTATTCTTAAAGTGGGCAGTAGACAAAAAAAGGTTGGGAACCCCTGCTTTACACGAATCCCTTAATAACAGAATGCCTTAAACTAAAAAACAAAAATTCAGAACATAGGGACATTTCATAAGTGTACAACAAGGTACCTACAAGCAGTCTGAGGGGCTCGTGGCTAAGTAACAACCGCACAGATCGATTGATCGAGGCTAAGCTGCGCTTGCCGCGGTCGGTCTGTGGATGGGCTTCCATCATTTCATACCGAGACCTCTGACAACCAGTCATACCACGTGATGTCGTGTTACCCAGTAACTGGGTTGTGGAGGTCAGATAGGCAGTCGTTCCATGTAAAATACTGGTATTAAGCTGCATCCGGTTTGACTGGAAGTCAATGTAATTGGGAAAAGGCTAGGCAGATATAAGGTACCTACAAGCAGTCATCAAGGAGTTAGGATTATAATCATTTTGAAATCTGTAGAA
The DNA here is from genome assembly GCA_935421205.1 of Xylocampa areola. Taxonomy (NCBI): domain Eukaryota; kingdom Metazoa; phylum Arthropoda; class Insecta; order Lepidoptera; family Noctuidae; genus Xylocampa; species Xylocampa areola. The sequence continues at coordinate 13,422,983 of OW285215.1, forward strand.
CCTTATAATTTCACTGGGTACTGTGTAGAAGTCTTCATAATTATACAATTTCATAAATACTGTATAAGATGTAATTATGTACCGTATAGTAATCAATAAAGAAACTATTCACACAACAGGTGTGAGGACATCAACCAACATTCCTACTAATCAATAAAACAAGGCTACAAATGTAACACCTCGTGATCCTTTATTTACATTATTTTTGTAAATATAATAATACTATAATTATAATATTGGGAAGGGCGTGGCAAAATGTTCACGTTCTCATTTTACGGATATGACGTTTCGGTGCAGTTGGCATCGCTGATACCATAATAAAGATGTATAGTATTCGTAGTAAATTCAGTGCCAATCTTTTGTTCATCCCACACTTGAACTATTTTTAATTAGTATAGGTATTTCTTATTTTAAAAATAATACATTTGTTTCAGCTCGCGAGATCCTACCTCAGTGGGATAAACAAATACAAAGTCTGTGTTACCAAGTGAACAGCTTGATAGAGAAGATAGCTGCTGCCGAACCAGAGTGGATGGCCAAGCTCATGGAGGAGGAAATGATACAGTAAAATTTTTGCTGTAATCCCAAATGAAACTGTCTTTACTAATATAATCTTTTTGCATATGCCAGTTTTTTTACTACTCCTCAAATGGTGTTTGAATTTAACACAGTATCTTTAAGTAAGATACTGTTTTAAATTCAAACACCATTTGAGTACCTATAATTAATGAACTAATATTGGTTGGCGCTGTATGAATTGGAAAAATTTAATTATAACAGAACTGTGTCAAATTGCTTTATTAAACATCAATCAAATTAAAAATAAAATATAAATACAGTAAAATAGTAAAAATCTAAATATCATTACTATCCACTTCAATAAGCACTCTCACCGTAACGATAATTATGATATGGCGAACTTATATGAGGAAAGGGAATAATACGAAACAATATTAAGGCAGGTCTAATAAAACAAATACACGCTGATTCCAACAGACTATTCATTTTTATTACCATTCAATCAATAGGATAATACACCATAGGTGCTTATTTACAAGACAACTGGCGTGTGTGACGTTATGAAGGTTCATTATTAAATAGCAAAACAGGGATGCTTATACGCCGCGTGCTAATACATAATACATTAAGAACTCTAATAATAACATTTTGAGAGAAAAGCGCGTCCGTAGTCTTGAAATAGAAATTATAGTACTGACTGACGGCGCTAATTCGTATTTGCGACAAAGACGAAGTAATTAGATGTATGACAATTTTATTGTTGCGTTTTGAACGCTCGAATACACTATACAGAGAACACTTGAAGATACGGTTTAATAAATTGATTTTTCTAGTTACGCTTCCTTTTCTGTTATTATTATATAACAGTCAATGTGGCATTATGTATTATCTACAAGACTAAAAGCCGAAGCGCCTCCGACTGCTTAGGGCTCGAGCTCGAGGGCGACGCCCACTTTGTGTCCGCCAGCATTGAAGTTCTGGCCGTCGATAGCCGCAGACAGCGTCAGAGTCACGCCTGAAAATAATGATAACAATATTATATAATAAAATCTGCAACACTTACACAACTCACCAGAGTTTTAATAGATAAGAAAGTGATAACGCAAGCCACACAAGAAAGGAAACTGAAAATGATTTTAATCATATGATCTGACAAAAAAGAATAATGACGAGTCGATCTTAGTGATAATGTTCAATCAAAGTAGTAAATGCAATGCATTTGCACATAAAATTGATTATAATTCAAGATTAATACTTCAATAAAATTAAATGTGGGAGTACAACTGTGTACACCTCTGCCTTACCTTTTGGTGAATACAGGTGTGATGCTATGTATATGTAATACATAATATCAAATAGACGATCATTCAAGTCCATATTGAAAAAAATTAAAACTCTTTTACATAAAAACATTGTGAATAACAAGTGCTGCATAGAAATCAGATGAGTATTAGTTGAAACATAGTGGTATTGTAGTTATTACAAATTATCTTACCTGGGCGAAGTTTCTGTTGGTATCCAAGACCAATGAGAGATTTGTTGTTAATCTTGGCATGCAGCGACGCATCCGCGTCTAGCGCGAATTTGGCGCCGACACCGAACAGCGTGTCGGCAGAGCCGGCGGTCCACTTCATGCTGATACCACAGTCAATCTTTTCTGACACCTTCTGGTATATGGAACCACCAAAGTCCTTTCCATTGTCACTACATAGTAAAAGAAAACAACATTGTATTGTATTTTAATAAACAAATGATGATATATTAAACCTCTTTCAACATACAAATTGTTTTAAGAAATTGTTATGCAAACACTGCTATGCACAGGAAACAAGAGCAGTAATTGAATTTATATAATGGTAAACTATACTTAAAACTTTTAACACAAAATGTATGACTTCACAAAACATACAATGTAAGAGAAACAAATGAATTCACATTTGTGTCAATGCCACTGGTACCTAGCTAGGATTAACTGGTTTACATAACAAGAGAGATGCCATCCTTGCTAAACTTCAACTAGGGCATGTGTTATGCAATCATATAAAATCAATAGTTGTGACTCATGCTGTAGCTATCAAGTGCCCTTCTATGGACCTAGAAGGAACATACCTCATGTATTTTATTGATGTAGTTTGAGAAGTCATCATAACCTTATGCTCTTTTGATGTACATTAACAATTTAGATTTGTATTCAGGTTAATGTCTGAAGCTGTTTTAGCTTAGCAGTTGTTAAAGCAGAAATACTTACACATTGGTGTGTAGGCTGAAGTCCTTTGACTGGTAACCAAGAGCAAAGTTGTTCTTGGAGAACTTGGTTTTCTGTGAGTCGAACTGTCCATGCACACCAGCAAGCCAGCCCTGGTAGTTGAGGACTGCAGCAACATCCACAATGGGACCAGCCAGGTCCAAGTCCAAGTTGGTGTTAACAGCAACAGTGTCATTGGCATATGAGGTCTTCAGCTTACCAGTCTTGCTCCTGCAAATGAAATAATACTGTTAATATGAACATTTAGAAAATAATGTTTATAGCTGCAAAGAAGCAAAGGAAAAAAGATGTTAAGTTGATAAGAATATAGGTTAAAAAAGGCTACACTTGAGTGCATGAAGTTTTTACCCCGTCTGTGGTGCAAAGGTTCCTTCAAGTGTGACTTTAAGTCCTGCAGCAATTTTGTCTTGGATGGTAATATCGGTGGCAAGTGTATTGTCGGTGTTCCATTTTTCAGTAAATGTGAGGCCATAGTCCTTCACTGCATATTTGGATGAGAGGCTACCAAAAACCTAAAATAAGTGATAATAGGGTTGAGATGTCATTCTCAAAACATTTCTTGTAATCATTATCAATTGATTTCTTTACAATTAAAGATTTTCCTTAAAGATTTGTCCACATACTAGTTAGAATCATTCAAGTTCAGAATATACAATACACAAAATGTCAAATGGTTTCAAAATGTCTAATTACCAAAATTACATTTTAAGAATTGGACATTTTGGGAACTGGAAATTCTGAACTTGAACAGTTACAATTACACCAGACATTAAGAACTTCCAATGAAACCAGAAAAATAAACAACCAACAGAATTATAAAATAAATATTATTTGAAATACAATGACAAGACAATTTTCTAGGGAGAGTTTGAAACAATGATAACAACATGTTAACTATGTGAGCTAGCTCATTGTTCAATTTCTAAATGAGTCTAGCTACAGAATCAGTCATGGTTGTCATTGTTACCTTGCTTACCTTTCCACTTTCTTGGTTGGAGGTGATTCCACTGGCGAATTCAACACCTGATTCACTTTTGGTTTTCAGGTCAAGTTTGAATACACCAAAGTGGTAGCCTTTGCTGAAGACATCATTGGCCTTCTTTCCAAGATCAGCATAGTATGGGGGAGCCATTCCCTACAAAATAATTTATTTTAGGAGTCTATAATAGGGATAGTAGGTAGCTTCTGATGAATTACTACACGATTGAAGGGTTCATTAACCTTATAACAACACCATTATTCGAAAATTCTGATGTTAACTCTTATCACATGATTCAAGGTGAAGCTTTAAGACTTTAGCAAAGTCGCAAAATTACAATCTGTGCCAGCTGTGTCAGGGTCGAAATCGGCTTAGTGACTTATTTACAAGCCATTTCAACGCAAGGTATTACATAACATCAATGTATTATAATAGAAGCTGTATTACTAAGACGTTCTAGCACCGGGAAAGACCATGAACATGAATGCTTACTGTAAAGTTTATTTGTAAGACCGTAAACTTGACCTTCGAGAAAAGGGCCGAAGTTGAGCTCGAATGTTGAAATCACATGCGTCAATTAGCCTGTACCCCCGCTGACGTTTCAGTTCAGCAAATGGGGACACATTACGTACGTTAACATGTAAAGAATAAATTCCTTCTTCTGTTATGATTGCAAAACCCTTTTTAAATTGTAAGTGAACGAGAAATTTTTGAGAAATTGAAATATGACGTCGATACTTCCCCGTTTCAACCGGCTCGGCCCGCAAATTGTAACCTAAACATAAAGCTGCAACATTGCTTCTATTGGCTCTAAAAACCTAATACAATGTAAGGGTTTGAAAAGTACTTACTGTGGGTTAATTTTATTCACAAATTAGAACTATTTCACTGCTAATTCCAGGCAATAATTTGCCGAGAACAAGACCTACACTACCACACCACAAGACAATTTCAACTTTCTCAAATGCTCCACAGAGGGCGTGTGTTCCGGAACTGGCGTTATTGATATTCAATGCACATATTATTTAGGGGATGATAGATAAAATTAGTAAAGTTCATTTCTAAATTTTTATAATGAATAAAATAATATTTAATTTATTATGTTACTTTAATTCAATAGAAACGTTTAAAACGGTCATCAATTTTATTAGTAACGCATTGACTTAGAATGCTTATAATGACGTAGACTGACTAAGGACAAGTTTAGTAAATTACAGGTCCTTTTAATAGTAGTTTGGATTCTGTTGTATATTCCTTCAATAAAGAGCATACAATACACATAAATATGAAAATAACATTTATACATTTTAGGTAATTCATGAGACCAATATTATGCATATTAAAGTAGCGTAATGCAGTACAGAATAAAGCGGGACTTTTTGAAATCATAGACTAAAGATTTTTTGGTACTTTGAATGGAAATGCACTTCACAAATGTATTTAGAAAATCAGCTAACAGAAATAAGACAAAAGCAAATTCAAACTGCCCTAATATTCTGACATGTTTTTGTACAATGGCCTATATTAATACCTATTAGCAAAAACTATGTGCTAAAAACCTAAGAGGAAGGAAAAAAGCTGTAACTGAGCGTAAAATAATTCTTATCTTACTTCTCCAAACCCGTCTATGAAGCAAAGGAATCCACATGATAGATCTATGTCTTCTAGGTCCTCGTTAAATGGACAATCTACATTTTCTCCGTTTTCATCTGTACAGACAAACCTTTCACTCAGTGAGCCGTCCTAAAAGGATAAAAATACATTGAAATGTAAATGTAGAAATCCGGATTATTACCTATATCCAATTTTAAGTATTTATTATCGAGTTATCCAGGAAAGAAGAATGCAAATGATTGAATTAATTGCGATCAGTAAACAATTGCAGCTAGGGTGCAAGCAATATTTTTTTTTATACGATGGAACTCACGTCTAAAGTGCATGGTCTGGATTCTCTAAAAATTGCTGCGCTTACTATTGGTAATTTAAAATTTCGCCAACAATCCACAAATGAGCTACCGTGTACTAAATCAAATAAATACTCAAAAATAAACATAATTAAGAATAAATAATATATTACAATAATATACTAACGAAAAATATATGACAAGGGAAGGCGACTAGATCGTCAGGAATTTTAAATAAAAAAAATCTACTAGGCTGTAGTTTATCGATATTATCGTAAAAGCTTGCTTGCACGAAGGAACGGATGCATATTTAATACCTATAAAGAGGTAGGAAAACACATCGAATTCAAGAGTGAATGACCTGCATCGTGGTTCACCTTTACGAGTTAGTCTTTAGACGAAATACTTAGCATTGGCATTGCTCCATGGATGTGTCGCAGTTGAATTGTAAAATTCGCTGTTTTATAAAACTACTAGCTTTGCTACAAAACAGATCGTTTTATAAAACAGCTGAACAACGTTTAGCTGGATTGCCATTGCCTTTAACAAAACTGCTACCTACCCACGTTTAGACGTAATGCAGAATGACATAATTATAGTTAGACAAATTTATAGGTTTTTACCTAGAAAAGATACTGTATTCAGAATTATCTTTCCGTGGCTGGGTCGATATATTTTCCTCCTATTTTTGTAAGACGGGGGTACAAAAATAAGGGAAGTAGATCGCTCGACGCTCGCTCCCTGGCCCCCGTCATCCTCTTTGAATATAACCGTCCGTGTCGACAAGGATTTAATTTATTTTCTTTCATAATCCTGATTTAGTATCGATTAGAATAGTAGTTTAGTATTTATGTCATTCTAAATTTTCATTTGTTTTTTAAATTGACTTACAAAATAAATAAATAAAGTTTTATTGTTGTTGTTATGAACTTATGATATGACACACAGAGTCATGATCGACAAAAATTAAAACTAAAATCTACAATCTGACGTTTCATTTCACACTATTTTACATAAACCCTGATCGTTGAACCGCTACATTGCTAAACGCAATACGTTTATAAAACTCTGCTTGTAAATTCTGCGCTAAACATCGTTCAGGGTATCTACTTAACAGCACTGTTTTGTAAAACAGGTAGCAGTTTTGTAAAACAGCTGATTCTATAATCCATCCGAGACAGATGCAAGGCAAGCGAACATCTGTTGAGAGGCTAAGAATTAAAAAAAACAAGTTGAAAGTGACCTTATTTTCGATGTCAACGAAGTTAGTGAACACGCCTAATGATCTCTAACCATTACTGAAATCTATAAAAATCGGTACTGTAATTTCGTAGAAAATCGTGCAGAGACAGACCTGCAAACGCGACGGGGGATTTTGTTAAACTATTTATGTAGAAAGAAGCCAAACATGAATCTATTATTGGTCAAATGGTCATATTTAAATTTAGTAGGCAGTTCTGCACTATTTCTAGCTTTGATCCTGTATTATATAGTGTGGGGTCAGCAGTCAAGAACTTTTAATTCCTGTTTTAAAACGTTATTAATTTCGAGAAGAATTGTATTAAATGGAGTAGTCCGAACGGGAAGAACAGTTTAGCCAATGTTATTAAAATTGATCATGGATGATGATCTGTTGATTTATTCATTATTTCTGATTTTATAAATAAAACATTACATTCCTAAAATTTGGTTCCGGTGGCGTTCGATTCGCTCCCGACCGCTTTATATTGAGTTGACTTGAAAGCTGGATATTTTTAGTAGTCGACGTAGACACTTTATATGTATAAATAGAGTAGACAATAGATATTACTGAATGTAAACTTATATCGTATCATATGGAAACGTTTCGAAAGTTCGAGCGGCCGAATTCTCGAATGAACTGAAGTTTATTTTAGACGCTAATCTTGTTCAGTCGGCAAACAGCTCTGGACGCATCAATCTCTATTCGATCAAACCAAGGAGCATTTGTGTACAACCGCAATGGTTGACGACGTGTGTCATTACAATATACAACAAAACGATAAATATGGACGATATTTGGTGGCAAAAAAGGATTTAGGTGGCGGCGAGTTAATTTTTACAGACACTCCTTTCGCTGTGGGACCAAAACCAGGCAAGTCTTTGTTAAAACAAATCAACCAGTGCTAGTGAAACCTTCCAGTGCCGCGTAGTGCAGTAAGAGCAAAGCTAAGGGGATGGGTAGTAGTGTTTTACTTTTCAAAATACTGCAATCACCACCACCTGCTACCGTTAATGCAATATGTACTCGCGATCGTTAGTTGTAACATTGGTAGGAATAGGTAACTTATGTAATGCCTGAAATACCATGTATGGGTGTCTCTCTGCTTGCACATTACCTAGGTACCTACTTCCTTGCTTACATTATAAGCAAGATTGCTGAACAGCCGTCAATGAATTTGCTTAAAATTAAGTGTGAGGATTTCATTAAATACTTAATATTTTAATTTTTAATCGGGTGATCAGGATCACTGATTTATAATACATTCAGGATTTTCTTAGGTACATAATTACCTCTATATGTACGAAGATGTAGAGTGTAATATATCACCAGTCACATTCTCAAACGCTCCAGTACCTAACGATACATGCGGTAGTTTCGTGCCTCTAACAGGTGAATCCTCGAATTAGTTGAAGTAAAATATATACCTATTAAGGTCTATACATGTACGTAACTACCTATAGCAAAAGCTCAAAAGGCACCTTGTTATTGTTTACCCCCCCCCCCCCCTGCGTTAATTTCATAGTGCCGATAACTTCCCAGGCATAAAGGCTTTATGCCTGATTCAGGCATAAAGAACTACCTACTTACTAACATTTTGGGTGTAATTAGGTGATTACGTTTTGTTCCCAAAGACTTTCGTTAACTTTCTGGTCTGAAGTAAGTGTATTGAACCATTATGCTGAATAATATTAAAGTTAGCTGATGTATCGTGGTTGCTTAATAATTATAATCTCAGACAGGACAGATAATTTCTGAGCTAATTTTAGGGTAATGTTAGACTGGATGGTGATGATGATGACATTTTTGTATAGATACTCCACCACTTTGCCTAAGTTGCTACTGTCCAGTGGAGAACACATTATGTTCTTCGTGCGGCTGGCCGGTCTGCGGCGAAGAATGCGGGAAGTCGGACACTCACGCCGGAGAATGCGCAGTGTTCTGCGCCGCGAGGGTGAAGTTCCAGGCAGTGACAGACTGGACTGCTAGCGCCCCTCAACTTGATTGTATTACACCATTAAGGTATACCTAGTAGCTAATTACATATAGGCTCATCCACCAAAGACGTTTAAACCACGCTCGCTGCTCACCACCTATTGACTTGTTATTGAAATTGGTGAAATGCGGATGTACGAATGTTCACCCCTACCTAACCCCGTATTACATGATTATCATTCGTTCCTACCCCTTTGGGGTAGTACAGCTCAGCTCATACTTATAGGTATATGCAGTAGCATATACCTATAAGCCTAATAATACCTACAATAGTAATTATAGCATAATATATTTACTTCCCTTTGCAAACTTCTGTATGACGATTTGGATTCCTTATTGCGACCCATGTCGTTTTTGCTTTGAAGTAATATTTCTCGTAAGTTTTTAGCAATAGAGATTGAATATAGTACCTTTAAGTAAGCATTGAAAGACTTTAGTTGGCAAGAGCAACTGATGGTTTATTACAGGAGGTGGTAAAATTGTTCTTACCAGAAAATCTTATTTCAGCGTTCGCGTGCAAGAATGCGTTAAAACTGTAATGTAATAATAACCACACAATGCGTTTTTAAAATACTTCAAGTATCCCAAAGGAACTTACATAAACTCACGCCTTTTCCTATGGGAGTACCCAGAAACTACAGAACGCAACCTGGATGAAACTAAAGGGTATCCTTTATATGCCTCTTTTGTTTCGTCCACGGTCCACATGCATCTGGTCATACACGCGCGCCAGTTACGAGTAGGTATCATACCCACCTGACGTTTTTGGAGGTCATCACTGATAAGGTCAATGCGTGTCCTTCTAGGGCGTCCCCTTCCGGTATTACCTACAAAAGATTGTTGTTATTTTTGGTACAGAGTACTTCTGGCAATGGAAAAGGACCCGGATCGATGGCAACGGGAGGTCGAGGTGATGGAGACGCACACTGAGGCTCGGAAGCAGAGGCCGACGTGGAGTGCAGACCAGGTCAACATTGCGGAGTTCCTGGTAGTACACTGCAAACTTGGCAATAGATTTGACAAGGAGTTGGTACAAAAAGTTTGTGGCATTCTCGAGGTGAGTAAATATAGCTAGAACATGTTTAAACCTAATTAGAAACTAAGGTAAATAAAACTTAAATCTGTCGTTAAAAATGTCTTGCTATATTAATCTTGGAGTAAGGTGCAGTAAGTAGTGGATTATAGTAGGTACTTAAAACTTTATTTCGTAATCTGTAAACAGACAAATGTAACTGATTCTTAACTATACATCGAAGCTTCACACCGACTGTCTGTAACTGCACGCAATCAATTTTTTGGAGCAACGTACATATTTAATAACATTAAATTCTTTAAAGTTATATAATTTTATGTAAAAAGAAAACGATCGCGAGCAGGATTCGAACCTGCGTCTCCCGGATAAATACTCCAGGCGCTCTGACCATTAAGCCATCTCGACCTAGTGGTGAGATTGCGTTAATGCTTTTCAAAGATTTATTTGTATTAAATTCTATATTCGATTTAGCATTTATGTTTCATCTTTAATCATTTTCATTCGCAGGTTAATTCTGTGGAGATTCCATCTCGTGGTGGATTCAGCATTCGAGCCGTTTATCCTCGGTTAGCCATCGCTGCCCACAGCTGTGTCCCTAACATCGTTCACACAATACTGCAAAATGACTACCGGTAAGTGAGATATACATAATATACAAACTAAGGGGACGTTTCATAAATTAAACCTACCCAACCCTTAGCTTAGCCTATAAAGACATTACTCATTAGCTGAAGGACATTCTAGATACGATTATGAAGGAACAGGGAATTTTGGGTAGATACGTAATTCTTCCTCAAAATTTTTTGAACAAAGACGGCGTTTACTCCCATAAATCAATCATTACAGGGTGGAAGTGAGAGCAGCAGTCCCAATTAAGGCGGGTGACACACTTCACCTGTGCTACACACACTCTCTCTCCCCGACACTTCTTCGCCGGGACTTCTTAGCGGAATCCAAGTTCTTCAACTGCGATTGTGCTCGCTGTGCCGACCCTACGGAGCTGGGCACGCATCTCAGCACGCTAAAGTGCAGTAAATGTGATAATGGCATTATACTAGCATCAAATCCTTTGGGTAAGTAGCTAAGTAGTACCTAACACAGTAGGTACAGAATAATGGAAAAGTTTTACAACATAACATAGAACCACACGCGTATTCCCCGAAGTACTAGGCAGAGGTGTACACTCACATTTCACCAATGCTGTTATTAAGTCCCATGGTGGTGAGCCTATTGCCATCTACCGGGCACAATTCCAAACTCCAGGTTGCTTCTGAGAAATCCCTAATAGAAAACTAAAAAATAAACAAATATTTCAGGTAACAGTGACTCACATAGGGTTAGTAAAAATTTGTCTAAAACTATGTTAATATAAACAAACAAACACAAACAAACAATACAAACATAACATTTACTTTTGATCACTGCTTCACGATTCCAGTGAGATGCTGCAACAATGATCAATGATAAGGCAGTCCTGCCTAGCAGCAATCAACTCTAGGATGCTGGCGCTAGCCCGCACCCTGCGCACCAGGGACGCACATTTTTTTCGCATTATTGCATAAACGCAATCTACTTGCATTTCTGCGAACATCCCTGATGCACTACCGGAACGAGGCAGCCCCAACAGCACCCTAAAAGCGTTATTATACTGGATACGAAGGGCGCTGTACGATATCTGCGTAAAATGTACACACAGGCTACTGGTATAAAATGATGTGCAGTAGACTTGAAATAATTTTATTTTTACATGTCTAGACGCATGTGCGAACCTGCGGGCAATCATATTAGCTCTCACCGACTGCGCCCTCCGCTCTCTTTTAATGTCGTTATCATCTCTCAGGCCAGTAGTCAATACATGACCAAGGTACTTGAACCGATGGACATAATAATAAGGGAAAACCGTTCAATCTAATAGGTGGCATAGTTTCCGTGCATTTTCCACTGACCTCAAATTCCATAACGACACTTTTTTCCACATTGTATAGTAGGCTGTGAGCTTTTGCGTAAGTTTCACATTTGGATCAAAATTTCCTCAGACCACAAACTGAGGCACTGGGCAGCACCATATCATCTGCATAGCTTATGTTGTTAACACATGCCATCAATATAGCATCCAACTCTAGGGCTACTCAGCTCCACAATCAATTGGTTCATATATAGATTATAGAGGATGGGAGAACACAGACCCCCCAGTCTTACTCCACACTCCAATCCATACTGACCAGAATAAGACCCGTTCCATCGAACGCTGTTGACCTGGTTCCCATACCAATCTATATATATAAAAATGAAACCCGTTTTCCGTTGTCACGCCATAACTTGAGAACGACTGAACCAAATTGGATAATTCTTTTTCTGTTGTGTTCATCATTGTTAGGACATGGTTTTTACATAAGATATTTTTTTTTTATCGTACGGAAGTTTTTAACGGGGCGAGTGAAACCGCGGGGCACAGCTAGTATTTAATAATATTGATAACTTCTGGTGGTAGTAGTGCATCATTAAGTTTTCTCCACAGAATGTCATAAGAAGTTCAAAAGCGCTCGATAAGTCGAGAAAACCATATAATACTTTACCCGACCAGGGAATGGAGCCGAGAACGTTATGCTTAACAGTCACGCTTGCAACTACGAGGCAAACGAGGCAGCACGGAAAATTTTAAATTTTGTTTATTCTATGTATCTGTTAGAAGAACTTCAGTGGTTGTATATTATTATATATGTTGACAGCGTTGACTTCGTTGACCTCATTACTATTTCTGATTATCTGGGGGAACATACTGACAACCCACGATTGTTTGGTTTACGACAGTTTGATGTAGGTTAAAGTAAGGCAGGGCAAGTCTTGGCTCACTGACTGCGACACTTGGTTGAAAAAACTGCAAGCACTAGATATTTCTGTGGCGATCCGCCCGTTCTTCATAATAGTTACATAATAATGTTGCTCTTCTTTTCTGTAGGCCGTTACCTACCGTAGCTTTTACAAGCAGTTTTACATACATACATACAACCACGCTTGTTTCCCATTGGGATAGAAAGAGACTGTCGAATACCTTACGGTCGGCATTGACTTACCTAACTGACGTATACTAAGGTCTATTGTAGTATGCTAATAAGATTGATTGAAAGCATTCTTGAGTAAAACTTGTCGTTATTTTTTTCAGATAACGATTCTGTCTGGACGTGTACGGACAAAAACTGTGGATTCAGGACGTCAGGTGTAGCGATGCGCAAGATGTTAGCAGTAGTGCAGGCAGAGATCGACCAGCTAGACATGCTGGAGCCTGGCCCTGGTGCTATAGAGCAGAGGGAGGCTACTGTTAATAAGGTACGACGTACAACAAGAGTACCCAGGTACCTACAGTCAGCAACAAAAGTACCTAAGTACTACTTAGGAACTTTAAGAAGAGCAACATTATGATGTGCCTATTATGAAGAAGCTACATTATTTTACATACCACCGGGCGGATCGCCACAGAAATATCTAGTGTTTGCAGTTTTTTCAAACAAGTGTCGCAGTTAGCGAGCCAAGACTTGCTCTGCATTACTTTAACCTACATCAAACTTTCGTAATCTAAACAATCGTGGGTACTTAGTAGTAGTAACATAAATCTAGTGTTAAATTATTACAAAAGCTTATTATTAAAGTTATAAATTGATGACACACGATGAGAGAGATGCGCCATCTGGGTAACCAGTAGAATATTTTACAACCACCACACTATTTTAACGCTAATATGTATGTTACAGTACAAATCAGTATTCCACCCGCGGCATTTCCTACTCTTGACGGTAAAGCACTCGTTGGCGCAGCTGTATGGACGGGTGGAAGGCTACACTATAGACGAACTGCCTGACCTCATGCTGGAGAGGAAAGCGGAGTTCTGTCGCCTCGTACTGCAGACCTTGGATGTTATCACACCTGGGGAGACGCGAATGAGAGGTAATAATCAATCATCATGGTGGGCTTTTTGACATCTTATTCAGATGATTCAAGCTGCGTCTCTTGTAAATTACCCTCAGAGGAAATACCTAGACCCGTTACGGGATTCGTCACTACCATTAACATATTGATATCGTAGGCTTCCGATTTATATTTGTTCTCCCTTAACGAGTTCTTATAATCGAATTCTGAGAACAATGCGAACATTTTTCACTGCAGTAGAATTATTGAAGAACGTCGCTAAAATATCACATAAAATGACGTAATTTAGTACTGTAACGAGAATACACTTAACAATTATTTACCTCGGGACATACGATAGGCAATTGTCATTATAATTTTGTAGCTTTTTTATAGCCAGCCAGACTGTATAGTAATATCTTAGGTTTGCGCGATCACTACACATTATAATAAAACAACTTTTAACCGGATTAATCGCGTGTATTATTGTTTTTTTGTTTTTCCTGACGTTTCGAACACTTTGCAGCATTCGTGGTCGCAGGAGGACTCGTTATAATAAAACAACTTTTAACCGGATTAATCGCGTGTATTACGCAGGAGTCCTCCTGCGACCACGAACGCTGCAAAGTGTTCGAAACGTCAGGAAAAACAAAAAACCAATAATACACGCGATTAATCCGGTTAAAAGTTGTTTTATTATAACAGCCAGACTGTAATTTAATATTTATTAAGCAACATAAATTTGTATTCTTCTTTAAATATCCTATGCCAATGAGTTTGTTTTTGCATTATTTTGATAATATTCTTAACTTCTTACAGGCATGATGCTATATGAGCTACACGCACCGCTTATGTTCCTAGCGAGAAGTGAGTTCGCGGCCGGCCTAATTACTCAAGAGAAGTTGAAAGAAAGATTGCAAGAACCCATTCGATTATTAGGCGAAGCCGCACGCATCCTGATCAGGGAAGACCCACAAAGTCCAGAAGGAATCACTGGGCAGATAGCGCAACAGTCCATGGAACAACTTAATGCTAGCCTTGAATGCTTATAAATTCTAGTCAGAATTAATATTTTGTATTTTAGAATACTAGGCTACATTGCTTAAGAAATAGTATACCTTTTATCATGGATAACCCTAGATTTAGTTACCTTTTTTACCATTATATTGAAAAGACACACTAATAATGATCTCTTACTACTCTCGTACACACATAACTATCAGTATTTTGTTTTTAATTAAAATAGTAAATATCTAGTGATTGTTTTATTGCATAATAATTAAATTACAGTACATTAAATATCTACATGCTAGAATTTTATTTTTTTGGGTTTTTTATTTGTATCTGTAGGTGTAAATTTATTATTATTTTGTCCTACATCTTCAATATTCTCAGAACTGTCTAATGTGTGAAGTTTGACTGTGGACTCTTCCTTTTTGTCCATCACCTGATAAAAAAAAAGTGGTATTTTCAACACAAATCATAAATATTTATATTTCAAGTGTTAAAAGTCTACTTCAATTTAACCAGATTCAAATACAATTATATAACCACCGGCTGTATTAGCTCAATCATAAATACTCACAGTGGGACAGTCTTTCCTTAAATGTGTGACATCACCACAAAGTTTGCAGGAACCACCATTAGGGTATAGACCTTTGGGATTATCAGGGCATTGCCTAGCTATATGACCCTGAAATAAACAATTAATGGATTATGATAGTGGACATCAGTTAGTTGATGATACATGTTGTATAATTTGTATACTTACAGGCTCTTTACAAATAAAGCATGTGGCAAATCTGAACTCCTTGTCTCTTTGTACTTTACATTCAAACTGCCTGTGTTCTGTAGAGCCACACTTGAAGCAAACCCCTTCTGCAACATCAGCCCCTGGTATCTTAGACTTTAGCTCTGGACAGTCAGATAGTATGTGACCTCCTTTCCTGCAATTATAGCACACTTCTCTTTTCATCCTAGCCAGAGCTTTCTCAGCCCTTCTCCTCTCCAATTTCATTGTTCTTTGAACCTCACTCTTTGGGATCCCTTTCTTAATCATGTTGTTTTTTAAGTCTTGCAATCTATCTGCATCTTTTCTCATAACAGGGAAACCATCAAATCTGACCAGTTCTATTTCCTTACCATTTATAATAAGCTGGAAACCACTGTCATTTATCTCCTTTCGGCGAACTGGTTTGCCATCTTTAAATTTTTTATTCTTTTTATTTTTAGCCTTTGTAACGTTATTCTTGGGTTCAGCATTGCTATTATTGTTCCTGTTTTCTTCTGTTGTAATATTTTCATGATTAAGTGTATCTGTAGAAGATTCAGCCAACTTTTGTTTATTCTTATTCTTCTTTTTATTACTTTGAATGGTTACTGTTGCATCTGGATAATGGTTTTCTTTGTGTGGCTCTGTTGTTATCGAGGATGTTTTTTTCTTTTTAGGCATTTTGTCTATACCCTCAGTATCTTGGTTTAGTTGATTACTTTCTTTGGGTTCAGTCTGCACTGGTCCATTTGCAAACTTATTTTTGTTTTTCTTCTTCCTTTTCACTGGTGATCTATTATCCTCTAAAGTTTTCTCAGTGGGCTCAGTCTGCTCTGGTCCACTTGCAACTGTTTTCTTATTTTTCTTCTTCTTTTTTATTAGAGATATGTTATCCTCTAAAAAAAATTCAGAGGACTCAGACTGCTCTGGTCCATTAGCAACCTTTTTTTTATTTTTCTTTGTTTTGACTGGTGGTCCATTAGTCTCTAAAGTGCTGGTTTCCAAGCTCTTATTTGTAGTTTCTGGAAAATCACACCAGGTTGCTTTCCTTTTTTGAACTTTGTGTTCTTTGAGGAATTTTTCATAGTTTTCTATACGTTGGTTTTCAGCCTAGAATAAAAAAATCTTTGAAATTTGTGGATACTCAATGAACGATATATGCGGTTTACAGTACACAGCTTCTTCTTCCTGCCCTGGTCCCAAAGTTTATTATTTTTTAGCTTTCTTTTTTATAAAGGTTTAGTAGGTTTACATTATGAATATGGTTTTTTTTCAACATTTTAAATTAATATGGCTCTGCAGGATCAATCTTTAACATTAGTAGAACACGTGGTTTATGAGAATAACACGAATTTGCCGACACTTGTATGAGGAGAAAAGATTGACGTTGGCAGAGCACTAACTTTCTTGCTTGTGAAATACAGAAATTAATGATGATTATACATACCTCTTTCCTGTTTTTTAATTCATCACTTTCCTTTTTGGCTTGCAACAACTGTTCCTTCATAACCTCCCATGGAGTACTCTCTTCAGGAACCCTTTCATTTGATGATTTGGAACCTTTAGCTCTGGCAAATCTTGTCATGTTGCTCGAGATTTAGATAAATTTTTCTTTACATTACTTTAATAAATTCATTTGAAAACTTGACGTTTATTTTAAGTAAAGGAGTAAATTTCTTCGTTTTCTTTTCTTTACAGTCGACCACAGATTAGATATTAGTAGTACGTCGACGACAGTCGACGAGATCTAAAAGCCAAATTTGACAATCTATGATTTCATCACAGATTACTAATTTACTATATTAGTAGCTAGCTACATTTGATTTAACTAGGGAAGTAAGCGTTCAAATCGGTAACAAAATTGAATGATTTTAAAATAAATCGATTTAAAATTCTAAGAGTGAAGTTTTTATAATATTTAGTTTTAAACCATTAAGTAATGGTTTAAAACTAAATATTATAAAAAATCAAGATATTCATTCTGGCACCGAATATAAGAAATTGAATTTCTGTATCTTCCTAGAGAAATAGAACATAATTTCATCAAAGTTTTATTTATTCACTTTTCTATGTAAGTATATAATTTCTTGTATCAATTCTCATACTTGGATCGAAGTCATCCATATTTTTTTGCTAGAATTGTCTTTTTCTGTAAAATAAAGATTGAGTCTACGTGAGCCGCTAAACCCCACAATAGAATGCCGTAGAATATAATGCTATAAGATAAGCAAAGAACAAATAATCTTAGCTACATCTATCAGCTATCTATTTTTTTTTTACTACAAATGTTTCAGAGCCTAACTTGCAAGATAGTGATGAGATATGGCGGCTCCACTGCAGTTTCGAGTCAATAGTGATACCCAAAAAACGGTTTCATTAATTACTATTACCATCAAGAATTTTATTTGATTCAACTTGATTTACATTAGACAGAGAAAATTTTAAGCATTTCGTTTTACTTGTATTCAGTAACAGATTATTAGGAGCAAACTATCTGGATAAAGAATTTAAGCTGTCACTTACGGTAACTACTTCACGGTCTTATCTGTTAATTTTAAAAATGAGGGAATTATCGTAGTACGATTATAAATATTACTTAGTGAATATCTACATTTAATAATGCCTACTTGATTTGTACCTGTTTATATTTAATAAATAAATGAGAGGGGAAGACATGTGCGGGGGGAGTGGTTGCCGCCGCGCGCCTAACGACTAATCGCGCGCGCTCTAGACATATAGCATCGACGACATATCTGCGTAGCAACACGGCGCGGTGCGCTGCCGCCGCGGGGCCGCTCAGGCGCTCACCGCGCCCGCCATGCCGGTTCGACCGACCGCCTAGCCGCGTACGCACGCTTCACGCGCACAGGTCTTCCTCTCCGTTAATGTCAATCAAAGGCCTACCTATCATTTCGTAGATACCCAAGGCAATACTATGGCTACCCATTCCCGCACAATCCAGAAAAAAGTGTGGCCGCCTATTATATATTTTGGCCGCGGACCGCGATATTTCAGATACCATGTACGGAAGATCATTGATATAGGCTATAAATAAGAAAGGGCCTAGTATAGAACCCTGTGGTACACCAATTTAACAAAAGACTCGGAGGAAGTTACATCTTTAATGCCTACTTTTTGTTGACGTCCAGAAAGATAAGACGATACAAGCTCACTAGATCGGCCTCGTATTCCGTAGTGGCTTAATTTAAGAATAAGCGTTTTGTGATCAACGCATTCAAAAGCTTTTGAAAGGTCACAGAAGATTCCAATAGCATCACGGGAGTCCTCACAAGCTTCTAGAATATGAGATACTAACTCTGCGCCTGCGTCCGTCATTGACCTACCTTTCGTAAACCCAAACTGTCGATCATGCAAAATCATGTTTATATTAAAATGTGAAATAAGTTGATCAAGAACAATTTTATCGAAAAAAATTCTTAAGGCAGTAAGAACAGATACTGGTCTTTATTAGGGTATTTGACACTGATGGAAATAAAATATGAAACTTAGCTATAATGATAGAATGTATTTTATACTCTTTGGTATTTTTGAAAATAATAATAATAACTCGTAAATACATTTAATTCGATAAACAAATTCATAATTTTTAATCTATGTGTCACGTGACTCGAAACACCAATGTCTGCGTGACGTCACTACTCAGACGTTTGATTGTCAATTTGCAGTCACTGTGACACATGACACAAAATAAATCGATGAATTTGTTGATATTTGGGAAGCAAGAGGCAACCACTTTCTTCGTATTTCAGTTCAATTTTCGAAGTATTGGCATACTACGCACTAATGTTATGATTTACAAAATAATTTCCTTTATTTACAATGGTTCTGTTGCGTAATGACGTCACAAAATGGCGATCGTCATTATCGCGCCTTTTGGCAGGCCCTTTTTAATTTGAATTTTAAACAGCTGTTATTTAATCAATAGGTACACAAAAAATTGCAAAATAATTTTTTTTAGGTAATGTATACCATATTCTTTAAATTTAGGCCCTTTGTGAATTTTCGTCAATAACCCTATTTGAGGGATCATATCTGCATCCGGATTTAAAATCGGCCTATGGCAGCATTTTCATTGTCGTAGCAGAATCTACGGTAATTTTTTTGGATGCCTTAAATGGTGGGACTTTTATTCCTTTATAAGACGCTATCAATATAAAATCTGTTTACCTGAAGAAATAAATACGTCTTTATTATATTTTACTTAGATTCCTCTGTGAATTACTTATAAAGAAATAATGATTCAAAAGATAATTGTTAAAAAGTAAATGGAAGTCGAATTTTACTAAAACGTCTGACTTTATTGACTAGGCTGATGAACCTCATAAAGACATAAATTAACGCAAATTAGAATAAGTTTTTTTTACAATTTTTATTTTAAATGTTACATATCGTCCGTTCTTTAAATGCCATACAAAAAGAGAAAATTTGTTAAAAAAAAATAGGAGAAAATATTGTACGGATATGATTTTATAAAATTTTTGGACTGATCAATCTGTACCAGTAATGGCAATTAATGCTATTTGGCAATAATTTCACGAGCATGTGAACTTCCGTGTCGTAGCGCATGCTAATTGCTATTGCTAACTATAAATTATTAATATCTTGCTTTATTAACACAATAATTAACAGTATGTTGTAAGCAGGGACCGGCCGCATACTCGTTGAAAGGGTTTTCCAAAGGGTTTTTTTAAGCGCTTCAAAAATAAACTCTATGATACACGTTACACCCTCGAACGGGTGTAATGTAACCCCTTCCGAACAGGTTACACTTTGAATACCCTGTAACACTGTAACAGGGTAAGCCATTCCAACCCAAGACGTTGTAATATTATGCACTTTATGTAATAAATAGACTTTAGTTTGAAAATTGTATAACCACGACCGCGCGCCTGCGCCCGCGCCCGCGCCTGCGCCTTCCACGCATGCGCGGATCGTACGGCGCGCACAGAACTTTATTCCCATTTTGGACATTTTCTTTCCGCTTCCCGACTACAATGTTAATTTTAATATGGCAGAATAAGAAGATTTTTAGAACACAAATTAATGAAATCAATCAAACAAATTAGATTAAAAGATAACACCTAAGAATACGATTATAGAATATCGAATCTGTAACCAAACTAATTCACAGAGGAATTTAAGTAAAATATATTAAAGTCGTATTTATGTATTTCTTCAGAAAATTTATGTTTTGCTTATTCCTCACTAAATACAGTAATGAATTGAGGGGCCTAGATATACCACCATAAATCTGTAATGTCATATTCTACAGATTTGGACATTTCTTAAAATATTGAAGAAAATCGTAACAAAAAATATAATTAAAAATGAGTAACCCAAAGATAATACTTTCCAAAATTTAGGCTATACCACTTTGTGTACGCTTTTAGACTGAGGGCCCAATTTATTTAATCATAACAGTTTTAAATCACGAGTAAGAAATTCATGGCCGTTTGCTTTAAGTTTTACTATTTTTACGCAACGATTAAAAAATGAGCCCTCAATCCAGATGCACATAACCATTGAAAGGGAGGGAAGCGATTTATATCTTAAGTACAAATAAAAAATCTTAACATGCTTAATCAATTACATCGTTTTTAAATTAAATAACGTTTCAGTGATACGACCCTTCTATGTTTCTTAAAAATTTGCTTTGTAAACATGAAATGTCAAAACGTTTTTTTTTAATTTTTATATTAGATATTCACAAGATATTTAATACATTTAAATGAAATACTTCGCAATATGATGGCTGTTCGCCTTTTTACCTAGAATAATTATTGTTAATTATTCTAGGACTGTAAATAATATTTTGTTATAAAAAAAAATGGGAAACAGAGTAATAAATAGCATTAAATATACTACTATAATTAGTATGATACTTACATATATAAAAAGTATAAAAATTCAAAGTCATATTTAACTTTAAAAGTTGTCTCAAACATACAGCCGGTTTCTGTATTGAGAATTTGAGACTAATGGCGACTTATGTTTCACATAAGTCTTGTACTGTCAAAAATCTGTATCTGAATTGAATAATTCTTTGAATATAATTATTTCAATTTTGCTACTTATATTTTTATTCATACTCATATATAATCATTATTATTATTACATGAATTCCATTATTTTTACTATAAAGAGTTATTTATAAATAAATAAAATAAATTCATTCATTAATATTTAATTCTCAATTCAGAAACCGGCCCAGTTTGTTTGTACGATGTAGTGGCAGCACTGTTTGGGTAATATAGTTGATTTGATTTTGGTTTAATGCAATCATTAATAATATTTGGTTGAGAAAATACTTACAAGTGAAAAGTTTTTTTTTTAATGTTTTAGAGAGGCTTTTGTACACTTGGGTGACTGTGCCAGCCTCATGGGATCATTCATACCATGGCATACTTATCAGCATACAGGGTACAACAATAGCCCGCATGCGATCAATCACACCATAGGCAGTAGCACTCACTCACATCTATCATATTCTTCCAGCAAAATCACCATCACGATCTCGTACTTATTTTTAAATTAATTAAGGCTCTGTTCATGTCATGATTCTATGAATATGTAGGAAAATAATTGTTGTTTTTTCTTCCACAATGACTCTTAAGAACTACCCAATATTTATATACGGTTTTCGTTTAATTAGCACTATGTCGCGCCCCTAGTGATAACTTTATTAATTTTTAATTTATGTGACAAAAGAATAATAGTTATTATTTTAATATAGTACCAATAGTACATAATACATTAACTTAAAGTATAATATAATTACTTCAAGTATATTACTAATCTGTGGTACTTACTAATCAAAGAGTAAGTAAGATACATCCATCTATTGCTTATCTGTGCTACTTACAGTGTGCTTAATTTTCATTTTTATTTGAGGTTATGTTTATAATCTTAACCAGCAGGTAAACACTTGAAAAATACAATTTGTGCAAGCTACTAAAGGATGTGCAGAGTTTCAATAAATACTTTTTAGGAATTGACCAGGTAAAAAAATAATACTTAATAGGCATAAAACGTACCTACACATAACTACACCATACCTAGTCTATTATACCTACACATATAACTACACCATACCTAGACTTTATGACTAATGCAGTAAGATTGTACTTTGTTGTAGATACATCTTGTATATTTTTTGGCCCATTAAGTAGTAATATAAATCATAAATGGATATATTTAGTTCTTAGGTTTAGGTACACACATACTATGATACTACACAATTTTCTAAATTATATACCGATTATAATACCTAGACTCATTCCAAATTTGACAATAATATATTATGAAATTTCAAATTACAGTAGATGTACCTACTTATACCTTAGAAGAGTTATTAGTCTCAGGTCTCCAATGGTGCGGAGCAAAATCATTCATCAAAATTTTGAAAATTCGGCTCTGAGAAGAGCACTTAAAAATATTTTTTACACTGACGTGTATTATCTATTAATCATGTTATTTTAGCATTTTTAGCAATAACTTGCAATTCAAATACTTTTATTTACTTCTTGTTGTCGTATGAGAGAGAATAATATTAATGAGACTCAGTTCTACTTCAGTTCGATTTAAAGATTCGTTATTTCTATAGATAACACGGTTTTCTTAGAAACGGCTGTGACAAACGTGCATCTAAAAATAGGTCGAACGAATCGGGTAATATTACACTGAAACAAAATGATGAACGATCACATTTATTTGAAGTACCTACATATTATAAAGATAAAGTTACGAAACAAAATTTGTATAAAAATAAAAACACGGAATATTGATTTAACAAAAAAAAAATAGTAGGTATATACTATAGGTATAGAGTATAAAATCAGCTATGAAGATTTTATCTAAATAAAGAAGATGGATGGATATATAAATAATGATGAGAATCATAATTAATGTCGTACGTGTCTAATGAAATGGAATGATCAGTGTCATACAATATTCGTAAAGTTTTATTTATGTAAAACTATGTAAAGTGCTATTTTCTATATGTACTATTTATGACAGGCTTTTTACAAATAATCTGAATGTATAAAGATAAGAAAACTTGGCCACAAAATCCTAATCTAAAATTTGTGCGCTTTATCTTTATCACCTATAGGAATAATACTAAAACCCTCAATTAAGGCAGTATTTTCTACATTGGCAAAGTTTTACCGGAATATGCATCGTATCATACCATTGAAATACTTATAATAAGAAACCAGAAATACAACAACCTAAATAATTGCAATAGCAGCACCTTTCGCTGCATCTCCTCCAGACGTAAATTCTAAAGGTAAACTATAATAATGCTCTACAGCTTTTTGAAGAACTGCATTTCTAGATAAACCTGAACCATTTCCAACAATTCTTTTTAGGTTCGCACTGCGTAAAATTTCTTTAGGCATCATGTGGTGTAAATTTTCAATTAAACTATGACAGAGAGATTTGAATACGCTACCCAGTTGGATGTTAGAAAGATCAATGTTTTCTACTGCCGCTTTGGCTGTTGGCGAATGTCTTTCGCCAAGTAAATGAGGAGTTATTTTCATATTTGATGTTGTTTGTGCGTCCAATCCCAAAGTAATAAGCTTTTCCCAAACTTTAGCTTGTGGAGTTGGGAATCCTAGTTCAAGCATCCATTGTTGAAGCATTTTCACAAAAGTGGCGAGAACATTACCTCCATTTAAGGATGCAGCAACAACCAAATATGTGTTATTAAAATATGGCAGGTGTTCGACTGTTTCACAGCCTAGATCGGACATATTATTCACCACAAACGCGAGTTGGGCAGAAGTTGATATGTTTAATACGGCGTCTTCTTGGCTTTCGAGTGTAGCAATTATAGAACACTGCAAATCACCCATAGCAACGCTTACTGGTGTTCCCTCAGGAATTCCATTCCACGAAACATTTAATTTTCCGGCATACTCTCCGCTTTTTTTAATCATAGGTAGAAGATTTACTGGAAAAGCAACTGATTTTAAAATATCAATATTCCATTCATTCTTTTCAGTATTAAAATAGCCCCAACTTGTAGCATTTTGATCAGACATTACTGGCTTTTCCAAATTGCAGAGCATTGTAACAACGAAATCTTGTACTGTGCCAGAACATTCAAATTTCTGAAGCTTTTCTGGCTTATGCTTAAGCATCCACAAAAGCGTCGCACATCCGTATCCTGAGTAACAATTAACATGTGAATCAGGTTTTGGCAATGAATCTAAAAATTCGGGCTTGCATCTTATATCTTGCCAGGTATACAACGCCGACATATTTTCTCTCTGTGCCTCAAATCGCATCACAACTCCATCTTTTTCCAACGTGTCCCAGGCGCTATAACAAAACATATTTAAAGAGCTATAATAAAGTAAAGACTTAAACAATTTAGTCCGAGCTTACATGCACAGAATATATACATTTTCAATCGCCTGTATAAAATTAATTTTATGTACTTTTTATATAACACACAATTGTGTATTGTCACAGGTTCCACTAATTGTGTATATTTTGTTTATGTTACAGGATATGCTTTTATGACCATAGCCTGTTACCAGTGATATAAAGATTAATTTATTTATTAAAAAATATATAAAAATAGTTACATACCCTTTTTTCCACAACAGGACTCCATGCATTTGTCCACAGACTCCAATTTTTGAGACATTTCGCAAAACATCTTTCGGGAGACGAGAGATGCAATAGTGAACAGCTGATACTATTTTTGGCACATCTTGCTTGTTACCTTCAATACCCTGGTCACTTGGTATATTTGCTGCTGTGTCCTTATTTTGTTTAGCCACAATTTCTTTTGTATTAGGATCGTATACACAAATTTTTACTGACGTCGTTCCAATATCCATGCCCAAAATAAAGCGCTTCTCAGTCATTTTGCCTTAAAACAAAATGAAAATTCGAAAGTTAAAAAAATAACACACACGATGGAACAGTAAGACGACACAATCCGCGCGGTAATTTGTTTCGATTGCTCGATCACGGCATCCCGCTTGGGAAGTGGGTGGCGGGTGGTCTCGTCTGGTGGCAATACGCCCGCATCGACCTCGTGTTAGTTATTACGTAAAGGTAGTGTTTGTATTTCTTATCTCATCGAGTGGATGTTGTGTTTATCATATACTTCAACAATTCACTAACTTACAACCAATAAATATATCTTGTTGATATTAGTTTTACGATAGCAGGTTCAAATTATTTTGTTTTTTGGAAGCAATGTAAACATGTGCACTTGTTATGTTACTTCGAAATTTATTATCAATCGGCTAAATATTTACCTAAACGTGAATGATGTTAGACATTAAAAATGGACTCCTAAACCAATATAAATAGTTAGTTAATATAGATTGTAACCTGTGTTACAGGAATCAGTGTCTTCTCCAAATTCTGGTCACATTAAGATTTGTGTGTATTTTGTTTTAATAATTATATTAAGTTGAATCAAATGTGTCGACAAGAAGTTATAGTATCCAAAATGTTTCAAACGACTCTTAGCTTCTTAGGCACCGTTTGCCTACTTTGTAAAATCAGACCGACCAAAAAAAAGTTAACAGATTGTGCCCTAATGGTTTTTGTAGTTATTAAGTTGTGGGTTTACAGTGGGGCATAATTGCTTCTATCAGCATTTCTAGGTATTTCAATGTAGAAATACACCTCAATATTAAGTATGTAAACATATATCTAAAGTAAAGAGACTACTCAAATTAACCCGAATTGTTGCAAAAGCAACTGTCAGTAGATATAACAGATCAATGAAATATTTCGGTCACTCCATAAAAAACGATTATCTTTCTTTCTTTACAGAATAATGAACAAGAAAAGTAAGTCATTTGATACTGTTAGCGAGGATGTTATCAATAAAACCAATAAAAATAAGAATAAAAAAGTAAAGCAAAATGATAATGATACGAATGATGACACCAAACCTGATGATTACAACTCAACTAAAAGTCATAAGGATAAGAAAATTAAAAGAAAAAAGAAAAATACATTAAATTTCATTCAAGGTGAGGCAAAGAAAAATAAAAAAATAAAATTTAACGACGACGATGACGAGCCTGTAGACGTTGAAAATCCTACATTGGAACTGAAAAACACTCAAGTAGGTCAGGAGAAAGAGGAAGACGTTAAAGACGAAGATATTGACAAATTCTGTGATGAATTAAACGCAGAAGATAACGAACAATACGAAAGCTGGATTAAATTAATAGAAACTAAACTTAATTCAAATAAAAATAATTCAGCTTAATCTCAGTTTTAGCTGTATCTCAAATTTTCAAATCCATGCACATGGTTTGTAGTGCATAAACTTCAGAGCAAACATTACTATTAAAAACACGTAATGTATGTCGCCACCCGAAGTTCAACCCATTGTTATTTTCGTATCTGGGCGTAAATGTGGCATTAAGTCCGCCTTATGTACCCTGTATGTGCATATAAGTATAAATAAATAAATATTAGATATTTGTCATAAAAAACATTGTACCTATTTAACAATTACAAAGCGTCCCAATGTCTCATATAACCATATAACTATGTCTTTCTTAAATATATAGGAAAATTAGGATGCGACCCATTTAAAAGAACCCCTCGCTACGAGTTTGTCATATGTGAGAGATGTCAAGGTAATTTCAATTATTCTCTAACCTTGCGAGCTCATGATTTGTTTGCAGTTATGGATTACTTCTAATACGTAGGCAGGTACTGTTTTATTTTGTGTAGCAAGACGTAGGTACCTATTCTGTTGGTATTGTATCTAATCCATGTATAAAAAAATGAACTAAAAGATAATGTTATTTATAGAATGAATAAAAGGATAAGATTTAGTAATGAGAACATCTAGAACAACAATGGGTTATTGTTTTTTTTTACAAATATATGTAATATATGTAAATATCTATAAATGAAATCTCATTACTCATGGTTTTACTTAGCGTAAAGAGTAGGTACCTAAGTTGTAAGCCTACTGGTATCGTAAGATACATATAATATTACTAATCTGTTCCTACTGGTCTGGGCTAAGCCAGTATTAATAATGTACTCTGTGGGCTAAGCTAACCTAGAATAAAAGTACTGTCCATATAATAACAAATGAAAGTATGTAGGTACCTAAATAATGTTTACTACCTATTGCTCATAATTATTACATTTTTAACTCAAACAGAATATACCTCAAGATAAATCTTTGAAAAGCATTAACGCATGCTTAGCGAACTAGCTTTAATATAATAACTTCAGAATATACCTACCTAAGTTGAACTATAATATATTTTTAACTATTAGTCCTGGTCCTACTAACCACTGAATTTTCTTTGAATACCTAATCTAATTATGGATAAAACAGCAAAGCTGCGTAAGCCTGTATTCACTTTTTATATATAATTTTACTGTTTTACTGAAAGCAAACGACCTTGCTATAGACAGACATGTTTGCTTCTATTAAACGAAAAAACGATTCTTAGCAGTTCACATTAACCTCTTTTGCACTGACCGCCGTTCCCAATATTACTTGACTACAATCTGCTGATAAAATCGAATGTTACAATAAATAAAAAGCTATTTTAAACGTATAATGTTATGAAGTATTTTAATTTTTGGATGGATGGATGCATATAATTAGAATATTTTTGCTATATGGATGGATGTGTTTTTATTACATTCTACATTATTTACAATTTTAAGGGGGACTGAGCGTCATACCTGCTTAAATAATAAATTATACCTTTAGTAAATATAGCAATTTTTGCCTTTCAGAGCTCTAGCCTAATCGAGGCACAAGCACAATCATATTTTTAGCAGATCTGTGAATTTCCAATAATACCATGAGAAGAACATAATACGAATACATCGATTTTACTATGAACGGAAATACCGGTTTTGAAATGAATGAAATAGTGCAGCACTATCTATGTATGACAGTGACATGTGACAGTTTGTTCATTTGTTGACAGATCAACTTGTAAACTACAGTTTTAGAATTTTATCTAATTTATTTTCTCTTTGGACGGGTACCGGTCGGCTGTTCATACTTCATTTTCATTACCGGTATAAATAATAACGGGACAGTGTGCTAATAGTTTTGATCTAAAAGTAGTTTGGTGATGAATTCAACCAGGGAATGTAATTTATAAAATTAGGATCTAAGTGTGCACAGGTTCCGGGGACGGCAAATTTATTCTTAAAATGGATAGTGTTAAAAAAACGGAAGATATGGACATTCCAAACGTCGAGGGAAACCTTTTGCAGCAACCGAAGGAGGAAACATTACCAACTCGAAATCCGTTAATGAAAGTTCGGACTTATGTGCTCGCATTGCGTCCTTGGTCGTTGAGTGCGAGTTTACTACCGACGCTGCTGGGGGCCGCACTAGCGTACCGACTGCCCGGCGACAGTGGCTTCAGTTGGTGCACCTTGTTATTAACTATATGTACAATTATTCCAGTTCATGGTGCAGGCAATGTTGTCAATACTTACTTTGATTTTGTTAAAGGGATAGATAACAGAAAATCTGACGACAGAACTCTTGTTGATCATATTCTGAGTATAGATGAAGTGGTCTCCCTGGGTGCAATACTATATTTAGCTGGTTGTGCGTCATTTGTTCCTCTAGTAATTTTATCTCCAGCCCGCATGGAGCATCTGGCACTAGTATATTTTGGTGGATTATCTTCATCATTTTTGTACACAGGTGGTATAGGACTCAAGTATATAGCTCTTGGTGACATATTAGTTTTAGTTATATTTGGACCAGTGTCTGTTGTATTTGCTTTCTTAGCCCAGACAGGAAGGGTGGACTGGCCAATAATTTATTATGCAATCCCACTAGCCTTAAATACAGAGGCTATTTTACATAGTAATAACACAAGAGACCTAGAGACAGACAGTAAAGCAGAAATTGTGACATTAGCAATATTGATAGGGAGAACTGCTTCTTACTTGTTGTATGCATTTTTACTTTTTACTCCATATATAATGTTTGTGGTTGCATCTGTTCGCTGTTCATTATGGTTTTTAATTCCCATGTTGACATTACCAAGAGCATTTGAAATAGAAAGAAGGTTCAGAAGTCCTGAGACCATGAGATATGTACCCAGACAAACAGCTAGATTAAACTTTTATTTTGGCATGTTGTACATGATCTCATGTTTATTTGCTCATCGTCTCCCATTCCTTCTCCGATGAAACATCTACTTCTTAGGAATCATATTTTGGAGCTTATGAATAACATTTACAAGAATGGCCTTTTGAACTATTGACCAGTAGAATTGACCAATGTTATAAGTAATGATATTGAAATTATGTATATTTTTGTATCAGAATGATTAAAATTATACTTAAATATTATTTATTATCAATGTTTTGAGATCCATGTATTTTTAATGTAGTTACTTTATAAAACAAGGCTACCTGAGTAATGATTATAGCAACAAAACTATGTAGCAAGAATGAAAAACTATTATTTGATAATAATGTAAGAAGAGAAAATGTGCAGTACATGTAGATTTATCACATAATTTAAGGATTTTTATGTTTTACTGCTGTATAACTAGAAATTTATATTTTCAACAATATTTTTGTAACAATGGAATTAGTATGTTATCTTGACAATGTGAACGGAAGCAGCAAAGTACCAAGGTCAGGTATATATTATTATTATCTTTATTTCTTGGTTATGAATGAATATATCGTACTTGTAAGTTGCTTTGTTATGTGAGTCTCACAGCAGTCAGGTTTGTAATGTATAAGATAGATTGGTGACAATGAACCTTCCTTCATACAAATGCTAAATTGTACTTGTCATGAATACACAAACAGCATAAACCTATTGGCTTCAATCTATTGTTGTATTATTGTTAAATAATGTTAAAGAGTAAATGAATTATCATTTCCCTTATGCATGTGGATTTAGTAAGTTATATATTGCTGGCTGAATTCAATAGTGGCACAAGACAAAAGTATACAATTTGAGAAATTGCACATTAATCATTTTTCTTGTGCCACTATTGAATTCAGCCAACAATATGAAATATACACAATTTTAAAATTTATCTACCTCTTGTGACATTTGAGAAGTATTGATATTTTTATCAAGTAAGACTTATATGTGGTTCTATTACTTTTGTAATTTTAATACAATGAAATCTCTTAATTATGAATTGACAATAATTTATTTATTTAGCTAGATAAGAATAAAATTTAGTCAAATATAATTTATAGAAAAGTGAACATGTAGTTTGTTTATTATTGTGATGACTAAAACAATTATTTCCATTTATTTAATTTTATTGATATAAACAACGTAGGAGACCTCTATAATATAGAATCTTTATAATATAATGATAAATTACAAGTCAAATTATCATACAAGTGAGACCATGTAATTTAAAGAAATGGATTTCAGTCAGGAATGCCTGTTCTAAAAACTACATTGAATTATATTGGCAGTGACTGGAGAAATACCATAAACTTGAGATACTTTTAACAAAAAAACAATTTTCTGATACAGCAATGTATTGTTTGTGAGCTGGTCTGCTTGAATTTATTTTGTACAGTGCATGTGACATGTTTATATTTTATTGTTAGTATATATCAAGGCAATCATATATGCTCAAGCCTGATGGACCTACATCAGTGAGACTTCCTTATCTGGTAAGAGGACAAACAGGCTGTTATTCATATTAAATACACTATTAATTGAATTATGCTAATTATATATTGAATGATATTCCCTAATTCTCAATGAAAATCCATTTCAAATCATAACTAATGTTATAAAGGAACAAATCACAATGTATTAAATGATAATACAAAAATCATGTTTGCTAACAAAGACTAAAACATAATATCACTATAATCAAATAGTAATCAAATCCATAATATAATTAAATACATTTTACTAATTTTCATTTTGCACAAAAATAAGAAGTCTTCAACATTCCATACAATTCCTATATGTTTTATATATTTATATCCTAATGTATAACCATTAGTTAAACTAATGCAGAACTAACCAATCTAAAATTGAAATTACTCGCACACGATTTTCGTAACAGAGATTTCCTATAAAATGCACGAAGACGTCCAGCTCCCATGTTTCACACTAAATACTTTATGTTGTGCTAATGTTTCATAGTTGTTTTGGGGTCGAGACAAGCACCATCTTATTTAGGAAAAGTCATGTTGTTTGTCATCTTGAAATCTAGGCCTTTTATCTACATGTGATGTTAATTTCAATTAAACATACGTATTTAGCGTTCCACAACGCCAAACTTGATAGGTTAAATGATACAGATGTTAATTTAAGTTTTTATTATTACATTAAATAATTTCATGTAGTGATATAAAATTTCCAGACATGTGCATTGTTTGTGTTAAAGCTAAAAATAGATGCCAAGTTCGTGATACTCCGTGAAGACGTTAAAGCTTTTTTAAGTTATAAAATATATATCTGTAGGTGTTTGAGATAAAATTTGGTTCTTGTCACAATGTGCAAATACTAATGGAAGAAATTTGTGACAAATTAAAAATAATGTAATTATTAAATTAACACCTGTATGTAAATTGAAAATGATCCGTTCGGTAGGAAACGTTACAATAACTCGTAGTTTCAACTTCACGAAACATTCGCACTGAATAACACACATGGAATAATCTCACATTCATGCATATGGACAATAGTCCATCAAAGGCGGAAAAATCCGTCCGGTAGTCTTTATATATGGGTTACGTTATATACATCAGACTTTAGTGTTGGCTTCGGACAATTACGACGTCGGGGCTTTCTTTTCACGCTGCCATTGATTGATCTTTTCTTTGAGCTCAGTTGCTGAAACAAAAGAGAATTTAGTTAGATTTCTGCAAAAATGGCTGCATGAAAACATACAGAATTGGTTAAGAAAAGGAAAAAAAATATACCTGGACGCAGTTGATCCTCAGAAAGAGGTTGTCGGTTGAAGGGGTCGGTGGCGCTGTTCAACAAGTGACGCAGAATCACCGACCGGTCCATTATCTGAAAAATAGGTAGGCAAATTTTTAATGAACTGAGAAATGGTAAATGATTTCATTTTCTTCAATTAATATGAAAACATTCACAATTAGTAAATTCGGAACTCACTTTCCCAGAAGGTAATAGAACTGGGTCAGTCATTAATGTGTCCATAAGCGGGTCTCTGAACTCCTCAGGAGCGTCAGCAAATTCATCGCTTTTCTGTTGATTGGATACTGAAACGAAAGATGTGATAATTATTTAAATAACTCTAGAAAATGCAACTGTACATTGTTTTAGTAGCTGAAGACATGTCAACTAGTATTCATGAAATATGGAACATACTTGCAATTTGATATGCGTTGTCTGCGATCGACTTGAAACACTCTATTTCCGTGGGCGTCTTGATGCATGACTTAGCTAGTCGCACGGCTGCCTCTTCAAATAACTCTTTGCGGAATGATCTCTGAAAATGAAATAACTCATTATGTTAGTCATCATTCGTAGGATCAAAATTTGAAGGGGATCACGTGGTCTGGTGAATCGACATAAACTTGCTGCGTGCAGTCAATAAAAAAGTATTAAAACTTTAAATAAAGCCATAGCCAGGAATTTATTTCGGGGGGCGGTCTCTATCCCTCAGGAATTTACTTGGTGGTGGGAGGGAGGGTTACATACTTTTTTCATGTATGGAACAAGTGTAAATCCCCCCCTAGCTAAGGCCATGACTTTAAATTAAGCAACACTTCTGGTCACGAGCCTAAAATGAATGTTACCTCGTCAGCGGCCAACGCGGCGTGGAACTGCGGCGAGTCGAGGTGCAGGTAGATGTCCACCAGCTGGCTCAGCAGCCGCCGCGGCTCCCAGCCGTACTTCTCGGGCCGACGGACCTGTATATATAGATCATAATTAAGACATGCCAATGTAAACCAATGTGAGTTTTTCGATGTTTTTAACCGACTTCCAAAAAAGGAGGAGGTTTCTCAATTCGACCGTATATTTTTTTTTTTTTTTTTTTTTTTTTATGTGTGTTCGGGGATAACTTCGTCGTTTATGAACCGATTTTGATAATTCTTTTTTTGTTGGAAAGAAGATATCCCAACGGTGGTACCATGGTAAGGAAACCAGGATCTGATGATGAGTCCCCGAGAAATCGAGGGAAACCTTCGAAAATCGTAGGGGCGACTAGTGCATTTGTTAATTTTTTCATTAAGTATTTTAAAGCACTACTATTTAATGAAGGTCTGGAGTCGATCTGATGATGGAGCCGAAAGACGATCTAGGGAACTCTTTAACGAGTTACAGCAATTACCTGGTGTTTGGGCTTGATTAATTTGTATTGATGAGAACTTTACACCTAGATAGGTTGTGACTGTCATTAGGGGTCTGATGATGAAGACGAAGGACAGTCAAGGGAACTCCTCAACGTTTTACAGTAGCTACCTTGTTTTGTATGTATGTCCGTCGATATAATTGTTTGAAAGAGTAGTCCCCAGAGGTGGTCCCATTTCAATTTAGTGAAGATCTGATGAAGATCTTCGAAGTTAGACGATGGAACTCTTCAATAAATCACAGCAAATCACTCGCAATTGCTGTAATCGCATGTTCATGTATAGTTCATGCCACTCAATACATACATAGCATCATGCCTGTATTGCCCGATGGGGTAGGCAGAAGTGTCCACTGTTGTACACAAACATTTCACCGATGCAGTTATTAAGTCCTAGCGGCTTTCGAAGGCCTACCCATATTATTAAATAACTAAATTGACTTATGTATGAAGTATACAAACTTATAGATGACCTATACAATATATATATTAGACTTAAAACTAAAAAGACTAAAATAAATTAATTTTAAACAAAAAATAAAAACCGCCTTCCAAAATCTACTACCTACACTAAAAAGTTTAAAATAATATCAAAATTTGCTTATAATAAAATAATTTTAAAATAACAATATATAATAATAATCTGTTAATTTTGGAGTCGGTGCCTGATGTATGTGGGGTTTACAACCAGGTACAAAGGCCGGTAACATAACCACAGCACAACGAACATAAGTGACTAACAAGAGGAAAACAATAACCCCCTCCCAGTACAGGCACCGACTGCAAAATTAACAGATTATTATTATATATTGTTATTTTAAAATTATTTTATTATAAGCAAATTTTGATATTATTTTAAACTTTTTAGTGTAGGTAGTAGATTTTGGAAGGCGGTTTTTATTTTTTGTTTAAAATTAATTTATAATGGTCTGAAATGGCCAACTTGCAGTGAGCTAGCATGCTGGTCAATGCTTGTGCCTTGTATGAGATCGCTCTTGCCTGAAGTGGGACTGTTAGGGGCAGTGGCGGTACCTTCAATAAGCCTAAAAGCCTTACTAAAAAATACCTTACTAAAATGCTCGATAGAGAATCAATATCAAACCCGAACTATTTAAAAGTTCGCGCGCTTAATTCTTATCAAAATAACACAAAGTATCTACCTATGCCACACTACTACACATCGCGATTGTTCGCGCGCAGAGTTTCGCATTTGCAGCATCTACATATAGCTATCTCGCTTACACGTACGGGCTTTTACCGGGCTTTCAAATACTATCTCTGTCACTTTCGCACTTATAGCGATGTGCCGTATAACGAGTATATACCTTGTGCGTTTACAAATCGATCAGTATGGAAGATTTAAGCCGTGCATGCGTATGAAGTTGCACGCGTATGCACACCTTGCCAACTCTGCAGTGTTGCCGTTTTAGCGACGTTGTGAGATCTTGGAGATTTTTAACGAGTTTGGAGACTTTTTAAGATTTAGCAACAATAAAAACTAGCGACTTTTTAAAATAATTAATAGTTTCGAGTCACGTGACACATAGATTAAAAATTATGAATTTGTTTATCGAATTAAATGTATTTACGAGTTATTAATATTATTTTCAAAAATACCAAAGAGACACAAATAAAATACATTCTATCATTATAGCTAAGTTTCATATTTTATTTCCATCAGTGTCAAATACCCTATTGCGACATCTAGCTAGATTGTTCATATACCTGGCGACTTTTTTTGCCTAAATGACAACACTGCAACTCTGCGTAAGTACCGAGTGCAACTCACTTCAGTTTCATTTGCTTGAGTGGGAAAAGTTTTGTTGTTAAAGTTTTTTGTGTGTTTTCTTAGATTTTCTAGTGATGCAATTGTTTTGGTGACTTACAATGGAGGTAATTGTACCTTGTGAGGATTCAAAATGCGTTCAAGTTTTGATTGGCGAAGATAAGGTAAAATCTAAACTTTGCTCAGAAAAAACAGTTAATTTCTTCATTAAGAGGACATGATGAGTCCAAAACTTCGTTAAATAAAGGCAGGTTTTTAGAACTGGTCTCGTTAATTTCAAAATACGATGTCGTTTTAGAAAAGCATATGCAGCATCAGGAAAGTGACAAACCGGGGCCGAGAAGAAGACGGATGAATTCACTTTTAATTTATTGTACCTAACCAGTAGTTTATGAGAAAATTGCGATGATACATACGTAGGTACCTACAAACTCAGTCGAAAACTGAACTTTCTTTTTTTGAAATCGGTTAAATTTTATTGGGCTTGCCTTATTTTGAAACCCTAGGCACGCCACTGGTTAGGGGATGGTTATGTTTTAGGAGAAAGAAACGTCACATTGTAACCAACCCTTTGCATATTCTAAATAAAGCACATTTACAGTGAAATTTTCTATTTGGGAACTCCAAAGAACACAAAATGTGAAAATAAAATTTGTAAAAATTTGTGTCAGCTGCCAAAATAAGGTTAACATTATATTATTCATACCTTGAGGTTTTTGCATTTTGGCCCACAAAGCTGCTGCAGGTTGAAATTCAGCATAGACGCGAGCCTGTCCACCAGCTCCGCGCGGAGAAACGGCTCTTTGATCTCCACTGTCAGATACTCCAACATGTCCACAGTTTCTCTGCAGAACACAAGAACTCTGGCAGTTACATTTCTGGTTCTTACAACTTGTCAAGCGTTTATGGCACGGTTTATCAGATATACGTATATATTTACGGGGTGCAAAATGTGCGAGTCCTCGTCTGGACTCATCCGTAAAAGAAATTGATAAGAGAGCTTTAGAACTGAACCGTTAAGTCACGTTGGACGGGGCCCAAAGGATTCTCGCCTTGTCAACTCACTAACTATTCTGGTTTTAAACCTTGCCAAAACTATCCATTACCGAAATTAACAACATAGGTATGGCTAGCGGGGGTGCCACCAATATAATCCATTGTGATTATGAGAATAGTCACTGAGATGTGGGAAATGATCGGTTCTACTTCTTTAGTAGAATCAGAAGAAGTCAGGTTGTCAGAGTTTTTGAAGCTGCCCTTAGGCGACTGACATAGCGTCTGCTATCAAGTAACAGTGATACCCAACGTTTAATATGGCTTCCGAAGTACAAGAACGTACAAATAAAATGCTTCAGACTGAACCTCGTGTGTAATAAATTTCAGGTTTCCTTGCGTGGCGATATTTATTCAGCAATCATTTACAGATCTAATAAACTCAGCGTTACCACTTCCGAAGTACAAGAACGTACAAATAAAATGCTTCAGACTGAACCTCGTGTGTAATAAATTTCAGGTTTCCTTGCGTGGCGATATTTATTCAGCAATCATTTACAGATCTACTAAACTCAGCGTTACCACTTTTCAGTTGTAAGGCGCCGAACAACATCCCAATCGTATTTAAATCATATATGTGTCGCAGATGGATTGTATAATCTGCTGTTTTACAAAATCTCTAGCTGCTTTACAAAACAGTACTGTTTTATAAAACAGCTGAACAACGTTCAGCTGGATTGCCATTGCGATACGTTTAACAACACCTAACCTGTCCGTGTCGGGATACACGAAACTCCCGAGCTCGCTTCGCTCGCTCATGGATCAATTTAATTTATTTTCTTTCATATCCCGATATATTGTCGACTATTATAGTGGTTTAGTACTTACGTCATTAAAAATTTTCATTTTTTTTTGCTTTTGGCAAGTAAAATAAAGTTAGGTTATTATTGTTAGGACATACAGAGCCATATGCGACAAAATTTCGAACTAAAATCAACAATCTGACAGTTCCTTTCACACTGTTTTACATAATCTCTGATCGTTGACCCGCTGTATTGATAAACGCAAAACGTTCATTCAATTCTGCGTGTTATAGTTCAGTAATTATGTAAAACCGCTAAACGTCGTTCAGCTATTTTTTATAACAGTACTGTTTTGTAAATCAGCTAGCAGTTTTGTAAAACAGCTTATTCTACAATCCATCTGCGACATATGTATAAGACTATCACATATGCATACATAACACTATAACTTTAGAGTTCGCTTAGCATGCGTTAATGCTTTTCAAAGATTTATCTTGAATATATGTATAAGATTTAATAAGTTGTACAGTTATGTTACCCAGCGAGCGTGAGGTATGAGCGGCACTGTCGCTCGTCCTGCGCCAGCGCCCGCGCACGTATACAACATTGTACAGTTATGTTACCTAGCGAGCGTGAGGTATGAGCGGCACTGACGCTCGTCCTGCGCCAGCGCCCGCGCACGTATACAACATTGTACAGTTATGTTACCTAGCGAGCGTGAGGTATGAGCGGCACTGTCGCTCGTCCTGCGCCAGCGCCCGCGCACGTATACAACATTGTACAGTTATGTTACCTAGCGAGCGTGAGGTATGAGCGGCACTGACGCTCGTCCTGCGCCAGCGCCCGCGCACGTATACAACATTGTACAGTTATGTTACCTAGCGAGCGTGAGGTATGAGCGGCACTGTCGCTCGTCCTGCGCCAGCGCCCGCGCACGTATACAACATTGTACAGTTATGTTACCTAGCGAGCGTGAGGTATGAGCGGCACTGACGCTCGTCCTGCGCCAGCGCCCGCGCACGTATACAACATTGTACAGTTATGTTACCTAGCGAGCGTGAGGTATGAGCGGCACTGTCGCTCGTCCTGCGCCAGCGCCCGCGCACGTATACAACATTGTACAGTTATGTTACCTAGCGAGCGTGAGGTATGAGCGGCACTGACGCTCGTCCTGCGCCAGCGCCCGCGCACGTATACAACATTGTACAGTTATGTTACCTAGCGAGCGTGAGGTATGAGCGGCACTGACGCTCGTCCTGCGCCAGCGCCCGCGCACGTATACAACATTGTACAGTTATGTTACCTAGCGAGCGTGAGGTATGAGCGGCACTGTCGCTCGTCCTGCGCCAGCGCCCGCGCACGTATACAACATTGTACAGTTATGTTACCTAGCGAGCGTGAGGTATGAGCGGCACTGACGCTCGTCCTGCGCCAGCGCCCGCGCACGTATACAACATTGTACAGTTATGTTACCTAGCGAGCGTGAGGTATGAGCGGCACTGTCGCTCGTCCTGCGCCAGCGCCCGCGCACGTATACAACATTGTACAGTTATGTTACCTAGCGAGCGTGAGGTATGAGCGGCACTGACGCTCGTCCTGCGCCAGCGCCCGCGCACGTATACAACATTGTACAGTTATGTTACCTAGCGAGCGTGAGGTATGAGCGGCACTGACGCTCGTCCTGCGCCAGCGCCCGCGCACGTATACAACATTGTACAGTTATGTTACCTAGCGAGCGTGAGGTATGAGCGGCACTGTCGCTCGTCCTGCGCCAGCGCCCGCGCACGCGCCTCGCCGCCGCCCGAGCCGCTCGCCGCACCCTCCTGCGCCTCGTGAATACGCTTCAGGTACTAAAACAACACACAAATACAATTGTAAAGCTGGGTATAGATAGATATAGCGAAGCTGACACACGAACCACGCGTTGCAAGGTAGCTCGCCCATATGGGGACATGTTTGCCTTGCAAGACGGGTGCGTCTCATAACGTATAAACTCATTTGGTCTAATTTCATTTATTATCGTTCATAAGATATAATCAACGTGAGATATACCAACTGTTGATATAATTTCTTTACATATAACATTTATTTATTCTAAAACTTAATTAGTTTATTTTTGTGTGATATAACGTTTATGTAATCGAAAATCATTTGGTCTAACGTTTAATATGTATATTTTTTATTTAATCGAAAATCATTAGGTCTAACGTTTAATATATATAAAAAACGTCATTTTGGTTAACACCCCGACTCGGATAGGTTAGGTTAGACGGCTAAGGCGGGAGCGAAGCGGAGCGAAGCTCCCGCCTAGCCTTCGTGTTTTTTTTTTTAAACCACCCAGAAATAGGAGCCCCGCACTGCGGGGCTACGTCGACCTATCTTAGCGCAGGTGGTAATCGTTGGACCAAATAAGTTTTATTATATCTTTTGAGTGGTATGTCAAACGATTTTATATTTAATGTATGTTTTGTCAAACGATGTTATATTTAATGTATGTTATGCTTATAAAAAATTGTTATTTTAAAATTATATCAATCGTTCATTATATTAACTAATCGCTATATTAAATAAAATTATAGGTTCCGTTGTTATATGTTGGTAATATTAGAGATTTTGTTATATCATCTATTACTTACCCTTGCAAGACAATATGTATGTCGCAGTTGGATTGTAGAATCCGCTGTTTTACAAAATCTCTAGCTGCTTTACAAAACAGTACTGTTTTGTAAAACAACTGAACAACGTTCAGCTGGATTGCCATTGCGATACGTTTCACAAAACTGTTACCCACCTTTAGACGTAATGCAGAATGACATATCTACTGTGGGACAGGTTTGTTTATTGTATAGGTATGTTAAATGGATAGTCACCATTCAAGTAAAAAGCGATACTGTATTCTGATTTGACTTTCCGTGGTTGGGTCGACGGAGCACCGCTCTGCGGGCTCCTATTTTTGTGTCTGTAAGGTTAGAAAAAACCTTAACACGAAGAGGATGGCGGGGGCTGTTTCTAACCTGTCCGTGTCGGGATACACGAAACTCCCGAGCTCGCTTCGCTCGCTCATGGATGAATTTCGTTTATTTATATTCATAATCTTAACTTTATTTTACTTGTCAATAGCAAAAAGAATATGAAAATTTTGAATGACGTAAATACTAAACCACTATAATAGTCGACAATATATCCGATATATTGTAGAGATAAAATAAAGTTAGGTTATTATTGTTAAGACATACAGAGCCATATGCGACTAAATTTCGAACTAAAATCAACAATATGACAGTTCATTTCACACTGTTTTACATAATCTCTGATCGTTGACCCGCTGCATTGATAAACGCAAAACGTTCATTCAATTCTGCGTGTTATAGTTCAGTAATTCTGTAAAACCGCTAAACGTCGTTCAGCTGTTTTTCATAACAGTACTGTTTTGTAAATCAGCTAGCAGTTTTGTAAAACAGCTTATTCTACAATCCAACTGCGACATGTGCATAACCATACAAGAGCACCACGCACTTGTAAGGGAAAAAATAAAACTTCGTAGCTAAACTAACTTACAGATAAAGTTATAAATTTTAATAAAAAGAATATCACGGACGTGAGCAGGATTCGAACATATAATAATAATAAATAAATCGTTTATTTCTCACCACAAACCTATTTCAAAAAAATAAAAATATAATCTACTATCTTCTAAACAGTTTTGGGTTGCTGGTGCCTGTGGTAGGTAAATAAAACCTGTTCTACAGGTCACCAGGCCTCCACCTGACATCGTTTGATCTAGTTACAGTAGTACACTACAAGCATGTTACTTATATTGTGTATGTGTTTATATTATACAAGAATAGGTGAGTTAGCTAATATAAACAATGAAATTAGTGAGTTATTTGATTTGACTTAGCTAAAAGATATGCCTCCCGGATAAATACTCCAGCAATTTAGACTAACTAATTTCAGTTTGAATTGCTAACTTTTGTGATAAAACACTGTTAACACTTTATATATTTTATACACTCGTACCTATGAGAGCATAAAATATATAAAGTGTTCCCCCCATAATATTGATTTTGTGTTTATAAAGTTTTATCATAATCGGCCGGATGGTATTGAAAAGGATGGAAGACGAAAAAACAAACAATTTGAAGATTGACGGCCACGTTTCGATACTTTAACTACTACTTACTCTATACTTAGATAGAATGTTTTACTCACCGTGAGACACTCGTCGAGAAGGAATGTAGTGTCGTTCATCAACATATTGATGAA
Source organism: Xylocampa areola (assembly GCA_935421205.1). Taxonomy (NCBI): domain Eukaryota; kingdom Metazoa; phylum Arthropoda; class Insecta; order Lepidoptera; family Noctuidae; genus Xylocampa; species Xylocampa areola. The sequence goes on from OW285215.1 coordinate 13,464,779, forward strand.
TTTGACAAACTGTCGGCCCGAACGGGACTCCTTCACGATAGCCTGGGGACAAATTTTAACTTTAGCAGTTTTTTTTATCATTCTAAAATTAGGCATGTTTAAAATTAGCCATAGTTAAAGGACAAAGGTTCGACATAAACATAAACTTTATTTTACATGATGATTATAAAAGCATGCCAAAACGGCTCATGTCCAGTAGTAGACACGGAACTATAAAAAACTGAGGACATAACCTCGTCTCATCATGGTTGAAGCCTGCAAATGGCTGTTCTCTTCATGTGTATTCGTTTTTTCGCGGGCAGCGATGGGTAGTATTGTCAGACCTTAATGTATTTGTGTTTTTGTGTCTACAAACACGCACGGACACATACTGGAAATGATGCTCACGGCGCCATTACACCCGTGAGCGTTTCGCGCTTAATTCAAATTAAATAGATTAAAATGAAATAATTTGCGTTAAAACTTAGTTTATTGCTGAAATAATGTGTTTTTCGGAAATATTAGACGTGTACCTACATAATAAAAGGAGATTTCAAAATCTGTCATAATGCCTATTTTTTATTACTTTCCTAATCCATTCCTAAATTAAGATTTTTTTATGTTCTGAATGGTATAGCAGCATTTGTATAAAACATACAAAAATCCTCACCTGTTTATGAATAGGTCTCTCCCACATGCCTTTCAGTATGATACTGATATGGAATCGGATCGTAAACTTGTCGTAGAACTCTGTGCTCTGTCCAGTAGTTTCTATATCCGTGTAGAACTTCATCAGGGCACTCGGCAGGGCCGTCTGTGACATCGGATGGTCCATGAATTTCTCGTACACATTCTTCAACTTTAGTGGTACTGATAGGTTAATTACGAAGAGTACTTCCACGATTTTGGCGACGAGGTACGGGTTTTTGAATAGTCGCGAATGGCATATCGCGCTTAGGAGCCACGTTATGATCGGGTCTTCTATGTAGTCTGCCACAATTTGTGGGACGTATCTGAAAGTGAATTTGATGGGTAAAATTAGGATTAATGATTTTAGCGAAGCTATGCATTTTCGGTGCAATTAAGGTTTAAGGGTTTGCCTCCCTTACCCAGTTTAAATTACAGTTTCTGATTTCTTATTTTCTTATTTTTACGTAATAGTACTTTGCTTTTATGTCATCACAGATCACCATCACACTAATGGCAGTGCCAGCCACATTTTTTCATTATGAACACTTTTGTTGCATGTACTAGGATATGATAAATTATACTCACTGCACAGCGAACAGCATGAACTCTGCGATGTCCTCCACGTACCACTCGGGCGTGGCGCAGAAGGCCGAGGCTAGGGCTCCGCCCCCCGAGCGCGCGGCCTCTAATTGTTGTGTCAGTAGTGCGCACACTGACGCGTAGAACTGTAGGCTGCGGCGCATTAACTCGCCTTCTAAGAGAGCTGTTTCGGCGCATTGTTTTGACCTGATGTAGGAGATGGTAATGTAATAATTTAATAATTAAAGCTGCATCCGTTAGTTTTAAGAAAAAAAATATCGCGAGCGGGCCTCGAACCTCTAACTTCAAGGTTAAGTACACCAATCGCTTTGGCTATTGTGATGACTGAGCGCAGTTTTTTTTTTTTTAGGGAGATCCTAATGGCTGCAATTTTCTTTATAAAAACGATAAGAAACTGTTATACATGATAGTAATAAAATATCCAAGAATTGTACTCTTCTAGAAAATCAGCGATCTAACCGTAAAATTTGTTAATGGAATACACAATCACGAATTCGTAACGGAAACTTAATATTTTGAGTAATATATGCTTGTATTACCTGTGTAGCCTCTTGATTTGCCTGCGCCACCTGCGCAACAATTCACGGTTTCGTAACGCGGAGAAACTGTTGCGCCACTGTGGCTCAGCTGCCATCAACTCTTCGATCACTTTTTGCAAGTCACGGAACGCCCTGCAACAAAAAATAAATATATGAAACTATTACTTATTGTTGTGTCTACCTAGTTGGTAGACAGTCTTTAATTGCAACCAGATCCATTCAGAATCCATACTAATATTATAAATTCGAAAGTGAATCTATTTGTTTGTTACCTTTTCTCGACTAAACGGCTGAACGGATCGTAATGAAATTTGGCAAGGAGATAGATTGGACCTTGGAGAAGGACATAGGCTACCTTTATCACGCAAGCGAAGTCCTGGGCACCAGCTAGTTTTAGATAACATTAGAATTGAGGTGTAGCCACAATTCATTACAAGCCTTAATCATGATCGATTTTGCATGTACAGGAAAGGCCAGTGAACTGGCAAACAAGAGCGTTCAATGATTGTCAGATGATATGGAAAGACAACCATCTCGTGATAGACATGCATGACCATTTGATGACATAACTGTTGTGTACCAAATAATATCAGGCCCCAGTAAGTACGTCACTCACCGGATGCGCCGCTGGTGAGTGTGTAGCGCTGGTATGAGCGCCACGTGGTGCATGTGCAGGGTGAGGAACCAGCACACAGTCTGGAACTTCGCCTCGGGCCATTTGTGGCTCGGCTCCTTCTCTGATTGGAGACAAAATATTATGCTTATAGAAAAACTTATTCTGAAAAATTATAAAATCGTAGATAAATCTTAAAATCCTTGTAAAATAGAACATATGTAATTGAAACAGTTAAAATTAGTCATGAATTTGTTGCTTAATTGAAATTTAATTGTCTAGCACCGTGGGTTCTAAATGCGCACTTTTGGGGTCAATGTGGATCTGGGGTCAATCTCAATTGAGTTTGTTCATGGGTTTTGAGTCATTATGACTTACAGTTAGTGCACGAGACCTTCACACAACAATACGCATCGATTGGTGCACTATTAACATCAGTTAACAAATCACCTGAAAACTGGTTTAATTTCTAAAACTAAATGAATCAACCAGCAACAAATACGCTCAGCGTACCTATTCGCTATCTCGGTTGCCAACCGAATTGATGGACACTTTGTAGTACATTGCGTCGTGTGTTACAGCTTGTCTATGATGAGCAAAAATATTAAAAACTTACGACGCAATGTACTACAAAATGTCCATCAAATCGGTTGACAACCGAGATAGCAAATAGGTACGACTGACTGACTGGAAAGTTCAAAATTGCATACAAAAGACAAAATTTGTAAGACTAAAGATTACTTACTTAGTGAGTCAAGCCAGTCCTGAGACTCCTGTGCGGTGAAGTACAGCCTCGTTTCATCCCTGACGTTGACCCACGAGTCAGGCTGGAACGTGTACAACGGATACACGCGCTCCAACTTGATGCGTACCGACAACAGCTGTAGTACCGAACATACGTTCAGCATGAAACCGTCGCCTGCAATAACATATCACGTCGTCACTTATTTCATATTTCTTGCTGTCATGTACAGGACTCATAGATACTCCTGAATAATACTTTTGAAACTGTGGTCTCATTTACAGGCAATCGCCATTAAAACATAACATAACATAGCATCACGCTTATATTCCCCGAAGGGGTACGCAGAGGTGTACATAGTTTTACACCCACATTTCACCAATGCTGTAATTAAGGCCCATGCAATAGGTGGTGAGCCTATTGTCATCTACTGGGCACAATTCCAAACTCCAGGTTGCTATCGAGAATTTCCTAATAGAAAAACCCAATAACACTTTGTCCGACCCGGGAATTGAACTCAGGACCTCATGCTCAGTAGTCGCGCTTGGGACAACTAGACCAACCTTCAGCTGTTAGCTTGCATATTGGAAGTTTTGGTGGCGTTAGAGCATGAGGTCCAAAGAGTGGTGTGTGGAGAAATTAAAGAATGCTTTGATTGTTTTCTAATCACAACAACATAGAAATCAGTGGCGTGCTTCGATCATTAGTTTTTAATTAGTGATTGAAGGAGGCGTGGCGAGTAAGTGGAAAATGTTTTTTTTTTTCGGATGTGGCACGTGTTTAAGTTGACTTAAAAGGACCCAAAATGTTCACAGTGAGAATTATTATTCTTCGATTACCTTACTGAATTTTTGGATGTTTAACCAAAGGTCTCACGATATAAAATAATGACATTATGGAGTTTAAAAATCATAATTAAAAATTGACAACATATGCGGAAGTATAGTAATGACCTATTTATGTCATTACACAAATTAAAATAATGTTGTTTTTGCTTGAGTGGTTAGAATTACTATCTTACAATTAATATCTTGGTTTTCCTTATTCTTCTTCTACTTTGTTTAGGTGTTGTGTCTTCTTAGTATTAACATGTTTATTAGTAGTTAGGAAAATAAAAATAATAATATAATTTTGCTGTAAAATGCTGTAAGTGCGTAATATTAACCAAATTGGTGTATGTATAGTTGGTTTCTATCGCAATATAAATAGCTGCATATGTTTTGTTTTGTCAATATCAAGGTTTATAGGTGTAAGAGATAAATATAATAACAACTGTCGTAATATATTTTGCTTCGTGTTTGCGACTGAAATCTGTTTGTCTCGAACACCTGACAACATTGCAAACATAAATATTTACTGAAAACCGTCAACAAGTAGCGCTTAATGATTCGATCCGAATCTTGGAAAGTAAATTATTTGGATGAATGCCAATACAAATTCGTCTAATAGACAAGGCGAGGTGAGCGACATTTGAACGAAATATGTGGTCTATTTTCGCCAGTCATTAGGTACTAGCAGGGAACTACTCACAAAACGGTTCAATTTATTATCGTTGTCGGTGTTCTGATAAATTTGTAATAATGTGTTTATTAATTAGTTATGAGGAGACTCAACCGAGCCGCTCGTATCACCGAGGTCTTGGCACACAATTATAAATAAAAGAACAAAGTAATTTTAAACGTAAAATGTGTATGCAGTTGGTGTACGAAAATACACAAACCAATGTACGGAGCCATGAACAAAATTACGCACAAAATGCTTCGGATACTTTCTGTTTATTGACTATACGTGATTTACTGTTTCAAGATAAACCTGTAAGACTATTTGAATACAACACTTTGCTGTTTTCATAATTCTTACTTCATGAAAACATAGTATATGATACACATACTACCACAAAACTAAAACATTTGACATCTATTTATGCATAACGGCAAAAATATCACAGAATCACTGTTAAGCAGACAAGGCTTGTTAGGTAATGCGACAGCTTCAATTTTAAAACTTATGTCTCCAAAGATCTAAGAAGGTTCGAACACTTTCAGCCACATTTGGTTAAACTGTAAACCAGTTCTAACATACACAAAAAGTAGATTCATCATACCGGCTAGAGATCTCTCATCAGTTTGTAGCTGGGCTCTCCTCTCGTTCCTTTGCAGAAGTGCCGCGAAGTAGTTGAGTAGGGGTTCTCTGGCATCAGGGCACAGGAGAATGTTGTGGCATATGTTGTGTAATGTGTTGCGGCTCGCTTCCACCTCGCGTTGTAAAGCGAACGCTAAACTGCGGTCGCCGGAACCCGTCGCGAATAGACGCTCCGCCAAACGAGGGTTCTCTTCAGCAAACAGTGATATCTGTTGGAAGTGTTTTGTTTTAAGCTGATATTTTGTATTAATTACACTGTCGGCAAGGAAGTCGAAATCTGTGAATTTATCAATTTTTATCGCGGTATGTGTTTTAGGGGCTTCCTTTTGTACCTATATTATTCAATCAAAAAGTAGTTTAATTTGATTGTATAAATATGAGCTTGCCTTTGTAAACAACATGTTATCATACCATTCATTCTAATAACAAAGGAGTTTATTTATAATAATTGCAGCTGGCTTCGAGGATCAATAAGCTTTTAATGGTATGCGTACTTCCAATTCAAACAAAACAAATAATATCTTTGTATCCAAAAAACAAATAAATTCTGATAAAATCTTCCAGTAGAATACACATCGCAATTTTAACACACAATCATGATAGGCCTGATTTTACTATGGGACTTAAGATGCAAGGACTTTCGGGTTGTCAATAAATTTAAAAAAAAATTGAGAATAAAGTTCGCATTGGGTTTAATTTCTCTCTATGAGTAATCTTACTTGCATATAATTGACTCTCATAATTATCAAAGTACGACGTCTGTGTCAAGGGACGCGTAACTTAATCATTTCTGCGGCCATATATACAGTCACACACATCGTCACAGGCAAGTTCGAAGGAAAAAAGACGACGAGCTCGTAGTCCAATGCGCTGGTTCGACCAAATTCGCACTACACTGGAAACTAACATGCACCAAGCCGTACATGGCGTAACATTATCAGATAGAAAGCATTCAGTGTAGGGGGTCAAGACCTTCAGAGGTCAAGAGAAAATACAGTAATCGCATAGAAAATAATAACAATAGTTACCGCAAAGAAAGGTCCCAAAAAGCTGACGCGCGCGATCTCCCTGCCGGGCGCCGTGGTGACGGGGTCGGGGCACAGGCTGGGCAGGCGCGCCAGCAGCTCGGCCAGCGGCCGGCGCGCGTGGCGCGGGCCGGCGCGCAGCTCGCACAGCGCGCGCAGCGCCCGCAGCGCGCCGCCGCCGCCGCACGCGCCGCGCCCGCCCAGCGGCGACACCGCGCGCCGCATCTCCTCGCGGATGCCCATCACTAGCGGGATGAACACCTGCCGGGTGCACACACATACGTACTGCACTATCAGATACTGGATCATATCATCATCATCAATATTAATCCAATAGTACTTGTAAGAATTTTTTGTTTTTACTTTGCACAGCTGATAACATTTATTCAACATAAAAAAGGAGAAGAAAATAATAAAACTATAAAAAAAGTATTTAAAAATAATTCAAGATATGTCTTTGAAAAAGCATTAACGCATGCTTAGCAAAACAAATAATATCTTTGTATCCAAAAAACAAATAAATTCTGATGAATGATCTTTTTCCATTTAATATTGTAACTTTATTTAAAAATATTTCTTACCTCTTCAAACACTTCCTTATCGTTGTAAGTAGCAAGAAGCAGCTCAGGTATGAGACCAGTTGGTGGTGAAACCACCAACATGTATGGCAGGAGAGCAGACTTTCTGCACTTTTCCAAGTCGAACTTACTCTGAAGCACTAGCACTAAGTGGTTCACTAGTAATGTTCTTAAACTTTGAAGCAAATCGCTTAGCGGCGGCTCTGAACTTTTCTTTGAGTGTTCTCGTTCATATGAGTTGATGTTTGTGTAGAATCGTACTATGTAGCTAACAGCTAGACCCTGTGTGGGTATTGTCTTGGGTAGGGGCAGTGATGGCGCGGGACAATCTGCTTTGTCAACTTCTGTCTCTGAACCAAGTTGTCCACTCGTCAACATATCATCCCCACAATCTTCACTATGCCTCTTTGAGGTTTCAGTAATCGCAATTAGTTTCTGATTCAGTGGATCTGAGCCATCTGCTATTTGCGTGATAACATCAATTAAAGCCTCTGATGCTAGTTCATCTAAACATAGTTTTGGATTATCAAGAAGTGACGCTGCAACAGACGGTACAAAAATTCCTCCTGCAAGAAATATTTTATTGAATAGTGAATTAAGGTTATTTATAGTTAAATCATTTTCATAGTGTTCGATATTTATAACTTGCTGCATTGGTTAGGGACACAAACCATTCAACATTCCTTTGAGCTTCACATATTGATAAATAGTACAAACCTGCACTGTCTTCTGACCATGACACCTGTAGGATCTTGGCGACGATATTCCTAAGTTGTTCCTCCGTCAGTTCCGTGCAGCTCACCGTACGCGACCGGTGTATCTTGCGCGCTGGTGAGGCTGTCGGATTATCATTGTCGTCCACCTAATTTAAAGTATTTATTGATTAATACAGCCAATTAAATATTTCCTTGAATTGTTAGGGACAGATGTATGTTTATGCAACATGTTATGTATTCTTACCCGCCCAACTGCAATATTGATGTGAATGTAACTGACTCCTTGCTTTAGCATTTCTTAATTAACCATGGAACAGGAACACTAGTTATGTGCCAAAACATTCTGCTCAGCAGACATTTTTAAAACAAGATTATATAAATCTGTGTAAGGGATATCTTCACGATTATACTTCCTTTTAATTAAGCAGAGTTACAAACACCAAGGGTAATTTTCTGTAGAAGAATCAAATTGGCTGTCAAAGTTTGTAACTTTTTGTTACTTTGCTACTGTAAAATTACTTTTTTGTAATCCTATGTTGTCCAAAGCTAGGGAAATGTTTCCCACTAACATTCAATCTTTTCTTTATATTTCCTTCACCTGTATGTTATTGGAAAAGTCGTCTAAGTTGCCACGCCTGCGCTTCATAAGCCTGCCTCGGCGACGACGCACATCCTCAGGCACACACTGTTTATCGACTTAGTTTAGATCTTATTGCACTAAATTACACATAGGGTTAGGCACTTAAATCATTCAGATATATTTTGAATTCCATAAAAGACACTATTCACACAAAAATATTATGAACATTATAAAAAAATAAAAATGATCATCATTACATTATACTCTACCCACCAATTACTGACCATAGGCTCCTTTCAGAAGATTATTCAGTTGATTTTTGAAAATACTTCTATGGAAGTCTCAATAAATTACAATCATATCTCTCCATATCAACAGTGTACTAATGCAAAGTTGATCAACTTCATAGGGAATTCATTCTCACAACACCTATATCCCTATAGATTTTAACTTGGCACTCCATGCAATCCACTTAACAATATTCTAATTCAACATCTACTTCAGTAGCCCGGGCTGCTGTGAATGATATGTGGTGCAAACTTTAGTCAAAATATCTGAACAGTTTCATACTGAGAATGTATTCATTTACAGTTGTAATGAACTAAATACCATAATTTACATACTGTTGGCAAAGAACACCATAGCTCACCCATATATACAGCATGAGTTCAGTCTGTATTTACTATTATGAGATATTAATTTGTTTTGTTTATCCAAGTTCGTAAAGTACACAGTTATAGGTGGTAATTGAAACCTAAATAAAGTATTGATAAACTAAGAAATTAATATGTATTAATGCAATAATCATCAAATGTTAGAAAACATAGCTTATGTCACCCAATGTAGATTGTATCATTATGTAAGTAACTAACCTCCATTGGTTCCTGCTGTTGTTCTGATTGTGAATTTCTTTCAGACACATCATCAACTTCCATCGAAAGTGACCGTCGTGAACAACTGGGTGAGGCATTACTGGGACGTGGCCGCACTGGTGATGGCTCTGCAAACTGTGCTGGGGATATTGACCGTGATGTGCTGTCTTCTCTTGTAGAAGCCCCCTCTGAACCAGCCACTGTAGACTGTGGTAGGCTGGCCACTCTCACTGATCCACAACTCAACAATGTATCATCACCCATAGAGTCAAAACTGTTGTACTGTCTTGTTTGTGACAGATCTGTCATTTTGGTATCAGGCATTTCATCTAATAGATTATTGTCTGTCTTTTCAGTTACAATTAACCCATCAGCCGGAATCTTTGTCTGATCATCTACTTCACTTTTAACTCCATCTGGATAGTTTGGTTCTTTGTTTGTGTTGGCGACTTCAGGGGTGGAGGGTTCTGTGGAGCCACGAGGAACTGGTGAGGGAGAGAAACGAGCTTGTGAGGATGTCTGCAAATCTGGCGAAGGCATCGACGCGCCTGGTGTAACCGGAGGGCTGACTGGCGACGGTGCTGAGCCTGCGCCACTGAGCGCGGCGAGGCGCGCTAGGCGACGTCTCCGTATCTGCAACCAACCAACATAAGGTCCTGCAGCACGTGTGTGAACCCTAAGCGCGCACCAACGACAAACACCATCGCTTTGTTTTGTTACGAAATTAGATTGGCCATACGCATTACGCCAAGGTTCGTTTACAAAACAAATTTCTTACTTACCTCTTCTTGACTCAGCTCACTCATGATGGCGGATTACTGTTCTGCGTATTGAGCGTTAACTATTGAAACCACTACTTATTCCTATGAATTTAGTTTCAAAATTTTGGATCAGAAGAGCAAGCCACACAACGGCGAGTCAGTCACCTCGCTCAGCTGTTTGACGTTTGTGGTTGGTACAATGACGAGAAAGTATTGAAAATACACGCGTCATCCTTGTCCGAACTCCAGCCCCAACAAAAGCTTTAGATTTTCTTTCTCTTTCTAACAGTGTTAATTTGAATGTGAGTAAAAGAGTAACATGTAGTGTTGGAATTTATATGTATGTATAGTGCCTATATTCTTGATTCTTATTTATTAGGTGTACTGTGGCGCATACATTTTATTGTTATCATTTATTTATTCAAGTCTCAAAAGAGAAAAGAGATTATGAAGTAAGATCATAATCTTACTTCATAATTATTATTACAATGCATTTTTGGTTTCTTATATTTTTTTATAAATCAGTAAATTACGAGTTTTTTTTTCTGATTGGATTTGGATTAGTTGCACTTGTAAAACGAAATCAACCTTGTTTCGTTCAAAAACCTCATTCTTATTTAATAATTATTCTATAACATAGTTACTGTGTTCTTTAGAATTTATTAAAATTTAAAAAAAATGTTTTTATGCAAACGTAAATTTATTTATAATTTAAAAACAAAATTATTTGTATAATCTTTGCATAAGTATGTACTACAAGAATAAAAATTATAATATTCCAGAACGAAAGGTATGTGGTCAATGGCCGCATGTATTGTTAATTTGTTTACGTTTGGATTGTTACAAAATTGCCGTAATATTATTTGCATTTTTGGTGACTAGTGTAACAAAGCGTAAATTAACTATAACTTAATATTTAGTATTATAGGGGAAGTAAACAATATTGGTTTAATAATGTGAAGTGCATTAAATGTCTGTCAAGAATGTAATTCTTTAGATCTAATTAACTTGAGATTTCCTTGGTACACAGAAATTTTGATTTTTAAACAAAATGACGAGTTATCAAGTATCCGATCTAGTGGCGGGTCTTAAGTCTCGCCATGCAGAGACCAGACATAAGGCCATACGAGAATTGTTACATTTCACCAAAACAGACCTTCGGGAAATGTCCCAAGAGTCTCTGACGCAGGTGCTCGACGATTTTAACCAACAGATACACGCTCTCACTTCCAGCTATGATAACAACGAAAAGAAAGCAGGAATTCTAACCATAGGTGTGTACTTTATAGGTTATAATAATTTTCATAAAACTAATTTTCCATCATTCTGAAATAAGGATATTACAAAATTGTCCTTGTACTTGTACTATAAAATACCCCGATAAATGTAATTTTAAATAAGGTTGAGCTAATGTCCACAATCCAATGCAAGTTACAATTATTTTGTTGTTCCACTTTAATAAAATACAAATATATCATGTTTGAATTTAGTAATCTCAAATAATATATTGTGTTATAGTCTGCCTGATTGGTGGAGATACCGAATCAACAAAAACAAGGAACATTCGTTATGCATACTACCTCAGAAATGTCTTCCCTTCTTCTGATTTGAATGTCTTGGAGTTAGGAGCCAAGACTATGGGTAAACTTGCTGTAACACTTGGAATAAAGAGAGCAGAATATGTGGAATCTGAAATAAAAAGGGCATATGAGTGGCTAGGAGAGGAAAGAAATGAAGGAAAAAGACTTTCGGCTGTGTTGATACTAAGAGAATTGGCTATATCCATGTCATCATATTTCTTTCAACATGTAAATGGATTCTTTAATTATATCATGATACCTCTACGAGATCCAAAAGAGCAAATCAGGGAAGCTGCAGCAAAGGCTCTTCGAGCAGCATTAGTTATTACTTCCCAGCGAGAAATACCTGAACAGAGCAATAAAGCCCACTGGTACATACAATGTTATGAACAGTCCATGCTGTCATTTGCGGAGCAACCAGGAAGAGAAAGAGGCTTAAGTAGGGATGACCATGTTCATGGAGCCCTGTTAATACTGAATGAACTTCTGAGATGTGCAAATGCTAATTGGGAGAAAAAATATACAACATTGATGCAGAAACTTGATTCTGAACAGGACATATCAGATGAGATGACATCACTAAGTTCAAAAGTACAAAGCTCTTGGGCAGTTCAACATTTTCCTGATGAGAAAAATCAAAATACTGTGGTTTATGAATCAAGTATTTGTCAAAAGCTGATTACAGAGAAATATGAGAAGATTTGCTCAGGTAAGTGCAAATTTATACAGTAGTATTCTATAAAATTTAACAAGAATGTTTAATAATATACCAGTTATTATTAAAATTTTACCATAAAGCTAATATTTATATGGTGGAGACTTGATTAACTGGACTAATTGCTGTCAAAAATCATAACAAGCAATGTAATTTTAAGGGTTCATTCCTCTAAAGGAAGGAGGAATTCTCTTCTATATATTCTAGATATCTTTTTGTCTGTTGCATCCGTCTGTTTGTGTGTCAAGACCCTTTTTCTCAGGAACATGTGGAGGTTAGAAGTTAAAATTAATATCAAATACTTATGTCTGCTGTCTCTTCATACATATTTCTTTAAAATAATGCAGCCATTATTCCAGTGCATGTGGATAAAGCAGTTTAGGAGCACTTTTTCTTCTGACTTAGTAATATTTATGGCTAGTTGAGAGATCTAGTCCAATATTAAATAGTCTATACTATTTGTCACAAACCTGGCTACCACTATATACAGAAAAAAAACAAATCAAATCCAACTGGTAGTTCCAGACATTAATGCATATAAACCAACAAAAACTCTTGAACTTATTATATTAGACTGAAATATTAAATTCAAAGATAGTATTCAGTATAGACAATAGATAAGTTTAATATAATCTGTGGACTCACTAATTAGCAGACACAGTAGAAGTTTGGTACTTTAAAGAGCAGGATAAATACTTAACCCCTCTTATATTGGTCTGCCTGTCATTTCCTACAAATTATTTGTGATACATAATTTTGAAATTTCAGTTTTAGTTTTTTGTTTGCTCTAATTAGCATCGGGAAGATTTTCATACTAAAGTTGATGCAATGAAGTGCATCAACTTGAGTATGACAATGAAAATCATTTGCATCAGTAACGCCATCTACCTGGGTATAGCTAAACCATGTATCCTAGAAATTAAAAACACATTTCAGTTATCACTCGATAGATTTTGTTAAATATAAATGTTTCTTTCTTGTGTGGAAAATCCATAATGGAGGCTGTGCTGGATATGTGTGTGGCTTAGAGAAACTTGAAATTTCCCTAAGAAATTTCTGTTCAATCCAAGTGGTTAGTCCATGAAGATGCACCCTTAATATTTTATATGAATGGAGCTATGGACTGCTGTTATGCCTGAACTTCAGTTGGAAAGTAGTGGCATTAGTCTGCCTGGATTGAATGCTCTATACAAGTTTTACCCATGAGGTTTCAGCCTCTTCTTAGTCATATTCATTGTTTACAGATGTGATGGCCCAACAGATATCAAGAGCACACAATGTTCACCAAATGCTTCTGTTAATGATACCCCGACTGGCTGCTTTTAACAGAGAAGCATTTGCAAAAAAGCACCTGAAGTCCACTATAAATCATCTTATAACCTTTTTGCGTGGAAGAGAAAAAGAGAAAGCTATGGCATTCACCACATTAGGCCTTATTTGTGTAGCAGTAGAATCTGATGTCCAACAGTATTTGAGCAGAATTATAGAAATTATTAAATTAACTTTGCCACTTAGAGACACTCCTAAAAAGCGTAACGGTTCCGATACCCCGTTATTTAATTGCGTAACATTATTAGGTTTTGCTATGAAAGAAGATGTTGCTAATGAAGTGAAAGAGCTGCTGGACCCAATGTGCGCTACGGGCTTGAGTCCTCAGCTCACTACTTGTTTTAAAGAACTAAGTCAGAATTTACCATCCCTAAAGAAAGAAATAACGGACAGACTGCTTAACATGCTGTCATTAATATTGCGAAAAAAACCCTATGCTCCAACTAATGGGGAGAATCAAAGAGTGAACATGTTCACGACAGCATTGTTGGTGGAGCCGCATGACGCTTCTAAGTTAGTTCTAGCATTACGCACACTTGGCTCGTTTGACTTTGAATGGAACAATACACTGATGTCATTCATAAGACGATGTACAGACCATTACCTCTTAAGTGAACAGCATGATATAAGAATAGAAGCTGTCAAAACTGCATCGAAATTACTAATTAAAGCGGCTGAAAGATGTGCCCAGACTAATTCGCGGACTATAAACGTAATAGTTGATGAGTCTCTTGGTAAATTGTTATCCGTAGGTCGCTCTGATTTTGATCATGAAGTTCGATACAGAGTGCTCGAAATATTCACTAATCCTGTCTTCGATAGATATTTAGCTGTAGAAGAACATCTCAATTGTCTTTTCGTGGCAATTAATGACTCTAATAATGATGTTAGTGAATTAGCACTTTGCTTAGTTGGAAGACTGAGCAACATAAACCCTAGTTACACTATACCGACACTGCGTCAACTATTTGTGCAAGTGTTGATGGAACTGCAACATTCTGAATCTACGCGTAATAAAGAACTGGCCCTTCGGATGGTGAATAATATAATTTCTCATGCACCAAGGATTACACGTCAATTTGTCGATACCATACTCAATGTACTGGTGCCAAAATTAAAAGCAGAAGCAGACAATCCTACCATGGTTTCTACAATATTGAAGGCCATTGGTGATTTAGCCGAAGTAAATGGGGGCGGTACTGCTCTCAATCAATGGTTGCCAGAACTTTTGACCATTCAGATTGACATCCTTTCGGACCCCAATCAACCAGAAAAGAGAAGCATAGCCCTCTGGTCGTTTGGGCAGGTAGTCAGTGCTACTGGTCACGTGGTAAAACCGTACATGGAATATCCTAATCTAATGGATATGATGCTGAATTTTTTGAAGACAGAACAGCAGCCTAGAGAAAGAAGGGAAACTATTCGCGTGTTAGGCTTGCTGGGAGCTCTAGATCCATACAAACATAAAGTTAATCAGGGGTTGATCGACTTTCAAACTGTGTCCACTTTGATTCCTGTCTCTGATACCACAGATGAAAATATTGACTTGAATATAAGCGATATGGTTGTTAATATGTCGCCCCTTATTCTTGATGAATTTTATCCGGCTATTGTTCTCACTTCACTAATGAGAATGCTCCGCGACCCAATGTTGACACAACATCACACCAGCGTTGTACATTCAGTCACATTCATTTTTCAATCACTAGGCATCAAGTGTGTACCCTACATATCTCGAGTGACGCCGAGCCTTCTATATGTTATACGGACTACAGACAATAGCATCTTTCGTGAGTTTTTGTTGAACCAGTTGGCACAGCTTATTTCAGTAGTAAAAATACAAATAAGAAATTATTTGGAAGATATATTTGATATAATCAAGGAATACTGGACACCAAACAGTCAATTGCAACCAACACTTATAATGTTGGTGGAACACATAACTGTTGCGATCGGACCAGAATTTAAGGTTTATCTTCGAAAAATTCTGCCTAATATTCTGAGGGTTCTGAAGTACGACAACAGCAAGGACAAAGTTTTAACTGAAAAACTGTTGCTGACCATACAGAAGTTTGAAAACAATTTGGATGATGTGTTGTTATCGATAGTGCCGGCTGTAACTGCCCTTTTTGATGGCAGAAATATTCCAATTTCTATATCGAAGCTCGCAATGGAAACTGTGGAACACTTGTCAATGTTTTTGTACTTCAGACCATACTCGGCAGTTATTATACAAGCTCTAGCCAAAGTTTTGGATAACAATCCATCGTTGAGGCAAACCGCCATGAATACGCTTTGCGCACTGATTGTTCAGCTCGGGCGTGAATACATTGACTACATACCGTCTGTGGACAGAATACTGATAAAGCATAAGATACAATGTCCAAATTATATAGTTTTGGTGACGCGACTGCAAGCCATCTCCACATTGGCCTCTGACGATGATTATTTAGATGAAACACGACTACGATTTAGAAATCAAAAGACTGACGTAAGTACCTACAGTATTAAAAACACCGTTCCATGTATATCGTAAGTCTGATATGCTACATGTACACTTGTAAGATATAATTGTTATGCATGTTTTCAGGTGGTAGGCCCCGGTGACATTCAAACTATACAAAAGTTATCGCTAAATGTGTCAAATTTACGTAAAAGTTGGTCGGTGAAAAATATAGTCTCCAAGGAAGACTGGATGGAGTGGCTGAGACAGTTGAGCGTCGGCTTCTTAACCGAGTCGAATAGTCCCGCTATAAGGTAAGGGAACCTTTATAAGACTTTTTAGTAAAGCTGTGCGATTATTTGTTTGAAAGTTTACAAAACATTGTAATGCTAATATTTCCAGAGCGTGTTCGACTTTAGCCCAAAACTACCCGCAGCTAGCGAGTGAGTTATTCAACGCAGCATTCATGTCGTGTTGGACGGAGCTCGACGACAAGTCCCGCAAAGAATTAGTCCAGGCCTTAGAGCACGCTCTTACTGTTCCCGATGCCCCAGAATTGGCACTAGCTGTGCTTAACTTGGCAGAATTCTTGGAGCATTGTGAGAAAGGCGCCTTGCCTATATCGATCAAGTTACTCGGTGATACAGCTATCAATTGCAGAGCTTATGCAAAAGCATTGTATTATAAGGTAAGATTTTTTATCATGCTCACATAGGCTCGATGGATCTTAACTTATACAATATCTTAAATTTTCCAGGAACAAGAGTACAAAAGAAATCCATCTAAACAAGTAATTGAGGCGCTCATTCACATCAATAACAAACTCCAAAGAAAAGAGGCAAGTAACGGTCTCCTTGAGAAAGTTATAATGCAGAAGAAAAACGGAGATACTTCTTTAAATGTTCACGTTCGGTGGTATGAGAAACTTCATAACTGGGATCAAGCATTAGAGCTGTATAATAAGAAGTTAGAAGTAGAACCGCAAGACGAAGACTCCCGACTAGGAATGATGAGGTGCCTCGAAGCATTAGGAGAATGGAGAAAAATATACAACATTACTGCCGATCAGTGGGACAACGCCTCTGAAGAAATTCGAAAGAAATCTGCTAAAATAGCCGCCGCAGCGTCTTGGGGCTTGCAGGAATGGGATTCTATGAGAAAATATGTTGACTGTATCTCGGAAGATAGTCAGGAAGGCGCCTTTTATAGAGCCATCTTAGCTATCCATGAAGACCATTGGTCTGAATCTAGACATTACATTGATTCCGCTAGAAGTCTGTTAGATGTTGAACTGACCGCTGTGGTCGGTGAGAGTTATCAACGAGCTTATGGAGCACTTGTCAATGCGCAACTATTGACAGAATTAGAAGAAGTTGTTACATACAAACTGGTTGAAGAAAGGCGAAATCCTATACGAAAATGTTGGTGGTTGAGACTACAGGGTGGACAGCGACTGGTTGAAGATTGGAGAAAAATGCTGCAGATACGTAGCTTAGTTATGTCACCACGGGAAGACTTCCAGACTTGGCTTAAATTCGCCTCTTTGTGTAGAAAGACGGGTGCGATCAACCAAGCTCATAAAATAGTACTTTCGATACTGGGATGTGATCCTATCAATAACCCCGACGTTCTACTACGGATGCAGGACCCCAGAATCGTGTTGGCTTATAGTAAAAACTTGTGGGACGCTGGGAACAAACGTTACGCATACGACGTTTTGCAGAGGTTTCTGGATAACTCTGAAGCGGATAACGATGAACATTGTAGGCTATTAGCGCGTTGTCATTTAAAGTTAGGATCTTGGTGCGAATCTCTTCAAGAAATCAACGAGCTATCCATTCCCGAAATACTTAGGAATTACGCAGCAGCAACGATTCTCGCGCCTGATTGGTATAAAGCGTGTCACGCATGGGCATGTATGAACTTCGAAACGGTTTTGTTTTACAAGCAACAAGACAACATCTCAGAGAGCAGTCTAGCTGGAGGTTCAGGGGAAAAGAAAGTTTCTAGAGCAGACTTCATCAATACCCATACTATACCAGCTATAGAGGGATTCTTCAAATCTATAAGTCTTTCAAATGGTAGCGGGGCGTTGCAGGATACGCTTAGACTTTTAACTTTATGGTTTGATCACGGTCATCATCCTGCTATATACGATGCGTTATTTGAAGGTATAAGACAGATCGATGTGAAGATATGGTTGCAAGTGATACCGCAGCTCATAGCGCGCATTGATTCCCCAAGAAGTTTAGTGGCCAAACTGGTTCATATACTCCTTATAGACATAGGCAAATTGCATCCACAAGCGTTAGTTTATCCTTTAACAGTGGCGACTAAATCCTCATTCGTGACTAGAAAGAGTGCTGCCAATTATATTTTGAAAACGATGTGCGCGCATTCACAGAACCTCGTGAATGAAGCCGCTATAATATCGGAGGAACTGATAAAAGTTGCCATATTGTGGCATGATCAAGTATTTATTGCATTGGACGAGGCTTCTAGGTAAACTACTTTTTTTTAACACTTAACGATTTTGCGACTGGCTTGTTTTGCTAACTGTAAAGTTTCCTTCCCCACAGTTTGACTTTCCATGTTTTATATAAGTACGCAAACGGACCCTTAATAGGGGGCCATGGTTTATATTGTCCTCATCAGAGCATATTAACTGGATAAGGTTGCCTATTTATTATTGTTCAATGTTTGTATTCTAGTCTATTATAATTTATAAAATGATACTGCTTGGCCAGTCAATTGAGTAACTTTTTCATAGAACTACCTTTTTTTTTCAGATTATACTTTAGTGAAAAGGACTACCGAGGCATGTTTAAGACATTAGACAAAATGCACGCGATGCTGGATCGGCCCCCAGAGACGTTGAAAGAGGTATCCTTCCTGCAAATGTATGGAAGGGATCTACAGGAGGCGCATCGTTGGTTGGAACTTTATAAAGTAAGTCTTTGTGAGTAAGTCTCATACCAGTCTCTTTAAATATTTCACCAGTTCTGTTACTAAGTCCCATGTGGTATGAGCCTATTGCCATTTACAATTCCATACTTCGGGGTGCTATCGAGAATATTCTAATAGAAAAACCCAATAACACTGGTCAGGCCTGGAACCACCACACCAATGAGGATAAGTGGATTGTTCTTGAGATTGTTCGATTAGGCTATGGTCAAAGTGGTGATTCGCACCGGCAATTTACTGCGTAGCGTTATAAACTTATGCAATGATAACTTTGCCAAATTTTTAATACAATCTGTATAAGTCTGGTTAACCTTGAATTATTTTATTTAATAATTACCTTAACCTTATTTAACAGCGTTACAAAAACTGTGAGTCTCCTGTCGGCTTGGGAGAAAGTTTAAGCATTATTTAATCGACAAAAAAAAAATATTTTTATTAGCAGCTATGTAATAATATTAGGTTTTCTGTAAATTTTTGCTTATTTTTACGTGACTGTAATTTTTAGGGGTGAATTGAATTTCATCGTCATTGCCTGCTATTAACAATCATGAATGTTATGGTTTTCACACGAAATACGCAATGTTTTCTTTACAAAGGGTCCATATTTTATAATAAAAAACGTTAATAGTATTTAAAAATCCAAGAACAAACATTTTCATATATAATGATATTTTTTTATACACGTTGAGGCCATGTAATGCCTATAATACTATTATAATAGTAATTAAGCCTTTTGTTTGGCAATTGGATGAGACCAGACATTCTATGGGCGGGAACAACAAAATGTCTTAATTTTTCGAGGCTCGCTCTGTATATCTGTAATCACTTTACAAACTCCAACAGGAGAATGGCGAGAACCGATACTTGAACGAAGCCTGGGACTTGTACTACCACGTGGTACGTCGCATCGCGTCACAGTTCCGCTCTCTGACGTCACTGGAACTGCAGTACGTGAGCAAGCGTCTGCACACATGTAAAGACTACGAGCTAGCCGTGCCCGGCTCGTATGTACCCAATGAGAAGGTTATCAGGATATCACACATACATAGCCATTTACAAGTAAGTGGTAGCAGAATACATTACGATTTTTTTTTTATTTACTGGCTCACTTCTGTCCACGAAGTAGATACAATAGTTAAAAAATGTACATGTGGTACATGGGACTGTGAAATATGTTAATGGTGTTTTAACTATGAAATTTAAATGTTAAAAACCGAAAAATGTGCCTGAAAGTTTAAAATATCAAAATGCACGCTATTGGTTCGAACGAAACGTGACTTCACGCCCGCAAAGACATTGTCCACAAGAATGCAGTTATTGGGTGTTTTCATGACATATCTATTGAGCACGCTGACGTCAGAGGAAGCGCGCTAAAATGGCGGTGTTTCAAATGCCCGAAACTCATAGCAGTTACATAGATTATTGTAATACTTATACTCAATTGGAATATCTTTATAAGTGTTATATATTTTTATGGTTCTATACCAACCTACACAATAGAATAAACATATAAAAATAGATATGCATATACCCTATTCCTAGTGCACGTTTGGCAATTAAATATCCATAGAATTTTAAAAGTAATTTTTCATGATAATGCATTTTTTTCATCATTTGCTCTATAAATATGTCACGGGTAAAGATACATATACAATCGCTTGTATATGTACGCAAGCAGTGAAAAATCGCAACTAACATCAACTACTCTCTACGCGTGTTTTCTCCCCCGGGGCATCATCAGGAACAATTAGACTGTGCAGTGATCTCCACCGAGACCTCTGACTTGACAAGCGCAACAATATTTTTAAAATAACTTTTAGTGCTTTCTGGGTTCTTTTGTTCCATTTCGGGCCGGCCAAAGTTTTTAAGTTCAGACGAACCAGTTATAGACTTGGTTCATTGAATACTGTATTTTTAAAATACGGTATCTTTGGTATAGTCGTTAGTATTAAAACACTGAATTGATTCATGCAAAAGAACCTACTTCATTATATAGAAATCAGCTTATAAAATATTTATATTACAGGTAATCAAATCGAAACAGCGTCCTCGTCGGCTTACAATCCAAGGTTCCGACGGCAAACAGTACATGTTCCTCCTCAAAGGTCACGAAGACTTACGTCAGGATGAACGCGTCATGCAACTGTTTGGTCTAGTCAACACCTTACTTCAAGCCGACACGAATACTTACCGACATGACTTAGCCATACAAAGATATGCAGTTATACCTCTATCTCCTAACTCCGGCCTTATTGGCTGGGTACCACAGTGTGATACGTTGTATAACCTTATCAGCGACTATAGAGACAAAAAGTCGAATAAGATGGCTCTGAACACGGAGCAGCAGATCATGTTGCGGATGGCTTCTGATTATCAGAAGCTGATGTTGAAACATAAGGTGAGTTTTCTAGTTTAGTTCTGCTTGATCTATAGTTACGTTAAGATCGTCATTTTTCGAATTTAGAACCCGATTTTGGATTAAGACACATTTGTCGCCCTGTTTGACGCATTTTATTGTCGAGTGCTTTTCTCTGCAAATATTACCTCACAACCTCATAGGAAAAAGCAAAATACTATTGTACTTCTAGAATTATTCTTGGTAATGTTTGGAATTATTATTTATTCTTCAAAAGAACGTTAAAAGTCATTGGGCCTAGTTATATCACATAAACGTCAATAAAAAGAGAAGAACATAAATTAAAGATACGTCTTAGCTAAAACAGGTTTTAAACACGATTATGTATGAGGGGGTTATTATATCACTTATAATTATTCTTCCCACACAGGTGGAAGTGTTCGAATATACCCTATCTCAAACGCCCGGCAACGATCTGTCTCGTCTCCTGTGGCTGAAGAGTCCGTCAGCAGAGGCGTGGTTTGAGCGGCGCACCAACTACACGCGGTCGCTGGCCGTCATGAGCATGGTGGGCTACATCCTCGGGCTTGGGGACCGACACCCCTCCAACATAATGCTGCACAGGGTCACCGGGAAAGTCCTCCACATAGATTTTGGAGATTGCTTCGAAGTAACGCAGTCAAGAGATAAGTTTCCGGAGAAGATTCCGTTCAGATTGACCAGGATGCTCATCAGTGCTATGGAGGTAAGAGTTAGGGTTGGATGTTATCTTCGATTGCTTATCTTCTGGTTGGGGTAGAATTGTGCCATATTAAGTCTTTAAAATAAGATTAATATCCCATTTCCGAAAAATTGTGGCTATCATTTTAGTTTTAGTATAAACTTTATTAAAGCTCGCAACTTGTTGTCTAAAAACTCTGAATCCAATCGATATAGGGGTGAATACCTTAATAATTTTTTAATATTTTTATGTCGAAAATTAAGCAATGTCGTAAGCAGAATTCGAACTTGCGCCTCCCGGGTAAATACTCCTGGAGAATTTATCGTAGAGGTACAGGTTCGAATCCTGGTCACGACCATTATTTTTTCCACAAAAAAATTTAAAACGTAAGCATTTGAAAGATCTATCAGAATTTTTAAAGGATTTTTTTTTATTTATAGAAATGTCTTGACAAGTCTCATTCAATATATTTAATTTGAATTAATTTTGCTCTGTAGCCATTGCTGAAGATCGTGACACAATTTTGTTTGAATCGTGACCAATTATTTTATTTTTATAATGTCGTAATTTCGTGTAATGCGCAATAATGTCAGGGAAGGATAATTAAAGTGTGACAAAGCACATTGGCAACTGCGTCGTTCCGTAAAGCTATTTGATCTCGCCGACCTCGAATTTAACGTTATTGGGTCGTACAACTCACTGAACTATTTAATCTACTATTTTTGTAGTGTAGTTATCGAATTAGGTCCACGGCATATTTCCAAGTATCGTCTTGTACAATTTCATTGATAAAGTCTGGGGGGTATTTATGTCCACCAAATGGTGTCAAAGTCACCCTCCACATTCCTGTGCACGATTTTCTCCGTAACTACTAACTGATTTATTCAGGTTTTCACTAATTATTAAAGTGTTTCAAGAAGGAACACTGCCTCGTTGGTCTAGTGGTCCTAAGCGCGACTGCTGAACAGGAGGTCTCGGGTTCGATCCCCGGGTCGGGCAAAGTGATATTGAGTTTTTCTGTTAGGAAATTCTCAGTAGCAGCCCGGAGTTTGGAACTGTGCCCGGTTGATGGCAATAGGCTCACCACCTATTACATGGGACTTAATAACAGCATTGGTGAAATGTGGGTGTACAACTGTGTACACCTCTGCCTACCCCTTCGGGGAATACAGGCGTGATGCTATGTTATGTTATGTTTCAAGAAGGAAGGGTGAGGTTCATATTTATTTTATTCTTTATTGCACGCCAAGAACGTATAATAAGTCACCCAATTACATAAAAAAAAACAATGGGGGCCTTATCACACACAGCAATATATAAATTTAGGACTGTCGGTGTACATACATATAAAAATAATATTTATATAAAATAATTATAAAAAGATACACAATACCTAAAATTAAAACATAATACACAAAGTTATGAGAACTGTAACAAACTAGGGTAACGGCAAGTTATTTAATTTGTGAAAATACTTGAGAGAATATTAATTTACGAAGTCGACAATAAAGCGTTATTTCTACAAAGGTTGTTTTTGTACAATGTGACTAAAGCCGGGGCAGGTCAGTCAGTATTTATTAAAAATAAGTTGGCGATCCATCGCATAACAGTCCAATTGGTGAGATAATAAACAATACAAATACCTTTATAAATGAAAAATGAATAGATGTCTTGTTATTAAACACGCACATGTGGCATGTTTTATGTAATTCCCCGCCGAAATATATTTATAAATAGATATACAATAAGTCTAAAGTTTATCTCTACAAAAGAATATGACAATGGAATTAGTCTAAGATATAAAACTCTCGCTAGCTAACTTGATCTATACTTAATGCAACTTACCAATATAAACGCACAATAAAAATACCTTAAAGTTCATAGGAACTAAAGGCCATTGAACAATTAAATAGCATTTTGAAATGAGCTTAAATAATCAGCTTGATTTTATAAAAAATATATCAATCACATACTATTTAAAAATTTTCTAAGTAACATTACATAATGTTAGACACAAACGGGACTCGAAACTACGATCAATGCTATACCATGACAATTGCTCTCCCAACTGAGCTATAGTTCGCTTGCTCGTATCTATTAAATTTCAAGCTCCCTTCTTCCGTCATAAGGAGTCGTCTGGTAATATCATTATTCATCATTTACAGATTACCAACTCAGCGTTACAACTTTGCACTTGTGAAAGTGCCTAACAATATCTCAATCCATAATATAATCATATTTATACACGTTAAGGCCATGTAATAACTTGTTATTTTTCTATGGAACATTAAAAAATTATAAACACCAACGGGACTCGAATCGTCGACCAATGTCATGTTTGAGTCCCGTTCGTGTCTATTATTTTTTCATTGCATAATCTTAACATGTATAAAAATCATTATATAATTCCATACTAGTGTCATGTTTTCACAAACGAATGTTTGTCGTAGGTGACGGGCATCGAAGGCACGTACCGGTCCACGTGCGAGTCTGTGATGCACGTGCTACACAAGCACCGCGACAGCGTCATGGCCGTGCTCGAGGCCTTCGTGTATGACCCGCTTCTCAACTGGCGCCTCGTCGACAACGAACACCACTCCCTCACCGAGTCCTCCTTCTCCTCCGACATCGACTCCTCCTACACCCTCCCCAGCCGATCCCGCAACCATCTGCACTACGAATCTCTAGAAATACCGCCCGAAGCTAACCTCAACAAACGAGCACTGTCCATCCTCAACAGGATAAGGGACAAGCTAACCGGAAGAGATTTTCCTCACGTGGAGGCAGTCGTGAGCGTCCCCAAACAAGTGGACTTACTCATCAAACAAGCGACGAACAATGAAAACCTGTGTCAGTGTTACATCGGCTGGTGCCCTTACTGGTAACTGTGAGTTGAACTATAAGTATTTATTTTACGTATTATTTGGATTCGCTGAAAGCGATTATGAGCGTTGAGGCGCTATTAAATGTAAATAAGTCTACCTTTTTTATGTCAGGTGTAAACATAGTTTTATTACTACGATTATAATATTTAACTATTCGCACCTTACGTTATCATATAGTGTTTATAATATAAAAATATAGTCACTTACATAAGACTAATTATTTTATTTATGTTAATTATTATGATATTAATAGTTGTAAGAAAATTAAGTTATATATTTGTTATACTATATTTATGTTATTATGAGTTACTATTACGTGACATGTGTTTTCTCAATCAGGCTACGAATCACCTAATTACTCACTTATCTCTTCCATAGGTACTTTTAAATATCTATTGCCACACATAATCCTATTTAATAATATAAACTTTAAAGCCTTTACTGAAATCACCAGTATTTTATTATTCTTACCACCGAATTATAGTGCAAAGGACAAGGGTACGCCTATTGTCAACTATACGGGTACTAAGTTGTAAATCCACGTTGAAAAATTTCAGACCGTTTATAGATCAGACTTTTATACAATATTATTAAAAAAACATAGGCTGTATAAACTTACCAACAACAAATCGACAATATACTGTTTTGTTTCGACATTTATTTGTTTATTTATTTTAAATGGGTTTGCTCTTGACTCTAGTCTAGGTCACAGGTGACAGAGACAAAGTCGACGATGGAGTGAGCCTGAGCTTATCCAGAAAAAGCCTGTTCACTCTAACTTTGAAGAGATTAGGGTTGAATGCGTTCGGAAACACAGACGCATACTCTTTTGTTTCGACATTTCGGCAACTTTGATTACATTTGTTATTATCCAAAGCGAAAGTTCGTTGTTGTTTCTGTTATTGTAAATACCCTATTTTGTATGACTGAATGCTTCACGTGAAACGCGTTGTCATTACGCTTGTGTATATTGGACCCATACTATTAGTTGTAAGTTTTTGTAAATACTATGCGCAATAAAACTGTTTACGCTTTTTGTACTTTTTATTACACTTAATTCATAAATTCAGAAGTTGTTCTCCTTCTCAACGGCCATAGCAATAGTTACCGAAATACTTAAAAAAATACAAAATAAATCACCTGAGTATCACATGAAGATAATACTGACAATGTTACGTTACAATACTATCTTTTTTATAGCTCACGTAAGACAAGGGCAGCAGTTGTGATAGCTTTGTGCACAGCACTTTGTCGAGCGTAGGTTTGCCAAGGAATATTTCAATGTCTCCATCTGAACCACGGAATTCACTGAGTGACTGCCGGCACACTCCACACGGGGCAGTGAAGTCATGCTGGTGGGCCACGATGGCAACTGTCTTGAACTTCAAGTATCCGTCGCTCACTGTCTTCCCGATCGCAGTGCGTTCGGCGCATAACGATGGTGAAAGTGTCGAGTTCTCTATATTGCAACCCGTGTACACTTTACCACCGTCTTCAGTCAATATCGCACATCCTACCGCGAAGTTTGAATACGGACAGTACGCTCTCTTTCTTGCTTCCGTTGCCGTTTTTAATAGATTTTGTACGGGTTCGCCTGTAAACAGAATTTAAATAAATAATTTATGACTATAACTGTCGTTGTGGCCGAGTGGTTATAGACCCGCCTCCGTGGTTCACACAGGTTGCGAGTTCAAATCTGACATGAACCAATGTGACTTTTTTTAATGTCATTTAAGTACTTGCTTAGTTAATCTAAGTAATTATAGACATACGGTGAAGGAAAACCGGATCTAATGGTCTGAAATCGTCAACCCGCAGTGACTTAGCATGGCGTGTGTGCCTTCTCTGTATGTCTGTTGCAAGGCAGGGTAAGGGCCACTCCCTTGCCCTGCAGTGGTGTTCTGTACATAGTTTCTGACCTCCACTATAGGAATACGGTGTGAGATTATGTATGTAGCGCTAAAAGGAAATTCGACCCATCCTCTCCTGTGGAACTCTTAAACTGGGCTTAGTCTGACCAAAGGACCAAGGGCTCTCGAAAGCCCTTGAAACCCACGGGTACTGAAACTGCACTCTTAGAGAAGTGTTGGAGTGGTATTCGTTTGTCTTTTGCCGGACTGACCCAGAAGTAAGGTTATTACACCCATTTACGAATAAGAGTGATCCTGTATTTTTCTTTTCTTTTAATTACACCCCGCTTTTAGACGCGACACAACTGAATTTAATAAATACTTTTGAGAACGTATGGAATATCAAAATGAACTTGAATAATTTCCGAGGTTCTAAGATCACCTTGTAACTATATAAATATGGGAAAGGTCGAAGTTTGTTTATTGGATGATATGTAGGACATATATTACTATGATGATGTTAAATTATTGCTTATAGCAGTCACGAGTCACGATACGTTACGACTTTAACGTTGGCATGAATAGAAACATATGGAAAGTATATATTCACGAGGAAAAAATATAGGTATGTTTATTAATTAATTACTAAGTTATAGGTATTGACGTATGACCATGTTTACACGTGTTAATTAATATGCAGGTGTGAAGTTGCGAGGGCTGTCTTTGCTCATAAAATTTCTCACATAAGTATACTGATTTGCAGTTAAAAACTTCAAGAAATAAGAATTTGGTCCGATAAATTCATTAGGTATCTTCGTTATCCTTGACTTTTTTATCATTAAGACTAGGATTATGTGTCTATCGCTGAAGTGTTCGGTCTGTTTATCACTTACAAAATAATAATAATAATGAGGCAATGTGAAATCCTTCCGTATTGATCTAACATTGAGTTAACTCGTCGTTCACTTGAGTCGATTTGAAGGGTAACTAGTTTGATGTTGCAATTCTATTTCTATCAATATTATTACTTATTATAGTCACTTAAATATTTGTTATGGTTTCATGATTGGTGAATCTAGGCCAATAGACTTATAATTAGGTAGTCATGCAAAAATAGCCAACAAGGTGTTGACAAAATTATTTTGAAGACGTAAACATTTAAATTATTGTTTTGAACAGAAGTTGTCTTTAGTTAATAATGGTTTTGTAAATGGTTTGATTTGCAATAAATATTTCAACACTTACTCAAAGAGCTGTAGTCAAGAACTTGGAAATTATCCATTTGTGCACGTTCGCGTGGTAAATCCTACGAAGCAGTATAATGTGCGCCCAGCGCTCTCTGCGGTCACCGGCCAACTGATTAAGTCAAACGATCGTTGATTAGATAGCGCTTTATGATTGAATATCCCTTGTGCCAAACAGCGTGGTGTTTCTGTTTGGAATGACAAGCGTACACTGGAAACAATTACTTTCTTCACGCATGAGGGATTTCACTTGTGTTCAAGTGTTGCCGAATCCGTATCGAGCGTTAGGTATACCTGCCTGCTAATTTATTTGAAAAAGTGTAGTAGGTTATTCAATATGAATATGGTCTGGTATCATCAAAATGTCTGTAATGTCAAAATAATAATTTTTTTTAAGCTCATACAGTTATTTTAACGATACCTATGCCGAACAATCAGTTATTAATTTTTTTGTCTGTATGTTTGTTCCGACTAATCTTCGAAACGGCTGGACCGATTCTGATAAGATTTTACTGGCAGGTAGCTGACTATACAAGGAGTAACTAGGTATAATTACATTATAATAATACGCGGGTGAAACCGCGGGGCACAGCTAGTCTATAATAATTTGGGTTTTCTGATTTAACCCATTTTCCAGAATATTCATTCTAAACATCATCAATGATATAAGTACCTTTATTTGTTATTAATGTAACTATAGTTACTCCTTGACTAATTGCGCAAGTCGATACTGTTCCATTCCTTGTTATTTTCTGTGCAGAAAAAACAAGCGCCCCTAGCGAAAGTAAGGCGAACCTCAAATTGGCCTTATAAACGCATAATTATATAAAAGTTGCATAAAGTAATCGATCGATGTAATCTACATATAAAAGAATTTAAAAATGTTGAAGACGTTCATTATAATTTTTGGTGCGGAAGGGGGGGGGGGGGAAGCAATTGTACCCATTGCCACTCGTCGGCATCGAGATGTGCTTAATTTGTAAAAGTATAACACTACCTTGCATGTTTTTCGAAATTGCGTTTCAACAGGTTTTGTAAAAGGAGATGCGGTCAAAATATAATGTGTTCCAAATAGTCACTGCGTTTTCTTATTTCCGCGGCAATGTGAATTGACCCGTACGTCCACAGTTGTTACAAAGTCACATATCTACTTACTATTAAAACGTTTTTTTTTTCCTTTTATGGTTTTCATATTTGCAATTTTACTAACATAGCTACGTACTTAATAAAGTATAAGTATAAAAGTAAGTACATTAACTCACGATTTTTTACCATAGGGGTAGGCTACAGAACACCACCTGCTACGATCCTTATCTTAGCTTATCCTTCGTCCACGTTCACACATAATTATATGGTACTACACCTTCTCCGGTTGCATATATACGGTGTCCCATTTCCAATTGTTATTTTTGTTTTGTTCCCCAAACTGTGTTCAATAACAATTTACTCATTGTTGGTTGAACATGAAAGGTACGTAATTGTCTTAAGTTGACAGTTACCTAGGTGCATTGGGTGTTGTTTGCAACCTTAGACTGATTCCTTCAAGTTTGCGACATTCCAGCTGTGGTTCAAGTGACATTTTATGTTGAATGCCCTTACTAAAAAACGGCCAGCAAGGAAATATAGTCTCATTAAAAAACTCTACATTGAATATATTATTCTAATTCAGGCCTTGCTGTTCGCCTCTTTCAAACATTGACTATGTGTGCTAATCACTGGCTTTAGATAGGTATGCAGGCTGGCAAGTTGTGTTGTAATATAGTATCAGTAATCGGTCCTAAACTTCTGCATCTTACTAATTTAATCTAATTTAGCTTACTTTGTAAACTGTCCCTGAGGGGAACAGCTCTGTAAGCTGAGATACAGGCTCACGCCTAGTTCGGCTGCAGATGCTACTTCTCTTTATTATAAGTAAACTGTCAGCCTGGTTTTGTAAGAAGACCTGTACTGTACTGTTTTTTTTTGAGTAAAATAAAAAAAAAAAAAAAAAATGTGATGGCTGGCAAACAGTGGCATAGCTATAAGAACGCTACCTGCAGTTTCCAGGACCCCATACGGTAACGAGATTCTTGATTTGGCAGGTCAAGACTATAATTACAAGCAATTAACTTTTTCTTGTTGGAGTGTAATTTACATACTTCCATGTCAATAAATTACAAATTAAAATTAAATTACCATTAAATTGAAAGGATAACAGTAAACACTGCCTCATAGCTAGCAGCTGCAAGGACGACTACAGGGCATGAGCACGATTCCCGGGTCAGGCAGTGTTGTTAGGTTTTTTTGTTAGAAAATTCTCAGTTCCTGGAGTTCGGAATTGTGCCCGATTGGTGGTAAAAGGCTCACGACTTAGCAGCATTGGTGAAATGTATACAACTCCGGTGTCTGCACCACTGCCGACTCCCTCGGGGAATTCACACGTGATGCTATGTTATGTGTTATGAAAACAGTAAAAGATATACAATCAATAACAAAAAAAGGTTTATTCAGGGAAAAACAAAAGTTAATCTACTTTATGACATAATAAAAATCGCCTATTTACAATTTGCGTAATAAGTTTCTTAATCTTTAATATAACTATGAAATATGATCACAATATAGGCACAATTTTATATTTCTTAGAACAAAACGTTTAAATCCCATTTTATACGTATCTTACGACTAATCTAAATGACGTCTTTAATTAAAATAAACCATCAATCAGGATAGGACTTTTACTTTAGTCAAGTTTATGTAGCTTTCTATAATGATTTAACACTGGGAATGGTCAGTGGTGCCTGCCTTAAGCGTTAACCATTGCTGAGTGACTATTAAGACAATGTTTTATAGGCATCAGATACATTTGGCTGCGACTTTTGTACGCACGTGAGTCGCCCAAATCGAAGTCGCTTGAAATCCAAGCCCGACAATTTATGTATACGTTTAAAGTGTAAATAAATCACGCCAAGGCCTTTTGTCAGTGTTTAAATTATTATAAAGCTTACTCTAAATTCAGCGTCAAATGGGGGTTACGAGTGAATCGTCCTTTTTGGACAAGGCTTTAGTGTCCTCGTGAACTCAATGTTTAAAATACTAACTGTAAATCAGATCCTGTTACAATCTATGCGTCTTATAGTGTTGTCAGGTGTTCCGATTTGTGCGGTACGTCCCGATTTTCAAGGGTGTAGTGATGCGTCCCGATTTATCGTTGATCGGGACGCCCAATGTCCCGTCTTTGAAACAAACGTTAATTATAAAGAAAATCATTACATTTACATTACATTTGTTTTGCTATCCCGATTTTAAAACATAAATCTCGATATTTTTAACCTTTGTCCCGTAATTTGGCATGGTTAACCTGGCAACACTAGTGTCTACCGATTTGGCTACGTTTTGCCCCTGCCTTTTGGTGTGTAATGACACGCTGCACAAGCTGTCGTCTGATAAGCCGCAGCCTTGCCCTAGCTGGGCAACGCGTCGTATTAAATTGCAGCACCAATTGCGGCCTAGATTAAAGTGTCAAGATGTTGCTTGAAATCGCGTCACATGACCTACCTCGGATATAGAAGTATGTGACTACCATATATTCGCAATGGTGTCGTTAAACTACAATAAGAACATAGCTAACTTGTACTAATAGTTACTAGAGCGAGACGGGACAAATGTAAAAGGCATCAAATTTTAATTCAGAACGTCACACAAAATTTCTAATAAACTCTAGTTTGACGCCTCTAATTTTAGTGGCCGTACACTTTAGTGTACTGGCAAAAATTATTTGGAAGTTATAGTTTGACGTACCTGAATTTGAATTTGAAGTCTCATAATACCTACCTGTAAATGAATTTACTAAATTCAGCGGTGCAGTTATATGAAAGGGTAAATGCATTACAATAGTTAACAGAGAATAATATAGTGACACATTTATAGTATATACGTTATAAACTAAACAGTATAATAGGCATTACGATAACAGACCAGTAAATAAATAAAGAATAGTTTTGTGCAAGTATATAGGTAAAAATTCTAATGGCACAATATTCCAAACAAATAAAAATATGTAAATGGATTAAAAATAAATCTTGGAACACAATCACTCTATTTGTTTATTAATCTATGGTTTCGACCTTTTCAGTGTATCAGTGTTGGGCTAGTTCTAAAAAAATATCTGTTCCCATTCCATCTTAAGCTGCCATTGAAAAAAATTAATTTAACATTTAATTTTCACATTACTATATAAACATAAATTTTCTTGCAAGACTTAAAAACTAAACTCAACAGTCAAATGGTGACAAATTTTCTATAAAAAAAATTAAGACAGTATAAAAAATGTGTCCTTAAATTAATCCTTTGGTATTTACCAGAACGGGCACCAGCCAACATAGCATTGGCATAAGTTCTCGTTGCTGGTGGCTTGTTGTATGAGCAGATCCACTTGCTTCTGTACCGACACAATCTCATCGATATGCGGGAAGTCCCGGCCAGTAAGTTTGTCCCTAACTCTATTGACGATGGCTAAAGCCCGTTTGTTAAGATTCGTCTCCGCTGGTTGGTCGAGAGCATCATTAAGTACTATATGGATTCTGCTTCGGCTCGGTTGTGGAGATGTCGCAGGGTCCGATGTGGAACAGATATCAGCATCAGCCCGCGATCGACGGCCGGCGTCTATAAGCCTCCAGTTGAGAAGAGGATCGTATACAAAAGCTTCTAGCACAGCCATTACGCTGTCCTTGTGGCGATGAAGTACTTCCATCACGGATTCGCATGTGCGACGGTACGTACCTTCGATGCCAGTTACCTGAAAATATTCCGTACATATTAAAGGGAGGATAACGTAAATTTGTTAAATTTTTAAACTTTGTGTCCAAAGGCCAATAAAAATAGGTACATGTTTATCGTAGCAGGACATTTACACATCTGTTCCCATCTTCAACAGAAATAAATGTGTACTATGACAGATTAAAATTAAAGATATATATCATAATTTATATGCAACAGCATTGTAATTTGCATAATATATACACAGCTTAATATATAATTTAAGTAACAATCATAATATAACGATTAACTACTATCTAGAGGAGAAATTGCTGACGCATTATCTGATTAGCGACAAGACTCGTGTCAAGTCAATTATTTATTGGTTACCTATCTAATTGGCAATAAACAATAATTTTATATAATTTAGATTAGACATGATAAGATAATTAATATAGTAACTTCTTCATATCTTACCTCCATAGCATTGATGAGCATCCTGGTCAATCTGAATGGAATCTTCTCTGGGAACTTGTCTCTAGTGACAGCCACTTCGAAGCAGTCTCCAAAGTCAATATGTAGAAACTTGCCCGTCACTCTGTCCAGCATGATGTTGGAGGGGTGTCGGTCCCCAAGCCCGAGGATGTACCCCACCATGCTCATGACAGCCAGCGACCGCGTGTAGTTGGTGCGCCGCTCAAACCAAACCTCAGAAGACGGACTCTTCAGCCAAAGGAGCTTGGCTAGGTCATCGCCTGCGGTGTGTTCTAGGGCATGCTCGAACACTTCCACCTAGGAAAATGTATATCATTTTAGACTCAGGCCCTGACTTTTGTATCTGTACGAACTTGCATAGAAGTGGCACATCACAGACACCTTTGCCCATTACCATAGACTGCGGGATGATGGGCTGAATAGTAGCTACTCACCGCCCCATAAACGTCAAGGACTATGATAGTCTAACAGAATAGTCCAATTAGTAAAAATTTAAGGTGTGCCAAAATCGGATACGCACAAAATCTGGCGGTCAAAAAGATACAAGGACAAAACAAACCTTTTGCATCAACATCAGCTTATCCAAATCCGAGGCCATCCTCTGCATGATTCTGTGTTCAATATTCAACAAACACTTCCTCTTCTCCCTATAATCTCTGATCAGCGAATGTAGAGTATCACAATGTGGCACCCATCCAATCAGCCCAGAGTTTGTAGATAATGGGATGACTGCATATCTTTGTATGGCTAGATCTCTTCGGAAGGTGTCAGGATCGGCTTGAAGTAATGTGTTGACTAAACCAAACAATTGCATGACTCGTTCGTCCTGACGCAAGTCCTCGTGACCTTTGAGCAAGAATATGTAGTCTTTTCCGTTAGAGCCGCGAATGCAGAGACGGCGTGGACGCTGCTTCGATGTGATTACCTGTGGGTGATGTTTAACGCAGTTAGTAATATTTATATTTTAGTTTAATTATAATTAATTTTAAAACTAATGCTGGGGTGCGCGCATATAACACCAACTTTATGGATATATCTAGTCATATAATAACTTTCGTGAGGAATATTCATATTAATTATTGTTTATCGGTTACTACTCACGTACATTCGTCGGGTTTGCCCAACTAGTTTCGAACTCGAAATAAACTAGTCGGGCAAGTCAGACTGACCCACGACATTTCCGCGGACTCAGCTCATGACTAAAGGCTCCGTTCGAGTTCGAAACTAGTCGGGCAAACCCGAAGAATTTACGTGAGTAGTAACCGGTGAACAATAATTAATATATATAGATATATTCACACTATCCAATCATCTATTCAAGAAAAATGACATATTTTTTGTGTAATAAGTAAAAATGTATTTATTGTTAAACTCATATTTGTATTTAATATTTGTAAGCACTCGCAGCAAATTAATCTAAATTTTAAATGTTAAAATCTTCCGTCTCAAATGCTAATCTTAATGGGGTGGGTTTCATGTTTACTATCATAGCTTAAGATGTATCTTCGAATTGTGTTGAGCATGTACGGGTTGCTATACACTTAAGCGGGCGGATTAATCGGTACAGCCGGGCGGTAAATCGAATCGGCTCCCGCACATAATCACTCGGCTTGGCAACTGCCGACTTATGTCGGTCGGCTTTTAGCAATAATTTTAATTCAGTAGTGCTAAGAATGTGGGACGAAGACGACCCTACCCGATCAGCACAATCCGAATGATGCCGAACGTAATGTAGTAGTTGCTAGGGGTCGGCTTTTTCGTTCCACAAATTCTACCGAATCGAATGATGTGCCGACCCCAATGAACTACTGGATCGGCACAAGCCGATTGAAACCGAACAAGTGCAGTAATTGCTTCGGTCGGCTTTGTTGTTCGACAAATACTGCCGAACCGACAATGCCAGCCTGCTTATATATGTACCCTAACTGTTTTTTGTTCCTATTAAATAATTGTTTTTACTACTTCAAGGAATCAATCATCAACGGAACGGAACGGAACGGAATAATCAACGTGAACGTGCTTTTTTAAAGAAATAGTGCGGGATATACGAATTAAGAAATGTGAAAAGTTATGTCTCGAGTTACAATAAAGCAGTTCTGCGTACCTATTTGCCATCTCGGTTTCCAACCTAATTGATGGACGCTTTGTAGTACATTGATTGCGTTGTAAGTTTTTACTATTGTTGCTCATCATAGACAAGCTGTAACAC
Source organism: Xylocampa areola (assembly GCA_935421205.1). Taxonomy (NCBI): domain Eukaryota; kingdom Metazoa; phylum Arthropoda; class Insecta; order Lepidoptera; family Noctuidae; genus Xylocampa; species Xylocampa areola. The sequence goes on from OW285215.1 coordinate 13,500,141, forward strand.
ACGACGCAATAACACACCGAATTGATCGACACTTTGTAGTAGACAATATATCGAAAATCGTGTCCATCAATTCGGTTGGCAACCGAGATAGCGAATAGGTACGCTGGACACGACATTTGACTTGCGAGCTTATTTATTTGTAGTGACTATTTCGATATATAGGCTCCTCGTCGTGGGCAGGTAGCCCGACGTCACTGCTACTAGTACTATATTGTGTACCTGCAAACTGCTCTGTATGTGTGCGATGCGGATAAGATCCTGGTCGGGGATGTAGGAGCCGGGCACCGCTAGTTCAAGGTCACGGCAGTTCAGCAGGCGCGGACTCACGTACTGCAGTTCTAGTGACGTCAGTTGTGGTAGTTGGCGACTGATGCGACGGAACACGTGATAGTACAGATCCCAAGCTTGGTTCAGATCACGCACTAGTCCAGATTCCTGAGAGAAAATAAAAACACAAATGTTAGACAATATTTCTGGATTTCAGAAAGTAAGTATGTCGTCAATTATTTATAAAGGCCCACACCTTGTATCGATTACACCACTCTTGCGCTTCATTCAAATCTCGTCCATACGCCTGACTGAACGACACTTCCTTCAGTGTCTGCGGGCCTCGCTCCAACATCGCATGTAAAGGCTCTAACGTCTTGAACATTGCATTCACGTCATTCTCACTAAAGTACAGCCTGGAAGCCTCTTCCAAAGCCTCATGCCATTGCTCGTGCCAAAGAATAGCCACTCTGATCAGCTCCTCGGAAATCATCGCAGCTTGATTAACTAAGTTACTTGAATGCGTACACATCGATTTGAGAATCTGATTAGCAGCGTTCTTTCGAGCGATGAAAGATGACTTCGATGCCACCGTCAAAGGATACACTAAAGCTTGAGGATGAGACTTTCCGATATCGATCAGTAATGAATGAATCAATTTGCCGACTAACGCTCTAGGCGTGTCGATTCTGGCTATGAGTTGTGGTATGACTTGAAGCCAAACATTGATTTCAATTGTCCTGATACCTTCGACGAGCGCTTCGTGAACAGCAGGATAGTGGCCATAGTCGAACCAGAGTGTTAGTAACCTCAAAGTATCTTGGAGTGAACTTCCATGAGACAGCTTAATAGACTTGAAGAATCCTTCGACCGCTGGCACCGTATGCTGTTGAATACATTCCGGAGTAGGCCGCCTTTCTGACTGAGCACCAGTAATGTTCGTATCTTGGTGTTTGTAAAAGAGAACAGTCTCAAAGTTCATGTAAGCCCAAGCATGCCAAGCTTTGTACCAATCGGAAGACAGTTCTGTAGCTGCTGCATAATTTCGCAGGATTTCGGGAATAGAGAGCTCGTTAATTCCAAGTAGAGATTCGCACCATGATCCGAGTTTTAGATGACAACGGGCTAGAAGCCTACAATGTTCTGCGTCGCTTGTATCAGTTGTGTCGACGTACCGTTGTAGTTGATCATAAGCCAATTGTTTGTCACCAGCTACCCACAAATGTTTGGCATACGCCAACGTTAGCCTTGGTTCATGTGTAGGTAGCGGCATGTCTCTATTTTGACTCGGATCAGTGCCCAACAGCATTACCAACGTTTTGTGAGCTTGGCGCGGGGCACCGCTCTTTCTACAAAGTGAAGCAAACTTTAGCCATGTGGCCATATCTTCTTGTGGTGTCAGAACCAGACTACGGACTTGAAGTATCCTTCGCCAATCTTCAACCAATCTCTGTCCACCTTGCAATCTCGTCCACCACGCTTGTCTGATAGATTCTCTCCTTTCCATAACCGATTTGTAAGTGATTACTTCTTCTAGTTCTGCTAATAACTGAGCGTTTACTAAAGCACCGTAAGCTCTCTGATAGCTCTCTCCCGCTACGGCAGTCAGTTCCGAGTCTAACAAGGTACGCGCTTGATCGATAAATTGTTTTGATAAATCAAATTCTCCATTATGGATATTAAGAACAGCTCTATAAAATGCTCCATCCTGAGTATTTTCTGGTAGGAACCTAACGTATTTTGCCATGGAGTCCCATTCGTTAAGGCCCCACGCGGCAGCGGCGGCCAGTCTTGCCGCTTTGAACTTCTCTTCATTGGTCATTTTGACCCATTTATTGGAGACTGTATTGTACAGTTCGACCCACTCTCCCAGAGCTTCAAAGCAGCGCAACTCGCCCAGATATGAGTCTATATCACTCACATCTACATTCAGCTTCTCACCATATAGATCGAGGGCTTTCTCCCAGTTGTGTAGTTTCTCGTACCATCTAATTTGGACCTTTAGACTGGCGTCGCCGGCTTCGCGTTGTGCCATGACTCTCTCTAGGAGGCCTTCCGCTGCCTCTTTCTGTTGCAGCTTGTTGTTTATGTGGATTAGAGCTTCTACGACTTGAGATGTGGCGCCATTACGAAATTCTTCCTCCTGTAAAAAATTATATAGCAATAAGGTTAGTAATGATGACGGAATTGAAACTGCTGCAAAATACTATTTTAGATCTAAACATTATTACCTTATAATGCAGTGCTTTGGCATAAGCTCTGCAATGCATAGCCCTCTCCCCTAACAGATGCGTAGATATCGGTATGGTTCCTCCTTCACAATGTTCCATGAACTCTGCTAGATTGAGCACGGTATGGGCCAGTTCTGGCGCGTCCGGGGCAGTGAGAGCTTGTTCTAAAGCATTCGAGAGCTCAGTTCGCGATGTATTGTCGAGTTCAGTCCAACACGATACGAATGCAGCATTGAACAAGTCTCGCAAGAGTTGTGAGTAGTTGTGTGCTAAAGCTAGACATGCCCTATAAAAAAAAAAAATCGTGTTTAAAGAAGTTTTGGGTTAAATATGGGTTTCACTTCTGACTTTAAGCACATGTTTACAATAAGCATTTACAAAAGTGCTATTAAAGGGTAAAATATTAACATGTTTTTATACATACAATATGCACACAACCTTTTGGAAAGTAATTAAGCTATTAACTTTTAAACTATCGCGTTGCATGATATTACTATATACTAACAGGAATTAACGCGCAATAACGCGTTAATTCCTGTTAGTATATAGTAATTAAGCTGTTGCGTCAGTCATTAGCAGACACAATAGATTTTTATTGTTACAACGTACAGATCTGTACGTTACTGAGCCGAAAGGTTAATTGCTAGTACTGACCTAAGGGCAGGACTATGAGACTCAGTCAGCAAGCCAATGCTGAATCTTCTGAGCCACTCCAGCCAATCATCCTTAGACACGCGGCTGCTGACCGTCCACGCTAGCTTCAAGTTATGCGCGTTTACACATAACTTGCGAATCGACTGAGAAGTGTCGCAGTTGTATCCAATACGAGCCTGTCGAAAACAACGTATATATTTGTTAATTGTTGCCAGGGAAATATCAAGAATTTAGTTAATTTTGTACAGTTCTATTGTTACCTCTTGATTATTGTTCCTTGGCCTACGCCTTGTACTTTGTAAAAACTCATCCATGGCCAAAGTTTGACTAGATTGCATTCGAGAGAGCAGTAGTTCGTAATTTTGGTGCTGAATTTTATGTTTCACAATGACTTTTTGTACTAACGGTATGAAATCTGTGAATTTGCGACCAAGTTGGACAATAAGGGCGCATAGCGTATCCATTGCAGTTGGACGCAAAGTTGCGCAGGTATCCAAGCTTCTAACTAAGGGATGGATTATTCTAGAAACCAGTTCACTGTAGTTCAGAGAGTCGGAGAGATAGTCGACTGTCTCCATGGCTACTTTTGCAACATTAATTGGGCAATCCGATGCATCAAAGAGCTTGACAATTGAAGGAATCACCAAGTGCATATAATCATCCAAGTTGTCTTCGAACTTTTGTAAGGCAAACAGCAGTTTCTCGGTCACAATTCTCTCTTTGCTTGCATCATGAGCAAGAACTCGCAAGATTTGCGGCATCAGCTGAGGCAAGTACACTTTGAACTCTGATCCAAGAGCCACAGCTATATACTCAACCAGCAATATTAAAGTTGGCTGGAAGGGACTGTTTGGTGTCCAAAACTCTTTGATCAAGTCAAATATTTTGTCCAAGTAATTACGGATGTGTTGTTTTACAATAGCAATTAATCTTGCTAGTTGAGTAAATAGAAATTCTCTGAAGTTATTATTATCGGTTGCTCTCGCCACGTATAAAAGACTGGGTGTGACACGAGATATGTATGGCACGCATTTAATTCCCAAAGACTGAAAGATGAAAGTTACTGCCTGGACTACACTTGTGTGATGTTGCTGCAAGGTTGGATCCCTCAATATCCTCATAAGTGTTGAAATCACTATAGCTGGGTAATATTCGTCCAAGACAGGAGATGACATGTTCACTAGCATTTCACTTGTTGTCATATCAAAATTATTTTCTTCTGCTTTGCTATCTGCTACAGGTACTAAGCTTGAATCAGGTTGTTCACCAATAAGACCTCTGGTAATCTTATGTTTGTAGGGATCCAAGGCTCCTAACAGTCCCAAAACACGAATTGTTTCTCTTCTGTCTTTCGGTTGTTGTTCAGTCTTTAAGAAGTTTAGTAGAACATCCATAAGAGTTGGGTACTCGGTATAAGGGGCAACAACGTATCCTGTGGCACTGATCAGTTGTCCAAAAGCCCACAAAGCAATACTCCTTTTGTCTGTCGCACTTGCGTCAGACAATAACTCTAGAAGAATGCTTAGAAGTTCTGGTAGCCATTTTTTGAGCCCGCTGTTATCACCATGAACATCAGCCAAATCACCAACTGCTTTCAAAACGCTGATAACAACTCCAGGATTTGAGTCAGATTCCCTTAGCTTTGGTACAAGAACATTGAGAATTGTCTCCATATAAGGCTTCACTAGCTTGGGAGCATGAAGTATGAGGTTATCCAACATTTTAGCTGCTTGCTCTTTGTTTCTACTCATTCCGGAATGTTCTAGTTCAGTCAGGAACTGTATCAGTGTCTTCCTAAGGCCCGGCATGACATAAGCTGGATTAACCACACTCAACCTACCAACTGTACATATGGCTAACTCTCTGATAGCCAGATGTTCATCATTCATAGCCATGAAAAGGAAACTCAAATTCTCAATTTGCGCCAAATGTGTGTCAAATATGTTGTATAGAGATTCTAATACCCAGTACCGAACTTCATAATCTGGGTCAGTAACTGTCACAACAAGTAACTTACCAATTACTTCTGCAGTCAAAAGAGTAAGAGTCCTTGAGGGGGTTTTCATAGTTCGGACAGTTGAGTCAGCTAATAATTTTGCAGCAGTTTTCACAGCCTCTAATCTGATCTCTTGTTGGTCACTTTGCAAGAAGTGATCAGCACAGCGCCTAACAAAAGTAAGTAAGCTATGTTGGCCCTCAAAATTAAATGTGCCAAGAGTTCTTAATGCTAGTACAATACTGGTAGTATCTTGAGGTTCAATTACCAAGCTCATATTGCTCATTTGTTGTTCCAAACTCCTTGGAACTCCTGGGTGTAAAAATGGTTTATTTCTCAGTACAAGGGAAAGCATGTTCAGTAATCCTTCTGATATTTCTTGTCTTAGAGAAGGAAGATTATGACTTAACTCTCTGAGGCAGATGGTCAGAGATGGACTGAGGCCTGTTGCAAACATGGCATCTAGTAATTCCTTAATATCTGCAATAACTAGGTCTTTAACAGCACTCCCTAGTAATGTGATGCAAGCAAAAATTGAGGGATCTATCCAAATTCTTTTCTTAGTTTGTGTATCTCTAATAGGTAGTGTTTGTTTAATTACATCCATTATACTGGGAATATAGTTTTTGATGTCATTTTCGATGGCAGCAGCCATAAGGCCTAATGTGGTAAATGCCATGTTCCTATCCTTCTCTCTGCTTCGAAGGCAAGAGAGCAAGTAACTCATAGTAGAAGTAAGATATTTTTTTAAGAAAAAGTCTTTATTAAAAGCAGCCAGTCTTGGGATTATGACCAGAAGAATTTGTGGTACTCCTTGGGTTTTGAGTATTCGCTGGCTCATTACATCTGAAAAAAAAAAAGCCTGTTCAATAAATAATAATAAAATGTTGTGGTCATATTCAATGCATATAATTACTATACTAACTTACAACTAATTTATTTACATAATTTATAAGTTTATTGGGGAAAGGCACATCACATCCCACACTACAAAATTTATTCTGACAGCATTGAAGTTGAAATTTAATTAGAGTTTTTTGGTGTATAGATCATAAAACAATGTCTAAAAGTGCCTTCCTTCCCATTTAAATAACATAATAAGCATTTAATCTATTATCTAGATGAGATTATAATACACAATAGAATTATTATTGTTATAAAGTACAATTTTGTCTTCATGATTTTGATACATATTACTCAGAGTATATTAATTATTGACAGAGTATATTATTTATAATTTATATAAGATTTAAATGGGTTTAGTTATTGGTTTGAACTATGAAAGGCAAGGTTGGCCATTAGTTAATAATGTAAGCGTAAATCTATATAAGCATTGTAGGTTTGAATACACATGAAGGTATTCAACTCACAAGTAAAAGAGGGTGCAATTTGCTTAAGCTGTTGCGTCAGTCATTTGCAGACACAATAGATTTTTATTGTTACAACGTACAGATCTGTACGTTACTGAGCCGAAAGGTTAATATTCATACAACTTACCTTTACAAATTCTTTCAAACTTCTCAGTCAGTAATGTACGGCAGACTTCAGATTCATAAATAGGAACTGGGTAGGTAACATTTTCAGTCTTAAAGCCATCACACAAATATCCTCTCTTCACTGATGGACTGTGCAATTTAGTGCTCACAAAAATAATATCATCAGATACTGTTATATCTTTCTGTGTGTCTAGACTCTGCATGTGATAAGAATATTTCTTCTCCCATACAGCATTTGAGCATCTTAGCAACTCATTTAGTATCAACAGGCCTCCATGGACTCTGTCCTCTTTGGACATTCCCTTCTCCTTCAAAGGAATTTCTTCAAATGATAGCATAGCTTCTTCATAACACTGCATGTACCACTGAGGCTTGGCTGTTGATTGTTTAGCTGTTTCTCTTTGAGCTGTGACTACTAAACCAGCTCTAAGAGCTTTAGCGGCAGCCTCCCGAATCTGAGGCTTAGGATCTTTTAACGCTACAAGGATATGATCAAAGAATCCTGATACTTGTTGGTAGAAGTATGTAGGCATAGCTATAGCCAGTTCTTTTAACAGCAAAACTGCAGAATGTCGTCTGCCTTCATTACGCTCTTCAGACAGCCACTCAAATGCTCTTTTAACTTCAAACTCAACATATTCAGCTCTTTTCACACCAGACACAGTGGCTAGTCGGCCGACTGTCTTTGCGGCAAGTTCCATCACTCCCACATCAGATGAAGGGAGTAGATTACGAAGATAATTGGCGAATCTAGTGATTCGCGTTTTAGTTGTGTCACAATCACCACCAATGAGGCATACTGAAAAGTAGAAAAGAATATATCATAATAACGTTGTCTGTAACTTAGAAATAATAATAATTTAAACAAGTGGAAAAATACAATGTAATTATGAAGATTGTTGTGAATTACCTATTGCTAGAACACCTCCTTTCTTTTCATGGACATCGTTACTAGAGACCATCTCAAAGATCTGATGATTGAATTCATCGAGAAATTGAGTGAGTTCCTCCTGTGGAACTTCTCGAAGTTCAGTCTTAGCAAAGTGATAGAGCTCACGAGCTGTCTTGATTTGAACATCCACGTTTCGGGACTTTAGCCCCGCAACGAATGCACCAACTTGGTTAGACATCTCGGATTTGTTTTATTTCATCGTGTTCGTGCGGTTCAATGAGCGTAGTTAATAACGCGGTTTTTTTTGTTGGTTGAATTCAATAAATAAATAAACAAAGTGGTATGCTCCACACCGTTCAGAATCAAATCATAGACTAGAAATGAGAAGAACTCACTTTTTAATATTGAAATTGTCATTATGCTAGGGATGTAGTTTTAATAAGTTACGGTTTTCTATTTTACGTATATAGATTAGACATATTTATGATTTAATAGCATCAAAACAAAATACAAATTTCTTTTCGCCCTTTTAGATATCTTTTAAATTAAACGTACAACATTCAGTATTACTTCGTTCTGTTCATGCTCAAAATTTGTTAATTTTCTAGTGCACACTAGGGTTAATATGTGCAGTGTGCTCTATGGTTACATGGCCGATATTTCATTCATTTGTAGCTTCCTTTTCTTTCTGTCGTTTATGGATATCTATATACGGGCGGTCATCGTTGAAGGTTTCCGTATAAATTATTAAATGAAGGTGCTATAAGCGTTGATTTTATGAAAAAGCTGTAGGTTATATATTGTTAAATAATGATCTTACTCGAGATCAATAATAGAATTATAGAAGATACTTTAACAGTTAAATATAAAAATGCACTGGCGCGGTGAGTACGTTACGCTTAGAAAGTGTGCTGTTTTTTTATAATTGTGATGTGTTTGACGTGCATGAAGTCCATATACATGAGATTTGCTATCCGGCTGCTCCTCCGGAACTATCTACGAGGGGGTGATTCCTGGTCATAACCCCTTTTCGGAAGTAACTTGACAAGTGTCAAATTCCTGGGGTGGGCCCACGTTGGCCGCCGCATCACAGCAGGTTCATATAAATGTGTAGAAATAGAGCATACAGTGATTGGAATGGTATTATGTCACGTAGTGAATATGACGTGATAGTAGCTATCTCAGCATGGATGAGTCATATCAGTTGTTTATTGGTGCTTACTTGTGTGCGTGCGGATACGTCCCATAATGTTTTTGGATTCCACTGGTGGTAAACAATGTAATGAATCTGATATGTGATACTGGTGTCCATTTGTTATAGTGTAAGAATGCCATGATAATATTGCTGTGACATGCCCCAGGATATGAGTAATTTGGTGTTGATTTATCATCCCACAATCATATATTTATTTAATTTGTTGTTTTCAGCTTAAAGCCAGAGTCAATAGATGTGAAAGTTGCAGATTTTGATGGAGTACTCTTTCATATATCTAATTTGAATGGAGATAAAACCAAAGTTAGGGTATGGAACAACCAACTTTTTTATACTCAGAACCCTAGCTAAAATTTCAGAACTATCTACATTCTTGCAAATCTTTAAATTATTGACTTTTACATATCTCTGCAGTTACTCATTCAACATATTGTTTATCAGTTCATTGTAAACAAGTACTCAGAGGTGTTAATAATAATAATACTGTGACAGCCAATGAAATTGTCATTATCTGCTTTATAAATAAATTTATATTTTTGTATCTTAAACCTGCTATGAACTTGCAAATCTCTTTTTATAGGTAAGAAATGTCTACCTAAGTAAAAAATTTAACTGAAATTCAAGTCATAACATATTGTGTAACATTTTCCCTATATAATAATAAAATAACACACTGATGAGCTTTGTCTATAATATCATAATTGGTTGTAGGTTAGTATATCACTGAAGTTCTACAAGCAGTTAGAAGAACATGGAGCAGATGAACTCCTCAAAAGAGTATATGGGCCGCTCCTCACTGAGGCAGAATCAGGTTGGCATATATCTTTATATAATCTTGGAATATACTTGATAGCATGCAAACATTTTTTGTTTATTTATTGGTCTAATTAATTGAATCAATATATCAAATACCTAAATCAATAAACCTATCTCAATATGTTGATGAATACTGCCAGTATTCTGTGTATAATCTGTTGAGTTAATCTCACCTTGAAATAAATAATCCATCTAGTTTTATACTAGGTGGATTATTTATTTCAGTCATGATCTTGCCATGATATACATATATTTTATATTTAACAACACCCCAATAAATTGCACTTGATATTACATTTGTGTAATTCAGTAATCTTAGCCATTGCATACCATTTTCAAAACTGCACAAAAACTGGTTCTACAACGGTTGCATAAAAATGAAAGCAAGTATGTGAGCCTTTTTTATGTATTGCATATTTACTGGTGCTCACTGGAGCAAGCATTGCTCTAGTTTGTACATTTGTTATGTGTCATAAATGAGGATAAATTAAAATTATTATTTATAAGTATGCGTCAGAAATGTTGTAAGTCTTCCTTATTGTGAGTTATAATTGGATAAAAATATAGGAGCTAATATTAAATGGAAGTTTAATTTAAATTTGAAACTTAGTTTAATCATATGAAGGTTGTAGGGACGCTACAGCAATCATTAAGGGTCCCTTGCGGTTCATTATTGCACCTAAATAGTTTTAATATTCTCTTATGATTGACAATTTTTTTTCCACTGAAGGGCATACTATTATTATTACTTGAACCTATTCATGTCTTAATCAAGTTGTTTCAATGACAAATATAAGAAGGAATGATTCTTGGGTGCATTTTATTAACACTATAAATTACAATGCTTTAACTAATATGACTACCTATAACTAAATCATATATTATGACAATAGTGTTAATGTTTATTAGTTCACAAACATATTGGACACAATTTGATAAGATTGAAGTGATGGCAAGTATGAAACATGATATTGATAAGATATCATATTTTTATTTCGAATTTTACCTTATCTAGACTGTATTTCTACTTGATTACAATTATGTTTTCAGCATTGTTTTTTAATTAATTTCAGAGATTTTTTAAGCAAATGAGAGTTCCAAAGGAATGTTTGACCTAGGAAAATGCTTTTGTTGCATTGGTCAAATTATAAATTTGTTAATACATAGCATTTACTGACCAATGATAAAATACTTTGAACTTAGGTATTTATTGATTAGTCATAAACGGACACGCCTACATCATTATCATCATAGTAGTTGTGTCTCTAGGGAAAAAGTTCAATTTAAACTACATCAAGTAACCTTGTATGTAAGGAGATAATTTAATGAGTGTGATTAAGTTTAAATTATGCTCTATTTTATTTTAAAAATTAATTGAATTATATAATGTCTGTAAAAAGAGTCATGAATAAAAATGTATGATATTGAAATGGTTCTTAGTTCTTACATTCCAAGCATGATTATGAATAATTCTGTAATTTAATCTTGGGTCTTTGCCCATAATGGAAACAATTCTAGCATACTTTTAATCTGTGCTAAATAATTTTATAATGTCAAAACATTTTTGTAGTCACATTCCCTAATGTAACCATATTTCATAAGCAATTTTATCCACAGGCTACAACATTTCCTTACTGCTTGACTTGGAGAACATTCCCGAGGACTGGGAAGACATGGTGAAGAAGGTGGGCCTTCTGAAGAGGAACTGCTTTGCGTCCGTATTCGAGCGATACTTCCGGCTGCAAGAAGATGGCGACGTCAGCCACAAACGCGCTGTTATCAACTACCGGCAGGATGAGACGCTGTAAGTATTACAATAGGGTATATGCATGTATTTTCTTAATATTTTTATTCGATTGTATACGTTGGTACATTACCTATAACACTTGTAAAAAATATCATTATTGAGTATTAAAATTATCAAACAAACCTGCAATCAGTTTCGGGCGTTTGAAACGCCGCCTACTTGGCACGCTTTCTCTGACGTTAGATCTTAAAAGATATCTCGTATAAAATGGAGTGTTTTAATTAACGAATTATAAATTTTATTGAAGGGATTTTCTTTATAGAATAAAGTTAAAACTCAAAAAGAACTACAAAATATGACTAGTGAATGGTGGCCCATGCACTAGCATAAAATAATTTAACTTAATAATTCATGTAGATTTTTTATAATACAGAATTACATCAATTATGTTCTGACAAGTTTGAATTGATTGAGCCAATAAAAGATTTGTATATGTGTGTAATATTTTAGTAAATGAAATTATGTGCAATAACAGTTCCCCTCTCAATTCTATTGTACTGCTTCAGATATGTGGAAGCACAAGAGGACCGCGTGACAGTGGTATTCTCTACGGTGTTCCGGCACGAAGATGACATGGTCATTGGCAAGGTGTTCATGCAAGAGCTCAAGGAGGGTCGGAGAGCTTCCCATACCGCGCCACAAGTAAGCGCTTCATATTCATTTAATTACCATTTCATTTATTTGTTATACTTTATTTAAAGACAATAATTAATTGTTATGGTTGTATGACCTTGCAGTATAGCCAATAAAAGCAGCTATATTTAGCCTGTAATTGTATGGCAGCCTACTAACTATTATTACTTAAAGCTACTGCGTACTGACTGCAGTGATTTGTAGTGCGTTTTTTCGCCTCATAATCTGTGAAGTTCCCGAATCTCTGTTGAACCTTCAAGAATCTGTCTAATATGAGTCAAAAATATATTTATACGATAAATTAATATTATTTTTCAGGTATTGTTTTCACACAAGGAACCGCCCTTAGAACTAATGGACACAGACGCGAGAGTAGGCGATAATATCTCTTATGTAACGTTTGGTAAGTACTACTTTTTCTTATCTTGAGATAGACCTATTCTACGTCGGCTTTTTAGCAGTGGCTTCTCTAGTTAGGCTTACGGTGGTACCAATAGCTAAAACCTTGGGAGTTCTTGGCAAGACCAAAAAAATTTTCAGGATGTATCAGATATTGTATTGCAAAAACAAATTTGTTTTGGTTCCAGTGTTATTCCCCCGGCACACGTGCTCGGCGGCGCGCGACAACACGATCGACCTGCTGCACATGTTCCGCGACTACCTGCACTACCACATCAAGTGCTCCAAGGTGTACGTGCACTCGCGCATGCGCGCTAAGGCCGGCGACCTGCTCAAGGTGCTCAACCGTGCGCGTCCGCAGAACACCTCGCGCCCCACCGAGCGCAAGACTATCACGTTAGTATACATACCATGTCTAAAATCCTGGTAAAGATATGATCCCCAGCACTTCTTATTTCAGTAATACTGATGCTGTGATGATCGATTTAATATTTATAGGGGTGATACAGTTTATGAAGATTGGATGAGAAGTTCTTGACTCCTAAAATAATTAATTGAACATGTTGAATGTTTGTGCAGGGGAAGAACATTTGTGAGGCGAGACTGAGTGTTGCGTGCCGGCGGGACGTAGGCGCCGACCACAGCTCAGCTGTCACCGTATCGTTATGTTCTGTAGCTAACGCCGCCACTCCGGTAACATCTCCCACACGCCGCTCGGGAGAATATCCACTTCAGTCATTACATACCACCACACATCGAACATTGTAACATAAAACCTGTATCACTTACGATACTCAGAGATATTATTCGAGTGGACGCGTTACCCACGAAGAAACTCCGACAATGTGCGTATTTCATATATCCGAGTTTAAATAAAATAATAATACGATAATTATTTATTAAAAAAAATACATTGTTTGTGTTTCATTCAAACGTCACAAAGTACTTATTCTTAAAATCATCTCGATGCCATTTCTAATCAAATAAATTTGCCAAATAATCACAGTTGTGCTCAACGTTTTGTGTACTGCCCGTCGACATTTTATATTAGCAAAAGAAATGTGCACATTGTATTTATAATAAATATTTATTGTCAAGTTTTCAAGCATAGCGTTAAAGTCAATAAATAATGTTGCCGTAGTACTTGTTGATAACAAAATTATGCTTTATTATAACGAGAGTTCTATTTATAGCGGTGGCACTGCGACATCCAAAACTTGGGTTCCTAAAATGTTTAGTATACACCCTCACTACAATGTTACGCGTTAGTTAAACGTAGTGTCCATCGAGAGCGAACTTTTCTTGTAGCTTACGTAATTTTGTTGTAAGTGTTGCAATTACCAATCCTCATGTAGGGTAAAGTGTATAATAAAATCTAGCCTATTCTTACTGTTTTGGTTTACAAAGTTGTAGAAATGTATATCGCTGAAATATCGAGACAGGTATCATGCACAAAACTCGTACGAATTATATTCAATTATTAATTTTTACACCCCTCCTATGTTTAGTTTAATACGCAATATATACGAACAATAATTTTATTAAGAGAGTTTCACCCTTACGTTTTAGGTAGGTCCGATTCAATTATAATGTAAGTGAAAGTGTATAGTATTTCTCAATAGATTCTTCCATAGTCAAAAGGAACTTGATATTAATAAATCATAATGGCCTTATTTATGATGATGATTGAGTTCAGTTTGCCCTGTTTATTGAGCCATCGGGGCTCGGGTTCGATAGAGTCGCTAGTTTAGAACACGGTACACTAGGTATGTATCTAAAGTTTACACAACACATTATTTTATTCCAAATCGCATTTTTAGTTTTAGACAGAGAATATAAACTCTATAAAATACATTCTAGCAAAAATTATTTTCACATTTTGAAACTATTTTTAATGTAGTTAGTTTCTTCCCGTAGCTAAACACTTCTCATTCGACGCACGTATTTATTGTGTTCGTGTCAAACTTGCACCAAAAGTCAATCAATTGCTCAAAGTATTGCGAACACCAAGGAACTAGGTTATCAGAGGGAAACAATAGAACAGCGTACATTATGGGAGCAGATGCGATGTCTAGTGTTTAAGATACGATAAATTAATTATTACCTGTGTTTGGATGAGATTGTGGTAAAGTTATATTGAGTCATGGACTGAGAGGTTAGGCTGTCTAAAGTGTGTCGAGTCAGTGGGTTTCGATAAAATTTAACATAATTCACTAAGTCAAATAAATTAAAAGTTATGGCATTAAACCTGTAATTAACGCGAAGGTTCTCAAAACAAGCAACATATTGAATATATGGTTATGATGGAACGTAATACAAGTATGTAGAACGATTTAACTATTTAATGAAAAAACTTAGCTAACTTGAATTTATGTAATTTTTATTAATTTGCAAGATGTATTATTTATGTATTATAAGATGTAAGTTAAATGTTGCTTTAAAGTTATTGCTTACATTGGAAGATTGTTTTTACTGTCAGTTTTAGCGACTGCGAGATTATGTAAACAACGCAGAATACCGAAGTTATTTGTGAATATGTAATTATTCTTGTGATTTAAAATCCGTTTATACTGTATTTTTTATTTTCTAGATTAAAGAAAACTTACTGCATTTTAAATTTTATTTTATTTATAGGCATCTACAATTCTAAACATGTAATATAATTCCTTAATTATAATATTTTACACACGTCAAAAAAGTTGTTACAAATATACCACCAATCTAAACATAAAAATAGTGTTATCGTTACACGAATATGGATTCAGAAATCCATTTTATTCCCAGAGGGAGTGGGAGAAGTTGGGGACTTAGGTTGTCCTAGTTTAGACAGCGTGGCTACTTTCGACGCAAATTTTACAAAACTGAGGCCTGACGCTTGCGGCTCTGACTTCTGACCACCTTCAGGCTGGAATGACGCATCTAATGAACCTGAAAGAATTACATTAACAACATTTACTAATCTTATTTTCTTTATTATTAAAAGATTTGGCGTTGCTTTTCCATGCATTCCATAGTCTAAAACAAAATCACAGTCTGATATATTCTCTACTCATTTTATCTCATGTGGTAATCTATTTCATTTTATCTCATCTGGTAATCGATAGCGATTCTAGAGCTATAAAGATAAATATCTATGTAGGTACCGGTAATTTAAAACAATAGAGATGTCCCCCCCCCCCCCCTCCATAACGCAGTTTTTTTTTTTTCTTATGGCGAAGATTTTTATTGTTACGAAGTATAATTCTGTACGTGACAGAATTATACTTCATAACAATAAAAATCTATTGTGTCTGCTAATTAGCGAGCTAACCGCTTAACTATTAATTATTTATAGGTGATTGTTATTGCGTATCTGCATATAGGTGCATGACTACCCTCAATATTAATTAAAGTGAAGTGGTGTGGATTCTATCTATTTGCATCCATTGTAATGGAGTTCCGCAAAGTAGCGTGTGAATGTATGTCCCCTTATCCCCCCTCAAACAAATAAAGCATCTGATCACTGCTAAATATTGCGATTTCACTGCCCTCTGATGATCTTAAGAAAGGACATCGTAATTTTTTGACACAAGCCACAACGAATGTTATATAATTAAATTATACAGTAGCACCTTAGAAATAAAGCTATTAAAATATACATACTCTGTTGCGGTGACATGATAGAGCTGGGCTGGGATTCTTGCTGATTTTCTCCCTCCATTTGAATATTTGTCTGCTCGTGAAGTATATCCAGCGCTGCAACGTATAAATAAGTTTGTGAATGTATTACCTATCTTATCTTCACATGTCTTTCTATGTAAATAAAATGTTCATTCGTATCACTGGCTATAATACCGAGTGATATACATACTTTTTGTTAGCCACATATGGTACCTATCTTGTTAAAAATTAAAAGATGTGAGTGTTTGTTTGTTTCTTGATTACATTACTCTAAAAATTTAATTTCCTGTAACTTAATTCAAGCACGACTAATGGAGGTAGTCTGAGGTAGATATGCACGAACCTACATTATCTAGTTTGTTTATGTGTTATGTTCATGTGTTTTGGTGCGGTGGCCTAGAGAATTAGATTAAATTCTCGCTTCTTGAGCACCGAGTTGCGGGTTCGAACCCTTCCTTAAACAATGGTTCACCCAACGTCATCAAATGATCTGGAATTTAATGGTAATTATTTATAATACCAAAGTAATATAAATTAATACTCCCGACCGCATTTTTGGACACGGCGGCCTATCTCCACGGAGATTAGCCAAGTACGCAGGAGATATTATATACTAATAAACGATATATAAGTGTATGCGCAAACACACTTACACACTCTTCCTACACTTTCATAGTCCGATGGGACGGTAATCCGACACGACTGGCAAAAAAACCCGGCGCAGGACCGACAGCTTTACGTGCTCTCCGAAGCACGGTGGCCGCAATCTTCCGGGCTTAACTCCGGGCTGTTACTGAGAATTTCCTAACAGAAAAACCCTATTGCCCGACCTACGAATCGAACCCAGAACCTCATGCTCGGCAGCCGCGTTTGCGGCAAAAAAAAAAAACAATATTAATTTGAGTACTTTATATAAGTACCGTACCGTCTTTTAGCGACATTGCATCCATCTTGGCGTCCTGTATTGTCTCCAATTTTGCACGGAACTTTGTGGTGATCTTCCGTCTCTGATAATCAGCTTCAATCTGTTGCTTCGTCCGGGGAATGCGAAACCGGAAACAGCAGCACACTATCACAACTGAAAAATAATATTGATGACTGTAAAATTTTATGCTGCTAAGGATATCAGGTTACAATTAAATCTTTGTGAATAAGCGTTTACTTACTAAGGGATGCCAGACTGGCTACACATAGAAACATAATTTGCCATAATCTCAGGTCACCTGCTACTGTTTTTTCGAGCCATTCAGGCTCTTCAGAATTGTTAATAATGTCCATAATTGGATCCATGGTCAAGGTCTAAACGTTCAAATATATCAAATGAAAACAAAAATATTAAAACCACGTCCGCAATGATTCTGATTAAGGTGGGAACTAATAATGTCAAGTCGCAAGGAGTGGTTGCATGCCACACCTAGAAATATCACCCCTCGGCACTCCCATGGACTTTTAATTACTACTCTCTTAAAAACGTTATTTCTTCGTGTTTAGGGATCAGAAACTTTATATTTCCAAGAATAAGTATGATTTAAAGTGAGGCTGTAAGTGAAACTTTAAGATCTACAATGTATAACTACTGTACCATTACTACTAGATAGTCAGTTAGTTTTATGATTTGAATATCCCGCGCCGACCCCTATGTGAGGTAGAGGTAGCAATTGATGTTGCTATAGCTATAAACTTTACATTTCGGCTTTGCTATCGCTGTGGCTGTGCGACTGTGCAACGTCATTGCGGTAAAATGATTAATAGGTATTCATTTGATAGCCCACCAATACCGAACTACCTGTAGTTTCAATTAAATGTACGATTGAATTATTTAATCGTCCATTTCGTCATACAAATGGTTTTACAAATAAAATTAAAAAACTTTAGTACACAATGTTTAAGCTTAAGAATTGCAGAAAAGAACACTGTTTTACGACTTATTGAAAACAAAAATGATAAAATTTTATTATTTACAGTTATTATTTAAGTCGGTTCATAAAGTCTTCTGTATTTTATGAATGAAATTCATGGTGGATAGATAATAATTTTTAACATTGACAACATTTCAGTCGTTTTTCTCTTTCGTTTGAAGACTATTTCACTTTCCCGCAGAAAATAGGGTGTCGAATCTGTCCTATAACCTCCGTTATATTTATTACTATTTAAAGATCAAAGATGAATCTTTTATGATAATTGTGGATTAATTCATGTAAAGGTTGTTCTAAGTGATGTTGTGTAAGATCGTTTGTGTTCTTGCGGTCACTCTGTAGCGTTATAAAAAATTAAACATGGCCTCGAACCGAGGAATTCAGATCGGATCCGCGTGGTTTCAACGGAAGCTGAACTTGAGGCCGCAGCACCGGGGCGTGCACCTCGTCACTGAGGAGATCCTCAAGCAGGTGCCGGAGCTCTCACAGTTCGCTGTCGGCCTCTGCCATATCCAGAGTGAGTATCCGCTGCCTTGACAGCGTTCTAGTCTTGCCGCCGATGCTGCATCCCTGACGACTGTTATATTTACCTTGAGTTTCGCGCTATGCTATGCGCCTATATAGTGAAGTGATATGAGCAAGTGTTGTGAAATCCTATCAATGTGATAGAAGCGCGTTAGCCAGCTGATCAATGGATGTTGTTTCCAGTAATGCACACATCGGCGAGTCTCGCGCTCAACGAAAGCTGGGACCCTGATGTCAGAGACGACATGGAGATGATGCTCAACAAAATAGTGCCAGAAGGCCTGCCTTATCGACACTCGTGTGAAGGTCCCGACGACATGGTGAGTGTTTGTTGTGCTAATCATTTAATAACATTTTGATAAAGCCATGTATTACATTCCAACATGCATGGTTTGAATTTAGATATTTCGATATTCAGTTGTTTGAATGTTATGATATTATTTATGGAAACTTTAAAACAAATGAAGCACTGCTGTTATTGCAGTGTATATTGTTGAAACATAAACATGAAAACTTGTACTGCATTGCTCATATCTTAGTGGAATTCAATTGTATTTCAATAAACATTATTTGGCAATAAACAATGTTTTGAATGCAGTTAATAGGTCATATTTACATAATAATGTAATAACCATTTGTTAACTATTAAAGCTGTTGAACTATTGAAAGTGCATAATTATGCATTGGACAATGTAATATGTAGCCTAATAAGATATTGTTGGTGATAGTTCAGTACTATGTAATTGGCAATGGTCAGTACAGCACAGTTGACTATAAAAAAAAATAACGGTTGAAATTTTATTACCTTATAGGTATAGTTACCTGTGTATTAAACAAGTAGTGCCAATTATAACAAAATTTAAGGGGTGGATTCCAAAACAAGCATTGTTTAAAATGTGTAAAAGTTTTTATTGGAGATTTTTGAAGTAATTATGTTTTATCCATGTTAAATGTTGTTGAAGAAAATTATGTATTAACAATTGCCACTTAGGTAATATTAAAGTATCACTGACAATATCTCATGCAGTAAGTATACATTTAATAATGATATCTGTGCTAAAGAAGTGATGTTAAAGGCCATGCTATATCTAACAGTAACCTTGAGTGTCTTAGAACTGATAAGAGAGGTTAAAACAGTATATTATTTTGTTAAATAAATAAGTGTGTTTGGTTTATATTACATGGAAATGAATGTTGAGATAAATGCCTAAATTTAAAGATTATTATTTAAAATACAGTTCTACTATTGAGTTGGAAACTAAAATGTATGTTGTTCTTGTCATACAGCCAGCCCATGTGAAAGCTTGCTTCCTCGGGTCCTCGTTGACAATCCCCATCACAGATGGCAAGCTCAATCTTGGCACTTGGCAAGGGGTTTGGCTCTGCGAGCATAGGAATCATGCTGGCAGCCGAAAGGTGATATAATATTATTTTATTTTGTAGCCATTGGAAATATCTAACCACCTCAAGAGAATGCAGATTACTATTTTTTATTTGTATTTTTGTATGTTCTGTGATTATTTTGTGATCTCATAGACTTCAAAAGCATTATCTTGTCTCCACAAGAGTTCTCTGAGGTTTACCCATCTGATAATCAACCATTAAACTTCAAACATGCTAAATAGATACTCAATAATAAAAAAATATAACAAAAATAGATAACAACTAGGAAAACACTATGAAACTAAATTTTGAAACTGAGTGAATATACACACTGTAAAACCCCAAAATAATACACTTACAACAAATTAGAATTCACTAGTCACTTTTATTAATCTTAGTTTTCATTTTTATTAATCTTAACTACACGACTCAACCGTTGGCCAACTAATACAGGTTATAAAATTTAATTGAGAATCATCGCGTTAGTCGACTGCAGTACTTTAATCAAAAACAAATAATGTTCCCAACTTCTACTACTAACTCATAGCAAAGCAGTTTTGGGTGTTGAGTTGTATCTTAAATTAAAGTTAATAGAAATATTAGTTACACAAACGTGTTCATATTAAGTAAACAGGCAGTAGGAGTGCTGGCGGCACTTCCTCACTTGTGGCCAGCCTGTCACTCAGCTAAATAAGTTAAACTGCTATCAGTTATGGTGAGAGTGCTGTTTGGGCAAGTCAGGTATTGCATATTGTGAATGTTGTCTATGTTGTTTTCACTAATGGTGTTATGTTGGCGCAGGTGGTAGTGACGCTGTCGGGGTGCCCGCGGGACTCGCCACTGTCGCCCGTGTCGGCCGCGTCGTGTTCCAGTTAGGAGCGGGGGGGGGGCGCGACCCCCCATACTCACTCTCACTCGCGCCCCTCCTCCAAAAGTACGCGGAGGTAAACCCCGCGTCGACACCTTTTATATCCCACACCTAATATAGACATAGTTCTTACTCTTATCTTCGAACGACAATATGTACATAAGATTAATATTTTGTAACGCTTCGCTAGCCATCTCGCGCGGGATACCTCACTATAGCCTGGCCGGCCGTTTGCCGAGCGGGGCCGAGCTCCTATTTGTAATATAGCGTTATAGGAATTGAAGGCGTTCCGGCGTCAAGTAGCTCGTATAGCCGTATCCCGTGGCGAGATGGCGCGCGATCTCTGAAACCTAATAATGTTACGTTCAGTCAAAAATACTGAACCCGTTGAACTTGTACATAACGATTATGTGCGATGGTTTTAAAGTATACATAAAGTAATTGTTGTTTTGTTATTGCAACTTGTCGATATAATGTACATAGATCACGCGTGGACGTTGTGACATTCCGCTTTGTAGGTTCGGTTCGGTCGTTGAAGAGGTTCATGTGGCACCTACTTTTACCATTATTAATCATATACTACGTTAGGACAAAGTATGAGATAAGGAGTAATGATTTGAATGGAGCGCATATTTGTCACTATTGCACTCGTTTAAATTTTTTCAACGTACACAGGGAGACACTATATTTTTTAACATGGCAGCACATTAGACATTTTTATGGATTCGGACACTCATTTTAAGTACTACACCAATTTTGTATGTAATCGCACTGGTTAACGATCAGTTCGTAAGTTTTAAGAGCTGAATGTAGGTTATATAGTTAAGTACTTTGTACGTGTACGATAGCTCCCTTCTCTCTCCGTGTTAGGTTAGACTTTATTAACGATTAGTACGTGGAACATGTCCATAGCTTTAATTGTGTCACACCCGTTGTATCAACGGGTCCTTCGCGGGATGACAATGAGCTAACATTTGGTACCACTAGTTAGTAGTTGTATATCATTACTCTTAAGATCATGTAAGTGCCTCGGATTCATGGGGTGGTCACGTATGATTTGCAGACTCGTTTCCGAGACTTGGTATGCGAGTCGAGTTCGAGTCGGACAGACTGAACCACAGCTGCGGCGGCGTACACTTCAGTCGCGCCGCTCGCTGACGCTCCTAGGTGTTCCGTTTCCACTCATCTGTTGCAACGTTTACATAATTATTACGTGGTTTAATATAACAAATGCAATAATTTCCTTAATTACGAAATGTATTACAAAATAAGTTTAACGATTTAAGTTCGCGATGTCTATAAAGGCGTATGTGTATAGTTGTATGTCTTCCTATGTAAGTTCCATCACATAAGAACAAGATTAGCGTAACGTTTCGGAATAATGTAACAATGTGAACGGTATTAGGGTATACAAATATAACCTTTATATCCGGCCACATCTAAATAAATTAGATAATGTAATTAAATTATCGCGATAGGGGCTCCAAATCGAATCTAAATTTGAGCATAGTCATTATTATACATAGTTATCAGGTGGAGTAATCAGTAGCGGGTGTTTTATATGAGTCGTAGTGGAAATTACACAATGTAATTCGTTCACTAATTTTTACAGGGTTGAGAACCTTGTCGTTTTACAGGAATTTATAATATTCATTCCATGTTCGACATTCCATCAACAGCGGAACTAAGTAGACGTCGCCTCGGGCGGTCGTGTCGCTCGCGTCGCCCGGGCGCGCTTGCGTTTCGTTGCGTTCGGCTTTAGATGTCCCATCGAGATCGCTTGTGTGGCACAATTTTACACTTGAAACTTAGTTAGGAGTTAATAAATTATAAATAGTAGGGTACAGTTGCGTTAAGTACATATAAAGCGGTGTTGAGTGGGCACGCGACACGCGAGCGCCGCGTCACGCCGCGCACACGTTGTTTTGATACCGCATTGTACAAAGTGTAGATGTCTCACGTTGGTGGTACGCAGTACGGTTCATCTCATGGACTAATTAGACTTACTTCACTTAGGGAGCTTGTTGTACGATCATATTCGGGCTTTTGATAGATTCACGGTTAAACTTTACGATTTTTTGAGTTTTTTATTAATTAATTAAATAGACATAGGAAATGTTTTTTGAATTATCTAAACAGCTTTATAAAGCTTAATTATGCTTCGATTGAATATATTGTTTATTAGTCGCAATATTGAACTCTTATCTCTTATGCATGATCATTTGTCATTTGTAACAATTTAATAGTTTTGTGTGTATTGTTTCACGGCTTTTATATAATTATTGATTGCTTTTTAATCTTTTTGTGTTGTACTGAGGGGTGTGTGCAAAGGGTTGGCTATTAAGTGCTTTTTAACACATAATTAATTAAGGGAATGTAAATATTTTTTTGCATTAATATAGTGTACATGTACATTTATCCATGTACATAATAAAGATTCATAATGTAAAAATGTTCAAGTGCTATTCGTGTATGGGTGTTATATATGCCACTGCCATGAAGATTTGCCTATTTGTTACGTTGGTTTAAATGTTCGATTTAAAGTTTTCTTTGTATTATCATTATAATAATATAAAATTAATAATTGCATACAA
The DNA here is from genome assembly GCA_935421205.1 of Xylocampa areola. Lineage (NCBI taxonomy): Eukaryota > Metazoa > Arthropoda > Insecta > Lepidoptera > Noctuidae > Xylocampa > Xylocampa areola. The sequence goes on from OW285215.1 coordinate 13,523,491, forward strand.
TACATTTATAGTAAACCGAAAAAATCCTACTTAGTAGATAAGTTTCCAAAGACGTGAGAAGCGACTGGTTCGCCTAGTAATATAAACCGACATTCCTTTTGTTTATCGTTTTGTCCCGGGGTATGTTTTGTTGTACCGTGATAACGTAGGCTAGAGATGTCCCAAGTTAGGCTGTTCACTAACAACGAAAGTGTCTAGTGTTTTACCTTTAAGTGGACTCCCAACTTACCATTCCGATTCGTAAGATTTACAGTAAATATGTACAACCATACTCCGCATATATACAATACCAAATTGTACCAATACGTAACCGCAGTTATCAGACACAGTTAGCCAAAGTTAATATTTATGTATCAAGTGTTTATTTGTTGAAGTATTATGTATTCTGTTTCACAGATATTATATAATGTAACGGTTCAATAAATTAGGGCACGGAGTTTTATCAAATTATTTATATATTTAGCAAATCAGTAAGCGTCATTCATTTCTTATATTTAATATTAATTGCACATAGGAAAATGAGGTTGTATTCAGGATTAATAAAATAACCAAAAATGGAAGACAAATAATTTGTGTGTATATTATTTAAGATCAGTAATGAATATTATATCAATATTATGATTGTACAGTTGATTGATTCACGTTTTTCTTAGAAGATCCTCATCGGTTGTATATTGTTGGTTTTATGCGTTCACTTGTATGTGACGTTGGGATATCTGTCACGATAAAATTTGATTGTATCATATAACTTGTACAATATAAATATATAGATCCACAATTATAAAAGAGATTAAATATTTGCAAAAGTTAATATCATATGAGTTTTATTTTATTTTCATACAAAACACCTTACATCAGTCGACTTACGATTAATCTCTACGTGGTAAGAACTTATCTTTAAAAAGTTAATTAACTATGTCTATGTTATTTGGTATCAATTATTTATGTTGTTTTCTCTTCGCTCGCAATCTTGTGAGGACCGGGCCCAGCGTCTGGAAATAAAGGATAATTAAAATTTTATTGACATGAAATTGTCATGAAGGCTATGATCAGTAGTAAGAATTGCACGCGGCATATACAATTTACTCGTATCTTATTGATCGTTCAAAATCATGTAATATATTTATTCTTGTTCTTTTGTATTTTGTGTGTTTAGGAGTCCAAAGTTGGTCAAGCCCCGTACACGTCTGAATTGGCTTAGACGATGCTATTAATTAACTACAGCGACGGTTTAACGTGCCTTCCAAAGCACGGAGAAGCTCGAATGAAAATGCTCGTAGTGGTCACCCATCTACCCAATAACCGCGCCAAGCGTTGCTTAACTTTAAGGATAAAATTTTTTTTTCAACTTCAACGAGTCAAGAGGCTCTTATTGCACCGCCACGCACATGTTCTTTTTACTTTACAGTACTACTACTAGTGTGATCAACGCGCACTAATATTATAAGTTTGTAATAAACGGTAATTAGTTACCTTCAATCATGGGAATAGCGGTGGCGTTCTTATTAGCATTATCTAAAGCTTTCGTGAGTCCAGTGGCCATGTGCCTGAACTCCTGAGTAACTACCGACAGTTGTCCGAGCACGTAGTTGAGGTTGTCTCCCAACTCCACAATGCGTGTCGTTATGCCTGTCACCTGGGAAATCGAACAATTCGCTTAATTACAATAACAGTGTTGAATGCAATGCTGTAAAAGGTCGTTAGCTTACTTCGTTTTTCACTTTGTCCATCGTAGTTGTACTGCTATTAACATATTGCTCGGAGAATTCCTGTGAACGTAAGTATTTATTGTTTAGTTTTTATTTTAATTACATTATTAAAACCATCTATTAATCTTTTAAACAATGCGTGATACTTTTTGAATATAGAATGTTATCTACCAAAGATCCTACATAACACTTACATAATTGTACGTTTTACTTATCCACCTATATGAGAGATAGTGTGTGTACGCGAAGGCGCGTGTATCGTGGGGAGGCAGCTAACCTACCTATTGATGCAGCCGTGTAGATACGTGTCGTATATTTAGTCGTTCCGTCGAGACCCATAAAATGTAAAGCCTGGTTTACATTGTAGTTGCACCACTAGATAGTGTAAGCATCGTAGGTACCTAAATGTGTTTATGTATTTATTTTACTTATTTTAACTTATTAGATAGACTGGACCTTGGATATGGACATAGGTTACGTTACCTCGCGCAGGCGACTGAGGCTTCTTCTGCGCGACAAAACGTAGCCTATGTCCCTGTCTAAGGTTCAGTCTACCTTTATACCAAAATTCATCAAAATTGGTTTAGCGGTTTAGGAATGAAACACTGAGGAGGTTTAGGAATGGAACAAAGATTTTTTAAATGTTTGATGTTCCCTCGGCTATGGCCATGTGTTATGATGATATATTTATGTTCCAGTTGTTTAAGCTGCTTTCAATGACCGTTATTGATATTTTTTATAGACCTTGATGAACTGACGGTACCCTCCGTAGTCTCGAGTTGCCCAAAAAGGTACTTAAAAACAGGCATCCACAGACCTTTCCTACCAAAAGCTGCCATGCCAAAGAGAGCGCTTCAATGAATCAGCACTGAAGATTGACTCGTGATGAGCTATACTTACAGACAATTTATTTAAAGCTTGCTGACTCATCATGATCTGCTGGTGCATAATGCCAATCTGCCGCCACACTTGGGACATTTCCGCTTCGATCTTGGACCCTAGGGCGTTTAGTGCAGTGGTCTGGTTATTGGTTATTGCAGTTTCGATGCTGTCCAGTCTACAAATGAAGAATCCATTTATTTTGGTTACACATCAAAATATATTTGATATGTGTCGAAAATCAAAACAGCGTCTGCAGTACAGTACCTATGACCGACGTGTCTAGCCGCCGGAAATACACATTATAGGCTTTCCGAACTTTCGCACATTGTAACATCGCCAATGTATATATCGGTACCGTCATTGGATTGGTTCCTTCCTAAATATTTACACTATTATGTTTCAGCTTCAGACCGGATGCTTGTTATATACTATACTTGAGCGTCGAATCAAAAAGTAGAAAATTAATGCAGTCATTTTATCTCAAATTGCTGTAACCTTAAATTGTAAATATTGTGAATATCTTATTAGGACTTACTTGGCGCTGACTGTCTTGTTCATATTCTTGTGCTGCATCTTGATCAGTTCGCCGACCTCCATCAATATTTGATGCACGCCGTACTCTATGCGTTTCTTAGTGGCCACTACGTTGTCTGCCGTCTCCAGGATCACCTGTTCGCTCTTTGATAAAAGTTGGACCTGCATGATCAAGAAATACCATTAACTGTGTGGCTACGAACGAATTGAAAAGACGTTAAGAACAGTTTCAAAACAGGTTAAATTAAACTAGGAATTACGAATCCATCAACCGAAACAAGGCGCACTCTCACATATTAGTTCGCAGGTTCACCCATGGAGCATTTATTATACAATTATCTTAAATCGCAGGACGAAGTGTACAAATAAGTCGATAACACCAAAAGAGGAAAGGGGCGTCCTCTAGCTACTTGGTGATCCACCGTGTCAAAGGACTTGGAGCTAGCCCAATTGACCCAACAGACAACCTAGGACATACTGTGCTGGCGCAACAAAACGAGGAGAGCCGACCCCAAATAATGGGATTAGACAAAGACAGGTTCACCCATGAACCATTTACTCTACTATTAATTATCTTAAATCACAAGTCGAAGTTATGACTGGTGCCTGAGGTGGATGTTGCTACCCTTCGTGTACAAATAAGTAGGTACAGATAGATACCATTCACCTTTTTTGATGCCCCTATAAGTGTTTTTGCGGTATCTGAGTCAGCTAAGATTACGGTTGGAATACTGTCTATTGTATTAGGTTAGTACATTGATTGTTAGTACAAGGATGTATCACCTCGGTTCGCAAGGTTTCATAGCTTCTGGAGATGTCGTTGTAGGCGCGCTCTGTCATGGTGTTGCTCTGCGTCAAGCTTCGCTGAATGTCCTCGTTGGTCGCGACCAAGCGGTCACCCATGTCACGGAGTTTTGAGACTATCTTACTCACAGCTGAAATATAAGAGTTCGAGATGGCTTAGTGGTCAGAGCGCCTGGAGTATTTATTCGGGAGGCGCAGGTTCGAATCCTGCTCACGACCGTATTTTTCTTACACAATATTGTTTTACTTTTGATATATAATTGTTAGATACTTTAAGCGTTGGCTTCTCAGCTTCTTCCTTTGTTGGCTGGTGGCTCGAGTCCACTCTACCCCAAACTGATGTGGACATGAAGTGTCTATGAGCGGTTGTAATGTTAAAATCAACAAAAAAGGCTTTTTCTATATTGTAAATTTTTGTATTCAACTATTTTTCTTTCTTTGTTTTTTATAAACGGTGCGCCACACAAGGAATTTCTTCCTGTATCGTGGGTGCATATACACATAATCTCACATGCATACACGGAACAATTATCTGTAGACTACATACAAATCTTTGCTCCGTGCAAATATTTCACAACGTGCCGCAACCTGCGACACGTGGCGCGGCAGCCGGTCTCTCGACCACTGTGCCAAACGCGCCGTCAAAAAACTACATAGAAAAACTAACGTAGATAGGGTAGGTACTTAATTCGCTTAGCAGCCTAGCCGACTATTTGAATTTAACTAGTTGTTATTTAATGCTCTACAACCCACCTGCTTCTATAGCACAATATTATAATACATATACCTACTTACTTTAAATAAATTTCATTTCATATAAATAGGTATTGAAATTACATGCATCAAGGCCTAAAAGGGACGGGTGCGCAGTGCGCATACGATTTTTCGTAATCAAAACGAACTTGTACGTATTCGATAATTGCATCTTAGTTAGCCACCAATTAACTTTACACAGTTACGAAAAACATCTTCTAACAGCTACCTCATGTAGGTACCTAAATCAAGTTTTTAAAATTTATTGGTCGATACTCATAAATCGTTATTGCTATGTTAGGTACACGTTACCTTTCAAACGTCCACGGCCCAATAGTTAATTTAGGTTGGAAAATTGAAGTTTTGCATGCTTAATAATAAAGCATTACAGTGTAAGCAAGAAGTGCATTGACAAATTACCCATTTCGTTGTTAATAAGCATGGTTTCAGTGGCATTGGAGACGGTCTCTATTGTGTGATTGGTGGAACGATGTAAGTCTGCGAGCCTCGGCAGATCCTTCCACATACTCTCGGCATCTGATAACAACTGCTGGATCTTCTTAATTTCTTTCTCTTGACGCTCCATCACTGCGAACAAATCAATTGTAAATAGTAGGTAGGATACATGATGCTATTCATATGGATTTATTCAAAAGTAATTAAAAACTAAAAAATATATATGAAAAGTAAGTACCTATTCATTAAAACTCGCGGAATTATGAATAAAAACGCTAAGAGTATAAATTGTAGTAATAAATGAAGAACCTACCTAAATGCCGACAAAAATAAATAAATATTGACAATATGTACTTAAACTTATTCAGAAAGTATGATCATCTTGGTAGCAGCCATAAGCCAAGTTAGATGTATGTTCATAAATACCGCCGCTCATAACATAGACTAGAAATTGAATTAAGTATGACCATTATAAAGAAAGTAGGTAAGTAATTAAGGTACCTTCACTCATCTTGCTGTGCCACGCCTCATCAGCGAGCGACACATCATTCAGAGGTACGAAGTCTGTCTGCACTTTAGTTCCGTTGTACTCATTCAGTTTCAGTTCGTACTTATTGAGCAACTTCTCGGCTTCAGATATGTGCTTCTCAAACGGGTTCATGTCTGAAGCTACTTCTAAACACATGGAGCGAAGAGCCTCCTGTAATATAAAAAAAGATCAGATGATTTGAAGGCAGTAGTGAAGTTAGTGTCACGCTGCTGGAATTAGATAATTCCCTTGCTTAACATATTCTGCGAAAGATACCTGTAATAATTTGGAAAATTATTAAGTTACAGATAATTTTTTTTACTCACCGGACTAAAGCTACTCTTCAGATTTTTGATTTCTTTCTTAACAGCATCAATTTTAGCATCAGTAGCGTCGAGCCTCCTCTGCAAGGCGTCGTCGTTGGCTGACAAATTGTTGTCCAGATCTGCAGGTGGAGCTGGAGCCGGCGTTAAAGACACCAGTGCTTTTTGTATACTTTCAAGGGCTTCATTTATTTTAGTTTGTGATGACTTCTCCCGTTCTTCTTTCTGCAAAGTAATTAAGACATTAACACGCTTCAAAGTTCTAAGTCAATCAATCTGCCTAGGGTTTTCTCAATTAGATTGGGGTCGGCTTCCAGTCAAACCGGATGCAGCTTACCTAATACCAGTATTTTACATGGAGCGACTGCCTATCTGATCTCCACAACCCAGTTCTTACTGGGAAACACGATATTTCGTGGTATGACTGGTTGTCAGACTTTGAGGCCTCTGACTACTCGTAACAGCTGTCATAGATCTTAATTTGATAACCGGGACTTAACGTTCTCTACGAGGCACGGCAAAGTTCTAACTCAATCATGGCAGGTAAATTCCGTAAGCTTCTGCTCAATACTTTGTAGGGCTACAACACTAGAGAAGGGAAACGACTTCGAGGTTGCTAATCAGTCGCGCCATGAAAGTGTTACGATCTTAAAATATACCTAATACATTTTATGATTGGTGCGAACTGAGAAGTAACTAATACGTTTACGTACTATTCGTAGGTATGTTTGTATTAATTTATACCAACCTGTAAAAGTATTGTTTCTACGTTAGACAGTCTCTCGTCTAACCTCGAGATCATGCCTTTCAACGGTTCTAAAGCTCTATGTTTCTTATCAAGGCCGTTCAGCATTTTCTTCACTTGTTCACCCAGCGCCTTTTCTCTGAACTCGTGCCTCTCCAGCTTATCTTCTGACATTCTGATCATGTGGACTAGTGACAGCATTGCTTCCCTTATGTCTTCGTGCCTAAAACCATGTTGATGCAAATTAAAGGACGACGAGAGAAATATTAAATTAAACTAAAGATTATTTAGAAAACCTTATTGTAATATTATGTACCGGCTCGTAACATCATCCTCCACGATACAATTATCATGAATACTGAAAGTATGGGCCTTTTTCTTGAGTTGGTTCGAACTTGGTATGTCACAACTAGGGGCGTAGCTACCGCCGCGTATCAATGATATGGGACCCCTGAGCCACAAGAGCCCCAACGTCTGTACTGTGTACAATAAATTTTGATATAGGGCCCCGTATGCACTAGCTACGCCACTGGTAACAACATTATATAGTTCGTCACAGACATACGGGGGCAGAAAACATCGTAAGAGAATCTTGGACGTAATGCTCGTGCCTTTCTTGTATGAGAAGAGACCCTTTTCCTGCACTTCATAATGCATTAGTAATTTGTAATCCTGGTGATTGACCGTCGTAAATAATTAATTTATACAAGTATTTGCAATTGAATGCAATCGAGTAATTCTCAGGCTTTGATTATTTACAAGTATCAAGAAAAATCGGCCTTCTGGATCTAGTCGTCGCAAGGACGACTGCTGAGCGCGGGGTCCTGAGTTCGATTCCTGGGTTGGGCAAAGTTATAAAAACTGCGGATGCGGAGCACTACCTCCATTTTCTGGAAGCGTTTCGTTGTATTCGAACCGTCATAGTTTCGGTCTGGATAATGCTAGAAAGCTGAGATTTCAATCAGGATAAGATTTTCTTAGGATATTTATCAAACACACCAAGTATTTATTAACTAGTTTTTATCATTACAGATTAATTGACATCATTAACAAGCCATACTTTTTAACCAAGATGTAGAGTTTGTAGAGTCAGGCCTTATGGGCAGAACTGACCACTAAGCCATTTCGACCGTCAGTCTCGAGTTAGTCGAGATGGCTTAGTGGTCAGAGCGCCTAGAGTATTTATCCGGGAGGCGCAGGTTCGAATCCTGCTCACGGCCCCAGTCGAGTTGGCTTAGTGGTCAGAGCGCCTGGAGTATTTATACGGGGGCGCAGGGTAGAGTAATTTGTTATTGTTGTACAGATAATAACACGTAGAGCTATATACTTTGGACAGGGCTCGACGTAGACTATGTCGCGCAGTAGAAATCGGAACTCAGCTAGGTGGTTTGGCTGTACTAGAAATCTCATAACTTTTTAACTGAAAGCATTATGAACTTGTGAATCTTGACAACCCACTTAATATGAAATTTTATTGGTGGAATTGGATTTTTTAGTTAAGAAATTTTCAGTAGCAGCCTGAGTTTTGGAATTGTGCCCGGTTGACAGAAATAGGGTCATCAAATAGTGTCCTAATAACAGCATCAGTGCTGTTGGTGGATATGGAATATGGATGTTGTACAGTAATTACACCTCTGCCTACACTTGGGGGAAATACAGGCGCAACAGTTCGTAAAATCTAATAACTTCATGTTCCATAGGTAAATGTATACTTAAATAGTGTACATCTACAGTACATAAATATTAAACAAAGTCGCTTTCCGCATCTGTCTGATTATCCCCTAACTCCTCCTAAACCACGCAACGGAATTTGATGCAGTTTTCACCAAAGCCTAATTAAGATTTTTTTGTGAGTAGAAAAAAGTCGCTGAGAAATAAATGTACATGGCATACGTAGGCTAAACGCTTTCTTTCTAATTTATACCCTTTGATTATATACCAAGTTTATACCCGTGTGAAGCCGGGGCGGATCGTTAGTAAATGTATTTATAACTAACAAATAACAACAATGACAAATCTTTTATTTTCGCTCCATATATCGGTCATGTTAGTACATATATGTTGTGGAGACCGAAGCCAATACTAGGTTTAGCCTGTGTTATAAGTCTCCAGGCCTCCAACTCGGACAGTTAAGAATACTCTATTTATTTAAAATAACTCTAATGTTAGCATTATGTAGATAAACAGTGTTGTTGTTATGGATCATAATATTTTGTGAAGCAAAAGGTTTAATTTAATCATTTAGCCAGTAGTTTGTGCGCGCGCACGCGGCTGTGTGTGTGTCTGTGCGTGTGTGTGTATGTGCGAGTGGTGTGTGTGTGTTTATGTTTGTATGTGCGCTATAATTATAATTAGTGATTTGACTAATTCTCGGAAAAGTTCTAGTTAATTGGATAAACGCAGTTTTCTATTTACTGTGAGCCCTTGTTGTAATTTAAACGGGAAACGGTATTTACGAATCGATTTCCGATTCTGAGAACATACATTATTTATAAACACGGATCGGCTACTGTTCTGGTAATAGAGAATAAATACAACGATTGGAATCACCGTTGCGCCTAATTGGTCAATGCACTGTTTTCTGCTGAAAATTGAAAACACGCGGATACTGAACGTTCGTCTTATAAAAGTTGTCTAATAGAGTTTAGGGTTCAGTTTCAAAAAGCTTTAGACCAAGAGGAGTGGAAGAAGGGCCTTTGCTCAATTGACAATAATTAAAAAAAAAAATACATTGTTATTTTTCTCTGATTGACATGCTATGATGCTATACATTTTATATTATTTCCTACAATATTGTATAATTTGGCAAAGATGTGTTTTGATATAAAAGTTTGAATTACGTATCTCATTTAACATTATTTAGAATGATGCAATTATTAATTACCACATTGTCACATCTTATTTAAATTTTAGCAATTTAATAACTGTTTGTACACCAATTTTATTGGTAGAACTTAGAAATCCATTTTTTAAAGCAAGACCTTGTACACCTTTGTTCATAAATAAATATTGATTTGATTTGATTTAATATTAATAGAGTTTGGGCTTTGATTTTGATTACGCAACTAAACTCAGTACAGGCGCAGTTGGAGACGGACTGATGTGTCGCGTGTTGCGGGTTCGATTCCCGCACGGACCAAATATTTGTATGATCTGCAGATTATTGTTCCGGGTCTGGGTGTGTGTGCATGTGAGACTACATATGTACCTGGAAACAGGTACAGGAAGAAAGTCCTTGTGTTGGAAGCGACGCGAAAAATAAGACAGGATATGCATCCATCAAAACCATGAATCGAGATTTCATTCTCTATTCCATATACATAGATTACTAAATATAAAGTAAGCTTTTCTTTCTTGTAAATTGTGATCACTTACCTACCTGAAAACTCTGATAACTAGTTTCTCTTTTATGTGCACACAAGTAGAGGTCGACGAACAGTTATTTGATGACGATGATTAGACAAACAAAACACGAACAAATTTTATGATTAAACACCATACTGTCAAAGGAATTGATGTCGCAAACGTAGGCGTCTACTTCTTATTCATTGCAAGACGTGAGATATAGCGTTCGAGATCTACTGTTAACATTATTGTTAGTATTTTAAATATAGAATTAAGAATTAGCATATTTTGGCGGTTTACCACTTGTTTTTGGTACGACATGACTAATACTACTACTCTATGGAACTTGGAAGACTTTCTTGATTATATACATCGATGCCCTAAACGACTGTATCGTTCATAATAATTTATCGTGTTTATTACATATCCCAGTTTGGTAAATAGACCATTTGGATTTGAAGATTATTAATCTTACTGATTAGCATTAAGAAGTGGGTGAAGATTTATATTAATTTGCCATGCCATAGATGTCATGGTCATTCTTTAAGTTGGATTCTTTATGTCAATTTCGTGGCGTTTATATTTTATGAATCTAACTTCAAAATATTTAAAATTTCAATAATACACATAATTGTACATTGTACATATATTAATTAACTAGAATTAATGAAATTTTTAATACATATTATAGGTATGGTTAGATGCTCTTTGCTACTTATCCTTAATGTGAACTGGATGTAGTGTGAGAGTGTACTTACATATATAGTCAGCATCAAAAGTATAGTGGCATTCAAAATAATCGGAAAATTATGTTACTTAAGTTGAAAACAATTAAAAAATCACCCTGAGTTTTCAATTATTTATAGCGTACGTAGGCTTCAAACAAAAGTGCATGTGAATTCTTTTCGTTCAACACCCAGCCCTGGAGTTGCATAAGGTCGGCACTCGACTATTATCGGGTGCCGCCCTGCCTCTGTTGCGTAGTACCTACCTAAGTGAAAGGGCCGTAATCTACCCGGGTCGGTGAGAGTCGGCGAGAGATGTCGTGCGGTGTTCCACAGGGATCGGTTTTGGGTTCACTCCTGTGCAACATCTGTTACGACTAGGTCCTGTGCGGGGGCTTCTCCATGGCGTCGGCGTTACTTATAGTTACGCTGACGACTAAGGCTTCCAGTCTCGACACATTTCCGCGTCCCGGGAATAAATATCGAGACTCGGTGTGGTCTCGAAATTCCCGGGAAAAACTAGACTTTCGAGACTATTTCAAAAACAGGTTTCATACTGGTTTTAGGCTAGACATTCAGGAAGTCAAAACAAGAGTACTCGTCCTCAACAGCCGGTGGAACTTCGAGGGGAACACTTCAGGTGGCTCACTCCAAACTCCATGGTTGCTGCAGCTGCACTTACGCGGTTGCTGCCGAATTGGGGTGGGCCCAACACCGCTCCTCTCGACACCCCTAGCCGCTCACACTCATGTTTGCCCCATCTGCCTGTATCAAGGTGGCGTTTGAGGGGCCCATGTAGTGAGTTGGCAAGTCACCGTCTGCCAATACATTTCATTGTTTAAGAGTTGAAAGGCAGACGCCGTTTTTAATTCCGGCAACCGAATTTTAAATAGACCATATAGCAAAAATATAGCATAGCACAAAGCAATAGACCATATTTTTATGTAATTTTTCCTATCCCAATAGTTCTGCACCTATCGGGAACACTCCATGGCTGTATTCCTATAGTACAAACATGGAGAATCTCCGGTTGGTGTCCCAGCTCAATTTAGATTAAAACTCCGGACCGGGTTTCTTTCCAATGGAGGAAATGCCGAGAATAGAGATACAAATAATAATAATAAATAATTTATTCTCTGGCTTCAATGGCCCATAGATATTTACCTTACAAACTAATATATATAAAATAAATATGATATATTATATATTGCTATGCTTTATATATTTAGCTACGACCTCGGGACCCCGGTAAAGGTTCGTGTTGTTTGAAGTCGGTAGCAGTCCGGCACAGCATCCATGATGAATTTTGGACACTTTAAAAAAAGGTACCATCCACTCCGATTAAAAAGGTAAAATTTATGTAAATTACTTTTATTTTACCTTTGAATGCCACTATACGTTTTGATGCCGACTGTACCTCCATTACACCTGTATAATTATTTATATATTACTATTACGAGTGTTACATCATTAATGATTTGGTGTTTTAAAATATAACAAATATATTATCGACTTACTAAAAAAAGTCTATACTATGTTTAACGCACTAGAGAGTAAGTATTAGTAAGAGACCAAAGAGACGTATTTGAATTGATTAGGTACATATTTAGAAGGTATAAAATGATTTCTGCATCAATTAATTACAAATTGATGCAGAAATGGTTTTGTAGTTTTAAATTACGTGTAGGTACATGGTGTTCTTTGTCACAGACTCGCAGGCTATATAAAACGTTTGTCGAGTGTGTCGAATCTATTTTAAGGCAGGTAACCGTACGCCTAAAATACAACGAAATGCAGAAAACAGATCTGGCTCAGTGTATTATTAATAGCTCAAGTTCTAGTTACTAAACTGCACTGTAGAATAATGCATTCCAGCTGGCATAGCAGTACAATACTATGCTACGCTGTGTGCAATAGTTTGCGCATCAAAGAATAGGATAAGGGACCGACTTGTTGTTGAAACTTTTACAATTAATTAGGGTGTTGAACCGATCGTGGTTCAGGTCGTATTAAAATCCGCATAAGTCTATAAATAACATTTATTGTGTTATGAGTGCTTTATTATTTGACGTCATAGAAAGGAAGGTGCTTCAACTTTACAAAATCAGCACCAGTCATCGCCCGGGGTTGATACCAAAATTTAATGTATTTTGTTAAATGCTATGAAAAGCCAAAATACCATCGTAAAAAGATCAATGTACGCATGTCGACTTAATAATTTCAGTTTAATTTTAGGTTCTATTCATAGAACATCAATCAGTAGATACTTAAATAGAAACGGTTTTATGGTGTCTTCCTAGCGAACCGTTTAATGATGATTTATGGCTTTCTATGCATTATCCAACGATGCACTTCTGTTAGAGATAGATATAAATATTATTTGAAGATTAATGGCCGACGTCGGTGGTTCAAATGAACCGTATGAATTTTAAATAAACTTAAGTTGCCATAAAGTTTTCTTTTTGATATTTTATTGCATTAATCCGGAGCTTGATTCGATTGGTTACAGAAATGCAATACTTTAGGAAGCATATAAATTGCGTTAGTAGCGTCTTTGATGTGTTTAGTCAATTGTAACATCAAAATACAAGCTACTTGATTCTTATAGGGCCAAAAATGTACATCAGAGATTGAAAGATAAGCACAGGTCGGTAGTGCGTAATTGTTGCATAATTCGGTGACTGTTTTAACTACTGTCCTAAACTCCTCACACACATTCAGTAAAATTAGTTTCAACCACAAAACGTTAGGTTTACGCTGAATGTCGATTATTGCCTCGTAAACAGTTTCGCGTCAGTTTATTTTATAGTTTAACACGACTAATTTTATAATATTTACTGCATGTAAAATTTCGCATATGTTTCGTTATATCGGCCACTGAGTCGAATGTAGCAGAAAATATTTTTGCCCAGTCATTGGTATCCGTTTTCTTTGTTCTACCAAACTCTTACTTGATACCAAAAGTTAAAAGAGTGGGCAAAATCACATTCTTTTAACGTTACTGGAGTAAGTTAATTTAAATTTAAAGGATTCAGCAACCCTGCAATGCGACTGCCTCCTCGCATGAATACTGTATTCAATACGATTCAATGCGTGGCGCGAGCTCTATTGAGGCATTGTGGTGGTTCAAATAGAAATGTACCCCAAGTTACAACATACATAAGAAATAGTGTACTTACGTGAATTCCCGGCAGTGTGTGTGTGGAGTCCACAACAGTAGCGCCACGGCGACCCACCATAGCCTCTGGGGACAAGCGCCAACTTTAATAACTTGAATATTAACTAGGTATGCCTAAACAAGTCGTGACTGTGCGAGTTATGATGAGCTCACATCGTATGGTGTTTTATTCATGCGTTGATTGAGCTTCATGATTTATGTCGTTAGCTTTAATCCTCATGGTTCACTGGAATACTGTATACCTAATCGTGCATGTCTTTCAGTTGGTGTTATTAAAGAAGGTTGTCAAATCTGGCCATTGCCTATACATATATAATTTATAGATCTCTGTATATTGCAAGACTCAAGGTATACCTAAATGAATTGCCTACTAGGTACTTTTATGGGTTATCATTATACACGTCATTCCCTAAGCGAAATAATTGGCTACTAAATGTAATAAGATATATACTATCCAGAATTATGGATGAAGTGTGCGGCGTCGTAATAGGTAAGTAGTGTAGTTACTTACATTAGATAAATAACTATAGGTGCATTAATGCATCTCGTTAGGCTGCCCGAGTATATTAGATGACATTATCAGAGCACATAAATTGCAAGAGTGACAGTACAAATACACCGACCTTACATTAAGATAGACGGACATATAAGTCATAGATTATACGCTATGTTAAGTCTACATAAGTTAGTTGCATTGAACGAATCTAAATAATCCGAGTATTTAGATTCGTAGTACTAAATTGGTAAAACAGTCCAATTAAAGTACACTTTGTTGTCATATTTGTATAATTGTACCTACGTATTTGTTTAATTTTGAATGCCACTGTACTTTTGATGCTGACTCTGCCCAGTACCTAGCTTATAATTTTGTAAAAGACCGCAGAATCGATCAGATCTTTTTTTAAGATATGTCCATGTGTATCATCGAGATATTTGCTTTTGATGGCTCCCAGAGTAAGGTTGACGAATATATTAAAACATTGACTGGCACTTACTTTAAAATTCCGTTTTTCTACCACAGCTGTGCGTGGAAGCGGAATGGTAAGCTTATAATAAATCCATAGCTTTGGAGGAAGAGCCGTTTTAAAGATTTGCGTCTCCTAGTATTGCTAAGCTTCCTCGCACTTCGTAGAAGATTTTCTTTAGAAGTTATTTTGAAGTAAGTGATACATTTTGATTTTGTTTTAAATACTAATAGGCTCCAGTCTAATACACTGTCCTTAGCCGAGCTTATAGCAGGTATAGCGTAGTGGCATGACCGTTGGAATGACAAGTCAAAGGTCGCAAGTTCGAATTAGAATCCTAGGCCTACACCACTGACTTTTCGAAGTCATGTGCGTCTTATATATTAATTACCATACCATAATATATATTAATTACCTATCGCTTGCTTAAAACGGTGAAGGAAAACATCGTGAGGAAACCAGCACACCTGAGAGATTTTCTCAATGGTGCGTATAGACATGTGAGAGATCTACGGGTGGTTTCAACTCCGACACTAGGTTGTTCATCAACCATACGATATGAAGAAGAAGTAGAAGCCTCACTAGACGGCTCATTTCATGGTAATTTACACTGGTATAGGTACTGTCCCACCGCGTTGGAGTGTTAAATATGATTTAGTAGTGAATAATTGAGCATAAGGTCGCGATAATGTGACCCTTTAATGTGTCATTACGGTTATCTTTCCTACAGCCGCCGTCGTGAAACTATCGTGTTTACTTATTCACTTACTTTATTTAGCAAGATCTATGTATTTTCTCTGGCTAGCTTTATTAAATATGTAGACAATTAAAGAGACATATTCCTCTTCTTCTTATCAGTTAGATATCGTATCGTTAACATATACATATACTCGTGTTTTTTTTTCAATTACAAGGCAAAAATTTCCTTAATTTGTCTTGTTGTTCTAGTGATCCCAAACGTGACTGCTGAGCGTGAGGTCTTGGGTTCGATTTCCAGGTTAGGCAAAGTGTTATTGGGTTTTTCTGTTGGGAAATTCTCAGTACCAGCCCGGAGTTCGGAATTGTGCCCGGTAGATGGTAATAGGGCTCACCTCCTATTACGTGGGACTTAATAACAGCATTGGTTAAATGTGCGTGTACAATTGTGTACACCTCTGCTCTCCCCTTCGGGGAATACAGGCGTGATGCTTCGATGCTATGTTAGGCATAAAAATTTAAATGTAAAAAATAATTTAGTAACCAGAGAGATGCTAAAAGAGTTAGATTCCGACATCCCCATCCGTGATTCCAGAACTCGGTCCATAAGTAGGCCGTGGCATAGCCATATATCTTTTGTTCACTTTTTATGGTTCCAAAAACTACCTATAGGTGGCCGATGGCAGTGTTCTAAATGTGAAACTAATCTGAATTCCGGTAACTAAATATGGAGGTGTCAATATGTGAATTCGCTTTCTAGCGGTTTCATAAGTCTATGCTAAACTGTTCAGCTGAATATTTATGTTTTTGTCAATGTAATAAAACCGACGGGAGTTCCCTTTCTAAATTCTGTGGGTGGAAAAATATTTTTGAGACATTAGAGATGTCTATGTCCTATGTCTCGTCTTGAATCCTAGAACAGAAAATACAGTTAATCTGTTTAAATTACGAATGTGAAAGCTTTTGTTTTTGTGTCGGCACCTAGATTCGCTTCTCTATAAATACTGCGCGAATCATGACAGGTACCTACTTATTATGATACACGGTTTAATATTATTTTAAATTCAAACCTAGTAAGAAGGCTAGCCTAATTATTCTCATAAATGTTCTCACACGGTCATTGATAAACCAATTGACAACAATATGATGTTGAATGGTTGTGAATGTGTGCAGTTGAACTAACTTAGCTGCTATTGTCATGATCACCAGAGAAAGTAAACAAACTTAGGATATCATCATAGAGTCAATGTAACAGATCCTAGGGCGGGGGCCGATTATTGGCGTGTATGTTTAAGGGAGAGGGGGGAACAATGCGTATGATGTTTCACGTTAAACCTCGTTTAATCTACCTAATCTAACATCAAGACAAATCTACCTTTAAACGAGCAATTCTTGTATATATTTCGCAGATGGATAGTAGAATCCGCTGTTTTACAAAACTGCTAGCTGATTTCAAAACAGTTCTGTTTTATAAAACAGCTAAACAACGTTCAGCTGGATTGCCATTGCGAAACTTTTAACAAAACTGCTACCCACGTTTAGCCGCAATGCAGAATGACATATCTACAGTGGGATAGATTTGTTTATTGTATAGGCATATTAAATGGATAGTCACCACTCAAGTAAAAATATAGATACTGTATTCTGATTTGTGTTTCCGTGGCAGGGACGACGGAGCCGCGCTTCGCGGGGTTCCTATTTTTCTGTCTGTAAGGTCAGAAAAAACCTAAGCACATTCATTGATATTTAAAGCACGTGCAGTCTGTCTGGATGGGGCACGCGATCTGGAGTCTTTAGTCTATATGTAGTGCTTTAGGATTAACGAAAACTCTATTTTTTTTGTACATGGCCTCTTTCAGTTAACCCGTAGGGGTTAAATCTGCGTAAATAATCGAATAATAGCTATGGCGAGATGCCTCCAGTTAGAGCATATTTTATATTACTACAAACTAAACAACACAGGGCGTTGCTGGGGGGACAACTAGGGACTAACTGGATTAGTTCTGTTTCCTTATTATTAAGGGACGAATTTAAAACTACTGGCTCGGCGCGGGCCAGGAAAAGAAAACTCTCGAAAGGTAACACTTTATAAATGCTCTAGCTTTGAGAGGTAAGATTCTTATAGGATCTTCTCTCCCTCTCACTCTCATTCTTATTGCATGCCTACCCATTCGGAGAATACAGGCGTGATTTTAATGTACAAGTACCTATCCCCGCGGCCACACACTTGCCGAGTGGCGAGAAAAATAGCAAGCGAAATGGGGAGACGAAGTGTGACTGCGTTACTCGTCATACCACTCGTCGACCCATTTTAATAATAATAATAATAATATTCCACAACTATCACACAACGCCGTCTAGTCTCAAGCTAAGCAGAGCTTGTGTTATGAGTACTAGACAACTGAGAACTGATTTTTTGTCGGAAGTTTGTTTCTACATAATTTTAGCTTCGATCTGGATTCAGATTCGCACGCTGCCATAATGTCATTGTCGTCCATTGCAAGGAATACTGGAATGCGGAGCAACGCGATGAATCTCGCGAGCAGGAGAGAGTGTGTGGCTGCTAGGGCAAAATTCGCGGCAGCGCGATGAGCAGCGCGAGTAGCAGTGCGAGTAGCATAGTGTAACTGAGGGGTTAGTATGTGTAGTTGGTTGTACAGTTGACCAATGAAACTCTGACAATTGGCATAGAACCTTACGAAAAAATTATATGGTCTTTAACAACTACGTGTAGCTTTTCTTAACAAGCTATAAACAGTTAATGTGCCTTTTGACATTCCTATATTACCTATAAGTACTAAGAGGTAGGTATGTAAATCTTGCATACAATAGAAATACTTAATGAGCAATAAATATTTAACAGCTTACAGCGATTGCTGTTAGGTACCTACTTATCCGCCACTGATCTTTATCTAACATACATCTCATATTATATACCTACCTAAGACGATACAACTTAATTTGAAGTATGCAATTAACCCAACAATTTATTAGCATTACCTGTAGTTACCCAGCATTTATGCACATTTTTTTACTTACCCTACAAAATTACTGATTTAAATTATACAAGCTCTTAATTTATTAGGTAACTTCCTTTTAGTAAGGTTTAAACGCCAAACGTAAAAAAATTTGTATAACTGAGCACGAACATCTCATAAAAAAATGTGGAATAGAGGACGAGATCAAACGACGTATCGGAATGGCAAAATCGACAATGACCCAACTTGCAAAGGTATGGCGAGAAGTTAACATTAAAAAAAAAACAAAAATTTACGTCGTCGTAAGGTTTTCTCTATGGCTTGGAAACCAGGACCATCATATTAAGAATACCCTGGACAGCACACCAGATGAATGTACCCACCCTGAAAGACCTTCAGGAAGACCAAAGGCTCATAAGTATGTCTACAGAGAGTGCTGCAATACTTCGGTCATATCGCCCGAAAGCAATGGTCGGCGGCAATGTGGAAGGAAAGAGGCCCAGAGGACGTAGTCCCCTAAGACGGTCTGACCAGTAAAGCAGCATCTAGATACAAAGATGTCCGACGCGCTGCAACAAGGTAGAAAGTTTGGTAGAACGTCACAAGGGGAGAGAGATTGGGTCAGGCACATCACGACGCTCAGCAGTGAGCAAACGCCTGAGAAGGAAGAAATGTATAAGTGATAAGGATTCATTTTAACCATAATAATTACAATTATCAACTTTTTTTTTGACGATTTTTTTTTGATGTGCATTTTTCGCCTTGCTGGTAGGTACTATGGAAATTACAAATAATTTTAATTAATTTTTGGCTTAATACATAAATACCTAGGTAAAAGGTTCTCGTAATTATAGGTAGACTATTTAAGTAACCCAGCAATAAAATAAAATTTATAAACTTTACGGCTACATTCTTGACTGCTATTACTTTCGTTCATACTTGATAATTAGTAGGTACGAGTCTGGTACGAGCTTTTTAAGAGCTAGGCTATTAAATGTAGAAGAATGGAAGGAAATGTATTCCTGAGCACGTATTCACTAACTCTCGGCGAAAGTTGACTAGAACTGCCTAATTTGAATACATAAATCACATGCAAACTAGGTAGTAGGTACATAAATAAGTATGAAGCGTCTATAAAAGCACATGTGATTCTTCAAAATTAATTAAGTATAGGTACCTACATTTCTACATTATCTTTTACTCACTAATTCCCACGGGAAACCATAATAACAGTAGGTAAGTAGTACCGCGAAACGACGGCGACGTCAGTGAGAGATAAATCGACAAAGTCAACACATTCATTCACATTATCTATCTACTGAGTAAATAGGTATTGTTTAGCATTAACTTGACCCATTAAGGGTACAAATATGGTGCCGTATCGGTATATTACATTGCAATAAATAGGTACATTAAGGCATGGACTAGATATAGACCTACTGCGGGCATACAGATTAGGGACAACTGTTATGAGCTTATTACGATTGGTACTTCAATTACTTTAGACCTTCGACTTCATACCGTCAATTCGTTATGGTGGCTCTAATGATTTTGGCCATAGATCTCCAATAATGTCAGTACAACAGCGGGATGTTGTAACAAACTAATAAAATAGTAATTTTTCATCGTTCAAGTGCTCTTCGGTTGTATTGATTGATGTGATGTGAGGCAATTGTTAGACGTAACCAGTGAAAGTTATTGATTGCCATATATTTTGATAGTAGTTAAATAGTTTTGACATACGAGATGAATGAAATTGTTACATGAGAATTGATACGGTCATGTCAAGCCGCAAGGGATATTATGTACTATGGATAGGTACCCAAACGTCGTTTATTTGTAATAAGTATGGCATGGATTTCTTCTGAGATGTAACACTATCGTAAGGGAGGTTTTTGAGGTACAAAAGATATCTCTACCTTACCCTTAAATAATTAGCATTAAAGGCGCATCTATAAGAGTAACCTAAGTATGTAGTGGTTCAGCTCTATATTCAAGTTATATGTAAAGTCACACCTGTTCTACAGGATTAAGATGAGCTACTCCACAGTAGTATAATTAACAACTAATCTTAGCTATATGTATAAGTAGGTAATTCAAGATATGTCTTTGAAAAAGCATTAACGCATGCTTAGCGAACTCTAAAGTTACAATATTAAATGGAAAAAGAATACGGTCGCGAACAGGATTCGAACCTGCGCCTCCCGGATAGATGAATTATTAAGGTAATTGCATTCTTTACGACATTGTATTAACTGCAAAGTAAGTCGTGTCGGTTCGGTCACTTGTATAGGTACTGAATTGATTGCAATGACGTCGCCATAAGACGTGTTAAAATATGGAAGAAGAATTCGCGGTGGTGAGCAGAGGTCGAGATGCCTTAGTGGTCAGAGCGCCTGGAGTATCTATCCGGGAGGCGCAGGTTCGAATCCTGTTCGCGACCGTATTCTTTTTCCATTTAATATTGTAACTTTATAAGTAGGTAGTTGTATGTACTGCAACTAACCGTACTCGGACATAAAAATACGTTGAACATAGGTACCTAAGCAGTTTTTAAATTTCTGTTCATAGTTTTTATGCCTTTAAATCCTCAATTTTTATTACTTCCGGTATGTGCAGAAATTCAGGGTATTTTAATAACTAGTAGTAGAGTTTTCATTCAAAGATGAGGAACATCTTTGATTAGCTATGTTTATCATGACCCGATGAGGTGTCGATAAACACACGTGAGTAATAGTTGTTGCAGTGAGAATGCAAATTATTTAATCTTTGATAGTTAGACTGTCCGCAGCTTACAAACTAATTTATTATCAACACTCAATCGCAGTCAACTAGACATTGGCCTCTAAGCACCAACATAATGTCGTGGATACCATAAATAACGTATTGCATAGACAGTTTATTAGATAAACCATTTATACCTATTACACGAGTATATACTGTCTTAGTAGCCCAGACTCCCAGAGGCATTCCTCCGTTTCTTTCTTTTCGTTTCATAATCTGGCATGCAACCATATTCATAAGTCATGTCTACAATTTCATATGTGTCACGTCACGCCGGCCAAGTGGTTATCGATCGCGCCTCACACGCAAAAGGTGCTACATTCAAAGTTGGTAAGTGCCAATGTGACTTTATATAGAAAATGCTAAGCTACAAATGAGCCAGCGTGGTGATCAAAGGTCGTCTTTTTTTTTCATATGAGAAGAGCCCTTTGCACTGCAATGCCACAGTTACTGGTTCCAGACTCTTTTATTTCTAAATTTATCGGACATCTGAAATAATCTGGACGTAACTCAGTCTTGTAGGACATAATTGACTTAAATCGCCATTTTGTAGTGGTGTTGATCAATTTTAGTTACATCTTTTGATGAGAATAAAGTCAGATCTCAGTGGAATGGAAACTTAGATATACAAGCTAGGCTCATATTTATAATTCCGTTCTTTTTTGATACTATAAACGAGCGTGATTCTAAGAAAGAGTTATCTCGTCTGGTGATCATGTCAACACGGCTTTTATAGTTTTGTTTATAAACATTGCCTAATAATTATCATATTTTTTACTTCAACTTCATTAAGTAATTCGTTCCTAATACTTACTTTTTATTTGTAGGCTATAGGTATATTATTCAACTAGCCTTCAATTAACACTTTAAAGTACCTTTACTTACTGTGAAGTTGCGTAAAAGAAGGTAATAAACCATGGAATAAGATTCTAGAGACCTCAATGCATCTCATTGAAAATGCCCAATTCCCTGATTAAAAATGTTCAAGTCATCTTGAACGTAATTATTCGTCGTCGTGTGGCGTCACTTTCACGTTAATTTTACGGGTATTCATTAAATAAAGCTCTTTCTTCTAATAGTTTCCGGTGTGTCTCTGTCGTCTGGATGTTTTTCTTAATTGTGTAGTAACTTTATTAAGTTAAATAGAAAATGTGTCATAAAATGTAAAGTTTAAGAGGATTTTTATAGATACAAAGAATTGAAGAAAGCTTTTCTACGAGTAACATTAATAATACTTACCTCCAGTGGAGACCGGATTGTGGACAAGCCTCTCTGTATGTAGCACAGCCATAGAGTTCTAATTACTGAGGTTAATTGGGTACATCAAATCTTCACGAGATTTTTCTTGCTACGGATTTGAACCAATGAGAAGCGATGAAAATATCCTTATGTGATTCTATTCACATTTCGACCGTTAAATTGTTCAAAAACAAAAGTTTTAGATTAATGTTTGGTGACTGCTGCACACGTTTATTCCTATTTAAAGTAAACGTGTCACAAAGCGAAAGGAGTCTAAGCTCTAACAAGACGGGAGACCTTGGCCGGGATCCAGGCGATTCACGCAGACTGACAAAGCTTTTAATGAGTTGTGTTATTCATTAACTGGTCCTGCGTAACACGCAATACCTACCATGACATGATATATTTCTCGGCATTTGCAGAATATTGAGTGTACCTATATGTCAAGTCACACTGACTGCCTCGTTTGTCTAGTGGTCCCAAACGCGATTGCTGAGCATGAGATCTTGGGTGCGATTCCCAGGTCGAGCAGTGTTATTGGGGTTTCTGTTAAGAAATTGTCAGTATCAGCCCAGAGTTTGGAATTGTGCCCGATAGATGACAATAGCACCACTTATGAGACTTAATAACAGCATTGGTGAAATTTGGGTGTACGATTGTGTACACCTCTGCCTACCCCTTCGGGGAATACAGGCGTGATGCTAAGATGGTACCTGCAGACATCAACGTGTGTGTTAGGAGGGCCTTCCTCACTCGGTTGATAAAACCGTTCTGACTTCAGAATTGCTGGTCAACTATCCATTTCGAAACTATTCATAGTTATAATTTTCTTTCTATTATTTTTATTAAAAACTGAAGGAGCCGCGACATTTGAAGAGCGAGGCAAACAGCTGGTTGCCACAGTACGGCAAGTGTCGCTGTTGAAGACCAGCTCATATCATCCTATTTTTTGTTAATATTAAGTACAGCTATACTATACGTATATAAAATAGACATCTTTAAAAATCATATTAGGCAGAGTTATGCCAATTTGGTAACACCTACACATATTTTTTTAAAGCGCATTAACCCTAACAGATCTAGGTATTGTTATTCGAATTTTTGAAAAAAAGTGGTAGTTAATTATGGTTGACAAGCCATTCTGAAGCCTTACACCGCCGAGGATTGATTTCGGAATGGCTGTTCCCCTTTAAACCCATAAAACTATTGTAAAACTAGATCCATTTATTTAGTTACTAGCTGTGTCCCGTAAACGTTGTTCTGCCATATAAATTTGCTGGATAGGGACACCCTAATCACCTAGGGGTATAAAAAATTGCCTACGACTTATTCTCAAACCTACCAAATATACACAAAAAAAAAACATGACGATCGGTGAAGCCGTTTCGGAGGAGTTCGATAACAAACACTGACACGAGATTTTATATATTACTAGCTGTGCCCGCGACTCCGTCCGCGTGGATATCGTGAACAACAAATGTTCGACGTGATTCTTTAAATTGGCATAACTTTTTTATTTATGAACCGATTGACATAAAACACTAAGCTAAGCTTCACTTAACACTAAATGTTAAGTGAAGCTTACAACAATATATTAGTGAAAACTACATCTAAATCGGATAAGCCGTTTCTGAGATTAGCTTGTACAAACGCAAAGAAAAAGAGACAAACAGACAACAATTCTAACAATCATTATTTGGGTGCTATTAGCGTTGATATTTTTCTCTCATATATGTTCCATGTACAGACAGCGATCCGTTACATTTTTATTATATGTATAGTAGATAGACGAAGGTATAGCAGTACATACTATTATGTATTCTGTGGTTATTTATAGGTACCTTAGTCAACATTTGAACGCTCACAATGTTAATTAAGAAGACCAAGAAATTAATCACTACCTACACTTGCTGACGGATTTTTGATTTGGAACTTTTTGCTATGAGCAGACAAAGGTAGAGAAGGACGCTCGTGTCTTGTTAAAGCTCTCCTCTAACGACTTTGCATATTTTTTTCTAATATTCTTCGCCGGGAACCACTCGCAAAACCTAAGCTTATCGAAAGATTCGATGAAGTCCGAGACCTGCATTTTTGATTACACTGATTATAATATAGGTACTAGGTATTTTAGATTGATGTAGATTAAAAATTTGCAGCTTGACTCCAGTTAACACTGTTATTTTAACAGGAATAAAAAAAAACGGGCCGTTTAGTTTAGTTTGGGAAGAAATTATGAGTATATGATTATTTGTGGTCCTGTAAGTATTGATTTGCTTCTCATGCTGTCTCATTTACTTTCAAAACAGCTTGCACTCTTTGAGATTATTTATGGGTTAGTTTTTTACTATCGTCACCTATAGTTAGATATTACGCTCGACCTCGAGTTTTATTATTGACACAAAGCTTTATCTAAACAAAAACAACCAGCGCAAATAGTCTTAATTATATTTATTACTAAACAAGGTTCATGAACAAACTACACTATTCGATGAAGAAATATTTACTAAAAGCAACAAAACACCAAATATAGTCCAATTATCGTGGTCGCAAAACAAACTAAGTAGTCGTTAAATATGTGTGTGCGCAAAACGTGCTTGAGAAGGTGCGAAAAGCACGCGTTAATGCAACACCTTGGGGCAATAAACTTTCGTATTGATGGCTACTGGACAGTAATGTCACAAGTGTTTCGGTGTAAACCATCTTACGCAGTACCTACGAGAACAAAGTAAGCTATATTTATTATTCATCTTCATGTAAGGCTAATATTGTTGTATTTTTTTTACAAGTCTTAAGTGTGTTTGTTTGTCTTATTTCCATTGACCCGAACAATAGCTTTTGATTGATTTATTATAAAAAGGTCTTCATATTTTTTTAGACAAATTTGGATCCTTAAGTATTGAAAGAATTCACAATATACACTTAATTTCAATCATAAAGGCCGTTCTACTTCATCCTCTTTGTTTTTTTAATTGTTTAGTCCTATAGGTCAAGCTTCTTATTCACCCTTACGTAATGTTACTTACTCAGCAGATTTTAGTTCCTACAGAGAAGAGAATAAGTACGAGAGATTACTGCCACCAGTAATTATGTATTCTCCACACAGTAAATTTAATTAGGTCTAAGTATATCACTGCGGTAAGTTCACTCGATAACATAATTATATTAAAAATACCGTCAATACGAATTCTGTTAACTATTTACCCAGAATGGTAAATATAAAATAGGTACCTAGTTAATTAACCGATGGCTATGAAAGACTATCTCGTACCTTTGACATTTTATTATAGCACCTCATTTAAAATGTTAATCATGTGCGACACGTTCTTTTAAGTGGTTATTAGAATCTCATCTCGGGTAAAAAAGACACCACTAAAAAATAAAATAAACTTTAGCTTACCGGGCTATATATCGCCATGTCGCCCTTTTAATTCTAATTTAAACTAGGATGCACCCTTTGTTCGTTTTAGTGTAGCACTGGGTCGTGCGCGGTGATGATTCTAAATTAGCTGGAGTGCGAGACTGCGTCCGCGCGCGCTGTCCGCTGCGAACTGACGATGAACTTTATAGAGCTGCGCCGGCGCCGGTGCAGGGCCGTCAATGCGCCTGCTTATAATCACTTATTGACGTATATTTCGATCAACATTCCAAGGGTTGAGAGGCTTGTATTTTTGGACACTATAGGTCAATCAACGCAGTTTTTTTTAACCCCCTTGACGGAAGAGCTGTTCTAACAGACCGGTCTCGTTAAAGCTATTTACAAACAATGTTTGGTGTTTCTCAAAAGTAAGACCACCTTTGTTGATGGTCTCATCGCAAACATCAGGTTATTATCCTAGGACATTGCTCTCTTTATTTCGGTCAAGTCAACATGAGAGTTGGCGCCAGGCGCTATCTTTGATATATATCTTGTCTATATTTTTTTAGCCCAGTTAGTTGCAATAGTGCCATGCAAAATTCATGTCATTCCTACCTTTTTATGAGCTCGTTAATGAGTGTAGTGGTAGTTGATTATAATCATTTGTACTAGTATAACTGAGAAATTAAGAAATTATAATGAGATAAGCAATTTGTCGACAGTCCGATAAAAGGTCGAAAGGGCAAATCAAACAAGGAAGGCCGCTTACCATAAATATATAATTTATTGTTTTTTTTTTATATTTCTATGCACAATTCTCCTATGTCTACTCACACAGCCGGCCGTCCTGAAGGTTTTACCACACTCTTGACAACTGAAGGGCCTTTCATCTGTGTGAGTTCTATGATGAACTCTTAAAATATCTAATGTATTGAATCGTTTCCCACAAGTCTCGCAACCATATTTTCTCTCATTAGCATGATACACGAAATGTCGTCTGTATTGCGCCAGTATGTGGAAGGTCTTCCCACAAACTTCACAAGTTTTCCGCGGCGTGGGATCATGGACCGCTTTATGTATAATCAAACCACTTTTGAATTTGAACTTTTTATCGCACACGTTACATGAATATAGTTTGTCAGTGGCGTGTGTGTCTAGGTGACTCACGAGGTTTCGAGTATGCTTCCCACACACTTCGCAAATTTTCCAATAGTCGTATCGAAGTCTTCGGACCTTTTTTCGTTTTTTTAATAGAGTCTCCCTCTTTACTTTGGGTTTCGATTCCTTTTTCTTACTATTGTCTATTTCACTGGTGTCGTCAAATGTGACGTCTATTTCGTCTGCTATGTGAACATCATGTTCTTCTTTAGTGTCGTCGTGTACATCGATATGTTCGTGTTTCTCTTCTATCACCTCTATTTTGATATGGTGGCGCGACTCGCGGAGCTGTTTATCGACTTCCTGACATTTCCGTCTGAATTTGTACGCGTTTTCTATTTCTTGGAGACAGTTTAGACATATATGTGATGGTAAATTATCAGATTTTTCCACCTAGAACAAAAACATATCGAGGATACTACACTTGCTGCTAGCAGTAGGATACGAAGGTTTATGAAATAATACCTTACCTCTATACCGCCTATAAGTTTCAACTTGTGTGCCACATCGAAGCCATCTTCATCTTTTTGGTTGAATATATCTATACAGGCTTCTAAATTAGAACATGACCTGCACCGATCAGAGTCATCCACTTCGAACTTAGGTTTCACTTGAAGCTCTAACCTCTGCTTCAGGTCCATCAGCTTCATATCGTCTTCGCCATCTTCGTCATCGTTCATGACGTCAGCGTAATGATCATGACTCTCTTGGATCTTTTGTTTTTTGATGGCATGTTTCTCTTGTATTTCGGAATATCGGCCCATAGCCTCGAAATAAGGCCATTGCTCGTTAAGTATGCCTTTATTCGCGAATTTTGTTTTCCACTATAAATAAATTAATGATGAGATTAAAATAATTTAACATTCATTTATTTGAAATTAATCGTCTCAAGTCATAATATTATTAAAGAAAGTAAATATTTTTACCCTTAGCGTTTTCAACAGATGAATCCAAATTTCCTGCAACTCTAACAAACTGTGGTCCACTGGTATGCCGATACCTCGTAATCTCCTCTCAACCTCACTAGAAAGATAAATTATTATTGATTGACACATTAAGTGCCTTTTTCTTTCACGCATATCCCCGCATGTGGATCAACTAAATGATAAGTTTTATTAATGTAAACAGACCTTCCAAAGCCACTCTTACAAATTTTATAAAACTAGAAGCCACCGACATTTCCTACCTCTGATAAGTACACCGTAACAAACTCAGAGACCAAGGTTTTTTTATGGTTCAGATAATATCTGGACTATAAAAGAAACTTCGATATCTGGCTGATATCATTGTACAAAATTATGTGAGACGACGCTAGTCATCGTGTAACTCAAACATATTGTAGGGAGCTCCACGACCCATTACAACCGACTACATTGTATAGATTTCCTTACATACATATTTATTGTTGTCACGCGTTGTGTTTGTTTACGTTGCGATGCGGGTTGTAGCCCATATATTTGTATCAATTAATGTTCACCGGTTACTACTCACGTGCAAACGTGCAAACTGACTGACGCGGTCTGACTCCCGACATAGCCACGGACTCAGGTCATGACTAAGGGCTCCGTTCGAGTTCGAAACTAGTCGGACAATCCCGAAAAATGCACGTGAGTAGTAACCGGTGAACATTAATTGATATGAATATGTCTCACGAAAGTTTTTATACGTATATTTGTAGTCTGTGGTTGTAGCTTTGCGTTCGCCCTGCAATGTGTTACTTATATCACGCGTCCGGTGCAGATCCGCATACGGAAAAAACACGCGTGACAGGAAAAAGGCTCTAATAAACAAAACAATTATATCAACTGACTGACTACATACCGCCATCCAGTAAGTGGGTCCTTAAATTTTACAAATAAATGTTCTAGATCTGTTCTGGCGCTGATCAAATTGAAGACCCATTCTTCGTTCCCTGGATTCCAAAACATGGAATAAATTTATAATTTTTTGATGCTTACTTACTGAAGGATAAAATTTGCACGATGTTTGAATATTAAGGTGTTTAAGCATTTCAAGTTTGGAGTCGACAAAATACAAAACAGTGTGGTTATAAATAGTATTGTTAACATTTAAATTAAACTAAAACTTTAATCAATATAATAGTAAACTGCAATCGGCTTTATTTTGAGAAATTCGATTCAAATTTCTCAAAACTAAGCCACATATAAAAGCTATATACTTACAATCAACCAGAGGATTTAAGCTCAGAGTAGACGAGTCTCCTAGATACAGTTCGAACAGGTTGTGGTACACCCAGGTTTTATTGTTTGTGGCCTTCGCCTTCTGATATTCCTGGTAATAAAACAATTTGTTAGGTACTCCAGGTATAGTTGATCACGAAACTGCTTTAATATTTTTGACAATCACGTTCAGTAAATTTATATTTTACTAACTCTGACAGTGGCATAAATTGTGATGTGGCCTAACTAAAATAAGAACATTGCTGTCTTTAACTAAAAAATACTATAAGAAGAAGACGATATGAATTAAGTGACAGAAAATTCCAATTTTGGCATGTCAAATTAAAATCACCGAACATTTTTAATGGGTATAATTTTCGATGGCCACTAAAATTTGACATTTTTTTATCTAAAATTAGATTCTATAATCAATTTTTATAACTAAAATATTTAAAGGTAATCAATGTAATATTAATATTAAATATTCTCGAGAAACTCCCGTATAATAACTATAAATACCAGAATAATATTTACCATCCTGAATAAATGAATATAAATATAATCTATAATCAGCTCTAAAAAAAGAAATTAATATAAGTATAATTATAGAAAATTAAGATCATCTTATTAAACTATTAATTAATCTAATTTCTCCTATTCAATTTAATCTTGGAGGAAATTAGGGATATCAATTTTAGTAAGACATATCTAAATTTTAATTTTACTTCCGCTAATTCATCCCATCTCGCTCTTATAACTGTTAGTAGAAGACAGCAATGGTCTAATTTGAATCGAATTGGTCACATCAGAATTGATACCCAGAACTTTAGTTTTTTTTTAACTCTGACAGTGTCTGGCTAACCCACTTTGATCTTTTAAGCGATTGTTATTTTATTTTATGTTATGCAAACAGAAAATTTAATTCGGCATTAGGTTGGTAAAGTCTATACTATGGGCGATTATATTTAACGGGAAGGAAGGAAAAAATATGCGATAATCTAAAATATTAACAACTTGTTAATTTTATATTGTACACGCTCCACGACATTCTCGATTCCTAACATCATCATCATCGACGATTGCCTCATTGCTCTAGTAGTCACAAACGCGGTTGCTGTGTAAGGCCCTGGGTTCGATACCCGTGTCGGGCAGTGTTATTAGGTTTTTGTGGTAGGAAAATTTCAGTAGCAGCCCGGAGTTTGGAATTGTGCCCATTGCAATAGGCTCACCACATGCGGGACTTTGTAACAGCTATGGCGAAACGTGCATACTACAATACACATTTGCCTATCTCTTTAAAGTATTAAGGCGTGATACTGCGTTATGTTTATCACGTCCACGTCAGGGTATCAGAAGGGAAAGGAACAATCTGCACATAGCATCACGCCTGTAATCCCCGAAGGGGTAGGCAAAGGTGTACACTGTTGTTCACCTAAATTTTACCGATGACTGATTAGTAAATAGAAAAACACTTACTGAAAATGTAGCCGCCCACTTTCGACCCAGTTCCCTTGACGACAACGTTTTAGGAAACCCATATTCTTCTATCATTATTTGTAACATTTCACTGTAAAAAAAAAAAGAAAATAATCTATATTTCACTAATTCTAGTGGGTTAATGGAAAACATTGGAATACAACAATTTTTCAAACGAATTTTTAATGTAAGT
Source organism: Xylocampa areola (assembly GCA_935421205.1). Lineage (NCBI taxonomy): Eukaryota > Metazoa > Arthropoda > Insecta > Lepidoptera > Noctuidae > Xylocampa > Xylocampa areola. Next base: position 13,554,498 of record OW285215.1, read on the forward strand.
ATGCGAAGCGAACTCAAAAGCTGTGGCATAGTACCGCTTATTAAATATTTGGTATGTTTAATGACGTCTAACCATATAAAATATAATAGGTAATCTTACTTCCAAGCCCATTTCTTCTGTCTAAATAACCAGTCGTGCTGCAACCTGATTTGTATAAACGTTTCAGTGATGTCCTTAGACCCTGTAGGACAAACAATTTTATTGGGATATAAACTTGTCTTAAGTATACCTTGAAAATGGAAAATAAAATACTGCAAGTAATTAAATTTTTTGCAAGATTTTCCTTGAATGATTTAATGAAAAACAAAAATCAGGATACCTACTATAATACTTAGTATACTTATAATTTTATTCCAAATAACAAAATATACATTATTTTTAAAATATCCATTAGCCCTAATCTAGACTAAAAATAAAAATAAATATAGAAAATTTATATGGCAGAACAACGTTTGCCATACAGCTAGTATTTATAAAAACTTAGTTTTTTTTTCTCCTCCTTAACGGCTTGACCGATTAATGATGTTTTTGTTTCTTAGCTATAGTACTTTTTAAACTTTCGCGATTCGAACACATAATTACTGAATTCAAACGGGACTTAATCGCGCTAAAATTATAATATTTATTTACCTCGACGTTTCGATCAAGTTGCATTGATCGTGGTCACTATAGTAGACTGATGATCAATGCAACTTGATCGAAACGTCGAGGTAAATAAATATTATAATTTTAGCGCGATTAAGTCCCGTTTGAATTCAATAATTATTTCTTAGCTATAGTTGGACCCGGTAGGTTGCGCTATTGCAGATATCCAGAAGATGTGGTAGGACAACTTCTGCCTACCGAGTCCGCTAGTATAATGAGAAAAATAAAACAACAAAATCAAACTCACATTGAAACTCATTTTCATTATCGTTCTTATCAATATTTTTCTTATTATGCTTTGAATATCTGGGGTTCTTAGATCTGGAGGCGATTGTAATCGGCTGTGCCTCAAAGGTGGCCAAGGAGTCAGGCTCGAACTTCTCGTAATAAGACAACATAGCATCGTATAGCGGCCACTCGCTCTGTTCTGAACCCTTCTTTAGTTTCATACGATGTTTCCTCTATAAAAAGATAAGCATGGCTGAAAATAAATCTAACATAATATAGCATCACTGCTGTATTCCCCGAAGGGGTTGGCAGAGGTGTGCACATTTGTACACGTACATTTCCCCAATGCTATTATTATGTTCCATGTAATAAGTGGTGGACTTATTGCCATCTACCGGGCAATTCCAACTCCGGGCTGTTACTGAGAATTTCCTGACAGAAAAACCCAATAACACTGCCCGACCTGGGAATCGAACCCAGGACTTCATGCTCAGCAGTCGAGCTTGGGCTACTAGACCAACGAGGCAGAAAGAGACATTAATAAAAATTATATGAATATCTTACATTGAATGTTGTTCTAATGTGATGCCACAAGCCCTTCATGTCTTGGATACAGCAGTCTATAGGCAGGTCTTGACATCTCATAGCTTGTTCAACAGTCCTGCATCACACACATACAAGCAGAAACAATCAATGTTATTCATTGACAGGAATATTATATCATCATCAATCATCAATGAATCATCATCATCAATACATATAATAAAAATGTAACGGATCGCTGTCTGTACATGGAAGATATATGAAAAAAAAAATTATTGGGACATTTGTCAACGCAAATAGCACCCAAAACAATGATTGTTAGAATTTTTGTCTGTTTGTTTGTTTATCTGTTTGTCTGTGCTCTCGGCATATCCGATTTAGATGTGGTTTTCACTAATATATTGTGGTAAGCTTCACTTAACATTTAGCGTTTGTTTCATGTCAATCGGTACATAAATAAAAAAGTTATGCCAATTTAAAGAATCACGTCGAACATTTGATATTTACGCGGACGGAATCGCTGGCACAACTAGTTGTTAAGTAAATCTATGAATCTATAGTTATTGGTACTGATGTTGTGGTTTACTCAAGCTAAGCAGTAGTTTTTTTTTTTAATAATGTCGTTGATTTATTAACCAACCAAGTCAAAACCCCTGCAGTAAAAATATGCTATTCTAGACTCTATCGCTAATATAATTAAGAGTTTTTTTTCCTGTGGGTTTTAAAAGTTAATTACTGTATTTTAATTGCACTGAGGACGAGAGGAGAGTTTAAAGATTTTTTTATAGATACCTCCACATGGTGTGAATATCAAGTTTCATTTCTTTGGCTTCAGTAACACATATGATGAACTTCAGTCGCCACTCATCACTCCCTGCAAGAAAACCTTAACATTATCACAGATTATATAATTCATTAATGTAGCAGTCCGCTTTTTATGATCATTTTTTAATTGGATAGGATATTTGATGGTTTTCAGTTCCTTTTTCGTCGGTTAAAAAGATCACCTTAAAATTTTAAAGTATTAAAAAATTATTTTAAAATTAATTGCGTTAGTAATTTTAAATGATTGCTAAATAGAAATCGTCAGTCGTATCCTGACGAAAAGGGAACATGAAATTTAATAGATGCTAGCATGACACAGTCCGTCAAGGGTGGCGCGAACGAGACCTGCTCGTTTCTATCATTTTTCAATGTTTTTCTTAGAAAATAATAATTAATAATTAATTGCGATTAAGTAAGTTTTTTTTTAGATTTAGACTGTTCTTCTATGGCACGAAATGTGCCACCATAGAATTTCACTTATGGGTTCCCATAAAAGGCTCATATTAATAACCCATCACTTCCAGTATTTAAAAGGTTACTGAAGGAACATTACTTGTCATTACCCTTGCCGTAAAATAGTTTGTTTCACTTCTAATAGTGTATCTATTATGGTTTAAATGATACGTATATATATATAGATATATATAAATTTATTATGTTGTTAGTATTTTTTACTTTATATTTTTATTAAGTATGTACGCCGACAGCCCTTAATTTTTATTCATGTACCCCTTCTTTCCATCCCAAGGTTGCCTGGAAGAAATTGCCGTGTGCGATAAGGCCGCCCATTGTACTATTTTTATTTAATAAGGTTATTAATTACATATTCTTGGTGTACAATAAAGAATCAAATAAATAAAACATTTAAACATTTTAGTATGTTTATGTAACACATATACAAAATAATAATGTGGCTTTTATACAAAATTGATATATATTAAACTTGATATATCATAAATATCCGATATTTTGATATTTACAATAAATATCGGATATTTACGAACCGTGATATCAAGTTATATCAGATTGAGACACAGAACTACTTATGATTGATTTATCAATATGGGCAATGGTGTAACAGCGATTAGAAAATACTGTCATGATCACTATGCTTGAAAAGCAATTTGGTAGCATCATATAATATATAGCATCACGCCTGTATTCCTCGGAGCGGTAGGCAGAGGTGTGCACAGTTATACACCCACATTTTCGCAATGCTGCTATAAGTCCCATGTATCATCCGAATAGGTGGTGTGCCTATTGCCATCTACTAGGCACAATTCTTAACTCCAGGCTGCTACTGAGAATTTCCTAACAGAAAAACGCAATAACACTGCCCAACCCGGGAATCGAACCCGAAACCTGCTCAGCAGTCACGCTTGGGACCACTATACAAACGAGGCAGTTTGGTAATCAAAGTTGTTGATGGCGTGCAACTAGATTTAGGCAAAAATTAGAATTAATCACCTTCATCAAAATTAAAAATGCATAGCCTTGGTCCCAACATCATGTCAATAAAAATGTATAATAAAATACAAACAAGACAAAAGACAAACCTTATTAAAAGTTTTTAATTAATAAACGCTACTATAGATCTGCGCCACTATACATACGCGCTGGTCAGAGTGCCTGGAGTATTTATCCGGGAGGCGCAGGTTCGAATCCATTTAATATAATAACTTTAACGCTACTATAGTTTAAGTGAATTTTTGAATGACTCCTTATATATTTAAATAACTATGTGAATTGAATTAATGACATAAACCAACTTTAATGATTTTAACTTATGCACACATTATCATGTACACATTTGCAAAGTCACTTGGCAGTTTTACATAACATCATGCATTTATCCCTGAAGGGATAGCCAGTTGTATTTTACATTTCACCTCTTATTATATATGTCGCAGATGGATGGTAGAATCTGCTGTTTTAAAAAATTGCTAGCTGTTTTATGTTTCATCCTCTTCGAACCTAACCTGTCCGTGTCGGGATACACGAAACTCCCGAGCTTGCTTTGCTCGATGCAAATAAATACAATATCTAGCTACTTCCACAAAATTGAGGGTAGTCATGCATTACCTGTGCACCGCCCGTCCGCCCGCAAATATATGCACATACGCAAGCGGTGCACCCGCAACCGTTCTAACAGCTCCTGATGATGCCTCGTGGAGGGGCGAAACACGTGTAGAGTAGTTGGTGGTAGTCGGAATTTTCACCGCATGCGTATGTGCATATATTTGCGGGCGGGCGGGCGGTGCACAGGTAATGCATGACTACCCTCAATTTTGTGGAAGTAGCTAGATATTGTATTTATTTGCATCGATTGTAATGGACTTCCGCAAAGTAACGCCTGAATCTATTCATTGCTTTGCTCGCTCATGGATCAATTTCGTTTATTTCTTTCATAATCCTGATATATTGTCGACTATTACAGTGGTTTAGTATTTACGTCATTCAAAATTTTCATCGTTTTTTTGCTATTGACAAGTAAAATAAAGTTAGATTATTATTGTTATGACATACAGAGCCATATGCAACAAAATTTCGAACTTAAATCAACAATCTGACAGTTCATTTCACACTGTTTTACATAATCTCTGATTGTTGACCTGCGGCATTGATAAACGCAAAACGTTCATACAATTCTGCATGTTATAGTTCAGTAATTATGTAAAACTGCTAAATGTTGTTCAGCTGTTTTGTAAATCAGCTAGCAGTTCCATAAAATAGCTGATTTTGCAATCCATCTGGGACACGTACACCATGATGGCGCGTCTTGACCAGATAATTGTTTCAGTTGGATTATAATTGGAATAAACTGTCTACTTACATGATTCATATTTGTCTAATATTTCATTTTTGGCAAAATGTTTGTCAAATACTTTGAAATACTTCCAACTTTTGTTATTGGTTTTCTTTGCTATTTTATACATCTGAAATAAACAGTTCAATGTGAATAATAAAAGAAGGCTTTGTGACGGTATAATTAAATAATTCATGAATTAATTTGAATACTTAATGTAGCTGGCATTATGAAGATGAGTTATAAAATATAATACATTTTATGCATATTGTCTTCCCCATTTTTGACACTTGCTTGGGCCAGCTCTTAGTTTTCCCCATCCCAGTACAATAGATGGAATTTTGAAATACCTCTAATGGAGTTCGTCTTTATAGTTGTTCTACAGTAGAATACATCAAGATACAGAATGAGCACTTTTTTACAACAATACTTACATCATATGTGTAAGACCATTTCTTTCTAACATGGTCAATAGTCATTTCACTAGGGAATCCATTATCTAGTAGTAATTTGCGAAACTCCCTGTAAAGATATTATACATTATTTATTATACCTAAATACTTAGTAAATGTTGACACAACTGATAAATATTAAGAATTAATAAACTGTACTTGTAGACTGCGTCTAGTCTACAAGTAATTTACAAAATAAGTTGGATCACTTTAGCCAATTTATGCTATTTTACTATCCATGAGAAATGAAGTTGTGGTTGAACTACTGTAAGGTCAGTAGCATAAATCAGTTACAGCAGAGCTAATAAACAAACTCGGAACTTTAACACCAGGACATTTGTCTATGTAAAATCATTTAATCTCAGAAATAGTCCACGAGAATCTACTATTAGTTTATTTGATTGTGAACTCTCTTTGTTTATAAATTCATAATCAGCTATCAACTCTACAAAACTCTACTTGGAAAACATTTGAATGTTACTCACCCCCACGGTTGTTTTTTACTTTTAAATAGCCAGTCGTTTTCAAAACGAAGTTGAAACAATCTTTTGGTGAGTTCAGATGACCCTAAATTAACAAAAAAATATATATATCTGAGTAAACACGTTCATCGTAAATCGTAGACACGTTATTTTTACTTAGCACTTCTACTCACACACAAAAGTTTTATCCTCCATTATAATTATTTCGTTCTGTTGTATTTCCTGTAATATAAATAATGGGATAATAAAAACTTGTAATTATTTTTTGCTATGATAAAATCGGTATAAAATTGAATAAATTTTGTGAAATTGTGACAAGTTGGCGAACTGTGTTTATATTTTGTTTGACAATTATTTATTACTGGTCACACTGGTTGGGGTTACTGGTTGGTTCGACCAAGGCTCGACTAAAATTGCAAATAATCATCACTGAAGTTATCGATTCCAAAGTCTAGAGACTTTGAGTTTGACATATATACGGTTTTTTTATTAAAGGACATCTGGGGTTTAGGCGGGAAAATGTAAAGTGCACGTTGTCGATTTTATATTGTTTTCCAAAACTTGTGTTTCTCCGAAGTATAATGTGTAATTATGGTGGATAATTAACCATTATGTGTTCATGAAGGTGTACGAGTGTGGGCAAATTGTATAAAATTGAAAATCATGACTTTTTGTGTTCACTCCTAAACTCCATCGAAGACTCAGTAAAATTTCCACCGTTTTACTGGGGCAATAACTGCAATAACTTTTTATACTTGATTAAAAAAGAAGGAAGTAACTGAAGACGAGGCTTTGGCCTTACTTTTATTCAAGAACACTGAAGACGAGGCGGTATGGTCTAAGACCTTAGCCTGCCCGATTAGGGCGAAGGAAATAAAAAAAAAATTAAAGGACATCTCTTTCATATTTTGGTTCTGCGATTCGTCCTAGAATTTTCACGTGGTTTTACACATTTCGGCATGTTTAGATTAAAGTTGTATTTTTGAATTAAATTGCAATAATGCATCGACTTGCATCTGCCAGGAATATATATCAGAGTTCTTTTCATGGAGTTACGCTGCCTTCGAACAATTATTTTTTAAGTACGTCCAATACGGATATAAAATGTTTGTTTTGCCGAAGTATTTTATTTGGCCGTCTAGGTGCAGGTAATTATAGTTTTATCACACAATTATACTTCAAATTTATCAACATATATCACATAAAATGGATGCCTATACTATACTTAGGTTATCAAGTTGCATAACATTGTTTGGTTGTTTTTGCTGTAGAAAAAATTTATGCTGCGAGACATCAATCTACCAAAACGGCCAATTTACTCAGTTCCTCGAGGAAAAAGTCTAAACATAAGAATTACAAGAAATATGGAGAATTACTTGAAGGTACTATTTGTTTACATTACTAACATTGACATAAACACATAAACAAATGGTTATAACATAACATTTTTACTTTTTATAGTTGGTGATCAGGCTATGACTGAAACAAAGGTATCAATAAGTAAATTAAGAGCTGTACATCTCTCCAAATTAGCTTCTAGTCCCTTTTCACTTGGTCAGTTACATCAGCTCACTACAAAGCCTGTTAAGAACTTAAGAGTAGCTGAGGTAGACCCTGAATTACTACAAACTGTGAGGGACAAAATATTAAAGAAAACCTCAGTAAATAAATCCTCAAATTCAAGTATAAAAAAATCAAAGAATGTATCACAAATAGTATTAGAAGATGACAAATGTGCACTTATATTCACTAGCCACACAATTGCAAATATAGAAGACAAATTCAAGACCAAACAATATATAGACATGGTGAAGGAGAGTTATTATGATTTTAGAAAAGCAACACTTTACGATCAAAAGTTACAAGATCTAAGATATGCTATAAATGAAGGGTTGACTCAAGAGTTTAATCTGAATGAGTTAAGCCCTAGAGGAACTGATAGAATGTCAGAGGAACACTTTGATCGTTTACCAAAGGGTGCACATGCTGTGTTCCGAGAATTGTTTGTAGAGAACCATTTAGATAGCTATGATCAAGAATTAATGAGCCATATAACTAATATGCAGTAAGTACTTTGCTTTTCTGTTGTATTGTTTATTGTAGAAAAAAAAAGATACATTTCTTGTCTAAAAAGGCATTAACCTATTGAGAGACACAAGATGGCATCCATCATAACAATAAAGCTTGTATTGTATTGTTGTCCATCTAAGTTTTATCCCAACACAAGTATTCTTCTACTCTTACAAAAATATTGCATAGATATATTTATTACAAACAGTATATAATAAAGTAAAATTAATCTATAAATAAATGTATGCCTTTTAATCCTATTACTTTCTATGCATATAGACCTATAGTCATAACAATATAATTTCTATTGTGTCTAGTATTGGCAACTCAAAGGGTTAAAATCATAGAATTTTGAATTTTCTATGTGTGCATTCTGCAATTATTATTTCAGGTCACAAGGACTGGCTCATCCAGCTTTAGAAGATATTTATGACGACCCAGCTCTACACCATGAAATAAATGACACCAGGGAGGACCTTGACTTGGAACATGTTGAACCTGCTGCAGCAAGGAGTTTGAAAATAAAAAAAGCGTGAGTTCCGATATTTTAATAGTTGATTATGACTAGTTTAGAATAAAGGAAGATATGTTAAACATTATGTCTTGGTGTCCTAGATTCAATCTTAAAACAAAATTAACCAAAAGTTTGTATAATACTAAATGTTTAGTTAATTAGACAAAAGAGCCCACAGTTTGTATTTGTGTATTTAAAAACACCTTGTATACCCTGTCCTGAATTACAATAGACTGTAAATATGTCAATATTGTTATAACTGTTACATTTTCATTATAAAATATAATTTACAGCCTATTGTATGATTTCATGATGTCACGAGTGCGCGATGTCGCGGTGTAAATATTGCATGGGTCTTAATAACTGCATTGGTGAAACATGTGTGTAAAACAGCTCTCGCCTATGGGGATACAGGCATGGTTATGTTTATTTTATGTGTGGTGTACAGCATATTTTAGATTTACTATACAATAAACAAAAACTGGTGGTTGTCCAGTAGTGAGCATTTAGCCTTAGCATTCTGCACTCTATCTGTAATTTTAACTATGTCAAATCTCTCTTCTCTCTGTGCACAATATCACTAAAAATGAGTGTAAAGTGTTCTCTTCACTTACTAATACATTATAATTATAGATAGTGTTGTAAATCTCAAATCTGGCATAATTTAAAGTATATGTTTATTTTACTATTCAGTCAAAAAGTAATACGTGACAAGAACAAGGCGAAACGCAATAAGCGTCGAGCGAAGCAAGAGTTAAGTATGAAACATGATATCAAGGACCTGGAGCGGTGTGGCAAACAAGAATCCTTGCATCGCATACTAATGGCGCATCTGCAACTGCTCTGCTCACTCAATATGATACAAGAAGTAAGTTATAACATTGACAGAAACTTAATTATATAAATGTCAGACTGAAATATACCATTCATCGCCTCATAATCATCACATCAAACAGAGGTTGAACACCTAACCCACCCCCACTTGGCTACGGCCATGTGGATAAGTGGATAGCTTTCTAAACTAGTGATGATGTGGGTTTAAGGAATTCCTTGGCCCCATGCAACTATATAAGAATAGTACTGCTACTTTTTAAGGGTTCCATGCGCACAGTGTCCAATGGGACTTTAAGACTGAGCATCTGTTGGTCCATCACTGGGCTCTATGAACTGTGATATCTAGCCAGTTGGTACAAGACTCTAAGGGTGGTACTCCGGCTCACACTTGGCAGGTATTTCAATAGATGTCTAGGCCATCAAAAAAGAAAATTATTTATTATTCATATACAAAAGGCGGACTTAAAGCTATGCCACTACATCAAATTATACCTATATAGATTTATACGGATGAAGTTGTAATCTTGCTGAAAATCACTATAACTAAATTATACTATTGCTAAAATTGCCAATCATACCCTTTACATGTAAACTATGTTATTTTCAGGCTTAAACCAATGTTAAAAATAATAAATATTGCAATCGTAATTAAAAGTACTCTTGATAAGTTATAGATTTTACCGATGCTTGTACTTGATATTCTGTTATTTGTATTGTAGTTGACAGCAGTTGTTAGCATGAAGTTTCTGTGTCAATTAGCACGCTTAACATTCTACGCACGACAAGTCGACCTTAGTATGCGACAGCCACTTTAACTATTAAAATTAATGCTTTGGGATTGTAAACCATAATTCTATATCCCATAGTTCAAATTCCTTAACAGTGTATTTTGCTATTGGCACCTTTGAATATATGTGTGTAGCGCTTATGTTCTTTTTAAAGCTTCATTTTAGTAGTTTACTTTTTCTCATAAATAACACAGTAGAAGTTGAAAACATTTACGCACTATGAAACAAGTCACGTGTTAACCTTTTTTCCGTGCTTCTCGCGGTCACCGACTTCACTGATAACGGATATTTGGCATAATAAGTAGGTTATGCCAAATCTCCGTTATCAGTGAAGTCGGTGACCGCGAGATGCACGGAAAAATATAAGCCGATAACATTATTTGACGAGATTTGAGTAAATAATCCCAAATTTAAAAAAAGAAAAACGTCATATCAGATTTGATGTCGTTTGGACTTGGTCGTGATTTTGAACTAAGTATGTAACCAACGCATTTTTGCTCTAAAAATTATTAAAACCGTTTTATTTTTCCCCAAAAATAACAACTTTAAATAAATTTCATTAAACTTGAGTAGCTTCGACATTTTGCCCTTTTTTTAACCGACTTCCAAAAAGGAGGAGGTTATCAATTCGGTTGTATTTTTTTTTTTTTTTTTTTTTTTTTATGTTTGTTACTTCAGAACTCCGTCATTTATGAACCGATTTGGAAAATTATTTTTTTATTTGAAAGGATTTAGTTTCAGATTGGTCCCATTTAAATTTTATGAAAATTGGTTTAGTAGTTTGGTATTTAAATCAAAATAACTGAAAAATAATACGTCGTCGAAGTAAACGAAATGGTGTATTTTGCTTTCTTGTGACTTTCCGGTGGTGTTTACGGTCTCTAGAATAGTTCTAATGAACTGCCTAACTGTCAGATTGTTGATTTTAGTTCGAAATTTGGTCGGCTCTGTATGTCCTAACAATAATAACCTAACTTTATTTTACATGTCAATAGCAAAAAAATTATGAAAATTTTTTATGACGTAAATACTAAACCACTATAATAATCGACAATATATCGGGATTATGAAAGAAAATAAATTAAATTGATCCATGAGCGAGCGAAGCGACCTCGGGAGTCTCGTGTATCCCGACACGGACAGGTTAGGTTCGAAGAGGATGACGGGGGCCCGTGAGCGAGCGTAGCGAGCGAACAGCCCCCGTCATCCTCTTCGTGTTTAGGTTTTTTCTAACCTTACGGACACAAAAATAGGAGCCCCGCTAAGCGGGGCTCCGTCGACCCAGCCACGGAAACTCAAACCAGAATACAGTAAAGTAAATCAGAGTACGCTTTTTTACTTGAATGGTGACTATCCATTTAATATACCTATACAATAAACAAACCTGTCCCACTGTAGATATGTCATTCTGCATTACGTCTAAAGGTGGGTAGCAGTTTTGTTAAACGTATCGCAATGGCAATCCAGCTGAACGTTGTTAAGCTGTTTTATAAAACAGTACTGTTTTGTAAAGCAGCTAGAGATTTTGTAAAACAGCGGATTCTACAATCCATCTGCGACAGATATATATGGACAGCGCGTTGAGTAGGTCTACCCATATTCACTTCCGATAAATCAGTTATGGTACGCAAGATTCACTAAAAAGTAAGAAATAAAATAATTTTTAACAAAAAAAAGAACCGACTCCAAAAATCTTTCTGTGTAAAATTGCACTAAAAAGTTATAAAATAATTGCATTATTTACTTACTACAATTTATATAAAAATATTTTTTTAATTTTAGAGTATTCTGAATAAAGTCAATTTATTAGGACAATAATATACAATTATTATTATTTTTGGAGTCGGTGCCAGTAAAGGATAATAAACGTGTAAGTACATTCATGAAGTAGCTAGCGTATTACGTTCGCTTTAGGCAGTTGTTGTGTTCATTTGTAAATAGGTTCAATTAGGTTAATACATTATCGTAAAAATAGTGATGGTTAATGTACCTTTAAATATACTTTGCAAATTTTAGGAAACTTCCTAAATATATTTAAAGTTTGTCTGGCACCGACTCCAAAAATAATAATAATTGTATATTATTGTCCTAATAAATTGACTTTATTCAGAATACTCTAAAATTAAAAAAATATTTTTATATAAATTGTAGTAAGTAAATAATGCAATTATTTTATAACTTTTTAGTGCAATTTTACACAGAAAGATTTTTGGAGTCGGTTCTTTTTTTTGTTAAAAATTATGTTTTGCTTCAACTGCTTTATTGGTCTAGTTACTGAGGTTCTGGGTTCGATTCACGGGTCGTACAAACGGAGTATAATATAAGGGAGAAAGGCGTGTTCGTTTGTGTTTGTATATACACATATAGTATATACATACATAAACTCACGCTTTTCTCTCATGGGGGTAGGCAGAAACTACAGAACGCCACCTGCTACGATCCTGACTTATGCCTTTTGCTTCGTCCACATTCATACATCGTATAATATGTGATGCTTTATAATATTTTATGTTATGTTTGACATTTTTTACAGCTTGACTGATAATAAACTATCAAATTAATGCTAAATATTATGTTTCCAAGTTGTCCTTCCTTTACATACATACAATCACGCCATTTTCCCATTGGTGTAGGCAGAGACAAACATATTTTTCTATAGAATAAGTTTGTTACAATAAAATACTCATTGTTACAGGCCCATCAAGTGTTACAGTATTATAGACAAAGAGGCACAAGGGTCACGAGTCATCCCAAACTGAATGACGTCAGAGTGTACAATACTCTTTTACACGGATATGCTAGCACTGTAAGTATAATAATTACAGTTCTAATTCCGCTATCGTTAGGCCAATAGCTCGAATATAAGAAAGGTATGCGATATAGGTGGAAGAACTTGACGACCCGGTGTCGTGCGTTCGATTGCCACACGAGACAATTATTTGTATGACACAGATAAATGTTCCGGGTTTAGTTCTTTCTGCAAACGTGAGGTTTAGATTTGTAATCGCACCAAACCTCTGTACAGGAGCCTAGTGGAGGCAGTGTTAGGGAAAACTAGTCTTATTTCATAACGAGGTCACCACATGAAATTGTCTACATTTAAGTACCCAACTGACCCAGACGGAGGGTCATGTGTTTAATTTCTTAAGAATTTCAGATATAAAACTTCTGTATATTTTTCTAGGGAATGTTGGACAATACGAAGCAACTTCTTTCAAATATGTCTGAAGATAAAGTGGAGGCAAACGCTCAAACATTCGCAGCCGTATTCGAGTGCATAGAGAGAAGTGTTCAGGAGGACAAGTTGGCGCTTCTGAAGTATTTTAAAGAACAGATGGACGACAAGGTGTGTATTATGGTTAAGAGTTTTGGGATAACCAAACATTTTCCCATTTTAAGAAATGCTGTCAAAAGCAGGTGATGATTAAATTCTTCTTTTAGTAGTCAATTTAAGAAACCCAGAGTTAAATACGTGTTACGATTAAGTCCTTCTTTCTTCTTTTTGTATGTAGTCAAATTTAAAGAAACTTCTGTGACAAAAGCACTTGATGATTAAGTTCTTCATTTTTAGTCAGATTTATTAAACCCTGTGTAAAGTATGTAATGAATAAGTTTTTCTTTCTTCTACTTTTGTATAATTATTATTAGCCAGCTACTGTAAGATTAAGCTGGTAAATTTTGATACAGAAGTAAGTTATTTATCTGCGTAAAAGATACGCCATGCTTCAAAAAGCTTACATTGTCAAAGTTATAATTATAACCAAGTTCGTATTTTTCAGCATATATCGCTAAACGATTTACTAGACAAGACAAAATTCTTATACGACCAACGCGAAGTTGTTCTGAAAGCGATACAAAGGATACAGCCCGATTTCCAGCCTCAGTACACTCCGCCCATATTCGACTACAACTGTCCTCTACTCGACAAACTTACTCTCGATAAAGTGGAGAACAGATTGGGGCTGATGGCGTCACCGGCTGACGGGCTACTCTCTCTTGAGGAGATGAAAAGAAAAGGCAGAGAACAGATGGACATTGAGATTAAAGGAGAAGTTGAAATCCAGAATATTGGCGTCAAAGATGAGCAGTCGGAATCTGTAATATTTTGTGTGAGTTAGAAAGTAGTCATATTATTACTAGGATAAATCTTTGAAAAGCATGAACGCATGCTTAGCGAACTCTACTCCAGGAGTATTTATCCGGGAGGCGCAGGTTCGAATCCTGCTCGCGACCGTATTCTTTTTCCATTTAATATAATAAATTTAGGGTTTTTTATTTATGGATTTGTCAATTAAACATTTGGTGAGAGATTAGAAGATGAACAAATTGCCTTCGAACATTTGGGCTTTTCAAGTGACGTAAACGCGAGGGCCTTCCAATGACCGCTTAAAATTATATTTATTTTATCCTAGCTTAATGCCTGTATTTTTCAAAGAGTTAGGCAGGCGCAGGTATACTGTGGTACACTTGAGTACACCCACATTTCACCGAAGCTATTAAGTCTGAGGTGGTGAGCAAATTTCCATCGACCAAACATAATTCCAAACATCGACATTATCATTAATTTATGTTAGAAAAAAGTAATGATTTATTTAATTTTCTTTTTTATTTGACGTTCGATTGGAACGTCAAAGGAAGGAAAAAAAAATGAGGGGCTCGTGGCTAAGAAACAGCCGCACAGATCGATCGATCGAGGTTAAGCTGCGCTTGCCGCGGTCGGTCTGCGGATGGGTGACCATTATTTCATATCGAGACCCCTCCGTGCCTCGGAGAGCACGTAAAGCCGTCGGTCCCGGTTGTCAAATTAAGATCTATGACAGCCGTTACGGGTAGTCAGAGGCCTGAAAGTCTGACAACCAGTCATACCACGAGATATCGTGTTGCCCAGTAACTGGGTTGTGGAGGTCAGATAAGCAGTCGCTCCATGTAAAATACTGGTATTAAGCTGCATCCGGTTTGACTGGAAGCCGACCCCAATGTAATTGGGAAAAGGCTAGGCAGATATATATTTGACGTTCGATTGGAATGCTACTAGCCAACTATTTTATTATATTATTATTTTATTATTTAAAACGGGTTTTAGTTCATTTTAGTATTATCAATTAAATTGTATCTAATATATTTATTCTTCTGTTGTGTATCAGAGGAAGAAGTTATCGGAGACGGAAATGGAATGGCGGGCTGTAATCCGCGAGTCGTTCGAGCGTAATCTCAGCACGCTCAGGTCGCAGAGTTGTGCATCACATTCAGCGATCACACTGTACCCATACCTTACAGTTTTAGAGGTAAGTGGGCTTCATTCAACTCTTTTATCGTTTAAGTACCAAAACCTATATCTTTCCTGAGTTTGCATTTAAAGAAATTGATAGTACCGTTTTTTTATATCGGTGTCGAAGAGTTTATTTATGTGATTTTTGGTCTTTGTACTTCCTCTTAGACTTTAGAGGCTTTGGTCATTATGGTGCCAAAATTTGTTTAATCAAATTCACTTGCCAATGTTGTCAGGTATTTATCATAGCATTTAGCTCGAATTGTTTTAAAGACTAAAACAAATAATATTTGTACCTGAAAATATTTATAACAGCTCTAGATATTACTATGTTACAGGTAGATCAATTTGTAGAGCTAATAATGGGCGAACTAAGCAAGCTGGTGGACGGCAGTGAAACATACAGTCCTACGCTTAAACTATTGCAACGGGATCTAGGAACACAAGTATATCAAAAGTAGGTTTACTAATATTTAAATATTTTAAACAGTATTTTACTGTAAACTTGTATGACGATCACTTTATTTGGGAATGTTAAGGCAGCAATACTTTGCAAAAATAGCCTTTATTAGCAATTAGAATAAGGTGCAATTTTGATTGAAATTGATATTCGGGAAATTATTTGTCAGTTTTAACAAGTCTACAAGTTTATCTGTAGCATACTATACATGCCCGTTTTAGGGCTATTAATTTTGCTTTCTCGCTATTGCAAATTTGCCCAAGATTTTGTCAATAGTTCAAAGTCAAGTCAAATCATTAATTTCAATGGTCTACATTTACAGGCCATTTACTTATAAATTTTCAGATGTAGTTGTCACATTCGAAAGTGTATTCATATGGAGAAGAATAGGCAAGAAACTTCATGGTTACTCCTTTTCAACAAATAGGTTTAAATTTTTTGTACCTTTTCGATAAGATATTTAGATGAGTTTCTCATGTGTCGTGTTTTTTTCAAGACTCTATATACCAGACAGATTACTACAAAAATCTTAAGACAATTCCTCTGATCTTTCTTCCTCAGGTACCAAGTAGACCAATATCGACGAAATGGAACTCTGCACAAAATCTCTCGCATTTACGACAAGTACTGCGAGTGGTATGTGAACCGTCAGTCGGTGGATAATACCGGCTTACCGTACAACGGGCGGCAGGCCTGGCAGGCACTCGTGCATATGAACAGAGATGGCGCTAGTTTGGTGAGTTTCGTAAATTATATTATAATAATACTAGTGCGTGCCCGCGACATCATCTGCACGACAAAAAGTTGCCAATGTGTAAGGTGCCATTTAACTCTATACCAAAATCCATCAACATTGGTTCAGGGGGTTAGCCGTGAAATCGTAACAAACAGACAGATACTACAGTTACTTTTTTTATTAGTTTGGATGTAAGTTATGAGTAAAGATATTAAACAATATTAACATTACATGAATAAGCTATGGGATTACTTTGTAATTAGTTTTACTAAGGATTGATGTGCTACAATGTTGCTTTGGGTTTAGCCTGTAAAGACTCTGTAAGTGTGAAATAAATAATTAAATAATTGGTTTAGGACATTGACGAGACGCCGTGGCCAATGGAAATGCGTCAGAACATCGGAAAGTTCCTCTACAACATTATAATAAACGATGTAAAGATTGATGTGAACATGTTCAAGAGTAAAGCTGCTAAAGAGTAAGTCTCTCAATCTTTTCATGGTTTGAATTCGTATGTTGATTTAAGAATGTGTTGAACTACGATTATCGAATCAGCTCCCGCCCGCTCGGCTTAGCCCGCGAAGTATGTTCTTTGAAATGTTATCCAAATAAAGAAATATCGTACTATAATAAATTGATGCCAGCGCCATCTAGTATTATTTTTATCCTCGGTTTTAATGGTTGTTGTGAAAACTAAATTATATATTTCAAATTACGTTGGAATGGTGCGGTAGTGAAGACGTCAAGTAGTCACAAACCAAAAGACACACTTTCGGATTTATAATATTACTAAGGATTCAACATCACTGCGTTTAGGAAGAAGCTCCCAGCAGTATACAAAGTGCACCGTCCGTGGGGTCGCCTGGTGCGGCTGGAACTGAAGCCGCACCCCGTGCTGGCGCGCCTGTGGGCCGGCGCCGCCTCGCCCGGCCTGCGCATGCGCGCCGCACTTACCCCCACCACGGCCCCCCCCACACCGTGGGCACATACGGCGAAGGGAGCATATCTTATCACACCCACGCCGCTTGTCAGGTCAGTTTTATTGATAGAAGAATGTGACGAGAGTGTCAAGTTTTGTTTTGATTATTCTGTCGACTTCAAAGTATTTTCTAACGCGCCTTGAAGGGATAGAATTGCCCCTAAAATCAGCTTTACTCTCGCCCTTTGTTAGTACTATAAGAATTCATAAAGGGCTACCAACCGTAGGGTCGTCCAATGCTGAATTTAAGCCGCACCTCTCGTGATAGAGCAGATGTCGCTGACACCGACATACTGATGCGCATGCGCGCCGCACTTCACATGCATCCCTTGCGGAGATATTACAACTAAAGAGACATAAAAAAAAAACATATCTACTCTGTAAAGTGCCTACGCCGGTTTGGTGGCTCTACATATTCATCGGCAGAATATTAGGCTGTAACTATAATTCCTATTCTCTTTTATAACAGAATGCCCTTCTACGTGATGAGTCAATGGAAGCGTCTAGAATCTGCGCCGCCCGAATCTCTGTACCCGGTTCTGGACAGTCTCAACCAGCTGGGCGAAGTGCCCTGGGTCATCAACAAACCTATACTGGACCTGCAGATACAGATATTTAGGTAAATACAATTTTCGTGTAAACTAGGTGAAACAACGAATAACAACCCATTCAAGTCAAATATAAACTTGCGAAATTAAATTAAATTAAAATTAAACAGTAAATTCTATTGTGACATCCGTGCAACCGTACTGTTCCTATCTACTGGCTTCTGGCTTCCTTTTCTGACAGAGACATCAGTTAGACATCGTTTATTCTTTGTCCAGATTAGGACTTAAAAAGCTGATGTTACTGAAAAAGCCATTTTTTTCACAGGAACGGCGGTAATAAGAAGCTAGACATTGCGCCGCCATCTTCAAAACTCGACACGTCTCAGTTCCCGGGACAGCCGGGGGGAGACGCCGCCGCGGCCTTCAAGCGTAGGGTGGCCATCAACCGCGCACGCGCTGAAATGCACTCACTGTGGTGTGACGCGCTCTACAAACTGTCTCTTGCCAATCATTATAGGTAAGTGAAGACACACCGAGACACCACCTAATAAACCTAGTCTTCATATTTGTTGAGGATTATAATTTATTTATTATACACAACTTAAACGGTTTACCCAATTATACTGATATTGAGCTACACGATGACTGATGCATACGTGCCGTCGGTTAGGACAGGTCAGCTCAAAACAGCTATGGCTCTTTCTTTTAAAATGCCATCCCAGTATCCCTACAAAATGATACTCTTATGTTGAATAAAATGATGTCTGGACTTTAAAAGAGACGTTGACCTCTGTGTTTGTTCCGGCATTTCTTCTCAGTGCTAGTCAGATAGGAAATGAAAATTATGACTTGTAAAAGTGTCTATAACAGAAATAAATATCATTTGTCATTGTCACTAATTTAAAAATAAAATCTTGCAAGCTTTATGTCGGCAATCAAAAATTATAGTACAGCTAGTAGTATCTGGTCATTCTTGCTTAAGTGGTGTCAGAAAACGATGGTTCCATTTGCATTCTATATAATTTCCTAATATAATATAGATGAACTTCTTTCGTTTCGCTAAGAGCTAACCTATTGTCCAAGTTATTCAACCATCTGACTTGGCTTAACGCTATTAAGTAACAAAAGCCAAGACAGACCGTTTACCAGGCCCTCTAAGAAAACAAGTCACTACACATGATATAATTAAGGATCCTAATAAATTAATTAATAAACATTATAACACAAACTGTGTACGTCCTCAGGGAGTCAATATTCTGGCTGCCCCACAACTTAGACTTCCGCGGTCGCGTGTACGCGTGTGGGCCGCACGTATCAGCGCTAGGCGCGGATTCACAGAGGGCACTACTCACCTTCGCTAAGAAACAACCCCTAGGACCCAGGGGGCTGCGGTGGCTGAAACTACACGCCATCAATCTGACTGGAACCATGAAGAAAAGTACGGTTGATGAGAGGTAAGTTTCAACTAGGTGGTATGTAAATCTAATGTATCTTTGCAACGTACTCCTTGCAGTCATCGACTTTGTAAACAAATAATTTCAAATGTATAATAATCACTACCATATTCGTAATCAGAAAGTTGACTGTAAAGTATCCGGTCCCGAATTGCAGTAAGCCAGCTCGGGACTTAGTTAATTAAGCGAAATAACTGGAGCTATCAGACTGTTTAATGAGAGTTCCGTTCTAGGCTGGCATACGCAGACAGTATTCTGGATAGCATCCTGGATTCAGCTGATCGACCGTTAGATGGTAAACGATGGTGGGCACAATCAGAAGAGCCCTGGCAGACGCTCGCCTGCTGTATGGAGATCGCTAATGCGGTGCGCTCGCCCAATCCTGAAGGTACATTAGTGTTATAGTCGTAAGATATAAAAACTCTTAGAGCACTTTCACATTAGTCATTAATCATTCTCATTTTAAAACGTCCGCCCCTTTTCTAATGTCGCCTACTTGGAACGGGTTTCTTTAAATAGCAGATCAATTTCGTAAAACAAGATAGTGAACCTAACTTTTTTAAATATCGATATGGGAGCAATTTCGAAGTATTTCAGGGTGTTTACCAATTTTAAAATCCAAGATGGTGGATGGTAAATTTAAAAATAAGTTGCAAAGAGTATCGCTTTCGAGGTATTTTACGATGATAAATACGAATATGAATTTAACTTTTAAATTAAAGATGGCGGATGATAATTTTGCTAAAATTAATTTACAATGGAATCCAATATACCATAAAATATCTGAAAGATAAAACAAATATCGCCTTCAAAACTTTGTGTTTGGCGGAAAACAAATTTTTTAAGGCGATACTTGTTTCTAATGTTGTTTAAAAAAAAATATGTCGATATGGATATTTGGCCTATTTTACACAACACAAAAATGAGTAAGGCTGATAAAAAACGAAGTATTTTAACGAAGCCAGGTCTTATTGGACTCAGTACTCAATTTTTTTTTCTTAATAACAAATTAGCTATAAGCAGCTATTAAGTTTCATGTAATTTCCCATGTAGAGTACATGTGCGGGTTCCCGGTGCACCAGGACGGGGTCGTGTAACTGGTTTGCAGCACTACGCCGCGCTCGGCGGGGACGCCGCCGGAGCCGCCGCCGTCAACCTGGCGCCGCTCGACAGGCCGCAGGACGTGTACAGCGCGGTCGCTGCACTGGTATGTAACGGTCTGCAGCACTACGCCGCGCTCGGTGGTGACGTCACCCTCGCGCCGCTCGACAGGCCGCAGGACGTGTACAGCGCGGTCGCTGCACTGGTATGTAACGGTCTGCAGCACTACGCCGCGCTCGGTGGTGACGTCACCCTCGCGCCGCTCGACAGGCCGCAGGACGTGTACAGCGCGGTCGCTGCACTGGTATGTAACGGTCTGCAGCACTACGCCGCGCTCGGTGGTGACGTCACCCTCGCGCCGCTCGACAGGCCGCAGGACGTGTACAGCGCGGTCGCTGCACTGGTATGTAACGGTCTGCAGCACTACGCCGCGCTCGGTGGTGACGTCACCCTCGCGCCGCTCGACAGGCCGCAGGACGTGTACAGCGCGGTCGCTGCACTGGTATGTAACGGTCTGCAGCACTACGCCGCGCTCGGTGGTGACGTCACCCTCGCGCCGCTCGACAGGCCGCAGGACGTGTACAGCGCGGTCGCTGCACTGGTATGTAACGGTCTGCAGCACTACGCCGCGCTCGGTGGTGACGTCACCCTCGCGCCGCTCGACAGGCCGCAGGACGTGTACAGCGCGGTCGCTGCACTGGTATGTAACGGTCTGCAGCACTACGCCGCGCTCGGTGGTGACGTCACCCTCGCGCCGCTCGACAGGCCGCAGGACGTGTACAGCGCGGTCGCTGCACTGGTATGTAACGGTCTGCAGCACTACGCCGCGCTCGGTGGTGACGTCACCCTCGCGCCGCTCGACAGGCCGCAGGACGTGTACAGCGCGGTCGCTGCACTGGTATGTAACGGTCTGCAGCACTACGCCGCGCTCGGTGGTGACGTCACCCTCGCGCCGCTCGACAGGCCGCAGGACGTGTACAGCGCGGTCGCTGCACTGGTATGTAACGGTCTGCAGCACTACGCCGCGCTCGGTGGTGACGTCACCCTCGCGCCGCTCGACAGGCCGCAGGACGTGTACAGCGCGGTCGCTGCACTGGTATGTAACGGTCTGCAGCACTACGCCGCGCTCGGTGGTGACGTCACCCTCGCGCCGCTCGACAGGCCGCAGGACGTGTACAGCGCGGTCGCTGCACTGGTATGTAACGGTCTGCAGCACTACGCCGCGCTCGGTGGTGACGTCACCCTCGCGCCGCTCGACAGGCCGCAGGACGTGTACAGCGCGGTCGCTGCACTGGTATGTAACGGTCTGCAGCACTACGCCGCGCTCGGTGGTGACGTCACCCTCGCGCCGCTCGACAGGCCGCAGGACGTGTACAGCGCGGTCGCTGCACTGGTATGTAACGGTCTGCAGCACTACGCCGCGCTCGGTGGTGACGTCACCCTCGCGCCGCTCGACAGGCCGCAGGACGTGTACAGCGCGGTCGCTGCACTGGTATGTAACGGTCTGCAGCACTACGCCGCGCTCGGTAGTGACGTCACCCTCGCGCCGCTCGACAGGCCGCAGGACGTGTACAGCGCGGTCGCTGCACTGTATTACATGCTTTATGGATATTCTCGCTTATTACATATATAGCATTACCCTCTTTCCGTTTTCCTAATGGTTTAGACCCACACACACATTTCACCGATGCCGGTATAAAGCATCGGTCTCGGTTGTGCAAATAAGATCTATGGCAACCGTTAAAGGCACTCAGATGCCTGAAAGTCTGACGACCAGTCTCACCATAAAAGAAGATTTTACCCAGTGACCGGGTTGTGGAGATCAGATAGGCAGTCACTTCAATCAAAATACTAGTACTAAGCTTCATCTAGTTACACTGGAAGCCGATCAAAACGTAGTTGGGGAAAAGGCTTAGCATATATACTCTCGTCAATAAAACATGATAATATCTACATATCAAAAAAAACATTAACACCTTGACTCAATTATAAAACGTTGCAATATAGGTAGAAGAGATGCGAGTTCGCGATGCAGCAGCCGGTGTTCCTGCTGCCATCATCCTGGAGAACTTTGTACGGAGGAAAGTCATCAAGCAGACGGTCATGACAACCGTGTACGGAGTCACCAAGTTCGGTGCTAGGCTGCAAATCGCTAAACAGTTGAAAGGTAAACAATACATACTATACAGTTGTCGTAATATAACTGTACAGTCACAAGCACCAACATGTTAACACAAACTTTTAAAAACTCTTCGACAATGGCGTCAATTCTAATGCAGCAAACTAAACTAAATTCTGAACATTCCTGTCTTTTACTAACCGTTACTATATGAGCGAGATGGGATGAATCAAGAGATGACAAAATCTAATTTAGGCACGTCAAATTAAAATCTCTGAACGTTTTTAGTAGGCACAGTTTTAGGTAGCCACTAAAATTAGAGACGACAAATGAAAATTGTATGAAAATTTTAGGTTGACAAGATTAAATTTGAATTTGACATAATTCCATCCCGCTCATAAAGTAACGGTTAATAAAAGACAGCAATACTCTAAATTTAGTTTAGTTTGCTACATTGGAATTGACGTCAATATCTCTAGGGTTTATTAGTTCGAAAATTAGGTGTGTAACACAGATAGAAGAACCTTTCCTTCTACATATAGACATACATTAATACTTCTATATTATTCAGGTAATTATTTATATGGAGTTTAAAAATTGCAAATGTATACATGTTAGTGCTCGTGAATGTACATGTCTGAAGTTAGTCACAAACCACCGCGCAGGTACAGTTGTATAGAAAAGTGTTATCGAGCTAAAATAATTTAATTTGTTAGGAATATCAACAAGACCGTGAATCACGAAATATCACAAGGGGGAGGGGGGTGTAGTAAGATAACACGTTTATTTATTTTCAGTATTTAAAGATAATATTCTAAAAAAATTAAGATTTTTGTCGGTATTACAAAATTTACGTGATTTTGGGTGGAGGTGGGGGGTTAGTCTTAAACCTCACCAAGGGGGAGGGGAGGGGGGTTAAAAAATGCTTTAAAAAACATCACGTGATTAATGGATGGCCCCTTATTTGCGTACAATTTCATATGTGCACGACAACTACACATGAAACATTTCACACTTTTGTATATTGCATAAGATGTTGAAGTTAAAGACCAAAAACGTCGTCAATTCACGTCGCTAGAGGGCGCTACAGTTTGTTTACTTTTTGCATCGCTCCGTTTTGAATATTTAAATAAAATAGGACAAGTGCAAAATACAAAAATTTTAACTCAAAGTTTAGACGTTGCTTGGTGTAATATCTTGTTAACCGTGTAAAAAATCACCTTAGAAGAATCTTGACTGTGTGAAGTGTAAAACTGTGTGCAGCCTACCATAGTTAGGAAACAAGCACAATTTGGACGGGAGATAGCTAGTGTTGGACTAAGTGCATCACTACCAAGCATATCCAGTGTCTACAAAGTATTGCAGTGAAGTGATTATTCATGTTTACAAATCCAACGAAATACTCAAAACTTGCAAAGTCATTGACAAGTTGATAGTTCTGTTATTTAACTCAGCGCCATCTATTGGATTACTGGGGAACTACGGAGTTAACTACGCTTATTAAGACAGACGCAGTGATTACTCGATCGATATCAAGCGATCGATTATAGAACCTCGTTGCTGTGAATCAGCATAGAGGGCGTTAGTTGTACCTTGCTGTTCTTTACTGTTACGAAACTTTTTATTCGATGGAGTTAGCACTTGAAGCGACATCAATCAAGATGGAATGCTGTAATGATACCTCGGGTTCGCCGAACAATATTCTTCAGTGTTCTGTATGTGATGGGAAATACCACCTCGAGTGCTTGGGTTTGACTTCGAGCCAGTTTTTAGCACTAAAAGAGGAATACAAGGCTGCCTGGAAGTGTCCCTCATGTTGTAACATTACTAAGCGGACCAGGTCGAACATAAACACTCCCGTACGCAGCTACACTGAGCTTCCAGCTGATGACCACACCATGGATATGTCCTGTGATAACTTGGACCACAGTCAGCTTAGTTCGTCCACCAGTTTTGGCGGTAGTAGGACGCTGATCACTGAAAAGTCATCGCGGCCTTCTATCTCTACGGACTTTGAGGCATTCACAATGAACCTACAAGCAACTCTTAGCCAATGGCGGAGTGATATGAACAAGGACATCCTTCAAATACGTGACGATATTAGGTCCACCTTGACTGGCATCCGGAAAGATATGCAAGTGCTACATACAGAGCAAACCCTGATAAAACAACAAGTGTCCACCCTTCGTGATGAAATTATTGAACTGCAAACCAGTTCTCAGAACCAGACAGCAGCGCAGGACACCCTCAAAAAGCGTGTTGATGATTTGAGCTGCAACACATCGTCAGCTGATTTTGAGTCGACAATTTGTGGCCTGGAAACTAAGATTGACGTTCTTGAGCAGCAGGCTTGTAAGCGTGTGTGGCAGGAATGTAATGTCGAGATATGTAACCTGCCTGAAAGGCGTAACGAAGACTTACCTTCCATCATTAAAGCCATAGGGAACGTCCTTAAATCTCCAATCTTGCTTAGTCACATTGTCGCTGTACATAGAGTGCCTCACGCTCATCAACAAAGCACAAGGCCAAAGAATATTATTTTAAAGTTCACGTCTCGCCTACAGAGAGACAATTTACTCAGCGCGTATCGTAAGGCTAAGTCGTTAAAGACTGAGCAAATTGGTATGTCCGGTACTTCCACATCTATTTATGTTAATGAGCACTTGACCCTAAAGAGAAAGCAGTTGTTTCGTAAAACTCGAGAAGTTGCAAACAACCATAAATACGTATGGATCAGAAATGGTACCATACTGGTACGCGAGCGTGATGGTGAAACCGCCTTTGCGATACGTGGAGATGGTGATCTTAATAAAATTAAAAAGAAGACAACTGACTAACTGATTCCTCTTTATCGTCTTTTACGCTTTAACCATGCAGTATTATTTGAGTAGGTTAACGTTTTCATTACTTGAGCTGAATTATCAATATAATTGTATTCTGTTGCACGTTTTAATTTTATCATTTTTCAACTATTTATTAATGAAATTGATTGCTATTCAATGGTATTCTAATATGTACTATTATTTACATTCCTTTATATTTTATTTTTCTAACATCATTATGCTGATATTCGTATGTAAATACGACATTGTATATCCATGTATAAATATGTTAATAACCGGTTTTCTCTTCATACTACGGCTGAGCCCTATGTGCACAATACTTGCTGCCTTATACATATTTATGTTAAGATTTGTGTATAATGGATAATAACAATATAACTATTTATTACCAAAATTGCAGAGGGTTGAGAACCAAATTGCAAACCTTGTATTTGAGTATTCTATCGTTTTCCTACGACATAATCATATTAACTGAAACGTGGTTTATACCTGATATTGCTAGCGAAGAGTTTGTGGATCCCCGATATGTTGTGTACCGCTGTGATCGAGATCGCGACACAACTTGTAAACGTGATGGTGGTGGGGTTCTGGTCGCGGTGTCGCGTGGACTCCGGTCATGTTTGCGGCCAACGTGTATTGAGCATCTTGCGGTTGGTATTCCGAGTAAGGACAATAGCTCTAAAATGCTTGTAGTTAGTGCTGTATACATACCGCCCTGGGGACTACTGATATATATACAACTCACCTTGATACACTGCAGGACATGTTAATTGAATCTTATGTTGAAACCCTATTTATTATAGGTGATTACAATCTACCAGAAATTACATGGAACGTTGGTCAGTCTGTCGGCGCGCATCAGCTCGCTGGTATGTCATACTCTGGAACGTCCCCTGTATGTTCACAATTGGCACAGCTCATGTCAACCCTGAATGCATACCAATTTAATAACATACCTAATGTTAATGGGAAAATCTTAGATTTGTTTATTTCTAACACCACTAGTACTATAAGCTCCCCATTAGACTCACTACTACCTATAGACACACATCATCTTCCATTTGTTGCCACAGCCCCCACAACTATATCCACACAAGCTCTGAAAAGAAAACTGTTAAGTAAATATGACTTTCGTTAAGCTAACTATGACGTGATTAATGAACAACTCAGTGAGGTTGAATTGGTGAACCTGCTAGAGAAACTTCCGTCGCGGGAGGCCGTGCACTGCTTTTATGATGTTCTTGGTGGTATTACTGATCGCAATGTACCACGTGTCAAGTCCCGGACACTTGATTTTCCGGTTTGGTTCTCAGCACCATTAATCAAAATTTTCAAGAGAAAACAACGTCTCTGGGTTAAATGGAAAAAATTCAAAAACATCAAAGACTACAATTATTTTTTGCTACTCAAACTATATTAAATCAGTTGAAGATAAACTTAACACAAACATTAAGTACTTCTGGACATATATAGCCAATCGCAAACATAAATCTGGAATTCCATCCACTATGCAGTATCATAACTTAAAATCAGGTGCCCCAGAAGAGATTTGTGATATGTTCTCAGACTTTTTCCAGTCTGTGTTTGAGCCTAGTTCACCCTCATTGTCCGCCTACACACTGTAATCCCAATGTTAACTTGATCAATAACTTGCATATTGAGGTAGATAAAATACACAAAGATTTAAAATTACTGGATCCATCCAAAGGAGCAGGTCCCGATGGGTACCCACCTTTATTCTTTAAGGCCACCGCTGGCAGTATCTGTACCACTCTACATCATTTACAATAAATGTTTAAGCGAGGGTGAATTCCCGGATGAATGGAAACGGGCTAACATCACGCCTGTACACAAGAATGGCTCAAAACATGACGTGGAGCAATACCGCCCTATCTCAATCTTGTCGACCTTGTCTAAGCTTTTTGAGAGACTCGTACACAATGAAGTCTATCCTATCTTACACAGCGTCATCATCCCTGAGCAACATGGGTTTGTTCAGCGTCGTTCGACTGTTTCAAATTTATTAACATTTTCGAATTATCTCTTTGAAAACATGGACAGCCGATTACAAGTTGACGCGGTTTATACCGATTTTAAAAAAGCGTTTGACAGTGTCGACCATTTAATCCTACTGAATAAGATTGCGTTTAATGGTATACGCGGAAATTTGCTTCGCTGGTTCTCATCCTATATTAAAAATAGAACACAAAGGGTTGTCGTGAATGGTCATCAGTCTGATGCAGTGCATATAACCTCGGGTGTTCCACAAGGCTCAATCTTGGGACCACTATTGTTTATTTTATATATTAATGACATAGACAAGTGTTTTAAGAATACTAAGTTTCTTGTATATGCTGATGACCTAAAAGCTTATAAGTCTATACAAACTGTGGAGGACTGTAGACTGTTTCAACAAGATCTGGACAGGCTCACTGACTACTGTATAGACAATAAACTACACCTTAGCCTCTCCGAGTGCAACTGCATCAATTTCACAAAGAATAAAGTGGTTATTAACTTCAAATACTCATTGCACAACACAGCACTCAGTAATGTATCTATTGTGAAAGACCTTGGTGTGTTGATTGATGATAAGTTGTCCTTAAACCATCATGTAGATAAAATTGTAAATAAAGCATTTAAGATGTATGGCTTTGTAATGAGATCGTCCACTGAATTCAAGCGGGTCTCCACATACCTTTACCTATATAAGACCATTGTACGATCGCAATTAGAATATGCCGTCCCTATCTGGAATCCGTTTTACCAGAAATACATAGACGAGATCGAAAAAGTCCAGCGTAAGTCTCTACGGGACATCATTATAGATGCCATAAAACGTATTTGTCGTACTCTCAACTGCTAGACAAATATGGGCAGGTCAGCCTAGAATCTAGACGTAAGTATCTAGAGGCGTCTGTACTGTATGGTATTATTCGTGGTGATTTTGATTGCATCGATCTCACGCGCAGACTATGTTATGTAGTCCCACGCACCGTTAATATACGTAGTACCCGTGCAGGTACCCTATTTGCTGTCAATACCTGTCGAACTAATTCTGGTTTGCGCTGCTCTGTCCGTCGAATGGTTGAATCTTATAATTGCAATTTTGTTAAAATTGATATTTTTGTGTGCTCAAAATCCAACTTTAAATATAATGTTATGAAAGTTATTATTAACCAATGATGTTATAAGGAATGTAAGTAACCTAGTTTAGATTTTATGATTTTATTATTTATTTGTTTTTAGTGTTAATTATTATTTTTATTCTGTAGCCGAGCAATTAAATCAATTGGAATTTCTATTTTGCATAATGTGATTAATATTTCGTTTATTTAATTAATGATTACTAATTAATTATTATTTTTTTAGCATTTGTTACTAATCTAATGTAATTATTGTATTATGTATAACCTATCTAGTGGCACTCATTATAATATTTTCTTTTGTTAATCTGTGGATAATGTAGTGGGCTGCAATATTGTTAATATTTTGTGTTATCTTCCCTTGTTCCAACACATATTGTAGCTGTTTATTGTCCCTGAATAAATAAAATAAAAATAAAATAAAACCATTTAAAACTCGCTCGTCTTATAATAAAGACAAGAAAACTATTCATCTTGCCAACCTCAAAACTCAAAACAACTCGAGGATAGGAAGGAACATATAGAGGCTGCTCAATCCTCGTGTGCTTGGATTTCCTGTTAGCATTTTGAAAGGCGCTTCAGCCTGTCTCTACGTTAAGTTCACAACCGCCAACAATTATGTACGAAACTTTTTTTACCTTGAAGCGACATAGAACTTACTTGTCACCATCGTCGACCTATACCTTTTTCTCTTTACAAAACTGCTTCGAAGGACAAACTTCAATAAGGAGTTTTCATATCGTAATAAGATACTAATAAAACCTAATGTATGAAAGGTTTACACCAAACCAAATCTTTTAAAGTTATAAATGGTTGCAGAAAAAACAATTGGTCGTGAGCAGGATATGAACCAGCGCCCGTGGGATAAGTACTCCAGGTGCTCTGCCAACTGAGCTGAGCTATCGCGATCTCTTTTAAATTCATTGCAGATCTTTTAAGTTTAGGCTGGTTAACTTAAAACAAATTAATTACAGATATCGACGAATTCCCTAAAGAGCATGTTTGGTCGTGTTCTCAATACTTGACGACGAAAACGTTCGACAGTCTACGCGAGATGTTCACCTCCACCAAGCTCATACAGGACTGGTTCACCGACTGCGCCAAGTAAGTCACCATTCTTCTTCTTTCTTTTTAAAAAACGTTGCCCCTCACTAGGAATTTCTTCCTGTATCGTGGGTGCGTTTACAGTCATAAAATCTCACAAGCACACACATCCAGACCCGGAGCAATTATCTGTAGATCATACAAATATTTGCTTGGTGCAGGAATTGAACCTGCGACACGTGACGCAGCAGCCGGTCTCTCGACCACTGCGCCAAACGCGCCGATTGGTCTTTATTTAGATGTAAAACAGTTCAAGCTTCTAGATTTTTTCTGTAAAGCTGTAGCTCCTTTTAATTTAGTTTTTTGTTTCCGTACGATGTTTATCAGCCCGGTGAAATAAAAAATCATGAGGCAACCAGTATACCTAAGAAACGAAAACATGATGGTGTGTAAGATTTTACATACTTGATCTGGCTAGTGTGAGGCCTACCGGCGGTTTAAACTCTGACACTAGGATGTTCATCAACCATACGATAAGAATAAGAAGAATGAAGTTTTCGGTCGTATATTAATAAGTGAAGCTGGCATAAGTTATAACCACCAGCGTTTGAACCTGCACCACTCGGATCAATACTCCAAGTGGTCTGTCAACTAAGTCATCGGGACACGTGCTCGTTAAACAGATATTTTTTTCTACAGTTTTATACGTCGTAAGGTGACGTCATTGCCTTCAGAGAGACCCGATGACATCATCTTCGGATATCAGCTTATTTTATAGAATTTGATGTTCTTGAGATACATTTTTAACCGACTTCCAAAAAGGAGGAGGTTATCAATTCGGTTGTATTTTTTTTTTTTTTTTTTTTTTTTTTTTTTTTTTATGTTTGTTACCTCAGAACTCCGTCATTTATGAACCGATTTGGAAAATTATTTTTTTATTTGAAAGGATTTACTTTCAGATTGGTCCCATTTAAATTTTATGAAAATTGGTTTAGTAGTTTGGTATTTAAATCAAAATAACTGAAAAATAATACGTCGTCGAAGTAAACGAAATGGTGTATTTTGCTTTCTTGTGACTTTCCGGTGGTGTTTACGGTCTCTAGAATAGTTCTAATGAACTGCCTAACTGTCAGATTGTTGATTTTAGTTCGAAATTTTGTCCCTTATGGCTCTGTATGTCCTAACAATAATAACCTAACTTTATTTTACATGTCAAAAGCAAAAAAAATATGAAAATTTTTAATGACGTAAATACTAAACCACTATAATAGTCGACAATATATCGGGATTATGAAAGAAAATAAATTAAATTGATCCATGAGCGAGCGAAGCGAGCTCGGGAGTTTCGTGTATCTCGACACGGATAGGTTAGGTTCGAAGAGGATGACGGGGGCCCGTGAGCGAGCGTAGCGAGCGAACAGCCCCCGTCATCCTCTTCGTGTTTAGGTTTTTTCTAACCTTACGGACACAAAAATAGGAGCCCCGCTAAGCGGGGCTCCGTCGACCCAGCCACGGAAAGTCAAATCAGAATACAGTAAAGTAAATCAGAGTACGCTTTTTTACTTGAATGGTGACTATCCATTTAATATACCTATACAATAAACAAACCTGTCCCACTGTAGATATGTCATTCTGCATTACGTCTAAAGGTGGGTAGCAGTTTTGTTAAACGTATCGCAATGGCAATCCAGCTGAACGTTGTTCAGCTGTTTTATAAAACAGTACTGTTTTGTAAAGCAGCTAGAGATTTTGTAAAACAGCGGATTCTACAATCCATCTGCGACAGATATATATGGACAGCGCGTTGAGTAGGTCTACCCATATTCACTTCCGATAAATCAGTTATGGTACGCAAGATTCACTAAAAAGTAAGAAATAAAATAATTTTTAACAAAAAAAAGAACCGACTCCAAAAATCTTTCTGTTAAGTATAATTGCACTAAAAAGTTATAAAATAATTGCATTATTTACTTACTACAATTTATATAAAAATATTTTTTAAATTTTAGAGGATTCTGAATAAAGTCAATTTATTAGGACAATAATATACAATTATTATTATTTTTGGAGTCGGTGCCAGTAAAGGATAATAAACGTGTAAGTACATTCATGAAGTAGCGTATTACGTTCGCTTTAGGCAGTTGTTGTGTTCATTTGTAAATAGGTTCAATTAGGTATAATACATTATCGTAAAAATAATGATGGTTAATGTACCTTTAAATATACTTTGCAAATTTTAGGAAACTTCCTCAATATTTTTAAAGTTTGTCTGGCACCGACTCCAAAAATAATAATAATTGTATATTATTGTCCTAATAAATTGACTTTATTCAGATTCCTCTAAAATTTAAAAAATATTTTTATATAAATTGTAGTAAGTAAATAATGCAATTATTTTATAACTTTTTAGTGCAATTATACTTAACAGAAAGATTTTTGGAGTCGGTTCTTTTTTTTGTTAAAAATTATGTCTTTCTCGTTCTCTTTAGGTTAATATCAGCAGTGTGCGGCGAGAGTGTAGAGTGGGTGACACCTTTAGGTTTGCCGGTAGTACAACCTTATTACCGCCGGTGCGGGCCTACTACTGGACATTACCGACCCGCCTTAGACCAGCATCAGTAAGTATAAGCAAATTATTATAGACAAATAAAGCATTTTATACTGCAGGTACTTGACACCGGCAGTATAAAATGCTTTATTTGTCTTGTGCACAGAAAGTACTGCTGAGAGTGACGTTTTGCCTTTTCCCAACCATGTTGGGGTCAGCATGTAGTCAATGACCTCCAGAACCTAGATAATGGGGAACATTTTTCCACCCGTAAGAGTTGTTCTAGATCTTCGTTTGACAACTTGAACCAACAGTTTAACGCAACGAAGGTATTCATAGAACAATCGCGGCAAGAGTATATTAACTCTTTACACAAATAAAAAAAAAAAGAATGTACTCAAGCTTATGCTCATTTACTGGTTATGAAATAAACATTTATTAATTATTTGGTTGTTCCGTGCGGCTATTACTTAGCCACGAGTCTCGAACGTCCTTTCAAAGTTATGTTTTACAGTTTTAATATAACTGTGAATGTCTGAAATTAGGCTTTCCAAACGGCCGCGTAGGTACAGTTGTATAGAAAAGTGATAACGTGCTAAATTATTAAAATTTGTTAGGACAATCAACAAAACCGCGAAACATTTATGGCCTCGACTATTCTCGGCCCCTGAGCGAACAAGATAGATGTATTGACTAATGTATTTAAAAGAGTGTGTCACAGCACGCTGTTACTACGCTCCCATCAGATCGCGCATGCGCCCTGTCTATTTTATCGTAAAATTTCGTACCGCGCAGCGTACTTGCGTACAATTTCAGATATGCCAAGGTCTAATACGACAACTGTACGTTATTTTGTTGCGTGTTTCTAGGCGACCCTGCACAATGAAGCAACGTAACGCTTTTCCTCCGAATTTCATCCACTCCCTGGACTCGTCCCACATGATGCTGACGGGACTGCACTGCGAGGCCAGCGCCGTCACCTTCGTGTCAGTACACGACTGCTTCTGGACACATCCACATACCGTCGACCATATGAACAAGGTATTTATTACTTAATAAATAGCTTCAGGAGACTGCTTTGCTTCCCTCAAGTTGCAACCTCGGAGTTTCTAAGAAGTGTAGTTGGTCACCAATGATTTCCTTATACATAAACACAAAAGGGGGTAAAAAAACATAAAAAAATGTATAATAAAATAACCTTTTTTAATTTAGATATGCCGCGAACAATTCGTTGCTCTCCACTCGCAGCCGATCCTGGAGGACTTATCAGAGTTTCTTTTGAAGCGATACAGTTACGACGAAAGGTAAGTTTTTGATCGGTGAAACCATAAATTCTTGCAATGCTTATATTTATACAATGCTATATTTAAATGTATATATGCTATAATTAAAAAATTAACTGTCAATGATTTAGCCTACGCCATATAAAAGGCAAAACAGAAAATAATCGCTTCATCGTGTTTTCAGTGAGCTTGAGGACAGAAACGTAGGCGCAGCAAACAAGAAACGCGTCAACAAATTACTACGGGAAGTGCCCAGCAAAGGAGATTTTGACTTAAACAGTGTAATAAGATCTGTCTACTTCTTCAGTTAAACCACACAAGTAATCGATCTATAGTCGATATATTATGAAATAGTTGTCGATTTGTTCAAGCTGTTTTGACAGTCGAATGTGGCGGTCTTTTCCGAGATATACGAACATTACTCACATTATTGACCAAATGAATTACGGAATGTATTTTGAGATTCCCTACCTCATAAGGTATAGGTCTTGTCTATAGTTGAAGCGAATATTAATTAATAAAAACTTTAAGTTGCTATGCACAACTCGTAAAGCAGTTTGATTCCTACTTAATATCAGATAAAACGTTTAAGGCGACATTAGAATTTCTTGGGACAAGAAGAATATATTAAGATAGATAAAAATTAAATAAAGAAGATGATGCTTCAAGGAATGGAGTTAATGATACAAATTGCTTCCGGGGACGAACCATAAAAAATCCTGCCATTTCTGTTTTTATGGTCCGAAACCTTTTTATGTAGCGAGAACTGCACGGAGTAGACTGGGGTAAATGGCTAATGGCCTAATGTGGCTTATACTCTATAAGTACGATATTTTTTTAAGAGTGATATCTTGAAGGTGATTCCAAAGTGTTGCCATGAAAAGAATTAGACAGAGACTGAAATTTACGGGATACTTGTATGCATATGATAAGCTTTTTGTAATTTTCTAACGTTATTACTGGCAACACTGCAAAGATTTTGTACATTCTTATATTTCTTCTTCCATCGACTATTGAGACTGGTTTTGTGTTTAGTTCGTTTTATGTCTCAAAGCTTTGAAGAAATTTAGTTACGAATCTAGTTATTGTAAATAAATCCCATCTTGATACTAAGAGTCAATTATGACACATGTTTAAGGACAATTGCCAATAATAAAAAGCCTGCCATTTTTTTAAACTGCCACAAATCAAACATCAGATTGATTACATCTGCTTTGTCAAATCCTTAGCCATAATAATAATACTGCCATTTATTTGATTACTGGGTTGGATTTACGTGCAAACAACTAGAGTAATATTATTTTAGTTTACTCTTGTAGAGTACAAAAAAAAAAACAAATTGCTGTGTTAATTAATTAAACAATTTAGTATTTGATTGAAGTTAAGGACACCAAATGTGCCACCATTCATAAATCATTAGTAGATTGCCAAATATTGGCAAAGATGAAGAATTGCACTTTGTCTTGTTTTATAGTTGCGTAATGTGCAATGAAACAATAAACTGTGATTGTTAGTAGTTGAACAATAAATTAAGTTGAAATGAATAAAATAATGTTTTATTATTAAATCATTTAAGTATAGTATTCATAAATACATTTATTTTTCAGTCGGGTAGCAGTGGCTCAACCTACCTACCTAACCTACCAACATACCTTACTTCAGTTGATTTTATTGCTGTTTCGCTACGCTGAATGCAGTGGATACAGGATATTCTCGCGTTCTTATTAAATGTGACCCACTTACAAATCTTGTATAACGAAACTTGACCTTAAGAATTAAAGACGCAAAATATAAATTATCGTTTATTTGTAGTACAAAAAATCACTTTACACGGTCACGTAACTAATGACAACAATTTTAGACTAGCAACATCACCATCACAGGCCTCACGGACATTGGACGGACACTGTATTTTATGTTATGACCTAAAAATATTTCGATTCAAATAATTTAAGCCTAGCATTTTATTTTTCCGTTTTTATAATATGAACAAGTAAAAATGAATATAAATGATGAGTAAAAATATTTTGGCGAGTGCGCAGTCTACGAAATTACTACCTACATGCCTGCATTTTCTATTAATTACTAATAATATCTCAATAAAATCAAGTGCTCGTGTGGTTGATCTACATTTGTTTCAAATGAATTCCATCTTATCCTAAATCGTCAAAAAGTTATTTAAAATTTCAAACATGTCTTAACACATTCAGAAACTATGCAAGCTACTCCTTAACCAAACCTTATAATATGAAGTAACATGGTTCTAAAATGGGGCAAATTCGTCGTAACACAACTTATCAAAGTGGATTCGTATCATATCGTGTGAAGTTTGAAAAAAAAACCGTAACAAACACAAGTGGCAAAGAGACTGTCTGTCAAAATCATGCACACGAATTTAGTTTTTATGTCTTAAGAGCGTAAGTATGTTTCCTTGTGTAAAGTAGACATTCACAGGAATTTGACAGAGGCGTTGAAGGTCACGGGTGGCCTTGTTGTCTATTGTCTGTGTTTGTGGAACACGTGCACGCTGGTGTGCGGGCGAGCGCTCGGATCGGCGGTACACTCGCTGGAGCCGCTTGTCGTCGTGCGCTGGCTCAAATCCGAAGATCTAGAATGGAATACGTACTCACTTAAACACAGTAAAAAATTTAAGGAGACTACAAGTATGATCACCGCATATAGCCTTTACTACCTACAAGTCTACTAACAAACAGGGGAAGTATTTTCGCATATCAATTTTAAGTTCCAGCACTTCTGTCAGCGCGCAGTAATTCCGTCAATTTTAAGTTCCAGAAAGCTATCATAGCTTACTGGTATCGGTGGACTTTCATGTCATAGGTGGCAAGTTCGAGTCCAAGGCAATAAATTTTCGTAGTGCGTAAGCAAATGATTGCTTAAAACGGCGAAGGATAACATCGTGGGGAAGCCAGCGCACCTAAGAGATGTTCTCGATGGTATTAAAGCAATGTCAGAGGCTCACGGGTAGTTTACAATTTGGCTTGAAGGTGTTATTAACCACACTACGAGGAAGAAGCACTACGATAATGCTATTAATACGAGTTGGTACTCACGAAGGCGTCAATGAGTCGACGTCTAAGTTCTGCAAGCAGAACCACTGAGGGTTGAGGTTTTCATCGTTTTTGGCACAGTCCAAAGTTCCGTTGTACAACAACAGGTCATCCATTAAAACCTGAAGAACAATTTCATAGTAAGTTCCTATCAAGGGTCCTATAATTTCCGTTATCAGACTATTACTGTTTTGGACCACTTCTGGACGTAGAACTGTTCTTAAAGCATTCCTTTTTGGTAATTTTGCCAACTATAGTGTGTTGTTAGTAGTAGACAGAATATCATTAACTTACTCCGAACTCCTTGACGCCTCTCGTTGGGGTTTTCCCGTAGTTCCAGATCTTTATACCATAAACTGATACCGGGACGTCGAAAACAAAATATACCCTGCAAAAAGACAAAAATATTCATTTAAACTAAATTTTTGCGAAATTTTCTGCCGGTTATTTTATTCGCATTGTATTTTTGTTGTTTGCTTCTTTGATTTGATTCGTTACAATAGCAGAGCATCAATCACAGATCTCATATTCATAGGGTCGGTGCAACCATTAGGCTTTAATTTGGCTGTAAACCCCCAATTCAGATCTTAGAAAAGGACTACTTTCTACATATTGTCTCGTTAAAGTTAATAAATTATTTAAAAGAACCCGAAATGTTAATTGGACTGGGACTAACGGTGCTAATACACTAAGTATCGTATCGCGTCACGAACTGCGATACGACGCTACAAGAGCAGCAAGCGCTGGTCTTATGCCTTCATTCTAAGAGCAGCTCTTATACCGCCTGTTCTTGAGCTGATCAATGTGTAAACTTGACCATGTAACATTAGCTACACACCTATTGAGCGTATGCGGCAGTACGGGCGCCAGCCAGGAATGAGCGGCGTCACCCACACGCGAGTTGTGTCCGTCGATCAGTTTGTCGGGCGTGCGAACGTCTTGCGCGCGGGCATCTAACACGTTCACGCTAGCAGGGTGTGCGCAGACATCTGCCGAGAAGCAATAAAAACATAGGCAGATGGAAATGCAACCAGTCTGGCCAAAAGAGGGGTTTCATTGTTTTGGCCAGGCTAATTAGTAGAGCAGTCCTGTCGCGTCCATTCCAATCGGAAAGCTATATTCTCGAGATTTTTCGTAATTTGATAGGTTCATCCGGATAGGGTTAGACAACAGATAATTCTATATCGTTCTGTGAACTGATTGTCGCTCGGCTTATAAAACTATTTCATCGAAAAAACTAAGGACTGACAACATTTTGTCCAAAACAATAAGATCAAAGTGTGTCGATATGATTTATGAAAAAACGTTGACAGTTCTATAGGTAAAATTGTAAGTTTGCAACATACTTGTCTCGGTAAGCGGAATCATGTTCCCGTGTGGGTCGTACAGTTCTACTCCTGTCAGCCCCACGTAGTAGGGATCGCCCCAGGTGGAGAATATGTTCAGCTGCAGCACAAAGCCAGTGGGCGCACCCATGTCTAGATTGGTGCCGTACACTAGGCAGTCCATGCGGAAACTGTCCGTATCTTTCGCATCTTCTAACCTTTATGGAAGAGTATTATGGTTAATATTGCCTACTAAGTACTAAAACATGAGAATATTCGTCCGTTTATGAGACCTGTAGATATATGAAGCAAGGAGTTTGAACGAAAGAAGACTAATTGTTACCTGTCATCAATAGTGAGCAGGTCGATCTGCTGCACGTAGTCGTAGCAGGTGTCTCCGGGCGCTCTCCGCAGCAGCAGTGGTCGGTAGTGCAGTGGCGCGCCGTCCAGTGAAACGCGCGCGTGTTTCGCGCCGATGTACGACAGCTCCATGTTCGCGTTGTAGTTCCATATGCGAATGCCTGAAATAATATGTTAAATATTTGGAATACGGATGTTATAAATCGCTAACCTAACCTAACCTAACCTGATGTAACAGTTGCACAACTGGTGTGAGTCCCGATATTAAGTAAACCTTATTAATTGACGATGGCAGAGATTCAGCAGCTCACGAAGACATATTTCATTTGCACATGTAGAACACTTGACCTTACTCTGTCTCGATTGGTGACTAGGCAGATAGTTTCTTCTTCGATAGGGCTCGTATCAGAAGCTAGAGAATAAGTAAGCTTGACTTACTGGTAATCTCAGTGGGATCCAACAGCTCCATGACAATATGACAAAATTTGGAACCAGTCGCAAAATTGGTGCACCACATGTCTTCGAAGTCCGTCGTGATGTTTCTCCCGCTGAACAGACTCTTGCATTCTATTAGGCTGCTGTGTTCCGGCGCTTGGTCTTCTGTTATGAAGGCCGTGTAGGCATACGCGCGATGGACTTTGATAGGCTCGTTGTAGCAAAGGAGTTCAATGCCTGTTACGTACAGAAGTAAGGTTCATTATTCGTAGAGAAATCAGGGCGTGTGATAAATAAAGTTCGTAGTATGAAAGTGTATTTGATTTAGTTTTAATAATTGCTAAGGGCACTTAAGCTTTCAGGCGTTAAGGTTAAGTAGGTACTGGTATCTTATAACCTGATACAGATAGACCTCTCGAGAAAGGAAACCTATACTTAAAGTAAAATAATTGAAACTAAGTCTCAATCTCACCTGTTAGTCCAATCAAAAGCCTCTGTCCCCAATTAGACATAAGTGTAAGCTTGACTTTCTTAGCCACATACTTCATCTCCTTCTCCTCAATGTCCAGAGCTTCTAACAGCGCCTCAGGGCTCATGTTATGATTACTGTCGTTTGCGGTTGGGGGACGTTTGTCGATTATGTTGGAATAGTCTATCATCGGCTCATTATCCTTGAGTAATGCTTGGAAGTTCTTGTCGTTTTGCATAATAGACTCAAGGATCATTGGGTCCTTAGTGAAGAGAATTGTCTGGAAATATTGAGCCGAGTTATTTCGCACAAGAAACGCACACAAATGGATAGACCTATCTAAATTTCCTGCTGAACGGTTTTATAGTCTTTCGACTATTGTTTGCAGGTACAACATTTACGATGTTTAGTTATAATTTATGTCGATTTCATTTATTTAAAGTTAGGATATTTTACCTACTAGGTACTTAGTTACCCTTTTGAGTAAGTCTTTTAATCTTCTGATTTCCTGACAAATCTTTAAGTAAGAATGAAACGGATAAACAATAATCACAACACATGTTTTCTTCTATTGTATATTATCACCACCTTATATCAGCACCTAATGTTCCAAGAATTGTATCGATTTAAAGAGGTGTACGATATTATTAATAGGCTAGGAGTGTGGGAACTCAGAATGTCATTTATTTCCGCGCCTGTGTATTATGTGGGTGAGTGAGCACCCCACCCATAGCAAGTTAGCGTGGTGATCATGATCAATGTCCATTCCTTTATAATATGAGAAGAGGCTCTTGCCTTGCTGTGGGACATAGTTATGGGCTGATTATGAGTATTTTTGGTTTCATATGTATTTATACACACTGTGCTATTTATACACACTGTGCTATTTATACACACTGTGCTATTTATCTTAGTAGGCAGAAAATGCTTTACCGTGGCCTCCGATATTCTCTTTTCAATTCCTTTGCCGCGTTCATCCAATTATTGAACATGTGACACCATAAGCTAATAGAATTTTGACGAAACACCTTAAATAATATTAACAAACTTACATCGCCAAACGAAGGTAATGGTCCTTTTAGTTCTCCACTAGACCTCGCTATCTCTCCGTGGAATATGATTTGGTCATCCATTTTTATTTGCACCCATCGGACGCCTCGTGCGGAATATATGCGTGACTTATTGTAATTCTGCAAAAAATTTAAGTCGTAGCAGTTTCCTGATCTTCATAGTACGTAAACGGGAAACCTGCGTTTTAGTTTTTGTCTACTTACCCATATCCTCATCAGAGCCAGCCTGACGCTTCTTGCCAGTAACACGGAGAGTGCTATAGGGTTGCCTCGCGGCGCCGGCACGGTCCACGCGTGGCGTTCGTCGCGAGTACGAACTACGCCGTCTATTAAATTCTCTGCGCGACCATGTTTGGATTGATCGCCTGTGTCTGAG
Source organism: Xylocampa areola (assembly GCA_935421205.1). Lineage (NCBI taxonomy): Eukaryota > Metazoa > Arthropoda > Insecta > Lepidoptera > Noctuidae > Xylocampa > Xylocampa areola. The sequence goes on from OW285215.1 coordinate 13,595,318, forward strand.
TCGGTCCATACCTAAATAGAGAAAAATTTACGTTATCTCCTTTTTTTCCTACTTCGGCCTCAGCCTAACTCGAGCGTAGGTTCTCGTTTTAAGCGTTTCTGGGTATCCCCGTTCTCAATCATATGTGACACCAGTGTAACGCTAACGCCGAATTATCTTATCAATTCAACATCTATTGATACAAACTTCCTGGGTGCACTAAAAAATAAAATTATCTATTCCAGGCTGGGTTCTGTATTGGGTTTTTAATTCTTTAAGCAGAAAAGAGTACAAAGGCGGTTACATTATCTATCTCTGTCTGGCTTTGAACTTTGAGTCTTACAAGACATGACTTATCCAACATACCTTTTCAACAATAACAGCATTGCCATTAGCATCAAACAGTTCAAGCCCATTTAACCCCACCAAATACTTATCTCCCCAATTGGAATATATCTTCAGTTCTAATAGTCGTCCTTCGGGCAATTCGGGAATAATGAACTCGTTTTTGACTTTTTCTTTCTGTCCGTACTTTGTTGGAACCGAACTCAGTGATGCTGGTTTCTTCGCCGGATTTTTAGTACCAGCTCTCTTAATCGAATTATTTTGTTGTAGATTAAGAGAGCCTTCTTTTAAAATAAGCTTCTTACGATTTTTTGGCTCTTGAAGTCCTAAAACAGAAACTTTATTATTTGTAGTTTCCTCGCATATTGATTAGGTATTTAGACAAACAAGTAAAATAATTTTCTACTTACTTGGACCTAAAATTACGTCTTGAAAGTCATCATCTTCCACGTTATTCGCACGTCTGTGCCGAGGTGTGACGTAGTGCGGCAGTAAGTCTGATAGGAAGTCGTTTGAGGTTGCGTTTGACGAGTCTCCCCAATCTAGTTTACCCCTAACGTATCGCCGCCCGTTTTGATTGTATGCTAGAATAAACATATATTAAAGAGTATTGATTATAGACATGTTTTACAGAGCCTTTTTAAACATAGTCAGGCTAACGACCCCGTTTCTTTAGCGGATTTGCCTTCGCATGACTTAACCCGTCATGTTAAACAAGCTACTCTACCTATCAGCTTGTACAAAGCGATGATCATCCTGGAAAACCAGTCGTGGCCTCGTGGGTCTGCCAGATATTGGGTCCAATTTAGACGATTAATGTCGGTAAGGAAAAAGATTTTATTTTTATCCTCAAAACCAAATAATGATTTACCTTTCGGTTGACGCAAGGTACCAGCAGAGTGCGCAACCTGTCCCATTTGGGGTTTCATTAAAATATCCATTGTCGTATCCAATGATGTCCTGCGCGTTAATCTAGGAAGTAAACAAATACGTCCGTAAATGTTGCACTAACAGAATTAGTACTTATTAACTTTGAAGTTCAATAATTATTTTTTATGTCGTATGTATAAATATTATGCTTACCTGCGCACTTCCACTTTAGAATTTTCAAAATTATATTTTGTATCTTCTCTAATTGGGGACGAATCACTATTAGTGTTTCGTATATGCGTCTCTTTCATCTCCCTGAAAAAACACCAACTGTTTAACATTGGCATTGTTCCTCCCAGTATTGACTTGGCCCAGCCTTGACACGGAAGTTATAAAGTGCATTGTACTAAGAATTTCCATACTGACGTCTTACCATTATTGGGTGAGGTGTACTTCATTAGTCATTCTATAATCTAATAGAAAATAATCATACTCACTTGGTAAGGTTTTCGAGCCAGTATGGCAGGTCCCTGTCGTTATTTGTATAATCGAGCCCATTTTGTTGATGTGCCATCCTTGAGCCATGAGATTAATGTTATCTTTGAAGAGAATATAAAAATCTATTGAATTTAAAACTCATTATTTCAGCCACTTAAGTCGGTAAGTGGTATCGAAATAATTTTTAATAGCCAGATCTACGTGAACAAAAAAATATTAATTAATTAGAACGCTTTTTATAACTATTATTGATAATTAAATCTTCAGTCACACTTGCCTCTTTTGAAACATATTTTTGCCGCTGTTTGTTTGACCTTGGTTGCTATAGTTACGATTTTTTTGATTCCCATTGTATTGTTTCGTTTCAGCTATGGTTTCAATCACAAAATATTCTCGCTTCTCAGTGTCATCGAATAATATATCAATAATATTTTTTGTAAACCAAACGAAACTAAAAATATATACTTTTATCCTAGTTTCTTCACCAATCCAATCCTTAAAATTTACCTACCCGAAAAACAGTTTAAAGAAATCAAGAATTTCTATACGACTACTTTTAAGTCATTGTCAAAACTAACAAGTTGACAACATAATGACAATGTGTCTGTAGCGGTGGCAAATAACCTAAAAACGAATTCTATTTTTATCAACTTCTAAGTGAAATACAACGAAAGGGATATATTATTTTATCCTATATTTATAGCTACATCTCAAAATACATTTATTTGGCAAGATGGCTGATCAAGATCAAAAAAAGTTGGAAGAACGGACAGTCCAGGCTGAGAGGGAAGCAAAAGTGATTGAAGAAGAACTGGATAAGATCTCTAATGGAGATCTCAGTTATATCGGTGATCCACGGCTAGATAAACTTCTAACAGAAAACGAGAAGCTTAAACATCGCCTGGTTATTTTAGAAAATGCTATTAAAGCCGAATGTTCCGGGTCTAAGTCAACAGCTGTTAAAAAGGAGGCTAAGAAACGTCCCACCTTGATCACTGACGTAAACTCGGTTGAGGGCAACGTATGTGTAGTAGATGAACTGAAAAATATATTTGAAGTTGCCATTGCATCTGCATATCCTGACTTAGAAGATCCACCAGTTGTAATCACCTTGTCTGGCAATAATCCCAAATTCGGGGACTATCAATGCAACTCGGCTATGGCAATCTCACAACTATTAAAAGCTAAAAATGTAAAGACCAATCCTAGAGAAGTGGCCAACAACATCCTAAACAAAACTCCTACTTCACCTTTCATAGAGAGGATTGAAGTTGCTGGAGCTGGGTTCCTAAACATTTATATTAACAAAATGATGGCTGAACATATTTTGAACTGTATATTAAGGTTTGGAGTAAAACCACCTCCAGTGAAAAAAGAACGAGTCATTGTGGATTTTTCTTCACCAAACATTGCCAAGGAGATGCATGTTGGACATCTAAGGTCCACTATCATTGGGGACAGCATTTCTCGTGTATTAGAATACTTGGGCAATGATGTATTGAGGTTGAATCACTTAGGAGATTGGGGCACCCAATTTGGTATGCTAATTGCACATTTGCAGGATCAATTCCCCAATTATAAGACACATTCTCCACCAATCTCAGATCTTCAAGCATTCTATAAAGAATCTAAAAAAAGGTTTGATGAAGATGAAGAGTTCAAGAAACGAGCATATGCATGTGTGGTCCAGCTGCAGTCTCATCAGCCTGACTACATAGCTGCCTGGAAATTGATCTGTGATGTATCTCGACAGGAGTTCCAGAAGATATATGATCGCCTTAATGTTAACATCATTGACAGAGGAGAATCCTTCTACCAGGACAGAATGGATGCTGTAGTTAAACAGCTTCGAGATGGAGGCTATTTGGAAGAGGATGAAGGCAGGTGGATCATGTGGGGCAATCCTGAGAAACAAGATGGCATACCCCTAACAATTGTCAAGTCTGATGGAGGGTACACCTATGATACATCTGATATGGCAGCTATCAAACAGAGGGTAGAGGAAGAAAAGGCTAACAGGTTTGTGTATGTCACTGATGCAGGCCAAGCTACACATTTTTTGACCATAGATGCTTGTGCCCGTAGAGCTGGTATACTGAAGAATTCGCAGAGGATGGAACATATTGGCTTTGGTGTTGTTTTGGGAGAGGACAAGAAGAAATTTAAGACAAGGTCAGGTGATACCATAAAACTTATTGAATTGCTTGATGAAGGGCTAAAGAGGGCTTTGGATAAATTAGTTGAGAAGGGAAGAGACAAAGTCTTGACTCCTGAAGAGTTGAAACAAGCCCAAGAAGCAGTTGCATATGGATGTATTAAGTATGCTGATCTCTCGCATAACAGGGTAAATGACTATGTATTCTCTTTTGACAAAATGTTAGACGATAAAGGTAACACTGCTGTCTACTTACTCTATGCTTTGACTCGTATCAGGTCAATAGCAAGGACAGCACAGATCTCAGAGGACAAACTATTAGCAGAGGTTGAAAAAACTGGCTTCAAGTTTGGCCATGAAGCCGAGTGGAAACTTGGAAAAGTACTGCTAAGATTCCCAGAAATTATTCTGAAAGTATCCAATGATCTCTACCTGCACAGCTTATGCGAATATTTATATGAAATATCATCAGCATTCACAGAATTCTATGACAAATGTTATTGTGTTGAGAAAGACAAAGAAGGAAAAATTGTAAAGATTATCTATGAAAGATTAATGCTCTGTGAAGCCACTGCCAGAATCATGGAAAAATGCTTAGATATTCTAGGAATCAAAACAGTATCGAAAATGTAATAAGTAGGTATTTACTAGTTTTAGGAATACTTATCACAGTTTTAATTTTAACCAGTAATTATTTATAAAATCCCTAAAGGTTTTTTTACATTAAATAATAAGATGAAACCGTGTTTGTAAAATTTTTATTTATTGAGTTCCCAAAAACCTCTACAAAACTATACCAGGGTCCAATATCAAAGGTAACATTCATGTTCGTAACACTATTTTTATCTGTTAAGAAAAATTATATAGTCACTGGGTTTTACATATAAGGCAGGTAGTATATTGGACATATAGGCGGCTAAGTCATTCATCAACCGAAAAAGTATTGTGAAGGTGGCAACAGGAATATCGACGACGACGATAAAATCTAGCAAATCTGTAGACACCTTTAATTAGCCCTCCGATGTACTTGGCGAGCAAGCCTGTCCACTGATTACGGCATTGTCCAGTGTATTACCTGCCTTATGTTATCTGATGCTTGTATTATCTTACCATCTACAACAGTACACATTACATCACATTAAACATCGTACAGACAACAAGATATTACTTTTGCAGAAGCGTCCTTCGGCACAATATGTAGTTCTTGACGCTCTATATGATCCACATTCGTGGTCACCTCATACAAATATTTAAGGACTTCTATGTCAAGAATGCATAGTTTCCACTGTTCTTATTTAGAGAACTCGGAAATCATTAGTTTAATAGTAAGATTGAAACGAAGGACGCTCCTGCAAAAGTTATTAAAACAAAATGATTATTTCTACTAATAATACATCAAAATGTACAAGTAGTTCTTTTTATATTGACGTCACAATTCCTGAATATAATAATAATATGGGCACAATTTTCTAACAGTGGAAGATTATAAGTAAAAGGACAATAGTAAAAAAAATTGCATGTTCTATTATTATATGTATTTTGTCCTTAAAAAAAACTGCAGATTTATGTCAGTTGGGGTGGTTTCAACGTAACGGGGTTTTGAAAGAGGAGTTTGCGACTCAAGGTGGTTGAAAAATAAAAAAGATAAACCAAAGGAAGACGGTCTGAAAGTTTAATTACTTTCAAAAGACAGTATGGAATAAGTTAGGAATGTTATTTGATTAAGAAGACCTACCAATGGCATCTCTGGAAGACTTGAGACACGCAATTGCTCTAGCAATATCAACGTTTACATTAATTTAAATCGTAATATGAGAATAAATATAGCATGCGCTTGGCTAGGTACAATCAAAGCGACGAGTAAGTATATTGAATATTGGTACTGTCGATGTCGCTTCCACAAGTTCAGATATAATATATGACTACAGAAAATTGTCTCCATCGTACGTATTTTAATAATAGGACCCTAATAATATCCGAAAGATTACAGTTAAAACACGATCTGACGCTACCCTTCCCTACTTACAAATACTTTGCACTTTAGAGGAATTTCATCTATTATGGTAACTAGGTATCGTTATTTCTACCTGATACCGTTTCGTAATCTAAAAGAAAAATACCATTTCCCTAATTATAAAATAAATTTGATTTTATTTCAGCTACTCGTAGTGAGATAATTACGTTATATAATGAATTTATAATTTTAGTTTTTGCGCATTTTTGTAATATTTGATTATTACCCTGTGATAACCTTGGCTAACCGGTTTGCATGATTCTACTCTTAACCAATTCATTATAACATATCGTCATAAGCCGTGTGTCTACTTCGCTTTTAGCCTAAATGGTAAACCATTAAAGTTAAGACTGAGTTGGATTTGATCTTTGAAAGACGCGACTGTATGTACGCTGCATAATATTAATTTAATGTTACTACATTTAATGTTAGCAGTAAATACAATGACTAGAATTATTATAAAATCAAAATATAGCACTTAATTCATGTGACATTAAAAACTTCGATTAGATATATAAATAAAACATAATTGCAAATTAACGCATTTTAACATATATGAATACTATCGCTTTTGCAAGAGTATTTTGTTGTTTAATTAGGTTAAAGGTCTGAAGTATACCTATCTTTCGATTCCCTCTGTCCATTGTGTGCACGCAACTGTCTTAGGATGGACGTGTGCTGTCGTCCTAGTTTTCAAACGACTCGATTGTTCTGCTATCGTAACGCGAGCACAGTGAACAATGCCCGGCGGGTGCCATCGTGATAACTACACACCTCACTATTCAATAACGCTTGAAACTTTATTACCGCCCTCAACGGCGTATCCGCTATAAGATAGACCCTCTAGTGAAACGATTGGAAGTCTGGCAAAATATTACCTAGTCACACGAACGATTGAGCAATCCTTAAAAAATCTAAATTGGGACATATAAATAAATAATTTAAAATTAAATAAATATTTTTGGAGACATTAAAAAAATTTAAAATCCTATTTCATAGACACGAGATGGTATATACATTCAACTAGCTACTCTATAACGTACTAATACTAAGGAAAAAGTCACATTGAGGTGTATAAAAGACTTCGCTGAAAAAACTGGATTTCATATAAGTATAATAAGTTAATAGGTATAAATGTTTCTAAAAACCCTCAATACGATTTTTTTAAATAGTTAATCTAAAAGGGGTTGGATTGGTCTCGAGATTCTGAGATACGACTACAAACACTACAACAATAGTACAATAATTCCAACAATATTTTACAAAATATACACACATTTTACTATCATCATTTGTAGTAAGTTTGGCCGAACGTGGTGCATGCTGCTAATTGTTTTAAATCTAATAAATACTCGCATCTACATTAATCACGTTAGGAAATCTATTAATGAGTGAACGCACCATACTGAACACAAACGAGATACCTGTATATATTAGTTAGACGCTGTAAGGCTACGTTCACATGGTAAGCGGTTGACGCGCGATTCCGTCTGTACAGACTACGTCAGGCGAATATTTTTACAGAGATAAGGGAGACTCGCGAAACGCACTTGTTATCTGAGGCCCTAGTCTAAGTTGAGTATTTAGTTTATGTCATTAATTACATATATACTTCACACGAGGGCCTCTGAACTTAGCCTTAAGGAAGACTTCACACAATCAGTGATTTCACAGCAAATCTATCAATCGATTGATGTAATTCAGCCTCGCTCAGTCTAGAAACTGCGAAGGCAGTTCTAATTTAAATTGATGAACTGCTCTTTTCAAACATAAAGTGCTTTATATTTCTAAGAAAATTCTGTATTTATCGCTTTCGTGGTAGGACAACAGCCGGTAACTCCGCACAAACATTACTCTATAAATAAAATACAAGAATGGCATGGAGGCGTTGTGAACCGATTGAAGTTTTCAGGAGTTTGTACCGAGTTGTGCGGCCTTCTCCGTCCTCTAGTATATAACTTTTACGGGCCGTCCATTACGGAACTCAGAATGTGGGCGTACGGTAACGCGATAAACTTCCTTCGCAATTTCCTGGTCAAATTATCGATAAATTTGTCGATTTACTGACGTGTAAGAGCCCACCACTACGTAAAGGCAAATGCTAACAAACATGACTGCGTATTTTATGAAACTGATAATTTTAAATTAGGAACTTAACGGCCTATGTCTGTGTGGAACTCTTAGGACTGTATGAATACAATGCTACTCAACACCTGAGATGCTCCCGAAATGAAAGTCATAGTCAAGTTTGCAACTTAAGTGTACACAAGATTGGTCTCAAACTTGACAGTGGCTTGTAAATACAAGCCTTGTAACATACTCAGTATAGATACTAGTTTATGTAACCTTGATATGACAATATTGATTGCAGTATGGCGCGTGGATAGGCCGGAAGCTCTCGTAACTGTATACGATGGGGCATTACGTCCACAAGCCGAGAGCTCGAGCACTCTTATACAAGGATGATATCTACTTGCATGCGAAATAACTTCGCCGAGGTAACGTCTCGCCGGACCCTATGCAAATATGCTATCGGTTCCCGTGAAGTATTTACAAAAACGTGAAATAGAGGGTATGAATTTTGTTCAATAAAATTTTATCAACAGACGGGTTGAATATTTGAATCACTTGTTAACCCAGGGAAGTCTAAACTCACGATGACCAAACTTTCATTTGCATGACCTCGATTAATATGCTCACCCTACCGAAAAATCACATCCATCAGTTATTATTTGTCGCTTATGGCAGGCTAGGCGACAAACACATGGTATACATTTACGATCGGTTCCGGCTAACAGCATAGAACATTCTAGTCTATTTTAGTCTATTCCAAATCACTACATAAAAGATTCACACACACATTATGAAGTTAGTGACCTAACAAAGCCGCAGTCATCGCAGCTGCAACAGCGACAATCGTCGGACCATCTCGGACGATTGTCGGCTGAATTATTTAATCTACGGCCTTGTTGTTGAGTTAGGATACAAAAATAGCTTTAGAGAGCTCTAATAATGGAGATTCAATAGGTTAAACGGGCAGTCTTCAGTGAGATTTAAGTTCTGGGAAGAGATGGCGTAGGATGGCCAGGTAGTGAACTGTGGCAGCGAGCGCGACGAATATGTGCCATATGGCGTGAGCGAAGGGGATGCGGCCATCAGACTTGAAGAAGAACACGCCCATCAGGTACAGAATGCCACCCAGCTTCAGGTCGTACATCGCCGGGAACTGGTGCTGAAAAGGAAAAGCTTCATGTTAACATGCAACAAATATAATTCAATACGAAACTAGTATTTATGTTAGCTTGGCTGTTGGATACGTTAAGCTAAATCCTGGCTTTCGCTAACTTACTGAGACAACATATTATCATAGTTTTATCATGCGAATAAGGCTTCTACATTTCATGCACTAACCCTAAACAAACTAACTAAATAACAAAAGCGAGGACAGTAAACATTTACAACCGAACTTGAAATATGTTAGAAAAAATCCAAATATTTTTTATAAATGCGAAAGTAATTCTGCCTTTTTTTACGTTTTTACGCCCATACCGCTGAACCAATTCTGATGAATTTTCGTATAGAGAAAGATTGAACTTTAGAAAAGGAAATGGGCTCCCTTTTGCTGAACACTCTTAGTCGTAGGCACCATTTGTTAGTAGAACATAGTTAAACCAAAAGAAAAGAAAAAACGTACAAAGCAAAAACCTTAAAACCGTCCCAATATTGACATTACATAATGCAAAGCAAAAGAACAAGAGAAACAAAAATTTACATAGATCAAAATATTGGCAACGATTAGTGTGTTGAATTAAGAACGTTACATTAACGAATACACGTGGTTTTTGTTTGTGCCAACGCTTGGTGACGGTATCAAGACTTCTCTAGGTACACCTAATGAAAGAAATCGAGCGTGAAGTTTATTTAAAACATTTATAAATAACGATGGTGCGATGGTGGCGGATTTTATATGGGATAGCTATCTTCAGCAAGGTCGACGGGACATGTGCCCCAGACCAAACAAAAAAAACACTGTGGTTAATTTTTTAATGTCGTCGTGAAAATGGAGAACGCGAATTAAAAACCTATTAAAAAAAACTGTGCGTGTGTGACATTTCGTCTGATTCTGAATGTTTATTTATTTAATTACACTTTAAAATTTAACATATCTCCTGCCAAACTGCATAACGTTTTATACTTGTGCTTTGTACATAGAAGGATCGTATAGAATATAAATCCCAGTATAAGTCCGTGTATGAAGAGCAATTATCAATTTCACGGAGAATATATTATAGCACTATTTACTAGTCCCCAAAAGTCATCCATCACTGCATGCATTAAATATTACGACCTCGGAAAAGTACACACAAGCGCTAAACCCCATATGAAAGTTTATCAATTCATTTATAATTATTCCGTGTGTGTTCCTTTGGTGGCCTTTAAACAAAGAAAATAAATAGCAATACTAATAATTATTATCGATTCCCCCTGTATTTTAAGACTACTGAACAGAAATAGTAATCTATAAATAACGCTAAAGAGTAGAGGCAATATAAACAAACGAACTATAACGCGAGTGCACTATCAATTACGTATAAACGCATCAATAACTAATTAGGTCCCTGAAAACGTAGTTGTATTGGGAAATGACTTAGATTCTCGTTGAGTTTCCGAGCATAATAAAAGTTAACTAAGTATTTCGTGTTACTTTTACCTGGGTATCTAAATAGTGATGATCAACCAGAAATTAAAGCACTCTCAACTTATAAAGTGAATTTTGAATTACTGGTAAAAATAAAGAGATTCTTAATAATTCTGATTCGATGAAATCAAAATTGTTTGTCGCGTAAACTATAATTTATAAAAGTAGTGATTTATTTACAAAAGTTACGTTTTTGCTTTGTTGCATAGAATGTTATAGACAACCGCATCACTCATGTTGAACGATAAGAACATATTATTATTGAACGGGTAACATTGTAGAGTTCAAGTCTCCCATGGGAATGCGCCTGGTTAACTACATTTCAATCTCCCGTTACACGACGTTCGAAATGTAATTTATGTAAAGCGAATAGAGGGTGGGTCCCTAGACATGACAGTATGATATCATGCAAAATAACTACACAACAGACAGTATGGAAATTAAATGAAAATGTTAAAAGTAGATCGGAATTTCATTTTATATCATGCTACGGGGCGTGCTACAGTATCTATCACTATTCTATACATGAAGTGGTGATTAGAGAAAATAACAAATATGAGAGGAAATTGTTTGTCCTGGAATGGACACGTGATGAGAAGAGACGAATCTCATGTAACTAAGAGAGTAATGAAAATGAATGTTGATGGATGAGGGGGAGAAGTAAACCAAAGAAAAGATGGATGGATTGTGGGACCGACTGCATGAAAAGAGAGTGAACGATATAGTGACGGCTGACCGGGAAGAATGGAAGAGAAAAACATATTACGCCGACGCCAAATAACTTGGGATCAGAGCAGAAAGTTGATGATGGCCTATAGTTAGATATAGACGCTACTATATACGTATACACGCTCAGACTATGCAAAAGTAGATGGACAGCTCTCTGAAAAGTTGATACCATTATCATTTTTGAAAAGTATTATTATAAAAGGATTTTACCACGCCTACCTACTCATTTATTATTTCAAAAGAGCTTTTGTACCTACAATACAAAGGCTCTCCGGAAATAATAAATGAGTGACGTGTTGACAGCAGTTTTGAGCTGCAGCTATAATACTAAAATTTATGACCTACATAGCTTGAGAGGCTACCGATGTTCGTTTGTTTATAAAATAAAGCTTTAAGCTTATCTATCCATCGTTATGATAAAAAACAAAAATCCTACTGCACCGAAAAGAGACAACGTCGCATCAGTTTTTTGAAACAAAATATTTTGTGCCCCCTCCCTCTTTTTTTATCTGTAGACGCCATATTTAAATATTGCCTATGTTACTCCTACAACTGAGTCGAATCTAATGACCTCTTATGTTAAAATCCATTATGTCGTTTAGGCTGCAGAACGTGCCTAAGAAATAAACATAGGTACATACATACACTCGAAAATCATAACGCTCCTTCTGTGGCAGTCGGGGAGAAATAGTCTCGTGAAAAAATATATCGTAACCTTCATAGTAGTAGAACGTCGTATGGTACAAAATATGGCCTTGACAGTGAGCCCAGTAGGAAGACGGAGAGGTTCAATTAATGCAATGACTCGCTCAGTAACATGATAAACACTACAAGATCAAGATTATCGTACTGATAATAATTAATCCTCAATTGATCCTGTTAATTTCTGACTTTGTTGACAAGCGTTCTTTAATTGTATGATGAAAGGGGCTCTTGCCCTTTACAGAACTTTTATTATTCATTAAATTATAAATAGGCTTACGGAAATCGACACCGGCACGCAATTTTGTAATCAATGTTTATTTAACGCACCTATAGGCACCAGTCCCATTATAGGCGAATTGTTTGTTTTGTTTACGAGAACAGAATCCGTATATTCTATTTAACAATATAAAGATTTGTAAAACGTTTTCATTGCGTGTCAAAGACGAACGGAAGGAGGTATTTAATTATAAAAATAAATGCAAAGAGCTCTTGTTACGTCGTAAGTTACGCAGCACTCATATTAAGCGCACAATATACTGCAATATGAATATAAGTTTTATTAGAATAAAATCGCGCGGAATTAATTAGTCTACGATATTAAACTGCGTATGCCGTGCTAAATCTTAAAATAATATAAGGTGACTTATATAATAATAATATGCGACCGATAGAATTTTTGGTCACGCCGGCCTCCACGGAGATTAGCCAAATACGCGCAAGAGATATTATAGAGTGTATGCGCAAACACAGCTGCACTCATAATAATATGTATAATCTATGGCTGCACTCCCATTTCCTTCATTTGCATAGTCCGATGGGGCTGCATCCGACACGACCGAACAGAGATCCGGACCTAAGGCTTTACTTTCTTTGCTTAAACACTGTCATACCGCGAACTTCCTAACTCCGGCTGCTACTGAAAATTCCCTAACAGAAAAACTCTATAACACTGCCCGACCCGGGAATCGTACCCAGGACCTCACGCTCAGCAGCCGTGCTTGCGGCAAGTTGTGAGGCAAATAAACTATTTAATTTTATTTATAAGTTGATTAATGGTTAATTATATACCACAATTAACCACCGTATATCGGAGAGTAAGTTAAACCGTTGGTCCCAATGATAGCCTAGTGGTATTACCACTGGACAAACAAGTCAAAGGTCGCAGGTTCAAATCAAAGGCTCACAGACTTTTCAAATCATGTGCGTATAATAAATAAATAAATAATTGTTTAAAATGCTTCGAAAAACATTGTGAAGAATGAGTTCCTCACACCCGAGATATGTTCCCAATGTTGTAGATATAAAGCCATGTCAAAGGCTTACGTGTTGGTACTTGGTTTAAAGTATGATCTAGGTTGTTCATCAACCATACGATAAACAGAATAATTAATACATTTAATACTTAATTAAGACAGTCATTACCTACCGGTAGTCACGACAGACAGCAGGTAGACAAAAATACTAATTGTAGGATGACTTCCTTAGTCTTGTGTGCCTCCTGCCTATCTTGATAGAATCATGTTGGTATCTACTCTCTTAATTGACAGTGGCGGTATTATCCGGTCAAATATTTAGTGATAATCGTAGAGTTCTTAGAGTTCATTACACTTTTTAACTGCTCTGAGTTATTACTTGCAGTTGCATTGCAGGCTATCATACTTTTTAAGGTAAGTCAAGGCAAGCCGCATTGAAATTATGTTGAGTTATAAAACGGTACGAACTTAAGTAATTTGAACTAGCTAATTATGAAACCGTTGCAATTAACTACTTTTACGTAGTGCACTTCGCTCCACTAACGCCTGCAGAAAATGTTGGCACTACAAAGATTTAGTTTCAACGGTAAAGACACTAGAGCCGCGTCCGTCAATAGAACTCCTTTCGTAGCGGCAACTCAATTTTTTTTTAGATAATTTGTAAATTCCTTCATAAATGCCACATGTATATTAAAAGCATTCAAACAGCCTCATTGGTCTAGCTAGTGGACGTCAAGCGATCAAGCACAGATGAGCGTGAAGTCATCTATTCTATTGACGGGTCGAATCAAATAAAATGGAACCAAATGTGCGGAGAAGAGGGGTGTATTGGTATTTTTCGATGAAGGGCATATGGAAAGTTTAAGTATGAATAGATGACTTTAAGAGTAAAGGAAGAGTACATCATATATCTAGAAAGTGACCACCGATATGATGGCTGAGAGAGTTCTATGGAAGAATAATTCATGTTACGGCGTCCACAAATAAAGTGGGATAAGGGCAGGGTGAAGATGATGTTAATACTTTCTCAGTAGCAGCTCGGAGTTTCGAATACCCGGCAGGGAGCGATAGGTTCACTGATGCAAATAATCATAATTAATTTATGAAAGGTACATTCTGAGAGGACATTTTGACTATCTGCTCTGAGCCGCCATTTTAAAAGCTATCTTGAACGAGCCTTGAACTGCGTTGATGTTATTGACGCGTACACATAATATGTAGGTATTGTCAAGTAATAGCTATGTACCATCAAGGTTATGTTCAACGCCTCTAATACCAGTTTATGCAAATAAAAAAACCGTCTTTACATATTTCCACGTTATTTTATTGTAGTCGAAACGTAAGAAAATCTCAATTGAAATATTACGATAACGTTTCATTAATTAAATTCTGATAAGACTTAATTAATACGTTTATAATTGGAACATTAAATTCTTTACATTGTTCGCATAATAATTGGGTACTGTTTGAATTAAACTGCTCTAATTGAATTAAGCGCCAGCACGGAGACATGTCATTCTTCAAATGCTTTTACTGTTTAATTAATAGGAATACTATGTGTGACAATGTTCTATAAATTTATTCATATAGTATAAGTAAAGAAGCAGATGTTTAACTCATTCAAATTTTTGCTGAATGCTATGGTACGTGGTTAGTTACAGGTCTATACAACTGTGTCCTGGTTCTATTGTAAGTAGATCTGGACCAGTCGGTTAAGAATCCTTAGAGAACAGAGACCCGAGGGTTATATTATATGGATGCTTCTAATCTCTACATAGTATAAAACGTCCCTGCCGTGTCTAACTGGGCATGATTTCCTCCGTCATTTTTACACAGTTTCTCTTCTGTTTTTCACTATTGAACAGAGAATGTCAAGAGGAAGATTTTAGTAAGTAATATTTTGAGTTGGTTTGTGAATAACTTTAACGAAGTAGTCAAAGAAGCATTCGTCTATCTACAAAGATTCATCTAGTGCAGTGTTGTTACAATAATTGCGTATTGAAAATATAATACATTGTTTAACTGTATATTTTGTACTTGCATTTTAGGAGTGTAAGGCATAAGAAAGAGGTGATATTTGTCTCTATTTTTTTCAAAGTTTTAAATGTGTTAATAAGACCATATATTATTTGTGCAGAAAAAGCAGTAAAATGTAGAAGCAGCATTTCACTTCTCCGATGTTGAACAAACTTATTTCAGGGTTTAATATTGCACTAGAACAACAGCTGACAGATTACGATCCTGGCCTACTTGCACGAAGAGCCAGCGATTTCTCTAAGCTGACATTTACAACGGATGCAGATACACAATCAATGATCTCATTTAGGTTTAGCTCAGCTGATAATATAAACAAAAGACGTATTTATAATTTGAACATAGACCAAGGATCATACTTATTTATAGCTAGATGTGATTGAACCATAAGCTTTACGTAAAAAGCGCAAGTTTTGTCTCCCAGACTCTCTGAACGTGTTTGTCGAATAAGTTAGTTTCCGGAGCGGATATTCGACGATCGATAAGCAAAACGGCCGTGGATTTCACAGTCGAAGATTACGAAAAGGAATTGGCAATTATATATTTATTATAGCAGTTGATGACTACCCGTCCCTCCAAACAATGTGTGTACAATTTAAAATCAGTTTGACATTTCCGACAAAAAAGGCAAACACTCTCTATTTTAATAAAAGCAGGAATTGTTATTGTATGCAAATAATATCGCACATTAGAAAGCGTAACTGTACTCATTTGCATTTATGTTGTGAAAAACTTTGCATTTTATGTGCATATTTTCGAGCACGGGCTTATTATTATACTAGGGCTTCATAACACGAAGAGGTTCTGCGTGTCGCATAAACATTCATACATTCTAACAGATAAGATGGATGACATTGAATAATACTTAAAGAGTGGTTGAATAGGTACCTAGTTACTTTTCTTGGATTTGTGATAAGACAGTATTGCCATGAACTTTATACGGCGTAACACATCTTATTAATATGTATTACAAAATTGTGCGAAACTTTGTGACTTGGATGGATGTTTGTTACTCTTTCATGCAATAACTAGTGAACAGATTTGGATGAAATTTGGCACACAGATAGTTTATAACCTGGATTATCACATAGAATACTTTCTATCTCGGCTAGACCCAATACTGAAGTCTACGCCGACGAAGTCTTGGGCAGAGGCTAGCTATTACAAAAATTAATTGCGCAGGCACATGAATATAAATAAATGAAAGCCTAACTTTACTACTTACTAACCCATATATGCTATAATGAAATATTTAAAAATACTCGTAGAGATTTGGGCTAAGTACAGACTACGCGCAGCAGTCGCTTGCGCGTAAGGAACTACATATATTATTATAACTATCTGGACTTAAGCAATATTTAGTGGACCTTTTACCCATAACTTTTAGAATCTAGGGTTTTGTAAAGTTTAAAATATGCAAAGTTTTTAGGGTCAATAACAGCTCTACTTGGATTTAAATTTAAACATTAAGATCATGATAAATAAACATTGCGTAGCACACGTGCTTTGCTTTTGAATTACAAGTGCAAAATAGAGACGGTAACTTAGCTAAGCGATAGGACGTGCTAAGTATAATAATGTCTATTTATCTTGGCCCTAGTATTCATTATTTATATTTTTTGTAAAGCAAATGTGAATTAATCTAAAATGTGTAAAGTAATGTGCCCGCTTTAATACCGCTTCCGATAAAACTATATATAAAAGAGGAAAAACGCAAACATAGTATAACAAGCTACCTTCTAATATACAAGAATAGACTGTGGAAGCACTAAAAACAAATTACTCTAATAAAAAAGGCATATTAAAGATAAATCTTTGAAAAGCATTAACGGATGCTTAGCGAACTCTAAAGTTATTATATTAAAGGGAAAAATAATACGGTCGTGAGCTGGATTCGAACCTGCGCCTCCCGGATAAATACTCCAGGCGCTCTGACCACTAAGTCATCTCGGCCTCAGCTCACCACCGCAAATTCTTCATCCATATTTTAACGTCTTTTTGGCGAAGTCATTGCTATCTATTCAGTCCCTATCCTGCTCACGACCGTAATATTTTTCTATTTAATATAATAACTTTAAAAAAGGCATAATCAAAACTTATTAAACTATAAACATTACCCTAATCTTCTAAATACTACAATAACAGTAATATTACATCACCGCCCGCGCATGCAAGCGAACATACACGTGCAAAAAGCGTAGAACTAAGATCGCCTAGACAGACGTTTTTCAACAGTTCCCAACCACAACTTTCTAAGTTACGAAGCATTTTTCGTAGTGTTCCATTCACGAAATGGTTGGAAAGACATTCGGTGGGGTTACTCTTGAAACTAATACCAATTCCAATATTAACTTAAAACAACGCGTAATTTTAAAATAAATTTACCTACATTACAGTTGCCTCAATTTTAAAGCATACTGTCTTCATATTATCCCGAATCTATAATTATTTTTTAGAGTAAGCCCACTTAACTGTTGTATGTCATCTACATTTTAGGTAAGATTAATGTAACGAAGATGTAGTTGTTACTGTCTGTCTGTCTGCACGAGCCCTTACCGACAAACAAAGCGTGTAAACAAACAGGCAGGTTTTACTAGCACGTGATATTTTCAGCATCGCGACTGTACTTGATAGGTCACGTTTATTCGCTGCGGTACAAATACAGCTGACCACAAACGATAAAAGATCGCGATTTCATAGTATAATAAATAATCCTACTTCTGTAAGTGACACGACGTTAAATCGGTATTATATATGGAACCGCATTAGTCAGCAATTCGAATGTTTAATGAAATTTATTTCATTCGATTTTTCGATTCTAATTTTATGCGATGACCTGATTCACCACGAAATTGGAATAATTAGGAAACCAATAATAGGCCTTTGTTGCTTACAAGTTTTCATCAAACAGTTGCTCCACAGAAATTATCATGTTACTATATCATAGACGTACATTAGATGTGACAATGATGGCCGCCGGACCTAGTCCCATGACCAGATAGAGGAGCAGCTCCAGCATCTTGTATCTCTCGTGAAAGATCTGCTGGTACGTGATGCCGAGGACTGCCAGCAGCCAGATCACCCACCGCAGTTCTCTGAGCATCCAGCAGGAGAGCGTGCCGACCGTCAGCCACGGGAAGTAGGAACTTGCGATGAATATGTAAATCATTGCCCGGTCGCAACGGTGCAGGAAGTGTTTCATTTTACTGTGAAATTTAGTTCGCATTTAGCATATACAGTTTAGTAGAGAATATACATTACATTTATAAGGATACGCTAGATTTTATGGTACACAGACTAATCAATTAATTGCTTAGTGGATTATGCGTGCACGAGCTGATGTAAGCATTTAGGTTAACACTAAAGTTGCAAACAGAGAGACCTTCGTCGAATAATCGCTTTGACAAGTATGAAAATACGAATCGTTTGTCCCGCTTAATGAGTTGATTTAGTTGAATACATTAGAATATTTTATGTAATGTCCTTTACAAAAAACTGTCGAGGTGCAAATTTTAGTAACCTTTACACAAGGCTGCCGCTAAATTGATGTTTTTATTAAGTGATAAGTGCACCTTTTGTATGCATCTAATCTAATATACATTGTTTATTTGGGCAATGATAATAGACCATATTTTACCAACGTAGAAGATAATAGTTTGTTGGTCTGAGGCCCCAACCGAGAATAAACCCACTCATCTCTTCTGTAAAGTGCCAAAGCTAAACTTGACACAGTGACACAATAACCTCTTACGACTAAAACCTTGTTTGATACTACTAGAACTCTGAAAACTATTCGTTTTAAATTAAATGGCACAATTAAAAGGTTGCTTTATAATGAGTGCATGTTAAATTAGGTCTTTTAAGCATGCAATTCTTGGTTAGAGTTCTAAGGTAGGCGTTAAAAACTGTAGCTGTATGGATACAAAACTATTGTTAGGGGTAGTAATTAGATAACAGAATGAACGTCGCAGTTAAAATCCGATTTTAACTACGACGAAATATCTTCTGCTGATTATAGAAAACTCTACTACTCAAGCGAAATATCAAATATGTGTGCTTTTCATGAACAAAGCTGAAGTACCGACAATATTAATTGTTTTTACTTTTGCTATAGGAATTTTATTGTTAATAACGAGGTAACACAAATCCGGAAAAAACGCGTAGTATCTGTTTTTATAATTCACCATCATCTCAATCAGTACACTCTAGCAAGTCCGTTTAGAATACAGCTAATTAATTTGTGAAGGGACTTGATTGTTCGCATACGCTAGTCATAGGAGTGTCTGACCGATCCTTTAAGGCAGGCTTTAAGTTAGCCTTGAAAAGTAGTTGAGAACAACACTACATTATAATTTATAATGATGCTAAATAACAAATAACAATCATCAGTCTATCGTAAATGGCAAAGTGAACGTACAATTTTCATTGTGATGATCACGTTAGGTCTTATTATAATTGTTAACCTAATTTCCACCATAACTCTTAGTTCACGCTTAAACGACTATCGTATAGCTAGCATGATAATGAAAAACTGTGAAGAAAATTGTATAAAGGTGTTATTTATTAACTGTTCCAAGATACACACTACAAAAAACTTAGTTAAAGTAAAATAAGTTAAGCTATTAACTTTAGCATAATAGTCGTGCCTATAAAAGTCAAGGTAAGTTTGCTTAGATGCCCCAATTAACAGTAATTTTTTTGTCATGACCTCCTACCAAATAAAAACCATACGGTCCTCGAAACCTTTACCTGGGTTCCGGGATAGCAATGGCATTTATCGCGTCCGGAACTCGGCAAGAGTTATAGCTAACTGTTGTTTCATGCGTTTAACAAATTCGCTTGTTTATTACACTTCCTTCAGTGGTTGCCAAAGTACCACAGGACATGCAGCAAATCAACATCCACTTTTTACTTATTACATTGCGTTTGATCACGAAACCGCCTGCTAAATGAAAAGGTAACCTCTATAGTAGAATGTAAGTTACGGAATAAAGCATTAGCATAAGCATTTTAGGTTTGTACGTAAGACACGGAGTTATGGGGGAACGAGGTGTGGTGTTCCTCCATTGGAAAGGGAGGATCCTCCAACCAGGCGGGTGATATTGCCTGGCGGGCCACGGCCCAACGGTTAATGTCGGGAGGTCGTATATATACACACTCGTAGTCAAACTTTGATTGCGCGATGCAGGGTGTTGTGCGCGTAGTTACCATGTAGCGAGATAGATGTCGCTACAGAGTCTTTTAATAATGTGGTTAGTATTAATATACGGGTGGCTTGAACAACTCTTGATACTATTTTGGTTAATAACGACACCTAATAAGAAGTCTCGATAT
Organism: Xylocampa areola; assembly: GCA_935421205.1. NCBI lineage: Eukaryota > Metazoa > Arthropoda > Insecta > Lepidoptera > Noctuidae > Xylocampa > Xylocampa areola. The sequence goes on from OW285215.1 coordinate 13,615,933, forward strand.
CAAGTTTGTAGGAACTCGTGGTTGTTTTATTCCAGTAAAGTAAAGGATTGGGGGGACCTTTTATGGTAACCCCGCCAGTCAGTGTGAATGGGAGCAGTGTGTTGAACATCACATTTCATACACATAATCCTAATTGAGGGTAATACCTGTAATTGCTTAGCTTGGCGAACAGTTAAATAACAACCGCGCAGATGGATCAATGGAAGTTATGTTACGCTCCGCGGTCGGTCTGTGAATGGGTGACCACCATTCCATACCGAGAACCCTCCGTGCCTCGGATAGCACGTTAAACTGTCGGTCCTGGTTGTCAAATAAGGATCTATAACAGCCGTTACGGGTAGTCAGAAGCCTAAAAGTCCGACTACCCGCCACGAGATATAACTGGTTTGTGCAGGCCATATTCTGGTCAGGCAGTTACTCCATGTAAAATAATGATATTAAGCTACAAACCGATCCCAATGTAATTGGGAAAAGGCTAGGCAAATTAATTGCTTAGCTTGGCGAACCGTAATTCCCAACAGTGAACCAATTAATAATGAAACAACAATGAAGAACAGGCCCTCTTTTAATCACTCCAATATCCACTTTAATTATTTATCAGCCTTCGATGAATCAACCGTATCAATATCATATTAAAATATCTAAATGCCTAAATATTTAAAAGATAACAATGAGTCGATCGATTATCGACAATATTGAAGATTAAAAACGTGGTGCGAATTGAAAAAAGAGGTCCGATTTTCCGCCTGTTTGAAGTCTGACCTCATTCCTCAAGTGTGTCAATAAATTGCGTCCAAAGGGCATGGAGACCCGAAAAGTCAAATCGGTTGGGCCTGGATTTGGATGATTGGGTTTTTCAAATATGAATGAAGTGTAGGCCCGGTTCGCCTTGGAGATTGGTTGATTAAGTAAACTCCTGGGGTTTATCGAGTTAAGCTTACTGTCATCATGTCCAATTCTTGGACATGATTTTTATTTTTCTGAACCCAAAGGTGGCTTAAAACCTTTTGTCAATATCATCCTTATAAAGCTTTTGTATAACAATCCTTCTCAAACGCTGAGAAGTGAACATAGAATCCAATTTTGGCTAACTGCCTTTGCCTATTCAGCACCCACACAAAAGACTAATTTAAATCCGCACATCGTACGATCGCACCACGTCTCAATAGCCTAAACGCTGTGGTCTTAAACGTAACGAACTACTTCCTGCGCGTGACCTTGCTTCTAATAAGTAAACACGAAGCCTTACCAATACATACTGGTGCTATTTATATAGAACACCCTTCATGAAACTATGTAGTTTGCCGACTTTTGTTTAAGTTGCTGATGTTTGTAGTTTATTGTGCTAAATACATATTATGTCACCGTCACGTCTGGGCTACTAAACAATTCCATAGTTATGTTTAGGCCACAGTACACTGCTGGTGATAATTCTTGCAGAATACTAGACTAACTTTTTGGCGTCAATTCGGTTACTACTAACTAAGATCCTGGTTATGGAAGGCTTGAATAGAACGTTTATAAAGTTTTAAAGCTAGATTTGGTTTGCAAAATAAAGAGTAAAAAGTATTGTGGAAACTGCTGGAAAATGAATATGAATAAACCTTGACTACATATGCAGTGGAAAGCTCTCGATACTAAAAATATACAACAAACCAGATTATGATCCATTTTAGCTTGATAGCTTTTGTGATGGAACTGATATTAAGGCAAATGTTATTAAGGAAAATATCACAACTGATGCAGATAGCATCAGTTGTGACATTTTCGTTTCACTTTATACACGTTCAGACGTGCTTTCGATAATACCAGAGAGTACGCAATTCCATGAGAAATGTATTTCAGAAGTGCTTCGCAGCGAATGGAGTAGGTATAAAAGATGATACTCGTAATTTAAAACATTATACTTTTTTATAAACATTAAACCGCATATAATTATTAACCTTAGTTGCTAATAGTAGTAGTAACTTGAAAAATATTATTACTAAAAATAAACTTTTTAAATATGCGCATCATACCGCAATGTCAGATGTGTAATCTATCGGATCTACGTACAAATAGATCCGTCGAGTCAGAAATAGCCAAGTAAACTGCAACATCGTTTATCAGGAGTGGACTCATCAAGTTTTTTCTTCCTATCCACGCCACAATCTAACAGACTATTTATCAATCAATCTAACAACCGTTCTACATTTTTATTTGTTTATACAGTTCGAACTCCGACGACAATTAATAATTATCTTCGTAAGCGATAAAAAGTGAAAGAGGATGCCAATGAAATTATTGTTAAATTCATATCATTAGTCACGGACTCTGATCATGTGTTCGACGGCATGAAAATTGTATCGTATACTAAACTAAATAATGACATCGCTCATTGAAATTACACTGTAATTTATCATTCAATATGTTCAATACGAATGCCAGTCATTTGTTTTCCGATGGAAATTGATATTGATGCATTTTCATTACGAAAGAAATTACCGTTTTCAGCTGTAGTTTAGTTACGTTATTTTGAGAACTGGTGCATTTAATGTTTTATCTACAATAACGCAAAATTAACGTTATACTTATTCAGAATCTATATTTAAACATGTGAATTCTGAAGGGTTACATAAGACCCGGTCGATTATATCACTTCATCTATATAGTCAATACCCAGATTAATCTCTTTGAGGCACCCCCGAGGCAGTTGCAACCCTTTTGCTTCGTTGCGCGTACCCTCTCGCTCACTGGATGTTAAGGCCGTCTGTACCTGACAACAGCTGCCATTTGAGAGAAAACGGAAATAAATCCTCACACAGGATAGGAACTCAGAAATAAAGTCTCTTTTTTCATCGTTTAAAACAAAATCCACATTAAAGTTATGCTTGCCTTTTTTTAAGTATATTTTGGTCGGTTTCCATGTGAACAAAACGACCAAATATCACTATTCTATGTAGGTATACAAAGCAAAAGTAAACTGAACTTGAGAAAAATCTTGTTATTACAAATTGTTGGTAATGCCCGAGTTAAGTTAGATTCCAGAACCGAATTCAATAACAGTCTCTTTGTGCCGAGACCTGGAGCGGCACTAATAAATAAATAATTCACTAAAACAATTGGGAAAGGCGTGTGAAGTGGAAATTATTCGTGATAATTGCAACACGAAGCAAGTAGCTAATGAAATAACCTGTTGTTTTCGTTACTAGATGAAGGTATATTCCCAAAGAAGATGTGTGTTCATTGGACCTTTATAGCAATTAGAGGGACTGTTTGTTTTGTAGATTGCTGTTACTAACATATACCCGTATTTGAATTCTGGGCCAGGTATCTTATGCGTTCCTGGGGGATATGGTTCGCATTTTACTTTGGACATTTCGATTTTTTTTTTTCAACAACCGTGTCTGGCCACTTGGACTTGCTCCGGCTTTCATTAACCTAATATATTACTTTTTGATTTTCTGAATAAAAACCAGACATATAAATGTAGGTTTTTCAGGATATATTAAATTTTAATTTATTGTAATTCCTAAGATAATTTTAGATTATAAAATATTTTAGGAGTACCAATTCCCAAAGTTCCCACTTTGCTAATATCTATAGTAAGCTTCCAAGATACCCGACTAACGGCACACAGGGGCTTACTGAGTAATTCTTCCACGTATATTAGGTAGCATTAATTATACATTGCAGTTTAACTACTTCGTAACAACTACGATTTTACACTATTTCCTCACAACCTTGGCTTAACTGTTTCAGTTCACATGGAAGAATTTAATTATCGCTTAAATAAATCTCTTGCAGTTATCGTCAACATTATCATACCAGAAAAGGTCTGAGAGATGGCTTTCTACTTAGTCCTCCGAATAATTTAATATTTTCTTGAAGAAAGTGTTCACTTAGCAACACCTTACATAAATGTACTGTGAATACTCTCAATAATATGTCCCTTTATCTCGATGGGAACTAAAAATACATACATACGTAAACACATTACGTATTCATGAATACATGGGGGAAATTGGCAAAATAACCAGCACTCGTCTTGATAGAAGACGGGCTATTTTTTAATCTAGTCAGCTGTCACGAGGAGCAACAAGGGTACGTGTAAAGTGGCAATAAATCAGCTACATGTCTAGCAGCGGAGACCGACATCCGTATACAAGAGGTGATTGTCATTGTGACGGTTTGATCAACACGTATGTCATGCATACCTGGATGCTCCTGCTGCCGAATATGGTCATCACTTATGCCTCATTATTACACCATATTTTGTGGCGATATTGATTATCGCAGTCACAGCTCGTGGATCGCTGATATTAGTATACAGATGAAAGATGACCCACAGATGGTATAGTTACAATCTAAATTGGCAGCATTCCAAGCATAACCTTAGTTTTTGGCAGTTCTTTAGGCCTAGCATGGACGAAGCTTGGCAATCCTCTTAAGACGTCGCCTTTGACGAAAGTATACACAAAACACGGAACGGGCCCACTAGGCTGGGTAATACAACATGACTACGACTGCGATATGACGTCTAAAAACTTGTGTTTCATGATCAGTAAATGTCTATAAATATTTGAAACTCCTTGAACTTTAATATTCCTCGCTAGCTTAATTGAGTTAATTCGATTGGCTCGGATCGAAATCGGCGTCTTTGGATTAAAAGATTACAATCTTGTTTACCCAAGAGCAGCATCTGTTTACTTCTCTGTGAGTTTATTCTTCCAATGGGAATCGTTAAAGTTAATAGGTACATTGGATATATACACGTGAGATGTTAGAAGTATCTTTTTTCTGTGTACTGTACTGATAGAAGGTGAAGATTTTGTATCTATGCGAGATGACATGACGAAAAACAAAGCACTAAACAGCCGTAATGGCACCTTATGGTTATTTAGTACTTCAGTTGTCTTTCAGGGAAAGGCAGAAAATATTTTCGTTCTACTTGAATATTTTCATTGTGAGAAGACAAATTTCACAGCAACAATGCCACTAACAGTAATTATGTCATTCAACACTCGGTGGAAATTTCAAAAGCCTTTGTCAAAACATGGCGCTTGACTTATTAAAGCCTAATTAAGTTAATTAGTTACAAAGTTCACAAAGATTTTATTTCAGAAATTCCGCAGTGTAAATACCACCCACCATTTCACTGATTACCGTCGGGGGAATTGTTACTGTGAACATTAAGGCATTCCATGCATTCCAATGTGGCCTTGCCCTAATTAATGTCACCACATCCATCCCTATCCGATACGATCGGGGAATTCATAGCTCAGTTACTAGGAAATTTGTACGGGAACTATTAATCGGCTCACTAGCTAGCCTAGGCAATCTGTTCTGCCTCATATTTGCGAACGTTAATTGGAAAATATTAGGATCAAATTATAATAAAACAACTTTTCCGGATTAATCGCGTGTATTATTGGTTTTTTGTTTTTCTTGACGTTTCGAACACTTTGCAGCGTTCGTGGTCGCAGGAGGACGCCTCCGACCACGAACGCTGCAAAGTGTTAAAAGTTGTTTTATTATAATGTGTAGTGATCGCGCAAACCTAAGATATTACTATATTAGGATCAAAATTCTCTAATGTTAAGTAATCTTCCGAGAGCTTCAAGCTGCCAAACTGCCAAATATAGAACCAAGTGATGTTCTCTCGTATCGGAGGCCAAGACTGATTTTGGCCAACAGAGTAAGTTACAAAGGAATTCTTCAGGGAAATCTCATTTACATATAAACCTGATGTTGGTATTTCGGGCCTAAAAGTCATAAAAAGAAGCGATGCCCGGAAAAAGCTCTTCATTAATCTTTATCACATTGCACCGTACTTTATCGATATATGTTAGGTATACAACGTGTCGTCATCGATAACCCGTGGTCGTATGTACCTGAAACTAAAGTAGGTACAACCTACTAACCTTTCGGCGATCACAGGCTTAACCATATACATATGTATACGTAAGTACTACCTACCGGTCGATCTCGTTTCTGGATATCATCATGCAAAACAATATTTGCCACAACTAGACATACCTAAGTGATTTGATATATTTTTGTCCGATTATTCGCTCGTAATATTTTAAAAGTTTAGGGTTAAAGCAAAGTTCGATCGCTTATAATCGAGGCCAGTCCACATTACGACGTAAAATATGGGGTGGGTCATTGCAGAGATATGTAATGAGGTCAAGCTGTTGCTTAGCGTAAGCCATCAGCTGTTACGCGTGAAAAATAAAAGAGACCAAACTTAGGGCTAAATTGTTAAGATTTGATATTGCTTTCATTTTAAGTATGTAAGTATCGGGTTGGCCATCTGAACCATGAAGTCGGTGGCGAATATAAAATGTCAAAGGTCGAGTTTAGAACATTATAAGGTTAACAACCTTTAAGATAAGATAGGACAAGATATCTGGATCTAAAGAGGTTCTTATGTGAAGTATCAGTCAATTTATTGAGTTACATAGTGATAGCGATAATCTTTATTACTTAGATATTATTGGAAATAATTTCAGAGATGAAAGTAAAGTTAACTTATGTACTAAGATTACATTTGCCTAGAAATACTTTGAAAAGATGTCACAAGAGGGGATTCAAAAAATGACAGTTTGTAGTCAAAATTATAATAATTCGTGTTAATTTGCAACTTTAGTGTTAATGGGTTTTATAGATATTCTTTCTATTCGTCTTAGCTAAGTAAAGCATCGTAAGCAAATACAGCTCATGGAACCTTTTGAGAATCATTTCATATGCAGGACACTGATAAAGAGCGCGCGAAACGCGTCTTTGAGATGTACCACACGTTACTTATTAAGACGAAGTTTCAATTTCAACGATTTTAAGCAATTAGGAACAAAATTCAGCCGATTCTACTTCAACTCACGTGTCAGACCTGCAACAGCATACTGAGTGGAAGGTAGTGGACACGGCGAACAGCAGGCAGAGGGCCAGCCCGTAGACGACGGCAGCGATCGCTTGCGGCGCGTTCACCGAGCGCGTGAGCAGTTCGCGAGCGCCCAGTGACGCTGGCGCAACGCATAGCGCGTGCGTACACACGTTCGCTACGTTCTCGACCTGTGGACAAAGAAGAAACTAATCGATAAAAAAGATGTTTTTTTTTTTATTGCCCGCTTGCCATGTATTTTTTTATCCACACCTGTTTTTGTGTGTCACATAACAAATTTTTTTAAACTTACTATTCTATGTCACTCGGGATTATGTCGATACCCCATATATCTAAATCGGTTCAGGCGTTTAGAAGTTATGGTGGAAAAAATAATCTAGGCACCGTTCGACCTGGATGTGCAGACAGCACTAATAAGGTAGTCCGACAATGCATAGTCGTTCAGGTTTTTTGTTTATGTTATACAACGTGTAACATAAGTCATACTTTAAATGTTCATACGTACCTACTCGACCAAAAATTAATGGCGCAGCTGTTTTTTTTGTCGCGCTTTCATAGTTGTTGCCATAGTAAATGTTCATCGTATACGTACATTAACCTCCTAAAGTATGAATACGGACTTAGCTTGTTTGTCATTCTATCATTCTATAAGGTGAAAACCTTGTAGAATGATAGAAAGACAAACAAGCTGGCGAACCACCTGATGGTAAATGGACAGCGCCGCTTATATCATCTGCAATACCAAAGCCATCTCAGATGCATTGTCTACTCTTCTCAAAGAGAACTCTCTTCAATTATTGTTATCAGCTGTTCATGTTGTAGCTCCGCCGATAGACCCCTGGACAAAGCCCTTACAGGTACGCGGTAAAGACAATAGTTTAAACCGAGTTGTGTGAAATGACCCGTATGATAAAACTAAAATATTATCGCGGTCGACATCACATCAGGGCCCATGCAGGTCGAGGTCAGGCTAGGCCAAAGACTAGGTACCTGTCACCAGTCTAATGTATTTCACCTAGCAAATTGAATTTTTACCTCTACTTCATCCGGTTCCCGTTGGTAGGGACTTTGGCTTCCCAGTTACCCCTATCACTGCAATGAAATCTAAAATTGCAATATTGTGTTGACTGAGCCAAAGAATTGTAACTTAAATTGTAGACAGGCAAGGTAAGTATTGTATATACTTACCTTGCCTGTTTCCATTTTTTTATTTCCATCTTTATATTATACTGTAGTACTCATATATGTAATAACACTCTAAAGAAGACTCATCACTGGAAATGTTATTTCTTTTACCTTCGAAGAAGTATAAAGTTTACATTTCAAACTTATTTCATTTATTAAAACTTATTTTTCCTTGGAAACAAGAGAGAGGCAAGAGAGTAGAGAGAAAACTACGTAGTCGAAGCGTTATTCACCTGTATAACGAAAGACGCAAAACTGTTAGACTCGAATAGAATAAATACGCACGAAATCAGAAAATTAAAATATTCATAAACACATCCATTCTTATAAACTATAGTGTTTATTAGCACTGAGTTGTAAAATGTATTATTCCGAAATCGAATTTCTGAATATAAATTGCCACAACACTATGGTAGATAAATTAAGATCTCCTCAAATTGGATCAAGTAAGATACATTGGTGCATGTTGTGGGCGCACGACCATCACTAACTGGCTTACTGAGAACCACCGGTTCGCTGCTCTGTTGCTAATTTAATAACATTGTATTACACATTTCTTCGCCCCTCCACAATAAAACATGCAAGAAAATGTTCAAAAACTTACAAAGAATTGCTACTAGTTTTTATTGGAAATAGTCAACAGCTTAGCTCAGTTTTCCTTTGAAGTGAATTAAAAATGCAATTAGTTCACCGTGTCACGTCTCGGGATGCGAAAATTAGATATAATTTTAAACCGACTTCCAAAAAAGGAGGAGGTTATCAATTCGGTTGTTACTTTACACTACTTTACTTCAATTAAACGAAACACAATTCAAAACTTGCATACAACACACACTATGCAAGCGAGCATATTATAAGTTAGAAGACTATATTGTTGATAAAAATGCTTGGCTCAATGCTGGTCCTGCTCCACAATAACCCTAAAGAATTTGTAAAAATCAGACTAAATATATATATTGTAATTAGTAATATATCGGACATTCCATTAAATAAGTTCAATTGTGACATGCTCCTGATGAATCCTGACTATATCGCTGATATTAAAAATAATATGCAATAATATTAATTGATTTGTAAATTAATTCGACAAAATTTAATTGTATTTTTATTTTTCAAAATTAATTAACTTGCTCTGTATAAATTAATTCATTTTATAATAAATAACAATAAACTAGTACCTAAATATAAATATTGTAAATGTGAGTGCTACGTAACCATTTTACTAAACTTTCTATTTTGTTTGTTGTCTGGCAGTTGGGAGTATGTCATGCTCACTAAAATGTCTCGCTGATGGTGGCGTGTGTGTTGGGTCATTCGATTCCCTTCAACATGGTTGAGTTGGGTGATGCTGACGCATGCGTCATGTTCGTGAACGGGCGCCGTCAGTTGGGACTGGTCATCTCTGGACTGTCATGGCGGGAAATTTGAATTTTTAAACTACACTCTTTTAGTATTATCTTACATTGTTCTCACATATTTAAATTATTATTTAACAGAGTCAGTGTAACCAATACCTGCTATTGTGAAAACCTATTTTATAAAAAGAGTAACCATGGAGTTTCTTGCCCGTTCTTCTCCATAGGAATCTACACTTTGGAACGTGGCAACTAGCTTCTGACAATTCAAAAGTGCCTGTAAAGGGTCTAATTGAAATAAATGATTTGACTTTGACTTTGACTTTGACACTTTCAGATTGGTCCCATTGAAATTTTATGAAAATTGGTTTGGTAGTTTGGTATTTAAATCAAAATAACTGAAAAATATAACGTCGTCGAAGTAAACGAAATGGTGTATTTTGCTTTCTTGTGATTTTCCAGTGGTGTTTACGGTCTCTAGAATAGTTCTAATGAACTGGCTATTTTCCAGCTTCATCATCAGATGATGATGATGAAACCGGAAAATAAGCACCGAAACACCGTAATTTTTTTTTTGGTATTTCATACTTTTTAGTGTAAGCCCGCATTCTAAATCGTCTCTTTTTAACCGACTTCCAATAAGGGGGAGGTTATCAATTCGGTTGTATTTTTTTTTCACGACTGTTCTAAAAATGAGTGTATCTAAGTATGTATGTATGTATGTAAGTATGATTTCTTCCTGTATCGTGGGTGCGCTTACAGATATAATCTCACAAGCACACACACACCCAGACCCGGAGCAATTATCTATAGATCGTAGAAATATTTGCTCCGTGCAGGAATCGATCCTGCGACACGCAGCGCAGCAGTCGGTCTCTCGACCACTGCGCCAACCGCGCTATTGAAGCAAAGGATAACAAACGTGTAAGCACATTCATGAAGTACCGTATTACGTAACTAAGCTGTCGCTTTAGGTAGTTGTTGTGTTCATTTGGTTCAATTAGGTATTGTTACATTATCGTAATAATAATGACAGTTAATGTACCTTTAAATATACTTTGCAAATTTTAGGAAACTTCCTAAATATTTTTGAAGTTTGGCTGGCACCGACCCCAAAAATAATAATAATTGCATATTATTGTCCTAATAAATTGATTTTATTCAGAATCCTCATAATTAAAAAAAAAATGTTTGTAAATTGAAGTAAGTAAATAATGCAATTTTTTTTTTTACTTTTTAGTGCAGTTTTACATAACAGAAAGATTTTTGTAGTCGGTTATTTTTTTGTGTTAAAAATTATATAATTATAAAATTCCGGTATTATTAGAGATATTAAGATCATAACACGCGTTGTGTTCTGTTTCAACCATCGCTGGAGAGTAAGATGGCGGCACCAGGCAATCCGAACTGTACAACATCTTAAAATATTTAAATATTTTGAAGATACGTACATCATAAGTCTCCTGCAAATGGACAAGGCTAAAAAACATACCCAAAATACTTCGGAAGACGGAACTCGGAACGATACAGATCAAAGATAAGAAGTATGAGGTTGACAGGTTGAAAGCATAAACGGAGCAAGATCTGTCTGGAGAAAAACAATAGATGTAGGGCACTCGCAGCTGTTTATTCTTTAAATGATGATGACATGGTGCGTTCTACCATCCATTAAGCTAATCTTGGTAAGATAGTTCACGTTGAAGCCTGAATAATAGTTAAAATTACCGATATTGCGATATTAATCGACGCCTAACACAAGTACTTTATTAGAATGCTAATCATTCAGGCTAACATTACAAAGAAGATCATTTCGAATAATAACAAAGCTTTATATTGTATTGTCAAAAATTACCCACGGCCATTATAGGGTGCGAATTAAAACAAATAACTTTGATATTCATTATTGTAAACAATAATGAAGATCAAACATACAGAAATAAAAATCATTTATTATTAACATTGAAGAATTAAGAAAGGCTACAATTATGTATTATAAGTGTTCAATGTATAAACGTGTTCAATATTTATCATATTGAATGCTTTAATTATTATAGAACTTTATGACACATAAATTAACCTAACACAGATTATCTTGTAGTTGAATTTTCAGACAAAATACTTATTAGTTGATTATAATATATTTTTTCGTACACTTATGGCAGCTATCTTATTTATCTCCCCACCCTTATAGCTATCTATTAGTGTTTCTTCGGAGCCTTTCTCTTTCCGGGTCAGCCGTTAATCGGCACCACATGTGACCTGTACTATTTCTAATGTCGTCGACCGACCGTATATGGGCCTCCCACGCTCAATACCATTAAGGAAAGTTTTCTGTTTGTATACCAGGGGTTGGGCACGGAAATGGCAAATACTCGTATGTACGAGTCTAAACGTATTTGACTATTTCACTTTAATGTTCTAACCGTCATGAGGCCATGAGTCATTTGGGATCAATGAATACAGTCCCTAGAGGCCACTAATTGCAGAATAATGTACTCAAAACTACCCTGACCTCAGCTGGACTTAACTGATTATTAATAGACAATCATGGGCATAAAAAATCATATACAAACAACAGAAGACATTCCTCTTTATTGTTATTTTTGATGTACGTATTTATCTAGGACTCTACGAACTTTAATGAAATATTGAAGTGGTACTAATACATACTACCTATATTTACATTCAAGGCTAGACAGCTTAGTGGTACTAGCCGTGGCTTAGGCTAAGGCAATTATGTGGTGACTATGCATAAATTGTTACATGCGTATACTAAATTACAGTAATTGGGGTAGTTGGTAGGTTCATATTGTTGGATTTGTTTATACCGTTGAATTGATTAAGTCAATATTAATTATATATTTAAGATTACATTTTTGATCTAGAACTAAAGTTATGAAGACCCGTGACACTAGTTTGGAATAGGCGAGCTCACAGACTGCTATAAAGGCGTCACTAACCCCAACGCAATTCGATAAATGATCTCCAACGTAAAGACCAGGTCAAGATCCTCAGGATATTATACTTTTTCAAGGTGTTAAGAGCATCAGGAGAAAAGCTCAAGTTACCAGCGACGACGCTAGTAAAAATTTTATTACGTGGATTTCGTAACAGCATAGTTATAATATTGTGCCTCTTGTTTGTCAAGAAACCAGTGCAGTAGCGAATTATATGAAAACTCCTTAAAAGAAAACGTATATTCTCAAGACGTTTAAAACGAATGTTACTCCTAGTATTTCTTTTTTACGATAGCTATTTTCCCCAGAACAGCATAAAACACAGCTCTAAAACAAAGCGTTGAAAAACCTTGTTTGATGAAAACTCAACCAATCCGTTCCAGCAATTTTCAAGATTTACGCGAGCATAAAGATAAACAGCCGTCGTCAGACAGACCCCACGGCTCAAGAGTACAAAATAGCGATTGAATCGTGTTTCACATGAATGAACAATACAGAACATGGCGTTGGAAAAATGAAACAATCAATAATTCGAATGTTAATGTGAATATTTACGATAGACCGGTGGGTGTAATGATCGACGATCGTAAAATAATCGCGTAACATCCCCCCATCGCGTGACTCGTGTTCCGTGATTGTGCGCTCATACTTCATATCAACGAGACAGATAGCGACACTGTTAATTTTGTATGTAAACATGCATTACATAATATGTATACGATACTTTTCTCATGTCAAGAGTGTGCTGTTTAAATATTTCACTCTTTTTGGAATCTGATAAATAATAACAACACTTAGTAGAAAAACCTTGAAAACAAAAACAAAAATTCATTTCATCAAAAAATATTTAGGAATTACATATTTTTGGAAAAATATTGTAAATCCTAAATGTCGCGGCAAATGTCGATTCCTTCTAATGTACATAGGTCGTCAGGGAGTCTTAATTCATAGACATATTGTCAATATATTGCTGTTTAATAATGTGGAAAGTTTGTAGTTTTAATCTGAATCATTTGACCCTATATGCTGGGGATCAGATAGCAGACAAACAGGTTTCCCTACTCTGATGATATTATAGTGTTTTCAATTTATCTGTCCCTATACAGATAAATGATATTGTCGGTTTTAAAGAATCTGTTACTCACTGTATGTGTATTCCTTAATATGTGTGACGACACGGCAGGATATTAAGGAATATTTCAGAGAGAACGTCTCACGAAAAGCGATGAAACAGATCGTACTGTTAAACCCATATGGACCCCTATAATACGGCTAATAATAGCGTTCGCTAGGAAATATAAATTGAAAGAAACCCACGGTTTGCTAGCGGCATGGTAACTACCTACTTACAATAAGATATTTAGCGAACAACACTACGACCTGCGGGGAGTCATTCTTATCCATTGGAATAATCCTTATGTCGCCATTTACGATGCCTTTGGGGAGAAAGGGAGTCGTTTTTTCATCGGGATTCAGAAAAGTTCCTGAATCACAAGTCCCGAATCACACGATCCGACCGGACACAGTCCCATCTTAAGAAGGGTGGTCCCTTGAGAATGGGACTGTGTAACGCAACTAACATACATGCTTTTCTTTTGCAGTTAATTGTGATAAGTAGATAAATCCGGGTTCAGCTCTAGTCTGATAGTTATTGAAGCAGGAATCATGATTACAGCGAATTTACATGAACACTTTGACTATGAATGATATTTGATTTCAAACATACATTTGGAGTGCTTGTGAATCTCAATTAAAACACATTCCTGTTCATATCACAATACAATTGCACATGTTAATTTTATGTGTAAACAGTTGTTAAACGTAGAGGAAGTCTGCAAGTGGCACCAGTGACTGAGAAGTTGTGTGGAAATCGTTTGGAATGGTATGGGAATGTTATGCGGAGGGATGAGGATCATGTGACGAGGCAAGTTTTGAGAATGAATGTGGATGGCTTTAAGCGTAGAGAAAGACCGAGGAAGCAATGGATTGTTTTTAAGATGATATGACTAGAAAAGAAGTGACTGCCGAATGACGGCTGATAGAGATGTATGGAAGAAGAATATATGCTGCGCCGACACCAAATAAATTGAGATAAGGGCACGGGGAAGATGAGTTGTTAAACAATAGAGTGTATTTACTGATGGGAATTTTAAGTGTTTGTTGACGAGTAACGTAGCATTAAGGATATCAGAAAAACGAACACTACAGAAGTTTACTTTATGACGTTATTTGCAATGTGAGGCAAGAAGAGAAGAAAGTCTAATTCATAGGAAAAGTTTCGTACTTATTTGCTACACCATCACGATTTTACGATAACTAATCAGTTTCTGATAAAACATGAAACGCTATCAGTATATCACTTTTGTATTACGCGGCTGCTGTATTGATCTGGAGAGCAACTATTACCATGCTTTAATCACAAAAGTTTTATCTTGACAGTTTTTTGCATTTACTTTCGAATCTAGTAATATTGACGAAGACTTTTATTAAAGAGCCCCTTTACACGCTGGCCCAGTGAATTTTTTTAATTAATAAAAGTGGAATTAACACTAGGTTTTTAGGCAATGAAACCTTTTAGGTACAATAGGAGTATAGGTATGGCGTCGTTTGCAGCCAGAAGGGAGCGGCGCTTCTGGCACATGCCACACGGGATTAAAATGTGTAAAAACCGGCAAAGTGCGAGTCAAACTCACGCACTAAGGATTCCACTTGGTTTTTTTATTTGAGTAGTGGCGTATCTAGAGTTAATTAACTAGGGAGGACCTGGCTAGTGAAAAATGATGGCCGATGAAGCCGTAGCTTATGGGTTACCGACCCAATATCCTGGGTTAGGCATCACATTTCGCGGGTGAGCACGGCCCACCCGGGTCCCCCCTTATAAACGTCAATGTATTTATTGAGAACATGATACATAAACACTTACTCATCCAATAAGATATGGTTGGAGTTGAAAAGATTGAGCCTTGTGAAAGTCAGGCACAAACGACGCGTTAGCGCGGCTTGCAGTGGTCGAGATACCGTATGTCTCGGGCTCGAATCCTGCACGCGCCAAATATATGTATAATTTACAGATAGTTGTTTCGGGTTTGGGTTTATGTGAGACTAAGTGTCAGTACACACCCACAATAAAACTGAAATTCTTACTGTGGGTGGAATGATTAATGAAAAAGAAAAAGATGGCATAGGCTCCGGAATAGGTTCCACTTAGCTATGTAACCCTATAAAAATGTATCTTTGAAATATAATTTCTTTATTTAAATCATATTTTAGACATTGCCTTCATAAATAGACAAACTATTTCAGTATTGTCAACATTAACATTTTCTTTACAAGACTATTAATTTAGAGTAAATAGGTACTTATTGAAACAGTTAATTAATAATATAGTTTAGTAACCTAGTTATTGTGAAATAGCTGTTGTTACGGCTACGTGATTTATCATTCATACAATGTAGACTTAATTATAGTATTACAAAATTAGTTTTAAATTCATTTTTATACTGTTAGTATTATACTTGTATTATAGTAATAAGGAATAAAATATACATTACACTTTTATTATACAGATTTATGAATGCATTTATCAACTATATAATTCTAAAATCAAATGCAAAAATAAAATGGTAATGGGATATGAAAGTCAGATTCAATTACATACAAATACCACAAAAATGGGGCCAGTTTGAATACCAGATTTAATCTTATAAATAATTATAAGATTAACTCTTTTAATTTAAACCAGGAAACAATACCCTAAAAAAATCTATTGATTATATCTGTTCTTTTTAGGGTTTTAATAATACCACTAGCAGTTTTAAAGTCTGATGATTGAACTATTGGTAATTGATTTTGCTGTAAAATTACACCTCAAAATATAATTAATGTTACTAGGTAAAATTTCAATCAAAGTACGCGCATAAATAAGACTACAACAATATTCATATAGGTAGAACCATATTTGATGTAAATCTTGAATTATACTATTTTTGCAACACAATAATATTGTCACGATTTTTAAAGTTCTTAACCATAATAGAAAGAATAATTGACTACCTTGTCGGTAATAATACATTGTTTGATTATGTTTATCTATTAATAGCTAAAGCCAAACTCACCGTCGTGGGCACATAGGCCCTATTCGAGGTGGCCTTCTCATTCATCCACTTCACTGTCTTAAGCTTCTCCCACGGAAGATCATAGTGGAAATAAATCTTACTTTCATTGAACTTAGATTTAAATTTCATTATTATCACAGAAAATAAGCTTAGAACGTCACCCATTTATACGTTATTTCTGTATGGCAGCTGAATGTTAAATGGTCATGAGACCAACGACTGCACGCTTAATCTTATAAAGATGTTAACATTCATGTTAGTAATTCAATTTACATTTTTCTAGATTTATAACACATTTTCTCTCTTTTTAATTTTACAACCACCTCGGTCGATGCGATATGACGGAATGATTGACAATGAATGTCAAACTGACATAAAGCCTAGCCTTTTTTAGTACGCATGACAACGCGTAAGGGTTACAAATTAAAAATATTATAATGCTGCATATACACTGAATACATTTTAGTTATCAATTCAAAGATATTTATTTTGCCAAGTGTATTTATTAAAAAGGAGTTCCTCAAATTAATACAAAAAAGATAAATGAGAAATTCACCAATAATTCCACCCAGATCCTATTCTATACGCTTTGAGTATGAATGTGGAGCAGTAGCGTACGTACCTTAGGTGGCACCCGGTAGTTGGTGATGTCACTATCAGCCCATCGAAAGTTATTTAAGCCAGATACAGAAGCCAACACATCTGAGCGAAAGAGAATACACAATACAGCTTAACTGTAATTTTGTATAGTGTTACCGCGAGATAGGGCATCGCATAGGCTAGGTTGGGATTCGCGCGGCAACATTTGGCGACGGACCATCGCAATGCTCGGCACTACTATACGATACGATATGAATGAGACGCGCGGAATAGTATGCGCGGACAAATACAAGCGAAGTTATGTATTGTTAGTTAGTTTCACGAAGTAGGCTTCTGGGCCTGTATGAGTGTACCGCCACTGACTGAGACGTCAAGGATCTATCGGGATCTATGGGATGGGTAATCCTACAAGACTTGTTAAGTTGAGCTTGTGAGGAAATCCCCGAAAAAGACAGCTGTGCGATAAAGTTTTTCACCGGGTGTCACCCCAAAAAGACCCCTTGCTACGCCACTGATGTGGATGACTATAAAAGAAGAGGAAGGCAGAGGATACAATAAATTATGTTAACTGTGGTGTTAGAAAAAAATGGCGAGAAAGAGGGTTGACAATTAGGTGTTACCGAACTTACCAAATGTTACTAAATATTACGGTTGATAGAGATAAATGTAAGAAAGTAACATGTTCACATAGATTGTAAAAGGGTTAAAGGATAATGATGCTGAGTTTTGTGAATTATAATACTACAATATTTAATTAAATGATAGCATACAAACATTACACATATTATTATTATTACGTTTTAGTATTTATTTATTAGACCAAATTATAGCATCATTACAGTTTACACCAAATCGATGCTAAACTAACTTATAAACTAGATACATTAAACAAGTATAATTATGAATTGATAAGGACAGTACCTATACTGTGTAATCATAGTCTTAGGTGATGGAGTATTGACATTATTATCTTCGTCTAGGATCTTCCCAAGAGCCGAAAATCAGATTATAATTCACACAAGATCATTTAAAAGTGTATGACTGTATGTAGATCTTTAATACTAATATTATAAAGCTGAAGAGTTTGTTTGTTTGGTTAAATGCGCTAATCTCAGGAACTACTGGTTCGAAAAGAAAATTGTATTTTTTTTATAGTCTATTTATTGAGGAAGGCTATATAACATAACGGTACCACCAATAGGAGCGGAGCATCAATGAAAGATGTTGCAAAAACGGGAAAAATATATTCCTTTTGAGAGCTTCCGTTGCGAACGCTGCGTAAACGGTTAAAGTTACGCAAAAATCACGTATGACGGAATTTTTCCCCTTTACAAGTTCTAAAAGCATATGTCTAAAATCGTTATAAATGCGCGCGTGGTACTTGATCATTATTTTGTTGCAGTTATTTTAAAACTACGATATCTCCGAAGATATTCATTGAAATCAAATGATGTTAAAGGCAATTTTGTTCAAATTAAATATTTGTGATGAATAACGTATTTATTTGGATAAGGATTAATAATTATTATGTTTATAAAAACACCTTCGCAAATAATGCATTATTTTAGAACCAATTTGATAATCATAAAAAATGTTATAGTGAGTCAACCTTAAGTGATAGACATATGCTGTTGCGGACTTTATTTAGAACTTTTGAACGAGAACAATTCTATCTTACATGATTTTTGAGTAACTTTAACCATCTATGCAGCGCACGCAACGGAAGCTGTGAAAAGGAATACTTTTTTCCTGTTTTTGCAATATTTTTCATTGATGTTCAGCTCCTATTCGTCGTAGTGTGATTTTATATAGCCTATAGCCTTCCTCGATAAATGAACAATCTAAAACAAAAATATTTTAGATAGACAGTTTTTAGTTATTGTATACCAGTGAACAATAAATAATATGAATATGCCTCACAAAAGTTATTGTATAAATATTTTAAATTACTTTTGTTGAAATAACTAGGTGATAATAAAACAGATTTTGATGTAATACTTAAATTATTATTTAAATACTTACATCATAATATAAAACACATTAAACATAGATTTCTAGCTATTAACTAGAACTTATCCTCAAAGAGTTGAAGGAGTCTCTTTATTTCAGCTATTCTTGCTGCTTGTGCCTGCACAGGGATCATTGCTTGGGAGACTTCTTCACCTTTTGCTAGAATTGTATACATACTCTTTATATTATTATCCATGGCATCACAGGTTTTGCCAACAGCATCTTTATACACCTCCATATTTTCTGCAGTCAGTGAGGAATTTGAATGCAATATACTAGACAGGTTTTCAATTAAATTATCTACTGATTGTGCGATCCTTTGAGCTTCATATTCAAGATCATGTAATACTGTTATATCTATTTGTCCAATTTGAGGTGCTAGTATCTGTCTATACAACTTTCCCGAGGGTGTACTAGAGCGCGATGCACTAGAACTACCAAATACTGGTGTTTCACCTCGCCTAGTAACTGGGCTTGATATTTTTATTTTAAATTCTAAATCATCTGCTACATAATGTGTCATATCTCCTTCATATCTGACATGTCCATCCAAGTCAAGAGGCAATTTTTCTTGTTTACGGTTTTCTGATGGTAAATCATAAGGTCTAGAAGGACCAGGAGCTTTCTCCTGTTCCTCAGCTTGGCCCTGATCAGAGTGGAATGAGATCTCGCTATATGACGCTGTCATTCTTGCTGATATTTCTTCATCTAAGTCAATCTCGTGTTGCTGTTTGCTTGAAGAATCATTTATTTCTTTTTGTCCATCTGGTGGAGATATTGAGCCTGGATTTTCAGCCATTTGTAACCTGCAATCAAACGAATTTATTTTAATGGGCTAGTTTCGAGAGCTGATCAAAATCTATTAACAGGCAGCAAGCAGTAAC
Source organism: Xylocampa areola (assembly GCA_935421205.1). NCBI lineage: Eukaryota > Metazoa > Arthropoda > Insecta > Lepidoptera > Noctuidae > Xylocampa > Xylocampa areola. Next base: position 13,635,922 of record OW285215.1, read on the forward strand.
TCACAATTTTAGTTATTATTATTTGAAGATCCGTACTTTCTTTATATTTTTAACTAGGTATATCATATATACATCATTGTTTGTAAATACTTGCAATCCAATACGAATGGCAAATACATTTACAATTTGAATCAAATTAGAAAATCTGTCTGAAATCTGGAAATAACAATTTGACTAGAGTACACGCAAATAACGTACACATTCGACTTTGAAGTCTTGTCTCGTCTTGAATAATTTGACAATTTGACGTTTAGCTCTGGTCGCGTTAGTGATGTGCTGACTAAACATAATATGTGTCACATGTTTGTGACTGTAACTGTAATAACATTTAACAACTGAATCACCTGCCCAGATATTTCCGAAATATCTTTGTAGGCTTGGAAAATATCAGTCAATTTATTGTTATCATTTTATACCAGATCATAATTGCTTTATGGGACCGATTACTACTCGTACTAACGTACAAATAATTAAGTAAATCTCAATTCAAAAGTTCCAACATTATTGCTTAAATAACTTCTTAATAGTAAGGAGGCCAACAGCTATGTCAACTAATCTGACAACTTCAATTAATGCCCATCGTATAAAAAAATTTCAATATTATTATTGGTGCTGCGTTTTGCCAATTAGCAAGCAAGAAAGTCATCCAATTCATCCCACCATCTCCTTTGCGGTCTACTGCGGTCCCGTCTTGCTCCAGTACTAGTTCCAGTCCAGTGCTATGTGGGCCCACAGCTCACGAGGCATACGGCAGACATATACTGCTCAGTCCCACTTCAATTGAGTGGCTTTTAGGGCCACGTTAGGGATTAGAGTATTGGAGCGCAGCATGGTTTTTCAAACATTGCGCTTAGTAAAAGGCGTTTTATTATAACTTCCAAACTGTTTCAAACACTACCTACGGATACAAAACAAATTGAAAGTCAATAATATTTTAAGACAGGTCCAGCTGTCTAACGTTGCTGTCTTGCAATATGTTATTGATTTTTAGTTGCAGTCAACACGTATCTATTTTCAAAAATGTAATCTCGCCAAATATCTTATACATCTAAAAATACTAAATAATGTAGGTTTATTACTTTTTGGACTCCTCCTTATGAGTTCATAATTCACACAGTTTCAGGTTCATCGATGCATGATTTTTAGCATGAAAATAAAAGAATTGCGCAATGTAATTCTCTGCAAGTGGAAAGAGTACTACCAAAGTACAATGCTAACTACAATGTTAACTCCCAACAATTTGAAAAATGACAAATTTGCGGGAATTTTTGACAGTTGTCAATAAAAACATCGTGAGTTGTGGATTTCGTTTCATATCAGTTAAATTCATTGATTTTTCATGCTTTTCGTTACTGAAATAGTTTATTATTTTTATCAAAAGTGTATTAGAGAAAACGGTGCGTTCGATTGGTGAGTTAACAATTGTAAATGTCGTTGGGAGCAGAAGTACATTGTTCATTTAACATGGCGCTGTGTAACGACATGTGCGGGTGATAACGCTCGTCCTTTGTCGTGCTAGTTTTCTATTTTGAGTGTAAAACAATTGTGTTGTTAATGATTTACGAGTTGCGTTATTTGTATCATCGTACGGCTGTTACATAACGGATTTTGGGTCTCGTATGTAAAGTTACGACACAGCTACTGCAATGGTGAAAACCCGTCGCAGTAATGGAGAAAACGGGGAGGTTGACGATGGGAATTACGCTATGAACGACGTGGGCATCGTGTCCGATGAGAAGGTGACGTTGTATAACCCATTAGTTTGTTGTGCAGTGGTTTGGTATGGAGGCTTGGCGTAGTACAGTCTGTACACGAACTTCCTGTCCTTGTTTCCTTGTAGGTACATGATTGTCGCGAGTGCACGTCGATGCATGCGCTTTTAGTGCTTATTGTTAGAAATATATTGTTATGAATATAGTGGGCTATATACCTAAGTTGTTCTCAATTTAGTGAGTGGTTACACAAGCACACCTCAAGCTATATAGATGTGAAGTATCTCTTTGATATCTGTGTGACATTACATTGATATGATGTCAGATCCTAATGTGTGTTATATATAATATGAATATTATATACATGAATATCACAATACATGATACACATAGTTTACACATTCAATGTCAACAGTGATGCAATTTGATGTTATTCCAATACTACCAACTGTGTGTAGCACTCATGAATAAGAATGAAAGTTTTATACACAATCATGTTGGAAATTCTTAAAAGAATGTTAAGTTCTTGTATTATCTATATCATTAAAAGATGTTGGGAATTCCACTCACAAACATTGTTTGAATTGAAAAATATGATAACAATTATTGATCAAATCAATGTTAAAGTATTTATTGTTTCATGTGTATTTATATATGGTGTTACTTTATTGATTAAAGCTTGACTTAAACCCCTGATAGGCCACAGCAAACATAGTTAAACATAATCAAGAAAAATATCATAATCATATTAGTTATTGTTCACCGGTTACTACTCACGTACATTCTTTGGGTTTTTCTCACGAAAGTTATTATACAAATATCATAATCTCATAACCTAGGAATGTTAAGGATTTTCTAAATCCAATGAAACTCAGTTAGTTATGTAGCAGGATATTCTTTTAGAAATGTACAATTTGTAATGAATTCGCAAAATGTGCAATGCACTTTAGTCCTGCCAGTAGTGGACATCTACTGACTGTTATGATAATCATTCAATCACTTTGATCTTAAAAGTAGTAAAACATTCATGATTCAACATAAATACCTATAATACATAACATTCACCAAAATCATGATAATTTGGGAAGAAAATCTATTTGTTTGTATGGGCTAAATCTGCAATTTAAAAGACTAACCAAGGTATTTCTTGCCAGTTCTTCACCATAGGAAATGTTTTTTTGGAAACATGCACTTTAGATTCTGACCTTCCATAAGTGCCTTTGTATGGTTTATATGAAATATGAATATGAAATATAAACCATTGACTTTGAATGTGGGCAGAGTTAGCACTGTCCAGGCAGTCATGATGTTCCTTATAAAGGGACCCTGGTGAAGGTTAGTGGAGGTATATGTGGTTTTTAGTCTGTTGGAGTCCAGCACAGAGTCCACAACAAAAATGTACACTTTAAAAAAAAAAGAAAAAAGTCAGTCATGATGATATTGTGGCTTCCCAATAGCTGGTAGTTACTAAGGCAAAAAAAAAATATCTTAGGGTAGAGACCAGACTAAAATGTAAATTATCAAGATTACTTTTCTCTATTAGGTATAAGTTTGAACTAATGTGGTAGCTGATTCTACCAGGTGCTGGAATCCTATTAGAAATGCTACATTTACCATTTAAAAAAAGCACATAATAGTAACCGTAGCATTGATTACTAACATTGATAAAATAAATGCACATAACACATATACAATTTGTTTGTTGAAGATCATGGGAGTCATAATATATTAAAAGAAAATATATACTTTTGCTATTCTTATTTTCCATCACAGTTCTATGAAAGCCTAGGTAGTTTTGTGTATAATGTATTGGCTATAAATTCACACCCAGATTATTGTAGTTTTTACATAAATTGTTTGTAATATATACCCTTACATGATTCCTTTACATGTCTAAGTTTCCTTCACATGTGATAATCTTATATTTTTGGGGATTAATATAAAATTGTAATTAATTCAAGTTCAGCATGGGGTGTATGTGGTTCCGATACCTATGTTATTTTTTATTTTAAATATAAATTTTTAATTGGTAGTTTTTTATCAATAGAAATATTTTTTTTAAGTAGGACCAAGCTGTTATGTTTTATATTAATAATATATCACACCTGTAGTCCCCGATGGGGTGGGTAGAGGTGTACACTGCAGTTAGTACACCCCATTTCACCAATGCCACATGAATGACACAGAAAATCCCAATACCATTACACCCAACCTGGGAATCGAACACTAGACCAACAAGGCTACATGAGGTCTAATGAGTATAAATATAATCATTCTATAGAATGGCCATACCTTTCGGCTCAGCAACGTACAGATCTGTACATTGTAACAATAAAAATCTATTGTGTCTGCTAATGACTGAGGCAACAGCTTAATGATGTATTTATTTCTTTGACCAGAGTGTTTTAAAGGGCAGTCATAAAACACCTTGGAACTAAGGGTTGAACAGTAAGTTGTACCAACAGAAGGTACAAGGTACAAAAAATTGCATATCAAGTACCTATTAGAGTTGTGCCTGATCTGTACTATACATGCCCCTATTTCCTGTGACCTAATACTGTAATTTATGAACTCTGGGCCACTGTACAGTTTCCTTTGGGGACACAAGTTGTTATGTTTATACCATAATGTTTAGTCAGTATTCTCCTAAAATGTCGCTATTACCAGCATTGTCTTGAATCTAATACAAAATTTTCAATTTTAGGTGACTAAACCATCAAATTGGACACCACGGGAGTTAAGGAGTAGCCAGTATAAAGTGACTAGGAAAATACAACGCTGGCCTACTAAATGTGAGTACATAAAGGAAATTTATGTAAGTGTTACTGCAATAGATTTTCATACAATTTCTTGATATGTTTGTAGGAATAAAGAGCTATGGATACTTCTTAAAAATGCTCCACTGCTTTATAATACTTGATCCATTGCCTTTTGCATTGAATATACTGTGGCTGTGTTCAGGTTTAGGTGGGAATGAAAAATTTATCTTTTAATCTAGGTTTAGCAATGGTGAGATACTTTGAAGTTGCCACATTACCAATGAAGTTAATGTTAAGTACATAACATTAAAATAGTTTTCTAAAATAACTTGTTAAATAACTTTCCTCAAGAATTTGGCTGTCAAATGAAATTGAATTGTTCAAATCGGACTTGTAGCTTGATGTTTGTTTGTGGTAATCTCAATTACCACAAGCGACCCTTGACATTGTGTCATCATTATAATAAAACAACTTTTAACCGGATTAATCGCGTGTATTATTGTTTTTTTGTTTTTTGTAGCCTTTGCAGCGTTCGAAACGTCAGGAAAAACAAAAAACCAATAATACACGCGATAAATCCGGTTAAAAGTTGTTTTAATGTGTAGTGATCGCGCAAACCTAAGATATTACTAGTATTGAATGGATTCAGGCGTTACTTTGCGGAAGTCCATTACAATGGATGCAAATAAATACAATATCTAGCTACTTCCACAAAATTGAGGGTAGTCATGCATTCAAGATATGTCTTTGAAAAAGCATTAACGCATGCTTAGCGAACTCTTAAAGTTATAATATTAAATGGAAAAAGAATACGGTCGCGAACAGGATTCGAACCTGCGCCTCCCGGATAAATACTAGAGGTCGAGATGGCTTAGTGGTCGGAGCGCCTGGAGTATTTATCCGGGAGGCGCAGGTTCGAATCCTGTTCGCGACCGTATATTGTAACTTTAGTCATGCATTACCTGTGCACCGCCCGCCCGCAAATATATGCACATACGCAAGCGGTGAAAATTCCGACTACCACCAACTACTCTACACGTGTTTCGCCCCTCCACGGGGCATCATCAGGAGCTGTTAGACCGTGCAGTGCTCGGTGGCGGACACGGTGGCGTATGCATGACTACCCTCAATTTTGTGGAAGTAGCTAGATTGTATGTATTTGCATCTAAGATATTACTATCGTGTCATCACTCTCCCAGCTGATGAATACAAGGAAGATTGAAATTTAATAGACTCGAAAACGACACGGTAGCTCAGTTGGGCAAGTGATGACACGGAATGTCAAGGGTTGCGGGTTCAAGCCCCGTTCGTGTCTATTATTTTTCAACATTTCCTTGAAAAATAGTATTCAAACTTTACAGCTTTATTATATTAGTAAAGATAATAATTAATTATAGGTGTTTCCATTTTATTAATTATTTACTAAACATTTAAAAGCATCAATATATTTTACTGAGTGGTTGTATGGTATCTTCTGTTGGTATGAAGGGTATGTTTACCTTGTTTAGAAGTTTAATATTTTAGTGACATTGCAGATAGCCGCCGTCTTCGGACAATCAAGATGCCTCGTATTGTATTTCCCGAAAGTGATACAGAACCAGAAAAATATTCTAGACGGTAAGTTATATTTTTTAAATTATATGCTTTGTGTTGACCAGACATCCTGTTTTCGGAAAAATAAGTTTGATAATGGCAATTTTCGGTCTTTTTTAAAGTGTAAAGCTCCTGCTCAGGACTAAATGAGGAGATATGCTTAGCTAACAGAAAAAAATACCTGAAATAGTAGCCGCCTAACGCTAACCCATAAAACGGCCCTTGGGCCTTGGATACACGCTATCATACGTTTTCGGGCATACAAATACAGAAAATAAAATTAAAAGAAATAATATTATGTTGATGTTTATTGAGCATAAGTCGCAGGATTAGTAATTCGTTATGGATACAGTATCCATAAGACGTTCAAGAAGCGTATCATCTTATAAGGAATGCTCTGTTTATAACAGTTGATATTATAATATTAAATGGAAAAAGAATATGGTCGTGAGCAGGATTCGAGCCTGCGCCTCCCGGATACAGATCACTGAACCGACGCGACTAACTTTGCAGTTATAGGTACTGAAATGACGTCGCCAAAAGACGTGTTAAAATATGGATGAATAATTCGCGGTGGTGAGCAGAGGCCAAGATGGCTTAATGGTCAGAGCGCCTGGACTATTTATCCGGGAGGCGCAGGTTCGAATCCTGCTCACGACCGTATTCTTGTTCCATTAAATATTAACTTTAGAGCTCGCTAAGCATGCGTTAATGTTTTTCAAAGATTTATCTTTAACAGTTGATATTATTTTATTCTTTTAGGTCAAGACAGGTACGGGTGTTCTTCGCCGACGGCAATGATTCCACAAACAGGAGCGTGAAGATACGGCGCAGTCGCGGCCCCCGGAAGAACTACATGGAAGATAGTGAGGACAAACCTATCCAGGAGAGTAAGTGTTACCAACGAGGTGTTCCACTTTCATAAATTTTCATGTTTCTTCTGTACAAAGCAACACGCCCGTCAATTCTAACTTCAAAGATGAACTTTGTTTAGCACTTAATAGATAAATTATAATTTTAGAATTAATCCTTGTACTTACATTTCCAGTAAGAATTACGGATTTCTATATGTACAAGTGGTCGTCCACTGGCTGATATTCGACCATAATTCATAAAAAATAATAATTTGAGCGATATTAAGGTTTTATTGTCAAAGATACATATGTGTGTGTGTCAATCGCATGGTAGTGTGTGTAATGTTTTTTTAAATTAATTTAATGTATATGTATTGCATATAATATCAAAATATTAGCTTTCTTCACTCCATATAAACATTATATAAACTTAAACTGTGCCAAATTTCATAATACTCTGTCCGCGTAACTGGTGGTAGCATTGAATCCACTTACTTCCATATTATTAAAATATTTTAATTTCGTCATAATTCTACGATATTTATCGTTCTAGACGTCCGCCGAAGCTGTCGCAAGCGTAAGCTTCTCCACCACAACTTTAACGAGAGCTGGATCACCAACGAGTTGAAGGTGAAGGGCTATCCTGACCTGTACGGGTTCCCTGGCTCTAGCTCCTCGGACGAATTCTCTTCGGCTGATGAGGCCAGAGCTAGGGACGCTAGGGCCGCCAGTAAGAAATTGGTGAGTAATCTAAGAATATTACAAAAGGTACGCGCGGTTGCGGAGCAAGGGAAATTAAGTTCAACGATAAAGGCATTGTATTGTACTATATTCTATGTGTCCTGCCAGTAGACAAAATCATTTTTTAGATGAAGCGTAAATATATAAAATATTGCCAGGTATTAACAGATAAAGACCAAACAGTCAGTCATTCTACGACTACGAACGCCCCAAAGTGTTCAAATCGTTAGGATAAACACAAAACAATTCGGTTAAAAGTTTATTTTTTATTTTTTTATTACCAACTATATAATACGAGCACAAACGTGCGTTTTACTGACAAAACAGGCTGGTACACATTGTAGAATATGCTTCGTTTTTCACAGACCCGTAGCCATCCTCCTACCAACACCGACGAGGACACTCAACTGTCTCGGCAGCGGAGAACATCTGCTAGATTCAACAAAAAAGCTAATGTAAGTTCTAGTTCCATTATTATTTTTATTGTACAAAGTACTAACTGGCGTTATAACGCGTGTATGATCAGATATATGAACGTGGACGAAGCAAAAGGAGTATGTAGGGATCGTAGCAGGTGGCGTTCTATAGTTTCTGCTTACCTCCACGGGAAAAAGGCCTAAGATTATGTTATGTAAAGTACGTCACGTTATCGGTACCGGATCTCAAAATCTGCCCATGTAGTTTTAAGAGGACTTAAGACTACATAGGCAGATTTTTTGGTATGTGACTTTCAGGTAATCCGCACTAGGTTACCGGGTAACACAATATCTCCTGATATCGTGTTACCCGGTAACTGGATTGTGGAGGTCAGATAAGTAGTCGCTCCATGTAAAATACTGGTATTCATCTGATTAGACTGGAAACAATAATTATTATGGTGAACCCAATTTTGATACAACCTTATCGTATTGTCTACTTATTACTAAAAGTTAGAGACGTTTTTATTACAGTACAAAATTAATAATAAACAATATAAAATCGTAAACGAACATTGTTTCTATCGCAATGTCCAGGATGCGACGGAATCTGATTCAGACGAGGATAACAACCAGACCGTCATCGAGAAGAAACCGGCAACAGAGAACAATAAAGAAGGTGACAAGATGGAGGTAGAAGAAGCGGCTACGCAGAAAGAGAAAGAGGATGACAAAGAAGTCAAGGCGGAGGGGGAGCAGCCGGTACAGGGACAAGATAGCGAAAGGTTAGTTAATAAAATAAAGTTATAAATTGATGTGGTTAGAAAACAACGGTCTTAATAGGATTTGATCCTGCGCCTCCTGGATAAATACTCGAGGCGCTCTGACCACTAAGCCATCTCGACCTCTGCTCAGTATCCTGGCTACTGAATTCTTCTTCCACATTTTAAACGTCTTTTGGTGACGTCATTGCTATCTATTCAGTCCCTTAACACGTGACTGAACTGACACGATTAACTTTGAATACAATGTCGTAATCCTTCAAACGCATTAACGCATACCGAGCGAACTTTAAAGTTATAATTTTCTGTGCTAAGAAAAATACGGTCGGGAGTAGGATTAGTGGTAGAAAGATTTATTCGGCCCACTGATGGAAATGTAATGTGTTTTAATTACAATTTTTAGTAATCAAGCGCTTACCCGAAGTAGAAGAAAGGCGGCTCGCGGAAGACCAAAGAAGGAGGACAGTCAACAAGAAACAGGTATGAAAATCTTCAACTTTGTCTGAATAAACTCGAGTAACAATATCTGGTGTAATATGGTATACAGATGGATATATGGTGAAGATTTGATCACGATAAACATAAATGCAGCTGAGATGAGAATGTTTAGAGGGACGTGTGGTGTGACACGGATGGATAGAATTAGAAATGAATATATAAGAGGAAGTCTGAAAGTGGCACCGGTGACTGAGAAGTTGTGTAGAAATCGTTTAGCATCGTATGGGTATGTGATGCGGAGGGATGAGGGTCATGTGATGAGGAAAGTTTTGAGTATGAATGTAGATGGCTATAAGAGGAAAGGAAGACCGAGGAAGCAATGGATGGATTGTGTGAAAGATGATATGGCTAGAAAAGGAGTGACTGACGATATGACAGCTAATAAAGATGTATGGAATAAGAATACATGGTGCGCCGACCCCAAATAAATTGGGATAAGGGCAGGGGGATGATGATGATGATATAATCACGATAAAGATATTAGTTTAAGGACAACTTCATTAATTAAGTTTTGAAACCAATAATGAGACAGATATTTAGAGGCACCACAGACTAAACAGCCCCTCATTAGTTGTCAAATTTGTAACTATCCCAGGAGTGAAAATAAATCGGAAAACTAACTTGCTAATTTATTTATTGGTAACTTTACAGCTGACAATATAAACAGATATTTACCATAAACAGTACGCCAATAAACATATTGATGGATGAAAACCTCTTTGGTTCAAGTGTAATTGCTGTGCTTTAAAAAAATAAACTTTAAAACCTTTAGAGACATTTTCTTATTTACTATAATGTCGCTTGTGCCAAATAGCCTTTACCCATCGATATTAAGACTAAAAGTCTGTAGTCTGCAGGTCTAACATGGGCCAATTTAGGTGTCAACAAACACAGTGGCAATTAATAAGGAAAGTTAAGTATGAATGTGGATGGCTACATGAGTAGAAGACCAAGGAAACGATGGATGGATTGTGTGAAAGATGATATTCCTAGAAAAGAAGTGACCACTAAAATGACTACTAACAGTGATGTATGGAAGAAAGACATGTTGCGCCGACCGCAATTAAATTGGGATAAGGGCACGGGTATGATGATGACGGTAAAGCATTAACAAACGAGACTTCAACTGAGAATCAAAAGATATAGTTCTTCTTGCTGATTACAGAAAATATAAAAATGTCTACATGTCACCTGTCAGTGTCAGCAGTTTGATAATGTTTGTAAATTAATTGTTCGTAATGTTTCTTAGTGATATTCAATGATTGTGTTCATTAAATTATGTGATTAGTATATTTTTGTACGAAATTATAAGCGTAGGCAATGAGATTAGTCTGCGAGTGCGTGGGTGCACATTTTGTGGTATGTCACATTAATTTAAAGAATGGAATAATTTTGCGCGAATAATAAATAATAATAATAATATTCCACAACTATCACACAACGCCGTCTAGTCTCAAGCTAAGCAGAGCTTGTGTTATGAGTACTAGACAACTGATAAACATACTTATATATTTCTAAATGCATACATATTATAGATAAATTACACCCAGACACAGAACAAATGATCGTGCTCATCACACAAACATTTGTCCTGGGTGGGAATCGAACCCACGACCTCCGGCATAGCAGTCAGGGCTACTAACCACTACACCAACAGGACAGTCAAATACGCGGCAAATCGAATACGCGGATATGGCAGAGATTCAGGCATCTCCAGAGCTGTTATCTATTTAACAAAGCTGAATAGTTTGTTTCAGTGGCGTAACTATACTATGGCAGGGCTGGCAAAATGTCACGGGCCCCCGGCTCGACGGGCCTAGCCGAGAGACCGCGAGCTCAAAAGTAAACCTCGCATTTTTAACTTTATGTATAAAATAATTTTATCCGATATTAAACTAAAATGAACACAGTATTAGCAATACTGTTAGGTAACTAAATACTTCAGTGACTTATTAAAATTAAATTATAACGTGAAGATATTTAATGGGGCCCCAACCAAAGAATTTGCTACGGGTCACATATGGTAAGTTACGCCACTGGATTGTCTGTTTTTTTTTTGTTTGATAGTGCTAATCTGTTTAAGCTGTTGCCTCGCTCATTAGCAGACACAATAGATTTTTATTGTTACAACGTATAATTCTGTACGTGGCTGAGCCGAAAGGTAGCCTAATTTTCGAGCAATGTTAGCAAAGCTATTTACCATGCTACGACCATTAGGAGCAGAGTAAAAAGAAAAAAAGCGGGCGAAACCGCATGGCATAGCTGGTTTTATTATAACAACATCTGACTTACTACTTCTTCAAAATGAATATATACTACATTAGTATCTCACTTCATATGCAACTAAAATTAGGGCTTAACTTACCAAAACAAGCGTTAAAGTAGTATGATAAATTTTTTTTTCTTTTACCGTCGCGTTCCATGAACTTTTACTCATAATATAACGACGCCAGGCGATTGATCAGCTGATTAAGTTCCTCAATATCGTTTTCGATTCGAAATTGTTTTAAGTAAACGTTAGAATAAATTGTACAAAATTTTTTACCACGCTAATCTGATCGGCCGTTCACGATACACGGGTAAATGTTTGTTGCCCCGACCGCAAAAAAAACGTTTTTGTTACCTCTAAGTATTATTCTAGTAGGTATTTATTTTTCAGCAAAGATTTAACATTAATTATATTTAATATAGGGATCATCAGTTCATAACACTTAAAAATCTCACTACTGATGCACTACCAATAGGGGAAAATCACCCATTGCTCCTCTGTAGTACTGATTTATCTACAGACCTTTTGTTTCCTGATGTAATGTTTGACTTCACTTTTGCATGCCCATATGGGCTGAACATGGCTGAGCTGCACGTTAGCGTAAAAATCCTCAATGTATTTTGTATTATACCTGTCCACGGTCCTTTTCTATGTTGAGACATGAGTTGTCGATAAAACGATAAAATCTAATACATTTTAACTTTTATCGACTCGACAAGTCAACAAAGGCCCGTGTTTGGACGCCTGTTTCGTGATAAATATATGATTGATTGATGGTTGTCCGCCAGAGTCATCATCATCGGAGTCGGGCAGCGAGTTGACGCTGAGCCGGCAGCCGCGCCGCTCCAAGCGCACGCGCAAGCCCAAGCCTGCCTTCGTGCAGATCGCGCAGGACGAGACGCGCTCTAGAGGTCAGTACTTCATTTAAAGAGTCAACAACTAGGAGTCAACATGGAGTAGCAATAACACGGGAGAATGGAAGAGGAATACATATTACGTCGACCCCAAATAATGTTGAACCAGGAAAAAAAAAAGTTTTTTTTTATTGTAGTAAATGTACAATTTGATGTTTTTTGATTTACTGTACGACGATTGGTTATACATTTCTTCTCAAAAAATTCGAAGTGCTTTCGAGTCTTACTTATTTATCTTATGTATATGTATTATGACCATTATCATAAATTTTTGTTCCATTTCAGCAAAAACGTTCACAATTAGGAAGAAGCCATATTGTCTAAGAGAGAGGAAACCAAAAATATTGCGTAGAAAAACAATCAGATGTAAGTCTTACACACATTTCCATAAAGTTCATTTTTCATTAGCACATGAAATACATAAGTACATTTATTTGCAGCACAATCCCCTTCCAGTTCCACTAGCAGTAGTACATCTAGTTCAGACACTGAAGAGGATCTTAATGTTTCTATGAAAAATAAGACTAAGGGCAGGTGAGTTTTGATAAAATCTTCAGGGTTGAATGTGGACTCAAATAAGCTCGATTTTGGGTTTTATATAGTTGTTCCTTTAGCCCATCAGCAGAACATTCTAGTTTAGTTTTTTGGAAAACATCGTGAGGAAACCAGCACCCCTGAGAAATGTTCTCGATGGTGTGTAAAGCCATGTCAGATACCTACGGGTGGTTTAAACTCTGACACTAGGTTGTCCATCAACCACACGATAAAGAAGAATTTCAGTTTTAGATCCGTTTGTAACTTGCCGAAAGTGAAGGGGAACCATTTACTTAAAGTATTCGGTATAGAAATGTATAGAACAGATCTATGATAATTTATGACTATATTGAAGAGCATTTTAATATTATTCGTTTATTTGTAGACAAAAGTCAAAATCGATGGATGATAAGAAGACCGACAGAGCATTGAGAGATATACAACCAGTTGAAGTTGACGGTAGCGTCAGATTTACTTCGGTGAGTAGTCAAAGACATATTCTTAGTCGTAATCTTATGATTTAAATATGCGTCATTTTATCCTTTTCTGTTTTGGTCAAATAGTGGTCCGCTTACAATAATATAGTTATTAGGTTAGTTGTGAACTTTGTAAATACACATATCGTCCGTCGCGCAGATGCTAGAGTAATAATTTACCTATTTGTATAAGCGTAACATGTCACACAAAATATACAAGGGTTATCAGTATGATCATTGTTAAAAATCATAACTAATCTAAATTTAAACTTAATAAATATTTGTATGCTGGAACATTAAGGACAAAATTTTTTGGTAACAACTGTTTAGTACCATATTTAAAAAAATAAACCGTCTTTATCTTTAAGTTCTCCTGTCTTCTAAAACTCGCAATATTTTTCAGGTCGGTGGGTTAGAAGAGCACATAAAATGTTTACGAGAAATGGTACTGTTTCCGCTCATGTACCCGGCCTTATTCCAAAAATTCAAAACGCGTCCGGCTAAAGGCGTTTTGTTCCATGGCCCACCAGGAACGGGCAAAACATTGTTAGCTAGAGCTTTAGCAAATGAATGCAGTTTAGTAGGTGGGAGGAAAGTGGCTTTCTTCATGAGGAAGGGGGCAGATTGTCTGAAGAAGTGGGTCGGAGAGAGCGAGCGGCATCTGAAGCTGCTTTTCCAACAGGTGATTTGATGTTAGATATTTTATTTTATTTTTTATGTTTGTAGCATTTTTGGTCCAATTTCGCATCATCAAATTCTTTGGTCATGTCTCCCGAAGTCATATTCCCGACTCCATAGAGCGTTTTGTGGAGCAAGTCAAAGTGTAAGGTACCAGTCCGCGTGGAAGGTCGCCCATCCGATGGATTTATCGGATAAGTCCCTTACACGCGTGCACCAGAATCCCTGTTGATAGGGGAAAATGGCGGGACAACGTGAGGCGAGCTATATCCGCCCCTGACTATACATGACGACTACGACCGCTCTGTCAAGAGCGTTACGACGGAGAAGAGAGATCATTGTTTATAAATTAAAATTATAGGCTCATATATTTGGGAAAAGGTTAATTAATAGTCTTAGTTTTTTAACACTTTCGGACTCTTTTTTAAAAGCTAATGAGAGGTTATTACATATTTATTATTCATTCGTAATTTTATAGATACACGGAACCCCAAATCCTTTACACAAATTAATAAATCATTTTTTAACAATCAGGCGAATAAAATGAAGCCTTCAATAATATTCTTTGATGAGATCGATGCGTTGGCGCCGGTACGAAGCGTGCGGCAGGAACAAGTGCACACCAGCGTTGTTGGCACACTACTGGCTGAGATGGACGGCCTTTGTGATCGGTATGTTTAGTGTACTAGGATGAAGATGTTTGAATATAAACCTTATTTCTTAAAGAGTAATGCTCAAACTTGTATAACGAGAGTGGTAAATGTTTTTAAAATATAAAGTTCAGAGTTGCTTGGTGATATCAAAGATTTTTAGTTAAACACGATTACGACATTGATTCTATAGGAATACAGTAACTTCATTAGCTATCCACAGGTAACACTGCAAAAAAAAAGTTAAATGTCATTCGAATAATTTCAAATTCAAAATCATTCAAAGTTAAGAAGATAATAATACCCTAATCTCAATTAAAACGTGATCATAACCTAATTAATTCTGAGAGGATTCCCCTTTCTTGACCTTATCAATCCAGATTAGACTAAATCCATTATTACTTACTCCTCAACATCTCAACATGGTCAATAAAAAACCGACTCTATTCCCAGAGGCGAAGTGGTGATAATCGGCGCAACGAACCGGTTAGACGCTGTAGATCCCGCATTACGTCGCGCAGGTCGATTCGATCGCGAGCTACATTTTCCACCGCCACATGCCGCAGCTCGAAGAGATATATTGGACATTTACACCAAAGACTGGCATCCCAGGCCCAGTGAGGATACCCTGGATTATCTGGCTGAAGTCACTGGGGGGTATGGAGGTAATGATTTCTACTTTAATTCTGTATTTCAGTTTTCAGGGTTACTGCTAAATACTCAAACGATATTAAATTTTAAGCCTTCGTTAGATCTCATGCTGTCACTTTAAGGCCAAGTGCAATGCTAAGACGCAGCAAGGATAACCTAGTGGTACGACCGTTGGACTGGCAAGTCAAAGGTCGCAAGTTTTAATCCAAGGCCACTGAGTTTTCGAGTCATGTGCGTATTAGAAATTAATTATCCCTTGCTTAAAGCGGTGAAGGAAAACATCGTGAGGAATCCAGCACGCCTTAGAGATGTTCTCGACGGTGTGTAAAGCTATGTCAGATGCCTTCGGGCGGTTTAAACTCTGACACTAGATTGATCACCAACTACACGATAAGAAGAATAAGAAGCCCAAGTGACAGAGACACACGAGATTGGGTTTGACAAATGAGATATTATAAGTTAATATTCCACTTTTATTTTATCGTATTATGTAATTCTACAATAAATACAAATTTTGCATGTTAGACGACACAATATGGGCAAATATCTGTTTTCATTGTAACACCCTAATTTATTCACTAATATGGTGATAGAGTATTCTATAGCGACGAAATGAATATGAGTTAAGGGAAATTTAAAATGAAGTAGCAATTGATTATATGGACGTAAGACCGGTTATTAAAAAAATACTACTAGTTTACTTACTCTAAACATTGCAGCAAGAGAGTTTAGACATCAGTAATCTCCATAATACAAGTTTATATATTTTTTTGTAGGTTCTGATCTAAAGGCACTATGTTCGGAAGCGGTATTGAAAGCGTTGCGACGAGTATATCCACAAGTTTATGAAAGTGAACACGCGTTGGTGATTGATGCTAAAAACGTAAGTCTTTAACATAAGTATTCTTTGTGTTTTTATTTCCACTAGCTGTTCCCACGACTTGGATAAATAGCACTTCATATTCACTTCTGAATTCTGCAAGATATTGAAAAATAAAATTGGAAAATTTAAGTTAAAATGTGTAAAATGCCTTATTTTTCATACAAACACAGGTAGAAGTTATAAGACGCGATCTTTTAGAAGCGATGAATTCTCTAGTAGCGGCCGGGGCTCGAACGAGTCCTCTAGCAGCCAAGCGACTGCCTTTACACTGTGTACCACTGTTACAAGCACAGGTACAGACTGCCTGCAACATGTTACAGAACGTGTTCCCGCTACACTCTGTAACAGAGAAGAGGTAACTATAATAGTAAAAATAATCTTTTATTAAAGGCGGTAGATTTATCTTCACAATACGTTTACTACAGGTACAAGAACGTCTGCAACATGTTACAGAACATGTTCCCATGCGGGCCTCGTTGGTCTAGTGGTTCCAAACCCGACTGCTGAGCAGTCTGAGGTTCGATTCCGGGGTCGGGCTAAGTTTTATTTTCTGATAGGAAATTCTCAGTAACAGCCCGGATTTTGGAATTGTGGCCGGTAGATGGCAATAGGGTGTGATATACTATGTGATGCTATGGTGCTATGTATGTTGCACTCTATTACAAAGTTTCCTGTCAGTTTTAGTCTATGTGTTTGCACAATTTTCTCCGTAAATACTAAACAGATTTTATTCGGGTATTCACTAACCAATAGACTGTTTCAAAAGGAATATAATTTGTCAACATTTTGTGATATTTGTGCATACTTTGAATGACAACGAAAAAGTTGTCGTCTATTGTTTGTGAACACGTGTGAAGACTGATCTGATCGGATAGTTTTAGTACAAGTTAGGGATACAGGGCGTCTTATAAGCATTGAGTTAATATCAAAAAGTCGTGTATTCCTGTTTCTTTATGTCTAGTGACAAACCATTCATTTTCCACCAGGGTCTGCAACTCATCACTATCACAAAGCGTGCTCCTCATCACAGGTGAATGTGCCGAGACACACATAGCTCCCGCTCTGCTCGCTCAGCTCGAACACTGCACGGTGAAGGAGCTGAGCATGTCAACGTTACACTCCGCGCACACCTTCACACAGGAACAGGCGCTTATATCGGTCAGTATAAGTAGAATGTGCTGTCTTTTGATTGGCCAAACTTAGGCCGGTATATCTCATATGTGAGGTGTTCCTAAGATCCGTATTAATTAACCAATATCATTTTGAAGCTCCGCCCCTTTCAAAATAGCGTCTACCCAGAACTTGACGTGTCGATCTAAAATTGCATAAGATGCTGAATTGTATGAAATTACCCTTTCACTGTCCATTGAATCGTACACACAGATATGTGATACACACACACAGCGTTTAACTATTATGTCTGCTACGTGGACACAGAACCTGTTAACGAGAGAACTTGTCATTTGCGCCATATTTAAGGCAATGAGATTGATTTGTTAAATGATGTCTCGATGTCATTTTTGTTGAGCCGCCCGTAGGCTTTTCACTTAACGACGGTCTTGTATTGTATTAATAACAACCGGAATCGACGAATAAACAAGCACTCTGAAACAAGTGGGCTCTCAAATGAAAATTTAAAATATTTGTTTTCAGTAAGTAATGATTCCTTACACGCTTGTTCAATCGTTGACCGTACGTTAATTATCTTCAGGGAACGTTTACCGAACACATATGGCCGTCTTTATAGTGCCTCGTAAATGCCTCGTGCCTAAGGTCTAGTGGTGTACTGACTGCTGCTTAGCATGAGGTCTCGGGATCGATTCCCGTGTCGGGCAAAGTGTTATTGAGTTTTTCTCTTAGGAAAGTCTAGCAGCCCGGAGTTCAGAATTGTGCCTGATAGATAGATGGCAATAGGCTCACAATCTTACATGGGACTTAATAAAAGCATTGTCGAAATGTGAGTCTACTACTGTGTACATCTCTGCCTACCCCTTCGGAGAATATAGGCGTGATATGTTATAGGGCCGTCTGTGAGTGCTTTAATTTGTCAATACAATTAAAGCTAATTTTTTTTTTCAATTCAGGTATTCTCAGAATGTCGTCGTGCGGATCGCGGCTGTGTACTCTTCATTCGAGATGTGGTGTTAGTTTGGAACGCGTTAGCGACGCTATTACGACAGCTATGCCGTGCCAGAGCTGCTGGAGAGAACACGTTATTGCTGGCCACTGCTGACTGTCGCCATGATCAACTTCCGGCTGAGGTAAAGTCTTCATAGAATATTGATATTTGTTATTATGCATATTTCACTTACCACTCAAACCAGTGTATGGTTTGAGTGGTAAAGCATAAGGTTGAAAGTCTTAGTGGTCATTACCTATATCTTTCGGTCGAATACTGCTGGCCACCGTATTCTTTTTCCACAAACATTTATAACTTTAAGGTTCGCTAAGCATTCATTAATGTTCTTCAAAGATTTATCTGTGTATATAATTCGGGTTAAAATATTTTTTTCACATGAATTGCTATATCTGGACAAAAAAAAAATACGCGAAGTGCGCATGCGCATACCCAAAGATGTTGTTAAAACTATTCTAAAGTTATGTAACCAACACATACCTGTCCGACTGTAGGTCAAAGGCTTCTTCTCATACAGAAAACGCAATATATACAGATAAATCTTCGAAAAGCATTAACGCATACATAGCGATCTCGAAACTTATACATTTTTGTGGGAAAAATAATACGGCCGTGAGAAGGATTCGAACCTGCGCCTCCCCGATAAATACTCCAGGCGCTCTGACCGCTAAGCCATCTCAACCTCTGCTCACTATCGCGAATTTTTCTTCCACAATCTAATACGTCTTTTGGTGACGTCATTGCTCTCTATTCAGTCCCTATACAGGTGACCGAACTAACACGACTAACTTTGCAGTTAATACAATGTCGTACAGATGCAGTTACCTTAACAAATACAGATAAATCTTCAAAAAGCATTAACGCAAGCATAGCGATCTCTAAAGAAACACATTTTTGTGAAAATCTAATACGGCCGTGAGTAGGATTCGAATATGTGCCTCCCGGATAAACATTTCAGGTGCTCTGACCATGGCCATAACATGTACTAGGAAATATAAGGTCCTAATTTATTAGGTAATTTTATATAATTAAGGGGTCAATGTGTAACTGATAAGGATAAATTTAAGCAATAATTCAAATTTTTACAACAATTTTATTTTTATCTTAAAGTTCACCATTCACGGAGAAGTTTTCGTCTTGCTAGTATTATGTTAATTAAAAATAGTTTGTTATATCCATATAATTCATGTCTTAAGTGAAAGTATTTGACTTATATATTAACCCTTTCAAAGGAAATTACCTAACAAATTAGGACCTTATACTATCTACTTTATTTGGAGGGGCTCGTGGCTAAGTAACAGCCGCACAGATCGATCGATCGAGGTTAAGCTGCGCTTGCCGCGGTCGGTCTGTGGATGGGTATCATTTCATACCGAGACCCCTCCGTGCTTCGGAGAGCACGTTAAGCTGTCAGTCCCGGTTGTCAAATTACAATCTATGACAGCCGTTACGGGTAGTCAGAAGCGTGAAAGTCTGACAACCAGTCATACCACGAGATATCGTGTTACCCAGTAACTGGGTTGTGGAGGTTAGATAGGAAGTCGCTCCATGTAAAATACTGGTATTAAGCTGCATTCGGTTTGACTGGAAGCCGACCCCAATGTAATTGGGAAAAGGCTAGGCAGATATTATATATCTACTTTATTTGAATCGATTATACAGTACTTACTAAACAAATAAAATCACTTCTATTTCAGTTGCAAGAACTATTCCCTGTATACAAAGACTGCGTATATCGAGTACGCGAGCCCAGTGCATCGGAAGTTATCAGTTTCCTGAAGCCCGTACTCGCTGAGGCACTGTTAGATCCACCGCCTATCGAGAACAATGAACCACCGCCTCCGTTACCTATAGGTAAGAGTTACCGAGAGTGATCAGCTTCTAGAAGCCCTTACCCGCTGAGGCACAGTTAGAGACACTAGTTATTGTAAAGATTGCTATTAGATGTCACCAGGCGTTTTCACGAGTTACTACAAAAGTGCATTTTTCAAAATTGGAACTCGAGCCGAGCCCGTTGTCATGAACTGAGTCCGAGGCGATATCGCGAGACACAGCACGTGAATAATAACCGGTGAACAATATAATTAAAAAGTACCGGAGATACAATATATATATCAAATTGCTAATTTCAAAAAAAAAAAAAAACATCTAACCTACTTGTACCTGTCTTTTTGTTTTGAGCAAATAAAATTTCTTATATATTATCAATGAAATCTGCAGCCCCTCCGCCCCCGCCCCCCCGTGAGTCCGCAGAAGAGGTGACGCGACGTAAACGTAAGGAGGACTACAAACTGCGCGAACTGAGAATATTCCTGCGGGATATATGTCGGAAACTGGCCTCTAACCGGCGCTTCTATAAGTTCACTAAACCTGTGGATTTGGAAGAGGTATGTTATTGAAAGCTTGTTAAATTCTTACATTTGTCGTATTATAAGAAAAAGACATGCTGTGCTGACCACATCTAATTGGGATAAGGGCAGGAATGGCATGATGATAATATGCGCGTATGAGATTTGTTTATAATACTTTTATTATTTTTAAAGTGTAATTGACGACTGTGTTACAGTCAAAACTTAATTTCTTATTGTGCGATTTTCATAATTTTGAAAAAAATACTAATGGTTTATTTTCCAAACAAAGTCTTCCTTCTTTTGAAGTTATAAATTTTTGCGAAAGGTTTAGAATAAAAGGTTTCCCTTTTTTATTTGGTTTCCTTTTTGCTGTAGGATTTATCATACTGTTTCAGCTAAATAAGATTTTTTTATATATTTTCTCAGGTTACCGACTACCTAGACATCATAAAACAGCCAATGGACCTAGAGACGATGATGACTAAAGTGGACATGCACAAATACAATTGCGCCAAAGAGTTTCTAGACGACATCGATCTAATATGCGCAAACGCTCTCGAGTATAACCCGGACAGGTAACGTATTATGACGTAATTCAGGACTACTGATGTTATATTATTTCTTACATCAATCTACTCGTCCATTTCACTTTCTCTTATTTTATACAACGTGTATCAGAAATGCGTGGTCGTATTTAAGGTAGATGTTCTGTATGTGATAGACAGTCTATAGACAAATGGCCTATATTAGAACATGCTACTCAGTTTTCGAGTTATTTTACTTCGACAGTCATATCGATGGCAAATAAAACAAATATAACATCATTAACTGAATTTCTGACTGTGTAGACATTTTTACTTACATCCTCTAAATTGCTGCGCTCCTGGTACGTGCCCTCTCGCGTGTACTCCACACACAAGTTTAATCGACGAAGGATGAATAACATAACATTTATGGCCGTAGCCAAGGTGGTTTTGGATGTTCATCCCCCTCCACCCGAAACCCCTGACAATGAAATTGTTCTTAAAACATTTGTTCCACTTGTGAAAAAAATATCAACACCTGGCTACTTTAACATTAATCCACTTTATTGTACACCAAAAACAGAATACATAATACTAAGTATTAAAATTTCAATGTATTGAATATTTAGATCCTTCCCACGATACTCACAGACCACGAATTTTTGATATAGGTTGTATATTTAATTCAGAATTTCAGGTGTCATATAGCATTAAAATGATAAGGTACCTAACCTTAATACAAGATACCATATTACGTTCAAAAAATGGCAAACCTTTCATTGATATTCTGGCAAGCCTTTTATTGAAATATTCTTGTAAATATAATGAACTAAAATTGCCATCGTATTTATTAAAACTATCCATAACAGACGCATACGAAGACATTATTTTATTCTTTCCCCTTGATTCACTTGTTTCCTTACTGTCTGTTCATTTACCTTCATGGCATCATCAATTCATTTATTATGGCTTTTACATGATGACCTATTTCAGGATAAGGTTTCTTTAGAGAAGTGTGTCACTATCTAGAGGCGTAGTAAAACCTTTTTACTGTTGGGTCTATTGTTCGTTGTTGAAATGTCTGATCAGCGTTATTGCCGTTGGATAGTAATCATTCTCTTTGGAAATCTTACTAGCCTCATTTCAACGAATTTTATTACGATCAGAAGTGGCTCAGTTAATTAGTTTAAATATTATTTGGCTCGACAAATGTGTAGTTAAAGATCTTATGATAAACGATAATGCCGTCAGCTTTAGCATATGAGCGAGGGAGGGGCTCGTGGCTAAGTAAAAGCTGCACGGATGAACCGATTGAGGTTAAGCTTTGCTTGCCGCGATTGGTCTGCGGATGGATGTCCCTCATTCAGTATTGAGACCCCTTAATGTTATGACTGTCGCTACGGGTAAACAGATGCGAAAGTCTTTAAACCAGCCTTCCCACGAGATATATTTTTACCCGTCGTATTAATTTTTAACGCATACAGTATTTATGTCATCGACTACGTTGAAATCAGGCTAACTTATGCCATTGTGTACACGCCATTCCATTATAATTTATTTTAACGTGTTTTCTTTCCACATTCCCCCGGCGCCAATCAAAGGGCTAGAGGGATGTATAGGTATGAGCAAAACAAACGCTTTGTAAATAACATAATTATTAATAGCACATAATTACAATAGAACATATTATTATTCATTTAAGTATATTTCTGATATAATATAAATGTACACCCAGATTTTTTTGTGGTTTTGGAGATATGGCGCACTGACTTTATTCAAAAAAGAATTTGAAAATTTACGCTGCTATAGTGTAGTATCATGTTTTAACCACTTTTATGAAATGCTCGATAGTTCCTTGATATTGAACATTTTGCATCCAATATATTTCTCAAGCATATTGACAGTATAAACAAGTAACGTTGTGTAGTGTAAATCAATTTGCCCAGGCAACGGATTTCGTAAAATTAGATAATATCGATAATATTCATCGTTATGGCGTGTCACAACTCTAAAACGTTAAAATTTCTGTGTGTATACCGCAACCTCTAACCTTTTGTCCGGTAATTGTAATATTTCGGACAATATGCATGTAGTGCGATATAGCATGTACGTAGTTTAGATAGTAACTGATATATCTATAGATCCAATAAGTATGTATAAGCTTAGATGTATATTTAGTACTATGTACTTGAATATAAGTTCGAATGCCGAATGGAACTAATTTTACGGATTATTTTTTCAAACGTGGTAGGCGTTTTTCAGAAGCAGATTCAGAATAAGTTTGGGATTAAGTCTTTTTTGGGCTTTGTCCTATATAACTATAAAAAAGTTATTATAATATAATAAATATATAATAACTGCTAATAAAAATAAAAAACACGACAGTAAATAATTTTTTTAAATAAGCCTGTAAAACCTACTAGAAAGAAAGCGTCCTCGTAATGTTTCTATACGAACAGAAACTGTTGCCTACCGTAAAATTAGTTTAATTCTTTATCGCATAGTGTCGCGTATCAAACAGTTCCCATTATGTGTAATGTCACATAATCTTTACGTACAGGTGTCCCGAAAGTCAACGACAAGTCGGGAAAAAATATTAGTTAATAAAGATCATGTAACAAAAATATCATTATAAAATTAAAAGGAATCTTGTACTAAGTGAATATTTTAGCTGCAAGGTAGTGATTTTTAATATTTATGAAACTTATTAATCAAAAACTGAAAGTCTTGCCCTCATCCTTCAAAATGAGTGAGATTCCTACCAAATACTCTCACAGTTTTTCCGTTTTGTCATCTTTTCGTATTTTATATGACAACAAAGTAACATAACCATAATCAGATATTGAATTATGAATCTTACCATAATTCGAATAAAGTTTTTAATATATAAACAGACTCCAAATAAAAACTGTAGTCTACAGATATATTACATTTTATAGTAAGCAAGTGTTTGTATTTTACTGAAGTCCCTATGTAATAAGCCCTTTTCTCTTTGCCGGCTTGACGTCTACTTTCGGGACACTTATTTTAGGTTACAGCGAATACACGCAGTCGCAAATATATTTTTCGATTATACTTATGGAATTAGCCTAAAGCTTAAGTGCCGCGCTATATAATTATCATGAAAAACATCAAACAGCCAACGTTCTCGAAATTATTGCCTTTAGCGGATTTTGTAATTTAAACATTATTATAAATAAAAAATAATGTGTCAACTCTTACTTACCAAAACAAATGTAATTTGATTTGCAAAGCATGCCAGTCGCGCTGAAGTAAATTCGAGCACGTTTTTAACTTAAGCATAATCTCAAATTGGGTTTTCGTTTTCATAGATTTTATATACTGAATTATTTCTGGCAAACAGTTCGACGAAGAAATAGTTTCTAATGATTAATCTGAGAAATTTTTATAAATTTTTAAAATCGAAGCGTTAGTTTCCTATCCACATTTAATAAGGAATATCATTATCAAAACAATTTTAACGCTTGTTAACATTCTGAAGACGACTTAAACTCAATTCGAGACTACCAAATTATTACACCAATCAACATCTTTTAAACTCAAAATTAATAAAAAATAATTCCCTTTTATTAGAACGTCATCAGACAAACAGATACGTCATGAAGCGTGTTCATTACGGGACCATGCGCATGCGCTGATCGACGTCGAAATGGATAGTGACTTCGAACTGGAGTGCCAGGAGATCGCCAAGAGACGACAGGAGGAAGGCAACATGGCGGACAACGATCTGCCCGACTTTATCTGTACGGCTTCTAATTTACGTAAGTATTTAATAACTCGTTTGCGTTGATTGCAAAAAAAAAACTACACACCACATGCATAGTTTTTTTTTCAAGCAAGCGCTCCCCATTTTTATTTCCACGGACACATGCCCTATATTTTATGTAGTGTTTTTACGTGGATTTATTAGACTAATAGCTGTGCCCCGCGGTTTTACCGTGTATAATTAGCCTAAGTTACTCCTTATATAGTCGAGCTATCTGCCAGTAAAATCTTAGACAGGCAGATTCAAAAAAATTAAAACATTTTTAGGCATAGATATCGAGCTAATAACTGTATGAGGTTAAAAAAAAACTATTATTATGGCATTACAAACGGACACTTCAATTTTACTTATTTGTATTGAACTATCAATACAAATAAGTAAAATTGAAGTGTCCGTTGTATTGTGATTTCATGACAGTCAAATTCTAATGATTCTATAGTGCAATGCAACAATATCTAGGATTTTTACTACTGAACGTAATTTGAACTACCTCTAAAGTAAGAAATGCACGCATGGAAAGGAATTTCGGTTATGTTTTAACGATATGTCTTATGGATCATCACCTATCCGTTTATGACAAACTTTTTTATTTAACTTTTACATGATATTCTGCGGTGGATGTCTGGCCACTCTCTATGCAAGTATGTAAGGAAAAATTGTCTTAGAAATCCATTATTTTACACAATACATTGTTTTACATTATGAAACCATTGTTTAATTATTCCACTTCCAGATCACTTTGACTCGATAGTGAGTGACAAGTCGCGGACGCCACAAAACGGTGACAAGAGCGATCCACACTCAGTCAAACGCAAGCGCAGACGGATGAACGCATGGTCCAAAGGATTGGTGGTGAAACGACAGAGAACGTCTAGGGTATGTTGTGAATTTACTTACATAAACACCACGCTGTTCGGTGATTTCTGTAGGCAGAACATATAGAATCTCTACTGCTATAGGTCGCGGCACGGATCTTGAGCGCTAAGCAAAATGGGAAAGGATAGTCGCGCAGGTATACACTCGAGCACACAATTGCTAAATTGTTTTACTGACAATATTATTTTCCTTTATTAAACTGTAAACGTAATTTTTAAGATTAGTGTGAGAACTAAAATACCTATGCATAAAAACAAAAGCATGTTGGTAGGTGATTTAATAAGTTCGAATTTGTTGTGTGTACAAAAACTGTTTATTATCACTAACACAGTACAAGATTAAAAAAACATCTTATCTCTCGTCTCTAACATAAAATAAAAACAAATTATTTATTGAAATATAATGTTAAGTTTTGTGAGCGCGACTGTATTCTACAAAATGCGAGATGCATGTCACCAATGCAAATGAAACGTAACACTAATTATCCAATTATAGTATGAATCACTTAAGCACCAATTTTTTTTACACCCGTCCCACCCCGCTACTCCCCGCTAATCGGACCCAAATGTCGACTTCAGCGCATTCAAGATTCGTGCCGGGACCTATACGATCCTGTTACTTCGACCATGTTGATGTTGTAAATTAAACATTGCATTACGCATGTATTCCCCAAAGGGGTAGGCAGAGAATATGTACTCTGCTGTACACCCATATTTCACCAATGCAGTTATTAAGTCCCATGTAATAGGTGGTGAGCCTAATGCCCGATCTGGGAATTGAACTCAGGATCTCATGCTCGGCAGTCGCCCTTCCGAGCACTAGACCAATGAGGCAGTTACATGTGATTTTATATAGTTTAAAATTATTTAGATTGGGAACATTAATTGCGAGTACCTTCGCAACCCAGTTTAACTAGATATTTGTTCAAACATCATAAACTCGGACTGATAACATAATTACGCCAGTTGCCGCTATTCAGTAACACTTCATTCATTTATAACGTCTTAAAATTTCGATAGAACTTCAAAGACTCAAGCATGGCGATAACAGACGAGGAGTCTAAAGAGAACAAGCCTATAACATCGACTCCGTTGCCCAACGGTGAGGTGACTACGTCTTCAGCTTCCGACGATGACGCGCCTCTACGAAGACCACAAGATTCCAATGATACTATGTTCAATATTACGGCCCAAACTGTGGTCAATAACCATGTCCTCGAAAGGTAAGTTATTTTCCAAATTTAGTTTTAAGATACGGGACCATCCATAAAGTACGTCACACCTTAAGGGGGAGGGGGGGTCGACGAAGTGTGACATTATGTGACAAGGGGTGGGAGGGATACTAAGTTTCGTGACGTCACATTTCAAAATCTAATACATCTAAGTGTTAAAGTGCCAAAAACTAACTATTCACGAAAAACTTAAAAATATTTCCAACTCTATCTGTATGGGCATAAGGTTTAAATTGTTTTGTTGGCAAGTTCACAAGTAAATTGTTTTCAAATGTTTGATTAGAATTTAAACAAATTTCGGAACCTGATCGTGTAAAATTGCAAAATATGTGTCGTCACACTGGGGGGGGGGGGGGGGTTTGTCTCACAAGTGTGATCAACTGTGACAAGGACAGGGGAGGGGTCAAAAAATCACGAAATTAGTGTGACGTACTTTATGGATGACCCCTACCGTCTAATATTATAATGCGCGCATGTGTGTCTTTGTCACTTTAGATAAATGTGACAAACGCATTTTTTTAACACATCGTTTCAGAACTTTTATGAGATACTGGCGGCATTTAGAAATATTTGTTTTAAAGAGTTGATTTTCTCAATTGCAGTCCAACAAAATCGACGGAAAAAACGCCCTCAAAGACATCACCAAAGAAGAGGAATTCAGGGCACGAACTTTCAAATGGTGAGTAATTACGATTCATACATAAACACGCCTTTTTTCCGTGGGGATAGGCAGAAACTACGAATGCCACCTGCTACGATCCTGAGTAATTACCACATTTTTTGCAGCCCTTTATTATTCTCACTCTAAATCGTCTCCGTATCTGATTAGAATCCCACGTACTAAAACGTGTGTTACTAAAACACACAGCTATCGACATTTCAGACATAGATAACCAGTCAATAAAAGTGTGTGTGCGAATGAGTAAGAAATGTGATATACTCTTCAAAGGACAATTACTTTTCAATTTCTTCCAATACTAATATATAATGTATTGGAGTAGTTTTACTAGGCGTACTCTCCTCTCGCCCCTGGTATATGATTCCCAATATAGGCGTATGGTTACAATGATAGTACACGATTTTAATCGTGTGTGACACAAATTTATGTTTAGTTTTATTTTGTGTGATAATACTGTTAACGTAATGGCGAGAGCTATTTTTGCTTTAGTGCAAGTTCTTTTGTGCTTGGTGTTACCTCATCCCCCGCCTAAAGTAGCGAGCTAATTTGTTCGATATTTAATCTGAAGCCGTCTTCTGTCTGGTTCTCTAAGAATGCCCTTTTGCGTTTAAATAGCTGCACAACAGCGACACGCGTGTCTCCGTCTTGATTGCCGCGAATTGATTTTACGCGCCGAGCCAGTAGTTTCGAATTCGTTCCTTAATAATAAGGACTCTGATCGAATCCAGGTAGTCCCTCTTTGTCCTATTCCGCAGGGAACGCCCATAGCGCTGTTGTTGAGTTTGTAGTAATATAAAATATTATCTGGTTGGAGGCGTCAAACTGCCTCGCCTTAGATAGTGACCCGTTACGCAGACAGAACCCCTCTGGGTTCCAGCAAGAGACTTTTTAAAATAAAAGACACGCGTTGTTTCACATAGTTTTGGGTCATTACCAAGAAGGTGCTACATCAAAGGGTCCTAAAATAATATCTTTATTAATTCCAGACACGGAGAAAGTACTGATAAACAAGACTGAGTTAGATAACGTTGTATATAAGAACGCGAAGGCACTGCGGATGATCGGGCTCGAAGCTCTCCTAGATCTACACGCACAACTCACTTACATAGTCCAAACATACTCCCCCAAGTACGACAGAACGAAGTTACCGCAAGAACTTAACGCCACAGTATCAAGGTACTTGCAGCACGCCAAGAAATGAAGATTCAAAATGGTCGTACGGACTATCGTTGTGAAATTGTAAGTTAAAAGTTTGTCGTTTCAAATTCTTCGTAAGTTGGTAAGCCTGGTTAAATGTACAAATGGGTAGTTCTGAGTCGAGTAGTATGAATATTGTAATAATAATTTATCAGGAGGATGAACTTGAAAAATGAAAAAGGTTATCTGTCTGTTTGGTTTTGTTTTTAAATGTGACGTGAACGAAAGAGGTTGCGTTATTTGGATTAGAAACTCGCAGGGTGGCAGGTTGTAATGGAATTGCATTTTAGCGAGTTTTATTATTCATCAATTACGTATACTTAATGTTAACTGATTATAATGAGTATGGAGCTATTAAGGTCATGACAATTACACAAAATGTACTTTAATAAATGCTTTGTACGTCTTTCAAGCCTTGTATAACTGATCCATTTGAGAAAACATTGATATCAAAGTATTACGTAAAAGAAGGTTGTTTCATGCAACATCGAAGTGGATATCGATTAATTTTAATCGATTTCTCAAAATAATATCGACTTAAAATCTGTAATGTTTCGAATCGATTTACCAATAGTATTAATTTCCGTCAAGTGTAGGGGTAGTAGTTGAAAATTTTGGAATATTACATTCCACTTTTTAAATACGAATCCGACCATATCTAATGGTGAACACAGACAGGCTGCATTTAGACTTTATAAGACAAAACACAATATCAACACGTGACGCGATCCGACTTGACCTTGGATGTAAAATTATACTACTTCTTTTGACTCAACGCCCGTTATATTTTGTCGGATTGCGTCTCGTTTTATAAGCGTGTTTTTGCCTTAAGAATGGCATTTAACAGCATTTTGATAACACTAAGGGGTCGAGTTTACCAACAATATATAACAGATGGTTACAATTAAACAGTCGTTTACTTATACATATTAAACGTCAGTTATATTATTATTGGTGAACTTGGGCTTAGCTTGCTAACAGTCAGTCTGTCTATGTTTTACCTAACTTCGATATTTAAAAAAGAGTGTTGTGGTCCATTTATTAGGACGTGTACCGATCACTGCCTACATGGCTTACGATAATTATAACTAGAAGTAAGTGTGGTCGACGCAAACCTGACCAAGTTCAATAACAAAAGATAATCAACCTTGTTAATTTAAAATAAGGTTGAAAAAGCTGGGCGAGCACGGATCTTTATCGATGAACTTGTCGAGTCGATAAAGTTTTAAATATTGAATTTTATCGTTTTATCGACACCTTGTATCAATTTTGATGTTTAAAATAGACAATAATGTTTCGACAAAAACAATCGTGCTCGCACAATTGTTTTTCAAAGATAAATATTCGATTTTATTTCTATACGCAAAGAGTTGATTATATTTTGTTCATTGTCGTCGTCGTTCAAAGGTTTGTGCTGCCTAAATTGTAATCGAATATTAACCATTCCTAATGAGCCAAATTGTGAGTGAGATTACCAATATTTCATGTGTGATTGTAATGCTATTGGTGGCGTAGAGTTTCAAATGGTCAACAGTGTCATCTGTTATTCTTTTACGTTCCATGACTTTTCATAAAGAAAGAAATATTGCTGTCTGTCTAGTATGATACGAAATATTATTAATGTTTTATGAATTCGTTTGCAACAACTAGCAAGATTAAGTTTTTTTTGCACTGCCAACCTATTAGTACTTATGTTGCAATCTACTGAACAAGAGATGGCGCTTTATCAAAATATTATTTGAGCAATATATATGATTTGCAAAGGTTTTTGAGATTTTAATCCACCTCTAACAAATAAACATCCCAGTTGTCTTCTCTTAAAATATCTATCCGTAAAATCTTACATTTAATATTATTAATTAATAAATGTTAAAAGCTTATCATAAATCTGTTATAAATAATAATACTTTAATAATATTTTTTTCAATTATAGAAGTCTACTCTTTTTCACTTAACCATAAGTCGCCAAAACAATAAAGATTGTACCAATTCTCAATAGCATTACAACCAGACTCCTAGGTTAGGTTTAAAACGATACAACTATAAAGCCCGCTGGTCTGTGATATGTACAGAAGTTTATATACATGTATATACGTCATTTTTCGCTTCGTGTTTCATAGATGCGCGCTTGCTGTTCACTTTATGCACATGGCCTGTTTTAATGGTCGTGAACAAAACGTATTGCTGAATAAATAAATTATTATAAATTATATATTTAAATGAAAGTCTGTGGAAATGAAAAGGTGTTACCGTGAAGCCGATATCAGACAACTTCACTCAAGTAAAGGGTATCAGGTCCATTTCTTATATTTCCAAATGGTAGAAATGAACCATTATGACTTTGTCTGTCATAAATGATTATTAATATTTCATTCTACGTTCAGGCAGTACTGATAGAATGAGAGTGTCGTGAGCTAGATGTTACGGTCGGACGAATTCACGAGACGTTTCACTGTTAATGGACGACGCAAAATGACAGACATGAACAAAAACTAAACCATCTGATATTGGCTTCTGACGGGTATCGCGATAACTTATTTATTACATAGAGAGAATATAAGAATAATTTCTACTCCTAAAGATTTTCTTTTTATTACATAAAAAGCCAATGAAATAGGTCACGTGCATAAAAATGTACTCGTATTAAAATTAGCTATTCAGAATAAAATTCATAGTCCGTTAGTATCAAAATTATAAACAATTTGGCTTTTTAGGCGTGAATAAAAACAAAAGTTATGCACTGATTTGCGTTTTTTTTTAAATAGATTTTACCAAATAAGCTGTACTAACGTATCTTGCTTATTTTAGAATAAGGTTATACTAACACTAACGTAACGTTTAGATACATTTTTCATTCATGTTTAATTAATTTTATATTTAAATTATTATTCGTTTTTTCTGTGACGTTGTTAGGGAATTGTGTCCATCCGAATTTAAGGTACGATTTTGGAGTGTTTAAAAATAAATAATCATTGGAATATTGATGTTGTTTAGATAGGAAATGTTTAGTATATTAATGTTATGAATGACTTTTATAGTTATCGACTATGGGAAGGCTTATTTTTCGATCAAAAAATGATTCAAAAGGAAATTATAAATATCAGATGAAATTGTAATAAACATTATCTAAGTAAACGATGGCATGATTTGAATAAAATGTACTGTAAATTGTGGTTGATTTTGATTTGTATACTGCAGTTGAAGTTGAATATGTTTTTCGGTTTAGGGTTGCACAGGGTACTCGGGGCCCAGTGACCTTCAATATAACAGATATTTTTGTTTCCTAACCCAAAGATGACAGAGAATACCATATGGTTCTAGTCCGCTGTGTACAAAATTATAAATAGATATACAATTAAAAGGCCTGTATTTCGTATAAAAAACATTTGTTTAACGGATATGTTACTTTCCCTAAAGATAATTAATCCTTATTCATTCTTGGTGACTCAAACATGGGCAAACTTAAATATTGGGTACGTATTTCTTATTTTTATTTTCTTTTTTATGTGCCAAAATCTTGACCGCTCGTTACGCCGATGACATCTGACGGTGACTACCCCACCGTCAGATGTCATCGGCGTAACGAGCGGTCAAGATTTTGGTCTGTCGATTCTATGAACTATCGCGAAATTAATATGTTCGAGTTTTTGTTATTCAACGTCATTCGTCTGGTCAACTCGTTTCAGATTCATTCATTTGTTCCAGTAAATTTTAATGAAAAATAAACCTTAATGCTCCGCAATATAATTCAAAATTGAGCGTACAAATCAAATTCAACCAATAAGACAGGGGAGTTTATAAAATATTAGACCTAAATACGATATAACGATCATATACAAGTTGTGAATCTATGTTTGATTTAAATCTGGACCGAATCGGGTAAATGCGAAATTGACTTTTATTTTAAATTACAATAGGTTATAAAATGGCAGTTGCAATTTTATACATGTTTCACACTACAACCCCAATTAATGTAAGGCAGTCGGTATACAAATTGTAAACGCTATTTTAGATCTTTAATAAAATTTATTTAAATCTCCTTACTTATAAAATGTGGGACACATTAAATGAATTGCTTAATAAGTTCTGTCCACGCAGAAAAATAATGAACTCGAATTTCTTGCCTGCCCCGTTCCACTACAAGTACATGGTGTAACAGAAGTCTGTAGTGTCGTGTAACTTTGAGTAGATTTACTACTATACATAGTAAAAGTGGTTGTACGCATGTGTATAACCACTTTTACTGTGTAACCGACTGCGACGAAAAAAAAATCGGCTGCTCCATACACTTTGCTGGAGTAGGTATCAACATTTTTATAGAACCCAGATTTTTTTCGCGCTTTTGTTTACCTAGTAGGAGGACCTGAAAGGTTCGAAGGACCTTTCGAAGTACGACTACGGACCTATCTAAACGTTGCAAAGCACTTTTGGAAAAAAAAATAGTGGACACATATATTGCTTCATAGTAAAACGTTAGAACCCATCTAAATATAATAAATACAATCAAACATATAAGTAAGGAGACACATTAATATTGGTTTATGAGTACTTAAATATGTAAAATTGTAACTTTTTTTTTTCATTAATGTGTATATAATAAAAATACAATATATAACGAATAATTAATACAAAGCCGTGTGATATTGATGGAATGAACTTATAGCCGATATGTTAAACTAAATAGTTACCTCAAAATATTATCTGTACACCCCATTTACTTACGTTACTTTGGGGTAAAAGGGCGTAACTGACATAAGAATCTGTCAGTAGCAAATTGTAATGACAATATTCTTTTTAATTTTTGGTTTATTTCAGGTACGTAACCCATATTATTATAATTATTAAATATAACAATTTTTTCAATATAAAATAAAAACTTAATAAATTAACATCGTACTCGTACTATTATATTTTATCATTTTTGATCATTTATATATATTATATATTGAATATTGATATTAAACCTGCCAGCTGGTCAGATTATAAAGTGACGACAGATTGTGAAGGGTCAATAAAATTTACAATTTATTGAATACATTCTCGATATAATTAAAAGTGTTTTGCAGTTTCAGTAATATTGTAATTAATAACATAGCATCATGCCTATATTCCCCGAGGGGGTAGGTAGAGGTGTACAAGCAAGTAGTTGTACGCCCACAATTTAGTCTGGCAGACTTATAGTCAAACTTAGCTATACCATTTTTGGAACGTATCAATTAATCAATGGCTTTTTCGTCTATTCCAGACGACTTATGGTATACGGTCAATGACCTTGACACTCGACAACTAAATTTGTATTGTATTTGAGAGCATATTCTTTCCACTCGTGTGTTTTAGTTGCAGTTCTAACTTTACCGATTACATTTACGATGCACCGGGTTTAACCTGTTTTATTATAAAACGAATAGATCTTACAATTTGACAAGCATCAAATGTCACTTACGCCCTTTGCGCCTTAAAGTATCGCTGAATTGTGTTTATTTTTCGGTATAGATTTTTAAAGAGTTTGTAAGTATATTAGTAAAAGGGGTGGGATACTTTGTTTAACCTGTGAACTATGACTTAATGTTTTTTTTTTTTTTTTTAGGCTGGTATCATAATAAGCAGATCTTGCTGAATATTCATATTTTTTCATATACACTATGTAACTTAACAAAAGCGTAATCTGAATTTATATCGAGTGGGTGCGCTCTAAATATAAGTGGCAATATTGTCTAATGTCTAAGTTGTAATGGCGGTTGCAACAGTGGCGGCGTAGCATGGTTTGGCACCCATGGCGGTTTGCTATTGAGCACCCCCAGAATAAAACAATAAATATTGCTATGCGACTAATTTAGAAAGTTCATGACTTAAATGGTACATCTGTCTAAGGGGAGGCCTTTCAAAACTATCCGGATAACACTACTATTGTTCTAAGCTATAGGACCATGGCTAGTGGCTACTATGCTGCGCGAGTGAGTTGCCACCCCTTGCTGCTTGGCACCTGAGGCGGACCGCCTTTAGCGCCCCCCGTTTACGCCGCTACTGGGTTGCTAATTCGTGAACCATGCTTGTTCTACCACCTACGTTGATCAAAAGCTGATGCAGCTTATTTAGAATGATGTACTAATAATAAATTCTTTAACCATTTCCTCCCACTTAGGTCACAGGTTAAATACATTTGATATTAATTTCAATAGATAGGACTAAAAAATAAATACTTTTGTAAGGGCTATACTCATCAACAATATATTAAATATTTTTAAATCAAAACTGCTGAATAATCTTTCGTGAGTTTGACTCGCGACATCGCCGCGGGCTCAGCTCAAGACTAAGGGCTCTGTTCGAGTTCGAAACTAGTCGGGCAGTCCCGAACAATGCAAGTGAGTAATAACCGTTGAACAATAATTAATCCTGAATACTCATCCAAAAAACCGTGTTAAATAGATGATTTTTTTTAGACGATTTTTATATTGTTGGTGAAAAAGCCTAAGAAAGATTATAAAAATCTGTTTCTAACTGAAAACTGCTTGCATTTGCTCAATGTGGAGTATCTACGATATTTGAGGCCGTGAGCGCAGAGTGGCCTATGTTATTTTAATGGTTAGAAAAAGATAAGCGACTCTTGCGCTCACGGCCTCATTTGTAAGCGCTCACAGTATCCACCGTTCGACTAGTGTATAATTTTGTATTTATAAAATCATATTTAATGAAACTGAAAAATAAAAGGGTATGATTTCATGTGATATCGAACATTTTGTTTTATTCCCTTTTATTTTGCCATAACTGACTATTTTGGTTCCGCTATTGCCCTGCAGGCGAATTTTAATTTCGTACTAGTAGGAAATCAATCACTTGTCTGATGTAAATCGCATTTGAATTTGGAAAAGGTTTTTATTTATTTTGTTGCATGACAATAGGCATGATGACAGAATTAAAGAAAAAATTGTTTTAGAGTAAACATTATTATATTCACAGGATTCTAAAAATTGACCTTGTTATAATATAAACATTAAGATTACAAAGATTTTCAATAAAATAAAAGTATAATATACTGCATTCGGTCATGTTGACTGTAACGCCAATTACAGCGAATGACGTCATGCCCAATGAATGTCAATCACCGCCATACGTTTTGCTTGAACTATTGTCAAATGTTATCGAAGCGTGACGTCACAACCCATCTTAAGCGGTGCCATGACACCCATGAGGTTATCGCGCTTAATTCAGATTAGATAAATAGATTAAAATGCAATAATCTGCGTTAAAACTTAGTTTATTGCTGAAATAATGTAAAGTGAAAAGTATACGTGTACCTATATTATAAAAGAAAATTTCAAAATCAGTCATCATGCCTATTCGATCGATTTCAATCGGCCGTAGTCACTGGCGTTGACTAGCACCGACTGAGCATTATATTCATGTAGTGAGGTTTCTTTCCCCTCATTGGATCATCTTCACTTACTGTTATCGTATAAAACATTTTGTTCAAAAGTGTTTTTTCGAAAATGCGTTTCTATAATGTTTACACATCGTAAACGCTTAAAATCGGCCGTAGATATTCTTTCTTTGAGGGCACAGTGCACAGTGGTCACGTGCTGTCCTACACAATAAGGCTCAAGGTTGAACTCTTTTAGTCTCTCCAGGGATGTGCCCTAACAGAGGTTGCACAAGGGGTACCGGAGCTAGTCTCAAAAGAGAACTTCCCTTTACGTGTTGATGGTGACCACCAGGGTTATCTTAGTTAAATCCCATACTCCCCGGTCTTATTCGCAAAGGCCGGATGCCCTTTGAAGGTTTCCCCCCGAAAACCAAAAAAGGTATTCGTTCTTATAATGTTAACAAATGTGTTGAAAAGCGGCGTCGCTCTCTTATGGTCGATAGGACCTACATCGTGTCACGTTATGCAGAGATAAAGAACTTTCAAAAGCTGTTACAAATTGATTCCTCAGATGGGAAGTTTCCTGATGATGCTGAAATCGGCTCTTAGGAACTCGGTGAGAATTACCTTCTGCCAATTTCTTATTACCTCTAGCTTATGACAACTGCAAAGCGCTTTTTGCCATTCATCGAGGGCCTCACCCTCTTTCCGACATAACTGTCGTAGATTCTTCGCTTCCCAGGAGGTAAGTACTTATAGAACTTTGCCATATAAGCAGCTGACGTGTTATGGCTTTTTTAGAATTGCTTGTATCTTTACCGAAGACTATTGTGACCAATTTGTATGAAGGCAAAGACGTAATTACTCAATATTAGCTTCAACCCTTCTTAAACATTGCCTGACTTAAGCTTTGCTTTTACAGGTTTAGTCAGCTTTCATGGACTTGCAAGGACTACATTTAGCATGTAAGAATGGGCAGAAAAAATTGCTGCAATTGGCGATCCTCAATTTGAATATCTCTTCGATGAAGATAGGTTGGAGATAAATCTAATCAACACTTTAGAATTTGGACGAGAATGTAAGGTATGTATGTTATAATATCCTTACTACCTTGTGTATTTAGGAGCCAACCTAATCTACATAACACCTAAACCAAATCAGAGTTGTTCAAGCTACCCATAGTCCACTAAATTAGCTTATTAACCAATTAACAAAAGTCAGCGCCCAACGGTTTAACGCGCCGTAAGAAGCACGGGGACGATCAAACAAAAATACTCACGGTCACCCGTCTACCATCTAAACCGCCACCGTTACCGACCAGTGGGCGATAGACTAATTTCCTATAATTTATCCCAGTTGCGTAAGGTCGGGGTTGTCACTACGTACAGAGTTACGGAGTGACAACACCGCCCTTACGAGTATGGCTAATGTAGCCACAAGAGTATGGCTAAGTCATTCAAGATAGGCAAGTTCTAGGCAAGCACTTGCAATTTCGAGTGTCTTTGAACAGTGCTCAAATCAAATATTATCTACTGTCCAATGAGCCTTGGCTGGTGGCTAATAACTAAGCCATACATATGAACAACACTTGTAGCCATACATTAATTACTAGATGTTTGATTATTGAGGAACAGCGCAGATATTATTTTGCACATCCATGCCGTTTACATAATTAGGAATGGTGTTACCGGTGAAAAAAAAATGGGAGAAATAAGGACCAATAATACAAATACAATACGTGAAAAAATAGGGTCATAATGTTGTAGCGTAACAAAATGAAACGAGAAATTGGTATTTCATATTTTTATTTTTTACACTTTACGTCGGTGACCGTAAACGAATTTAACTACAACGCTCCATCTTTCGATTTCAATTACACGTTAGAATGATACTAGAACATAAATATTTTTTCGTATTTTATTTAAGATCAAATAGATAATCTTTTTTACACCCTAATGTAACGATATCATTTAATTTAATTTGTCATTATATTAAGCAAAAATACAACAAATTAAATTACAAAAAATAAAACTTACAATTAATTATACTCTTTATCGGAGAGAACAATTATCTAAAAGCTAAAAATCATTGCAATTACAATTTATAAATACTCGTAACAAAAATTGAAGGAACTAAATATTTTGAATTTTTACTAAAATTAATACAATCACATTTTATCAACTAAAAATAAGTACTCAATGTCGTACAATATATTATCTATTAATTCTTTACGTTATTACATTTGGCTCCTGATGTCACCTATGCTTAATGAGAACAGTGCTGAAAAGCTGAACATAGTTTTATAAGATTGTGTAGCGGCGTACTAGTCAAGAATCAATCAGAATTTACTATATAACGAAGTGTAGCAATAAGGTAAACCACAGAACCATAAATACATATATATAGACAAAACATATTCCGTTTGAACTTTGTAAAATATTCTCTTATCATAACCATTTCGTCAATCGCAGGACCTACACATTAACAAATAACAAAACTTAATTACAAAAAAACTTCTCAATTAAAAACTTTAACAAAATCACTCTAATACTGCTGAATTTGTACGAATTAGGTAAATATTGAACATAATCTATGGTCACAAGTCACAACACAAGCTCGGGAAGAGAATATTGTAAGGATCTGTAAAATAACGCTCACGTGGCTCGTGAAAATTAATTCATTAATATTTTTGGCACATGTATTTACGTTTCGTACAGACAAATTGTTTATTTATTCAATACATGACCTTAATTTATTATCTACACATGAATCCGTTACATATAAATACAAAAGTGCGCGGGTTTTGCATTCTTCAATGTTGCCAGCGTAAACGGAATGAGAAAAAAGCAATATAAAATCTGTTAAAACTATTACAATATTTTAATCATATTTAATCGTTTAATATATAAAATCCCTGTAATGATAATATTGTTATTATGAAGTGACACTATGTGTAACTACTGTATGTAGGTATGAGGATTCCGTTGTTGCTGTACTGTTATGTGAAATGTACAATATTTTTTATAAAATAGAATCGTAAATAGTGTTCAGTCTTCTGTTGAGAGATTTTCATGTTCCGTCGACTATAGTTAATTAATTTGGATGAATATATCGAATATTCCGAGTAAAACACGCGGGAACATTGATGTTTAAATGAATCAAACTGTCAATGAACGTAAATACTGTTAGATTTGGGTATAGCGTATAAAGAAAACGATTTATATTCAACAGATATAGTTCATTATTATACAAATAATATTTACAACAGGTAAAATGATGTATTCTAACTAATCACACGGTATCTCTAGTGATCACTGTATACATTTATCTAAAGCCAGATAGTATTGAACGTTTTATTCTAACTTTCATTATTTACTAAAATCTTGAAAGCTCCTTTTTATTTGAACATTGAGTGCAGATACATTATTTGTCTAAACGTGGCGCGCACTGTCGTTTTGTTCTGTGGGTATTCTTTGATACTGTTGTAGAAGGGTTCAAAACTGTAACAATTCTTAGCCTCGCACTTTAGCTTAATTTAGTTTGAAGTTTTCTTTTTCAAGAATCATTGCAATTTTAAGTAAAATTTAGATTTTCGGTACTCAACTTATGATTAAAGGCTAATCACTGCAGTTCCGTTCCCCATTTTTTATTTAAACAAAACTTGATTAAAATTTAATCATTTTTTTTCGGATCATCATCATCCTTGTTTAGCGACAGTTATGCTGTTTTTAGGGTAGACTGGAGTTTTGTAACTTTTGAGATAAATACTATTTTTCGAGAAGTTTGTGAGTGGATTGTGTGTGACTAGTGCGTCGCGGCCCCCCAGTGACGTCATCGTCCCCCCCTCGGCCCAGCTCACTGATTCACATCACTAACACTACAACAATTACAAATACACTACTATTTACCATTTTAGACACATATAAATGTCCACCTTATTTACTGGTTAATTCAAAAATTTATATCCCATTAATTTTTTATCAATAACTATTTACAATTAAAAATTGTTTATCATCGAATTATAACTATTATTACGAAATATTTTACAAACTTTGGTGAAATGCAGAAGTGAATTCGCACGTATAACGTATTATATCTACAAAGGTTCACTATGTATGAAGAAATCAATGCATTATTATGTACCTATATTCAATAAAAATCGTAAGAAATTATAGTACATTATCTAAAAATAGGGAATGTAACGGAATGTGTTAACAATAATGGAATTCGGAATGTCTTAACGATAACAATCACAACACCTTTCATACTTATTGCACTCCTTCAAAATAAATTATCGCCTATCACTTAGTACGCGATATTAATATACATTTACAATATTAACACATCTTTTTAAATATAAATTTAACTAATTTTAATGTGGACTTCGCCGGTCGCGATCCCCGGAGATTTCACAAATATATCCTAATACAAATTACTATATCCGTAAAACTGAAACCTTTCTAGTGTATTCATAGTAAGTTCCAATTTAGTATTGCACATATTAAAACAATAGCAATTATACACGGCGTTCAGCCACCGTTCAAGTTATTTAAGCGAGTTTTAGGTTCCAATCGAAATATTACACTATGTGGCCGTCCCGCCAGATCCTTATTGAATTCCTCGCGAGTGATACCTCTACAAAAGTAATAACAATAACTAGCTTACATCGCAGAAATCCGAAAAATGTCTTCAGTCATTTGCGGTTACTGTACTCCATTTTTCATACTTCTGGGACTTACACCAATTTTAAATAACGTGTCACCTCACCATTTGGATGGTCGACATTAAAAAGTTGTTAAAAGTTTCACTATAGTACCACTAAGCACACTAAGTTCTGTCGCCAGTGATCGACCACAAGATATAAAATTAATTTCTAAAATACGTAATTAAGATTTGTTATGAGACTTATTAATACACTAACTAAATTCCAGTTTTAGTCCGTCAACAGATACAATAAGCGAGTTCCTGATTATGTCAAGCTGCAACAGCGGCTTGGACCAGTCGGAGCCCGCTCATAAATACACTTAATCGCTTGTCTAACAGTTGAAGGTACAGTGCATATCGAAGACATGATGGAAGAAGTGAGGACTTAGTCCTGTCCGTTGTGATGCAGAAGCGTGCGGTTGTCGGGCGGATGCGGCGGGTGCGAGGGCGCGCGGTACGAGTCCCCCTCCTCATCGGCGGAGTTCTCCTTTGACCTGTCGCTCTTACAATCCTCCTCTTTCGTTATGCCTGACAGCGAGTCCAGAGCCATCGGCATCGATTGATATAGTTCCCTCGCTTTGTCGTTTGGCGGGAGTAGATGCAGCATGTTTAGCGGCATCGGGAATCCTGGCGGGAACTCTGGATAAAACCCTTGTTGGAATGGATTGAACATGGGATTCGAGGCGATGTCTGGCTCGGAGCTCGCTGGTCTTTGGCCTGAGTTCTGGTGGTCATCTTTATCGTGGTGTTTGCCTGAAGGTTGATTGTTGTTGTTGTTGCCGGAGTTGAGATTTAGAACGTCCAGCGGTCCGCCAATACAGTCTTTTCTCAGTTGCTCTAGTTTAAGGCTCTTCCCGTACTTCCCGCGTACGTACATCAGTAGCGAGTTGTATGGGATGCCAAAAATTCTGGAGGCTTGGCTCGTCGTCATTTTCTTGTTCCACACGTGCTGCAGCGCCTCCGTGAGCTCGGCGTTTGTCCATGAGCGAGGTGGACCGCCGCGCGGCGCGCTGTGCTGACCCTTCGGTCGCCCTGCGGGAGACAGATAGCATTATTAATGCGGTCTGAGGTTTCGTGTCAACGAAACAGAAATGTTTAGCTAACTAATTACATAACGAAACAACCGCGAGCGCGGAGTTCTGTGATTTACGAGCGGCGAAGTGCAGGCTCCGCGGCACGACATGTGCCGTGTGCCGCGCCACCGCGACGGCATTACGCGAATGCACCATTATCTAATAACCATGTTTCGGCTGAGCAATAACTGTGTACGGAGCGAGCGAGCGAAATGAGCGGGTTGCGGCGACATTTTGTTGGCGGCGATTTGTCATTAATTCGATGCGAGCACGCGACTATTACGGCGGTTTGTCAAAAAGAAACGCGGACATGCATACGCCGGCGACGTCGCCCCTAACTTTATAGTTTTATAATTTCAACGGAGCACGTTAACTCGATTCCGATCAGATAATTCAAGGAACATTTCGGAACGTCGGAGAAATGATATTTTATTATGGAAATT
Organism: Xylocampa areola; assembly: GCA_935421205.1. Classification (NCBI taxonomy): domain Eukaryota; kingdom Metazoa; phylum Arthropoda; class Insecta; order Lepidoptera; family Noctuidae; genus Xylocampa; species Xylocampa areola. The sequence continues at coordinate 13,678,694 of OW285215.1, forward strand.
AGTTTTTCTTTTAATAGTCGTCAGAGGTCACGCGAAGTTCGAAAATTAAAAAGGATGTTTTCTATTTGTACCTCGTTAGCGGGGGAGCCGCGGTACATGGGTACACGTGTGCCTGTCTCGAGCGATGGGCGCTAATCGATCGCCGACTATTGTACGCCGGTCGGTAGAACCGTCGGCGACCAGCCACGGAGCGCATTCAAAGCATACGTTAGACTCGGCGTCTGTTCCCCTATGAGATACGCTATCAGATCGTCTTAATAAACATTTGCTCAGAAACAATGGGCGTTTAACATTCGCGCAGCGAGATTGCGGGACCACTCGATGTGTGATGGGGACGCGAGGATGCAGTTTGTGCATTATTGCGCATCGATCCTTTGTTGTAGCCCTGGCACGCGTCTACTATTTGTGATATGAGAATACTTGTCCCATTGTTTCTAGATAAGTTGAATACGTATGTGAGTCGTTCGAAGTCTATTTGCAAATAAGTTTTTGTTGTGGTGTAATACAAAACCTGTGGTTTAGTTTTTGATTAAGAGTGAAGTTTAAAAGGGGCAATTGAATATAACGAAGTTTGAAAGGTTTGATGACCGAATGTATGTATATAAGATATGTCATATGAATGTCTTAATTTTATCTATTCGCTGACCAGTATATTTTCGAATCAATATAATAAATATTCTCTTGTCCGATGAAAAATCTGTCTATTGGTATATTATTTATAGTGAATTTTGTCTGGCGACGGCTCGATTTAAGTTAATTTAGAATTCAAACGCTATAACGCCAATATTTATAAACAGTTGTCACCGTGTCACTTTGGAGGAGCCCAACAGTTGCCCTTTATTTAAATATTTATATTTATAAAATCGATTGTTATGGTAATGAATCGAATTCATTGGTGTGGTGAATTTAAGCATGACCGTTGAGCATGAGGTCCTGGGTTCGATTCCCAGGCCAGGCAAAGTGTTAATATTGAGTTTTTCTCTTGGGAAATTCCCAGTAGCTGCCCAGAAATTGCCAACAATTGATATAGCCTTGGAATTGTTCCCGGAAGATGGCAATAGGCTCACCACCCACTAAATGGGACTTCATAACAGCATTGGTGAAATATGGGTGTAAAACTATGTACACCTCTGCCTACCCCTTCGGGGAATACAGGCGTGATGCAATGTTTTGTAAAAATCTCTAAAATGACAGCAATTTAACAAAACATGTAAAAACTTTGATAAGAAATGGGTCTGAAATCGCGAACCCGCAGTGAGCTACCGTGTTGATCGTACCTTCTCTATATGTGAAGAGGCCCTTGCCTTGCAGTGGGAGGAAGTATGAGGAAAATGAATGAAACTCACATTTCTTTTTAACATTGGTAAAGAGCTGTGCGTCTAGCGGCGTGCGGTGTTCCACATCCATCATGGGGTACATCTTGTGCTCCATGCCCGGCGGGAACAGCCCCAACGGAGAGTCCATGCCGAACACTGTAACAAACAGACATACGTGTTAGCTAAGGAAATTAAAAAAGCACAGTTAATTGTTACAAAACACGAGTACAAATATAATAAAACAAGTTTCGCTTGTATTATTGAGTTTTATTTTTCCGGCCTTTAGAATACTGCTTAATATCAAAACGTCCAAGTTATAACTATGAGAAGAAGAAAAAGATATAACATAACATAGCATCACGCCTGTATTCCCCGAAGGGGTAGGCAGAGGTGTACACAGTAGTTATTAGTATTTTGATAAGTAGGTACAGGTTTTGTACTTTAGGTAATATCGGTGAAGTCTATATCAAAGTATTTAAATTGTTTGCAACACCATCTTCTACTACTGGTCCTACAGTGCACATATAATAATCGGTATGCAATACGACACAATGTTAAGTGCGTATTGGAGCTACAACGTCACTTATAAAGATGATCTAATACTTAAATAGGCACATCCATTTACCTACTGCAGAATTACAATATTAGAATTCTAGTAGCTTAATCTGCAAGTAAAGCGTAGTGACCTATAGAAGAAATAGGTGACTGCACTTATTAATTGTAAATATTTTACACTCAAATGGTTTTGGAAAGAATTGGCGCTCCGTAGGTAAGTAACACGTAGTGAGTGCTCGAAAAGTCGAAAGTGCATGGGAAAAAAAAAAGTGTTCTGTCCAGTTTTTTCCCATGCACTTTCGACTTTTCGTTAAAATAATATACAAATCCTGATATTAAAAAGATGATATTCGTGACAAGAAGCGGTAACAACAATTAAAATGAAGAACAATCATAACTCGTTATACCTATTTACTAATTAAATTTCAACATCGATAAGTATTAGTATTGTATTTCAAATACCATGTGGTTTGAAGATACGAATAAATTCTTATTAAAATATTGCAGACTATCCGCACGTTAAAGTAAATGGTGCATCTACTCGCCGCTAGATGGCGTTAGTAGTACTTTGATACAGCAGCTCAACAAACATTTACCTTGTATGGCTGATTATTTTACTAATAAAATGATAAAAAATTTATTGGTATGAAACATAAATTAATTAAATAGTCTAACCTAATTAACTGACCAAACATTTAACCTTGTTATCTTTAGATTATTGTCGTCATAGAATTAGGCCACCTTATTAGTTATATCCTCCAAAAATTTAAGGTGCGTAGTACTCGCAACCGCCGTACGATGGACGAAGCAAAAGGCATAGATATGAAGGATCGTAGCAGGTGGCGTTCTGTAGTTTCAGCTTACCCCCACGGGAGAAAGGCGTATGCAGAATTAGGCCACTTGGATTCTTTATATAAAGGCAATTCTTAAAACTGATATTTCAACCATAGGTTAGGAGAAAAAAAAAATGCTTTCAAAATAATTAATAATATCGTGTCAACCAAAGAGTGACGATAATTATTTCCTAGTAATAAAAAAGTGATCCATAAAACCTTCACTAATTACAATTATTTCATCCTAACTACAGAAGGGCGGCAACCAAAGTGGACGGTAACAAGATTGTAAGATGTAAATAACATCTCGCGTAGTGTCGTCGCCCGCTAATCGAATGCGACAAATCGATTGCGTTCACTGCTTTATTGCGAACCTTTTGTTTTATCCTCTTTGCGTTTATGTTCACCTAGTACTTTTAAATAAGATTTTCAGTTAGTCTAAGAATATGATAAGTGATATTTACTACAAATATGAAACCAATAAAAAGCTACAATAGAACGAATTGGTTTTAAATTCTAATATAATTATTTTTATGAAGCTTAAGTTATAATTTTATAAGTGAGCTGGGTCTGAATGTGCACCTCTTGCAATGGCAGGTAGGAACTGGAAATAGATTGAATGAATTATTGATTTTAATTTGGTGTCTATGTGATTTTAATATGTGACAGATAACAATCAATACTAGTGGTTGCCCACTCGCCAAAATTCGTGCCTACTCATATATATTTTAATTTTCACTTTTTAAGGTTCTATTTTCAAATATATATTTATGAGTGTGTGTGTGTGTGTGTATCAATACCGTGTAATGTGTGTATTGTTTTTTTTATTAATTAAATGTATTTCTAATGCATAGGTATTATATAAAAATATTAGCTTTCTGCGCTCCTTCTCCATATAAACTTTAACTGTGCCAAATTTCATACTCCCCCCGCGTTATTTTCGTAAAAAGGGTTACCACGTTTTTGTTTCACGTATTAATACAATGATTAACATTTAACTACTGTCTTCCTTCTAAAGTTATAAGGAGGTGCTTTCAAAACAAGAAGTTATGATATTGATTTTAATGATTAGGTATTTTCAATGTATTTATTGTTTGCTAGGTAGCTTGGTTGCGATGAAGAATCTGCAAAATGTTCAACACCTTTCTCTGTATAAGTATCGATAATATTAATAGTAATCACGTTTTAAGGCTACGTACCTACACCAACAAAATACGTAACAGATGTTTTAAATTAAAATTGATGTTTGCTCATACCAAAAGGTCTTGTTAAATGGTTGATTTCTGATTTTATCTTAAACTTGGGCGTTATTGTTGGTGAAGTTGCGTTAATGTTACAATTTTAGAAGTGTATATGTAACTTACTGACTAATTTTTTGTATGTATGATTAACACTAGGGTGGTTTAAAATGTGACACTAGGATTTTCGCCAAACTTACCTACGATAAGAAGAAGATGCGATTAACAAAGCATACCGTAACGATTTTACACAGACTTACTTCAATTCAATCATCTGCCCGAACTAAAATATTTATCGAAATTAAAACGGAGAAGTATTTCACTCCTCCGTGTCGAGATAATACGAGATTCAAGGAGTTACTGTGTATTGTGCGACGAATACGAATCGATATTGTTCTCGCTGTATTACTGCGAGACACCTCTGCGTTATGTCCCTATCTTATCTATGGAGCTGTATATTGCTGATGTTAAAGATTGTTATAAAACTGCTTAATACCTAATGTTCTTGTATAAGTTTAAAGAACTATGTTTTCAGTACATATTTTGCCGTTCAGAGGTTCGTTTTTCGTGTGGCCTCTGACTGGCTTAGATATTGTTATAAGAACAGTAGAGACCCACGGATTACCGTTCCTTCCGAAGCACAGCGATGCTCAAAGGGATTCCACATGAAAAAGAATTATGAACCCTGACCAAGACTATAAAAGTAAGCAAGTCGATACAGTTCCCTAATTAGGTAATTCTAAAACCTCAAGCATTAGTTATGATCATGACAGCGGTTGGCGCAGTGGTCGAGAGACCGACTGCTGCGCTGCGTGTCGCAGGTTCGATTCCTGCACGGAGCAAATATTTGTACGATCTATAGATAATTGCTCCGGGTCTGGGTGTTTCTGTGCTTGTGTGATTATATGTCTGTAAACGCACCTACGATACAGGAACAAATTGCTAGTGTGATGCAACGTTTCAAAAAAAGAAAGTTAAGGTTTCTTTGAATTGATGTCTACCTCAAATGATTCTTAGAGAAGTCTTCTTATTATAGTTTATAATGAAAAGTTAATTAGTTCCACCAGTTATATGAAATGCTGTATCAATAATACTTATTGATTTTTATGTATGTAGTGTTATTTATTGAATGAAATTTACTCGACTATGAATAGGCTGAATACATGTATTTTATGATCCTGATAGCGCATCTCTAGTTGACATTCACTCATATGGAAATCTAATCAAGCCAGTAAAGCTTTTCCCTATAAAAGCAACTTTCTTCACAGTTATATGTAACTGTTCATTTATGCCATCATTCCATTTTATCTCCATCGCATTACTACACTAAACGTCGGCTAGTCTAATTAGGTAAACTGCAGGTAGAACCTTACGAGGATATGTGAGTACACAGACTGCACTTTTATTACCCACTATAATGTGTACCGTCAGAATAATCGCGTAGCTATTAAAGCGCAAATTTAAATCGATATTTTATAATATATTCCACAATTAAATTAATTGATACTCGATTTTAGTATGAACTTATGGTGTGTTGAATTAATTTAGTTTTCCGCACGCAGTGTCTTTGTAACGTCGGCTTTAACTTTTACTACTGACGGTCCTAACGAACCGTTAATACACGTCACTAGTTAGAGCAGCTCTAGCCAGTCCGCGACTCGTTATTTTGCATAATTACCGACAATCAATAAGCCCACATTCGAATCGGGTGGAAGACAAAAATAAACGATCAAGGGTATGTGTTGATATCGAAAGTTGGTACTGCAAAACATTGCAACTATGTATTTTATTTCTAAGTACATAAAATTCTAAACCTCATGAAATCAATTGCGGTTTATATCTTTTTTGAATGATTGCTTTATCATTTAGTATTACATTTAGTTACCTATAACGCATAGAATTGGAGAGCGCGATTGGAGGATATATTTTTATTTATAATCTTATGGGCTCAACAGTTAACTTGCTGTTTCTCAATTGCTTTTTTAATAAAGGCTGATTAAGTTTTATTCTATTATAAGAAAGATCACAGACTACATCAGGGTTACCACTTAACCATCAGGCACATTTATCATCAAAATGTTTTTCTACCCATTGCTACGGAGTTTGTTTCTTGCGGTGCTGTAAATCATTTGTGCATTGCTTAAAAAATAACATGACCATAGGAATTTCTTATTGTGTGTTTCCTATTGTGTTTAAAGACAAATAACTCACATCTAAATCCAGTATAATTAACTGTACACCACCCGATAATTTTTTTCCTACACTTTATTATTGCGTCGACCGTGACGTCAATCTGTCAACATCTATTCTATTAGGGTTTAGGGAACTTCAGTTTCCCTCACCATATTTGCCACGGTCCTGTCAGCTACTATTATGAGCAATTATACGTTGCCTGATGTCGTGGAATGTAGTTCGGATCTCTATATTTCGGGCTTGGTCTCTTAATCATATGCATAACATGGCACGCTCCATAGCCCTTTTAAACTTATCAGAATAATCTAAGATTTAAACGCAGATACTTAAAATGTTGGTTACAAAATATTTTAATGTTAGACATTTTATATTGAAACTGTACAGGAGAATTATATTAAGTTGGGTACGAGTTTTTTTGAGATCCTTGTATTACGAACCTTTAGTATAATACCTACTATTCTAATTGAACACAATAAATGGTGTTAAAATTTTATTGCGGGATCCTAATAAAAGTAGGCAAATCTAGATCGAGACGCAGATACACTGGTTGTTTTTAATTGCCAGCTTTTTATAGTCTGTATGAAATATAAAAATGTCGGTATTGAATGTAATTAATCAATTACCTATTAGACTTTAGTTATTATTATTTTATTTTTATGACGCTAATACAAGGTTAGTATCATAAAAAGTGTACAATAAGCTGTTATTTTCTTGGTATAGATTTGTAATTTTAATAAAAAGATAAATCTTTGTAAAGCATTAACGCATGCTTAGCAATTTGTAATTTTAACTTTAGATATTATTTTTCTTACTGAGTGAGTTTATAAATTATGTAGGGTATTTATAAATAACCAGTCACTTTTAGAATGTTTATTTTTTTATTACGTGTAAATGCAATTGCATGGTGACATTTCGGCGCGCAGTTAGTTATAAATATAAAAATTAATGTAATCTGAATCATTACTACCAAAAACAGCATTCCCGATGAGGGTTGACGACAGGCAGGCGGCCGGTCATAAAACATAGCCAAAACTTTTGCAGCATGCCAGTACAATTAGAGAGTACATGCAAGGATACATGCTGAGCTAACCCTAAATAAATAGAGATAAGGGTCCCCGGATGATCATGAATGTTCGGATCACAATCAAACCGAAAAAATAAATCCTCAAATAAAGTGAAATACTCAACTAGAAAATAATTCAAACGAGAGCACGCGAAAGTTGACAACTTTTACAACTAATTTAACGTCAGATTTAAAATAGCTTATAGTGTGGTATATTGTTTATTTATTTATTTACTTGACTAGTGAAATTTTGTTTTTAGACCAGTTATGATATACTAAGAGTATCTAAGTATAACAGCCATTTTCAATATTATTATATTACGTCACAATTTCTAGCAGAATCGCGTAAACCTTGCGGTCAATTAGTCGTAGCGTAGTCGGCGCGCTTGACGCTTTCTAATTCCGGTCTCTCGGACCCCTTCAGAGAACTATTCGACCATAAACAATGATTTACGAAACACACCCGATAACCAGACGCAGACGCAATACGTTAACACGGCCATTCCATCCGTCATTTTTTACTAACTAATTTTCACAACTTAATTTTAACAGACTTTTCGCAATATTCTGTTGTTCACCGTTCGAAGTTTTTCACGAGTCAATTAATCTGATTGAAACGAAATACTCAGTAAACTTATCCAACAACAAAGTTTTGCGATCGATCGACGTTCGCCCCATATGCAACACGCGTCGAAATCGAAAGCGTTCACAAACTTTGTTCACAACTCAGCTCAACCCTTTCGCGGCCATGTGTACACAACTTGTCAAACTTCACCCCGTTCATTCAGACAAAAGTTGACGCACCCTCTCTCTCGCGCGTGGGTCACGCACGTGTGTTGTTTCGTCTGTCTCGTCACACATGCGTGAGTTTTCCCTAAAACACGGCGGGGTGAAAAAGGCCCTGTTGCGCGTTCAGGGGTTCCTGCGGGGGTTTATTTCGTTCAGGTCGGGTTATAAGCGCATGCAGCCACGTGACGTGATGTTTACGGTTCGGGAAGGGTCCCATTCACGCCATTTCCCGCACACACGGCGCGGGGTGGAGGGAGCCTGACGTGTCGAGGTGTGTGTGGGAGTCTCCGCGTGTTGTCTACGGTCAGGCAGGCGCGCGTGCTCGCCGTTTATTTTGCAACGAGATTTACAACTATAACTGTAAATTAACTTTATCGAGCGGGCCCGAATCTAGGTCGTATGGAATCAGCATTAATTATCGCTTTAATCTAATACCGATGTCGACTGTACGTACAATAGATCACATGATAGATAGCCGCTCACGCCAAGGATACGAAAGCAATAATATCGCGGGACGAGAAACGCCATAACTATTATAGAACATGCCGCAACTGGGTTAATCTATTGTTTCAGTGAAATATACATTATAATCGATGTGAGGAACAATTAAAGTGGAAAGAAGTCTAGGTCGACTGTGATGGGCATCGTCTCCTTGCATTGTTCGAGAAGATCGCGTGTCCAATATAAGTCCCCATTACATAAATAATATGGGGTGTAAATCAGTAAATACCGGCGAATGCTCATAAAGGCAACTTAATATTTATAAGACTGGTAGGCCTTGAGTGCTATTTGATTATCACTGATAAAACAATAGCCGCTTACTTGTACTTAACATTACTTTATGTAATCTCGTGTTTTATAAAATGGAACAGGTTCATAATTAATATTAAGAATTTCGTGAACATTCGTTCATGTGTGAATCGTAATTAAGCTTCACAATGACAGAACGGTTTCAAAATGGAGTGCAATAGGTGTTATAACAAGAACACATTAGTGTGATCACACACGGTCACACGACGCCTGGGAGAGTTCATACAAATGAATGACGGCTAACGCGATAATTTCGTAAGGCCACTCATCCAATTTTGCTTTTAGCTATTGAAATGTATTTTCGTTAACTTTCCACTGGTTGCGCGTCCCGTGTGAAGTTGTAGGAGGCCCCGCTCTCTATTGTTTCCGAACGAGCTTCCAAAATGACTCGCTCATTGTCTATGCGCACGGAATACCATAGACGAGACTTTAATATCAGACATCTCATTTTTCTATGTTCGATTTGTAGACCACACAGCATTCACACTGAAACGTGAAATTGGCCATTGTGTATCGAAATTGGCCCAGTCATCTAATTACATATGTGATTGATTTTGAAGATGTTTCATTTGGAAATTAACTTGTTTTTCTTTAACGGTTAAATCCAATCAACCTTTTTATTTATTATTACAAAACAATCTTGGACAAATTAAATTATAAGGTTAAAATAGCTTATATTAATTTTTCTTTGCATTGCAAAACGATTCAGCGTGTTTTATCGACTAATTCATTTTGGTACTGATTAGGTATCAAAAGAAACTAGACGCTCCCGTGTAATTAAGAGGAATCTTTGTATTATCTCACGTATAATCATCATACCTAGAGTTTTCCGTCTTCTTCTTCTTAATGTATGGTTGATATGCAATTTAGAGTCGGAGTTGAAATCATCCGTAGGCCTCTGACATGGCTTAACACATAATTGAAAACATCTCTTAGGTGTGCTGGTTTTATCACGATGTTTTTCTTCAGCGTTTTTAAGCAAAATATAATTTCTATATTAATAAGGATACACATCGATATGAGCATTGGCATGGTAGCATACATAACAAATTACGCCACTAGTCTATCACCTCTTAAGAGGTTTCTGTTCAAATGGGCCATACAACATATACATCACCAAAATAAAGTATCTACCCTACCCATAAGAAAAGAAAGTAAAACGTGGCAGATCATGAGATGAAGTTTACTATCGCAATTTACTTAAAGTAGTTTTTAAAGCCAGTGTTATAAAATGCACTTGTTTAAAATGCGATTTATGTTTACTGCGAGCCATGAATAAATAATGCGGTTAACAGCTAAATCTTAAAATACTTTCACCGTACGTTATGTTTAAGTACACTATAACTTTCAGTCCTTTCAAAGTTCCGTGTTATATTCTGTACAGGTTCTATATTCTACTATCATATATCACTTTTCAAGAGATTTGTGACTATTCTCTATGTCACAGAGAAATAAACATGTACTTTTGGTACCAAATACTCAAATGAACCAGTCCAGACTTTTTATTGACGTTATGAGTCATAATAATTGTAATTGTTACTGGCTAAAGTAATTCGTCATACAGCCTTCGCTGTCATAGTCATTATTTTTCTGCCACAGATTGAATATGGCTGTTATTAGGTAGGTACTTCAATATTATCCATGTGGAGGCAATTTGCCAGCAATCATTGTAGGTAAATATTATATATTGTACTCCTTTTATAACTGTTATTAATCCTTAAAATTTAATTAAAGTTAATTCACAAATTAAAGGTAAGTTTACGTTGTACAGCCAGCATCAGGAGTAGGCGGTTAGGTACCTATACGGTATCATTCATAATGTTAAAAATTATCGGAGCATTAGGCAAATATCAACCTTGTAGGTACACTGATCATATAAAGATTCATTTTTTTTTGTGAAAAATAAACATACAATCAATTTTTAATCGATTAGTAACATGATTTTAAATATTTCGAATGTGACTATAGAGGTACTTAATTAAAAATAATATTGTGTTTGATCTTTGCAAATGGAACTCTGTTCCCCATAATATATTTTGCGGTCACTGTTCGCTTCCGTTGCGTATGTAATCTACCATGTGAAATGATATCCAAAACGATTGCGGTCGTTCGCAAGAATCGATTCTGTGTGGCTAAAACGATACGAGTAAATAAAAATCGATACGGTTTATAATCGAGTGTTAGCGACTTTCACTGTGAACTTAACAATAAGTTTATTGTAAATTAGTTTGTTGCGTAATATAACCGTTCTTTAAGATTAGTTTTCGGAAAATTAATACCTACTTTACTGTTTTGTTTGCACGTGCGTTGTGGAGATCTTTTCCTAATGTGGGACGTAAATAAATTGAGCCATGTTATACGGATTACTTAGAACACAGTGAAGTTGGATTAAAGCGAAGTAGTGGAAGGCTACAATAAACTCGTTTTATTACGATCAATTTTGCGTATTGCCGCTCGAAATTGCCAAGATTGTGATTGATAGTTTATTAATTTTTAATCGTAAGACAATTTGTGTACTTTTAATTACTTTAGTTTTGCGATCAATTTAAGTTAATCTTGTAAGTAAAAGCAAGTTAAAAGTATACCAAATTCTAGAAGTGAGCCTAGTTGATGAGTGGCGTCTGTCTCGCTAGGTATTAATTTTTGTGGTATATATTTCGAAGACTCATTTTCATATTGACAAACCTGGTGGTAATATGGGGAGGTTTGCACTGCACTGCCTTTCTCTTGCGACTTCTTATTAGAATATGTATATATTACTAGTTGGTGCCCGCGCCTTCGTCTGCGTGACTAAAGGTAGCCTATGTCCTTCTCCAAGGTCCAATCTATCTCCTTACCAAATTTCATTACGATCCGTTCAGCCGTGTAGTCGTGAAAATGTTACAAACATACAAACAAACAGTTACTTTCGCATTTATTATATTAGTATGGATTACATGTTAGTTTAAATTTACTTAGATTGACACATTTGAATCGTGTCAGTCTGTCTTAAATATCCTACTAATATTATAAATGCGAAAGTTTGTAAGGATCGGTGGATGTGTTTCTTTCACGCAATAACCACTTAGTGAACAGATTTGGATGAAATTGAGACACAGATAGTTTGTACCCTTGATTAACACTTAATTATACTTTTCATTCGCCAATTCTGAAGTTCAAAAGTTAGTAATTATATAAACATGATTCTACTATGTATTCGTGTTTCAGAATTGACAGGACTGTGATGTAGGGAAAGTATTTCTAATATTACGCTAATGATAATGTTTTCAGGCATTAAATTGTCATTGGAATTGAATTGGTTGGTGCTACGATTATAACTTGTTTACTGCCTTGTTGGTTTAGTGGTCGCAAGCGCGGCTGCTGAGCGTGGGTTCGATTCCCAGGTCGGGCAAAGTGTTATTGGGGTTTTCAGTTCGGAAATTCCCAGTAAAAGCCCGGATTCAGGAAATTGGTGGTGTGACCCCGTGCTTCGGAGAGCACGTAAAGCCGTCGGTCCTGCGCCTGATCTCTCTCCGGTCGGAGGTAGAGGGAGTGCACCTGTGTTTGCGCATACACTTGTGCACTATGCGTACTTGCCTAATCTCCGCGGAGATACGCCGCCGTGGCTGGAATACGGTCGGGAGGAGTAATTATTATTATTATAGTATTATAACTTGTAATGTTGATAAGGCTATGCGTACTATACGCGGCGTTGCGTCATCATTTTCACATTCCCGTTGTGACGTATACATTTAAAACCACAGTCTAATATCTTCGGTTTGCTTTTAGTTTTTACATTGTGGTCATATTGGTGACGTTAGACCTCAAATGTGTCGATTAACTACTCCGTAGGCTAAACCTTAATATAGATAAATATGTATATTTACGCAAAAGTTCGACTTTCTTAACGTCAAATTATAATTGAAAAATAAAAGCAATACCTCTGTGCTTATTATCACCTACTGAGTAGGTATAGTCGGAGAAATGGAATTATGTTACATCTTAACCATTTTTTTAAGTTCCTCTAGTAGGTAATAAGCATAAATGTGAATAGACAGAGACAGTCGGTAGCTTAACATCGCCGGTTGACGTATTAATTAATAATATAAATTTTTCTAATCAAGAAATATCTTATTTGAAAATGGTTTTAAGTGAAGCTAATAATTAAACTGCAGGAGTTATTATATACACTGACATTACACAAATTATTGTGTGTGTAGGTCATGATTTAATTTCCTTAACTGTACATACTCTGGCGCACGCTTAGCACCTACTAAATGAACTGGCTTAGGTATTCATTGACCAGCTGCAAAAAACAGGAAAATTTAGTTAGTATTTAGGTTGTAGGAAAAACAGGGAATTGATTGACCAAGATGAAGCTGCCCTCCCGACATGCAGTAGGCAATCTCATAAATGCTGCAATTATTTTCGGAATCGGAAAGCATATGTCAATCGTAATTATATTATGATTATATTCGATATTAAACTTTAAGCTTTTTTACGGTTATTACAAGGTTCAAGAAGGGTAAGGGTTGCTATAGGTATATATGTTCCGGTTAATTTAATTCGACAAGTTTCATAGAATCGAAGATTAATTAAAATTTGGCTAGTCGAAGTGCTTAGCAAGCCTTAGTACCTACATAATTCCTACGGTTGATTGAATTTGGCCACTTCCCTAATGTCAATTAATGTTCACCGGTTACTACTCACGTGCATTTTTCGGGATTGCCCGACTAGTTTCGAACTCGAACGGAGCCCTTAGTCATGAGCTGAGCCCGCGGCTATGTCGCGAGTCAAACTGATGAAAATTCACTAATAGTTTTTGACTTTTATAAGTACCTATATACAAAAACGGGTACAGTGGGTAACATTAGAAACTTGCTACCTTTCTGATATATTTAGAAATCTAGTCAATTTAAATAACAATAAAGTCTATTATCACTTCACACAATTCAATATAGATAATCCGGAATCCATTATCTGTACGGACATGTGTTCATGTTTTTGATTAAAAATAAATTGTCAAATTACTTCTTTTACAAAGCAAATATTACATAAATTATGTTGGTGTAATGGAAAGTGAGGTGCAATTATAAATTAATTACCTTTTGTTATGTTAGTAATGCAACAAATTATGTTGTACAAAAGAGTGAACGTGTTACTCACATTGGGTATCATAACGAAGCGAGGGCAGTATAGGGAAATTACTTAATTAATTATTGTTGTTATACGATGTACGTATATAGATATTTATTTGTTGTTCTTTTTGCAGCGTCATTTTACGTCACGAGGCAATTGTTTTTATTTCACGATATTAAACATTGTAAGCTGCAATTTGATTTATATTCAATTAATGTTCATCGGTTACTATTCACGTGGATTTTTGGTTTCTATTGGTTAATTAGAGTCCATTTGTACCTATATCTAGTTAAAAAATAGATTTTATTAATATTGCCTAATATAAACCTATAAAGCATTTTGTATACCTAGTCCCTGCTTAAATAATTCGATATGCCCTAAAGGAAACCAATGAATGAAGTTTATTGTGTAAAAGTTGTATTTAAATAGTGTCCTTTTCCATTGAATTATCTAGCATATATGTGGACTGAAAGTTTATTGATATTGAAGTAATATAAAATATATAAGCAATAGAAAAAGTTTAGATTGATTTCAAAATTGTTATTTACAAGTGCGGTTGACCGCGCAAATGATTTGTTGCCTGGGATACCCGTTACAGAATAAAAATGTCCTCGTTAGGTAAATCATTAATAGGTTTTTTTTTTATTAAAAATAAATCATATAGTTTATCTATTTTGACTTATTTATGCATAACGCTTAACGCATAGCCACTGTATACATTAGACATTTGACTCATTCCCTACACATAATAATTACCTACATGCAATCCCTTTCGAAACATCCAACAATTTATCTCACAAACATACTCGAGCAATAATTCTAAGTCCCCTAAAATGGGCAAATCCTCTTCGTCTGGCAACACCGGTAAGCGGCGCTTGCACCGCCATTATTACTCACATGAGTGAGTCACTCGTGCGCAGATAAATAAACCTGTAATTTGTAATTAAATTACTGGGAATAATGCAATGACATCCATTTATTCTAAGTAACGTTTTTAACTAATGTGTTACAAAACAAATTGGTTGAATATGCTAATTAATCGAATTTCATGTGTTTATGAAACATACTTGCATGGCAATTGTTTGATAATAAATTAATTTGGCCTGCAGTCACAAATTGTTTCGATGTGATTCACTCACGGTAGTGCTTATCTAATGAGTACCCAACTACTGATACTTGCATATTAACATTATTACATTCTCATAATTCTGCCATAAATAACGACAACAAGTTTTAAGTTCTAACTAATGTCGCTAGAGTATCTGCGTATGATATACGTATACGCATCATTACCATGACCCATAAAATATATTAAACCATTAAACTTCGCGGTCAAAACTGCTGAGCTCAAAAACTACGCGGAAACACATTTCCAATTGCGTTTTTGTCATCGTTTTCAATCTCGGAAGTCACGTCCAAAGTAACACGTACGTCCACTAACGTATCTCCATAATACATGGCCGTGTGGTCACAACCAAATTGTGGTTACCTTCCCTTTGTACGCTGCCGAAACTTTATAATCGCAGGATCCGTAATCTGATTTCGATTTCATACCAACCTTTTTGTGGCGATAAAAAGTAAAGTCCACTTTGGGCCTCTAAGTAGTTCCCCTTTGTATCGTCTTTCTAAAGTAAAAGGTACACAAAGTTTAAGAGTTGTTTGCAAAGGTTTTTCCGTGATTTAGGACTATATAAAACTTGTCGCGCCGAATTAAAAATCGTTGAAACGTTAAACAGTTATTCGCCGCTATGCCTATTTAAAGTAATAAAGTACTGAAGAAGGCGAAATCAATCCTAGATTTTCTTTTTCCTGTCTACTATGTCTCGTTACCGATGTGCGCTGCACGTTTTTTGTCAAAACCATTCAGTTCGGAGAACTATTAAGCGGGCTCTGCGCATGGGGCTGTCGAGCGCGGACCATCTAAGAGATTCGTGCACAAAGTGCGACGTGTTCGCCGATTTCATGTGTCGATTGCACTTTTTGGTCGCGTTCCTTTTCGTGGGCATAGATTTTAATTGCTTTCTAAAGTCCATTCGTCGCTCGATTCCCATGACGGTCGCTGTGAAATTGACTAGCACACGTAGATGCATGACATGTAGTTTTTTCGTTACGTTTTTTATGTGTTTATCAAGAGAGAGATCTGGCTGTGTGCGCCGCGGTCATTGTGCCGCTCAGTGAGAGGTTCGCCGAGACTCGTCAGCGTTTCCGAGCGCACTACACCCGTGATCTTATTTCAGTTCTCATTCACCGAGCGCTCATTCAAATTTCGAATTTAACGGATGGAATCAATTACAGATGTGTGACGATTACATATTGCTACCGGTGAGGCTCGTGAGCGCCCGAGAGGGACCTCTCGCAGGGAGGCAGTGAAAGGAGTCGCCCCGTAATGTAGGGATGAATGGATTATGGAATATTAATTATTACCGCGGCGCTCACAGCAGGCAGATACGATCATGCATGCGCATCAATCTTGCTCCGAATTGTACGTCGGCACCTCTTTATCGGCAACAAAAAAGTCGAGCAGTGCTTTTTTCTCATGGTCACGGAGCACACAATGGATGAGCGCGCATCTCACTTGTTATTAAATTCGTATAAAATTAAATCTAATGTGTGATTTCAGTTCCGGTTTCGTGATGGGAACCCGAATAACAGTTCTATGTTCTATGAGATTTTTTAACAAACAAATCTGTGTTTTAAAATGGCAATAATTTACATACAATTTTGGGGCTCCCGTGCTTACGAAGATAGATATCTACATTTCTATAATTATTATTAAACGTAGGTTAAGCATGAGATTATCTTAATGACGTTGTTTTACTAAGTAATAATTACTGGTTATTGTTTTTTATTGTTTTGAATGTGCAAACAGTTACATACAACGTAATGGTGCAGTATCAAGCGGGTTTTCCCAACCAATGCTAAGACGCGAGCTGTGGGTCTTACGTAGCCGAGTGCAAAACAGAACTCGTCACTGAATCGTATCAGCCGAGCGGATGACGCAGCACATAATGTGTATAGTCGACGTAGATCCCGTACCATGGCGTTAGTCACTGCACTACCAGACGGCGGAAATAAGGATAATACCATATTTGTGGCCATTCTTGATTGTTTACATTATGTTTAGCGAATGATAGCCCTAGAAAATAATAATGAAAATTATTGCCTTACCAGTGATACGTCATCATTAATTGAGTACAGTCGCACTGACAAATAACTCAACACGAGTTAGAAACTCCGTAGAATGACATACGAAGCGGATATGCGAATATAACTGAACTGATCAAAAAGCGAACATATAAACGGAACAGCTTTCAATACAAGCGTTATTGATAACAGTGCGTCGTCGTAAACCGCTGTATTTACTGCGCGGACAGCGGCGAGCGGGTTTCATCCAATTAACTGCAAGTATTTGTCAATGTTCGTGACTAACGACTCGGTATTGACTGGAGGCGCCCGCGCAGCTAATCCTCTGAGGATTCCAAAGTTATTGTCTTGTTATGAGTTATTGTGAGGATATTTTTTCTATGCATGTTAAGGTCGGCTTTTACTAAAAATCCGGGATATTAATTTTTTTAGAATTTCATTCTTTAGCATTATTACCCTTTGTATAAAATGTAAAAATATTCAATACATAACAGCACCACGCCTGTATTTCCCGAAGGGGTAGGCAGGGACGTATACAGTTGTCCACCTACATTTCACGAATACTGTTATTTAGTCCTATGGTGGTGAGCCCATTGCCATCTAGCGGGCACAATGCCAAATTCCGGACTGGTATTGAAAATTTCGTAACAGAAAAACTTAATAACACTGGTCGACGAATCGAACCCAGGACCTCGTGTTCAGCAGTCGTGCTTGGGACCGCTAGGCCAATGAGGCACTTAATAAGAAGCCAACCTCACCACTATAATTATTTATTATAATATCCAGAGTCCAAATTAATATTATTAGCGATATGTTATCGTATTGCACAGGAAGCGATTAAGCAGTACACTTGTAAATCCATAATCTTAAACGTTTGAGTGCATGCCCTTGATTGGTTCTTTTAATAGCAGTAAGTTAGAATTCAGAATTGTTATTAGTGCGTCACAGATCGCTTTCTCACAGTTTAATGTTTGTAAATCTTCTTTATGGTGTAGTGCCAAGTATTCTTCTTCCATTTTCTCAAAACAGTTATATTTGCTACCAAACTACATTTTAATTTTTACCATAGAATCCGAGAATTGTTTATCTACTATTTATTATAGACTTGTTATCTTTTCTTACTTTTGTAAATTTATCTTCTGAATAATTTCTATCATGGCTCTAAGATAGTTGCTAGCCCTGTTGATAGCCCTGGGGAACGCCAAGAATCATGGAGTGGAGTTTCATCGATGATAATTCTAAAACTAGCTTAGAGATGTTACAGTGATGGTATAAATCATTTTACATAAAAATAATCATAAATAAATGTCTACACTGAAGTAACTCTTCATATTAAAAATATTTAACATTGTCATTTGCATTATTTGAGTCCTTAATGAGCTTTTCAAAACGAATGTAAGATGTATGTAGAACCTTTGATATAACATTGTATTGCAGTTTATATGTTTCATAGGGATAAATATGCATAACAATAAAGTATAATTTGTACGTAGTATAATATAAATAAATATACAATAATAATTATTTACATTTCAAACATATTACGCCAAAACAGAGGACAACATTTTTTTTAGCAATTCGGAGATTCATGAAAGGTTCTTCCAAATCATTTTCAAATTTAATAAAGAGATTATCTAATCTCGTATATTTTAAAAGTTAAAATGTTAATATTAGGGTCCATATCTTATAAACAATGAACACAATAGTATCAAGTTCATGTTCATTGAGTTTCAAAGACATTGTAAAATAATAATGAATTGATATAGTCTAGTAAGTATGTCTTTTTATTGTGCAAAACTAATATTTATAAACATAACATACTATTGCGTACTGTTAGATCTACATCTAACGAGTAAATTGTTTACTTACTAAGGAAAAAGAAACCTTACAATTTACTTGATATTTTCAGGATCTTAGAAAAGTGATTGGTTAGTTCGATTTTTATTTACGCACCATTTCCACGCGTCATGCGTAAACAATGAACGCAATTCGCGTAATATTTGCTTAGAAGTAGACTAGTGATTTACGCGTAAAGCGTCTGCGTAATAACTGGTGAGCATAAGCAATTTGATTGGTTTCTGCTAATTAGATTATGGAACGGGAATGGGTGTGATGAAGTTAATTGCCACTTTGACTTTTATGATTAACTTATGCAAGAGATATGAGCCGTTAATATGTTAGATAAATGTGTATCCGTAGTTTATATTATTGTGAATCGTGCTTAGTTAATTAACGCTTCACTATTAGTATTTTTTTTGGAATACCAACTCCTGCTACTAACTTAATAATATGTTATCGCCAATTTTCAATTGCCTCAAAAATTTCAATTACTGTTTAATATGTAATTGCGAAATATTGTTTTTTTATTCTCATAATGCTGATTTCTTAGTCACTTCGTAGATTAGCTTTCACATATTAAAACTGTTGTACTAATTACCCTTTATAGTAAAATTTTACGTTCGTTATTACGTATTGATATGCTCAGTTCTCGTTCTTATTTGTTTTAGTTTCCAATGTTATGAACGTCTACTCACATTATTATATTTTGTTCATACCTTTTCATTGAAGTTCCGAGTCTATAGTATAATTATATTTTTTTTTTAATTTAACCGCCCAACGTTTAATTAATTAATACAGTACCTTCAGTTATGAATTTCGCTTTAATTGATACATAAAATTTTAATCAGATATGCATGTGCTTTTAATCAGTTTTATCACTAATATATTACCTTAGTAATTATGTGTCCGGTTCACATTATCTTTATCATTAAATTCCAAGTGATGTAGTGTGGCTGTTACTATACTTGTTCACTTGGGTTGTAAGAATGTAGGATACGTAACGTTGTATATTTATAAGGCGTAAGTATAAGTAACGGTGTTTGCGGGTCTATATATTATTAAACTGTTTAGCATTTGATATGGTATGGATACAATATGGATCTATCGTTTCTTTTATGCAGATAAACTCTTTAGTTAACTATTGCGATCCTTGTTACCTGTTTTGCTAAATGGATTAAAGTCCAATGAATATAGAAAAGAGAGAAGAATAAGAAGACTAACAGAAAGGAACATTTAAGTCCCTCAGAGGAACTAAAATAAAACCCAAATAAAAATACCTACTAGTAATGCATATACAGATAAATTTTAGAACCATAAAGTTATAATTTTTTGTGGAAAAAGAATACGGTCGCGAGCAGGATTGGAACCTGCGCCTCCCGGATAAATACTCCAGTCGCAGGTTCCAATCCTGCTCGCGACCGTATTCTTCTTCCACAAAAAATTATAACTTTAGTAATGCATATTTTTTAAGTGCCGTAACACCTTTACCTATATTTTGATCCAACTTGTTAGCATCTTAAAAACAATGATGATATAGTTACATAATAAATAAAATACAAATAGTTCACGAATACGAATAATAATCTCAGTAATAAAGTCGACACCTTGTATAACTCCACTATTTTTCGTGAAACTAGATCGCGCTAGTAAAACAACCTTTACATGTAAACGTGAATTGAAATTCGCAATATCGTTTATTCAAGTCGGTCGTGTGGTCGTGTGTCGTTGCGACAACTCTCACCTTTCACGACGTGGTCACCTGCTGAATACATTGCGCCTGATAGATATGTACACTTAAATTATTAGCTGACTGTACTTTTATTCATGCGCCGTTGGTTCTTAGGATGATATTTTTAGAGGAACGGGGGTATGGTGTGTAGGCGAAGTGTCTTAGTATTTTAAAAGGGGATTTTTGTTGCTTGTAAAATGTTGGCAGGTGAGTAATGCTTTGAAGAAGGTAGGTACCACATATTTAAATAAAACATTTCTTAACCGGATAAATTATAATGACCAGCCATCCTGCGACCGCGAACGCTGCAGGGTTCGTAACGTCATCAGAACAAAGTACAATAATTTACGCGATTAATCCGCTTAAAAGTTGTTTTGCCGAAAACCGAAGATGACAAAAATTTATGAAATATTTTTTACGAAAAAAGAGACATTTGAATGTTTTTGTTTTTATACAAATAAGTATTTTTATAACATGTTGACCGTCTCCTTAGTCTAGTGGTCCCATGCGCCGAACCCGGGAATCGAATCTACTTCATGCTCGGCAGTCACCTTTGCGACCACTAGACTGTGGAGGCAGTTTTCCTAGAACCTATTTCAATATCTCATATCGGAAATTTAGTAATTAAAAACTAGGACTTTTTATGGTTGCATATTTAATGTTTTCCTAGCGATTTTTATGTTCATTTGTCCGCACTAATTAAATATTCAACCAGAAAATATTATTTTTTACTATAATTAGATCTAAATGTGCATTCATGAAGATAGATTTTAAATAGCTTTACGAAACAATTGTTGTAATGAAAGGGTTTTATAGAAATCGTTCGATGCGCCGGAAATGAGGTTTTGTTTAATATTCTAGGGATAAACAGCTTGCAACCTAGGCGGTTTTTTTTTTCAATAGACGGAAGGACAGCATTTTTTTTTTCTATTAAATATATTTAAGTTAATAAACTTAAATAAAACCTCACATTAAATTTCCAATGTTGTTCCCTCATTAGAAAGACACTATTTCTTGTAATAAACTTGTTTTGTGTGTATGATGATGTAGAATCATCATTAATTATCATTCCCCTGCCCTTATACCAATTTATTTGGGGTCGGCGCAGCATACCAATATCTGACATGCTAAAGTTTTGGCTATGTTCTATGACCGGCCGCCTGCCTGACGTCAACCCTCATTGGGAATGCTGTTGTTCGTGGTAACCGCCACCGATACGGTCTCCTTCTATCTAGCTATGTCACACCAAATGTTATCATTGTTGTGTGTTCTACATATGAATAAAAAAATTATTAAACACGTGTATGAACACGGCGCGGAGTCGCGGGGAAGTGGCGCCGTAAAAAAGTTACACCAATCTTAGGGTCCCGTATGAAAATATAAAGATTTCTTGGTATTGTAAGAAGCATTTGATATTTTTCTTTTTGTCGAAATTTCAGATTGGCTACTTAATAACTTTACTGAGGAACTACTCGTAACAAAAGAATTTTTCTTTTTAAAACAATTTTTAAGCTAAGTATAGATATAGAAGTACCTATGTATTTTTAAATTATTAGCCGTTTATACCGCATCTTAAATTATACCTGTTCCTGTCACTCAAATGTCAACGGACAGAGATGATAACAAACTTTAGACATTCTAGTTAAAATCCATTTTAAGAACAATTATTAATTCAAGATAAATCTTTAAAAAGCATTAACGCATGCTTAGCGAACTCTAAAGTTATTATATTAAATGGAAAAAGAATACGGTCGCGAACAGGATTCTGAACTCTCGGGTTTGGAATAATAAAATATTGATGACAAATTGTACACCCGGTTTTAGAAAATAAAGAATTTAATTTATTTTAATTTATATTATGTTTAAATTTATTTATGGTTACTGTTTGAAAAAGTTTTTTTCCCTCAAGTCATAAAGAAATAAAAATAAAAATATTATGAATTCAGAAATTGAAATAAAAAAGTAATTCAATTACCTCAAAGCCATATTAAAACAGATTTTTACGAGCCAAATAATAAATAAAAAATTACCCCAATATTTTTTTTATAAATCCTATCATTTTAATTAGATGCGAAACTCCATCCAACAATTCAAACTCACACTTGCTCGCTTTTTTTGCTCGCTCAGCTCAAGTAATACAATGCTTGATTAGAATGTTAATTGCGCATGCGCTCGCGACACGCAGATATGTTACGTGGCTCATAATTGACGGATTAGTAATGTGTGTCTGTTTTACTACCAGTTTTTATGGTCACTGTAATTGGTCGCCACAAGGCAAATGTTTATAGGAATAGTGTATTTATTTTGATGGGAATGTTAGTTTTAGTTAAGCATTTGAATGGTGTAAGTATAGCGGATATTAGGTGTGCATATTTTTTGTAAAATGGGTACAGTTTTTCTTGGATTTTCCCTTAAATTGTTTGTTTGTGGATTATTTCTTATGTATAAGTAAAAGTATTTATTTAACGCTGTCTAGTTATTCTGTGTCGATTTGGAGTTATAATATATCGTATATTCCTTAAAACGAGCTCATTGTTTTTTTTTTAAACAATTAATATATAAAAAATGTGTAATTAACTCACACTGATATTTTTTTAGGTAAACCGACGGAATTTGTAACTAATTTTACTTTAAATAATAAAAAAATATATATAAAAAGCTTCGGACTTCGGTTAAATCCAAACGACAAGATGTTTGGCATAATTACTTGGTTAAGAAAACAGGTTTTAATTTTGATCTCAAGTTATGTTAGGTCAGTGACAGAATCTACACACGGGCAGTTGTTGCTATGCCCTGCCAGACAGACGGACAGACTTGCAGTCTGCTACTTAGTCTCCCCTCTGGCACTGATCGAGTTTCGATCTTAGTCTTTTTGTAAATCTTTTGAAAACCCGATTTGATGTTGTGCTTTTTTATACATATTTGTAAAGATTGTCTTGCATGTGCATAGAGGTGCATGTGTATAAAGCGTGTTTTAATAAAAAGACTTTTATATTATGTTTTATTAGGTCTTATTTTTTTTCTTTTTAGTGCATGGGAAAGTACTTTGCATAAATTATAAACGTTTTGCAGGCACTATTATTTTTATTGTGTTAACTGTTTTATAAAATTTTGATTTCACTACTCCATAAATAATTGATGTAGCTATGAAAAATATATCTTAATTGAAAAGCTTAAATAAATACCTAGTAAATCATTTTGATTCTTTGTATAATTTGGAGTAGAAAATATGAAGACAACCACAAAAAAAAAACCGTTATAAATATTTTTCTTCAGTACATTTTCAATTTATTAATTATTTACTCTGAAACGTAATGTCCAAGTAGGTCACCGGGCAGCCGAGGTGTCGATTGAATGTAAATGCGCAAGCGCAGCGCGGCGCGCTCATCCTTGCGTAGGTTGCGCACCCTTTGCGTTATAAACAGGACAGGTTTAGGTCTACAGGTTTCTAGTTTGTTAGATTGATGATCTGTTGTACGAGTATAAATAATAATAATAATTGTTTATTATAGCTATTCATAAATCAAAGCGTTTTTAAATTGGAATGTTCATTATTATTCAGCCTTCCGAGAGCGGTAAGAAGTGAGTTTTCCCAAATCAAGTTATCTATGCAATCCTTTTCTTTTCATTTCTATGTTTCATAGCTATATAAATGATATATAGGCCTACTAGGTCAGTACCTTTGAGTCTAATTGAAACTGTAGTATCTACGACTGTAATTTTTTTTAAGAATAAGTTTACCCTTACTTTATTCCCCAATTTCATGTCCTACTAAACACGGTAGCCAATTTTTTAATGAGTATTGCTCCCCACAGCTAGCGCCAACGCAAGTTACTGTCAATTCTGCATAATAATATCCACAGTGATCTGTCAACTAATTTCAAATTTGATTGACAGCCATTCATAACAATAAAGTGGTTCAATCAAATTACAATTACAAATTATTTTGTGTTTATTCTACAATGTGTCAATTACTTATTGGAATATAATATGAAATTGTTGGAACAAAGATGACTAATTGAAACAAGTTAAACCAATAACAGCCATCTTGCTTACATATAGTTGTACAATTTTAAAAGTATTAGGGTTACCTATTTTGCTCGTCTAATTTTGACACTTCGACATTATACATTGCTTTGAGGAGATGGTATAGGATTTTTACTGTTTAGAGAATACAGCGCAAGCTAACTGAATGCGGATTATCATTGCAAGTCAAGCCCACAATCAGTCTGCAGCAGAACACTATAAAGTTACAAAAATGATGTCATTGTCATCTTAATGTCATAAGATCCTGTTGGATATATAATAAGTATGGAAAAACGAAAAATCATTTTATTTTCGGTAGAAGGAGTGTTACGAATACGGTTAAGTTTTTTGGAACGTTCAATTTTGAAGTGTTTCTCCAGAAAAATTGACAATACATTATGAGGTACGTCCTTGTTGTGTATAATGAGCAATTTAATGTACTGATACAATTATGAAGTCATTATATAGCCTGTCACTAGTTCAACTTCATTTAAGAAGCTTTATTATTTTCTCCCATTGAAAAAATATAATCTTTTTCCATTTAATATTGTAACTTTATTATCAACAAAGGTTTTATGTATCTCCTTCAAAAGGGAAGAAGATGGTACTATTGTCGTCTTTAACATTTATAGCTACAAAATGTTTTACTGATGTGTCATCAACATTGTAACTTGTCTTGTCAATTGAGTTTTATTTATGCGGAAACTTGAGTCTTAAGCTGGATCAACTCCACTCACATAGAAGTAACCGGACCAAACAATCCTTTCATAAAAGGATTTGTGAGAAAAACAACTTGAAAACGTTATTAATCAAGCTGACTGGGGCTGACGAGTAACGTCTAAGTACGACAAACAGTAGATTGTCCCATACCGCAGTGACGCATAGTGTCCGTAGCCGCTCTTGCGTGTGCGCACGGTATCTAGCGCTTCGTGCCAATGTCGCCGCTCGCGCGTTTTTACTCTTTTTTGCCACCCTTGAAGGTCGTGTACCTGATGTAAAACCTCGCGTGTCAGGTGATGAATTAATGTAAACAAAATACTATTCACAATGAGGATATTTGCAGAAAAATTAACCTGTGTGAGATAATTTTCCAATTTTCAAAGAATGTACATTCTTTTCATAGGAAATTTCTGATTGAATTTCTTTTTTTTTATCTACTTTATTACAAAGACTAGGAGAAGATGTTGTTTTATTATTACTAAATTATATAAAATTCTGATTGGGGTGGCGTGATAAAAACACGTAAGTTATAAATAAATGAGACATTTTTCAAACCGGTTTAGTTTATGACTATCTTAAACAATGGAAGCCCACAACTTTATAAATAATTATATAGGTACTGGTATATGTGCAAGTGTTGTCTACACTATCAACTATATTATATAATATTATTGCAATGTAAAACATAACTTTAGATTTTAATTTAATAACCGTTCGTTGTGTTAGTCTTCTAGGAATTCTACACAGCAAAGTCAAATAGTGTCAATACCGTGAAATTTTAGAATACTCTGTACTCTTCATACAGTAGGTACTTCAACAAACATTCTGTTTCAAATATTATTTCAAAACCAGCTGTCTATTTATCTTTTATAGGAACCCCTCTAAAATTGTATTATTTACGTGGGATGAAAGAAGGATCTTCTATGATTGTTTCTTTTCCAGATTTTATTCTACAAACTTTATAACTTTTACAACTTGTTAATTTTACCTTGTTAGAGCTCTAAGCTTTGATTCTGATATAATGTTTGATTTAAAATATATTTATATCTTTATGAATGTGTATTCTCACAGGTTTTCAATAAGTATTGAGACCAGTAGATACCGTAGTGGTTGATTGGTCCTGTGATAACACGTTTTAGAAAACTTATCAAAAAGGAAGGATAATTTTAGTGAGTTATTTTTAGTTTTAGTAATGTTGAGCTTTTCAATTGAATATTTTATAACTACAAATTAAACAACTGTAATCATAGTAATATAAATAATAAAGCAGTAAAACAAAACTGAAACAATAAGCGAGAAAATTTGGACGTGCTGGACTCCAATCAGGAAGGCTCACCGACGCTCTGTGATTGCCAGCAGTCCCCGCCAACCCCTCATTATATTTACGCACCACCATTAACTGTAATCAAGCTCATCACACACGGAGATGGATACAATAAAATGTACATCTGTAATAAGCCGCCACAGTAGCACTCAAGCAGCGCAGTACCAGCCAAAAAAACCTAAATGAATCAACTTAAATCGCTAAATTTGCCCACACAGTAAAAAGAACAATTTCACAAAACAAATAATTATTGTCTACCGAACGTTAGAATTGCCAGATACGAAAACGTAAACACGAATAAACATTTTAAGTTGGGGCAATTTAAAATTTGATTTTCGAAATGGAATGACAAGTGCGGAAACGTTCAAACTCCCCTCGTGTTTAGTATCCCCACGCACGTCGGCGGCGAGAGGCGAGTGCGTGCAACCCTTCATTACAACCTACGACTATTATGGCGCAATCAAGCACTCGGCACATACGCGAAACTGAGGAAACAATAAAACAAAATTGACGTATAAAACCACTCCTTGGACTAATTCCAACCTGAGCCTCTGAGTTCGCTTGTGTAAAATATATTGGAACCGTAATTTATGAGTTCGCTTTCAAATACATTGGGCGCTCAACTTTAATTGACGAAATCGGTGTCTCTTTAATTAAGAATATTGTTCAGATATTGTAACCCATACACCTTTATGGGTTGGTAGAAATCATTAATCACAATCATATAAATGATACCATCTCTAGTCTCTCATTTTTTAATGTACACAGTAGATAATAAAACCTTTAATATCGATAAAGAGACTGATCAGACAAGACTAAAATACGATTCCTAAATTAGATTATGACAATCAGAGAATTTCCACCATAAACAAGTTTAGAAATCGAAAAGGGCTCGTAAAACAAGATGACTGCTGGAATTGCTTCCTCTTTTATACGCGTAAGGAGACCCACAAGCAATAATTATTGAGGTGTAAAATTTACACTGACATACCTTTATGGGTACCATACACGATCTGTGTCGAACACCAGCATCCATTTATAATGATATTTAACGGCGAATGTTTGCGACATGCTCACTTAATGGACTTTATAAAGTTAAAACCTTTCACGCGATCTAAGAGATAATGCACCCGACGTATGAATAGGTGATCTTAATTTATCTGTGAACCGTTCCGGTTAACACTCGGTATCGGTCGCTAATCGAATCACCGGTAACCTGTATGCGATTTATGAAATCGATAACGCTTCAACGATAACGGATCCTTTGATGATTCGAGTTTAATTAGACTTTTAGATTTATTCACATCGGCCGTTCCTTTAAAAGTTTTGAAGCATACATAGATCACATCTCATTGGATTCTAACTAGAAAATGTTCTATTATTTTATTTAGATGCACTTAAATAATTTATTTGACCACTGAATTGATACTATCATTTTAGTAAAAAGTTTGTAGGTCATGTGATTAGACCTATTCGATTAAATATGGTGCAAATACATTTTATGCAAAAACATCTTTGTTTTGGAGATGTTGACAATGAGCGATCGAGGCCAGTTTTTACAACTAATTATTTGTTTATTCAGTAATTGTTCGCGCATGACGGCATTGATTTGATCGACCTTTGTTTTTTAATATATCACTAGTTTAGTGCAACTACCCACTTATCACTAGGCGAAAAACTCAATGAACACTATGTTTTACGCAACTTGGCAAAGTAAATGAATTTATTTTCTACACAGCTTCAAAATACGAAAAAAAATACGACCTATTCTATCGTTGTATTTATCGTTCTAAAAATATTGTCGCCCTAATCTAAATTCAATTATAATCGAAATTGACACTTCAAAGAATTTATTCTAACCTTTCGAAACATTATTTTGTATAAGTGTACTTACTGTGCGGTGGTGTTAATGATAGCGCGGAGACGGCAGCGGGTGGTACTGGTGGGAACATGTCCTGGTGTGGCGCGAACATACGTGGTGGCGGCGGCACCTCCGCCTCGGGCTCCTCCAGTTCCTGTTTCGGTGGTGAGCGGGGCCTCGACAGCCGTACTGCCTTTAGCCCTCCACTCGGAGAACGACGCATCGACAAGTTCTCTGGTGTATCTGACTCTCCTGAGCGGCGACGAGGCCGAGCCTGTTTTCGTCGCGGCTGAGGACTCGCTGGGCTTACTGGTGGCGAAGGTGCCGGCGGTGTTGTTTGCACCGGGCTCCGCGCCAGCGGCGTCGGGGGCGGGGACCTCGCATGTTCCTCACGGTCCTGATCAGCCAATCCTCGAACCTGGAGGGACTCTCCAGCGCGAATCACAGTTCCAAGCTGCTCTTGTGCTACAGACACCTCTCCACGATACATAAAGTCTACAACTGCTTGAACTTCCCATCCTTGAAAGTCTTTCAACACGATCACCGGGTGTTTACACGGGTTCTCGCTAAATATCCGGCGAAAAAGTGGACTGCAAGCGCCTAGTAGCACCTTGTGAGCGCGAACTCGGCGCTCGGCACACACTAGCGTCACATCCACTAGGGTCTCAGCATGCAGCAGCGCTTCGAAGGAGCGGAGGAGGTGTGCCTGATGGTTGTTCCAGCGCAAACTGTAATGTTCCTCACCGCCGACGGCGGTCGGCTTGTCGTCCATCGCGCGCGCCGGTATCAACGCGTGTGTCGGAGCCGCGGTGCGGTCCAGCAGCGGGCGCGTGCGCGGCTTCGCGCCGCCCTCCGCCCGCTTCGCACCCCGCACTCCCCAACCCTTTCGTCGCTCAAAGAATCGCCTTCCCGCCGGACCGCAATCTTCGCATTGCACTATTCCGTTTGAGTTCACACAGGTTTTTTTTCTAAAACAGTTTAGTCCAAAAGCACTGAGTCACCGAAAAGTTTGGTAGCACTGCACGGTTCGCGTCGCTGTAACTGCGCGCTGTCGTCGAGGGTGGCGACGGGAGCGAGAACGGCACGTACGTGTGTCGCGGGTGGCTCACGAGCGCGAAGTGAACTGAAGAGACGAGCGCGCGGTGCGGCGGTGTCGCGCGAATGCCGAATATCGGCTCGGCGTGCGGTCGGCGGGCACTGGCCGCCCGCGCCGGTGTGAGGCCCGCCCCCGGCCCCGCCCCGGCCACACACACACACGTACGGCGCGACACGAGCACGCCTCCCCCCGCGCGCCCGCACCCGCCGCCACACATGTGTCACATTACTCGAATACCTACACATATGTGACGCCTCCTTCACAGTACATGCTTTTCGGATACCTACTCTGTATTTATCTGTCGGTTCTGAAGTTCTACAAAGTAAATTTACTGTAAGTTTAGTTTGAAACTTTTTTAAGAGTACACGTAAATGTTACGCTGAAAAAGCAGAAGCTAGCCGTTCGGGTGTCTTCGTTATTTAAATGAAGAATTTATGATCGTAACTTTTTTGCATCCGAAATGCGGTGTTGTCGCGCGCCCCCAGTCAAGTCGAGGTCGAGCAAAAATTAGGACATATCCGAGATAACGCGGAGGGATGGTAATACTACACAAATCACGGACAAATATATTATTACATATATAATTTTTTGGAAGTAATTGGAATAAAGATTAATAAAAGCTTTTTATACTTAATGTACTGCGTAAATATTGTTATACGTACCTATATTTTTTTGTTCCAAATTCTTTACTGTTCTAGTTAAGTTATAAACTTATAATACATAAAGATGATTTAGATATAATATATAATTGTGTGTGTATATAGCAACCTAGGTGATTTTTCCTGGAGGGCTATGACACTACGAAAATTTCTTAGGAAACGAGGGATTAACAATAATTACTCAATGTACCTATATTTTTTACCTGTTGTGTTGAGCTTCGGAGCCCTGAACATGCTACCTTCCCATGATAGTAAATAAACACTTTGCCCAATACCCAACTCGGGTGAATGAAGCTTCGGCACAGATTAAAAAAAAGTGACAATGACCGTTAGGACTGGCCGGTTGTAAACTTTTTGTTTAGTTTATGTAGATTTTATTTCAGTTAATATCTATACATATCCACGTAAGTAGGAATGCAATAAAAAAGGAAAATAAAGGAATAAGTATTTTAAGCATAAACTGAAGTATATTTTATGACTCTTCTAGAAACTCTCAAGGTTCAGAGTCAAAAAGTAGCTGTGCCAGTGACTCCGTCCGCGTGGATGCCGTAAATTAACACCATGTCGTGTATGAACACAAATTCTTAATTAACAAATGTTCGACGTGATTCTTTAAATTGGCATAACTTTTTTATTTATGTACCGATTGACATGAAACAAACACTAAATATTAAGTGAAGCTTACCACAATATATTAGTGCAAACCACATCTAAATTGGATAAGCCGTTTCTGAGAT
The DNA here is from genome assembly GCA_935421205.1 of Xylocampa areola. Taxonomy (NCBI): domain Eukaryota; kingdom Metazoa; phylum Arthropoda; class Insecta; order Lepidoptera; family Noctuidae; genus Xylocampa; species Xylocampa areola. The sequence continues at coordinate 13,709,744 of OW285215.1, forward strand.
TAGAGTGCACAAACGCACAGACAAACAGACAAACAAACAAAAATTCTAACAATTATTATTTTGGGTGCTATTTGTGTTGATAAAGGTCCCAATAATATTTTTTCTCATATATCTTCCATATACAGACAACGATCTGTTACATTTTTATTATATGTATTGATGATGATGATTGACGATTAATAAGCTGTTCGTGAATTAGACGCATTAGTAAAACAACTGCCGTGAACTACATGTAGGTAAGTCACTGGACAGTCAGTGTGTAAGATTCTCGGGTCGGGAAAATTGTTACTAGGGTTTTCTGTGTGTCTTTCGAATTGTGCTCGATAAATGTAAATATTACATGAGCCTTATACCTAAACGATAGGTATAGCTATAACGCGTGTGTATACAAGCGTGATGCTATACGTCTAGTAGGTACTTACGGCTACTTACTAAGGTGAAAGCAATATATAATACGAGTTATAAATTCTATGCGTCATATTTTGCACGTATATTTAAACCATTAGCGATTCAAGCCGCCATTTTCGTATGCCAATATTATTCGGCACCTGTATAGGAACGCCTGGCTGGTTGTATTTTTTTATGACGGCCGTCGTATAAGTATTTATAGGGATTAAGAAATAATACCTTTTTAGTGACGCGTTCAATTCTTGGAATGATTTCGACGAAGTTTATTACATTGGCTATTAGTAACCTGTTTTTGGTATAACTTCTTATTAGCTTATGAAACCCTAGTACCTACCTACCTACCTAACTTAAAAATATTATATATTACATTGTTTGGTTTTTAAAAGAGGGGAAATTTACCAAGATTAAAGAAGAAATCGGTTTTCAATGGCTTAAACAACATATAGCATCACGCCTCTATTTTACGAAGGGGCTGACAGAGGTATATTGTGGTAAATATTTATTCCCACATTTTATCAATACTGTTTAGTTACACGTAGGCCTAATATAATTTACCGGATACAATTTTAATGTTCGGTGTAGTATTGATAATTTCCAAGCAGAAAAACCGGACCTACCTTTACCCCTTCTTTTTTACCGTGGTTGGTAGCCCTTAGAGAAATACAATTTTTATTGAACTGGGACAAAGGACAGTCAACTCGATGATTGCATTATAGAAACAGCATATATTATTGCATTATGTATCTAATAATAGTAATACTGTACTTAGTAATATCTTAGGTTTTCGCGATCACTACACATTATAATAAAACAACTTTTAACCGGATTAATCGCGTATATTATTCACTTTGTAGCGTTCGTAGCCCTCCTGAGACCACGAACGCTGCAAAGTGTTGGAAACGTCAGGAAAAACAAAACCCAATAATACACGCGATTAATCCGGTTAAAATTGTTTAATACTGTACTTACTGATGTTTCTTACAACATACAAGTTCATGTGGACGTTAGTAGACGGTGTGTCGATCTATGTCTCATTTTTTAGGAATGCTATATGCAAAATTACTTTTTTAAATTAAGATATACCTGTCGATTCTCAGATGGAAGTATAAAAATTAGATTTAGGTACATTTTATACAGTTTTTTTGTAACGTTACTATATAGGCTTAGTTAAATATACTTTAACTAAGATAGTAAAAATAAGAGCAAGCTGGAATTTGTCAAAGACGTTATAAAACTCAGAAATTATTTAGTCTGCACACTTTGAGATGGCCTCTAAACTAAAACTTAAACACATCAAACTAAAGTTTAACGGACATTCTCTGAATTTTAATTTAACGTGTCTTATTCTCATCCCGTCTCACCCATAGTGTATGTTGTTTAAATATAGCAATAGTCTAATTTTGTAGATAAATCTTTGAAAAGCATAAACGCATGCTTAGCGAACTCTAAAGTTATAATATTAAATGGAAAAATAATACAGGATTCGAACCTGCGCCTCCCGGATAGATACTCTAGGCGCTCTGACCACTAAGCCATCTCGACCTCTGCTCACCACCGCGAATTGTTCATCCATCTTTTAACATGTCTTTTTGTTCGGTCATCTGTATAGGGACTGAATAGATAGCAATGATGTCTTATTTTAGTTTAGTTTGTCTATACCAGGAATGACACAGTTTTTAATTGGCACACTGCTATAGCCACCAAAATTAGGTATAGACGCCAAATTTGAATTAAAATTTAAGTTACACTTAATAAAAAAAGGATTAAAACATTTTAACATAACATAAACATAACATAGCATCACGCCTGTATTCCCCGAAGGGGTAGGCAGAGGTATACACAATTGTACACCCACATTTCACCAATTCTGTTATTAAGTCCCATGTAATAGGTGGTGAGCCTATTGCCATCAACCGGGCACATTTCCAAACTCCGGGCTGCTACTGAGAATTTCCTAACAGAAAAACTCAATAACACTTTGCCCGACCCGGGAATCGAACCCGAGACCTCCTGCTCAGCAGTCGCGCTACGGACCACTAAACCAACGAGGCAGTAAATAAATTATTATAGTAAAACATTTTACTATAATAATTTTAGGTTAGTTTTCTACAGATAGCAGCCAGAAACTTTATACTAACAAAGATAATAATAAATAGGTACTTTAAACATTAGGTAACGTAATTCCCTGTAAAAACATAGGTATAGGTGGAACCCCACAGTCGGGTAACAGGTAAAGTTTTAGACAATGGCGTCTGACCTATTGTTTCAAAGTGTCCTTCCTATGTTTGGTTTGTACCTGTAAATATGTATTATTCGTTATTTGGATATTTGGCTGTTTTTTCTAGAACTCTGTCAGGGGATACTTATTTCAGTAATGTAGCTTTGTTGATTTTCGACATTTAGGTAAGACGTAAGACAAGACTTATTTCTGAAATTATAGGGGAAGAGGTTTTGCACAATTAGTACCCACAAATGCCTCGTTGGTCTAGTGGTCCCGAGCGCGACTGCTGAGCATGAGGTCCTGGGTTCGATTCTTCGGACAATGTGTTATTGAGTTTTTCTATTAGGGAATTATCGATAGCATTCCGGAATTTGGATTTGTGCGCTGTAGATGGCAATAGGCTCACCACCAATTACATGGGACTTAATAGCAGTATTGGTGAAATTTGAGTGTACAACTATGCATACCTCTGCCTATCCCTTCGGGGAATAGAGGCGTGATTATATCCTATGCCATTTTGTACTATACATATGTACCGACCTACGTATACTAGAAAGTTACAAGCGTTTTATAATACCTTAATTATATATACCATAACTATTATTTACTGATGCCATAATGTCGATTTAAGTAAACCATCGTTACACAGGTGTCCTCTAATGGTTTAAAATCCGCCGATTAAGGGGATTATCGGCTTAACGTGCAGTTACCCGACGATAACACCACTATTTGAATGCCTTTTACATTATTACTCTATTAAATAGTCATATGGTAATGCTATGTAAGTATTTTATTTAATATGGTACATCACATTAGCGAAACTAATGTCTTAACTAAACGAGAAAGTGTAGGCTGATTTTTTGTAGTTATTTGATTAATAAAACATTCGCGGACACACTACTATTTTAAATACGAACATAACTCTATCTGTCTGTTACGCTTTCACGCCTAAACCGGTGAGCCATTTTTTTATGAATTTTGGTAAATAGATAGATTGGACCGAGAAGGACATAGGCTACCCTTTGTCGCGGAGAGAAGTCGCGGGCACCAAATAGTTAACAATAAAAATTCTATTGTGTGTCACCGTGTTCATCAGTGTTAAAATACACTACTATTTGGGTGTGAGAAAAGTGGAAACGCAACCACGAAAGGTAGGTACAGGAAAACCTTTTAGAGGATAGGTCAATCAATCTTCCTAGCCTTTTCCCAGTTACATTGCAGTTGGCTTCCAGTCAAACCGGATGCAGCTTAATACCAGTATTTTACATGGAGTACCTGCCTATCTGACCTCCACAACCCAGTGACTGGGTAACACGATATCTCATGGTATGACTGGTTGTCAGTCAGGCCTCTGACTATAACGGCTGTCATAGATAACGTGCTCAGCGAGGCACAGAGGGGTCTCGGTATGAAATGATGGTCGCCTATCCACAGACTGACCGTGGCAAGCCCAGCTTAACCTCAATCGATCGTTCAGTGCGGTTGTTAACTAGCAACGAGCCCTTCCTAAAGTGTAAGAAATAAAGATAAAAAAATCTGGCGCGTGAGTACGATCAGACGTATAAAAAGCGGGTGGTATTCTGTAGTTTCTGTCTACCCCCATGGGACATGACCGTAAATGTATGTATGTGTGTGTTGACGTTTTGTGTTATTCTTTATGAATCACTAGCAGTTGTTCTCTCGGCCACTGCACCATCCGCGTCCACTCCTTGCTTTCCCTCGGTGAAGATCTATAAGATACGAAGTAAACATCTCGTTTGTAAAAAAAAAAAAAAACCTTCATACTCTCCATAATTCACAGGGATAATACATTACTTAATTCTTGTTATGAAGTTAGTGGAGTGTTTAAACGAAGTTCATATTAAACTGGTATTAATATTGTAGGAAGTTAATTAGCTGTTCGCGTGGCTATGTATACGGAATGAACGAATGAAATAAACATTTAGTTACAACATAAGTGGGTAGTTAATAGTTACTCCGCGATTTGTAACACGATAAACATCTTTTTGAGATAATTTTATTATATTTCTGTTTTCAGTTTTTCTTTTTATCGTGTGGTTGATAAGCAATCTAGTGTTAGAGTTTAAACCACCTAGGTAGGTCTCGGACATGGTTTTATAAACCGTTGACAACACCTCTCACGATATGATAAAACTACTTTTAACCGGATTAATGGTGCTGGTTTCCTCAATAAATTTGGTAATTAATTTATAGAATGGAAGCAAGGGATAAAAATCATTATTGTTCAACGGTTATTACTCACTTGCATTCTTCGGGATTGCCCGACTAGTTTGACTCGCGACATCGCCGCGGGCTCAGCTCACGACTAAGGGCTCCGTTCGAGTTCGCAACTAGTCGGGCAATCCCGAAGAATGCAAGTGACTAATAACCGTTGAACAATAATTAATATGAATGTGTCTCACGAAAGTTATTATACAAAAAAAGGGACAAAATTATTTTAAAAAGTCAGTGATGTGTGGCTGGGATTCTAATCTGCGAAAATACAGTGAAACGGCAAAATGGGCACAGGTCTAGATACATTGGCTTTTACATTGCGATTCTTACATGAACCAAATAGTTGTAGAGCCACGAAACCCAAAATAAAGGAGAAATTCGCAATAGAAGTAGATCACATTTAAATAAAGCGTAAGCGTAGTATCAGCATAAAGATTTCTACTATTTATTTATTGTCCCAGAAAATTGGATCAGACTATTATTTGAAACATACTGATAAATATTCAGTTGTACCTACCGTATCATACTAACCGCTAAACCTCGGAAAAAATCAAGGCCACATACAACCATGGCCGTACCGACGTATTTCCATATAAATGTTTTATGAAAACAGTAGCTACCTACCTGCAAACTGTACAGTCGGCAACATATAATTAAATATATAAGAAAAAGATTTTAGTGCTCTTCCGAAACTGTTTTAAACCATAACCTAGAACATTTAAAACAGTTTCGGAAGAGCATTATGTTTGAGAATATATTTATGACATATTTATATTTAAATATTTTTTTCGTTTCCGGTTAGTGGAAGGAGATAGTAGGGAGAGAGCAAATTAACCCCTAATTATTGATATAATAAAACTACTGTCTCATTGGTCAATAGGACACAAACGAAACTACTGCGTATGGGGGTCCTGGGTTCGATTCCTGACTCGGATGAAGTGCTATTGCCATTTTCTGTTAGGAAATTTTCAGTAGCATACTAGGCCGGGATAAATAAAATACTGTCTCATTGGCCTAGTGATCCCAAGCGCGATTGTGGAGCATGGAGTCTTGGGTTCAATTCTTAGGCCAGGCAGTGTTAAGTGGTTTTATGTTAGAAATTCTCATTAGTAGCCCGGAGTTTGGAATTGTGCCTGGTAGATGCCAATAGGCTGACCACCAATTACATGGGACAGCGTTGGTGAAATGTGGGTGTACACCTCTGCCTACCCTTTTGAGGAATACAGGCGTGATGCTCTTTTATGTTAGTAATAAATCGGTAAAATGTGGATGTACCTACATTGTACCAACAGTGCCTCCACCTCTGGCTAAGGAACACTTCAGAAACACAGATTTGGTTTAATTTGAACATTAATAAAAATAACGAAATCACAATTCCCTTCTATCGCTGACCGTACCTTCTTACCTAATAATTTTCCATAGGAATTAATAATCGTGAGACTGAAATAGTTGGATGAAGTAAAAAGGTTTCATTGAGGAGTGGGTGGCGCGTGAAAGCATCCGTCACTTTCCTGGCCGTTGACCCAGCTTTACACTGAAGGCAAAAAAAAATGGATTTGTGAATGACCGTCTCGGATATGGGAAACAAATTTTGTGATTTAAGTGTAATACTTTGTTTTTGTGGGATGAATGGTTGATGCAATCTTGTTGGACGTTCTTGGTCCGGAAGTCGATGCAATTTCTTATGAACATTGTTCACTGAGTGAACATGAAAGGGGACACCCCTTACATGTACAGCACATGTACACCCCTATGTAAGGAATCGAACTGTTCTATTAAGGAAAGTGATTTTTATATTCAAACTACTTTTAACCGGATCGCGTGTATTTGTTTATTCATTATTTATTCATCCTGCGTCAAACGCTGCAATGTGTTCGAAATGCCAAGCAAAATTAAAAAAAAAAAAATGAAACGCGATTAATCCGGTAAAATTTGTCTTATTAAAATATGTAGTGATCGCGGAAATCTAAGATATAACAAAGTAACTTTTAGATTGGAACAAATTTTTTATACAATAGCCGTAGAGGAAGGGAGACCCAAAGAGGAATTTTGTGGTAAGCAAAAATCTACAGTGAGCAGGAATCGAGCCTGCGACCGTCTGTTTCACTACACCAGTCGCTATAGTCACTAATCTATCGCAATATTGTGTAATTTCAAATTTAACTTCTTGATTAATTCTATTTTATAGTGACGTCGAAGAACGTCTTATGGTCTATTCGAGACAGCCTATTTGTTATCATATATATAAAAATGAATCGCCGAAATGTTTGTACGTGCATAACTTCCGAACGACTGCACCAAATTGGATAATTGTTTTTTTTTGTGTTCGTTTTTGTCAGGACAAGGTTTGTATAAAAGAAAATTACAAAAAAGAAGAAAATAAATTGCGATACGAAGTTCGCTGGGTCAGCTAGTTTATCACACTTTATTTATGATTGGGAGTGAGAACGCATGGAGAGCCGTCGCCACCTTTTGTGAGGAAGTGATGCTTGCGAAGGAGGTGGCAGAAAGGGACAGAGAGGCGAATTCGTCCCACCCCTGCCGCAGAAGACGTACCAGGCGTCGGAGGGCGCTCAACGATCTCCAGCCACCGTGAGCTGTAGCCTGCGGGTGAAGAACTTGAGTACTTCGTTGCCCGACCAGTGACAGGCCCGAGACGGCGGCGTGCCGCGATCTGGCGCGCATACCTCCGTGGAGTTTTTAGCAGACCTATACAGGCCACGGGGTGACGAGCCACAACCTGCTGGGGTGGCGGTGAATGGAGTCGCAATCCCGGGACCCCCGTATAGGTTAGAGTAGGACCGGTGTGGTTTTTAGTCGGTAGGAGTCCGGCACAACGTCCATGAAGGATTTTCCACACTAGAAAACAAAATGGGTCAGCTAGTTGTATTTATTATTCGCTTTATTGTACTCATCGATAAAAACAAACAAAATAGGATATTACAATAACAAATTATCTACAGCCTCGTGGAAATGACTACCGCCTACGAACCGGGTTGTTATTCATTGAGCATCGTCCAGGAAACACGTGTATTGAGAGGCAAATCTAGTAGGTTTCAATCCCCTTTTCTAAACTAAGTTGCCAACACAGTAAACTGAACACCTACGCGAAGAAAATCTAGGCTGTATACCTACAAATTGTTCATCTGCAGCCGTGGCATATTTATAAAGCAAGTGATAAAAAATGCTTAATGATGTAAAATTACTTTTTTTTGACGTAATATAACATAGCGTCACGCCTTTATTCCCCGAAGGGGTAGGCAGAGGTGTACATAGTCGTACACTCACATTTCACCTATGCTGTTATTAAGTTCCATGTAATAAGTGGGGAACCTATTGCCATTCTACCGGGCAATAGGAATTTCTCAGTGGCAGCCCGGGCTACTGCTACTGAGAAATTCCTTGCAGAAAAACTCAATAACACTTTGACCGACCTGGAATCGAACCCAAAACCTCATGCTCAGCAGTCGCGCTTGGGACCACTAGACCAACGAGGCGGTACTGGATACAATGGAACATAATTGGCGAACAATCTGCCTAGACTTGGTGTAGACCTTTTCCAATTACGTTACGGCTTCGTCTTACCAGATGCAGCTTAATACCAGTATTTTACATGAAGCAACTGTCTATCTGCCCTCCACAACCCAGTTACTGGTTAACACGATATCTCGTGGTTTGACTGCTTGTCTGACTTTCAGATATCTGACTACCCATGACGGCCGCCACAGATCTTATTTTAACAACCGGGACCGACACTTTAACGTGCGAGGTACGGAAGGGTCTTGATATGAAATGATGGACACCCATCTACAGACCAAGTCTGGCTAGCGCAGCTTAACATCGATTGATAAATCTGTGCGTTTGTTACTAAGCAACGAGCTCCAATAAACCATCATTCGTAAGCCATGCAATCTTCTTTCTTCGAAATGCTGATAATCATTTACGAGACAAGACCGATTCAGTTATTTGCTACACCAATATTCTATGGTTTGACTAGTTTTAAGATATTACTTTTAGATATTCTTATAACGGTCGGACGGGTGGACCGTTCTTCGAATTGTATTTATGTTCACAAATACAAAAAGTACATAACACAGCAGGCCAAAAACCGATGGGATTCGTCCAGAAACCACTAAGGTTTGTCTGCTTAAACGTGCTTTCAGAGACACGGACGGATGTTTCGAACGATAATCGATAGATTAATAACAAATCCAGCTAGACCTTAAAGAGCTATGAATTTGAGCTGTAGATTGATATCTACCAGTCCTGGTAGCTTTTTATCAGCATACCAGCATATTAACCCTAAACATAAAACTACCACACATGCGCCAATTAAAACACCTAACACGACCAATTTTGAAGGCAAGCAGTCACGAACATACCGTGTAACAACCCTCTCGTGCGTGCCCATACATCAGAATTAACTATGACGTGTAACCTGTATGTGAACTGATATCATCTGACCTCACTTTATACGGGGAATTGCTTTCTTAATGTGTGGGATTTATTGCCCTAAATATGGGTTATGAGTTTCATTGCTGAGCTATAAGTCGTAGGTGTAAAAACTGTTCGTGTTTTGCGGTATTGGGAATGCGTAAAATTTTTGTAAGCACGCCATGCATGGCATGGGGGCAGAGATGTAAGCGAACGCCCGAATTTTATACATTCTTCTAATATTTTGTTATACCACATATTAGATAAGGTTAAAAGATCGAAGGCTCAGTAACTAAATGACCAACCATTTCCCGTTCACCTACTTATTCCTGTTTTTTTTTTATTTGTTGTATCCGTCATGCGTGTGTGCCGAATTCGTATCGACTTAAAACCACATGGTCCTATTCAATCTTTGCCGAAGCCCTGGTATCGCAACTGCATTCCCTGCAACTCAGTTAGCGGGCCGGCAGGTGATGGTCCGTCGAATGTATTAACACGATATTTGGGCAAGCCGCAGTTGGCAAACCGATACTCCAGATTATTACTTTTTCCTTCATCGGTAATTTGATAACGATACCTTTTTATCATACTTATAATTTAAAACTGCCCCAGACATGCTCATTTCTCAAAACACAAGAAAATATTACATTCCGTTTCCAAGACCACAGATACTTAAAAACTCAAGTAAGCAAGACATATATGACACTAACTAGGTAACCTGGTACCGTATAAATCACAAGCAAGCTGAACCGTTCAAGCGAGCGGCGGCGAGGCGGAAGAAATGAATATTTTGGCAGCACGTACTACCTTCCAGACGTCTTCGAAGGCTTTGCACAGAGTAGTTTGGGGTAAAAACTACTGGTTTAATGTACCAGGTTTTATAAAAGGGGTCTTTGGGTATGAGTAGGCGGTGTTTTGGGAGTCATGTAGTTTTTTGGTTTTGAGTACTGGAAGCAGTTTTGTTATCATAGTTTTACTAAGTTCACAAATACAAATGCGTTTTGAAGTACTTAGTGATAAAAATTTATAATATTAAATAGAATTCCGCATCTTGAACAATAATCATAATAATATTTACAGCACGTAAGTAGTTGCTATCATATTCAAAATCCTTTGTGCATAGAGCAGTTGATATAATGAAGTGAAAGAGGAGGCTTAGTGTCAATTATTATTGTGGTTGCCGTGTCTATTGAAAAATTGAATAAAATCATTATTTATGACGGCTTTTCCTAATGGAAAGTAATCAGATCAATTTATAAAGTGACAATTAATTTAACTAAAAAGAGATTTGAACTTGCAACTTGAGTATAAACATGTAAGTACACACCTCCATCGATCCACTATTACATCAATAAGTTAAAAAAACGGCACATTAAAACATTTAAAAAAGGCTTACAAATTTTACGAAAGTGTCTCTGATGTTAACTACTCTGTGGAATCCTCCATGCATGCGATGCTCATATCACTCGGCGCAGTTAGCTGAAGGGTGAAAACTAAAAAAACATGGCCGTCCACGTCGGCACTTGTCTGCCAACTTGTACTCGCCACTTAGATTAGTTTCCAACTTGTACTGTACTTCTAGTCGTGCTCACTTTGCTCAACTTAGGTGGTTCTTTTCATGTTTTATTGGAAGTTTGGTCGCATGGTTTATGAGGATGGAGGGGCTCGTGGCTAAGTAACATTCGCACAGATCGATCGATCGAGGTTAAGCTGCGCTTGCCGCGGTCGTTCTGTAGATGGGTGACCATCATTTCATACCGAGACCCCTCCGTGCCTCGGAGAGCACGTTAAGCCGCGGTACCGGTTGTCAAATTAAGATCTATGACAGCCGTTACGGGTAGTCAGAAGCCTGAAAGTCTGACAACCAGTCATACCACGAGATATCGTGTTACCCAATAACTGGGTTGTCGAGGTCAAATAGGCAGTCGCTCCATGTAAAATACTGGTATTAAGCTGCATCCGGTTTGACTGGAAGCCGACCCCAATGTAATTGGGAAAAGGCTAGGCTCATAGATATATATAGGTCGTATGGTTTATGTCTGGTATGTACGTGCAAAAATATAAATTTGTTTAACACCTAGTAAAATGCCTATTTAGCCTAAAGTGTATATTCAATTTATGAGATATTTTACAATCAGTTTCTGTAAACATAATTAATCGAATGAAACAGTGATAGCCTAGTGGTATGACCGTTGGAGAAGTCGAAGTTCGAATCTAAGGCATGCACAACTGACTTTTCGAAGTCATGTGCGTATTATAAATTAATTACGTGAAGGAAAACATCGTTACGAAACGTGTGTAAAGCCATGTCAGAGACTTATGGGTGGTTTAAAATCTGACACTAGGTTCTTCATCAACCACACGATAAGAAGAAGAAGAACATACCTATGCATGACGGTTGTAAATATAAAAATAGCTCTCGAGTGAACAGGTTAATTTGAATTAAAAACCAGCTTTCTTTTGCAATAAGCCAGAAATAGTGTAAACTGTTCTCCCAGCTAAAACACTAGGAAGAGGTGAAGGGTGGGGTTATTTGAGAGACCATTTTTAGTCTAATAAATACACTTCGACTTCTTCGGTCACCTGTATAGGGACTGAATAGATAGCAATGACGTCGCCAAAAGACGTGTTAAAATGTGCAAGAGGAATTCGCGGTAGTGAGCAGAGGTCGACATGGCTTAGTGGTCAGAACACCTGGAGTATTTATCCGGGAGATGCAGGTTCGAATCCTGCTCGCGACCGTATTCTTTTTCTATTTAATATTATAACTTTAGAGTTCGTTAAGCATGCGTTAGTGCTTCTCAAATATTTATCTTTAATTACTAAAGACTTTTTGATTTCGATAGTCTCGTGAAAGAAAATTTACTGCTTGATATTTATTTCTCAACAATAAACCACAGTTAGGGTCAGGGCAGGCGACACGACGGAATTAGCACGATGCCGTTGCCACAACTAATTAAATTTGTTTTACTATTTTTAGAACGTTAACCCCGGATTGGTCGTTAAGCTATTGAAAGATCTACGCTAAGTATACTTGCTACTCTCATTGAACTCTTTTTAAGTAAAAGAAACATCTTTCAAACGCATTAAAATATGCGTAGTTTTAAGCTAAATACGGTGCTTTAATTGAATTAGTCTGATCCTTTCATAGAATCATAGCATAAATAGTAAACGCGTGTATTTCCCGAAGAGGTAGGCGCAGTTGTACACCCTCATTTCACCAATGCTGTTATTACAACAAAATAGATGGTCTTCTTATCGTGTGGATGATGAATAACCTAGTGTCAGAGTTTAAACCACTCGCAGGTCTCTGACATGGCTTTACGCACCATCGAGAACATCTCTCAGTTGTGCTGGTTGCTCACGATGTTTTCCTTCACCGTTTTATGCAAGTGATCATTAATTTATAGTACGCACATGATTTCTAAAAGATAGTGGTGCGTGCCTTGGATTCGAACTTGCGATCTTTGACTTATCAGTCCAACGGTCATATCAATAGGCTATCACTGCTTGATCACTATACCCCAGTCTGATCCTCAAAGGCTGGGTGCTTTTTGAAGGTGTCCCCAAGAAAACAAGGTACCTCAGACTTTCAGTCACTCACATAACATTTTTTTTTCTAGAAAGTATCTCTTATAGTTTCCTTCCGCTTATCATTATCAATCAGTATGTCAGTGATATGATTCATAGGATACGGAATGTCATCGATAATGACTGCTTCCGCACTTTCACATGTCACTGCTGTCATCGGCTTGCAAATGATGACGTAATTACGAAGAGATAATGATCGGGGGCTACGTTCTTTTGTTTTATTGTTTAAACTTATAAAGACACATTAGCACCGTGAATATTGCTAATATTAGATATTGAGTTTAGGTAGAGTTTTCTGCTAATAGTAAATTCTCAGTGGCAGCTTGGAGTTTGTTAATGTGCACGGTTGACGGCAATGGATTCAACACTCATTTCATGGGACTATAGGATATTGGCATCTATGAAATGTGGCTGTATATTTGTAAAGCAGTTTAGGCCTACATCTGCGGGGAATAGAGCCCTGATATTATGTTAACCTTAAACTTGTACATCTAAATCAAAGGATTACGTGTAGGTACACCGTATAAACAGCACAGCCGGTAATGAATCAGATGTGTATCGAACTTAATCTTTAACCGTAAAAAGAGCACAAAATCACGTACAATTAAAAATGTTGTAAGAAAACCCTTAACAGCCCATAACCCTAAACTTGCACATCTAAATCAAAGGCTAAACTTACGTGCACACCGTATAGACAGCGCAGCCAGTAATGAATCAGATGTGTATCGGCCGACGTGTGAGAACACACGGCCCAAATAACGCCCGTAAATACTGGCTCGCGTGCGCTTTTAAACTTTGCATGAATCGGACAGAAGTGGCCGGCGGGGAATTGTTTTGTTTTAAATTTGTTAAATATTAAAGCTTTTGTGAGTAATTTCATGATACGTGAATACTCACGAGTATTTTGTCGAGGGTGCCTGAATAGCATCGCACTCAAGCGAAGCCTAGAAGAAGCGTAAGAAGTGGGAAATGCCACGGTGTTGCTGGTTTAACCGTCCCGCGTCATCTCTAGGTTCAAAACTCTCTGAGGCACCCTCGATGCGCATACAATCATTTTATATTCGTAAATATGATTTAAAAGATCCATTTCCTAAGAGAGCTGCGTCAGCATATAACAGCCAAAAGGGTTTTGTGAAAGACTGTGCATTGATGGTTTAATGATCACTTTCTATAAACTGTCCTCAGAAGTATAAAGATCAGACAGTCCGTTGACCACATACCGTGGACCGCAAAGGGGTATGAGTGAAATCGCAGGCTAACAGTATAATGACTTAATAAGGCTTATGTAATTATCTTTTATATTAGTGACTGCATCCAAGATTACGTTGTTTTTATATCCCGCCCAAAATTGTATCTACAGAAATTGTGAAAGATATACAGTTTAAAAGAGTAACCATGGAGTTTCTTGCCGGCTCTTCTCCATAGGAAGCGACTTTTTGGAACCGTGCACGTAAATTCTGACTTTTCATAAGTGCCTTTGTATGGTTTATATGAAATAAAAACCTTTGACTTTGAGTTCATAAACCTATCACACAACAAAGATTAGGTACGAAAAAATCTAAAACTAACCTAACATAGAAAGGTTCTTTCCGTCTTCAAGATTAACAGCTAAAAGGACATTTTGTGTCTTTAAGAACAGAAAGAAGTATAACAAATTCAAATTCTTTATTAATACATCGTTTACAGTATCTTGTATTTAATCTGTTGAGTGGCTAATTACCAGATACAATAGAAATGTTATTGTTATAAAGAAAAATTTTGTACTTTCGCGAGTATGTAGATACTTCCTGCACTAGGCTTAGTCTGTCCCGCATGAAGCTTTACATTATCCGAACATTATCTTGACTTTATATTTTGATTACATAATAGTCCAAATTATAACATTATTTTATATTTAATAATATATATTTATATATAACAAACAATGAGCTAATATATAATATATCGTAATAATATCCATGAGAATCTTAAAGTGCAATGAAATCACTAGTATATATTTATACTTGCTAGGAATTTTTAAATAAAGAGATGAATATATCGTAATAATATCCATGAGAATCTTAAAGTGAAATGAAATCACTAGTATATATTTATACTTGCTAGGAATTTTTAAATAAAGAGATCAAATCTTGTCTAATAAATATTTTATATTTTTTGTTAATAAAATTATGTTTAATACGATTGCACGTCCTGTGTATACTGCACAATGGTCTGCTTACAATTCGTGCACACACGGAGCGAGCCTCGGGCGCCAAAAATAAAAGTTAGCGCGCCGGCTGATAAGCGCCGAAATTTTCAATGTTTTCCCTACAGTTTTAACGGTTTCGTGTACCTGCATAGCACACGTGTTTATAAACTCCGGGAATACAGAATAGGTGGATGTGGTTGTCAAGAAATTTGTATTTAAAACCAGTAAACTAGGACTCGATATTACTCTCCAAAATTAGAAAATAGTTTATTTCTTATTTTCGCGGTGTTGGATAATTTTATTTATTTATTGCGGTATCTGAAGAAGTCTGTTTTAAATACTATTCACTAAGCTATTTAAGCTTTCAGTCACATTACTATGAACACTTATGTCTTTTATGAGATTTTGATTGGTAATTGTAAGCTTGTATGGTATACGTATGGTATAAGCAAGCGAAATATTAGTGTCTTGACTTCTAGGGAGCAGTAGCTGACAGACTTTCTATAGGCAGAGGTGTACACAGTTCGATACATAATTCCACCCATGCTGTTATAAAGTCCCCTGTAATAGGTGGTAAGCCTATTGCCATCAACCGGGCACAGTTCCAAATTCCAGACTGCTACTGAGAATATTATAACAGAAAGCCTTAATAAATCTCTAAATAACAAATTATTATATAACAAGTTATATAAGTCACCTTACGTTTCTCACATGAATGTTGTAACAAGGCTACGCTGGTTGAAGCTCGTGCCCTACACGTGGGTTTTGCTTATTTTTCGCCATTACTGTTATGTAGTTAGTCCAATGTCTGCTTCGTTTTGTGTTCCTAGGCTACTCCAACGAGTTATTAAACTTACGGTACGAAACGTGTTCTGATTTTGTTGGAAGGAAAGTTAGTATGCAAGTGTTGCCTTTTTCCTTTTAATTGAGACTAAAATAGGTTGTGTTTTATGGAATTTGTAGTTTGAAGTCTGCATGTGTGATGTAGATGGTGATGGTGATGGTCAGTGGTAAAATGATGGTGATGTAAAATTAAGTGTTCATTCATTCATTTAAAAAGGTGGTGGCTTTCTAAGCTTTGCAAATATTTTTTCCATTAACTTGGTTTCTGTCCATGCAGTCATCTTAACCTTTCGGCTCAGTAACGTACAGATCTGTACGTTGTAACAATAAAAATCTATTGCGTCTGCTAATGACTGACGCAACAGCTTAAATGATGATTCTTTTTATTACAGATGTTGATGACAGAAATTTTTATGGTAATTTTGAATTGTGATAATCTCTTTACAGAGAGAAAAAGAAATAACTTTTATGTAGCAGCAGCAAGAGACGCCAATATATTTGACTTGAAGAACTGCCTCATTGATTTAGTGGTCCCAACCGAACCGCAAGTGCTAATGATGAGGTCCTGGGTTCGATGTCCGGGTCGGCCAAAGTGTTATTGAGTTTATCTATTAAAAAATTGCTCAGTAGCAGCCCAGTTTGGATTTGTGCCCGGTAGATCGCAACATAATAACATAGGATATAATTACAGCGTTATTGAAATGTGGTTGTACACCTCTGCCTACCCCCTCGGAATACAGATGGTATGCTATGTATATATGTGTGAAGATACTTGTTAAAAAAACCTATATTAATATTACATATATAAAAAATACATTAATCCTGCAAGTCTCCGGCGCGCCAAATGGGTATCCAGTTCACCATAATGTTAGGGTTGTATACAATTTATAATATATGCCCAGCGCTGAGCATATATTATAAATTGCGAAAGTTGGTGAGGATGGATGGATGTTTTTTAGTCTTTCACACTTGGCACACAGTTAATATCCTAGATTAACGCATAAAACTTTTTATCCCGGCTGGACCCAATACAAATTCCACGCAAACAAAGTCGCGAGCAGAAGCTAGTATTTTAAATAAAGAATGGAAGATTTTACACATACTTGAAACGACAGTAACCCAACAATAATAATAATTCCGACAGAAGTTTCGGTCACGGCGGCCTATTTCCACGGAGACCAGTCAAGTACGCAGGAGATATTATACTGCACAAGTGTATGCGCAAACACAGGTTGATGGGCAGCTATCCGACACGACCGGAGACAGATTTAGCGCAGTTGGACGGCTTAACGTGCTCTCCGAAGCACGGGGGTGTCACACCACCAACTTTCTAACTCCGAGCTGCTACTAAGAATTTCCTAACAGAAATACCAAATAATACTTTTTCCGACCCGGGACTCGGACCCAGGACTCCACGCTTGCAATTCATGCTCGAAACCACTGCCACTAGACCAAAGGCATGCCACAGTCCCAACAATAATATCAACAAAAGAGTTATATGACTACTTCGAATTTTTTAACAAATATATGAAAACAATGCTTCTACCTGAATGCTACCTTCACACATAGCAGAGTTCGGAGAATTGATAGTGTTCGGGTAACGCACAATGGGAAATTTTAACAGCACATGCATAGGTTAGTACTTTGTTTCGGAGAATTTTATAAGCTCTAACGGGACTTTTGGCATATATATGGGGAGGATTATGTAGATACTCTATTTATGTGGATTGCTAAGTGGTTTAGCAATTAGTCGTAAATGTAAAGTAATTTAGAGACATTTGAAGTTCATAGAAATGTCACCTTGTGAGTATGGCCCGATATGCTTCTTTATGAATGAGCATTATCAATACAAAGTTTTATAGTTTCTATAAAAATATGCATACAAAGTTTTTTAATTTATTTATTAATCAACTTATACTGATAGACTACTTAATACCAGGTTTTAATATTATGTGTCGGTGCATGATTATAGGCACGTATGTACTTCTCCTTCTCTTCTTATCGTGTGGTTGATGAACAACCTAGTGTCAGAGTTTAAACCACCCGTAGGTCTCTGACAAGGCTGTACACACCATCGAGAACATCTCTCAGGTGCGCTGGTTTCCTCACGATGTTTTCCTTCACCGTTTTAAGCAAGTGATAATTCATTTATAATACGCACATGACTTCGAAAAGACAGTGGTGCGTGCCTTGGATTCGAACTTGCGACCTTTGATTTGTCAGTCCAACGATCATAACACTAGGCTATCACTACTTACATTTTCACACGTATGTACTTTGTTTCTGATATATTTTTGAAACACGGTAGCGTATGTGAATTATTTTATATGGATGCGAATAATAATTTCCTGGATCGTTCCTCCAAGTGGTTACCGAAGATATCGCGACCACCGCTCACTAAGTCGAATTATTTCTCCACCCTTAATATGTCACCGTCGTTGGTCAATTTTTCAATCTCTGTAAACAACCGACACAACAAACATTGCATTTAATCTATTTTGTACAGATATTATGTATGTATGTGTATTTATTTTGTTGTTATATACGTTTTATTTTAGTTCTTTGTTGTTATAAAAAATTTGTTGTTAAAATATGTACCCTACATTTCTTATAACACCTTAAAAGATACCCGCAGTGCCAACAAACCTGCTGTGTCATGTCTTGCGTCAATAAAGGCCATACACTTTCCTCAAAGAAACACACGAATTCGGAAGTCCAGATAAGGACATTAATGGATTGGCTGACATAAATGTGACGTCACAACACATATTTCAAACGTCGCATGCTTCCATACCCAGTATAATCAGACCTCTGACTTCCTCCACAAATGGTCAAGATTCTCTTGAAATATTTCCAGTGTCGCAAAGGTGGGAAGGTCTTGGTAAGCTGGTGGAAATCTAAGGGTGTTATCAGATAGTTCAAGGGTTACATTTAGTCAAGTATGCGTGGTCCGGCTCACGCGTTAAGGCTGCGATTAGGATCGGAAGCATTAGCATTTTTCGATAGCATGTTGGTCGTATGTCTTTGAGGTCATGTGTTAATGTTGGGTGGTCACACGCAACATTTAATAAAGATAAGGGGTATTTTTTGGGGAGGTAGAATTTTAAGGTTGACCCACTTTTTATTGTGGCGTCGATAGGTACTTGAAACCTAGGCATTAGATGTTTATGTTTGGCGTATCCTGGGTAGTCAGAATTGTTATCAACTTTACTGGTACACTAATTTTATTGTCTTGAGCAATTGCTATGTTAAATATATTTCGTGTTGACAAGACCACGCAAGTGCAGGGCAAACTAATGTGTTTTTTAATAGTCAAGTTTGTCAATAGTCACGTTTGTCAATAGTCAAGTTTGTCAACAGTCAAGTTTGTCAATAGTCAAGTTTGTCAATAGTCAGGTTTGTCAACAGTCAAGTTTGTCAATAGTCAAGTTTGTCAATAGTCAAGTTTGTCAACAGTCAAGTTTGTCAATAGTCAAGTTTGTCAATAGTCAAGTTTGTCAACAGTCAAGTTTGTCAACCGTCAAGTTTGTTAATAGTAAAGTTTGTCAATAGTCAAGTTTGTTAATAGTCAAGTTTGTCAATAGTCAAGTTTGTCAATAGTCGAGTTTGTCAATAGTCAAATGGCAGTCACTCTCGCTTCTTCTTTGCTCTCCCATAAAACGTTTCTAACCTTAATTTTGATGCTTTTAATTTTATGCTATTTGTGTTTTCATTTATCGATGATAAGAGTTGGTGGCTTATTTTTAGATTCTATGTCGATTACTAGTTCAAAATTTGGCAATAAACCATATAAACAATCTGTGTTATCTTATTCTCACACTATAGAAACAGTACGAGCCTGCCCTGTACGTCATGTCCTCCCTGCCTTGTCTTTTCCCAATTATGTTGAGGACGGCTTCCAGTCGAACCTGATGCAGCAACAATCCAGGTATGAAACTAGGAACTAACATGAAGCGACTGCCTATCTGACCTCTAGAACCAATTTCTGGGTATCTTGTGGAAGTCTGGTTGTCAGTCTACAAGAATCTAATTACAAGATCTTCTTTTGGCAACCGGGATCGGCAGTTTAATCAATCGTGCTCTTTGAGGGGTCGCGATTTAATATGATTGACAACTATCCAAAGACCAACCGCAGCAAGACTAGCTTAACTCGCGACGGCGCGGTTGGTGCCGTGGTCGAGAGACCGGCTGCTGCGTCACGTGTCGCAGGTTCGATTCCTGAACGGAACAAATATTTGTATGATCTACAGATAACTGTTCCGGGTCTGGGTGTGTGAGCATGTGAGATTATATTTCTGTAAACGCAGCCACGATACAGGAATAAGTTTCTAGTGTGGGGCAACGCTTCTTTTTAAATAAAAAATTAAACGGTGCGGTTAGCGCAGTGGTCAAGAGACCGGCTGCTGCGTCACGTGTCGCAGGTTTGATTCCTGAACGGAACAAATATTTGTAGATCTAGAGATAATTGTTCCGGGTCTGGGTGTGTGTGAATGTGAGATTATGTCTGTAAACGCAGCCACGATACAGGAAAAATTTCCTAGTGTGGGGCAACGTTTATTTAATAAATAAAATAATAACAATTAAAGAAATTCGGTAGGTTGGTCAATACAGCGGTTACGTAGCCACACGGCCCTTTCACTACCATATATCATGTCCTATCAAAAGCCAAAATTAATCGCCAGCCCATTCCACAACACTTAACTATCATAAACATTAGACGAGTTATACGCAACGATTAAACTATCGTCCAAACTACGGTTAAGGACGTTAACTATAGTTAACCCCCGGTTAATGTTGCCAGTAATTGGTTGGCCCCTCGTGATTAATTGATGGTGCTCTGATAAAGAAGTTTGTGAGTTTGAGGGTTTGTAGTGAAGAAGTGATGTGGAGAAGGCTGTTGTGGCCGTTTTTATGGTCCATTAAAAAAGCAGTGATAGCCTAATGGTGTACATTGGACTTGCAATTCTAAAGTTGCATGTTCGACTCAAATGCACGCACCACTGAGTTGTCGAAATCATGAGCGTATTTTAAATCAGTATCGCTTGCTTACATAATATGGTGAAGAAAAAACATTGTGAGGAAACCAGCACACTTGAGAGATGTTCTTGATGGTGTGTAAAGCCAAGTCAAGTGTTCATCAACCACACGATAAGAAGAAGGTGAAGGAAAACATCGTAAGAAACCCAGAACAACTAAGAGATGTTCTTGATATTCCTGTGGGCGGTATAAACTCTGTCACTAAGTTGTTTATCAACCATACGATAAGAAGAAGAAGAATGAAGAAAGAATAATATGGACACATGTTTAAATAAAAACTTTTAGCTAATAATCGACTTAAACTAATAGCACATTAAATTGTTATTGTTTTACATTTGGCAACACAGGCAACGAACCAATGCATCTGTATTATTCAAATGTACTCTAATAATATAACGACGACGGCGCAGTTGGCGGAGTGGTCGAAAGACCGTCTGCTGATCGTATGTCATGGGTTCAATTCCCGTACGGAGAAAGTATTTGTATGATCTACTGATGATTGACCCGGGTCTGGGTGTGCGTGCATGTGGGTTTATGTCTGTAAATGGACCCACGAATGAGGAAGAGATTACTAGTGTGGGCGGTTTAAAAAAAAAAACTTTTTCGCTGTATCGGTCCTCCAAGTGTTTTGCAAACTAAACCACAGCGACCACCAGGCCGATTTTATTTTCCACCTTCTACGTCTTATAGTGACGTCATCTGTTTAGTCACTGCAAAGTGACTAGAATCTTGACAGGTGCGCCTGCAATCAGTTGTATTCTTCTAGTCATAAAAATTATAACGTTCGTTTCGCAAGCGTTTGTGCTTTATACATTAATTATTATTTAAATCAGACTACCCTGAATATTGTGGAAGTAGCTAGATATTGTATTTTTTGCCTCCATTGTAATAGACTTCCGCAAGGTAACTTTGGCTCAGCCACGTACAAATACATACTTCATAACAATAAAAATCTATTGTGTCTGCTAATTAGCGGGCTTAAATATCGTTAATAGTTTTTATTGTTCTAAATACGTATGTTTGTACTGCATCCTTAAGTATAGAAATGAACTTCAACCAGTAAATGAAAACATGAAGGTAGATGAAGAAAAATCTACCGCACCCATGACGGAGTAAACTCGCTGCATCAGTCTGCTTGTGACCACGATCAGTGCAACCTGGTCGAAACGTCAAGCGATTCAAAGGTATTTATTGCGCGTTAATTCCTGTTAGTATATAGTAATGAACTTCAACCACCTCAATTCAATTCGCTTCATGAAAAAGGTCCCTAAAAATTTTATGGCGTCAAATATTTTTTAATCACATCGAATTTAACCTTAAAACAAAATGACGAAATAAATTTTCCTTCATCAAAAAACTTGTCACCTATTTTTAAAATACCTCGAAATACCCGGTTATTTGTCACGAGAGTGGGCGTACGGTGTACAGTCGGCTTCAAAAACATTTCATTTTATATTTTACCAGAGATTGGCGGTCGCAGCTTGTAATTAACGTGAGTAACCGCTCTATCGACTTGTTTATTACGTGTTTATTTATGTAACTTTCACTTGAAAACTTTTACGGAATCAAATTTGGGGTTTTTGTGTGTTTTAAATATAGATTCCTTTTTTGTTCGACAAGGGATAGTTAAGATTTTGTATGGGTGGTTTTGAGAGTTTTGTTACAGAATTTGTGTGACACTTTTACATCAATCTCTAATTTAATTTGATTACTCTTAGAGTATTCTAGTCTATTTTCGGCCCATGTATGCGTAGTTCAACCTGCTTGCTATCATGGATACCGTTGGTTGGCCTGCGCACCAGAGAAACGTACCTCTTACGCATTGTTGCTAATCAACTTAATTATGCATTCGCGAACATTCCTCATACACTTACACGTATTACGATATTGTTAATTAGACTCAAATTTTTGAGGACATGATTTTTTATCACGAGAAGTAATTGTTATACGAATCATTGTTTCCCTATAAGATGTTTATAAGTGTAGGTACCCTAGGGTTATGGGTAGGAAACGATTAAGACCCAGTGCAGCAACAATTTTATAGACGTTTGAGACGAAATCATCCGTTAAAGCGTACTTTTCGTACATCTGTTTTAGATATTGTCGGTGAATATTGCTCTAAATTGTTTTGAACTAAACTACTTTTTGTGTAGTCATAATAATACAAAATGTGTTTTAAATTTATAATACAGAGTTAGTACAAAAAACACTAATAAATAAAATACGGACATTAAAAATCTAATAACAATTATTGTTTTGGAACATTTAGTTTTAGTTTTTACTTGACGCATGTACGACATAAAGTGACTTTTCTTTTGTAGCAAGCCGTATATTTTTTTCACCCACTATCCTCAGGAACTTTGAAAAAGTTTATTGTCTAAAAATAAACACGTTATCGGGAACGCCCGGGAACATGTTTCGTACAAACGTGCCGACAGACAAACGGACAATGTACACGTAAGTAATGTTTATTGCAGAGGACTATACCTGTGCTAACAATTGACTTCGAAATGGGCTCATCATTAACAATGTAATTTGTTTTAAATGGCGTCCTCAGAAAGTAGTATTGAATACATGTGATTTTTTTACAGGGAAAGTGTATTTTTGCTTGTAAGTACAAAAAATATTATTGTTGTTTATTTTAACACCCTAACTGACAGGTAGATATGTTATTTGTTTTAGTGTCTGTTTAATATGGTCAATGAGTCATACATTTATTCTCTATGTAAGCCTATATTTAGATATGGTCGTTCAAAAGGTATATGGTGCTGTAAATACTTTTGAAGGTAGTGATTGCGAAAGGTATGCTTAGATGGTTTGTGCCTGCAGTAAGAGTGGATGAAAGGAGGTTGTCGAAACTAGTACACAGGCGATTTTTTTCTATTCAATGTTTTATTGTCTGTGTAGGTTAGACAGGTATTATACAAAACATGCGGGGCAGTCTTTAGGGACTGCCGATAGAAGTGAAAACTAAGTAACTTGTGGACATATAGCTCATGGGAAGCGTGCGGTGACGATGACGCGAGTTACACGCTTTTTGTTCAACCAAAAAGTGCTCAACGCGCCTAAAGAAGTTTGCAGTTTGTGCAGCATTATTTTGCCATTCACCATGTATTAAATGTAGAGTTTTACGCCAAGCTGCATCGAGAATTATGTCATAATCATATATGTGGGGCCAGCTTCGGTGAGTGTACCGCAAATAAATTGCGAACGTTTCCAAAAAGGGTAGGTCAAGAACACACTAAGCTGATGAGCATGCTTGAAGAGGTTAATTAACATAGAAGAAGCGAAAGATGTGTATCAGAATTGAAACAGGGGGATAACGATAGTCTCTGCCTGCCCCGATGGGAAACAGGCGTGATTGTACGTATGTATTATGTAAAAATCTATATTGGACCATTTAACTCCGTCCAATAAAAATGTACTAAGTGTGAGAATTATATCAGTTTCCTAAAAAATGCATGTCAATAGTTGCATAATACAAATATCCAAATTCCCTAAAACCAATCAGAATATATATATAATATATATATATATAAACATAGCATGACGCCTGTATTCACCAAAGGGGTAGGCAGAGATGGACACAGTTGCACACCCACATTTAACCAATACTGTTATTAAGTCCCATTTAATAAGGTGGTGAGCCTATTGCCATCTACCTGGCCCAATACCAAACCCTGGGGCTACTACTGAGTATTCCTAATAGAAAAACCCAATAACACTTCACCCGACCTGGGCATCGAACCTCATGTTTCGCAGTCGCGCTCGGGCCCACTAGACCAACGAGGTAGTCAGTCAGGGTCAATATGAGTAAAGACGAACCAAATCCGTATACTCTGAACTCCATACAATTTGGTCACAAAATATGGAAATCCACCTAACAGTGTCCTACCATGCCGGTATCATACCAGGTGGCTAGCCATCATATCGATCATACAATTCGTATTAATTTGCGAGTTACTCAACTGTTTCGGGGGTTGTGATTCATTATGGCGATACATCGTTGGCTCATATAGTTCTACAATCGCTTTTGGGGGTATAGATTAAGTTTGATGCATAAGTAGAGTGGTCACCTTTTATATATTTAACCTTTACTCCGCTTAAGTTTTAAGCGGAGTTTTTATTGAAAGTGCAGAAAATACGAAAATAAATCTTAAATAAAAATGACAAAAACTTGGCGAACTTAAATTAATGCGTAGAAATGACAAACGGCTTGGGTTCCGTAGACATTACTTAGAAGTAATTGGACATCACATTAAGGCATGTGAGTTGAACACTTCTTTCCGCAAATATTTATAACATTTTATCATTTAATGACACAGTTTTGGTGAATAAAGGACGAGCAGTATTTGAACCTGCACTTCTTGGGTCGGTAGTCAAGGGCCTATTACTACATTCGTTTATTAAGATCGACACTAGCATCTTTAAACTATGTATTTAAATTTAGAAATATCTTTTACCATATATCTTACAAACTAATTAGGCTATACACATTAGACCAGTGATAGCTTAATGGTATGACCGTTAGATTGGCAAGGTCGCAAGTTTGAATCCAATACACGCACACACACACTGCTCTTTCGCCTGAGACATGTGCTCCATAGTGTGTAAAGCCATGTCAGAGGCCTACGGGTGCTTTAAACTCTGACACTAGGTTGTTCATCAACCGAACGATAAGGAGATTGCATGAAAAAAAAAATTGTTTTATACCTACTGTCCAGTCTTAACAACATATTCAGTATCGTATATACAGCATGTAACCTGTATACGTACAATATTCGTTTTTCGTAATACGTCGGCGCACGCGATACGCCACACGTGCTTGCCACAACAAATGCAAATGAATAAGCTTTCATATTAACTCGTTATAGGGTGATTGCAATTATACGGCGTTTATAATTAATGCCTACAGTTTATTGTGAGTGTCGAGTTAAATGAGTAATTTGTGGAATGTAATGTATGAGGATTGTGTGTTAATTGTTCTGCTGGTTGAGTAACAATTACGTTGCAATTTTATGTTTGATTGTATTGTGGATATTGCTTATTCAACCAATTTGCCTAGCCTTTTCCCAATTATGTTGAGGTCGCCTTCCAGTCTACCGGGTGCAGCTTAATACCTATTATTTTAGATAGAGTGACTGTCTATTTGACCTACACAACCCACGTACTATGTAACACGATATCTCATAGCAAGCCTGGTTGCCAGATTTTCAGGCTACTGACTGCCTCTGACGGTTGTCATGGATCTTTATTTGACAATCGGGACTAATGGTTTAACGTGCTCTCCGAGGCACGAAGGGGTCTCAATGTGGAAATCATGGTCATTCACACACCAACGGCGGCAATCGCAGCTTAACCTCGATCGATCGAACTGTATGGCTGTTACTTAGCCACGACCCTCTCCATATCATCATCATTATCATCCCCCTGCCCTTATCCCAATTTATTTGGGGTCAGTGCAGCACGTACCTATCTGGTATGCTGCTAAAGTTTTGGCTATGTTTTATGACCGGCCGCCTGCCTGTCGTCAACCCTCTTTGGGAATGCTGTTGTTGGTGATAGCCGCCACCGATACGGTCTCCTTCTATCTAGTTAAGTCACACCAAATGTTTGCCATGCGCCAGGTTCTGATGTTATCCTTCTATCACACTCCACTAACCGGGCTATAATAATATATACGGGTCACATTCCGTACGAATACTTAAATAGAAAACTTATTCACAAACCAACCGACCCGGTCTCTGTTCTGAATCTATACTCTAAGCTATAACTACTACTGAATCTTGACTCTCACAGGGTTTAGGAAACTTCAATCAGAACTAAGAGCAAAGAATCCATCATTTTGAATGATTTTGCATTTACCACGAGCTTCTTCATATACCCTGGCTTAATCTAAGTACTTTAATTGGTTTTTTCCTGAGTAAAGACATTCAGGTTGTTTCAACCTTATTTATAATATCTAGTACCTAATTAACTCTTATTAGGGATAAATAAAACATCCTGTATTGCCGAGTGTAAACGGCGCAAATTCGGGCAGTTCGGTGCCAGGCCGCGCTCTGCCCAACCTGTATAATTGCCGCCTGTCTTCACGTGTGCCTGTATGACTGCTAATGTTTGCCCAACACAAAGTAATTGACATTTTTCAAGGCAATATAAACCTTATCACCTGTTCTAAAACATACGCTAGTATAACAATATTCCGTTAAAGTTTTAAAGTATATTTTTGAATAAACAATAATTACGTTCGTTTTCTAAGGAAATGTTACGTGTAAGTATATGGAAAAGTTTGCTTTTTATTGCAATAGTTTTTTTAATACGACTGAAACTTTGCAAAGTTTGACGATGTTTCACTTATTAGGGTTGACAGTTACGAGCAGTTTGGATTAATAGGTGTTTAATGTTAAACTATTTATGTTAATACTTTGAAGCGGATTACTTACATATAACATTATGGAGCGTCTATTTTCGAAGTTACAAGGGATTATGTCTTAGAGATATTTTTGCGTTATTTAATATTATATTGCATCTTATAATTCTGTCTTAATAACTTTAAACTTTAACTCTCAATCTTCCAATAGGGCATGTTATTTTATCTGTATTAGGTTTAGTTTTCGTAGATGTAAGATATTTTTTAGGTTTATTAGTTTCGTTTGTATTTTGTGTAAGTAAATGCAATATTTGCCATGTACTTTTTCTACTAGCATTATATTGGGCGCTGCACTGGGTCTAATGTGCATTATTGTGGTTTTCGATTAACCATTCATTGCGAGAATTAGCTTCTGTTCAAGTTTGATTTCGATGGAATTTTTATTTTCTCAACGTCAATCAATCTTTGTGCAGGACAAACTCATTAAAATGAACGTCTATGTGTCTGCCGATATCTTAGATTCTTGTGAAAATTAGACAATGCTGCATTGCTGTTGGCTAATATTCTGCAATTCGTTAAATCTACGGAAATTTTGTTAGTGTGTGGCAATCTTTTAATAGTCCTTCAAATACGATTTAACACTCGATTATTTCGTAGCTGTACGAAAGGTCGACACGGTGCAGTCACACGGGTCGCAGTGTGGCACAGTGTCGTGTCGCCTTGAAACTTTGTCGCACACAGACCGTGGGACAGTCCACCGTGTAAACGGAACGCAACTGTGACGAATCGATTATAAAGAATCGATTTTTCAAAATAACGGTAGCCATAAGCGATTTACATCTCGATTACGTTACGTAGCAATTTGTGAGCGTGATCGATGAAATTTTCTTTTGCGGGTAAACGTTTGCGCATTGAAGCTTCAACTGTCATTTCATAAGGCACGGCGACGCAACGGCACGAATGCGGTACACAATAACGCGTCCAGCTTTTGATGACCCCTAGTGATGTTTGCAACCCTCGTGTAGAAGCCTCTGCGTGAAACAGTTGCAGGGGCAGGGCGGGTCTCGATGAATTGGCAAAGTGACACATTGTCACCGGTCGCACGATTTCACTGTCCGGCGAGACGTGACGAGTTACGCGTGGTCGCCGTTTTTATTTCTGCCAATGACGGGTGTCGAGGCGTGGTGTGGCCAGTGCGAATCTGCTATCGTAACTGTTCGTGCATTATGACTCTTATTTTGATGGGTAGAGAGTTGATTTTATCATCATTAGCGCTTCGTTAAAATTGTTGTTGTGTAACCGGTTGGAGTGGGAGTGATATGTTTTTTTCATCGGCTACACACGCCCACCGTCCGCGACGAAATTGTCAATCGAAGCGAGGTCCGATTGCGTTGCGCGATTTCTAAATTGATTTTTGTTTGGTATTTATTATCAAGAAAAATTCTTACGTGTTGTAAGGGTCGTTTCACGTAAGTTATAACTTTAATGAAGTGTTTGATCAGATTGAAGTTCATTACTCGACTGCGTAGAGTTAACAGTAACATAATTGTAGTTAAAATTTGTAACGAAATCCTGTCGAGATATCTCATAGATTTGATTTGGCTTTGTATTTTATCCGCCATTATGATTATGAAGTGACTGGCACATCTGTCTGTCCGTCGCACGCGCCGCTCCGGAGGTCAACGAACACGTTTTGTCTGTCGCATTGTGGATACAATCTTTTTATGGTAGCGAACGATATGTTTACTTTGTTTCTGGTAGTTTCGCGTTTCGATGTTACTGGAGATTCTTAATTGAGACTTCTGTTCCGTGTCCATTTTCATTATAGTTGGTTTGGTTTAATAAATCGGAGCCAAAATCCCATTTAAAGTGTTATGTTTAGCTAGTAGATATATTTCTGGAATATTCACTGCAATATATTTTTGTGGAAAATTCTTATAGGACTAGATTCTGACTAGGACAATATCCAGCAAGTAACTAAGTAATTAACATACTTGGTACTAAATAAAAAAACAACAATTGCACTATTTCTCCGCTCATACACGTCATAAAAGCGTGTCGATTGATTAAATCGGTCTCATTTCGGTTCCCAAGATATTTTTACGTGCCCGTAATGGTCAAGTTATCGACATGAACACATCTCGATATTATCGATAACATTCACACGTAGCACACGCTCTAGCTGCCCTGTCAATAGAGATGGGCTGGCGGGTGCTTTGTTGCACTATCGGCTATCGACATCGGATTTCTACGGCGGTCCTGTCACTCAATCTTTTCGGAGTTTTTGTGTGCCCGTCGATATATCGATATGTTGCGGTTGAAGTTGGAATTGCTTTTCAAATAGCTTGTAAGGTTTGTAAGTATTCCAACTAGAATCAAACCATCCAGACATAGTTTTGTGTCGTAGAAATTGAGGTCTGTAAGGCATTAACTACATTGATATTTCTAACTGGAATGTATATTCTAATAGGAAACAGTTTTCGTCTTGCACAAATAATAATCCAATTTCTTAAACCTTTAAACTCCTGTAACACATAGGCAAGTCTATGGTCCTATCTACATAAATTAATAGAATTGAAGTCTGTTTCTAATGTCAAAACGATACTTCTAATAAATAATTATACAAAAATCCAATAATCGACTCGATCAATCCGGTTAAAGTTGTTTTATTATAATTATTTTTTAAATTTCCTGTTTTTTATTTCTCCATAACAGCGGAACCAATTTTGAAAGGACTTTCACTGGCAGATAGCTGATGTTATAAGGAGTAACAGGATACTTTAATAATAAGCTTTTTGCCTGAAATTCCACGTGGGCGAAGCTAGACAGTACTTCTATAGATTTAAAATTCGGTCTTACCTCGAAACGTCCGCTGTGCAAACGTCTAGTTTACCCGCAACAGATGGTAATATATCGATAGTATTGGTGATATTAAGTTGTGTAAGATGACAGATATCGTGGTCGGATCAGCTGATCATGACGACTGGCCGATACCGTGTGTACACGGCTTTAACACTGCTAATCAACTTGTTTAATGTACAGATTAACTCCAATATATCTTTCAGGTGTTTTTATAATAGTGATGTTTTTTTACGGATTAATTATAACTCTAGAGCTTCAAAGTTTGTGTGATTATATTAAATGAAAAAAGAATACGGTCACGAGCAGGATTAGAACCTGCGCCTCCCGGATAAATAGTTGAGATGGCTTAGTAGTCAGAGCGCCTGGAGTATTTATCCGGGAGGCGCAGGTTCGAATCCTGCTCGCGACCGTATTCTTTTTCTATTTAATATAATAACTTTAGATCGAAGAATAGCTAGAAACATATATAATATAAATAGCTGCCTGTCGTTGGTCTGGTGATCCCAAGCGCAATTGCGGAGCATGAGGTCTCGGGTTCAATTCCCAGGCCGGGAAAAGTATTATTGAGTTTTTCTGTTAGAAAATTCTCAGTAACAGCCCGGAGTTTGGAATTGTGCCTGGTAGATGGCAATAGGCTCACCACCTAAGACATGGGACTTAATAACAGCATTGGTGAAATGTGGGTGTACAACTGCGTACACCTCTACCTACCCCTTCGGGGAATACAAGCGTGATGCTATGTAAAAACATTAAAAACCTACCAACATTGCATTAGGGAAGTTGCGAAATACCAATTAGCAATCGTAATAGTTGGCGCGCACACGGTATTCTTTTGATGTCGCCGACATAAATACTAACGATAATAATAATTTATAATTATGTCTTATATATCTTAATTAGCATTTAACAGTCTTAAATGACATTTCTTTTGTTATGTGTCAATAACTAATGCGTATTACACTTGTGGTTTATTTGTTTTGAATGTCATTCATTTAACCTAATGGTTAATTGTGGCCTTTGTAGTTTCGCCGACAACAGGTACATATTATGTGTGGTAGAAAGAATAATTAATGTATGAAAAGTGTAGCATATTTAGAATGCCATCCATTTTGTTGTCGACCAATTATTATCCGAGCGATTCAGTTCAATAAAAGTAATTCAAAATAAATAAATAAATAATCAGCCCATAACTGTCCCACTGCAGGGCAAGGGCCTCTTCTCATACAGAGAAGGCACGAGCTTGATAACCACGCTAGCTCACTGCGGGTTTCCTCACGATATTTTCCTTCACCGTATGTCTGTGATGTCCTAGATTAACTAAAAAAAACACATAGGACATTGAAAAAGTCACATTGGTACCAATGTACATGCCAGGTTTGAACCCACAATTTGCAGCTCAGGAGGTGGGCCCGTTACATTTATTTTTATTAACGCCTTGGAGAACTTCGTTTATTTCCCATAAGAGGTAACTTTACAGAAGGAAGAGAAATTGCACCCTGAAAATGTTATTTTTGATTGTGTCTTTTTGTGTGGAACGACAACTTATAGGGTGTATTTTTTATTATTTTGGTCAGCCCGGATTCGCATTCCTGAGTCTGTTGTACTAGACTGATACTCGTAAGTTTTTATAAAGTTTTCATCTATCGAGTTCATAAATTCAATTTAGTAGTGCTGAGTGAGAGAAGGGCGCGCGTTACCAGGTTTCCTTTCCAAAGTCAATAAATAAAATCACTAAAATTTAAATCCAAGAGCTTCCAGTACGGGGACGTTGTTTTAAAAAAAGAAAGAATCTGAAAATATCAAAAAAATTGACAATCATTCAAAATGTAAATAAAAAAGTAAATCACCTAAAACTATCAATATTCTAAGCGGCCAATTAAAAACAAAACAAGATCGTATAAAAAGGCAACATTACAAAACGGATTACGCAATAAGCTGAACTGGCCATTCGGTCGTCGACCCCGCCATATTAAAAAGTTACGGACAATGGAAAAAAAGTAGGTAAATTTGAGAAACAGAATGTCAATAGCCGGCGGCCGGCCGAACCTGCCCCACGCGCCCTTGACTTGCGGAGATAAAAAGGGGGAGATGACCGGCACCCCCACCCCCTCACCGCTGATACCCCTCGCTGCCCTCTGCCCACGCTCGTGGTTTATTGCTACTTTTATCAAGCCCCTAAACTTCGGATGCAACTGGTAGTTTCGAGTTGCCAATGTTAAAAAGTTTGGAAGTACCCTCGTTATGATTTAGTAATATTCGGCTAACATTGGGGGTTACATAATTTATTGCTTACTACGTAACAGTTTAAGATCACAAGAATAGTCTTCCTTCCTTTATGGCGTTGTAGTTCCCAGTTAAGTCAAAAATGAATTTACTAATATCAACAAAACTTTTTATATCACGCGTATTATTATGTATGTCCTATTTCTCACTACATAAAAAAGTAATGAGAATAGTCTTGAGAATTGTTAATGTAGTAGAAATAGTATTAAAATCAGAGCATGAAATAAAGATCTTTACCAACATGAGATAAGCCTTAAGATAATTTCTGAAAGTAACTAATAGATTTTCCAATAAATATTTTTCAAAATTTAAAAGGAATCAAAACTATTCCCACTAAAAAGTTCACCCGTCACAAACAAAAAGTGCACAGATTAAAAAACGCGGCAAATATTATTATAACGGAATATCAGCTGATCGTGGAGTGTCCCCTCGCGGGCGGTGACCTTGAGCGCGACCCCACTATTGAAATTAAAGGAGCACCGAGGTTACTGGCACTTTGCACTTTTAAAAATGGAACCGCCAAACACTGGGCGCTATTATAAAAATAAAAGTGTATTTTGACGTTTAGATTTTTAAAATAAGAACTTGTAATTTTTGTTCTTATTTTAGCATACTCATGTTTGAGATTGTACTGTACAACACATATTTCAAGTATGTTAAAATGATTGTTGATTTTTGAGATTGGTCATTCATCAGATCCGGTCACAAATCTGAAAAATTTGAGATCAGTCATAAATTTTACTTTGAATACACTTTTTTTAATCAACAAACAAAGACATATTGTATAGACTTTAAACAAAAAAATACCCTATCTGTAATAACATAACATAAACTGGTACCACGCCTGTATTCACCGAAGGGGTAGGCAAAGGTGTACACAATTGTACACACACATTTCACCAATGCTGTTATTAAATCCCATGGTGGTGAGTCAATTGCCATCTACCGGGCACAATTCCAAACTTCTGCCTGCTACTGAGAATTTCCTTACTGAAAAACTCAATAACACTTTGCCCAACCCGGAAATCGAACCTGAGACCTCATGCTCAGCAGTCGTGCTCGCGACCAGACCACCGAAACAGGCTTATCTGTAATAATTTCTGTAATGTAATATAGTACCTAATGTATTTTTTCCTATTAAGAAAATGGAAACCACATAAAAATTATAAATAAATAAATAAACTTAAGAAAATGAATTATCATTATAA
Organism: Xylocampa areola; assembly: GCA_935421205.1. Taxonomy (NCBI): domain Eukaryota; kingdom Metazoa; phylum Arthropoda; class Insecta; order Lepidoptera; family Noctuidae; genus Xylocampa; species Xylocampa areola. Next base: position 13,743,424 of record OW285215.1, read on the forward strand.
TGAAACATCTTTTAACCGGATTAATCGCGTGTATTATTGGTTTTTTGTTTTTCCTGACGTTTCGAAAACTTTGCAGCGTTCGTGGTCCTCCTGCGACCAGTGTAGTGATCGCGAAAACCTAAGATATTACTATAATGACATATCATTCAAAACTATGTATGAAAATGCCTAAGTACGTAACATGTATGACGATGACGTTCTTTCCATATTTGAATATACTTTTTTTACACGACTGCACAAAAAAAGGAGTGCTATTAGTATATCAGTTAACGTTTTGCGGAGAGGAGATCCTTTGACATGGATTTTGATATTATCACGTTACTCAATACCTTTATTGCGTTCCATATTGTTCATTTTTTATTTATATATGAAAAGACAAGAATTAAAATTAAAATCATCAAATTAAAAATAGAGAGTTGAGCACAAAGGTACTGCTTATTTCATAAAGAAATTTCTTCTAGCAGACCCGAGACGAGAGTTTGATAAAAGACGCAGGCAGTGCATAAAGAGAAACGAAGATAAATGTAAAACTATAATAACTAAAATTAAATATACTACATACATACTACGTAATTATCATAACCTACATACATAATAATAATGTATGCTAAGACAATCACAGTGTTTCTCCCCGTTCCCCTTTTACGTGTTTTCTTGATGATAGAAACGGTTCTGGACTCTCGTACTCGTATATAGGTTGTTAGTCACAAGGGCCTTTTTAATAGAACCAGACGGTTTTGTATAGTGAAGTTGATGATTTCTGCTTACCCATTTACGTTCATAGATGCATAGGAATAGTAATAGTTTTCCCGAGAATCGAGATATTATGTTTCTTCAAAACTCTCAGGCACCGCGGTTGTAAAGGTTATGAAAGTATCAATAGAAGTCTATTATACTCGATTTTAGTTTCATAGGGTTAAGATTTTCAATCTATCGTCGTAGACTAATTTAAGGCCATGAAAACAGGGATCGGTTTCTTTTTATTGTAATATATGAGAATGGATACAGAAATACTTGATATTTATTTAAATTTTGTAACATTTTACATAATATATGAAGCGAGCAAACATACTCGTACGTAGTGAACAGTGATAGTTTTTTTTTTTTAAACTATCACTGTTGTTAGTTCTCTGGTTCTTCAAGTAACTTTTCAAGCCATGGTTTCGAAATCCACTCGCAAGATTTATTACAAAATTAATTTTGTTGATATTTTTTTTTGTTTTGTTTTTTGTTAATATTTAGTTACAGAACAGTGCTTGTCATTTTTATTTGAATTAAAATTATTATACTATGATTAAACCGGAAGACACTGGCTCCTGTGTTAGTGGAATTATAAGCGTAGGAGGACTGGACCACGAACGCTGCAAAGTGTTCAAAACGTCAGGAAAAACAAAAACCCAATAATACACGCGATTAATCCGGTTAAAAGTTGTTTTGTTATAATGTGTAGTGATCGCGCAAATCTAAGATATTACTAAATAGATTTTATTCTTTATTGACATACAATTAGGTACATTTTATAGAAAATAATTGTCTGACTACTGCGCTTATAATTGTTTTGCTCTGTCTCTATCAACTACCGTTACATAAGACAGACGGTTTCATTCAAGTCAACCACCCGCTGGTTTTGTGGACAAAATCCTAATACAATCGGGGGCCAATGTCCACTGCCTCCATTGATTGGACTTTCTTCAAGAAATCACGTCTGACGCCGGAAGACGATTCGACTCGCAACACGTAGACCAGAACGATACTTTTAAATACACTGACCATTCTTCACATCTTACTACAATCAAATACCAAATCTATGTTCAATCTCATACAACTGAAATTTCAATAACAACTCAAATCTAGACCTCGCAACTCAGTCAACGCAATTTTCAATACTATTAACAAAAGTTTAAGGTGTAAATTTGTTTGTGTGGTTAGTAAGTAGTGTTAAACCATTTTCAATCTCGGTCGCTCCTTCACGCGCGACTGCTGGGGGGTGGGCAGAACAGCAGCGTCATCGCACAGATGCGTTCCGCCCGGGTAGGTGATCCGACATACAGGATTAGTTACGACACGAAGATATTTTCGTGTATCGTGTTATTCAGTTACCGGTTTATCGAGGTCAGATAGGCAGTAGCACTATTTAAAATATTAATATTAAGCTGCATCCAATTTATGCGGGAAAAAGTTAGGAATAGAACCAGCAATGGTGGTACGGGCGCGACTCTAGAGCCACAGCTTGTGTGTTTAAACGGGGCGTGCACCAATGTGACTTTTTCAGTGTCATATATGTACTTGTCATATATGACATACTTGCTTGACATACGATGAAGGACAACATTGTGAGGAAACCTGTCTGAAACCTCCAACCCCCATTGAGCTAGCATGGCGATCAATGCTTATGGGCTGCTTATGTAATGGTGATCAAATTCACAGCGGTCCAATCCAGCCTATATTTTATACGTATATTAAACTGAATTTTAATGAGAAATTAAGGCACGGAACGCGTTCTTAAATTTAATTTTTACTTTGTAAAGGCTTGAAGGGCTTCATTTTGGAGGCGCGTTCTGAAGTTAAAACTAAATTATGCTTTCATTATGAACTTTCCTCGCAAGGAACAAAGTTCTATTTATTTATTATATATGTATATAGGACTTTCGTAATGGTTAACGAGCCTATATTTCTATATTTGTGTTCGTTCCTAACTAATCATTTAAATGGGAAAATGTTTTGTTGTATTTTGTGAAGGGGCAATGATGATGAATATTCAGAATATTATTGGTGAGATCATCGTGAGGTCACCAGCGTGCCTGATATATGTTCTCGATAGTGTATAAAGCCTGCCTCGTTGGTTTAGTGGTCCGTAGCGCGACTGCTGAGCAGGAGGTCTCGGGTTCGATTCCCGGGTCGGGCAAAGTGTTATTGAGTTTTTCTGTTTGGAAATTCTCAGTAGCAGCCCGGAGTTTGGAAATGTGCCCGGTTGATGGCAATAGGCTCACCACCTATTACATGGGACTTAATAACAGCATTGGTGAAATGTGGGTGTACAATTGTGTACACCTCTACCTACCCCTTCGGGGAATACAGGCGTGATGCTATGTTATGTTATGTTATGATAGTGTATAAAGGCAATTCACGCGACATGGATGGTTTAAATTCTGATAAACTAATAGCAAAATATGATAGAGCTTATGACAGCTGGCAGGCGCAATCAAAAATATTCTTTATTACAATAACATAGAGATTAGCAACAAATATTGATAACATAGTAATTATTGTTATACATGAAATTGAACTGTTTTTCTATAGAAGGAAGGATAGAACTTCGTTGTTGTTTTTATACATAGGTACATAAATAGCATCAACCCTGTATCTCCGAAGGGTTAAGCATTTCAGCGATGTAGTCATTAAATCTTATTTAAATGGGTGGTGAGCCTATTGCCATAAATCGGGCCCAATTCCAAACCCACGCTGAGTTTAGGCACATTAAATTATAATCATTATTAACAACAAAAAAATAACCGCCTTCAATGGAATGGTGAAAACAATACATAGATAGACGATTCAAATTCAAATATTTTTATTTCAAATAGGCCATATTACAAGCACTTATGAAATGTCAAAGCTAGGTGCACGATTCCAAGGCGTTGATCTTATGGAGAAGAGCCGGCAAGAAACTCCATAGACACTCTTTATAAAATAAATTGGTATAACAATAAATAAGGGAATGTGAGAATAATGCAGGTTAGTGAGCAAAATAATAAAGGAAAGCGCTAGAAGCAATAACTTATATAGCCTTTTAAAATGATTGCCAAAGCAGTTAGGAGCTGACCAGTCCCGACAGACAGCACCCGTTCAGGACCATGACACGCACATCAGCCTCGCTTAGCTCAACCATTTTGTAGGGAACTCGACGTCCCGATGTACAACGCCACCATCAGCAGGACATTTTAGCGAGCATGACAAACTCATAATGCCTGACAATTGGCAATATGTACATAACATGAGATTAAAAATAACATTAATGTCCGATCGCAGCGATCGCTTGTCATTTGCTGTTAGTTATTAAAGAGTCCCATTGTCTATCTCTGACGATCTTTAACAGATCCTAATATTTTATATACCTTCCCTTAAGAAGACGTATTTAAACAACGAAAACTCCATCTAAATCGGATTAGTAGTTTTTGAGAAAATCGCGGGCATACAAACATACATACGGGTCGAGTACAGAATCTCCTTTTTTGAAGTCGGGTAAAATCCCCGAATATTTTTAGTAGGTACAATTTGCAGTGGTCACTAAAATTAGAGACGTCAAACTAAAATTGTATTCTTGTTCTGATTTTATTTAGTTGGCCACATCAGAATTCATCCCAGTCCATCATGTTATTATTATTGTTGATGAACAACTCGACTAACTAATACAAAATTAATACCATTTCTAAAGGGCATACTACAAGAAAAATTTATAAGAAATTCAATCACGAAGATTCCTATTAGAAAACTCAAAAACACTCACCGACCTGGGAATCGAACCCAGGTTACGCTCAACAACCGTGGTGGCGGCCACATTAAGGCGGTTGCAAACGTAAATATACGAGCAGTGACAGTCTAGTGTTATGACCATTGTTCTGACACGCCAAAGGTCGCAAGTTCGAATAGGTACAAGGCATTCACTACTGAATCAGGAGCTTATTATAATTTAACTCATTTCCTGTCGAATGATACCATACCACATATGATACTCGGCCATTGTTTAACTTTAACTCAATAGTTAAAGTTTTAACACGTTCTGTACAATTACAGATATATATTTGAAAAGCATTAACGCATGCTTAGGTAACCCTAAAGTTATAATTTTTTATGGAAAAAGAATACGGTCGTGAGCAGGATCCGAACCTGCGCCTCCCGGATAAATACTCCAGGTGCTCTGACCACTAAGACATCTCGAGCTCTTCTCATTCTTAGCGGTCAGAGCGCTAGTCGTTTTTCCAAAATTTTTTTGGTTGATTCAATAATTTATTAAATATAATTTTTCATTGGACACAAACATTGGTTACAAATAGAAAAGATTTCCCTAACTCCTGTACTAGTAAGAACTGTGTTGCAGAAGCTAGAGTCGTTTAATGGTCATTATGTCCTAAGGAATTTATTGTGTATTTTACTATATTAATGTATTTAAAAACTAAGCAATATAAAGCTATAGACTCAAGTTAATATGAAGAGTAGAAGACATGAAGAATTAAGTAGCAGAGGTTCGACACAAACAAAATACCTGATCGTTTTCGAACGAATTAAAAATATATAAGGATAACAGCTCCAGGCAGCTTCACCCACGTGTAAAATAATAATTTTTTAGAGAACGTATTTGTGCCCTTCTCTGGATAACATTATTTATTTATTTATTTAAGGACCTCCAACAGAGGATACACACAATAAAATATTATTTATAACGAGGTACAGGTTTTTATATGGTGTGCTCCTCCAATTATGGGAAGCCACAGCATGCACTATTTAATACTTAGGTGAACAATTTTGATTAATGAGCTAATAATTGAATTTATGTAATGTATGACAGTAATTGGTATATGTAATACGAATATAATATTAAGTTTATTATTATTGGTGCTCTAAAATCTAAATAATACTGTAGAAATTATAATTAAAATAGCTATAACATAGAGAGAAAACATAAGTGCCTTAAAATAAAATAACAGTGCCAAAAGTGAATATAGCGTTATTTAAAAGAACTGCCTCGTTGGTCTAGTGGTCCCAAACGCGACTGCTGAGCATGGTCTCGGGGTCGATTCCCGGGTCGGGCAGTGTTATTGAGTTTTTCTGTTAGGAAATTCTCAGTAGAAGCCCAGGGGTTTGGAATTGTGCCCGGTGGATGGAAATAAGCTCACCACCTATTATATGGTACTTAATAATAGCATTGGTGAAATGTGGGTGTAAAACTGTGTACACCTCTGACTACCCCTTCGGGGAATACAGGCGTGATGCTATGTTATGTCTAAAAGATACAAAAGAAAAGAGCAATTGTGGCCAACTAAAATGCTACGTCGATTACCTTTCGTAGCACGTGCGTGCGTTGAATTCTTCTACACACATGTAGTCGCCTACGCATGGGTGTAGCGTGTAGCACCTACGCGGCTACGAAATACTACAACTTTATGTATTTTTTTGTAACATTGTTTATCTTTGCTTTACGTTAACGTTTAAATAAGGATTTTATGGGGTTTGAGACTATTATGTCCCTCTATTTTAACAGGAAAAAAAGTTGTTAATAATTTAAATGGTTGTACAATTTCGATGAAATCTATCTTAAAATAGTTAATGATTCTCGGTACGTAACGTCTCTCACCAACACTTTATATTCAGTAAGCTAAATACAGGAACAATAAAAAAAGATACTGCCATTCACAATTAAAATAATCATTCAAATAAAAATCTCGCTAACTAACGCGTTGAAAAACCTTTTACGTTTCCCCACTCCCCAGCGGGTTCATTACACATCAACATCGCACACCAATCAAGCTTTCATTAGTCGGCAACGAAACAATCAATATTCATATCCCATGCGAAATCTTTATGCCGCCGTGTGGAGGCACAGAGAGAAATAAAAAAACCTTGATAGATGATCCCGACTGCGCTCGCATTCGCAACGAAATTAAAAAGAACAAGGCATATCACTTAGCGCACACAGAAGCGCGGTTTTTATTAAAAAATTCTACATATCTCGCGTCTTCACCGCTTTATCTTAACCCCCCGCCGCAAAAGAGACGGACAACAAAAAAATTCAACGCAAGAAAGGGACATGAATACGAAAATTATAATTGCCAACTGTAAATTAACACCAATTCGGTTGTTGCCGTCCTTGTCTGTTTCACTCGTTTGTCGTACGTGTGAGGGAGATGGGTTATATTTGTGTGTGCGGATTGAATGATTTACATACGTGGTGAGCTCACAAACACAATAATGGACAGAGGCGCGGAAAATCGAAGGAAGCGATCGGTTTTCCGATTTGCTTTATGCGGCGGACTGCATCGGGAAGGCTCCTGCATAATGGGCAGGTTCGGAGTGAAAACAATCCGCTCCCACCGGCTGGGATGGGAATATGAATACATTACTCGAGCTAAATGTACGGCATACGTACTTTTTATTATTCGCTTTTTAATCTGTTACTGCAGTTGATCTGATATTTAGATGAGTACGGGTGAGTTATTTAAGCATCTTAAATTAGGAAAAGAATATGAGAGGCTCGTGGCTAAGTAACAGCCGCGCAGATCAATCGATCCAGGTTAAGCTGAACTTGCCGTGGTTGGTTTGAAGATAAGTGATTCATAGCAAGACCCCTCCGTGCTTCGGAGAGCACCTTAAACTGTCGGTCCCGGTTGTCAAAATATGATCTATGACAGCCGTTACAGGTAGTCGGAGGCCTAAAAATTTGACAACCAGTCATACCACGAGATATCGTGTTACTCAGTAACTGGGTTGTGAAAGTCAGACAGGCAGTCGCTCCATGTAAAATTCTGGTATAAATAAACTACATCTGGTTTGAGAAGAGACCGACCCCAATGGAACTGGGAAAAGGCTAGGCAGATTTATATTACAAAAAAATAAATAACACAATATGCCTGTATTCTTTGGTGGGTAAGGCAGAAGTATAAAGAGTACCGTCTTATTTGTGTCTCTTCAACTGGTTGCCTAGGATGTAACCTTGGGCCTGAATGCCGAATCGGACGGCGCACTGCCGTTATAATTGCCGTTAAGGGCTTTACAATTACACACAGTGGTAAACCAACATTTCAGTTTCACTGATACCCTAGTAATACTCGTATATAGAGTGGCTCTTGCCATCTACTGAACACAACTCCAAACTCCGGGCGGCTACTTTGTGACTTTCCGAATATTCTAATAACACTGCCCGATCTGGTCATCGAACAGGATATGTTAGAAGTATTTTTTATTGTTGAACGCTGTTTTTGCAAAATGAGCAACAACAATAACAAGCAACAAGTAAGCGCTTCAAGGGTAATAAGATTACATGTGACATTATTTTTGAACCCACCCGTAACCTCTCCGCCTGCCTCTTGAGCCGCAGGTTGTGGGTTCAAACTCATGTACAAATTCATGTACCAATGTGACTTTTTCAATGTCATATGTACTTTCTTACTAAATCTAAGATATCACAGACATACGGTGAAGGAAAATATTGCGAGGAAGCCTGGACTTAATGGACTGAAGTCGCCTGCAGTGAGCTAGCGTGGTGACCAACGCTCGTGCCTTCTCTATATGAGAAAAGGCCCTAGCCCTGCAGTGGGACAGATATGGGCTGGTTATGTTAGATTATTATGTTTAAGATAAAATTCTCGTGTCACAGTTTTCGTTGCCATACTCCTCCGAAACGGCTTGACCGATTTTGATGAAATTTTTTGTGCTTATCCGGTATCTATGAGAATCGGCCAAAATTTATTTTTCATCCCCCTAAATGTTAGGTACCCCTAACATTTAGGGGGATGTCCACCCCATTTTTTTTTATTTATATGGCAAAACAACGTTTGCCGGGTCAGCTAGTTATGTTTAAGATAAATAATGTCACCATTTATTTATTTCTCTAGTTGCTTCGTATGTAAAGAATTATCAATTTTAACGCAAATAATGTTATAAATAATGTTTGACATCAACAACTCTATATGAAGGTTTCCCTTATTAATTATTGTTTATTAGTGTTAGTATATTTATTTAGAATAAGGTTGTCCTCGTTGTTGTTTTGCGGTTATCGATGTTTTATTGTTCATTTATTTGCTTTGAGAATAGGCCAAAAAATAACAATATTGTTCGAAATGGCTTTTGAAGTCTAAGAAAAACATGTCCCAGATATAAAAAGGTTTCAGACAGTCGTGTTTTGTTTATGTTGCTTTTGGTAAACAAAACTATTCATTATTTCAAACTACTTAGACAGAAACTCATGAGTACTCTATGATAATACCTGCGACCTTCACTTTAATTATAATATTAATTAATTCTTCATACCGAAAACATATACAAGGTTCAATGTGTTATAAGGGTTTGTTTAAAGTATAATTAATTAAATTAAATTAACAGGGGCTCGTGGCTAAGTAACAGCTACGCAGATCGATCGATCCAGGTTCAGCTGAACTTGCCGTGGTTGGTTTGAAGATGGGTGATTCGTACCGAGACCCCTTATATAATTTTAAATTCTATAATAACAATTCTATATTTTTTGTATCTTGGTCTAAGTGCATACTTATAATATTATTAAGGATTATGTAGGCAACATGGCACTGTAACTGTTCATCCTGGTAATGGATCCGAGGGAGGATAGATGTAGTGCATAAAGATATGGAGACTCTCAAACGAGCAAGTCTTGTATATATATAAATATTGTAATATATAATCTCAGAAACGGCTCCAACGATTTTCATGAAATTTAGTATGCAGGTAGTTTCGGGGGCGATAAATCGATCTAGCTAGGTTTCATTTTTAGAGAACGTCGTTTTACCAAAAAAAACGGGCAAATCTCGGTCATCCAGATACTATTTACGTAAGTGCGCATTAGAAATTAATTATTCCTTGCATTTGGATAATTGAATTCTAATATGTTGAAGGAAAACATAGTACTATACTGGCACCTACCTATTGTCAGAGTTTAAACAATATTGAAAACGTTTTACAATATTGTTAAACTCCGACAATAGGTTTTTCATGAACCACGCGATAAGATAGATTAAAATAAAGTTTTGTGTATGTTATTGCAGATTGTAACAAGTTGTTTATTAGAATCCATGAAATTGTATGTTCTCTTCACTTCCTTTATGATGTTGATTATAATGCGCAAAGATCCAATTAGAAAAAAAAAAATTATAATAATCTTTTGATTACTCGTTTAGAATTATCTGATTTCGGAATGAGCCAATATATTCATGCTTATTCACCATAAAATAGGATAAACGCGGCTTTTTTGGTTAAAGATTAATTTCAGATTGTATTTCAAGATCTATTTGCCCAAAACTCTATTATTTTGATACAATTCAAAATAGAAAACCCTTAAAATTAATCCTTCATTAATTCATACTTGATCAACAACCCTTCTTACTCCGAGGCGCCTGTTTTTCTTCCATTACCAAATGCAATACAAAGTATATACATGTACAAAACTCTTTACCCCACTTTGTATTTAAGAAGCTCGAACAAATGTATAGATAGCTTAGAAAGTACAGTCGCACGCACAAAACAATGGCAAGGCGACGGTTGACCTCGCGGCCGTGCCTCCCATGTCTTGCCACCCGCCGGTAGCGCCGCGTGCAATTAATATGCCGAGGCGGCCGCGTGTACGACGACCGAGGCGAGTTGATACTTAAATTTGTTTTATTGATGCTCTGTGAGGGAGCTATATGTTAAATTGTACGTTTATTAAGTGATTACTTAAAATGTTAGTTTTGTTAGCTTGCGCAAAATTATCTTTGTGATTTTAATGTTACAAAGACTCGTTATCTTTATATAGTATCGATTCATAACTATGTGAAAGAATATTTTCTTGCACTCAAACAGGTATTTGAGTTTCGTAATGAATTCAAAATTATACTAAATTTTTAAATGAAACACCAGATGTCGCATTTCACATTACAATATCAATCGGGTAACGGGGACATTCATATAATTTTAGTGAAAATAATTTGGATTGTCTATAGCTTTTCAACACTTACAAACTAGTATATACAGTAATATCAGGTACCCCAGTTCTGCAGAACAAGATAAAGCAATCAAAAGAAAAAAGAAAATAATTAAAATATCTAATTACAAATATCAAACTATACCGGTTCACACATAACCCGTCCAAGTTTTCTTTTGCGAAAGAAGAGAGAGAATTTTTGATCAATAATTGTCACTGGGCGGCCCCCTCTCCCCGGCGCGGGGTGAGGTGGGGACTCGCGGGCTGGGGGGAAGTCGCGGGGAGGGGGTAATTACGAGTGCGTTTTGTTACCGAGATGATAGGCGCGAAAAATGGCTTGCGCGTGCTTTTACGTGTCTCCTCTAGTTTTGAATATTCAGAGTCGGCCTCTCGGCCTGATGAAATATTGAATAGACGGAGTAATTTATTCCCCGAAGAGAGTTTCCGAACGGTCCACGTTCCGTTCGGATATTGAAATTAGGCGCTGCTTTGCTTAAGAAAAGCGTTTGTTTGACGGGCGTTCTATAACGGCCTTTATACGGCGAGATATTTTTTTCTTTGATTTTCATCACTTCCTAAATGATGCGCCTCCCGTTTTATTAAAGTTTATTACAAACTTCATTTCAGGTAATAAGAATGAAAGTGTGACGTGCTATGAAAAGATAGTTTCATCGATGAAGCTAAAGCTGCTTTATACAATAGGGATTCATAAACCTTTTGTTAGGTATTCCTCTTTAATGTTCTGGACCTTCTATTATTACTTAATAATATCAGGTATTTTAAGGAAATCTGGTTACAGAAATGGAATCAAATAAATTAATCATAATTATAAATATTATATTCTATTTATTATCTATAACTGCCTCGTTGGTCTAATGGTCCCAAACGCGACTGCTGAGCATGAGGTCTCGGGTTCGATTCCCGGGTCGGGCAATGTGTTATTGAGTTTTCTGTTAGAAAATTCTCGGTAGCAACCCGGAGTTTGGAATTGTACCCGGTAGATGGCAATAGGCTCACCACCTATTACATGGGACTTAAAAATAGCATTGGTGAAATGTGGGTGTACGAATGTGTACATCTCTGCCTTCCCCTTCGGGGAATACAGACGTGATGCTATGTTATGTTATGTTATGAAAAGAATAGTTTTATTTACATGAAATGTGGGTGCATTATAGACAATCTATAAAATTCTTAGCATATTAAGCTCAAATATTTAGTTACGTTAGGTAAAAATACAAAAGGTCGGTTGCACCAGCATAATTTTAACCACAAACAACGTGTTGCATTACTATCTTGACCGCGTTTATGTGTAAATTCTATCAAAATGACACAGTAACATGTTGTTAGTTAAGTGCGATTGAGCCCAAATGTCAAACTTACAAATAGACTTTATACAATTATATATTATCGCGCAATGAATACTTCTGCGGCCTTACTCTTGAAAATAATTCCCCTCTATTGACATTGGAAATATGTCAGTTCGTACTTTTAAATGTCAAAATATCTAAAAAATAATTATAGATTCGGGATATTATGAAGACAACATGCTTTAATATTGAGGTAACAGTAATTTAGGTAAATTTATTTTAAAATTACGCGTTGTTTTAATGCGTCTATTTGATATTGGAATTGGTTTTAGTTTCAAGAGTAAACCTACTTACTGGTCGTGGATTGTCGTCACAAGCAGGCAATCTGCAACCTGGTCGAAACGCAAGCGAAATGAAGGTATTGAAAGCGCGTTAAATCGTGTTAGTATATCATGCAACGCGATGGTTTAAAAGTTTGTATTACAAATAGACATCAGCTATTAGGGATATCCGAGGGACTATCATAGGTAAGTTAATTTCAAACCAGAGCTTAAATTTGATATGAAAACATTTTGTCTATTTTCGTATTTATGGGTAGAAAAGTAGGTTAATATTATGATATGTTGACTTGAATTTCAATCACTGAAACCCTAAATGGTGTTGTAATAAAGTATTTTGTTGGTCTTTAACGATGAAGAATAATTCATTAGAACTCCTTAAACGCCCCTATATTAAGCAAGTGGAGGCTTTAAAACGAAATTATTTTAAATTATTTTGTCTCTTATAACTTAAAAATCAGATTGTTAAATGATAAATGATTTTACTTCTGTAAATAGATCTTTTGAAGATACTTTTACAAGTGATTTTAGTGAACTAGATGGCGCCAGCTATCTGACTGTCTCTGAGAATTGATTGTCGGAAAGTGTTATTTTAGTGTTAATCTTTACTAAAATAATACTCGTTTTAAAATTTTTCACAATGGACTCGAAAAGTATCTTATAAATGGCATAAAATATAGAAATAAATATGTCTTTATTTAACATGACCACTGAATTCAGGAGCATACAAGCTTACAATGTCTGCTTCGTCTCTAAACGTCAGAAATTTTTACTTTTTTTAATATCTATCTTATACGTCATGACTGCCTCGTTGGTCTCGTGGTCCCAAGTGCGACTGCTGAGCATGAGGTCTTGGGTTCGAATCCCAGGTTGGGAATAGTGTTATTGAGATTTTCTATTAGAAAATTCTAAATATCAGCCCGGAGTTTGGAATTGTATCTGGTCGATGGCAGTAGGCTCACCACGTAATACATGGGACCTAATAATAGCTCTGGTGAAATGTCTTTGTACACCTCTGAGGGGCTCGTAGCTAAGTAACAGCTGCACAGATCGATCGATCGAGGTTAAGCTGCGCTTGCCGCGGTCGGTCTGTGGATGGGTGACTATAATTGGGTTGTGGAGGTCAGATAGGCAGTAGCTCCATGTAAAATACTGGTATTAAGCTGCATCCGGTTTGACTGGAAGCCGACCCCAATGTAATTGGGAAAAGGCTAGGCAGATTGAACACCTCTGCCTACCCCTTCAGGGAATACAGAAGTAATGATAGGTGAGTCATCTGTATTATGTTTGAGCATAACCATTAAAGAAAACATTTCAAATCCCGATCCACAGCTTTTCACCTACGGCGGGAGCACAAAACCTTTGCTACCGACTGTACACGAAACGTCTTAACAAAACATTTGTTTATTCCGTACAAATTGAAAAACGGTATTAATTAAGGAATTGTCGAACGTTAGATGGAAGAATGTATGAAGTACGTACAAACAAGCTATTGCACTTAGTGAGCGGGCAAATATGCAAATTCATGCTTTAGTACGCCGGCGAGTGTGCGCCGTATGCAGAGATGGCACAGTGATGACAATGGAGACGGTGTTCAACTTAAAAATATATTTGGCAACTGTTTATTTTGCTATGATTTATTTGTGGAGCTGATAAGTATTGGAGATACCTTAAATTTCATTCTAAGGCTTAGATACTAATTAATTCTTAAGGAAATTTAAAGCAAAAACTGTGTTAATTATTGATTTCGAAAGCCCTGCAAATTGACGTCGCTAAAGCACATAATTCAAAATTACATTACTGCCTGCAGTTGTCGGTAAATTTAAAATTACTAATCAATTTCTACAATAAATACTTTGTCTTTCATTAAGCCTGATATTATGAAAGTCCTTTTAAGTAATTAAAGCTGTACAAGTTAAAAAAGAATTTTCTCGCGCCATGCTTCCCGAGTCTGTTCTTCTACTCGATCACCGCCAAAAAATGTAACAAAGAACTTTTATATCCGTCTCCAAATATTTCTCTATTCCTCAGGGACATCAGCCTAAGAAGAGAGGGTGGTTAATGAATAAAAAAATTCCCATTTTTTTCTCTCCACAGCTCAGTGATTAGTTACCCTTATAATGAGTAGTGTGTGTATGTGAGTGTGCGTGTGTGGGTGTGTGTGTGTGCATGTGTGAGGAGGGTTACTTAAGTTTGTGACAAGTTGATCAGGGACGCAGATTAGGGACTTTTTTTGGGTATTGATCGTGGCACTCTTGGTGAAATTTTATGAGATTTTTAATTAGATTTCATGTTGTATTTGAATCTTGGTTGGGAAATAAACTGTAATGTTTGTATCGCGCATGTTAATGTGTTCTAAGTATAATTAAACATTCAATTTTTGTCTTGGTCAATTATATTATAAATTAGTATGCAATTATTTTGAAAAGGACTCGACTTTGGAATTATATTCAGCAGTGATTGCACTTACACTGATTTCATATTTACTTATTGGTTGCAAAAGTATAAGATAAATTAATATTTGTATTCTACAACATTTTAACGTTAATTTGAATTATTATAATAAAGCATATTTTAGAAAAATATATGATGACATTTTACTTGACATGCTTGCTCTACACGTAATTAATTTGAAGGCACAAATGCTTTTGGAAACCTAGACTGAACGACGCCATTGATATGTAATTACAACACATTAACCTAAGATATTAATTATTTTTAATTGAACAAGAATTTCCTTATCTTATTCAACAGTAACCGCATACTCCAAAACTGGGGAGAAGTGAAAAAAATACAGATAATAAATACTCCAGTTTTCCTTCTTCGTATAAGTTACCACAAACGGCGTGTTAAGGTGAGCCCCGAACAGAATCGGCTAAGTATCACACACATATAACGCCCAGTATTGCCTTAAGAAATGGGGACTTGCTTACTTTTTACCTCCCTATTCGTGTCACGCGTCCAACATAACTTGGCATTTACGATTGCCGTTAAACTCTCCTCGGACATCTATATTGTGGAACAGAAAGCGGGGGCGGGAGGTCTTACGTTAATTGTTACTTGAAGTAGGGATGTAAGAGTGACTCAAGTTAAATTAAGAATATGGAGTTTTTTTTTTACTTTGTTTGTTGACGGAGACTTTTTTGACATTGTGGACTTTGTGAGCCCTCGAGTTTTCTTTTTTTTAATTCTAGAGGCGTCCGCGTGTAGGTGTACCTTTATTGCACCTTCGTATGTAGGCCCCTTTTCCGTATTAAGGGATTTCGGGAGGTTTATTTTTTGGATTAGGGCCTCTTTGATGTCGTAGGGTCTGGATGTATGTTTGTTTTGGTGAAGTATCATACTTGAGAGTATATTGTGTGTACTGTAATTTTATACAAAGCTGGTACTTAACTGAAAAGGTTTGCATAATTATTTCTTTAGTTTTCTTCATACATTTTACATAGGTACCTGATTTCCACTTGGTGTTTGTTTAACCCATTTGATGAGTACTTTCGAATACTTCCTAAACTTTAATGCGTGGTCACTTTTCGCTCTAATAGTTATTCTGCGAATTAACAGTAATAAGCCTCTAAACGACTTAAATTTCGTGTCATCAACCCGGTTACGGGTTTCTATGAAAACATAGGTTGCAGACCATAGCAAAAAGCAGGCAATTAATTAAAAAATCGTCGGTAGTACTCGTTAACAACGATTAGCGATTTTGAACTATGTTGCATTGATATAAGAGTTATATTTGATTGTTGAACAGGGATAGCCCAACCGTGTCGGTTTCGATAAAAGAGTAAAACTGTGTTGAAACGCAGTGACAACATATCAAGCTATAAATAGCATGTAATAGATCATTATAATTTAGTTAAACTGTTAGTTGTTTTTTTGCTAAACGAGAAAGTTTCGACTGAAAAATTCATAGATTAGTTTATTGTTGATTATGATCGATCCAAAATGTATGTTCTAATAATTTAGACAATACATAAATGTGTATAGATGGACATTTTTGTATTTTTGAAGTACTTAAATGCATTATAATTAAAAAAAAGAAAACAAAATTCAATAACATATTTTGATTACGAAGAAAAGTTTCAGCTGTCATGAAATTGAATGACACATTTCTTAAAAGTACATTTAGTAGTTAATTTTGGTATAGTCAGTCCTCACTCGGCTGATTAAATCAGTCTGTCAATTTGACGGTGATTCGTGTTTTGTTTGTCAATTTTTTTAACGCTGTTTGTCCGAAATAAATACATAGAAATCAGTAATAAGTACATACTTAACTTCACCCAAGCCGTACTTAGATTTATTAAACCTTGCCTCATGTGAATTGTACCCAGCCTGCGCTTAGCACATAATAAAAGAAAATATGTTTTTCTCATAAACGTAGGATACCGCAAAATTATTCTAATTCTGGTTTTCCTACACATATTTCCCATTTATGTAATTTCTTTCTTGTGGGCAACAAAAAATCACATCTACCGTTTGGCTTGCACATATACAAGCCTTAAAAGAAAAGAAAAAAGTAGCACATTTAAAATTGGAATATAAAATTTCACATGGTTGGCTGCATTGTGTAGATGTAAGAATTTGTACAAATACCGGCGAAGGAAACATGCTTTCTGCCAGTTATGTCGCCGACGCAACTACGGGATTTTGTCTTGGTATTTTTTTCCTTTTAAACTGTGCTTGTTTATTTGGTAGGGAAATACTTATTAGGTTTTCTTACGGTCCGTTTGGGTAAACACTAAAATATAATTTCATCATTGACTTGCATATAAGAAAGAAACTAAAAATACAAATGATTTATCTTATTATAAAGGGAAACAGGCGTGACTATATAAGTATGTAGAAAGTATCTACTAATAAAAAGGCAAGCAGAACCTGAAGACTGGAAAATCGAATAACTTAATCACTACATATTATAAAACTAAGTCCCCCACCGCGTCTGTCTGGCTGTCTGTTTGCGATAAATCAAAAACTACTGAACGAACTTTGATGCGGTTATCGTCAATAGATAGAGTGATTCATGAGGAAGGTTTAAGTGTATAATTAATTGAGGTTTTGTGTAAATTGGTTGATATATAATCATGATAGTTGAAGAAGTCAGAATAAATCATGTCGACTGAGAACTTATATGGCGTGCGCCTTGTAATAAGACGAGTTTAATTATATAAAAACCTCTTTAAACGCTTAGTAGGGGTAAAGTAAGGCACCAAAAATTCATGGTAAAGTTTCTTAGCGTCCGATTTAGGCAAATTTCTCGGCTATCTAGATTAGTTTCAGGTATTCCGTTAGAACGTTCTAGGCTTTCGCGAAATCTAGACAATTTAAATAAAAAGCTAAAAGCATTTAAGTGCAGTCAAGGTGTTATCTGTTGTCTTGTTTTAAAAATGTTTTAGCGAAGAACTGTGCAATCATTGAAAATGTGTCTGCTCACACACCACCTACAGTCTTTCTAACTGGATGTAATTGGGAAACATTATATCTCTTGGTAAGACTCGTTGTTTCTTCAGTACAAGCCCGTGATAGACCTTCATTTGGTAACCGGATCGATGGTTAAAGATATTCATCGAGATACGAAAGGGTCTCGATCAGTAATGATGGTCGTCCACCCATAAACCAACCGAGACAAGTGCAGCTTAACTTCACAACAAATGTCATACAAAAAGTAATAAAAAGAAACAACGTATACTTAATGTTATTCCCCTAAAATTCCTGTATCATGATCAGCTCTATCCATTCTGTTAATTAATTATCAATTCCAAGACGTGAAAAAATTCGATCGTAGTGTACAGTGTTTAGCCGCAAAGCCGTGTGGACAAAAAAAAATCGGCCGTAAATTAGTCTAGTGTGGCCAATCGGGCGATACTCTGTCCGTTGTCTTAGTCCCGTCACGTCGGCTGACAGCGGAAATTTAAGTTTTTGTTGTTATTACATTCCTCGTCTGTTAAGCCTTTATTGCAGTTGTACTGCACTGGAAATAGCAATGACAGCTATTTTTCCTGCCATCTTCTTTTTTTTCCTACCTATGATTGATGAAGAACACAAAACAACAGTATTACACACGATACGTGTGACCGTTGTCGTTGTCTTATAATTCGGAATTCCCCGATACAATTCTAAAAGTTGACCTGGCCTCTGGCCGCTGGCCGTTTAGAAGACTTAGTTTACATTATGGATACCTAATCATTGCAAAGAAAATCGTCACATTACATGCCCAATAGTTCTATTACACAAAACTAATAAACACACACAAATAAACAGATGAGAAACACAACTACATTAGTTGGTAGCCACAATGAGCAGGTGTGTGGAGCGGACCGTGATTCCTGCCATCATGTCGGAAGCTGCAGGAAATTTGCGGTTGCCCGGGAATACGCCTCCGTTTGTACTTTCGTCCGCTTGTTTGGACACTATGAATATGATTTAGATTTTACTTAGAAAGTAGAACATTATACTTTCACAGTATGTTTGATGGAAAACCTAGTGGCAGAATTTAAAACACCCATAGGCCTCTGACATGACTTTACACACCATTGAGAACAGCACTTAGGGGGCTGGTCACCTCACTTAGTTTTCCTTCACCGTTTTAAGCAAGTCATAATTAATTTATAATACACTAATAATTACGGAAAGTACGTGCCTTGGGTTTTCGTTGATCGCTCACTTGTCAATCCAACAGTCATACTATAATCATTATCGATACGGTTTTGATAAACGCGCGTGACCTTATAAACCTAAATACAAACCTCTCCAAATGCTAGAGGAAGGAGTCGTTTGTGATGTTGAGTTCAAGTCAAAGGCGTTGCATGATTTGATATAGACATAATTATGCACTGATACTTACAATACGTATCTTTGGTAAAGTAATTCATAGGCAGATACTTATGGCGTGGACAAACATACAGCCAGCAAATCTTCCTTTACACTCCTGTTCCACCTATACATCATTAGATTATGCTGGAATCCTTTCTTATTTAAGCGATTCTTACTAGATTCGTATAAGTTATAGAGATTCACACTTTTGGTCATACTTATAACTAAATTCCCTACTCTAAGCAAATAAAGCCAACAAAATAGCAAACACAAGGTCTGCCCGCCACAAAAACCTGCCATACCACTAATAAACCATAAAAAAAAAACATTCGAAACGAAACAGAAGCAGTTCTAAGTAAAATTTCAAAGAAACAATAATATCAGCTGCGGTCTCACATCTCCACGGAGTAATAAACAAATGGAGTAATAACTTACGCATGAAAACCTTCTTGCATAATTCGTATGACAGACACATACACAGACAATAAACGATGCTTGGTTATATCGGATCGATTAGGTATACAATTTTTTACTGAAATGCTTACGGTACACTTAAACAAACTAATTGATGAACAACCTAGTGTCAAGGTTCAAGCCTTCAACTTAACCAATGCAGAACTTAACCAAAGAGCAATCGAAATACAAATTGAAGAAATATTTATGCTTACGAGCACTCCATTTATGAACTACTCTGTGTATATGATCAGAGTACGTGTGAAACTCTGCCACTTTGATACCAATCACTAAGTATATTGAAACCGCAAATATCGAAGACATGAGGATCGGATCGATTGAAGCCGATGGGGGTTTTTGTAGCGTTGATTTTTTATTGAAATATAGAAATATTTGTGCGAGTAGCGATTGATGCTTGTATATATTTGTTGTAGTCTGAATAACTTTTAGGTAAAACGTTAATAACGTAACGTTAATAAATTTTTAGGTTTCCGTACTGGCATATTCAAGGCTAGAGTGAAGGGTAGTGAGTAGAGGTCAAGATGTCTTAGTGGTCAGAGCGCCTGAAATATTTATCTGGCAGGCGCTGGTTCGAATTCTGCTCACGATCGTTTTTTCTTTCCACAAAAATTTGTAACCCAATAACACTTTGTCCGACTCGGGAATCGAACGCAGGACCTCACGCTCAGCAACCGCGCTTGCGGCCACTAGACCAATAAGTGTGAAAAAAAAACAGCAAAATACCAATTCATTTGCCTCGATCACCTAAAAAGATATCAATATAAAGTTGTAAACTACAATCGGGTACAAAATAAACATGAAAACTTTCACACAGATGGCGTTTTGTCAACTATATTTTAGAACGGAACGCGTCAAGTTATCGCGACGATTAATCTTTAATTTCAGGACGTGTGAACACGACGGCCACTGTTCGTTGTAACCTATTAACTTAGTCTGGAAATGCTGAAATACATGTTCATATTATGAGATTTTGGCTATGAAGTAGTTTTTGCTTTGAGTGAATGGTTTTGTTATAAAATAGCATTGCAATACGCCTGTGTTCCCTAAAAGGGTAGGAGAGGTCTACACAGTTACACCTATATTTCATCGATGCTGTTATTTAGTCCCATGTGGTGGGCTTATTACCAACTATCGGGCACAATTCCAAACTCTGGGGTGCTTCTGAGAATTTCCTAATTGAAAACCCCAATAACACATTTCCAGATCTAGGAATCGAACCAAGGACCCCATGCTCATCAGTCGCATTTGGGACTAATAGACCAATGATAAAAAAAAAAATAAGCCATGGTCTATGCTAGATGGGACGTTGCAGTCTATGAGAATAGTAAAAAAAATATTTCAATTCCTTATTTCTTAGGATTATTGTTAAACGTTATTGATTTGATTGTTTCTTTTTTTATGAGATAGATGCAAACTAGCAGGCGGATCGCCTGATGGTTTTACCGATTACCGCCGTCCATGGTCACTTGCTACCCTAGAGGATTCGCAAGTGCGTTGCCAGCCTTTTAAAAGTTTTGGGCCTCCGGTACCCTCACTCACTCGGCAAAACACAACGCAAACGTTGTTACACGCTGATTTCTGTGAGGCCGTGGTATCACTCCGGTTGAGCCAGCCCATTCGTGCCGAAGCATGGCTCTCCCACGGTGATAATTGATCTTACTTTCAGGTTTCTTTTCATACAAGAATAAACTACCATGCTTTTAAATGTGTTTTTGAGTGGAGGCCGTGAGTCGAGAGATAGTCTAGAAAGCCGGAGATCGCACTCGGTTGTCGGTACTAGGGGAACCCTATACCCAACAGTAGACTGCTATGGGCTGATGATGATGATCATTACGCTGGGTCACTCTGACTGCAAGTGGAATATTTCAGATTTGATACTATACTATATACTATATTCTCATTTACCAGTAGTCATAATATTAAATGGAAAAAGAATACGGTCGCGTGCAGGATTCGAACGTGCGCCTCCCGGATAAATACTCCAGGCGCTCTGACCACTAAATCTTCTCGACGAGAGGTCGGTTTTAACTTTAGAGTTCGCTGAGCATGCGTTAATGCTTTTCAAAGATTTATCTTTAATTACCAGTAGTCAGTCTAGTCTCAGATGTACAGAGAATATTCATTGGTACATTTCGATTGGTTTATGATACATTGTAACACGACATTTCTATGTATTCTAATTCGTACACCAAAAAAAAAATCAGTGTGCGTGTTGGTGCAAAGACTTAACTAAAAGATGGTATCGTATGGTTTCGTTATTAATTACACCCGAATAACGCTAGTGGAAGGGTTTTCGTATTAACTAGTATAATTTATCGCCCACACGCATACGATACGTGCTGATACGTATTTTGGTAATGCGCGGCCGCGGTTTACGAGGTGGAGCACGCGATGTTCGTCGAGCATCCACGAGGTTCTTTGAGATGGTTGGCGAAGATATACGTGAATTTGTTTGGGTGTATGTCTGAGGCTCGTTTTTAGGTTCAGTCTGATGATTCAGTTAGTAGGCTTTTAAAAATGTAAGAATGTTTAAAAAAAAATTGTTATACTTTTTTAAGAGAATTAGAGGAATGATACCTTTTCTTCAAATTTTCGTTAGATCTTTTGACTAAGTTTAAAGGTTCAAGAGACAGTTGTAAAACCATATTATTTTTTATAATAGATTTAGATTAACATGCCGTCAGTGAATTTTATGTGATTTAAACCAATACCAAGTATCATCCACATACGATAGGTAGGTACTTGCTGATACGTATTTTGGTAATGCGCAGCCGCGGTTAACGAGGTGAAGCACGCGATGTTCGCCGAACATCCACGAGGTTTTTTAAGATGCTTGGCAAAGATATACGTGATTTTATTCGGGTTGTCTGAGACTCGTTTTGAGGCTCACGCTGTTACATAGGCTCCTATTACATAGGACATAATAATAATATTGGTGAAATGTGGACGTACAACTATGTACACCTCTGCTAGAAGAAGAAGCTAGAATAAGTCTTCAAGCAAAGGACAAATTAAATAGATCCTTTAGAAAATTGAACCGAAATAAACAAAATATAATACTATCGTTTTAAATATAATACTCGTATTACTTGGTTATTAGAATTAAATTAGAAACTGTAATCGGTCGGTTAATGATACGATGAAATTCACTAATTGCCCTCAAACGGCAGGACTTAATGAAATATCTTAATAACTTTTCTCTATTTATTTTAGTTTAAGTTTGGTAGCAACAATCATCATGGCTGTATTCCTCCAAGGGGTAGGCAGTGGTGTAATATTCTAGATACACATTTAACCTATGACATTATATATTAGGTGGCCAATCTGTTAGCATCTACCAGGAACAATGAGAAATTCTGGACTAATAACGGACCAATAACGGAACTCATGACTCGGCTGAGCCCACACCGATGTCGTGAGTCAAACTGAGGGTTCCATTGGAGTTCGAAACTAGTCTGAGAATCCCGAAAACTGCACGTGAGTAGTAACCGGTGAACAAGAATTAATATGCTGGGATGTTCTGGAATGGCCTTTTTAGGATGAGTCCTACCGACTAAAACCATAGACACAGTCCTGGGTTTTCAGGATCACAGTGGCATTCGCCTCAAATATACCTTTTTAAACAAACACAGATAGTAGATGACGCTTTTTTTGCAACTCATAGAAAATGTTGGTCACGATGTCACGCAGTTTTCATAAATATAATGAAATATCCATTTGTTCCACAAATAGCAGAACTAAAAGTTAAAATTGTCAACACTTATCTACGTGACAGAAAGTATACTGTTTTCAATTGATTGTAACTGTGAAAATTGTTGTTTCAATATTTTGAATCTATGGATGGATTGAAACCGGTGTAAAAGTGTGGCTGATTGAGTTTGTATTTTCCTCTCTATTCAGTCACTGTATAGGGACACGTCGAACATTTTAGGTGGTCACACTTTTAGGTGGCCACTATAATTAGACACGTCAAACTAAAAGTGTATGGACATTTTAGGTTGACATGGCAAAATTTTAATTTGGTGTTTTTTAATTTGTAGTAACTTTTAGCTAAAGACAGCAATGCTCGAATTTTAGTTTGTTACTTTAGAATTATGGATGCAAATAAACAAAGTATCTAGCCACTTCCACGATATTGAGGGTAGACATGCAATTACCTGTGCACCGCGCGCTCACCCGCAAATATATGCACATACGCAAGCGATGAAAAAATCGCAAGTACCATCAACTTCTCCTTATCGTGTGGTTGATGAACAACCTAGTGTCAGAGTTTAAGCTACCAGTAGGTCTCTGACATGGCTGTACACACATTGAGAATATCTTTCAGGTGTGCTGGTTTCCTCAACACAATGTTTTCCTTCACCGTTTTAAGCAAGTGTTAATTAACTTATGATGCGAACATGACTTCACAAATATGGTGGTGGTGCGTGCCTTCGATTTGAACTTGCGAACTTTAAATACGAAGGCCTGACGACAAACTAATATTGTGGAAGTAGCTAGATATTGTACTTATTTGCATCCATTGTAATGTATTATAATAAAACAACTTTTAACCGGATCAATCGCGTGTATTATTGGTTTTTTGTTTTTCCTAACGTTTCGAACACTTTGCAGCGTTCGTGGTCGCAGGAGGACTAAGGTGTCAGGTGTCTCAACAGTTTATTTAAAATTATTTCAGTCTACCGTACATATAATTGATAAAATTCATAAAATTATTTTGTCTCTGATACATATTTAAACTAACAAGTCAGGAAAAACAAAAAACCAATAATACACGCGATTGATCCGGTTAAAAGTTGTTTTATTATAATGTGTAGTGATCGCGCAAACCTAAGATATTACCATTGTAATGTACTTCCGCAAAGTTATGCCTCAATCTATTCAATACTTACATCAGAATTGACATTACTAACTCACTATTATTGGTCACCACGTACAAAATATATGCCAAATATTAAGTACTAAGGTACTAGCCAAGTGGGTATGTAAATGAGCTGTCCCGTAACATTCGTATCAAACACGTGTCACCCTTCAAATGGCGGCCGGCGATAAAATATAGTTATTTTAGTGAAAGTGGTAGCAATAAATCATGTTTTATGCCATAATTTACAATAACAGCGGTTTCGATACGTTTGGTGGACGACTGGCTCAAAGAAAGAGTCCAACTAGTACTATATTTATATAAGGTCCTAATTTATTAGATAATTTCCTTTGAAAGGGTTAATATGTAAGTCAAATACATTCACCTAAGCTAAGAATTAAATGGATATAACTTCTTTTTTTGTAATTAACATAGTACTAGCAAGACGAAAACTGCTCCTTGAACGGCGAACATCACGGCACATTTTGATGGAGCGTTGAGTTTCGAATTCGAATATTGAGGGAAATTTGTTTGTTGTGCTTGCATTGTAACGATGACGGGGGTATAACCAAAGTAAATTTTTAAAGGTCAAATAGTCTATTGCAATTTAAAACATGCTAATGGATATTACATTTAATAAAAAGTTTGACTTTCAAAGATATTTCTTAGTCTGCACGCAAATCTCAACCCAATATATTTGCTGTTTGCAAATAATTTCGAAACTAATAGATTTTAAAATAACCTCTAAAATTTTGCCGACGGTGCCGCGTAACTGTCTTATTTCATGCGAAAGAAACCGCAGCGTGAATCATGATGTCCAAGTGTTTATGTTAAAATATATTAAAAAATAGCCAAACGATAAAATATACACACAAATAAATTATTGTTCGTTTCACGTCTCTAATCGGTTATAACCTTGAATTGTTTATTTTAAAGTTAAAGGTGAAACCTATGAGCTAAAAAACGCAAACCAGGTAAGCATTTTTCTTAAACTCTTAGACTGGATTATGGCCAACATGATCGCAACTCAACCTGTCGCAGTCCACTGCTGGGCATAGGCCTCACCCAAATTGCTCCACAACATCCGGTTATCCGCTTTACGCATCCAGTCCGTCGCCTACCGCTTTTTCCAGATCGTCAGTTTATCTAGCTGGGGAGCGCCGTACGCTACGTTTACCGATTCACGGTCTTCACTCTAGGACTCATCTACTCCATCGACCATCGATCCTTCGGTAGATATGAACAGCCCACTGCCATTTCCGTTTGATGTTACTCTGATTTAATTTACATAAAAAACATATCCTCTCACTCATCAAAAACTGAGACGTAAACTTGATATTTTGATATGCTTTCTGTAAAAATTGTTTATTATTATTTTTCACCGGATAATACTCACGTGCACTTTTCAGGATTTGCCCGACTAATATCAAAATCGAACAGAGCTCTTAGTCACGAGCTGAGCCCAGCGATGTCGATGCACGTGAGTAGTAACTGATGAAAATCCGTCTCACGAAAGTTTTTATATATTAATAATTATCTCTGCTTTAGGTACATGACGTTGATGAAATCCAGCTTTAGAAGGAAATCCGGGATATATATTATGCATATTTTTTTGCATCTCAAGAGGTATCAGAAGTTATTAACTTTTCCTCTACCCATTCGAACTGATGTCGGATGAAATAAAGTTATTGAGTATTGAGTATTGAAAATTGTTTCTCGTTTTACGGTGTTTGAAATACCTTAATCTTACTTCGTAAAAAAGGAGTGATACCCTAGTGGTATGACCGTTGGACTGACAAGTCAAAAGTCGTAATTTCGAATCCAAGCCACGCCCTACTGTCTTTTCGAAGTCATATGTGGGTATTAAAAATGAATTATCACTTGCCAGCACACCTCGATTTTGGTGGATTTTTCTCGATGATGTGTAAAGACATGTCAGAGACCTACGGGAGGATTAAACTCAGATACTAGGTTGTTCATCAAACACACGATAAGAAGAAGACTGCCTAAAGCAACAAGACACAAAGCACTACCAGCAGCAATCTTTAGTAAACAATATTTAAAACCCACATATCGGCAACTCTTGAATCTAAAATGCAACTAAAATCGTTAGATTTTCTCACTGACAAGTAGATAATATTAACCAGCTATTGGTCGTAGCCTCATAATTTTACTACCGACTGTGTACGCTCGCGCTGTCTAGAATAGAAAAACTGTGGTGGTCCGATCGCGAAATTCACTTAAAGGCATCGAACGCCCTCTGAATAATTTAACCAATAACAATCCGTCGGCTAATTTTAGAGGCGAATGGAAAAAAATGTGATGCTTGTACAATGTAAGTGTGAATGGGTTCCGTGTTGTGTTGATGATTTGCAAATAGTTGTGGGTCTAAGTGCGACACCCACGATACAGGAAAATAATTGTAGAGAGACATTTTTATTTTGTCGTTAGGTGCTATGGTGTAAAGTAAAAGTACAAGTTGCAAGTGCAGGCCACGATAAATAGAAGTAAGTCTCAGCATCTATGACGTATACCTTGCTTGATTTACTAAGAGACATTCAATTTTACGGACATTCTCTCAGCTTTATCAGCATATAATTTTAAGCGTGCTGATTATGATTATGTATTATAAGTACTTAAAATCTACTTACCTTTTTAGAATTCTGAAAAGGATACAATATACGTTTTATTTAGTCTTATGGAAAATTCACAAGGGATGTGTTAAATTATTTAAAGTTTCATGTCCCATTACAGTTACTAACTAATATACAAAATGGGTTTCTCCTGACATCTGCGATACCCTAAAACTGTCCAGCGTCAAGGCGGCGCGAGCGTTCAGTAAAGCAATTTGCGCGGCAAAGTGACGGAGGCTGCGTGCGGTAACCGTCAGATGTACCTACAGTACCTACTTATGTATAGTTAAGATGGCGAAGAAGTGTTGATGAATTAAAATTGTATTAATATCAGATATTTCTCTTCGCAGATAATATGGAAATAAGAACCATTGTGTCAAGCGTCTGGTCAGAGGGTCTGAAATATTTATCTCAGAGGCGCAGGTTCGAATCCTGCTCCCAACCGTATTTTTCTTTCCACAAAAATTTTTAACTTAACATAATTGCGTCCGTGACTTCAATAAGGTGACTTTCACGTCAACGTTCTTTAGTTTAGCAAATTATATTTCGCTAAGAAATCTCTCTCGTTGCAAAATTTATTCATTTGTTTACTTCACATAATATACGTAATATTCAGATAAAAACTGTGTCTGTTCTCTACTCTGCACTAATTAATAAGTGTTAAATTTATCATTTCTCTCTTATAGGTCAAATCTGAATGCCTCGTTGGTCTAGTAGTCGCAAGAGCGGCTGTTGACTGTGAGGTCCTGCGTTCGATTTTTTTGCGGTCGGGCAAAGTGTTATTGGGTTTTTCAGTAAGAAAATCCTCAATAGTACCCCGGAGTTTAGAAGTCGGTGGTGTGACACCCCCGTGCTTGGAAGAGTACGTAAAGCCGTCGGTCCGGTCGTGTCGGATTGCCGTCCCATCGGACTGTGATAGTGAAGGAAGAGAGAGTGCACCTGTGTTTCCGCATCCACTTGTGCACTATAATATCTCCTGCGTATTTGACTTATTTCCGTGGAGATAGGCCGACGTGACCGAAATACGGTCAGAAGTCGATAGGTTTAATCTAGAAATAAGCGTGGCAGCGCATAGTTTGGTCTAGATTTAGTTTATTGGTAAAGAAAATATTTGCAATTTTTTTTTTTCTTTAGTAAAACTGTGATATTACACCTATCAATTTTGTTATATTCATGTCAGTTTATTTCACACAGTATATGTAATTATACTAAAACGCCATTTTCAGATAAAAACCGTGTCCGTTATCTGAGTATCAGTACAGGCACTAATTAAGAAGTGTCGTGCCATGATGTAGGAGACAGGCTAATGCAGCCTATGTGCCTTTAATTTACTACGTCCGCTGCAAATCGAAAGTGTCAATGTGGAAACTAGTCAATGTTATATTACTTAAAGGTTTTTGGACGGCTAATAGTGTAGAGTTATTATAAGGGGCTCGTGGCTAAGTAACAGCCGCACAGATCGATTGATCGATATGAAATGATGGTCACCCATCCCCATGGGTGACCATAATTTCATACCAAGACCCCTTCCTGCCTCGGAGTGCACTTCGAAGCATCAGTCAAGGTTGTCAAATTAAGATCTATGACAGCTGTTACAGGTAGTCAGAGACCTGAAAGCCTGACACCCAGTCATGCCACGAGATATCGTGTTATTCAGTGGTTGTGGAGGCAGTCGCTGCATTCGGTTTGACTGGAAGCCGATCCCACTGTAATTGGGAAAAGGTAGTGTAGAGTTATTTTTAGGTATGACTGTTTGTTAAAAAAGCAGTGAGAGCCTAGTGGTATGACCGTTGGACTGACAAGTCAAAGGTCGCAAGTTTGAATCCAAGGCGCGCACCAAACGGTGAAAACATCGTGAGAAAACCGGTACACCTGACCACTAAGAGGTCGACATGGCATAATGGTCAGAGCGCCTGGAGTATTTATCCGGGAGGCGCAGGTTCGAATCCTGCTCACGACCGTATTCTTTTCCCATTTAAAATTATAAATATTGTAGATTTGAGCCAAAAAGTCTTTGTCACGAACTTTAAATAACTTCGGCTTTCTAAGAAGGACTTTAAGATTAAAAACGGAATTCCTTGTAAGCGCGAGTAATAATCTCGAGGTGATTACGTTCCTCTGTTAGAAATTCTCAACATCAGGCCGTAGAGTTTAGAATTGTGCCTGGTTGATGGCCATAGGACCACCAATCAGGCACAATAAGACCAACGAAAGGACTGTACGAGCACGCTCCACAATTTTATGCTGACACCCGCGATCACTTATACTTACGTTCATACATTATTACCAATAAAGCTGCTTGGTGAATACAAAGACCAAAAACCAGGGACTTATTAATGTCAACGGAAATTTTCTAACAGAAAACCCCAATGTCTTTGCCCCAAACTGAAATCGAAACCAGGACCTCACGCACAGCAGCTGCGCTTACAACTTCTACACCAACAAGACGAGCAATCAAACTAGTTCCACGATAATCAGGTACCCTTCATACATCATACACTCAGTACAGTTAATTGACTTAATCTGTTATACACGCTTAATCGACCAGTTTACAAACTGTACATAATAATCACCTCGTGGATTACAGGCAAATGATGTCATACGCCATAAGTGACGCGGGCGCAGTAATCCCGACTGATCTGATAATGTGCCACTATTTACCATATCTCAGTGCTGTGGACGATTACAGTCGGGGATTTACAATGTGGGTATATTTAGAGATCTGGAGTAAAAAAATTATAATTGTGCTATAAAGTTATCATTCTCATTAATCAATCAATCTGCCTAGCCTTTTTCTAATTACATTGGGGTCGGCTTCTTGTCAAACCGGATGCAGCTTAATACACAACCACAACAGTTACTGCGTAACACTATATCGGGTGGTATGACTGGCTGTCAGACCTTTGAGGACTCTGACTAACCGTAACGGCTGCCATTGATCTTAATTTGACAACTAAAACCGACGGTTTTGCGTGCTCTCCGAGGCACGGAGGGGTCTCGGTATGAAATTATGGGCCACAGACCGACTGCGGCAAGTGCAGCTTAACCTCGATCGATCGATCTGTGTGGCTGTTAATTAGCCACGAGCACCTCATTAATATCATGGTATCTAATTACCCCTTTTGCAGGACTTAGTGTTGTGGTGGCCGGGTGGTTACGGGCCCGACTCTTGAGCCAAAAGTTGTGGGTTAAAATCTGAAAAATTTACAAGTGTTACTTTTTTAATGTCATATGTACTTTCTTAGTTATTCTAAGACGTCAAGATATACGGTGAAGGAAAACATCGTGAGGAAACCTAGACTTGGTGGTCTGCAATCGTCAACTCATAGTGAGGTAGCGTGGTGATCAATGCTCGTGCGTTCTCTGTATGAGAAGAGGTCCTTGCCCTGCAGTGGGACAGTTATGGGCTGGTTATGTTATATTATACATTTTTGTGTGGAAGCAAATATGGACGTGAGCAGGAGTTGTATCTGCGTTCCCGGATGAATACTCCATGCCCTCTGCCAACTTAGCTATCCCGAGCTCTGCTCATTAGTCGAAATCTTCTTTTACATTTTAATACGTATTACGAAGAAGACATCGCTTGTGAGACACTGTATATTGAATAAAAACGCCAGATTCGCCAGATGGTTCTGCAGATGTTTAAAACCATACGGCCATTCCAACCTATGTTAGAACACGCGTAGCTCTATTTGCCTCAATCCCGGCAGGTTATGGTCCTTTGGAACTTGAAGGTATTGATGGCCTCTATACTATGAAGGTTTTGGTTTGATGCACGTGCTATGATTGAAGAATTATTTTGAAGGTAAAATACACAACTCATAATAAAATACTTAAGTCAATCTCCATAGATCGCTAAGTCTACGAGAGTCGCCGTCGCGACATGTCAGTTGAATGGACGCCCGTATTCCAACTATTTACATATTTAATGACGTAAAACGTCCGTCGCCGAGCGTTCCCTTAATGAGATACACTATCAAGTTGTTAGCGAAAGCACTGTACTATGCACTGTGTCGCTTTAGTTCAGGATAATGACGCCATGTAAGGGTATAAATGTTGGAGTATTGTTCAAATATCTAGTAATTAATGATGAGATGATATTTTTATTTTATATGTAACACAGCTTCACGCCCATATAACCCGAAGGGGAAGGCAGAGGTATACAGACACAGTTGTATACCCACATTTCACCAATGCTGTTATTAAGTTCCATGTAATAGGTGGTGAACTTAATGCCATCTACCGGGCACAATTACAAACTCTGAGCTGCTATTGAGAATTTCCTAATAGAAAAACCTAACAACACTTTGCCCTACCTTGGAATTGAACCTAAGAGGTCATGCTCTGTAGTCGCATTTGGGAGCAGTAGACCAACGAGACAGTTATTTGATATATCAATGAAAATAAACAATATTATATTCATTTTAATATAAATTCCATATTAATAATCAATATAATATACAGAATAATAATAACCTGGACCAGAATAAAATACGAATAAATTTTTCCCCCGACGTATGGATATTAGTAGGATGTTCTAGTACTAGTCAGCTGCGTCGTTGGTCAAGTGGTCCCAAGCACGACTTCTGAGTATGAGGTCTGGGGTTCTATTTCCGGGTCGGACAGTGTTATTGAGTTTTTCTGTTATAGAATTCTCAGTCGCAGCCCGGAGTTTGGAATTGTGCCCGGTAGATGGGAATAGGCTCATCACCTATTCATCATCATCCGCAGCCTGACTTCACCCACTGCTGAGTATCGGCCTCTCTTTGTTCGTGGCATTCTCCTCGGTCTTGTGCCAGCCTCATCCAGGTGCCACCTATTAGATGGGACTTAATAACAGCATTGGCGAAATGTGGGTGTACAATTATGCACACCTCTGCCGGCCCCTTCGGGGAATACAGGCGTGATGGTATGTTATGTTAGTTACTTCAAATGTTTCTATTAAACTGCCTCAATAGGCTAGTCGTCGCGGTTGTAAACTGCGTCACTGGTGCGCGGGTGCTGAATGTGAGGGTCGGTTGATTACCGAGACGCGTGGTTTTTCTGTTGGGAATTTTTCAGTAGCAGCCTGGAGTTTGGAATTGTGCCTGGCAGATGGTAATAGACTCACCATCAATAACATGGGACTTCTACAGGTAAGTCTTCTTTTTATCATAAATAAATCTACGTTTGGCCACTAACTCATCTGATGGTAAGCGACGGTGTGGCCGAGGATGGAGCACGTATATCCAGAATAAATCTATTCACTCTTAAGTACAGTGGATAGATTTTGGGAGAACCATAGTTGGGGAGTGGATGCAACTGCCCAAAGTCTCCCACAACGGTTGCACCGGACTACATCTCGAAACATGACTAGGTTGCTTCACGGCATGGCTTCGTCCGGTGAGTGGTAACCAGCCGCGGCCGAAGCCACCCACCAGAGGTGTGTTGCCTGTTTTCACCACCTAGGGCCCACGTGTAGGGATTCCTTTTTAATGGTGCACTCCTACGGACGCGAGCAACTCGGCACCCAAAAGTCTTTCTAATATTTTTTTGTACTATAATCCGCATAAACGTTCCCATATATGAGAGCGCTGGTAGTTCTACGTGCTCTCATACATGGCCTTATAGGTGAAATGTGAGTATACAAAAAAAAACCCTAACCTAACCCTTCGGGGAATATAGGCGAATATAGGTGTTATGTTATATAAGGTCCTAATTTATTAGGTAATTTCCTTTGAAAGGGGTAATATATAAGTCAAATACATTCAGTTAAGCTAAGAATTAAATGGATATAACAATTATTTGTAATAACCATAGTACTAGCAAGACGAAAATTGCTCCTTAAACGGCAAACATTAAGAAAAAAGTAAAATTGTTGTAAAAATTTGAATAATGGCTTACATGAATCCTTATCACTTACACATTGACCCCGTAAAAGGAAATTACCTAATAAATTAGGACCTTATATTGTTCAAACACGTAAAACGACAAATTTAATAGATTATTTTTATTACTAGTCTCTTTCTTAACTTTTTAGTTTAGCCACTCTTTTTTCATATATTTTAGTATTGGAAGCCTAAACAATTTTATCCATTTCAGTAACAATACCTTGCATACTGCGTTAACTATTCCATTTATAACAACAACAACATTATTACCCGTTCATATAAACATAAATTCGAATACCAACAATCCAATCTTCATTTTGCAAAATAAAATTTATTATACCGTCCATTCACTATTGAAAATACGCCGTATTCATATCCATAATTTCAAAAGGCAAGTCAAGTCACACATGGACTATAATGAGGGCACCGCGGGATCGCGCGATTGTCATTGGTGCGCTATTGTTTACTTTATATGGTGGCGCTACTGTGCGCATTTGGACGCGTCTAAATAAGCATAGATCTATGCTTGCGGCTTGCTTTTACAACCGTCCAATATCACTTGACCTATCCTCGCGTGTGTAAAGTGAAACTTATGAAGGTCTAAATAATTTAGTTATCTTTTGAACTGTTACGTATGTTGAACATTGTCAAAGTTAGAGCTTTCTTCTTGGTTGTTGACTTAATTAGTAAGTTGGATATGTGAATGGCAGTGCAATGCGGCCGTGTTCTACGCTAGAACATCGTTATATTGGAAATATGGGTGGCGTCGGCATTAACTCTCCTGAGATTTGAAAAAGACATCTGTTTGCTTTTGTTTCTGTGGGTGCACGTTATTTATGTGCCTTAGTTGTTAAGATTTTGAATATTCATTCGTAACAATATAAGGTCCTAATTTATTAGGTAATTTCCTTTGAAAGGGGTAATATATAAGTCAAATACATTCACTTAAGCCAAGAATTAAGTGGATGTAACCAATTATTTGTAATTAACATAGTACTAGCAAGACAAAAACTGCTACGTGAACGGTGAAAATTAAGAAAAAAAATAAATTGTAATAAAAAAAAGTTATGGCTTAAATTAATACTAATCACTTACACATTGACATAATAGATAGCAGACACGATAGATTTTTATTGTTATGAAGTACGTATTTGTACGTGGGTGACCCGAAGGGTTAAAAAGAAATTACCTAATAAATTAGGACCTGATATGGAAGGGAAAATTTCGCGGCATGTAAAACTAATTTTTCGGTATCAATTATTAGCTTTAGGGAATTGGAATGAGGTTTATACATACATAGCCTTTACTGCCTTATAAAATAATTATATACATTTAAACAGAGTGAAAAATCAGTATAAAAGACATTAAACCTGGTGTTAAAACAGATTATTAAGTTAGCAGTTATTAGGACACATACTCTTATCTTATTAATTATTGTTCACCGGTTACTACTCACGTGTATTCTTCGGGTTTGTCCGACTAGTTTAATAATATGAATATGCCTCACGAAAGTTAT
Source organism: Xylocampa areola (assembly GCA_935421205.1). Lineage (NCBI taxonomy): Eukaryota > Metazoa > Arthropoda > Insecta > Lepidoptera > Noctuidae > Xylocampa > Xylocampa areola. The sequence continues at coordinate 13,777,917 of OW285215.1, forward strand.
TATACAAATACTCTTATCTTGTTCTGGCCCGGTTAGTGGAGTGTGATAGTAGGATAACAACAGAACCTGGCGCATGGATAACATTTGGTGTGACATAACTAGATAGAAGGAGACCGTATCGGTGGTGGTTACCACTAACAACAGCTTTCCTAATGAGGGTTGACGTCAGGCAGGCGGCCGGTCATTAAACATAGACAAAACTTTAGCATCATGCCTGACAAGTATGTATGGAAGAAGAGTAGATGGTGTGCCGACCCCAAATAAATTGGGATAAGGGCAGGGGGATGATGATGACTCTTATCTTGTTCATAAACATAACATAGCATCACGCCTGTATTCCCCGAAGGGGTAGGCAGAGGTGTACACAATTGTTCACCCACATTTCACCAATACTATTATAAAGTCCCATGTAATAGGTGGTGAGCCTATTGCCATCAACCGGGCACAATTCCAAACTCCAGGCTGCTACTGATAATATCCTAACAGAAACTCAATAACACTTTGCCCGACCCCGGAATCGAATCCGAGACCTCCTGCTCAGCAGTCGCGCTTGGGACCACTAGACCAATGAGGCAGTTAAATATATTCAATTAATTCAGTTTTTACATTACTGCCCAAACAATCTATCTGGATTTAAACATAAGGCCTTCTCGAACTGTGCCATCAAAACCTGCCCTGTACATGTGGGTACAACTATTAAATACATAACATATCCATTGCAATATCGCCGCTATAATAGGAATTCCTTATATGCGTTGAATTTATCTAACAAGCGCTAAATGGTTTCCGATCGAAGTATTTTATCGTATTGTTACTTGCACATGGCAGTTATAACTTAGCTTTACAGAATGTAATGAATTTTAACTAAAATAGGTCGAAACCATGCTTTCGGGGCGTTCAACTTGTTAGATGTAATATTTTTATATGAGAATCTAGAGTTATAAGTTTTAACATATTATCACGCCTGTATTCTCCGAAGGGGTAGGCAGAGTATTTTTTTTATAAATTATTTGATAATGAAAAAGAGTTTAATACAACAGATTTAATAATATTTACATCTGCCAAAGTACATAGCAGTTTATAGCCCATATTTTACCAATGCCGTTATTAATTCACATGTAATAAGTGGTGAGACTATTACCACCTACCGGGCACAATTCCAAACTCCGGAATGATACTGAGAGTTTCCTAACAGAACAACTCAATAACACTGTCCGACCGGGAATCGAAACCCAGACCTCATGCTCAGCAGTCGCGCTTGGGACCAACAGACCAACGAGGCAGTTATAAAGTTATTAATTTTGCGGAAAGAAAAATATGGATATAAGTGAGATTTGAACCTGGGACCTCAGGTGCTTGCTTAGTGTCAGAATAGTTTAGTTACTAGAGTGGTTACTATAGAGCCTGGAGTATATGGAGGGTGCAGGTTCAAATCTTGTTTGCAACGGTTTTTTTTTTCGAGTTCACTATTCCTGCGGTATCAGAACCTTTTGACTTTTCATGAGTGCCTTTGTATGGTTTATATGAAATAAAAACCTTTGACTTTGACATTATTGATATATATATATATTTCTTAAGCTCGGTTAATCCTCAAGGACTATAATATTTATGGGTACATCAATTTTTTTTTTTTAAATATGTAAATCGGGTCTAGATCGCGATATTCTGCTACTAGCTAATCTGTTTACTGAACTACCTAAGTTTATAAACTTGTACTATTTTTATTAATTTTTAATTGTTAATGCTTAAGTGTCTTAACATGTTATTTCTATGTTGTATTTTTTTTTAACTGCCTCGTTGGTTTAGTGGCGCGACTGCTGAGCAGGAGGTCTCGGGTTCGATTCCCGGGTCGGGCAAAGTGTTATTGAGTTTTTCTGTTAGGAAATTCTCAGTGGCAGCCCGGAGTTTGGAAATGTGCCCGGTTGATGGCAATAGGCTCACCACCTATTACATGGGACTTAATAACAGCATTGGTGAAATGTGGGTGTACAATTGTGTACACCTCTGCCTACCCCTTCGGGGAATACAGGCGTGATGCTATGTTTATGTTATGTATTTTTTTTTCTTAACTGTGTTGCGCTTTGGGTAACTGTAATGTGACACGTGTACATATGAATAAATAAATAAATATTTCGTATAAAAGGCTTTACGATACCTTTTTTGTTTCCCGACGTTTCGACTGAATTGCACCGATCTAGACCCGATTTATATACTCGTATTTCAAAAATCTGTACAAAAAGCGAAAGTTTAAAATCAAATCCAATAATTGATCCTATTTTTTTTTATTTTCTTTTGCTATGACAGGTCTAAAAGACTGGTTTTTATATTCATAAATAAACTGAGATAAAATAATAATGCAGAGTCAAGAGAGTTTTTATTAAATAGCCATCGAACGATAAGATAAGATAAGATACTTTATTTCGCAAATATGGGTACAGTACATGATTTTAATTACAAATAGATAAGTTCAGCCACATGTTAGCCATCAGGCATGCGAAAGGTACAAGACCAAAAATATATGCATGCTTAAATACCATCAGTCAAGTTCTCATAAAACTGCAAACCAACTCTGCTATAAAATATCATGTTCAGTGTTATGACGATGATATTTTTAAGCTGGTTCTATATTTTAGGACCCGGACACACTAACTGATGACGTCAATTAGTCGGTGCCGGCTCGTAACACGAACTTCTGCTAATAAATAGGAAGCTATGCGACGATGCGATGACGTCACGGAGACGCTTCGTTTTCCCCGGTTTTGTTTGGATATCGTTACCTCTAAAATTATAGGAAATAAAGTTGGTTTTGCCACATATATTTTTGATAGTATTTTGATCGGTCTAGTGGTTGTAAACGCGGCTGTTGAGAATGAGGTCTTGGGTTCGATTCCCAGGTCGGACTGTTCTACGCCGTGTGCTCGGGGCAGTCACCGCAATGATGACATACTACTACGCAGATACTTTACGAAGCATCCGTGGTTCGAGAGCATCTGCATCATCCGGAAGCTAAAGACTCCATGTCATGTCTCCAGCTCCTGCATTACGGGACTTACCACCGCTATTACGGTGTGACGGGCTAGAAGTTCCTAGGATAGGCTGCATAACACATTATAAATGCAGGAGCTATATCTTAAACAATTGCAAAAAATATATTTAAATAAGTACCTATGATAAACCTCTTAAATTATATACTTTTATCTTTTATTTTATTAAATTATATTTATAACTAGACCAGTATGATAAACTAAAACTGGAACTTTCACTTTTTCTTACTTTCGTTAGATAGGTAATAGAAAACACCTAAGCTGTATCTATACAGGGTGGAAGCAAGTGTCGAAAAATTAAGATTTAAATTTTGTTTAAATTTTTATTGGCGTATTGTACGGCGATGATTGACATTTGACTGAGACGTGACGTCATTCGCTGTGATTGACGTTTCAGTTAATATGGCCGATTGCAGCATTTTATACTTTTATTTAATTAAAAATCTTATTAATCTTAATGTTTTTAATAAAACTAGGTATTTTATTAGAATCCTTTGTGCCTATATTTACCTCTAAAAGCATTCATTCTTTGGTTCTTTAATACTGTCATCATGCCTATTGTATATTGTGTGAAGTATGGTACCCCTTCCACTAGACTCGTTAATTGCTCTATCTAATTTACAATCTGATCATCAGTACATGATAATTCGTTTTCATTCATCTAGACTTTTACACAATGTTCTCAAAAAGGTACTACTGCCTTTGCTAAGAAGTGGAATTCGGAAAACTATTATGTGATCTCTACAGACTAAAGTACGTGAAATTAAGGCGGGTCGTACACGTATTTACTACCCAGTTCTCCTTCTACACTACCGATACTAAAATCTTGTTACAAGCAATGCGTTAGTTAAAACATATTCTAAAGCGAGCCTTATATTTCAAGCTAGCTAATCGTATAGATTTGCATGCATCTGTTTGTACGATCATTTTGCTTACTGCCTATATTATGTTCGGATCTAGGTTTTAATTAATAGCCTAGTTTTATGCTAAAATTAAGTGGGTGTTACAGTTTAGATCTGATTATATTTATGGCAGAATTAATTAATTTGAATTTAATTGTACGGTAATAGTTGTAGTACCTACCGTTGGTCGCTTGATTGTATTGATGGAGAGGCATGGTCAAATATACGTCAATGGTAACACTGAACTACGAAAACCGTCTTTACTGTTACGACATAAAGGTGCAATCAATGTCAAATTATTAAACCAATCACGGGCGCCGTACCGGACTTTTTCCGATTAAAAACCAACGACTTATATTAACTTACTGAAGAAATACGTGTAATTAATCATCTACAATTGTAATAGTCCTTGAGTACGTAACAATCGTCTCAGCCGCAGTTCTTATGGCCATAAACAGATTGCAAGTTCCATAAATAGATTTAAGACCACAAAGCATTAAATGGTCGTCTCTAATGTGCCTATAATACTTCATATTTATGAAAACTTCACTTCGATATTGACGATCTTCATTTTGATATGGGAGTTCTATATAGCATATATTTTTTATTAGCAATAAAAGCAATCGCTGTTCATCTACCTTGTAATTTTACGAACTTAAATTTAGCTCGCTCATTAACATTTTCATTGGACCAAATTTCAAATATTAGCATGCACACGTGACATTATTTACAGCTATAATAAACATATCGGTTACGGCAATTCAACTATCCCTATTGTCGTGCTACCTCACAATAATCAAACTATAAATAATTACGACCAACACCCTTATTTTAATTAAAATACATACAAAACTTGCGTGCGCATAGACAATACGGGTGTATTTACGTAATAAAGAATCAATAAGACTAAAACCATGTTAAATCAACATTGGGCGAAGCTAGCAAAGACAAGAAACGAATCCGACAATTTATGGTGGCGTTCGCGAAGACTTCGGAATGACTAGACGCAAATGACTGGGAATTATTCTTTGTCAGTGCACAGACGATATAAATTGTGCTTAGATAGTAATGTGTGGTGTAGTGTAGACGGCTGCCACAGTTTTTTTTAAACATGAGGGCTTTGGGAATTGTTTTTTTGCAATGTTTGATTAGGTACTATTCTTGTATAATGAAATGATAACAAAACAAACCTGGAAGCCGCTGTAAATTCATCCGGGAGCGCAGGTTTAAATCCTGCTCGAACAATAATCTTTAACTTTACAGTTTTCTACGCATGCATTAAAGTATAGTGTTTATTTATCAATAGGTGTTTGTCATGAATAATATTTGGTAAATTAAAGGTAATTTTATGACCGCCCGATGAATTTTGATCATAAAGGTCTAAATTTTTGTGGATTCCTATCATGCAGATTATTTTTTGTCCATAACAGCTGAGATACGGAATGAAACGTAAAACTTAAGAGGTTTTTGTGATTTGCATTTCCTTACATATTCCAGAACACATAGTTTTAATACAAAAAAAAACTTCTAAATAAGGCGTCTAAACATTCACACGTCTACATTCCCGAGCCTAATTTTATTAGGAACACGCCCGCACCCGAAAAAGGCGCGAAACACACGCGATATAAAAAATGGCGGCGTGCGATTTGAATGCGTGAATTATTGTCTTTGGACGAGAAATAATACACCTTCGGAAAATAATATGGCAACACCAGCCGAAAGTAATCGTGATAAATGGTGGTGTGGAAGTTTTGGTATAATAGGTAGGTCCTGTTTTGCTTTTGGAATATGAATATGTAAGTACGTAGTGCGTGTGGTGTATCATCAAACAAATGAGACAATATTTTTTACTTTCTAAGGAAAACATTGAGACGAAAGAATGGATCTTGAACTTTGATAGATAAGAACACGCAACACGATAGCTCAGTGGGAGAGCAATGACACGGTTTGAGAAGCATCGCGGTTTTGAGTCCGGTTCGTGTCTATTATTTAACAATGTCTATAGAAAAGATAAAAAATAATATAGGGCTTATATAAAACTAATTGGTGCCCGCGACTTCGTCCGCGTCACAAAAGGTAGCCCATGCCCTTCTTCAAGGTACAATCTATCTCCTTGTCAAATTTAATAACGATCCGTTCAGCCGTTTAGTCGTGAAAAGGTAACAAAAAAACGAACATACTCAACAAACGGAGTTACTTTCGCATTTATAATATTAGTATGGAGGTATGGACTTCGTTGGTTCGTTGACTTGACTGCTTCGTTGGTCTAGCGGTCGCAAGCGCGGCTGCTGAGCGTGAGGTCTTGGGTTCGATTCCCAGGTCGGGCAAAGTGTTATTGAATTTTTCTGTTAGGAAATTCTCAGTAGCAGCCCGGAGTCAGGAAGTTGGTGGTGTGACACCCCCGTGCTTCGGAGAGCACGAAAAGCCGTCGGTCCTGCGCCTGATCTCTCTCTGGTCGTGTCGGATTTCCGTCCCATCAGAATATGAGAGTGAAGGAAGAGGGAGTGCACCTGTGTTTGCGCATACACTTGTGCACTATAATATCTCCTGCGTACTTGGCTAATCTCAGTGGAGATAGGCCGCCGTGACCGAAATACGGTCGGAAGGAGTACATGGAGGTATGGATACCTGATCACTCGACCAACGAGGCTGTTAGTAGTTTGTTTAAACTTTTAGCCTCCTATATAGTCAAATACCTAAGTACTTCATCATTACCTACTCTTAAAAAATCTTAACCATGACCACTACATACCTACTATACACGAAACTCATGACAAAAAGCCTTGTTAGTTTTTTGCATATCCTTGGCTGTCACAGATCATTGGTTGGTTTGATGACGCCTCATTATGTGTTGTCATTAGAATAATGACCAGCTCGACGCCATTGTTAGTAGACTTGCTTTAATTCTGATGTGGGGATAAAAAGTACTCTATAGGAAGTAGGGCAGGAAATTAGGTCTTGTTTTATAGTCTTAGGTCACAGTGATTAATAGTTAGAGGTTTTATATAACTTTGTAAATTATATATAACTAACTGGTGACCGCGACTTCGTCTGCGTGACAAAAGTCTATGTCCCTATGTCTATGTCCTTCTATAAAGTCCAATATCCCCTTGCCAAATTTCATTACGATCCGTTCAGCCGTTTAGCGGTGAAAAGGTAACAAATAGACAAACAAACAGAGTTACTTTCGTATTTATAATATTAGTATGGATTTGAATCTGTGTCTTGAAATAGTGTAAGTGGTATATTAATCGTATTAATAATTTTTTTAAATGAATAAGAAACACTTACTGCTAGGATACTAGTAGTTCTGTGTCTAAGTTTTCTACATATTAAAGATATATAAGATAACCTTGTTGAAAAATAATTACAGCATATTTAACATCACGTTATACAGAATTGAGGAGATGCAATTAAAGTTGTCAGGTAAGTAATGTGACACACTACGAGTGTTGTCAACTTTTAATTTAAACGTATTAAATTTTCCATAGATAAATACTCGACCCTTAATCACTTTATGCGAAAAAGTATTTATCGTATAGAAAATGGCATCAAAAGGTAATGTAATATGATCAGTTTTCACGACAGTTCCATCGCAAACATCACTAACACAGCTCGTGTGCATTAGCTTTAGACGTTTCCTTATTCGGTAAGGGCGTGTTCACATCTGCATATGTCCATATCTCTTTATTGATCAATAGCTTAACGGGTCGTTCTAATCATTTTGCGTTTCCAATCTTAATGAATATCCGTGTGATGGGGTTGCCAACATGCGGTCGTTAATGTGCCTATGTTGATTGCGGGAAAGTTTGAGTAATTTGTATCATATACGTCGAAATTGATTTCGCTTGTACGTAATGTTAATTACGTCTATGTAATAAAATGTTACATAGCCTCACGCCTGTATTCTTCAAAGGGGTAGGCAGAGGTGTATACAATTGTATACCCATTTCACCAATGATGTTGTAAAGTACCATGTAAAACATGGGGAGCCTATTGATAAGCAAAATGTTGATGATACAAGTATAATATAGACAGAGATAAAATCTTAATGTACTGAAATCACGTGTAAAATCCTTAGAGATGGCAAGATTTCCAAGGAAAGTATAGCGTATTGCGCTAAAGTCTTAGACCAAGATATGCTCATACTGATGACTTGTATGCCATGATTAGAAACAAAACAGCATCACTGTTCACGTGAACGCGAGCAAGCAACAACGGTGCCCCGAAATTGTTCATACAAATGCATGATTCCCCTATCTTACACAATTTTATTAAGGTGTTATAAAGGCAGCCACTTACAGCCACTATTATTTATGTGATTGAGTGTGTTCATTCATTAATTATTAGCTTTAAGTTGATACGTTTGCATTAATATGGATCTTGTTATGCGCAATAACGATTTATTTAATTTATTAAACATTAAAAATTCACATGCTTTAGCTTGGCATTATTTCTGTCACCATCACACAACTGGCAAACTTCAGGTGCAAGATAGAGAGGACATCGCTAAGCCAAAGCACGGGCTAAATAATGTTTATTTTAGAGTGAACTTAGGCTTACACATCGATGAAAACCTTAATTTCATTAAAATCATTTTTAATCAGTGAAAATGTCTTACCCAAGACAGTAACTAACTTAGATTTCCTAAATCGCTGAATATGAAAATTCTAATGGTATTCGCTTCGTCACTTCGTGTTTAGCTGCAACTGATTGGCGACAAATTCAAACAATGTTAGGAAAAGCCAGATGTGAAGATATAGATATTATTATTGTTGTACAATAACATAGGAAGAGATATTGTATACCACTAAGACAGGTAAATCCTTATAATTTGAACCTTATATCACAGGCAATAGAAGTCACATCACACGCCTTCATAAGTAAGAAAGACTATAGCTACAACGTTACGAAACAAAACTATCACACCTACTCTGATACATAAACATGAAATAATACTCTATATTGAAATAACTTTATCCGACATAGATTTTAAACGTTTTATCTCGAACGGCTAACAGAATTCTTCCTACGTACAGAATTCACTCGGCGTCCATACGAAATAAACTCGGTAGTACATTACTATAACTTCAGTGTCCCATTCATACGACAATTCTAAGATAATAGGCATTCTAAGCGAAACAAAATTTCCATACATACTTTACTCAAGCACACTTTGTAATAAGTAAAACGATAATTTCCCTATAAATTGTACAATAAAAGCAAAATATCTTACATGCAAATGAGGCTGTATGCGTAATAATCCGGCGAAAACGGTCGATTTGTACGACAAATATATGAAACTTGCGGCTTATTACGTCAAGCGAGTTTATGTGGCCAATAACGCTGTATCGGTAGGTAATACTAGTATTCTATTAAATGTGCTATCGCCAATAATATCTATGTGATAGAATGAAATGGTGCGCTCGATGTTGGTCCTCTTATGAGCCTACAATATCGCTTTCGCATATCAGAATTGCTAATAAATGGCGGGAATGTGTGCCAAGCGGGTGCGCGGGCTATGCTTATTAGTGAGACGGCAGTGGCGCCCTCCAGACAATCGTGGCGCGGAGGTGAACTAGATTGGATATGGGCCGACGGTTGACGATCTCTTTGTTTTTGCACCTGTTATTATGGACATTGGTTATAGTTTTTGTTTTGCATGTTGTTAGTTAAGATATACGGATGTCAATAAATTGCAATGTTTTTATATGAGATACTAATTATTATGGTAATTATTAATATACTAACAAAGCGGAGAAAGTGTTTCTAGTTAATGTATGAATTTCTCTCTAATGGTACAAGAACCGTATTTAACTTAATTATTTGTATAGTTACAAATGCCATTGCTAATAATTTAACAATTATGCTTACGCCTCTCTACCGACCTTACTAATAACTTGGAGTACCGACAGAAATATTGCTAACATCTGACTTCCACATTAGTGTACTTCGACATTTTAATATATGTTTATGACTGTATCGTAACAACTTAATTACTGTTTAATAAACCATCGTATCTAATTACAAGTACAAAAGTACATACTTATGTATATTTTCTCTTTCTTTTTAACTATCGGGTACCTACAGTAAATATCTTTCTATTCCTTCCTAAAAAACCTAGTAGATGGTGTTATGGAGAAGGTCAAAGGTTCATCCGTCAAAAAAAAAGGCAATAATGCTTCTCCGATTATCCATACCTGGTCACGTGGGTCTCCTCTTGCGTTGATTTTATTGATATACTTTTTGTAAGATTCGCGTAATTTTGTTAATGTATCTGTTAACGATATTTCTGGCTAGCTAGGGTGACAGGGATAGAAATTCCGCAATCATGGCGCTTGTAATAGTACCAAAATATCGGAAGCTCAATATTAATTAAAATCACAGAAGATATCCCGTCTATCTCTCTCTCATCGTGTGGTTTAAACTATGCTACCAGGCCTCTGACATGGCTTTACACACCATAGATAATATGTCTCAGGTAGTTGCCTCACGATGTTTTCCTTCACTATATTATTGATATCCCGTAAGTACCTATTACTTACGGGATATCAATATGAAATTAATTCAGATGTTCTGATGATCGGTAATGTACCATCTATACATTTTATTCGTTAGTTAAATTCAAGTCAAGTTTTAAAAGCAATAAAAATGTTCACAACACCTGCTAGGAAGCTACGTCACAATATAGGTTACGGATACACGGTAGCCAGGCAGTGGCCAGCGCATCTCGCATGCATCCAGTTTATAGATAAATGATAGAGATACAACAAGATTTAAGAATATGCGATAGTGGGCCTCGGGGAGTTCATTCGTATGTATCTAGCCTTAAATCGCTAATAGCGGTAGGTTGTGTTAATTTTATAAGTTCACGCTTGCTTCCATTTTTGGATAGGCTGTGCCTGAGGTAATGGTAATGTGGTGGTGGCTAATATTCTAGCATGATGTAGTCGTAAATGCTTCAAAGGTGTGGCAACAATGTATTGAGTTTTAAACGTCGAGCGATTTTGCTGACGTCATCACTTAATTGACCGTATTCAATGTTTGGGTCAGTTTACAGTCTAACCATATGATACAAGTAATTTAAAAAACACGTGTACCTTTTACCCATCATAACATATTTGTGGAAGCTACTATACTGGTTGAAACTTTGTTGTTGTCAAGCTTCTGACTGTCTGTTTTGTATAAACAGCTGAAACTACATTAATAGTCAAAGCAATTCAATCTATGCATTGCAGGTATGGGCAATTATTATTTATAATGCCTGATGATCACAAGCCTATATAAAACAGTAAAAGTATTTTCGAGCCTTAAGTGCTCGAAGCTTAATTTTTATCGTGTGGAGTGCGTGGAACCTTATATTATTGGTGTTGATCCATCATCGATGCTGGGCCTGGTAGGAGTCCTCTTACCGACTAAAACCACACTGTCCTTCACTAGGATTTTGAGATCATAGCTGTAATTGCTGCAACCCTGGATGAGGATTGATGTGCTACAATGTTGCTTTGGATTTAGCCTGTAAAGACTTTGTAAGTGTGAAATAAATAAATAAATAAATATTCTGATCGTGCGTGGTGATGTTTATGCCTTCTTTTAAAGAATGTGTGAGAGGTTACTCTGCTGTTATTTTATAACCACGCGACAGGATTATAAATGATGGAATATTTTGGGCATAAACTTGTAGACCGGATAAGAAATACTGCAATCCGTATCCAGAACAAATATGACCGACGTCACTTGGAATGCTTGCTAAAATGTAGCTGGGCTGGATAAATCGGTCGTCATGTCAGACCCTCAATAAGCTAAACTCACGACTCAATGGGTTCAAGAACAGTGACATCGTGGCAGGCTTAGATGGAGACGAAGGGATGAGCTAGACTCCTTCCAAAAATACTGGTAGGTACCTCTTTGATTTAGAAGGAGATAAATGGACAAAGAGTACAAATGCCTTGGCCTTGCCGAAGGGACACTTTAAGCTTATAATAATATAATAACAAATTATAATTGCACTTTCTTATCAGAGATCATTCCAGATTGAGACATGACACATGTCTTGTTCCAGTCAACCTAGACCGCAACCAATCCATTTCCCATGTCATGTTGCCAACATTCTGGTCCCATAATATTCGTACACATGCTACAGAACCGTTATCTCTATACGTACCTATCATTCTAATTAAGAGCAGGCCGGCACCGCTTCATTAGCCTGACGTTACTGATTAGAGCCATGTTATCAGCTCGCGCATGGCAGCCAGTATGTGTACTAGTCGATAACATCTTAATTGTTGTATCATTTATTGATATAATCTCTGATTATGTTGACGGGTCTGTAGGGGCTACCGGTTGAGGTATGTTTATGCTTGGTAGTGTATGTGTGACTATAGTTGGTGCTTAAGATTTCAAAGTAGAATCTTTTACCAAAATGGTTATGGTAGGATGTTGTGAAGACGAAATGAGATCCAATGAACTGATAATTTAGAATGATTCGAACAGATTGGTGAAAAAAGTAAGATTTCCTGGGATTTATAAAACCATGTTAACAAGAGACTACCTCGTTAGTCTAATGGTAGCAAGCGTGATTGCTAAGCGTGAAGACCTGGTTTCGGTGCTCGGGTCAGGAAAAGTGTTTTTGTGTTTTTCTGTTTAGAAACTTTGGGAGTTTGTACTTGTGCCCTGTTGATGACAATAGACTTCAGCATCGGTGAAATGTAGGTATACTATATTAACCTTTTGAGGTATACAGGCATGATGGCTATGTATCTATTTAGCCTATATTGTCTTACTGCACGGCCATGGCTTCTCTTTATATTACCACACACTTCTTCACGTTCTTTGTTAGTGAGAGCCAGTCTTATGTGTGGGAGTCAAGCTCGTCCCTGCATATTCGCCTTGTACCGCCTCGGTGTCGCGATTGATGGTTCCCACTATGTGGTTCTTTTAGCCCATAGCTCATATGGCATGCGGCAGACGTATAGACGTACAGCTCCATTTAAGTTGAGCAGCTTTCCGGGTAACCTTTGTGATTTTAGTTTTGGCGCGCAGTGTTATGTTCCTTACACGAAATTCGAACTCGTAGTGTGGCGATCACAATTGACCTGTTATAGTCTAAGTGAAACTATAGCCACATATAATAAATAAATAAAATACTGAGCTCCATAGCTTGCTAGCAAACCTCGAGCCTGAACCGCTGCTGAAGTGTCAATTTCCAAGTCTGAGCACCATTTATCAGTACGGGGAGAATACACATATCCCTGATTCTCTGTTAACAAAGTAGGAGATCTCCTTTTAAAAGATATTGTTCTCGGTGCGACGAGCAATTTCTTAATTTTTTAGGCGTGGTATAAAAGCTCGACTCAAAAAGAAGACTTAATTATTTTCCTTACCGTAAGGGAGAGGTGTAATAACTGATTATCTTAGGAAGTGTATATGTATGAAATTGAAGAATTTAAACTCACACCAGCAACATTGCTCATACAGCGGTTCCACTATCAATAGATTGGGTGTCATTTACAAATTAAATTCGTAGTCTAACTTACTATCTTACTTAGCACAATCAATTTTAACATAAACATGCATTACGTAAATATACAAAACATAGAACATTTCGCACGTTAGTGTTGGCGACATTTTGTAAGCTCGGTACAATTGCAATTACTGCGCGGGCGCCAGCTCCGAACAATTTGTTTTGTAATGCTCCCTTTACCGCAATTAATGTGTGTATGTATGTGTGGAGTTGTTTCCTAACTGTACGCGTAAGCTCGCAGTATAATTACCAGTGTAATTAATATTTTGTAATTTAAAGCTGATTGGAGTAATAGGTTAGAGTGACTTGTGCTCGTGTGTTTTAGGGTTATAAGCAGTGATAGGCTAGTGCTATGTCTGGCAAGTCAAAGGTCATAAGTTTGAATCTCAAGGCACGCACCATTGATGAGTTGACGAGTCATATGCGTATTAGAGTAAGTTACAATACCTATATAATATTTAATTAGAAGTAAATTTAATTTGTAATGTCTAGAGACTCGTTGACCTCACAGTCAAACCATTGCAACGGTTTTGTGGGGCTTGAATATAAGATACTTACCTTTGTGATATAAAGATAAATAAATAATAAAAATAATAATAGAAATTAATGATCACTTGCTTAAAACGGTAAAGGAAAACACCGTGAGGAAACCAGCACACCTGAGAGATGTTCTCGATGGTGTGTAAAGCCATGTCAGACTGTTACGGGCGGTTTAAACTCTGACCCTAGGTTATTATCTAAATCATCTGGTATTTGTGATTGCAAGATTCTGTTCCCGTATAGCTTCTGTTGTAATCCTGGTAGAGGTAGCATTTGTGACCAGTTGATGGCAAAAGATGCGCCACTTTTATAAGCAAAAGGCGTCAATTATAGCACTATTTTTATCAAATAACTCGCCTAACCTCTAAACAAATAACTCAAAAAAACAACAATAAACATGTACCATATTAACATAATTAAACTTAACTTCAACATGAATGAAAATCAAGATAAGGGCGGGTCCACACAACACGTACGCCGGTCGTGAGTTAGGGTTGCCTAACGCTGGTTAAATGTTGGATAATAAAAGTTTAACGCGAAAGTAACAATCGACCGATCTCGCGTCGTGACCGTTACAGATAAGTGGACATGTGGACTTGCATAAGGATATACGGCTAAAGTCACATTGGTACTAAAACTGGTAGCTGGGGATTTAGTTGGGAACAAATTCTGTTTTTTCTTTTGTGTAAAATACAACTTAGTGTCAAAAGATTGGGTAGTAAAAGTTTGATGCGAAAGTAACAATCGACCGATCTCGCGACGTGACCGTTACAGATAAGTGGATATGTGAACTTGCAGGATATACGGCTATTGTCACATTTGGCACTAGCTCGTTTTATAGACAAGAAGAAGAAACATTTGTTCCCATCTAAATCCATATCTCTCAACTGATATGATGGAAATTCCCCAGACACCTACTGAGGAAATTCCATCATATCATCTTAACTGACTTTGCAAGAGCCAGATTATAGCTGTAGCTACTCTGTAAATACACAAGAAGTTTCATAAAATATAAATAACCCTTTTTCGTAAGAGAAATCATACAACAGAAAATAACCTCGTATGTGAAATCTTCCTAACTCTCTCACATCATTACTGTGACATGGACTACACGTTTATATGCGCCAGCACATTCCGTGCGTTACTACCAAACGTCCGCATTTAAACAATAGTTAGGGACGGTTGTTCGTAGTACGTAATAGTGAGTTTATTGTAATTGCTTGTATCAATATAGGTCAGTGCGGCCATTTTATTTGTAGGTCGTTAGATGGTTGTAATTGTTGGACTGTAAGGAAGTTACGTTGGCCTACCAACGTTTTGAATCTTAATGTTTGCGGAGATTGGGATTAGGTAGCTTTCGAATAGAATTCGGTGAGTTGGAGAAGTATAAATACCTACTGTAGTGAAACTAAGGGAAGCAAACTAAATGAATAGGGGATTGCCTCCAGTGATAAAATAATAAAAATAGAAACAATGACAGTAGACAAATAAGCAAGATAAAGAAAAAATAAGGGTTCATGTAGAGTTACAACTAAAAGATGCTCGTGTACAGCTAAAAAAAAATTTGCAGGAATTTACATAAATGAAACAGAGAAAGAAGATAAACCGAAATAATCACAAGTACAGAGAAATGTACAATCTTTTGAGATTTAAGCATTATTTTTCTGTTCCTATTGGTCTCACGTAGAATATTAATTTCAGGTACAGAAAATACATAAATAAAAAATTAAAAAATTGTGAACATTTTACGAGTTCCAAATTAATCAACACTATTATAATTTCATACTCGGCTGAGCATAGAAACTTTTTACAACCATTAGCACATTATTAAACAATTACATGATCATAGCTTTGTTTAATTGGATTTTATTGCAGTACACGATAACGTAGATTTATATGCTATAATAAAGGCAGCGTTATGAAGGCCAATGTGGTAATTGGTAGAATGTATGCAGAAATGGGTATGGTATAAAACCAAACCCACAGCCGGTGACGCAGAAGCTGCATAGACTCGTGGTAATTAAGAAAATAAGAATGAAAATGATAGGGATAATTTTTAGTAGGGTGGTTGGCGCGATGTGCGAAAGATTGTGTGGCTTTACCGCGTTGCGCAGGATTGATCCCTGCACGGACTAAATATTTGTATGATCTAAAGATAGCAGTTCAACCTCATCCATCCTTTGTGCTCTTATCGTTCTGCTATCGGGAAAAGATCTCACCCAAACATTCTAGATACGTGGTCATCTGATACAAATTCGTTGAGCTATTTGTACTTACAAATTACAAGCGGAGCAATGACATGGACAGTTTAAAAAAAAAACACAGTCTTTTTCTTTTAGTCTTACAAAATTTTTGTGTATAAAAAGAAAATACAAATTAGGTACAGTGGACAAAATAGATAAGTATTCAAGTAGCTACCTATATCTACATTTTACTTCGATAAGAGTGGGCTACCCATATGCCATGTTTTTAGTATTGCAGATGTCCATATGCTGCGGTGACTACTTATCATCAGTTAGGCGTCTGGCTTATTTGCTACTGTATGACGTTTCGGATCTGCGTATGTGTTGGTATGTGAGATTCGCGTCTGTAAACGCACCCACGATATCAGTTATTTTTTTATTGGTATTTAAAGTCCATTGCCAAAATGCGAATTTACGCAATCATCCAAAAAACCAACTTATACGAAGTTTAAAGTAATTAATTATAAATCCTACAATACTAATACAATATAAATGAAGCTAGTGTTAGTGAAACATTGTGCAGGTCCGCACAATGCGGACAGATAATCAGGTGTTACCCGGTACCCTATAAAACGTGGCATGGAAACGCCACGGGATTATAACGATACAGGGTGATTTTAATGGTACTAATTGTGTATAGATATTATTGGAAATGAATTTGGTTGCATGCTTCATTACAGACAATAGGCGTAAGTACAATTAATTAATGGACTTTTCGTCTATTTGCTACGTAGCATAACGCCTGTATTCCCCGAAGGGGTAGGCAGAGGTGTACACACAAATTTCAACAATGCTGTTATTAAGTCCACAGTTCCATACTCCAGGCTGCTACTGAGATTCTTATAGAAAAACCCAATAACACTTTGCCCGACCTGGGTCTCGAACCCAGAACCTCATGTCTATCGACAATCTACTGGTCCCAAGTGCAACTACTGAGCACGAGGTCCTGAGTTTGATTCCTACGTCGTGCAAAGTTTTATTGGGTTTTTCTGTAAGGAAACTTTTGATAGGAACCCAGAGTTTGGATTTGTGCCCGGTAGATGGCAAAAGGCTCACCACCATCACATGGGACTTAATAACAGCATTGGTGAAATGTGGGTGTGCAATTGTGTACATCTCTGCCTTCCTCTTCGGGGAATACAGACGTGATGCTATGTATATTATGTACTTTGGGACTTTGGGCGTCCGGACAAGGGGTTGTCTGGCGCCCATTGCACATGGTCTCCGAGGTGGTTGCGGCACCTCGGAGGGGTGCTATACCCCGTCAGAGGGAGCCCGGCAACGGACTGCCGTTGGTGGGTTCGCGGTTGTGTGCGAGAGCGTTCCCGCGTCCCACCGTCAAGTGGCTGAAGAGGTACACCGTGGAGTTTTAGTGGGTTCGAGTTCCACATAACCGCTCTGTCTCCCCATGTCAGAGCGGTATGCGTGGGCACATCTCCATGTAAAAAAAGTGAAATAGCTGCGGTCTCGAGAACGATTAAACGTTAGTGGAGGACTGTTGCAGGGCCTAACAGGGTTCATGTCTTGGAAACAATAAAACTTATAACATCAATATATAATACCACATGAAGCAATAAACTTTATGATTTCTGATTTCTGGCTTTTAGCCAGTATGAGTCAATTTTCCACATACAAATTTGGTTCTTTAAGACGCTACTAGATCTTTTGACAGTTACGATCATCAACATGGACCTTTATAAAAAAAAATACTAAGTGGTGTACTCCAAGTTACAGAATTTTTAAACAGATTTCTTTAAACACTTTTTGCCAATTATTATGAGAAGGTAAATAGTCATATTTTTTTTTTTGACTAATTTGCAATGAGTTTCCATAAAGCACCAAAAATATCTCACAAAATGAATAGTAAAACAATCTCGCGCTGTATAATATGTTTCTCTTACGGTACATTGTCCTTCGATATCGTGGGTGCTACCGCTCGCCCACGGGCGCGGACGCGGCGCGCGCGCACCACACATACATACATAGCTCAGGGCTACCACACATATTTATGAGGGATTAGGGTGCTACACCGAGAGAACAGAACATTCTAGCAATATGCTGTGTAGGTTTTTACATAGATTAATAGTAATTCCTATTCCATATTATTTCTTAAACGGTTTAAAGAAGAAGTGACATGAACACCAATGCTCCAGAATTATTATTAATACCTACATAATTATGATTTAAAAAAAGATTGTGTTAAAGATGATATGGCTACAAAAGGAGTGTCTACCGATATGACGGCTGATAGAACTATATGGAAGAAGAATACATGTTGCGCTGACCCCAAAAAAAATCGAGTAAGGGCAGGGGGATGATAATGCTTTTTTTTTTAAATAAAGGTAAATTTACCTTAACAAAAAGGGTCAGCATAAGTGGTTTCACAGTTCTGGGAGTTAATCCTATATCGTTTATAGAGCTAAACAACGATTAATCAATGAATGAGTGACTTTGTAAGGTCGTTAAACCGTAGGTTCCAGTTGATGTCAGTTTATATACATCCTAAAGCAGATACATCCTCGTTGGATTGAATAACTCTGGTGTCAGGTTTGGATTTTAAGCGCACAAAATATAGTACATATAGGTGAAAAAAATTTTTTGCCTGTCCACTTGGTCTAGTGGTCCCAAGCGCGACTGCTGAGCATGAGTTCTCGGGTTCGATTCCCGGGTGGGGCAGTGTTATTGAGCCTTTCTGTTAGAAAATTCGCAGTAGCAGCCCGGAGGTTTGAAGTGTGCCTGGCAGATGGCAATAGGCTCACCACCTATTACATGGGACTTAATAACAGCATTGGTGAAACGTGGGTGTACAACTGTGTACACCTCTACCTTCCCCTTCAAGGAATACAGTCGTGATGTTAGATTATGTTAAATATTTTGCAAAAATTTTAAGTAGCAGCCCTACAACGTTACAGTTAGAAGGTGCCTGAGCTTTATCATTTTAATATTATAATGATATTAAACAAACTTTATGCTTCGTAACGGTTTTGTGCATTGGGTTATTATTCAATTTTAGTTATGAACGTTTGAGATTTTTGATTTTGTATCAATTTATATTGTGTTGGTTTTGTAATAAGCGTAACGTGTTGGTTTCAACGGAGAAGAGAATATTTCAGATTGGTTACAGAAACTGACGTCATAATAATGTTTTTCAAGTTTACTAGTTTTTTGCACGACTGCCCAAAGAAGGGCGTTATGTTTTCAAGTTTACTAGTTTTTTGCACGACTGCCCAAAGAAGGGCGTTATGTTTTCAAGTTTACTAGTTTTTTGCACGACTGCCCAAAGAAGGGCGTTATGTTTTCAAGTTTACTAGTTTTTTGCACGACTGCCCAAAGAAGGGCGTTATGTTTTCAAGTTTACTAGTTTTTTGCACGACTGCCCAAAGAAGGGCGTTATGTTTTTAGGGTTATGTATGGAGGTATGTTTTTGAGTTTCTTTATTCTACCATAACTTCTAAACGCCTGAACGGATTTAGATGTATGGAGTACTGTTAGACTCCTTACACTTTGCCGGGTATCATAGGCTACTTTTTTTTGTCTACTGGTTTTCATAGTAACTCCTATTTAAAACCATGTAATAGCATTCACAAAGCTTTAGTCTATTCGATAGTTTTTTTCTACATTTGTCGGTTTCGAACAATATTATTCTTTAGTGTGTTAAGGTTTATTTTACTTACCTAAGCAGGAGCCCATTTTTAAAAAAAAAATTATATTAAAATCTTGGGTGCCCTCCACCTGTTTCGACATCGCAGTTGCATTCGTCAGAGCACCGACATCCGGATTCATCAGTACAAGTCTTCTCATAGGGTCCTGGGGTATTTGAAATGCATAATACACATACATTCACGATTATATTAAAAAGCAAGTTTTATATGTTTTGGTATAGCAATTTGCTATACTTCAATTTAAGCTCTAACTTATTATTAGAAATATAGTGCCTATTGGTAGTTATCCCAGCTTCACCGATATTTTTTCTCATCCCGCTTAGCTTATGACGTCATAAGCAGTTCACATCTGTATACATATAATCACGCCTGTACTCCTCGAAGGGGTGGACAGAGGTATGCATTGTTGTATACCCTTTCCTCAATGCAATTAAAAAATCTCAAGCAGTCCATGGCTTATTGCCAACTACCTTATTGCAAAATACGTTTCGAAGTGTTGTTAAAAAAATATACTAAAAGAAAAAACGAAATACCCGATAACTTTGCCTGTCTCGAAAATTGAACCAGGGATCTCATGCTCAGCAGCCGGGCTTTTGGCAACTACATCAATGACGCACCGTCTAACAATTTTCAATCTTAACACTACCAGAATTCAAAATCCAATACAAAAATCCCATCAGATATGCTCCACTGATCACCATAATACCATGCAAAGCCGTGTGTGTTCGTAGGTATGTTACAAATTTATGAGGAGCAAACTCTTTTGAAATGCTGATCGCAGCCTGAAGGTTGAAATATGGGGCTGCTAAGCATATGTCAGATGAAATATGGTGGACTTGTTCACTGCTGGGTTATGTAAAGTGGCTCTACTATGTAGGGGAATGGGATGACAAATATTGTAGATCAGGTTCAATTCGAAACTTATTGATGGTAACTGTGAAATATTTGTATGGAACAAATGCCATTGAATATTCTTATAGGAGTAACCGTAAGAGTACTATGTATGATATATAGCTGCATTATTATTGACTATCGACCGCCTCGTTGGTTTAGTGGTCGCAAGCGCGGCTGCTGAGCGTGAGGTCCTGGGTTCGATTCCCAGGTCGGGCAAAAAGTGTTATTGGGTCTTTCTTTAGGAAATTCTCAGTAGCAGCCCGGAGTCAGAAAGTTGGTGGTGTGATACCCCCGTGCCTCGGAGAGCACGTAAAGCCGTCGGTCCCGCCCCTGATCTCTCTCCGGTCGTGTCGGATTGCTGTCCCATCGGAATATGAGAGTGAAGGAGGAGGGAGTGCACCTGTGTTTGTGCATAACTTGTGTACTATAATATCTCCTGCGTACTAGGCTAATCTCCGTGGAGATAGGCCGCCGTGACCGAAATACGGTCGGGAGGAGTATTATTATTATTATTGACTAGCTTCTGCGCGCGGCTTCACCCGCGTAAAAAGTAACTTTCCTGAGATGAAATTTTATCCAAATCCGTTCAACTATTATCCCACAGGAACGTATTACCGGGATTATAGTGCGTTCTATGGTTATATCATTGCCATTTATTGATAAAGTTAAGAACTCAAGTCTTGTTAAAATAAAATTAAAGTTGAACTATTATCCCAAGGAACACATTACCGGGATAAAAAGTATCTTATGTGTTAATCCAGATTAATCCAGATGCAAATTTTCATCATTCAACGGTTTACGCGTGATTGAGTAACAAACATCCAAATGTGTAAACATCTTCACAAACTTTTAAATTTATATTAAGTAGAATAATTTTTTTTGTTATTATTACATTATCCTCTAAAAAGGTAAATATCCTCCAAAAAGGTATTTCTCACAACCGGATCGCATGATCTATGAAAGTGGACGAAGTAAAAGGCATATGTAACGATCGTAGCAGTTGGCGTTCTGTAGTTTCTGTCTACCCCCATGGGAGGAAGGCGTGAGCTCTATGTATGTATGTTATTATTACTTATTAACTGTTCTTATTTCTTATCCTTTTGTTTTGTATCCGTTTGTTTATAATATGTGCGTCTGTCCAACTTTTACGATTTCTTGTTTGTGTCTACCAAATTTTTATGGTGTTTGCGCTATTTGTGGTTTTTAGAACTTGTCCCGTTTTTGGAGGTCTAAAATGGATAGAAATTCTCAATTACTGAAAAAAAATCGACATGCTTGTGCGTATTATAAAGGTTAGATTCATTACTCAATTTTTAGACTCATTGCTTCATTACTCAAAATACGTCGACGTCGATTTTAAAATGCAAATAAAAGTCGTTTACGATGTACAGATATTGCATTAGACAGTACGTACCTATATATACGTATTATTTTTGTAAAACATACCAAATCCAACGCACACCTGGTCAATCCCTGATAAATGCAAATTTTTTGACCATAAATCATTTCAAGTCATACCATACCTACTTCATTTGCACTTTGCTTAACAATAGCTCAGTCTAAAGTTTACTTAAGGTTCGTTTACACAAGGCGAGTGAGTGGCGCAAGTCACTCGTACACGAACCACTCGATGGATTATCATAACATTATGAGTAACGGCCCTACCACTGGTTTACGATGTAGACGATCAACGTGTCGTATGCAAAACTGATTGGCGAGTGCGAATAAATTTCTAGAGATAAAGAACTCGCTTCGACATTAGTAGTGGTAAACAAACTTGGTTTAGGAAAGAAAATAAGGTAGGCGAGCGATGTGTACCAGTGATAAGAGTTGTACTATGCTAAATCGTTATTAACCTAGCTAATCTTGATATTCTGTTGTTTATACATTAGTTAAAACATAGCGTATAGCGAAAATTATTATTGTTAAAAATCAGTACAGAAAACGGTATGTAACACTTTCATAGAACAAAGTTTTAAAAAGGAAAAATGAGAAATATTGAACAATATATATAGGTTTAATTGACTTCTCGATAAAATTCGGTGTCGAATTCTATAGCTGACCGAAAAAAAACCTTTCAACGAAAACAAAATTTTTAACGTATAATAGTGAAATCGCATCACATCGCACCCGTGCGTCACCCTAAGATTGTCTGGAAGAAAATGTCTATGGCATTAAGCCAACCTTTGGACTTTTTTGTGCTTAAAGAATAATTAAAAATCGATATCAGAATCGATACTCAATATTTTTTTGACAGAATTCTAACAAAATTTCCTTTTGCTTAAACGAACCCAGTATTAACCCACTCGTGATATGCAGGGATTAGCAAATAATCATATCACATTCAAACAATGGCTTGTAAAAGGTCTAACCTTTTGTGTCGAGAGTGTCGCATACTGGGAACATTATGACACTTGATACAATCGAATGGCCCATAAGTCAAACAAAACTGAAAGATAAATGGAATAATTTATGCCACATTCTCTACCTCATATTTCTGAAATAAATTCAAAATTGTCGTCAAATTGCTTGACAAACTAAAACTACTACATAATAAGATAAATTTTATTTATACCACCATTTACAATAATCAATTAACCCTTTCTCTATCCCATGATCTTGTTTAAATACTGAGTTTACTTCGTGACCTGTTAACTGTCCTCAATTTTTTTTTTATAGGTGGTACGCATCCTAACTATAAGACACTGAGCGCATGACACAATCGACACTCATCGCATCAAACCACGAACGCTGCAAAGTGTTCGAAACGTCAAGAAAAACATAAACCAACAATACATGCGATTAAGCCGGTTAAAAGTTGTTTTATCATAATGTGTAGTGATCGCGAAAACTTAACATTAGTTAAAAAGCAGTATAAATAGAAGTTTATTAAAAAAAATGATAGAACCGTTGCAAGTGTTGCCGTTGCAATTATACAATAACAGATTATAAAAATAACAATTTACAAAACAATGTCGGAGGTGTCGTACACACTGGCGGACACAATCGAGCACACACCGAGTGTCCGCTAGTGCTAGTGCGCGTGATTTGTGGACACCGCTGTATCAACATCAACACGGCTCGTTTGCGCAGATTGTTATTTACCGCGTCGATGTGCGTAGTTCACACTAGTGGGTTGAATGTAGGCACTCGGATTAATGAAGGAATGTGCTGGTAATTTCGAATTGCCGTAAGAGTGAGCTAGCCAATGATTATTGTATTAAAATTCAAGTTTTTTTAGGTGTTTGTTGTCGTGGTTACGAACTCTTTTGAGCCATAGGTCGTGGACTCAAATCTGGCATGTACCAATATGATATTTTCAACGTTACATGTATTTTATTATTTAATGGAATATTTACATCGCGAGGAAATCTAGATTCGATGATTTGAAGTCGCCAACGTGCAGTGAGCTAGCGTGGTGATAGCTTGTGCCTTCTCTATAGGACAGTATAGGCTGGTTCTGTTATGTTTTCCTTTACCGATTTAAGCATGTGTTGTTTAATTTCTAATACGCATAAGTTAAGAATTAGGTATTATTATGCAACAAAATAAAAGCAATTCCTTGGAAAGGTTACTTTTCCTTCAATTTTAAGCAATTGCTTTGTCATATACTTACAAATTTCTTATGAGCCGAGCTTGAACCTCAAATTAAATACGCATCATTACGAATTTGACAAATCCTGCTGATTTAAAAATCGATGCTTGATAAAAACGCAGGGTGCATTACAAGGGAGTCCTTTGTGCTCACCCCCTTGCGTTTGGAGACTATTTGGACCACCTGTGGTGAGGAGCATTTGAATATTTTTCGCGCATGCACGCTATGCTTGATATATTTTGTGGTTTCATTTTTCGTTGTAATTTGTAAGCATGGTAATCAATCACTAACATACATAAACACAATTATTCATATTTGTAATTTAGATATTAAATATCAAATAAGTTTTTTTATGTTCGGATCAAATCCTCAAATTTGCGCCTACTCCAGAAATACACAAATTTATCCGGGAATTACTAACCCAAGAGAAGTTTGACTCCCGACATAAATGCGGGCAGCTCGGCTCACGACTAACGGCTCCGTTCGAGTTCGAAATATTCGAATTTTAAGAGTCGAGCAGGTCCGGTGAATAATACCATTGAACAATAACTCATACTATACATTTTTATAAGGTAGTTAAAATTTCAGACATTTGCTATCGTGACCGGAATAAATGTCGAGAATAGAAAAATAAGTAAATAACTTAACTGATATGTCTTAATGTGATCTTTTTCCTGTGATGTGTTTTTGAAGTAGATATAGATACTGATATTATTTTTAGCCTAAATTATGAAGTTGATGAATGGATGATTGAACATGAATGAAGTTTAAAAGTGAGGAAATCACTACGAATTGCTACTTGAAGCCAAAACATTAGACCTTGTAAATTTCATTTGGCATTCTATCTCGTTCTTCTTTCGCCACAAAAAATGATCTATCCCTTTCAAAATATAGGAAAAATAATAATATTTAAGGTAACTTATTTTACACCTTCATACACAATCCAAGAAGAAACCGAAAGTATAATCCCATATTTAATGGCCACATGAGAGAAACCCCAACAGAACCTCTCACAATGTATAGACATTCATTTAATACCATTACGTAAGTGCAATCAGTATGTATTTAACGGTTTTGTATGCGTCTGCTCCATATTAAGCGAGTTGCGGGCGATAGTGGTCCGACCTTGATTCCTTCTTAAGGAGTTGCCCTGAAGTAACTGAGACCAAATAACGGCGATATTATAGCAGTCAAAACTACAGTGGACTTCAAAACGAGGATTTATATCTGCATTCTAAACTTTTTGACACAATTTGGGTACTTTTTTTGATAATTTTTGAAGTGCCGACAATTCAATCAATAGACTGTGAAGAGTGAGTTCGAGCCCTAGTATGAATATTATTTACTTAATATGCAACGGCCTGTAGTCTTTATAAATAAATAAAATCTTATTAAGAAATGCGATTTATCAATATGATTAATCAATATATAGGTATTCTTTTTTAGTTATATATTTAAAAATTTAATCAAAAATAATAAGAAATAAATAAACGATATATAAGATTTTGCAAGAGTATGGAAGACGAGAATGCTCTCCAAATCGATTTTGGCGATTAGACTTAACTTTGCCAGTGGTGAGATGGTAGAATCTCTATATTTATTTTAAAGATGGTCGTCTTTTATGTGAAATTTGTATTGCATTCAATTCTCGCCTTCTGTCCCTTTTAAAGGAAAGGGAACGTATTCTAACCAAGGGTTATCTCAATCACATCTAAGAGTTGGCTCCTCCACATTGCTGAGTGATTTGAAACCATATGAACAGTCTTCACACCCGCCATATTTAAATTGTAGAACAAAATATGTAGTAGCCAGGAAGCGGGATTGAACACAGCCTTACAGTATATCTGCATGTAGGTTAGTATTATTTGTGTACATGCCAAATCAACCTGTCGCCAGTCTACTATGAGTTAGTGAGTGGGCCAATGTCTAAATTATGGTTTCTCTATGCATATGTGTCTCGGAGAAAACGCACTCGTTAGCTGGGAGTCACAATTGATTGATGTTTGTACCTTAATGTATGCGTGGTACCGCTGCGGTATTGATATGCATGGCTTTTTATGTTTGTTGTCTACAGCGGTGAAATTTTGCTAGAGGTTTTGGATATACCTAGATAAGAAGTGAGTTATGGTACTCCTTAAGTGACATCGTAATGTTTACCACTGGATTTTGGTTGATTTGTAAAATTATTACGAATGTTCGGCGATTTTTATAGTAACTTCGTTGTCCTTCTTCCTTAATGTATTCATGGTACCGCTGCGGTATTGATATGCATGGCTTTTTATGTTTGTAGTCTATAGCGGGGAAAATTTTCTGGAGGTTTTGGAATAGATTAGAAGTAAAATAATATTTATATGACGGAATGCCTACCAAAACTTGAATTCGGTTATTGTATTTGTTGAAATTATTAACAAATGGACGACGGTTTTCGTAGTTACCTCGTCGTCATTATACCTTCACGTATGCGTGGTACTCCTGCGGTATTAAAATGCATGGTTTTTTATGTTTGTGTTATGTATGTAGTTTACAGCGGGCAAAATTTTGCTAGAGGTCGTTTGTTTTTGCTTTAGCTTAGAGGTAAGACTGATAATTATGATACTCTTAAGTGACAAAATATCAACATTCATTAAAACCATAAAAAATGGAACTGAGTACTCCGCTAAGAAGGAACTTAAGATTATGTTAAATAAGATATTATGAGCTGGAAAAAAAATGGTGGTTTTTTTTTTACAACTAATGAGTACTAATAATGAAGAATTTTAAAATTCAAATTAAGAAACGTCAATATAAAATTTCTTTTTTGTGTCGATTTTATCTAACGCTGGCTCTGTTTTGCGATTGCACTAGCTTTTGTTTTCTTTTTGCTCAGCTCCTTAGAGTTGTAGCGTTATGTTAAATAGCTTAAAACCTGTCTCAAGAATGAAGCTATCAAATGCATAAGAAATGTTTTTAAACCGGCTGGTAGCTCCAGAGAATAGCGCGTTAAAACAAACTGACACGAGAAAATAATCTAATGCAAATATCAGTACCTATATGTTCACCATATCAAGTACAAAGTTAAACAATTATTAGTATTAATAACTTCAATTGTCGTTGGAAGCACGTCGCACTAACACCACAAGAGTTTGTTTAACTTGTACTTGCACTAACCGAGTGTCACATTGTTGGCTTAACTACAATAGCGTTGAACCCAATGACTCAGTATTCTTAGGACAATTTACATCTTCTTCTCATCGTGTGGTTGATGAACAACCTAGTGTCAGAGTTCGAACCACCCGTAGGTCTCTCTCTGACTTGAGCTGATAGACTAGGTAAATACTTCACCCTTTAGAAAATCGTCACTAAGGTGAAAATAATCGTACAAATACCGGTTTAATGGTAAGCGGTGGACGCTTGGTACGCTTAACCAGGGGTATCACTTCTTCTTCTTATCGTATGGTTGATGAACAACCTAGTGTCAGAGTTTGAACCACTCGTAGGTTTCTGACAAGTTCGACGGTTTCCTCACGATGTTTTCCTTCACCAATTTAAGTAAGAGATAATTAATTTATAATACGCATATGACTTCGAAAAGGTAGTGGTGCATTCTTTGGATTCGAACTTGCGACCTTTGGCTTGTCAGTACAACGCTCATAACATAACATAGCATCAGGCCTGCATTTCCCGAAAGGGTAGGCAGAGGTGTAGGAACACAGTTGAATACCCACAGTTCACCAAAGCTGTTATTAAGTCCCATGTCATCAAAATAAGTATTATTGCCTCCAAAATATCTAAATTAATACCTACCACGTTATTTTCTATATAATTAAACTATTTTCCCTTCAAAGTAAAATGCGGAATCTAAGACCGATCGTCAATTATTTATCATATCCTGGATATATGCAAATCTATTCGACCAGTTAGCTATAAATAACAAAGTTTTGATTAGAAAACCCTTTATAACAGCATGTATATTCATATGTACATTCATTATGGGTATCAGATGTATTCGAGCAAGATACATGTATTATTGATGTGCAACCGGCTTTAGTTTCTAGGAAAGTAGTTGATCATTTCAATAATAGATCTCGTGAGATGAAACTGTGCTTTAGTACTTTAAATTGGTTTTTAAAGAGACTTTTTTGTCTTATACACGCTGAAATTTTAATGGTTGCTTTCTCGCAGCGAAATGATTTCGTCTTTTCATACCAAAAATTTTTATGCTAGGTGTAATAGTCTTTTTTTTATTAGGATCAAGAAGTAGTTTTTATTAGAAATATAAACCGTATATGTAACAGCCGCATAGATCGATCGATCGAGGTTAAGCTGCGCTTGCCACGGTCGGTCTGTGAATGGGTGTCCATCATTTTACATCGCGACCTCTTCGTGCCTCGGAGAGCATGTTAAGCTGTCGGTCCCGGTTGTCAAATTAAGATCTATGACAGCCGTTACGGGTAGTCAGAGGCCTCAAAGTCTGACAACCAGTCATACCACGAGATATAGTGTTACCTAGTAACTGGGTTGTGGAAATCAGATAGTCAGTCGCTCCATGTAAAATACTGGTATTAAACTGCATTCGGTTTGACTAACCAGATGTATTAGGACCAAAGAATTTAAAAATGAAAAAAAAAACTGAATTGTGTCCTCGAACCAACAGTAATATCAAAATTCGCGCAGAACACACAGCCTGGCCAGCCGCACGGTCGTTGTCCCACGCGTGCGGTATAGTAGGTAGTATCTGCTAAGTTACGTATTAGTGAGTTACTATAGTTTCTCACGCTTTCGAGTTTATGTTTGGATGTTAAATTGTTTTAAGATTTATTGTACATTTCGTTAGTACCACAGAGGACAAATCGTTCTGCCGCGGGAAAGCAACCATTCAAATTGCAGCGTGTATAAAGAGAAGCTTTTTCTGAAGAGAACAGCAAGTAAGTAGTGTTAGGCTTAGTACTGTTATACACCTTTATTTCACCGTTATTAGGTCCCCTAACTGGTGAGCCTATTCCCATCCCGGGTACAATTCCACACTTCAGGCTGCTACTGAGAATCTTCGACCATTCATCGACATAAATTAATTGTATTTTGGCCGACCTGGAATCGATGACCTCACGCTTAGGAACCACGCTTGCGACGAAAATATAACGAGGCAGTTTTTAATTGACATTAACATGCTAGGGTTTGAGAAAAAAAAAAACTAATAGTACTATCTCTCATAGGACCCGAGGAACTTTGAATACCACGTTGGTCTACTGGTCGCAAGCCCGGCTGCTGAGTGTAAGATCCTGTGTTTAAATAATAATTCCACCTTGTAATACAACATAAAAAAAAATGTACATCATTATGTGTATAACACCATTCAATAAATTGCCAAAGGAAGGCTCCCACTTAAATATTTCAAATTAAAGACTCGTGTCGGAGTCGCGGGCATAGCTAGTTTCTTAAAATGTGGATCATACTCCAAACGGTTCATGTAAAAGGAAGGCTGACAATAAAATGTATCTTAATATTTAATGTACGAATGCAATTAATAATATCCGGTTATAAAATGTTAATTCACAAATCTTACGATGAAATGCACTTTGCGAGTTTATTGCGAGTATATTCATCATGTATGTATGTCGGCGGATGGGATTGTTGTATAGACATAATTGTACCATTTATTTAGATAAATAAATAGATAGATTGAGAAGTTGTGGAGAAATCGTTTAGCATGTGCATGTAATGCGGAGGGATCGGGGTCATGAGACGAGGAAAGTTTTGAGTATAAATGTAGATGGCTATAAGAGTAGAGGAAAATCGAGGAAGCGATGGATGGATTGTGTTAAATGATATGGCTAGAAAAGGAGTGACCGAAGATATGACAGCTAATAGAGATGTATGGAAGAAGAATACATGCTGCGCCGACCCCAAATAAATTGAGATAAAGGCAGGGGGATGATGATGAAATAGATAGACTGAAGCTAAATGTTTCTACTTGAAGCTTAAGTAATGCCAACTTCTTGCATCAAGAGAAGCGGAATGTGGTTCAATTCGTGACTGAAAACACTTATTTTTCTTCAAATGGCCGTTCCAGGTACCCTACATTACGCTCTCATATATTGATGTGTGGACTTTAAAAGAGACCTGGACCATTGTTTGTTTCGGCGTTTCTTCTCAGAGGTAGTCAGAATTGCCTTCTAGATCATAGTGTCATGTAGAGGAGTAAGAAAAGACCTTATAATAAAACAACTTTTAACCGGATTAATCGCGTATGTATTATTGGTTTTTGTTTTTCCGTACGTTTCGAACAGTTTGCAGCGTTCGTGGTCGCAGGAGAACTAATATAATACACGCTAGTTATCCGGTTAAAAGTTGTTTTATTATAATGTGTAGTGATCGCGAAAACCTAAGATATTACTAAGAAAAGACCTATTTATAGAATAAACATATTGGATTTGAATTTACGTTTAGTGGTATGTTTGTAAAGTGGTAGTCTTAATAAGCAGAAACAATGTCACTGTAATTGAAAACCAGGAACAGGAACGAACCTTATTACACGACGCAAGCAAGCATACTATACATTAGGAGATTACATTGATGACAAAAATGCTTGGCTAACTGCTGGTCCTGCTCCACAAGCACTCTGACTAACAAATCAATGTTACAAACAACATCACTTCGACGTACTGTCTCTTAGAATGTAGTTATTTTGTTTTTTGACATTGTTATATAATTTTGATGGACAATTTTTTTTTGTCTTGTTCAGTCCTTAATCTAATAATATTTAAAAATACGTTTGTCTAATAATTTAGCATTTCATTTTTATTATACTGTAAATGTGAGTACCATGTAATCATTTACATATTCTACATGATTAAATATATTTGATTATTGTCTGGCAGCTAGAGTATGTCATGCTCACTCAAATGTCCCGCTGACGGTGGCGTTTGTGTTGGGTCATTAGATTCCCTACAATATGGTCGAGTTTAGTGATGCTGACGCTGGCGTCATGTTCGTGAACGGGCGCCGTTGGTTGGGGCTGGTCATCTCTAAACTGTCATGGCAAAGTTTTGAATTGTAACTAGACTCTATAGACTTCATATTACATTGTTCTCACATATGATTTCTATATTATAAATACAATGTAACCAAAATATTGTAATTGTTTGATGAAAAAGAGTAACCGTGGAGTTTCTTGCCCGTTCTTCTCCACAGGAATCTACACTTTGGAACGTGGCAACTAGTTTATTTTTTTGACAATTCAAAAGTGCCTGTAAACGGTCTAATTGAAATAAATGCTTTGACTATTGACTATTGACTATTGACGCCATAACGTGCTATCCAAGGTACGCAGGTTTATCAGTATGAAATGAGTGTCACCCATTCACAGACCGACCGCGCAAGCGCAGTTTCACCTGGATCGATAGATCCGTGCGGCTGTTACTGAGCCACGAGCCCCTCTGGGCTTTAGGCTGAGCATCATCTCCACGATGGATACTGTGACGCAGAATCCGTATTTTTTTTCTGTTGCTTCTGGTTATTTTACTTAGTATAACAGTGTTACAATATCATCTTTTTGTATATTTTTTTACGTAATGTATTATGCGCTATTGATCTTATGTCAAATGAAAATCTTACCAAAACATAGAATATATAAAAGAATCTTACATTATTATTCACCCAAACTCCAAAGTTGCTCTTACGTGCGTGTGCGCAATGTTCCGTCTGCGCCGCCGTCCGCGCCGGTAGCGGTGACAACTATTATCGATGCGACGTGCCGACACTACACTGAATTATTAAGGCCACATCGGAGGCTGGGGCTTTCAAATTGTGAACTACTAAAATGAAATACTAAATTCTAAGATTCTATACAATTGTCCCTTTGCGATTCGAGAACTTGAATTACCAGAACATGTTAGAATGAAGAAGAATGTGGTGGTGGTAGGCGAGTGCCTACAAGGTGAGCTCGATATTTTTTGTGCTTGTTTAAGTTTTTAATACGACTGCCTGTTGGTCTAGTAGTCCCAAGTCCGACTGCTGAGCAGGAGGTATCGGGTTCGATTTCCTGGTCGGGCAAAGTGTTATTGAGTTTTTCTGTTAGGAAATTCTCTGTAGCATCCCGGAGCTTGGAATTGTGCCCGATGGTTGGAATTGATGGCAATAGGCTCCCACCTATTTATTACATGGGACTTAATAACAGCATTGGTGAAATGTGGGTGTACAATTGCGTACACCTCTGCCTACCCCTTAGGGGAATATAAGCGTGATTCTATATGAAGTTAAAAGGCCTGCCCAAAAAAAGAATGCTGCCTTTAGGGTTCATGTAGATATATATGTTTGTGGGTTTCCTTATTCCACTACTTCTAAATGCCTGAAACGATTTAGATAAGTATGTGCGGTATCGATAGAATCCTTACATAATGAAGGGTAACATAGGAAAGTAAGATTAAAAAAATAGTAATATAGTGGTTATGGTACACAAAAAGGTGACAATAAAAAAAAACACACACACAAGCAAGCGTACTTATTATTTATTTTTAATTAATTTCATTTTGGTTATTATTTTAACTTAATTAACTGAATCTGCTAGTTAGTTAATTGCTAGAAACAATACTTGAAGCGTTACTACGTACGTTTACTTTGCTTGCATATACACATTCATACGCTCGCTCTCAGTTTATTGAAAGAAGTTTAGCGGTAGACGATAGTTCTTTTCTTATTAGGATTTTATTGTTATTAAAAGTAATATTTGTATAACTGCTCCAAATAGCGTTGTCGATTCCGTGAAATATTCCATTTGTACCGAAACACAATCTGGATCTATATTCTATATTTAAATGCCCCAAGCTAGAATATTATTAACTCCGTTTAAATCTATAAGCCGGTAAAACAGTGTCCACCTAGTGTAGTTCTCGGTCCGGCGCGCGTCAACTTTTATCGACATCGACGTATCGACATATCGACACCGGAGATTTATAGAGGACGCCAACGGCATGTGTTAATTAATATCTAACAAGTAATATCGCGAAGTTTCACCGTGGACCGTTTCACTGTTATGTTACGAGTATATTTGCAGTATTGCTATTAATTGCAGTTCCTATATCAAAAACGGATCGTTATTAAAACGATCAGTTGTCGGTAATGTCTCGTAATTACTAAGTATGTACAAACAGGAATTAACGCGACATAAATACTTTTGAATCGCTTAACTTTTCGACTAGGTGATAGTGATCACCATTTGTTGCGTCATTTGTTCTTCCTAGCTAAAAAGGGAGCGGTGAAGGATGGGCTTATGTGGGTTCGTATTAATGTTGCAAATTTAAAAATATAATTTTAATTACAATAAACTTATTATAATAAACGGAAAAAGAAAAAAAAAAGAAGATTTATCTTGAATTGTTAAGATACCTTTACGACATTGCAAAAAATAACTGCAAAGTTAGTCGTGTCGGTTCGGTCACCTGTATAGGGACTGAATGGATAGCAATGACGTCACTAAAAGACGTATTAAAATATGGATGAAGAATTCACGGTGGTGAGAAGAGGTTGAGATGGCTTAGTGGTCAGAGCGCCTGGAGTATTTATCCGGGAGGCGCAGGTTCGAATCCTGCTCCCGACTGTATTCTTTTTCCATTAATTATAATAACTATAGAGTTCGCTAAGCATGCGTTAATCCTTTTCAATGATTTATCTTGATTTTTTAGCTTAATTTAAAACATTCAGACGTCCCCAAAGATGTAAAGGTGAGGAGCAACCTAAACTGACGAGTATGCATCAAGAGGGTAATGAACATATATGAAGTGAAAGAGGTGAGTCAGAATCGTAGCAAGGGGAATTCGATGCAGGCGGAATATAGTAAATAATCTGCCTAGCCTTTTCCCAATTACATTGGGGTCGGCTTCCAGTCAAACCGGATGCAGCTTAATATCAGTATTTTACATGGAGCGACTGCCTATCTGACCTCCACAACCCAATTACTGGGTAACACGATATCTCGTGGTATGACTGGTCGTCAGACTTTCAGGCCTCTGACTACCCGTAACGGCTGTCATAGATCTTAATTTGACAACCGGGACCGACGGCTTAACGTGCTATCCGAGGCACGGAGGGGTCTCGGTATGAAATGATGGTCACCCATCCACAGACCGACCGCGGCAAGCGCAGCTTAACCTCGATCGATCGATCTGTGCGGCTGTTACTTAGCCACGAGCCCGAGGAATATAGTATGATGGTAATTTAAAAAATTGTTTTTTATTTATAGTTATTGTGACTTTGAACACTGCCTTTAATTTAAATGTCTCAGTTTAAAGTCGCGAGGAGGCCATTTTTCGAAAGTATAAGTTTTTTATTTAATTTAGATTATGACCTAATTGCAATCAACACAGATTTTTTATGAAGCTTCTTTGACACGCAATTTTAAAAGTATCAATATAAGGCTTGTATAGGTAAAATTAAATTCTCACTTACTTCTTAGTGCAGTTATAAAGTTTTGCTCGTGTGCAGTAAGGACCATAGCTATGGCGTTTTATGGGACAGTACAGGGAAGATAGAGCTAATTTATAGTAGTTTTGAGAACACCCACTAATTGTTTTCTCTTTTGGTCTTTACGTGGATCAGTGCAATACGTAGAGTCAGTAATTCAAGAAATATTTTTTTGGAGTTCAGTCAATATTTTATTTTGCTCTTTTAATTAGTAGTTCTTTTTTTATATAATTTATTAGATTATTTCTTAAACACCATAAAATCAATTAAGATACGTAATACTAAAAGATCTGAATGAGAAACCTTAAATTTAGCAAAGTTATTGTTATAAAATAACCCTTTTTTAAAATATTGGTATCTATGTCAACCCCTTTTTTTAAATCGGTTGATAATAAAAGATTAGCAAACTACAGCCGATCTACATAGTTCAAGATAAATCTTTGAAAAGCATTAACGCATGCTTAGCGAACTCTAAAGTTATTATATTAAATGGAAAAAGAATACGAGAGGTCGAGATGGCTTAGTGGTCAGCGCCTGGAGTATTCATCCGGGAGGCGCAGGTTCGAATCCTGTTCGCGACCGTATTCTTTTTTCATTTAATATAATAACTTTCGATCTACATAGTGTTTATTTTGAATAAAATTTAAAAAATATTTTATTTTTTATAATTCTAATTGGTCCTCTCCACCCCACCAGACTAACACTATTTAGATAAACTGCAAAAAAGATAGGGTTGATAGGTTACCTTCTTATTTACGTGAATGTCGCCTTTCTACCGCGGAGGACGTTGCATTGTGCAAAGCCGTATTCATATGCCAACACTCGATTTATTCCTTCACCAACTTAACCGTGCACTTGACAAACAAAAAAATAGACAACACTACTCTGTGTTGGTTTGTAATAAGGTCTGATTTCTTTGAAGGTTTTCATGTCAGAGGTGCAAATGTAAGGTTGTGCAAGGACTTCAGAGATCAGATGTATGGTGACTACGATCCGCCTCTTCGTAATGCAAGCAGTTTATTTATTACTATTGTTACGTTAATTATTTTGCTTTGAGTAATTGCTGGTTTGATGGACTATCTATTCAAGTATTGTGTGGGCTAAGCTGTAATGTGATACGGTGTGGTAGCGTTTGAAGCGAATTTATTTCATTAAAGTTTTCAGCATGCATTTTGCATTAATAGCAGAGATTGTTATGTAGTTGAAAGAACCAAAAAAAAAGACAGAGAAACGATGAGACAGAGAAATTAGGATGAGCGGATATCATTGTGAAGATTATAATAAAACAACTTTTAACCGGATTAATCGCGTGTATTATTGGTTTTTTGTTTTTCCTGACGTTTCGAACACTTTGCAGCGTTCGTGGTCGCAGGAGGACTCAGTCAGTCCTCCTGCGACCACGAACGCTGCAAAGTGTGTAATACACGCGATTAATCCGGTTAAAAGTTGTTTTATTATAATGTGTAGTGATCGCGCAAACCTAAGATATTACATTGTGAAGATTACTAAAATCGAAATAATCTTCAGGAAGAAGTCCTAATATCTCAAGTTGATAGACAAAATTCATTAATGTTAGAATAAAAGGGATGAGGTGTTGGCAGGGCAGGTTAATTAAAAGATTCCAGTGAAGAACCAAATGGGATGGAAAAGGAGATTGATTGGTTGATTGAGCACTGGAGTGATCTGGTTCTCAAAACCAAAGACGCAATTGGAAAGACGGTGCAAAGAAGGAAATAGTTTTATGTTTGCTTAAAGTGTACTTCGGTATCGCAGACATCTCGCATCATCGCAGGTTCTGAATCTCCTTTAGGTCACCGTGCCAAAGAAGCTTAGATTTGCAAACCGAAATCTGGACCCACTAAAGAACGTAAAGAATTTACTTCCACGATTCCCTCAAGCATTAAATTTTTCCTTCAACTACCAAAATAAACATCTCCGATTAGATAGACAAATAGCAGAGATAGCGTCCTTCAAAAACAATACTTGAAGTTAGCAAAACATTGAACTAATCTTCCTAATCTGTAAGACGATATCGGGTAACGTGATCCCCCATTGTGCTGTCTTTGCTAAGAAACTTCTCGTAATTAAGTGTTGATCGGTATTAAATTACTAACTGCTAATAAACAACGGACATCTTTGGATTGTGAAATGTTTTGAAGACATTCTGTAGAGGAAGGGTGTTGGTTCTTAATATTAGTGTAATTTTTTGTTATTGTTTTATTTAATGCTCAACTTCTTCTTATCGTGTGGTTGATGAACAACCTAGTTGTCAGAGTTTAAACCACCCGGAGGTCTCTGACATGGCTTTACACACCATCGAGAATATCTCTCAGGTTTCCTCACGATGTTTTCCTTCACCGTTATAAGCAAGTGATAATTAATTTATAATACGCACCTATCTTCGAAAAGTCAGTGGTGCGTGCCTTGGGTTCGAACGGTCATGCCACTAGGCTATCTACCACGGTTATTACTGACGTGCACTCTTCGGGATTGCCCGACTAGTTTCGAACTCGAACAGAGCCCTTAGTCATGACCTGAGCCCACTGCGATGTTATAATTGTTTATCTAACACATTCACTGTCCGTAGTTAAACAATCGTGGTGATCACAAGTGACTCACGGGACAGTGAAATGGTTGGTGATCACAAACGGTGAAGAAAAACATCGTAGCTGGGCATACAGTCTATTTTTTTTTATCGAAAGTAGATCTATTTTTGGCCGCCAACTCCCGTGATGGTAAGTGACGGTGTCGCTGAGGATGGAGCATTAATATCCAGAATAAATCCTTTCACTCTTAAGTAGAGTGGTTGGGTGTGGAGAGAACGATAGTTAGACTTCATCTAGAAAAACTACTAAGTCGCTTCACGGCATGACTTCGTCCGGTGGGTGGTAACTAGTCGCAACCGAAGCATCCCACCAGAGTTTTGTTATCATTCACCAGTGATGATGCAAAGATTTTCTTCTTAATGAAGTGAGAAAATATTACTCAACATAGTGCACCACAAAATAATTTATATAAACCAATTTTCTAAAACTCTGCACATTTCTATTGCAATAAATCAATTAACTGGTATTCTCATTAAGAGTGCTGTTATCGGGAATCGAACCCGGGACCGGTCGTCGCGTGCGCGGGCGCCGCGCCGGTGAAAGTGTTTGTTTGCACACGTTCCGATGTTTGCTATAGTTGTGTCGTATATCAAAATGTTGGAAAATACTTGTTAATGATTTATTTAAGATTATTTTGATTATAAATGAAATTACTTGCACCGATATTGGTTACTATTGGTATTTAACTGCCTCATGTGTCTAGTGGCCGGAAGTGCGGCTGCTGAGCGTGAGCTGAGGGTTGGATTACCGGGTCGAGCAAAGTGTTATTGGATTTTTATGTAGGAAATTCTCAGTAGCAGCCTGGAGTTAAGTTAGCAGTGTGACACTCCCGTGCTTCGGAAACCACGTAAAGCCGTTGGTCTTGCGCCTGATCTCTCTCCGGTCATGTCAGATTGCCATCCTATCGGAATATAAGAGCGAAAGAAGAGGAAGAGTAGAGGGAGTACACTTTTTTATGCGCATACACTTGTTCACTATAATAATTATCCCCTGCATACTTGGCTAATCTCCGTGAAGATAGGCCGCCGTGACAATACGGCGTATATTCATTGACATTGACTATGCCTTCTGTATTGGTGTGTTAAACGATCTGCGCGACGTTAATTCATACGATAACTCTATCTGTGTTATAGACAAATAATAAGTCTATTTAAAAGTCCTCTAATTTTGATCACTGTTTGTTTCAAACAATCTACGTGCTCCATCCTCGGCCACACCATTGCTTACCATCAGGCGAGTTGGTGGCCAAACGTAAATCCAAATTTGATAAAAAAAAGTTGTAATTGTAGATCAATTTCATTCATTCAGTCATTTTCATTTCATTTTTGTGGAAAACATTTAAGAAGTTGATTTATTTCTTATTAATTTACTGTGTTAGTTGATGGCACAACAGTTTTTTTTTTGTACAGAAATGTGTTCTTTTGATAGTTAATTAATTTCAATTTAGCCAACAACAAAAACACATGTAACATAACATTACACGAAGTGAAACTCGTTCGAAACCAGCTCGGCATCGAAGTTTTTGCGAACAAGTCATTCCATGACCCACAAGCCGATGAGCCATTGGTAACAACTATCATTTTATTCCAATTAAAGTACAAGATTATCATAAAACGTACGTAGCGGTCTCTATAAGTGCACATTATGTACTTACCAATAATCATTTAATTACGAAGGTAAATAGATATCGCAATGTTCGCCATTACAATAATGTATGCGTACGACATATTCTAATAAAAAGTAATGTGAACAGCCGTATTCTGGGGATCCGGAATGATTATTTTGAGGTTATTTTGAAATTTTCGGTTATGGAATTGTTACGCTGAGCAGATGCAGTTGGTGTGAAAGGAAAAACTTTATGGTAGGTATAATATTTTTTCGTGA
Organism: Xylocampa areola; assembly: GCA_935421205.1. Classification (NCBI taxonomy): domain Eukaryota; kingdom Metazoa; phylum Arthropoda; class Insecta; order Lepidoptera; family Noctuidae; genus Xylocampa; species Xylocampa areola. The sequence continues at coordinate 13,817,247 of OW285215.1, forward strand.
AAACCTATGTGAGGTATAGTTATAATTCTTTAAAATATAAAATTTGTTCATGATACGTACTGCTCGTGAATGGAACTCCGTGCCGTCTTCCGTGTTTTCTGAGAAATAAAATCTAGGCATATTCAAGCCTAAAGTAAATAGATTTCTTATGGATCTATGTGCTCCATCCACGGTTCACCGTCACTTACCATCAGGTGAGTTGGTGGCCAAACGTAGACGCCATTTTGGATAAAAAAAATAAGAGAGTTGAAGAAGTCGGAAAAACTAACAGAGGGAAGTTCAAGTGGTAAAGTAAAAGTTTATTAAAACGTCATTATGGAGTCTTGAATAAATAAATCTTCAAAGACGATCAAAATATTTTCAACTAGGTACGTTACGTGGGAAATATAACGTGCCCACATTTCCTTTACATACCAGAACAAATCGTAATAAAATAATGAATGAAAGAAATAAAAACTTAATTTGATACAGTTTAAAGAATATAATTAATAATAAAAAAAAAAACTCCAGTGTTACAGAGTGCTTACGGTTGCATAATTAATGAAATTATCTAGTAAGAAAGCTTAATAGAACAAAATTAATAAACGCAGTCAGGTGTCAGAATAAGGCGCCAACCTGTAGCTCCTGTGTGTCGGCGCGTAAGAAAATGCTCCGGTTTGCCCGATATAGTATTTGCATATTAGTCTGATAAACGGTTATAAATACTGTGGAGTAGATCCTGCAGAATTATTTGTGAAATAGGTGAAAGTTTAAAGAAAGGTAAAATTAATTAAGAAATTGAAAATCACGCCCGCTATGAGTATTTTTTATGTCACACCTTTTCGGGGTACCATAGCCAAAATTCTTACCAGCCCATGATATCCGGGACAATATAAGGATTCTCTCGATACCCCATATATCTAAATCGGTTCAGGCGTTTAGAAGTTATGCTGGAATAAAGTAACTCACAAACATAGATATAGTCTATATATAAACTCTAAAAACATAATACTCCTTTTTTGGATATTCGTGTCAATTCAAGATAAATCTTTGAAAAGCATTAACGCATGCTTAGCGAATTCTAAAGTTACAATATTAAATGGAAAAAGAATATATTTAATTAATTTATCCGGGAGGCGCAGGTTCGAATCCTGTTCGCGACCGTATTCTTTTTCCATTTAATATTGTAACTTTATTCGTGTCAAATTTGCAAATATTATATATATTTGCAAATTTATTGTAGTATATATTTTTATATATATATATATATAAAGAAAACAAGTGTTCATTGTAGAACCTTAGAAAAACAACCCTTTTTTCTAGACTAACTGGCATAAGACGATATGACCACAAGTTTATCTTATTTTATTATTTTATTGTTTCTATGAGGAGGGGTACGTTCACTTTTGGGAATAGTCAACAATTAGTAATTTACGATACGATTGAATATGCATTTATAGTTTTCGAAAGGTTAAGCTGCGATTGCCTCGGATAACACGTTAAACGTCGGTCCCGGTTATCAAATTAAGATCTATAGCAGCCGTTATGGGTACTCAGAGGCCTGAAAGTCTGACAACCAGTCATAAGACGAGATATCCTGTTACCCAGTAAATGGGTTGTGGAGGTTAGATAGGCAGTCGCTCCATTTAAAATAGTGGTATTAAGCTATTAAGCTGTATCCGGTTTGACTGGAAGCCAACCCCAATGTAGTTGCGAAAAAGGGTGGCAGATTTTTAGTTTGCGGAAGTGCATTAGATACTCCCTCCTATCCGAATTTTCGGTCGCGGTGACTTATTTCCACGCAGATTAGCCGATTAACTGGCTATAGGTCACCGCAACCAATATCTCCTGTGTAGTTACACAGAAGATATTATAGTGCATAAGTGTATGCGCAAACACATGTGCACTCCCTCTTCCTTTACTCTTCCAATTGGACAGCAATTCCACACGATCCGCGCACGATCTGGCGCAGGACCAACGGCATCACGTGTTATCTGTAGCACAGGGGTGTCACACCGCCAATATCTAACTCCGGGCTACTACTAAGAATTTCCTAACAGAAAAGCTCAAAAATACTTTGACCCCCCCCCCCCGGAATCAAATCCAGGCCCTCGCGCTCAGCAGTCACGCTTGAGGCAACTAGACCAGTGAGGCAGTTAAATATGAAGTATGTTTCAAATGGTAATATAAAGGAAACAAACACGCACGACTAAACGGCTGAACGGATCGTTATGAAATTTGGCAAGGAGATGGATTGTATCTTGGGGAAGGACAAAGGCTACCTTTAACTGCCTCGTTGGTCCAGTGGTACCAAGCGCGACTACTGAGCATGAGGTCTCGGGTTCGATTCCCGGGTCGGGCAAAGTGATATTGCGTTTTCCTATTAGTAAATTCTCTGTAGCAGCCCGGAGTTTGTAATTGTGCCCGGTTGAAGGCAATAGGCTCACCACCTTTTACATGGGACTTAATGACAGCATTAGAGAAATGTTGGTGTACAACTGTTTACACCTCTGCCTACCCCTTCGGGAAATATAGGCGTGATGCTATGATGCTATGTACCTTTAGTCGCGCTGATGAAGTCGCGCGCATCAGCAAGTTATTAGTAAAAGTTTATCATCGACTGCCCAGTTGGACTAACAGCCGCAAGCGCCGTTACTGACTGTCGGACAGTGTTATTAGGTTTTCCTATGAGACAATTGACAAATTTGGGTGTAAGGTAGGACCTATACCTCTGCTGATCCCTTCGGGGAATACAGGCGTGATACTATGTTAAAAATATTCATAATACGTTAGAATATTTTAAGAGAGTTTAACCGGTCAATTTTCCAAAATATTCTTTAACATAACCTTTACGTGCACAACGACATTGTCAGCTTTTAAATTGGTCAAGCCGTTCTTAAGTGAAGATATTTCATACATGTGTCAATTGATTTTTACACTTTTGCTATTTAAATATACAAACATGTAAAAAAAAAAACCTTCATTATTTATAAAATAAAACAAAAGTCATCTCCACAAATTTCGCCGCACACGCATGGGTGAAGTATACCAAGTCTTGATACTATTGATGCTATTGATTTAGCTCATCGTCTCGTATCGTTTTGATCTTGTGATAACGATGCCGACTGATCAGATCTTATTAACATAGTCGAACACTAACTAGCGTTTTATATGAAATTATTTGATATGTTCACCTTAATTAGAATTTAAGATTTTAAGAGGGTCGGCTGCTTGTAATCTTATATGTAGATTGGTGGTCGATTTTGTAATTGTATGAAGCTGCATCCTCAATATTTTCATTTGAAACTGCATAATACCACGCCTGTAACCTCGAGAGTGTTGTAGTGTATTCTTGTTCACCGTCATTTCACAGATGCAGATTTTAAGATCCATCTGGTGGTGGTGAGCCATTAATCAGATACAGTTCCAAACTCCGGGCTGTACTGCTATTTTTTTTCTATGTAGCTTAATAGGTTTTGCCCACCACCTCACACGATAAGTACGGTCACGATGGAAACTCTATCTAGTTATTCGGCTCGCAGAGAAAATTTAAACAAAGAACATTTTTCAGAAAATCATATACCAATAAATGGTTTTCATATATTTTTTATTCATAATGTTAAGAAGGGTTGGGTTGGTAAGCGTTGCAGGAGTCATTTGGATGTCCTCATCACACATACGTTCGACGAGACTGGCAGAAAAGGAAGGAGGCCTATATGAACCGTGGATGATTCCGAGCTAAGACTTTGAAGATGATTTGATAGTCTAATTATACTTTATCATCATCCTTTTATCAGTGAAATGCTTATTGAACTGGAAAACGAATAGAATCTTTTATAAATTAAAGTGGCTTCAGTGAATATAGAGTTCCATACATAAAAAACCATAGATGGAAACTAGGTTTAATAAAGAAAATATCGCATAAAATTTTGCTCTATGTTCCACATATTATTCAAAACGGAAGTGAGCAAGTGCGAGTTAAGTGAATCGATTGTATATAATGGTAATCGTAGGCCTGGGGGAAAAGACTTTCCAATCCTGTATCTATCATGTAACCATTACAATGCATGCACCTACAATTCATATAGAAAGTGTTCTGCAACCGCGTTGCGATCGCTAAGAGTTGTGACTTGAGAGATTTCTGGAGTGTGAGGCAAGTGCAGCAAGTGCAATGCAGTCGTCGAACATTCATGCAACAAGGGCACGGCTCTTTTCATACGTTTGGATAAGGCATGCGTGCGAGGGAAAATTATTTCGTACGTGGAGCTATCGAAATAAGCCGACGGCCGAACTTCAACAGAGACGGTGGTTAGACACTGATTCCTGCCTGGAAGACAGCTCTGAAGTCTATATCATGCAGAAGTGAGACAAGTGTGGTTTATGACACAGTTAGCACGTCATGCATACGACAAATGACGGGAACACTCCTGACGCCGGCACTGAGAACATCATCGGCCCGCGCACGGCGGCATGTTAAACGACGGTCTGGAACACGTCTACGTGTTCCATCCTCGGCCAGAACAAATCTATTCAGTTTGACTCGCGACATCGACGCGGGCTCAGCTCATGACTAAGGGCTCCGTTCGATTTCAAAACTAGTCGGGCAATACCGAAGAATGCAAGTGAGTTATAACCGTTGAATAATAATTAAAATGAGGCATATGTCCCGTGATCGAGGAAAAATTACACTACAAAATATACGACAATGTTAATTAATAGTACTATAAATGCTAGCGAGTCACTACTCACTCACTCATAGTAGAGTACTAATTTTCGTTGCCAGTTAAACATTATTAGTTAAGGTTAATAAGTAAGAGTACTCATGAAAAAAATACCTCCCCACAAGATATTATATTTTACCGATTCTATCTCCAAATTATAAGTAAACTTAGAGATAAACAAAAGCAGAAAACTATTTGAAGATATTGATAATGTTAACATTTTTACTCAGAATTGGGTCCAGCCGGAATAAAAAGTATCATATGTTTTATTCCAAGTTATATACTGTGTTTCAAATTTTATTTAAATCTGTTCATAAGTTATTGCGTGCAAGATTAAACATCCACCCTTACCCCACAAAGTTTTGCATTTATAATATATCTAATATATAAAAATCTCGTGTCACAGTGTTTGTTATGGAACTCTTCCGAAATGGCTTGACCGGTTTATATGATTTTTTTTGTGTATATTTGGTAGGTTTGAAAATAGGTAGTAGGCTATTCTTCATACCCCTAGGTGATGAGGGTGTCCCTATCCAGAAAAAATATATGTAATTAGTAATTATAGTGTTGTTATTTATCGATAATCGATAAGTTAGACATACGATATCAACATCATGACGTTCATGTCGCGACACCGCCAATTAGTAACAGCCAATTAAAGAGAAAACCTACATACTATTAATTAAATTATCATACGTCTTAAGTCACATACGAGGGACGTGATAGATAAGGCAATCTGGATTGAGACATCTATTTGCGTTGATTAGAAAGACCAGTGGCAGGAAGCTACTGGTTTTAGATAGCGTCCATATCACATCAAATAGAAAATCGTTGCAAGAAAAAAAAAGACATGTCCGTATAATATTTTTTACAGTTATCACGAGTAACCAGAAGTCTGCAAAAATCTGCGAACTAGTTTAGACGTTGGTCAGACAAAAAATATTTCGAAGAACCCTAAAATGACCTAACCTATACATGCGGATAGGTTTTGTGGTGATTTTCCCGTAGCGACATGATTTTCTCATGGTAGTAATAAATCTACTATCCTACTAATTTTATAAGTGCGCAAGTTTGTTACTCTTTCACGCAATAACTACAGAATGGAGATGGATGAAATTTGGCATACAGATAGTTTGTAACCTGGATTAACACAAAGGATTAACTGCCTCGTTGGTCCAGCGGACCCAAGCGCGTCTGCTGAACATGGGGGTCTTAATTAAATGAAATATATCTACGTTATCTTTGCATTCCGATGTTACGGTGAAAAGTGAAGCATTATGCCTTATTATGGAAAATCTTTTTAACATTCATTATTGTTCACCGGTTACTACTCACGTGCATTCTTCGGGTTTGCCCAACTTGTAGTAAACGCGCACTCAGCTCATGACTAAGGGCTCCGTTCGAGCTCGAAACTAGTCGGGCAATCCCGAAGAATGCACGTGAGTAGTAACCGGTGAACAATAATTAATATGAATATGCATCACGAAAGTTATTATACGAATCTTTTTAACTGTATTTCTCGCAAAAAAATATTCTTATTCTTCTGAGAAAAAGAAAATTCTTAACAATAACCTAGTTTAAGTGGTAGCACTCATAGAAAGCTGGGTGCGGTGTATGTATCAGATCTAGGGAGTTGGCCTCAAGACATCCTGTACAATGTGTAGCCCATCTAATGACTGAGTCTATAACTTGTACCTGGTTTTGCATATTGGACCAGTCGTGGCGTTGAAAAAGGAAATTGTTGTAGCGACAGATAAGCCAGTTAGCGTTATTTATATCTTTTAGTGCAGTGTGGGGAATTAATTTGTTTAATTTATAGAGTGGGGGCTTTCGTTTAGGATTAACTTGAGACTAGTTTTCAAGAAAACAGTAATGCCAAATGAGGGAGATTATTTATGAATTGCTTGGAGATAAGTTTAAGTGTTTTGGGAGAATAGGTACCAAACAAAAATATGTTTTCAGATGTAATTTGATAATATAACCTTTTTTTTTTTAATAATTATGTATGATTTGTTCGTTTGACCACCATCTCGCCTGATAGTAAGCGACCGTGTTACGTTTAGATCCAGAAGAAATCTAGTCATAGATTCAGAGTCCACATATTTTTGTCCCATACGAATTATTTAAATAGATACCCATCAAATCATCAACTTAACGAGTATCTACAATTGCCAACCACACAGATCTAACATTTGACGTAAAGGAAAAACAACACCAACCAAATCCATCAGGGCTGCCACTTTAAAATATAGCAATATTAAATCACAAACAAGATCATGCGTGTACAATACAAAGTAGTGAACTGCAGATGGATCTATCTTCGTTGAAAATCGCAACATCATTTAGAATGACAGCCCTGCATGTCGACGTACGCGCAGCCCATTGTTGAGATGCAAAACGAAATAAATGTGGGTTACGGAGAACGCTTATGGGTGTTTTGGTATCAAGTACGTGAGTTTAAATAATTGGGCTTTCATTCGAAGATCTTTTTTGTTTGGGAGGTATAATATATACAAAAGGACAGGCACCGAAAAGGTTTTATTTTTGTTAATACAGTAATAAAAAATCATATTTTTTCTTCCTTTTCATTATAAAAAAAAGTGCGAAGATAATTTTGTATCGTAAAATTTTCACGATTTTAAAATTGGGACGATGTTTTCAAATTATCGCTCGAAGGACAATAATTATAGCTCGTATTACTATTTGATTCTTTGAGTTGAAATTTTACATTCATCGTTCTAACAAATTTAAGTAATAATTCGGTTTTGAAGCTTGGATACTTAAAAAAAAAAGAAAAGCAGATCGTAACATCTTTACAAAATGAGATAATTATAAGTTATTCATAAGTTTATTTGTACCTACCTAAATAAAGGCATGAAAAAAGAATTATCAAATAAGGACTAAAATGTAAAAAGTTATGCGTGTACTCTAAATCTTTGAACTCAAACGCATGCGTGGCGAACTTTAAATTTATAAATTATTGTGGAAAGAAAAATACGGTCGTTAGTAGGATTCGAACCGGCGCCTCCCAGATAAAAACTCCGGGCGCTGTGACCACGAAACCATCTCGACCTCTGCTTTTTTTTCCACACTTTAATACGTATCCTTTTCGTCGGTTAATTTTTTTTAATTATTTGTCAAATTGTTCGATTTTACTATAGTTTACTAAATAAGTACCTACGTATGACTTAATCCAGATTTCATTCTATACTTTTTTCATGTCGCTAACTAATGTCTTAATCTATCATACAATAATCTACCTTCAACATAACCAGCTCGGCATCATACATCGGATCGTGCCATCGTTACGAATGGCAGCACCCAGATCTTTGGGCATTGACTGATGTTACACATCGCATGTCGTGAGCGTGTGAGCATTTATTATCCGTACGTTTAAGACTTTGCAATATTTACTATTTGCAGAGGATCAGTTGGGGAAAATGTTTGATCCAACTGCAAAATGCATGCAACTGATTTGATGTTTTGGTTAAAATATTTGAATAGAGTACAAATTCAAGCGTGTTGCATATTTTGTAAAACATTTTCACTCATTCTAAATAACATGGTGATCCTAAATTTTACGTTGAAGATTATGTTATATTCCTATATTAATTAAATAACATTTAATGAGAGGTATGTACATATATATAATCTAAGCCTTTAAAACTAATACTACTAATACAATGAAAATAAAAACTAAATTAAAACTAGAGGAGGGCATCGAAAAATTCGTCCGCGTCGCTGTCAACTGGGAGTGTACCCAAAAGGCTGGCAGCATTGCCACGTTGAATGGCAATACTTGTTCTTTGTGCGAAATAGAGACCAGCCCTTGGGTCACGTGAAGTGTCGACCAATCGCCTTGCGATCTCTTTTTAAAGAACGCGAGCGCTCGGACCCCACGACCCGAGTGTTTCAATCCCAAACGGCTCAAAAATATAATTTCTAATAAAGTTATTATATTTTCGCCGTTTGAGCGTCTCCGCAGCTGCAGCAGCAGCACCAGCACAGCCCGCCGAGTTGGAAATATGGGATGGCGCAATGGTATCGACGCATGTTGCGTCCCATACCAGAGGCCTACCCATCTTCCACGGCAGTAATGACATGCCGTCTGGTCTCTTACCATCGTCACGTACCAAGCCATTTGGTTCTAATATGGCTGGAACGCCGGCGGTAGTAAGAGCACGACGAATAGTGTCATTAATATTGGCGTGCCGTGATATGCGTCCTGCACTCCTGCTGCAGGACAGGCCGTGGTGTCCGAGGCTGTCGACAGCTTCGCCGCAGTGACAGCGATGCGGAGTACAGCAAAGAACTCCCAAACGTAGGCACGTAGCGAGGCGGAAAGTAGTGTCATCTAACATAGTGCCTATCTTAGACGACGGAAGTGCATGAAGCCACAAGCCCGACTCCCATTCACACACAGCCAGCAGACGAGCGCGCTCAGCAGTAGTGATTGACGTATTAATAAGTTCATTCCGTGTCACTCTGCAGTGCGGCTCGTCCCACTGTCTTTGAGAGAATAGGTTGACGGGCAGTTCCGTATTTGGGCAGGCGATTTTCCAGGCATTCATAGCCTCAGCCACACAAGGTACTTCAAAATCAACTAGTGTAGACGCTAGTATATTCCTAGTTAATTTTTCAGTACTGTGGACCGAGGATAGCAATGCCGGGTAAGCTTATACTTGAAATTTTGCGGAGTACGTTGTAAGTGTATCAAAAGTCTAAAGTTAACGTTCCCACTCACAGTCAAACCGATAATACGGTTTTGTGGGACTTTGTTTTTAAGTCGTTTCTGTGTGTTTCAAATAAGAAAATAAAAAATATATGGGGTTGTGCCCAAAGGCATTATATTTAAGACATTATTATTTATGTAGTACCTTGTAAACAATATTATTTACTGATAATATTGATGATGTGAAGATACAGTTTCAGTAAAAATACTGTGACAAGCTCACGTGTTCCCTGAGGTGGTAGCCAGGGATTGTATATCAGTAATTACATTCTACCAATACCATTATGACGTCCCAAATAGTAAGCCTGTTACTTACCGGACACAATTCAAATCTAAGCTGCTACTAAGAATTTCCTAACAAGAAAACACAATAAATCTTTGTTCGACCCAGTAATCGAACCCAGGATCTTACACTAAGCGGCACTTTGCTACGACTAAACCAAAGGGCATAATTTTTTAATATATCATTACATCGGCATACATACATAATTATCATACAGATTCAGCTATCAATAGCCATTCATTACCCACCTACATACATAGGATAAATTTACGTAATTGATCGTTTTTTTTTATTTGTTTTTATGTCGTGTGGTATTGCGGTTTTTGAACATTGAATACGGCCAGTAATCATAGCTTGGTACTAGTAATGATGTTATGTTAAACATTATTAAAATACCGTTACTTTAACTCGTATGTGGGCTTATAGTTTTAATCTCTTTTAAGAGTACTTTGATAACTGTAAAACCGTTGATACATTTTTTTAATAACGAACACGACAGATAATGCTCCTCTAATAACATTTATGAAAAAAAGAACTGATATTTCAAGCTAATCTTTATGTTTTAGACATGTGAGTGATAATCTAGTGGTATAATCGTTGGACCAAATCAAAGGTCGCAACGTCGGATCCAAGGCACGCACCACTGACTTTTCGAAGTCCTATGCGTATTATAAATTAATTATAACGGTGAAGAAAAACATCGTGATGAAACCAGCACACCTGAGAGCTGTTCTCGATGGTGTGTAAAGCTACGATAGAGGCCTACGGGTGGTTTAAAATTTGACACTAGGTTGTTCATCAAGCACACAATGAGAGAGAGACTTACTTATTAATCACATAAAAAAAAGGCTGTATTTTTTTATCCAAAATGGATCTACGTTTGGCCACCAACTAGCCTGATGTTAAACGACGGTATGGAACACGCCTACGTGTTCCATCCTCGGCCAGAACAAATCTATTCAGTTTGACTCGCGACATCGACGCGGGCTCAGCTCATGACTAAGGGCTTCGTTCCAGTTCGAAACTAGTCGGGCAATCCCGAAAAATGCACGTGAGTAGTAACCGGTGAACATTAATTGATATGAATATGTCTCACGAAAGTTTTTATACAAATCTATTCAGTCTAAGTAGAGTGGATAGATTTGAGGAGAACGACAGTTGGGCAGTTGATGCAACTGCCCAGACCTGTCTCCCACAACGTAACTAATAATTAAGGAACTTATATACATATAAATCTATAAACCTGTGTAAGTACTACCGGTATTGTAGAACATTGGTATGTAACGTATGCACGTTTATTATTCTCATACGTGTTTGAGTGGGCTGTAATGACGAATAAATTATTGGAGAATTTCGGTGTCGTGTTCTTACTGGCCTTGTGCCGAATGCTGCTCTATTTAGCTTATTTATTGACTTTAATATCCTTTGTAAGGTAATTTCTTCTGTTTTAGGAAGCTATGATTTTAAGATTATGTTTTTTTCTTAATTTTAGGTATTTCGTCGTTTGGAAGAGACATGTTTGAAGTTTAAAATTATTTTGTACTCATAGTAAAAATAACATAGGTATATTAGGTTTAATAGTATTTTTTTTAGTAGAAGGGAGAGTATTATTTGAGAGATAAAATTTAAGTCTGTGACATGACTTAAAAACTTATAAACTAAACGAATGTACTAGTACCAGAAAAATGAATTTTAATAAATAAGGATGGCAAGGAAGACGAATTCTGGGTAGTGAACAGAGGTCGAGATTGGTTAGTGGTCAGAGCACCTGGAGTATTTATCCGGGAGGCGCAGGTTCGAATCATGCTCACGAGTGTACTTTACATTCCATAAAAAAATATATCTATAGAGTTCGCTACGCATGCGTTAATGCCTTTGAAGATTTATCTGTATTAATCAAGGATTAATTTCATAACAAGTAATAAACCAAATCAATTTCATTACACAATAAAGCAAAAAGTCTTCTATAAGAATAGTGACGTAATTTGTTATAATTATTATAATTTTTTTCTATAAGTAAAACTACGTGGACTAAGTACAAATGTTAATAAAGACTTTATCTCAGCTTTTTTTCACAATGCTTAATATAAGATGATTATCCAATTTATACTAAACAGTTTAAATAATTAAGCTATCATAAAATCTTGACGACACAAAACTTCAATACTTTAACCATCCATCTATTACAAGAAAGGCACAGCAGAACCGCTGAACATATCTCATCCAGCGCAATCTGGTCGGCGATCTATCAGCCGATCGCGCCGACTCCGGCGCAATTATTCAAATCAGCTTAGTGCATTGTCACTGCGATGCCATCGTGTGGCGTTAGCCAGCAACTGTTTTTGCTGATTTAGATAAGATATTAGGAAAAACTTCCTGTTTCTGGGCCTTATTAGACATTTACGAATAAATCTTTCAAACACATTAACGCATGCGTAGCGAGCTCTAAGAGTGTTTTTATAAAAAAAAAAATTTACTTATATACAGATATTTTTCGGTCACCTGTGTAGGGACTGAATAGATAGCAATGACGTCACCAAAAGACGTGTTAAAACGTGGAAGAAGAATTCACGGTAGTGAGCAGAGGTCTAGAAGAAGTCGAGCTAAGCATGCGTTGATGCTTTTCAAAGTTTTATCTGTAGTTTGCTGTGCTTTTTAAATATATATAGGGAGAACCCGTAATGATAGTGATGTTGTACAGACAACTTAGTACTTTTTTATTGTTATCAGTGCGGGTTTGCCCATTTCTATATCATTTTTATATTGTTAGTTTAGTCTATGGTTTGTGTTGTTACATAATTTAATTATGTTGTTATTAAAGTGATTTTATGTAGTGTGCGTTAATTGGCGCGCAGAAATAAAAACTTTTTCTTACTTTTATATGTTATATTAATTAATTAATAAATGTGAGGTTGTTGAGCATCGTTGAATCTAGTGTCAGATTTTAAACCACCCGTAAGTTTCTGACGTGGCTTTACACACCATCGAGAACATCTCTCAGGTGTGCTGGTTTTCTCACGATGTTTTCCTTCACCGTTATAAGCAAGTGATAATTAATTTATAATGCGCACATGACTTCGAAAAGACAGTGGTGCGTGCCTTGGATTCAAACTTTATTATGTGATTTTATTTCCTAATTTAGGCTGAATATGTAAAGAGACTTGTATCATAACATAAGCATTACGCCTGTATTCCCAGAAGGGTTTAGTAGAGGTGTACAAAGTTTTACACCCACATTTCACCAATGCTGTTATTAAGTCCCATGTGATTAGCCTATTCCCATTTACCGGGCACAATTACAAACTCCGGGCTGCTATTGAGAATTTTCTTACAGAAAACTCAAGAACAGTTTGTCCGACCTGGGAGTTGAACCCAATACCACATGCTCAGCAGTCGTGCTTAGGACCACTAGACAAACGAGGCAATTTATCGCAGTATAATTTTATCCTAATGCATGGGTTTATATGGCAACACATACTTACACGTGATAAATATCTCAGCTATTTTCAACCGACGAAAAAATGAGGAGGTTCTCACGTCAATGCGTTTTTTTATATATTTGACCACGAATATTTTTTTACAGAGTAGTTCGATTTAATGGCTATTTTATTTATAACTTAAAAATCACTCCATGTATATATAACACACGATAAAGTCATAGTGCACGCCATAACTTAATAGCATCATCAAAACATCCCAACATAGTACACATTTTCCTAACGAACACCGTCCAAGATCCAAGCAAAGAGTGCGCAAACACAATCCTAAACTCAATCTGCGCGCGACAGTAGTGGGGAAGTTGCGCGCGACATGCGACATGTGATCAGATACTGCGCACGCGCCCCCACTAACTGCCTGTAACCAGATGTTTCAGTGAAACGATAACATTCGGGATCATTGTTCGCGTTTCCTTGTGTAGATAGTTTCATAGAAGGTTTTGTTCCTTGATAGGTCTTAATACAGCATTGTTTTTGTTCTGTTACGGTACCAAACTCCTTATAAACAATTACTATTTGCTCTCTTTTTCTTTTCCTGGTTTTGCATCCAACAACGAGTACATGCATAACTTATTCATCTAAAACTAGCTGACCCAGCGAACTTCGTACCGCATTTAAAAAAAAAATACAAACATGTCCTGACAATAACGAACACAAAAAAAAACAATTATCTAATTTGGTGCAGTCGTTTGGAAGTTATGGCCGTCCAAATATTTCGGCGATTCATTTTTATATATATGATATTCCTTACGACTTTATTTCTGACATTGAAGAAAATATACTCCGACAGTCATACTCATCAACTCTACAACAATATACTCTCAAAATCTTTTAAACATAAATCGTAAACGGTCAGAAAATGGGCTCTGAAAAACTTGACCTGCCTGTTTAGGGAATTACTTCACACTTCAGAAAATCGCCACTAAGGGGAACATAATCGTACAAAGAGATATCACTTCCTCTTCTTTTCATACGGTGATGAACAACCTAGTGTCAGATTTTAAACTAACCGTATCGTCTGACATAGCTTTACATACCATCGAGAACATCTCTCTGGTGTGCTGGTTTCTTTCCTTCAACGTTTCAAGCAAGTGATAATTAATTTAAAACATTGCATGACTTTGCAATGTCAATGGTGTGTGCCTTGGATTTCAAATTGTGACCTTTGACTTGTTAGTCCAACGGTCATACCACTTCGTTTTAATCAATCAATCATCATTCGTTTTAATGGAAATCATACAATGACGGCCAGAATTTTTTGGCCAGCCATAGAATTTCTTAGGACAACCACAGCGTATATTTTGATTATTTAATTTAAAAAATCTTTCTACGTAGTTTCTTAAAAATCTGAATACTCTTCAGCATAGACTCCCTAACACTAGTACAACAGAGAACAACAATGTATAGTACATGCGCGCACGCCGCTCGTGCCGCTAATCACCTGCCGCCGTATATCGCGATACAGAAGTTAGTCTAACTGAATAGATCCTGCACAATGCTGGCCAAATTTAGATAGATAGATAGATAGATAGAATAATCTTTATTGTACACCATTAGAGTAACATTTATAAAAAATCAATTAACAATATATTAACAAACTATATATGTTTATATGGATGTTTCATGAAAATCATTTTATTCATAGTTACGAGTAGCAATAGTAGAGTAGATACAGCTTTTAAAATCTCATACAAACTTTCTGATGCAGTGCGTAATCATTCTATTTCTTGTGGTTATATTATTATATTATAAGGATTCCTATTGTTGGAATATGGTTTTGAAGTATGATTACTTGTGACTCAAAAAGATTAATAAAAATATTTGGAGGTACGTGAACATAAATATTTTTTTTTTATGATCACGCTGTATTTTATATTATGTGTTATTTTTTATATGAATATTTTAAAGTACAGTAATTATTTACCAATATAGTTTTGTATTCGATTTTGATACTCAATAAAATTATGCAAAAACTATCGAGAATACATACACGTCCGGTCATAATTATTGTATCACCCGCAAGAGCTGCCATTACGACCGTCGATCGACTAATACGCTCTTATGAACTTATTTATTCATATAAATCATCATACAAACGGCTTCATTAAGTTAAACAGGTAATGTATTTAAATGTATAAGTTAATTTGGCCGCCAGCAAACGCATTTATCTGCGTGTGTTACAGTTATAGTTATAAATAAGGCAACTCGGGGTCTAAAACATTACTCATGAGCTGAGCTTGCCGGCGCCCGCAACGTCATATATTGCCGTGTGGACTGAATACCTCTTGTATTTTATGCTGGGTACTTATTTATGGATGTATTTGTATATTCATTGGTATGTGGATTTGATGAAAGGTTTGTTGATGTGTGAGGTAGATTTGGGAAATTATTGACTATGTTATGGTGTGTCTTTGTACGTACTAAGGTACAATAACAAGACGCTTAGCAAGCATAGGTAATTAAATATCGCTGCCTCTTGTAAATCTGTGTGGTATCTGTTGGCTCGCTAATTACCAGACATAATAGATTTTTATTATTATGAAGTACTATTTTGTTCTTGTCCCATGGAAGAGTTAAGGCTCGATTGCACTAACATAACTATAACAATCACCGAAGTGTTTAAATTTTTGACAGCTTTTCTATGTAAATTCTGTCATAATGACACAAAATAAAAATAATTAAATTTAAAGTTATTATATTAAATGGAAAAAGAATACGGTCGCGAACAGGATTCGAACCTGCGCCTCCCGGATGAATACTCCAGGCGCTCTGACCACTAAGCCATCTCGACCTTTACTCACATAGTGCACAGTGTATACACAAATACAGGTGCATTACCTTTTCCTGCACTCTTATTAGTCCGATGGGGCGGCAATTCTACACGACCGGGGAGGGATCAGGCGCAGGACTAACGGCTTTACGTGTTCTCTGAGACACGAGGATGTCACACCACTAACTTCCTAACTGAGAATGCTACAGAGAATATCCTAACAGAAAATCCAAATAACACTTTGCTCAACCCGGGAATCAAACGCAGGACCTCGGCAGCCCCGCTTGTGACCACTTGACCAACGAGGTACAAAAAATATATAACTTCACTATAGATACGCAGATAGCGAACTCTAAAGTTATTATATTAAATAGAAAAAGAATACGGTCGCAAACAGGATTCGAACCTGCGCGTCCCGGATAAATACTCCAGGTGATCGGACCACTAAGCCATCTCGACCTCTGCTCACCACCGCGAATTCTTCTTCCATATCTAACACGTCTTTTTGGCGACGTCATTGCTATCAATTATTAATTAACCTATACAGATGACCGACTAGAGTATTTATCCGGGAGGCGCAGGTTCGAATCCTGTTCGCGACCGTATTCTTTTCCATTTAATATAATAACTTTAAATATGGAATCGTTCGAGCGTCTTATATGGTAAAACATTCTCTATAGCACTTTACACAGACGTTGGAAACTCGCATCAACTGTTTACTATCTGTACTAAGCCTAACTTCAAGATAATAAAAGTCAGCAATGGAACTTGAAATCCGCATTAAGTAATTCTATCTCTCGTATACATATGAGCATTATAGTAACCTCTTTACTTAGATAAGTATAACGACCGCGATAAGCGGAGATAGTGAGTGTTGATACATTTTATGGTTTTCTATTATTGGATCTATGAGAAGATAATTCTGTATCTTTACTGTTATTAATTTGTGGAATGTGTTTGTCCGTGTTTGTCGCTTTGATCAGTAGTTTTTTCAGTATTGGTAAGCGGAATTTAGGCCAAGAGCTTTGGTTGTAGAGTAACAGAGATTTTAATTAGAAAGCAAGACTAAATTATTTTTTACTGTATTTGAGAGTTGTGCTCTCAAATAGTCAAGCTATGTTAGAAGGGCGGGTTAGTGGTATCTTTTTTTCTAGACTAGACCTAAAATCCTTTATGGGATGATGTATGGTCGGCGACAAAATTCGCTGAACACATTCAAATTTTTTAAATGGTTTAATTCTGAAACTAATTATCTAACTATCTGGAGTACAATAACAATTTTGTCATCAAATAAATACAGAAAATGCAAGAAGTCATTCAATCATAATCAACACTACAATCGATGCTGTTTTAATATGTGTTAATCGACGTCTATCACTAACACATACTCTTCACTACATATTTTAAAACAAAGTCCTCCGCCGCGTCTGCCTGTCTGTCTGTTCGCGATAAACTCAAAAACGACTGCACCGATTTTTATGTTGTTTTCACCAATGGATAGAGTAGTTCTTGAGGAAGAGATTGGTATATAATTTGTGAAGTTTTTGTATACATTGGATAAAATATTATGATATTTGTTGGAGGAGTCGGAAAATAATAAGCCGTCTGGGATCTTTCAACGAAAACGCTGCCTAAAAAACCCTTTGAGATTAACAAAATAATGTATGGTGGAATTATGTATTTTATATAGGTCTACAGAAAAGTCTGCAATGGCATAAGTCTACTCTTAAGGATAACATACCATATCCATTTTAATACTTAAAAAAATGGGCAATTATAAAGCGGGAACGGGATCAAAATTTCATGATTACTTTTGGTCGCGATAACTGACATCCACGCGGGCGAAACCGCGGGTATCAGCTAGTTCTTAGTATAAAATGATGGCTGGTTTTAGGAAAAATGCTTTTCAACGAAAGAAAATCACGTGTGTGTGCTACGAAGGTCTGCCTATAGGTAAAACCGCGAGGCAGTGTAAGCTACCTCAGTAAAAAGTTATTAATAAACTATGTAGAACATCGTAATACAGTTAAAACTTACAAAGTAACTGTAATCCTAGAATTTTACGATCGGCAGTCACTTTTCAAAGGATTTAATGTGATATTCGTTTCATTTAATGTTCACTATATCGATGTTATTTACATAAGTTACGGGCATATCTTTGTTGTTGATGGAGTGGATTTGCTAGGAGCGTCATGTGAGTGAGGAGACAATTCTGTTTAATGTGCTGATAAGAGTCGGTGCCGGAAGTCAAGGTAAGATATAATTTTGTGCTAAAGAATTCCGTATTTCAAGCAGAGAAGTGGCTACTGTCTGACTACCGTGTCTGCAGTGGATGTTAATAAATACAGTACTTAGCTAATTTCCCAATATTTAGGGTAGTCATGCCATTATCTGTGCACCGTCCCTCTACCCGCAAATACAAGCTGATGTTCTGTAACGTGAGATATTTATAGAGCTAATGAAAGCACTATTTTTAACAAATCTACGTTTATTTAATAGTAATATAAAATACTGGTATTAATCTGCATCCGTTTTGACTGGATGGTGACCCCAATGTAATTTGAAAAAGGCTAGGCAGATCATTGATTTTAAAACAAGGTTTCTACTTTAATATGGTGTTTAAATTCTGTACAGGTACCACGACAATTTAATGCTTCTAGTATTTATTTATAGTAATGCAAAAATCATCATCATAAAAACCTACCTATTAATCTAAATATAGATACTAAAGACGGTTGCTAAACGTTTTAAAGGCACATAAGATCAAGAAATTACTGATACAAACAGCTTACATTCAATTCCTGTACCAGACACATATGCACCATAAACTATCGAAGAAGTTGCACGATTCAACATAAAGTAATAAACAGCAACAAAGTACCAGGAGATCATAGGTTTTATGAGGTTTAATTGTGTGTACGAACGTACTCATATAATGGACGCGGCAGGACTCCCGCGCAACGGTGCTGCGAGTTATGGCCGATATGTAGCAGCGGGTAGTCGCCGACACGCGACCGTGTGTTCCACCGACGTGTGCTCTACAAGACTAGAGAAATTGTGGAATAGACTGGGTGCTGATTTCATATAAAATATAAATTACCAATTGCTTTTGTCCTAGAAGATATCTTGCACATCTTGCAGGCGTTTCCGGAGACCAACAACTGGCTCTTGTTGAAATATAGTTTAAACTTCAACGCATTGTTGGGAAAATATTCCTTTATGTAATGTTAGAAGCGAATTCGGGACTTGAGGGATAAAATTTACAAAGTAAGTCTCAAATCCCAAAACTCCCTGCTGACTTCCGTGTTTCTTGAGTAATACAATCTAGGCATATTCCAGGATAGAGTGAAAAGATTTCTTCTGGATCTACGTGCTCCATCTACGGCCACATCGTCGCTTACCATCAAGCGAGTTAATGTGGCCGTAGATCCTTTTTTGATCCAAAATCAATCTTTAAATAGACACTACTGTTCTATATATGGACTGGAGTCAAAACTAGATAAGACAGAGATGATGAAATGTAATACTAGCCGTTATACCGTCTTACGCACCTTGCAGGCTGTCTCTAGCATGATATACCTTTTTTGGATTTACAGAAACAGCAGATCGGAGAACAAATGAATAAAGCGGTTCGAACGAAGTAGCGTTTTCAGTTTATCATTCGCAAACGCCACGTTTAGAGCATAGTGGGTGACAAAACCTCACCCATCTGACAAGATATTTTTCTCTGAATATGATGGAAGGAGCTATTACGAAACAATCTTGCTAAAAATAAATTCTTGGACTGCAATACAGAGTTTAAGCGCCTCCTGTGCACGTGTAGTCCGCTCGGAGAATGCGGCAGGCTACACCCAATCAGACAATGGTTGATTTAGCTGCTACTACCGCGTCCGTTACGCCGTCCTACGCACCTTGCGGGCTCTGTCGCCTGTCTCTGGCGAGATATAGCTTGCCGCACGATATGTTAAATTGGACACACGCCTTCTAGCATTAACGTTCCTTGTGTGTCTGTTATAATATTGGAGCTTACAGTTAGAGCAGATATTGCGTGTTTTCTTTGTCCCTGTTATGTTATGGTTGGTTAAGGAGCTTGTGAAACTAAATTTAGAATATGGTTTTGTAGATTTAGGACTTGCAACAAGGTATTGTATGTTATGTTTTTCAAAATTTTGGAACGTAGTTATGGGACAGGAATAAGTGATATTTTGGCAAAACGATGCGATGGAGTGTTGGTTGTCGATATACCTTCTAATATATAAAAATTTGGTGTCATAGCGTTTGTTATCGAATTACCCTGAAACGGCTTGACTGATTTTTATGAAGTTATTTGTGTGTATTGGGTAGGTCTGAGAATAGGTCGTAGGCTATGTTTTAGACCCTTAAGCGATAAGAGTGGTCCTATCCAGAAAATTTATATGGCAGAACAACGTTTCCGGGGCATTATATTGATTCTATATGACTCTATAAAATTCTCAATTACATAAAACTAGGTAAGTTTTTTTCATTTCCTTAATATGCTTACGTTTGTTCCAGGAATGTGTATTTGTAAATGTGTTGTATGTTTCAACTCCTACAAGTAAGGAAGTCTAACTGTGAAGCTATATAATATATCCCACTTTATTTCACCGCTACTAATCTCTCGATACGCACACGAAGATAAGAAAGTAATACACGACCCATTGCAATATCAAGAGCATGCAAATTACTCATTTCACAACAGGACGCATATAAAAACCTCTCAGTATAATTGAATGAATATTCTAGTAGTAAAAACGACCATTTCAATTAAAACTAGGAAGCTTATAGGCGCGGCTTGAATACAATGAGATAAGATCAGATTCTGTTATGAAATCTTACACATTTAACAAGTAAGCAAGGCTGTTTTGCTAGCGCCGCGCCCCGGCATCGTTCGTACAAATCCTTTAATTAAGTGCAAACCAATGGAAAATATTATGGTTAGGTAAAAGCGAATGTATACCGGCCGTAAAATCTGTTTTAGTAATTATTGATACGATAACATTTAGTTCTAAATAGGGTTTCCTATATTAAGAGGTTACGTGAAATTATGTTACTTTATCCAACTTGTTGTTTGAATATTAAACGATTTCTTAAACACATAATTTTAAAGAGCACGCCTGTATTCCCGAAGGATTGTGCAAAGGAAAAAACAGGTACACCCACATTTCATCGGTGCAGTTAGCTGTTGCGTCAGTCATTAGCAGACACAATAGATTTTTATTGTTACAACGTACAGATCTGTACGTTACTGAGCCGAAAGGTTAAATTGAATTTTGAATAAATGAGGGTATGTATTAGCAGTGGAATTAACATTAAAGAAATCGAATCAAACTATCTGAGAGCAAAGAGGAAGAGTTGATCAGAGTTGACATCGACAGCAGTAAGACCTTCCATCATAACGCCAATTTAGAAGCTTCTTTATAACACGGAGTACGGAACACGGAGCTGAGATTAGTGACTCATCATCCCCTGCCCTTATCCCAGGCTGACAATAACCATTAAACCATCATAATTGTCAAAGACCAATTTACAAACATTCTGTTTCGTCGCATAGTGTGTTTTAGCCGCTCATATGGCTATTATGATGTGCTGGTTTTTCCACAATGATTTCCTGCATTATTTTAAGCAAGTGTTATAAGCAGCGATAGCCGAGTGGCATGACCATTGGACTAACAAGTCAAAAGCCGCAAGTTCAAATCCAAGGCCACTGTCTTTTCAAAGTCATGTGCGTATTATAAATTAATTATCACTCGCTTAAAACGGTGAAGGAAAACATCGTGAGGAAACCAGCACACCTGAGAGATGTTCTTGATGATGTGTAAAGCCATGTCAGAGACCTACGGGCGGTTTAAACTCTGACACTAGGTTGTTCATCAACCACACGATAAGAAGAAGAAGCAAGTGATAGTTTTTAATTTGTATGTTCCCTACAAAAATACATATGATGACATGATTATGCACAGTCAGTAGGACGACCTTTGATTTGCCAAACCAACGGTCATACCACTAGGCTATCACCGCTTTCAATGTACAAATAGACATGCCTCCATATTCTTTATATCTGCCTAGCCTTTTCCCAATTATATTGGGGTTGGCTTCCATTCAAACCGCAAGCAGCTTAATACCAGTATTTTACATGGAGCGAATGCCTATCTTACCTCCACAACCCAGTTACTGGGTAACACGATATCTCGTGGTATGGCTGGTTCTGATTGACTGGATGTGACTTTCAGGCCTCTGACTACCCGTAACGGCTGTCATAGATCTTAATTTGACAACCAGGACCGACGGCTTAACGGGTTCTCCGAGGGGTCTCGGTATGAAATGATGGTCACCCATCCACAGACTGACCGCGGCAAGCGCAGCTTAACCTCGATCGATCGATCTGTGCGGCTGTTACTTAGGTACGAGCCCCTCTTTGCCTCCATATTCTTCTGTAAGGTATTTCTGTATACCACTGTCAACTTTAGGAACCACAGCAAAGGGAGGATTATATTTACCTTAAATTGTTTGATGCGCGTTTCTACGCAATTACGATATGCCCGCATGTGGTATCGGCGATTTGATTGTACGTATCTACGTGTTGTTTGTAACCTAACTATAAGTTTGTGTGTGTGTTAGTTTGTCTTTGTAGTTTGACTGATTATTTGGAAATTAGGGCAAATGTATTTGGAAATGACTACTACTAAATTGGCAATTATATTTGGAAATGACTACTGATTATTTGAAAATTAAGGTAAGGATTCTAACGATGCCCCATACATCGAAATCAGTTCAGGCATTTAGAAGTTATGGTGGAATAAAGAAACTTACAAACATACTTACATACATACATGAACCCTAAAAACATAACTCTACTTTTTTGGGCAGCCGTGTAAAAAGTGAAAAACAAAGTAGGTGAAGAATTTTCATCGTAGTCGGGGTTCGGTTTTCCGTACTTTAGCTGGAATAGGACTCCAAAACGTTCCAATAGTTCCAATCTCTCGTTCAATTATACAGAAAGGTAGGTGTGGCCTGATTTGAATATGATCAGTGACCGCACCTTTGTATGACATAACATAGTAACACGCCTGTATTTCCCGAAGGGGTAGGCAAAGGTGTACACGGTTGTGCACCTATATATCACCAATGCTGTTATTAGCTCCCATGTGGTGGGCTTATTGCCATATACCGGGCACAATTCCAAACTCCGGGTTGCTATTGAGAATTTCCTAATGGAAAATCCCAAAAAATTTATTGCCTAACCTGGGAATTGAACCCAAGACTTCATGCTCAGCAGTCGCGGTTGGGACCACTAGACCAACGAGGCAGTGTAATGAGGCAGGCAATGTAAAAGAGTTTTGTAAATACATATTTACAGAGTAATCGATCTGAATTTGAATATAGCTTCGATACCATGTGGTTTCTGGCTGCAAATAAAGTTTTGTTTTACTCAGATGTTGTAATTAAGGTGTTATTCACATAATATTAGACGTTGGGAAACGCCTTTTTATGTGTACTTACAATCATTCAGCATTGTGGACTTACTCTTGAAAATAATTCCACTCGATTGACATTGGAAATATGTCAGTTCGTACTTTTTATTGCCAAAAAGTCTAAAAAATAATTATAGATTTGGGATAATATGAAGACAACATGCTTTAAAATTGAGGCAACTGTAGGTAAATTTGTTTTAATATTACGCATTGTTTTAAGGCGTCTATTTAATATTGGAATTGGATTGGAATTGGTATTAGTTTCAAGAGTATGTTAGTACTGATTATGATGAATTATAGGTATTCTACTATTCGCGTCAATGCTTACCTTTATTTATATACTGTTAGCACTGGTACCAACATAAGCTAGGTAATAAAAAAGACAATTGTACCACTTGCGAAGTTGCGAATATGTTTTTCGTATTTAGTTATTGTTTTATATAATTAGCATTCTTCCACACGGTATTTCTCCTGGATCGTGGATGTATTTACAGACACAAATCTCAAAATCTCACTAACATCACACCTAAACTCAGTACAATTGTTGTCTGTAGATTATTAAACGATTTCTTCCGTCCGGCAAAACTGCCACACTCAGCGCCTTCATTAGTTGCAGGGAGGTGCCGTAACAGGCGTTGCACGGGGGGGTTCTGGAGCTGGTCTCTTAAGAGGACCCGGAGCTCCCCTCCAAGTGCGGATGGTGACCACCGGGGTGGTTTTAGTGAGGTAAAAATCCCACACTCTCCGGTTTTATCTCCAAAGATCGGGCGCCTTTTGAAGGTTTCCCCCCGAAAACAAAAAAAAGGTATGTTCCTAAAACAGCCTGTTGCAAAATGTAAGGTATTCTCACCTTATTGCCGAATACGAAAACAATTAAGTTTTTTTTCTCTAAATTAACGACTAGCCTAGTCAACCTACGCTGCTGGCTTTTATAGTAAAAAAAAGAAAACTAACCTTAAATTTATTCACATTCGAATTTCGAAAACAATTTCCCACATAAAACCATTCTATTATAATAATGTACAAAATAAACGATAGTGTTTAACCTAGTTTTAAAATCACAACATTATTCAGGCGAGTCGTTGGACAGGTATGTATGGAATCGACTGAGAGATAGATATATCCAGTGCGCAGATTTGTGACTTCATTCCGACACAGAATTATGTGACGGCTGTGACGGGTGAGATGTGACGCGGGCACACGCTCAAGAAGACAACGGAGAGTTTACATTAGCTGAGGGAGACGAGTAAAAATCTTTGGAGAAAATTGACTAATATTTTATTATTTCAGAAATGAGTGTTTAAAAAATGTAGCATTGTATTTGTCTCAAAGCTTACAAAGCATCACATAACCCGAAAAAGAAAACATAATAATATTTTCATCATAATAGTATGAGTTCATTTTTCTGAACATATTTATAAACTGAATGAAAAAGGCAAAGGTATTATTTATTATTCGTATCTTTAAGTTCATCGTTAGCTAAAAAGTGGCACCGAACCTGTCCCGGACCCTCGTAACGTTGTTCTGCATTATTCTGATTTAATCTAGACAATAAAGTTGTAACTGCATATACATAAAACAAACTGCATACAAAAATCAAAATTGGGCTATCAAAATGAAAGTCATTACACCTGTACCAGTTTTGGTAGACTTGTGCTTTGCCTATCGGATTTGGGAAATAAAATAAATATGAAAATTGCAGCTTCCTTTTTACCGACGATAAAAAGGAAGAGGTTCTCAATTCAACGCGTATATATGTAAATATATATTGTATGTATGACCACACATAACTTTTTATGATTATTTTTTTATCGGATAGAGGATACTTCCAAGTAGGTTCCATATGTTTCACCCTTAAAGAACACTCCAAGGGTGGATAAAAGATAAATAGAGAATTAATGTTGAGAATTGTTGTTCACATATTAACCGATTCTATTGAAACTTTGCATACACTATGTTTCTTGATGACACTTCAATATAATGGAAACTTGGAGTTATACTGATGATGGAGACGAAATGTAGTCGAGGGAATTTCTCAACGGTTTATAGCAACTACTTCGTGTTTTTGCTTTTTTTTATTTATCTTGATATCTTGAACATTAGACCTAGTTATGTTATGTTGATAATAGCTAAAGAAAAAAAAAAAATGGCGCCGACTCAAAATTAGTAACACTGAGTTATTTTACAGTTTTCAGTATCCTTTTTCAGCGGTATTTTTTTTTGTGGAAATGTTTTTAATTTCGTACATTAGTTTTCTTTTACATAACCACGGCCAATATACCAGCTCCTCAACAACGAACACCCAACTCTCGCCATTGAAATTCAAATCTTACTTTATCACAATAAAGTTTATATTCATTTGGTGTTCCAAACAAGGTTGTACGAGTCCGTCTGTCTGTCCCAGGTTGATGTGTTGCTAGTGCGTGTTACAGACTCCATTAGGGACGGGAATTATGGTCTGCTGTCGTGTTAAGCTATGCCTGGGGAATGTTGTGGCGACCACCGCCATTTTTACATAATAATGAATTGATTTTCAGTCAATGGGTTGTATATTTGAGTGTGTATTGAATTGTTTAGTTGTAATTCATCTGCGTTCAAACAAATTTGTTTCCAGATACATCTTACAAACGCATTACCGCATGCGTGGCAAACTCTAAAGTTAAGAGAAAAATGCGTTCGTGAGCAGGATTCGAACTTGCGGGTGTCGTATAAATACTACAGGTGCTCTGACCACTAAGCAATCTCGAAGTCGAATCCAGCACACGACCGTATTTTTCATTTCACAAAAATTTATAACTTAACAACGTATATTATGTCACTGCTCACCATTTACACACACAAAAATACACACACACAAACACACACACACACACACACACAAACAAACACACAAACACACACACAAACAAACACACACACACACACAATACATAATTAATAATTAAATGTCAACTATGCGGCAATGCCCAAAATAACTGCAAATCTTAATATGTGATTTTATTGTGTACTTCATTATTGGCGTAATGTTAAGATACTTACTCGTATAAATGTAAATCTCCGTCAGCTGTGAAGTTACCTTAAATAAATAAATAAACTTCAGTGGGGCTCGTGGCTAAGTAACAGCCGCACAGATCGATGGGTCCAGGTG
This sequence comes from Xylocampa areola, assembly GCA_935421205.1. NCBI lineage: Eukaryota > Metazoa > Arthropoda > Insecta > Lepidoptera > Noctuidae > Xylocampa > Xylocampa areola. The sequence continues at coordinate 13,843,870 of OW285215.1, forward strand.
AAGCTAAGCTTACCGCGGTCGGTCTGTGGATAGGTGACCATCATTTCCCCTTGACAACCGGGACTTAACTTAATGTACGTTAAGTCCCGGCTGTCAAATTAAGATCTATGACAGCCGTTACGCGAAGTCAGAAGTCTGAAAGTCTGACAACTAGTCACGACATATCGTGTTACCGTAACTGGGTTGTGGAGGTCAGATAGGCAGTCGCTCCATTTAAAATACTGGTATTAAGCTGCATGCAGTTTGACTGGAAGCCAATCCCAATGTAATTGGGAAAAGTCTAGGCAGATTTAATAATTTATGACTTCAGTTTTAGTCAACCAAACTCTTTGCTGAGATTTAAAAATAAATGAATAGGTGCTACGCTGTATTTTTTACATTACGGCACTAGTGCAGTAATGTATGGTCGATCTCAGTTTGATTCCCGAGTCGAGTAAGGGATATTGAGTTTTTTTGTGAGGAAATTCTCTCAAATAAACTCAATATCCTGCAGCAGCCTAGAACGTCAAATTGTGCCCGACTGATATATACATAGAACTTACATGCTTTGTCTCAGCCATGTTTTCATCTCTATCTTACACTTGTAAGTTGACAATTGTGTGACAGTGGCAGGAATATGAATGAGACTAAGGCAGGATGCATGCGCAAACGTGATACATACGAATGAGTAAATTAATTAATTACAAAAAATATTTATTATGGACTTGAATCTATTTAATTGTATGTATTTATCACAATTTATTATTTATTCTTAATATTGCATGTTTGCGTACACCGTGGTTGCCCGTGATATCACTATAACGGTCCTATCTGAAAACCAGCGCTGCTACATTTTGGTGGAGCAGCTTATTTTTGGTCTCGTGCAGGTTTTTATTATTCTAAATTTTTTGATATTTTGTTTTTTTATTTTTATTTGTTCTTTGTCTGTCATGTATAACCTGCAAGAGCCCAGAATAAATATTATCTTTCTTTCTTTCTTTCTGAATAACGTTAAGCCGGCACGTACTAACTAATATTTATTTATCTTGGCCTTAGTGTGCGTTAAGTTATAATTTACACATAGTACTAGGTGTAATTTAGTTAGAGTTAGGTCATAAAATTCGTAAGTATTTAGGTCAACGGTTTTATTATGGTAGTAGAACAACAAATACTGTTATGTGTTTTGTTGTTATATGCTGATTTATTTATTTTATGTGTTCTTGCATCATTTTAATGTGGTAGGAGTAGCGTAATTAGAATTGTAAGGACAATAGTGCGCTGTTTGTTTGGTTGATCATCGTTTAGTTTGTGACAGCGATGTTTTTAACATAATATTGCATCACGCTCGTATTTCGTTAACTAATAGACAGAGTTATGCCATTGTACGTTTTGCTGATGCCGTTAATAAGTCAACATGAACATCAAGTTTTGCAGAAAACCTCAGGTCCTCTGCCAACTAAGTCATTCTGACCTCTGGTCACTACTCCGCTGAAAACATAATTTTTATTGCCACAAATATTAGAATTTTTGAGTTCACTACTTATACGATAATTAGTTTGAAAGATTTATCTGTAGGTAATTAGGCTGCAGAGCGTACCAAAGAAATAGACACAGATACACTTGAAAAACATAACCCTCCGTCTGGAGTAGTCGGGTAAAAAGAAAAATTGTTCTTATGCGGCTCCTGTTTAAGATGAGAATAATTTAAGTTCAACCAATACTAAGTAATAAGAAAAATACTAATAACTAGTACTAAATAAAAAAAAACTGACACATCAATAATATTGAATAAGTTCTGCTATTTAAACTATGTCACACCAAACAGTTCATAAAGCAGAACTTATTCACGCTTCTATATACTTGTGTCTTGACCTCATTTACAAATTAGTTTCACAAATTATAATATGATTCAACAACAACAGCAACAGGCAAGACAAGATGCACTAAAAGTCGTGATTTTGTAAACGTTGCCAAATTATACAGTGGTGGAAATGTGCCTAATTCTACAGAATACAGTGCGCAGGAGTTTTCTATTAGCAAATGCGGTTTAAGGGTCGGGACATGTTGGCGTGAATATGACAAAAAGTTGGACGTATGATTTTTGATACAGGCTGTTGGAGAAGATAGGAACTAAATTCAAACACTATTTATTACTTTTTTGAAAGTCAACAGATATTAGATAAAACTGCAAAACCACCCATTTTCGCCATTGGTGAGAAGAAGCAACGGCGCAATTAACTCTCTAACTTATCACCATCCCTCCTCTATACCATCTTATTTGGGACAGCAGAGCATATCGTTTCCTCCCATACAGTCATCTAAGTAGTCACTCCCTTGATAGCCATATTCTCATATCACTAGCTATAAGGCAATTATGTTTTTTCTTATCAGTCTCTTTTTATATTTTGTCGTTTTATGGTGTGTGTACTACAAATTACTAATGTTGGAGGTGATGAATAAGATTATGATGATGATCGGAAATTATAAGGACGCATCATAACAGGAGTTTGCGGAGTTATTGATGAAATCAAAGCCAATAGTGTTGTAAATGAAGTAGGAGATAAACAATCGTAACTACCTATTGTTATTAGAAACATTATTACGAGGATCGAACCAGATGTAAATTCTCCAAGGACAGGCAAATACAATTGTATCTGATTTTATTTGAACTGCTCCGAATAACTTGCTAGTCTTATATTACATAACTAAATATAGTCATTTACGATTACTGCAGGTGTGCAAAGGACACACAGCACCCACTACAAGACATGAAACTTAAATCACAATTATGTAAATGTCCATCTATTCCTTTGACTCAACTGCCGTCAATCCCATAGTTACGTATAACTAGGTGGAACCGGCTGCCTGGCTGGTGTAGTCTGGCCTCTTTCAAATATAGCTTGACCACGAGTTATGGGCAAAAAAATTATAAGCATCTTTAGTGATATCTACTTTTATAACCTTACAACTTACCCTGCAAAACTTAGGAATTTCTCGAGATAATGTGTCCCATTTCTTTATTTATTTCTTATTTTTCCACAAATACTTGTAACTTTAGTATTCTATTGCCCAAATTCTCTAACGCTACTACGATTTCTAATTGCCACTTCTTCTTATTTCGTATGATTTGAAGCTATTTCTGCTACTTTACAGTGACAGAAACTGCACCAAATTTTGAGTCTTCTTCTTCTAGCTTCAAACTCTGTATAATAGGTTTAGTAATAAAGGCATCAACATGTGACAAACAGACAGAAACACTTTCGCATTTATTTGTTTTAGGCAATATTTCCACAACATCAATAATTATCTCAACCACAATATAGTTAAGTCTACAGTTTCTAATTGTGCAACTTAATTTCTGTCAAAACGCTAAGTACTTATGTTGAACGCTGAATGCGCGTGGGCAGCGGTCAGGTGGTTACAGATGTGTGATCTATATTGCTTTGGTACGGATTTAATGTTCAATTTATGGTATTGTCTGATTTAGTATGGATTTTGAAAGGGAGGATTGATTTATTTAAGGTTAGTAATAATTTTGCCACTTACTACACGTTGCTGAGTTGGGTTCTCATTGAAAATAACTGTTTAAGTTATAGTATTATTATAGGACCAAAATACGCTGAGGTGCTGTTTAGTTAAATTATTAAAAATACTATATAATTTTTCATTTAAAAAATTGCTGTATTCGTCAAAAGAGTGTCACGCTTCTTCAGAATGGATGTCAAGGAATTACAGGTTTAGGTACAAAATGTTTCTTATTCATAACTTTTTTATTTACGAAAATAAATACAACTTTATTAATACAACTAACCTATTAAATAATAATAATAGCTGTTTCTTAATTAGAGTATTCGATATAATTTTGCAAATGCAACAGATAAAATTAAAAAGACTAAATATATCAGTATAATATTAAAATAAACAAGATAAAATTAATTAAAAAATTAAAACGCACGCCTGCCATTTGTGATTTTCTGTTTTATTTCACACCTACCATTACTATTCTTTTCTAATCTTACTAGCCTATGTTACCCGGCAAAATGTAAGGATTCTAACAATACCCTATACATCTAAATCGGCTCGGGCGTTTAGAAGATTAGGTGGAATAAAGAAACTCACAAACATATATACATACATAGCTGACCCGGCAAACGTTGTTTTGCCATATAAATAAAAAATTTAGGGGTGGACTACACCTAACATTTAGGGGGATGAAAAATAGATGTTGGCCGATTCTCATAGATACCGGATAAGCACAAAAAATTTCATCAAAATCGGTCAAGCCGTTTCGGAGGAGTATGGCAACGAAAACTGTGACACGAGAATTTTATATATTAGATTAACCCTAAATAATAACACTCCTTTTCGTGGGCAGTCGTGTACAAAAGCAAGTTATGAAAATGTTTGAAGCAAGTATTTTTTTTTAATTTTTAAGATATCACTGTATGCAATTTTATAAGTGTTTTATTTATGTCTTGTCTCTTCATGTACTTCTTAGAAATAAATAAACTTAAACTTTATTGTTCACGTTCTTCTGTTCATCCAAAGGTTGACTGGTATTTGTTGTTGTATTTTTTTTATTGCTGTTAGCGATAATACCGCTTAAGTACCCATAATCTCTGTTCTTCTCACTTAATTATTAATTGATTTTATTTATCATACTTGTCTGTGTACTAATCTTAAAAGTAATCATTTAAAATTGCTAAATCTCCTCATTGATTTTGCTTTTCATGACATTTTTTTTTAAATGTTTCATAGTTTACGCTACTCGCTTCTCTTATACCCCTATCCGCAGTCAACCAGTATCGCTCGCTAGGACGACATTCCTACGGTGACCGCAGGCACACGCTCACTAGAAATTAATCACAATTATGTGACAGCGCAGCTCGACGCCGCAATCTCTTACTTGGGAGACACAGCTTGTGTGAACATGTTATATTTAGATTTTGTTCCGTCATACACAATCAAGGACATTAATTTGATATATGGTCAGGAAATTCGGAATTGCTCGGTTCCATTTAATACCATCCGGTTTAGAATTGTACTGCAAGCCATATTGGCTTGAAATGTGGGAATTAATTTATGAATTGCTCTTATTGCATAATGCCTTCCAGTTGTGTGGTGCAGGCTTTGCACTTTAGAAGAAGGCTGTGTCTAACAATGAACTGATAACAATCAAGAACATTGCTGTTTTAACATAATTTTTACTATTTCCAGATTGCGTGGTTATGTTATCTTTATTTTGAATGAATTATTTAGGCTATATGCGACTCCAAAAAATAATTTTGTGTTGCTATATTTTATAGCAGTGATAGCCTAGTGGTCTGACCGTTGGACTGACAAGTCAAAGGTCACAAGTTCAAAACCAATGCACGCGCCAAGGATAAAGGTCCTTCTTCATTGGCACAATTGTCTGATAATAAATAATATATTGAAGTTGAAGCAATCTTTCCTACAGATATCAACATCAATGCAAATCCTAAGTACTCGTAAACTCAACCACACATTCACTATTTATCTATGACGACAGTTGAAAAGCCTTCATATAAATTAGGGACTACTAAATAAATTTTGATCTGTCGCAGAGGTTACCTGAAGCCAGGCAGAAGCTATCGCTGAAGGATAGAAATATATATAATAATCAATAGAAAGTCTCCCTTCAGATGTGGGGAAAGATATTGAAGTAAAAGAAAAGCCAGTTTTGTCAAAAGGTGATGATATGACTGCAGTTAGAGTAATTTTCAAAAGAAAAGATGATTTTTGTACTGTTGTTAACTAAAAACATGTATTATCATTTCATTTTGAAATTGGAGAAGATCAATCGGCTATTATTTATGAATATGTTTTATGAAAGAGATTAAAATTATAAACTTAACTTTTTAAATTTGTATTCCTTTATATGTTCTTTATTACGTTAAACACAGGACACGTTACACAGGATTTAAGCTTCTAGTGCATTATTTTCTAATATGTGAAATCGACACTAGTCTTCGTACTTTCTTTAAATTTTCTTTCATTACTTAGTTCAAGCAGGAAATAATGTTAGGTGGAAACTATTTCTTCTGATATATTATTTACCTCAAAACCAAAAAAGAACAATTTGGAAATTACACGAATATTTGCTATACTGTTCTAGTTCCAAAGCAATCTTCTTTTTAATATTGGCCAGTACTAAAGTTGCAGCTTCGGAAAAAACAAAATCAAAAAATCTTTTATCTATATTTCCCCATATTTTTCCCGTTTCCACATAAACTAGGAGTCCAGGACCACCTGAGTGCGGTTCGTTACACATATATCATTGGTTCGATAGCATCAGTCGCTTCCAAGTCTGAACAATGTGCTACCGTTCGACGTACACCAGCTTCAAATTGACTTTTATTGGCAGATATCTGATAGCTTTTAGACGGTACACTTATATTTTGTTGTTGATATTTGTTGTTAGTGTGGTGTCTTTAAGTGACTTCAGTTCTTAGGTCAAACCTTATATTTTAGTTCGTATTCTTTAGAATTTCAGACATGTTATTTTTTGGTTCTACATGTTTCTCCTATTTTATTCCTGATTATAACCAATAGGCTTAAAAACCGCAATCTTATATTTTATTAATGAGTCAATTAAAACGGTAATCCATTTTTTTATTTTCCCATGTAATGCGTAAGTTTTGTAATATAATTTGGTAAAGGAAGCAGTGGTGAGCTAAATTAAATAGAAAGCAAAAATAAATATTATTTTCGATTCAATGTTTGATTTTAAACATCAGCCTATCTCTACAAAAAGTTGCACATGAAACAAATACCCTTAATCTATCATTCCAAACCATCTCTGTACTATACTCCTCCCGACCGTATTTCGGTCACGGCAGCCTATCTCCACGGAGATTAGCCAAGTACGCAGGAGATATTATAGTGCACAAGTGTATGTACACGGGTGCACTCCCTTTACCTTCACTCTCATATTCCGATGGGACGGCTATCCGATACGACCGGAGAGAGATCAGGCGCAGGACCGACGGCTTTATGTGGTCGCAGAAGCTTCGAAGGTGTCACACTACCACCGAGTCCGGGCTGATACTGAGAATTTCCTAACAGAAAGATCCAATAACACTTTGCCCGATCTGAGAATCGAGCCCAAGACCTCGCGCTAAGCAGTCGCGCTTGAAACCGCTAGACCAACGAGGCTGTCAAAACACTGTCTCTGTACTAAAACACGTTTCAAATCATAATTTAGGGTTTCAAACAGCTTCCAGGGTGTTTTCAATAGGTCCTCGATTACTTTGGCTCAACGGGCGAATAATTGGAAACCCAGTATTGAACGAATTCATAAACAATCACGCCTACGCCCCCGATTTACGGCTTTATCATTAGTTTTAGCTGGAGAGCGTTGGATCCGTGGCACAATTGAAGAAGGATTGAGATGTCTGTCTGTATTGATTGTTTCGTCCAATGCGCGGAGTATTCTTCTTTGGGTTTTAGAAAAATAGTTGGATTTTTGTTTTTTCATGCTATATTATGGGTAGGTATGGTTATATAGGCTTACACTTTGCTTGCTTTAAGATGGTTTTGATGCAACCACCATCAGAATATTTGAAAGTAGACATAAAAAGGCTATTAGAGGAAGTATTCTAGGTTTGAAGAACTTCATAAAATGCCTTTACTGTAGAATGTTTGCATAATAAACATAAAATCTAATTATGGTGTTACTAATGTATAATGATATCTATAAACAATAAAACAATATTCATGATAACAATAATTAACCTAGTAAGAATATAATAAATGTAATTTTTTTAATATTAATTAGTAAGAATAACTATATAAATGTATAAATAATTATGTAACACAAATGTGTACTGTATAATTTGAAATGTAATAATTTAATAACAATGAATATGACATGTTACTATGGGGCTATGAATAAAGAATTGTATTGTATCGTGTAAGTACAAATTTCACTTGACAATATGTGTAGTGTGTAACAGAATATTTCTTTTTTTCCATCAGATTCATAATCACTTTGATATTTCAAATAATTCTGATACAGTACTCAGTAAAAAAACTTGGATTAAACTTTTACATAGCTCACTTAACTTAAAACACACTACTTACTAAACTTATTAAAAGACACTATTACTTTATAATAGTTTTAACACAGCAGTACAAAATTCCTTTGCACAGCTACTGTCGGTAAAACTTTCATTACATCGTTTTAAGCCATCATGACTTCCGTCCAAGCGAAGCCGAGATCTCAACTAGTGTAAAATAAGTGGAACATGGAATTATCTTGCAATATCCGTGTTAGAAACTATATTATATCATCCTATAGAGGGCTGTACTACCAACCTGTCTAAGGTTTGTTGTACATCGAGAACAAAGATACAAAAAAATATTATTGCGTAATAAACGAATGTAACCGTTCGTTGGTCTAGTGGTCCCGCTGCGCGACTGCTGATCATGAGGTCATGGGTTCAATTCCCAGTCGGGCAGTGTTATTCAGTTTTTCTCTCTCAGTAGCACCCCGCAGTTTGGAATTGTGCCCGGTAGATGGCAAAAGGCTCACCACCTATTACATGGGACCTAATAACAGCATTTCTGAAATGTGGGTGTACATCTGTGTATACCACTGCCTACCCTTTCGGGAAATACAGGCATTATGCTATGTTATACGAATGTTACAAAAACCAATGGTTACGGAAAAAATTGTGATGACAAACTGTCAAAAGATGGGTTAAAACAAAAGAAAAGTTACGTCAAAATTAAAATGACATAACACTGTGTTTATGACACCAGTGATGACATACTGTCAAGAGTTACGAGGTAGTTCCGGATTAATGAAAAAATCCGTTACGGAATCACAGCGGCTTTTATTTGTTTTCTTTTTTTTTTTTGCTCTGTATTTTTTTAAATCACCAGCTATACCTCCCGTTTATTGTGCAATTGCAAATAAAAGAAAAATGTAGTGTAGTTTTTGGCAACCATTGTCTGGGACCATTCATTTATTTTATTTAGGAAAACCAACAGTTATGCAACAGTAGTTTGTTAGAAGTAATAAATTTATTCAGTCTTTGGCCTGTCACAAGTACAAAAAAGAGATTCTTATATTTATTTAATTTATTATTATTAGGTTCCTTTATTAGAATTTGAATAAAAACAGCAATCAGAACTACGTAAATTAGTGGTGGCACATAAGTGACCATAGGCTAGATACCCGATAATGGTTACATTTTTACCATACTTAAGATCTTGGACCAAAAATCTAACTTCATAAATATAATTTTCATGTGCCCCAATTTAAGTTTATAATAACCTATATGGAGAGAGTATTTGTAGTAATCAAAGCTGGAACCTTTTTTGTTGGAGAAGTTCAGAACAATCTCTACAGAAGGGCGAATCCATATCAATATTTAAAAAACAAATTGCACTCAGTACATCTCTGTACTCCCAGACAATATGTACATAGTTATAGTATTAGTTTGATAACAATACACACCTCTGGGCTACAGATTGCTTTGAAAGTGGATTTCATTAGAACATACGGTTACTGGGTACTATAGCTTCGCGTTATTAAATTATATAGGTCGAAAGGTTAGTGCTTACGTCATATTTATAGTAAGGGAGTATGTTTTAGAAAGCGTTTGAAGGATGTTGTTGCGTTAGATTGTTTAGATATCGGATTATATTTAAGGAGGAGGTAAATTTAAAGATTGGGTCGAAGAAATAGGTTGCCTAGTTTGTTTTGGGTAGCGATGGAATACTCATTAGGTCTGTGTTGTCAGAACACAGACCGAACTTCGTCTGTTTGTGAATAATTGTGCTATTTAGGTAGTTGTGGATTGTAGCTCGTACATTGTGGCCCGATTAGTGGAGTGTGAGAGCAGGATAACATCAGAACCTGACGCATGGATAACATTTAGTGTGACATAGCTTTAGCGTATCGGAGGCGGTTACCACGAACAACAGCATTCCCAATGAGGTTTGACGTCAGGTAGGCGGCCGGTCATAAAACATTGCCAAAACTTTAGCAGTATGCAATTCTAAAAAACAATTAGAAAGTGGAAGAAGAATACATGCTGCGCCGACCCCATTAAATGAGGATAAGGGCAGGGGCATGATGATGAAATACTGATTTAATGGTTTTCGGTCTGCCCACTTCACATTTTTCTCACAATCATTTTTACTAATATTAATTAGCGCCCGTCCACTTATGCTTATTGAAAATAATATTAAATTTAGTTTTTAGTTTCTCATGTCATGTGATATTGTAATATTTTTGAAATATTAATTTCTTAAGTCATGGTATAACCAAAAGCAAGTAATCGATCGATCTAAGGCACCCTCTACTCACCTTTCGAACATATGCGATTCGTAAATTATGTATCACTTGCTTAAATATGTAGTTCATTACTTAGTTTTTTAAATTGATCACTCAAATCACTGTCGTCATATTGAGCTGTCCAAACAAACTCCCCACTGCTACTTCCACAGCAATCCACTCTGTAATTTAAAATATTGTCTTTTAAGTCATTTCTATTCTGCTCAAAATAAGCTATATTTGGAAGTCAGCAATTGGGCTGCAACTGAACTTGACAAATATAATACCACAATTACTTGATACAGACTATATTTTACAGATATTATACTCCACGTATCCCATGTACTGTCGGAGAGCTTTACACCTTTATACAGATCATCCATTCTACCTACAGATAGATTATGCAAACGTAAGAAATTTAATCAGTTAAATGAATGTTTGTCACGGCGATCACGAAACACTCGTGTGTGGATCTTATATCACTACCATCATTAATTTACAGGTCAAAAACTGCATTACTTTCTTTAAGGCTATCAATGTAAGGTCCATTGTATATTGGCAAATATTCCCTTATAAGCATCTTGTCACATTGTGCAAAAGTATAATTTTCATCTGTTGCTAATCACTAAAGCTTTTAATTATAACGAAATAGAGTTCAAATTCATCTAGATTTTGGTTTCTTCATTGTGAAATTATGTTTGTTTTTGTGGTACACGTTCCTGTGACGTGTATATTTATCGGCGCCGGCGCAGCGCGTCCAAACACGGGCACTTCGCGCGAATGTGACCTAGATGTAACAGGTACGGCTTAAGTACGACGAATTTAAGGAGAAAGACGAAATCGTTTCCAGATATCTTAAGTAGATATCTCGTGTCTATGTTCCTCAATATTCTAAAATTCATAATTCATAATCAGTTTTAAGATTTTCTGTCACACTTCAATATTTTACTTGCTAGGTGATCTTAATTTGTAATCGTACTTTAGATGTTAGTTCTGCGCAAAATCCATCTAACACCGAGTACGAAAACCTAACATACTCGTGGATAAACGAATAGCACATACATATTTATAAATAAATCGATTAAATTCATCCTCAAACTCAAACTCAAACTCAAACGTTTATTGCATTCCATAATGTTACATAGGTGTTATGTTTGCATGGGACTTTCGATCATTATGGACCCTGTCGGGCACAGCAACTTACAAGGCTTTATTAATTACTAAAATTAAAATTATGTTATTTATATATATCTACGTAACATCACATTCATGAGAGAAACATATATGTAACTTATAGTATTGTTTTTAATATTGGTACTCATGTCATACAATCATATTTATATTATTATATAGGTGTATTTTCATATTAATTAAATTATTACATTATTTATTAGTTTCTTCAAAGAAGTCATTCAAAGTATAATAACATTTTGTTATTAAATATCTTTTTAGTCTTAGTATAAATATATTGTTTTTTTCTATTTCTACAATTTCTTTTGGCAGTTTATTATATATTTTTATAGACATTACCAGAGGGCCGGTGTGATATATTTTAAGTCGAGATGTGGGTAAGTTTAGTCTGTTTTTGTGGCGTAGTGTGTATTTAGTTTGTTTTTGTTCGCGGGTTGTGTAGAATTCTGGATGTTGTCGAACAAATTTACATATTTCTAAGATGTATAAGCAGGTCAGGGTAAGTATTTTATATTTTTGGAAATATGGTTTGCAGCTGTCTGTTTGTTCGATATTTGCAATTATTCGGATTAGTTTTTTCTGGAGGGTAAAAACTGTGTGTGAATCCGTGCTATTGCCCCATAAAATAATACCGTAGCTAAGCCATGCTTGTGCATACGCGTGGTAAGTTATTAGTGCAGTTTTTATGTTGGTCGTCTTTTTGATTTCGCGTAAGGCGTACGAGAATTTTGAGATTTTTGCTCTTATCTTTTGGGCATGAGCCTTCCAGTTTAAATGTGTATCGATTGTTAGTCCGAGAAGTGTAAAGTCGTTTACTTGTTCAAGATTGGTACCTTTGAAATTTAAGTTAATGTTTAGGGGGGTTTTTTGATGGGGATGGAAAGTTATTATTTTTGTTTTTGTGTAATTTATTTCTAGGTTATGGTTATACATCCAGTCATTTACTTGAGACAGAAGAGAGCAGAGTTTGTCATTTGTGTTTATATTATTTTGACATTGGGCGAGTAATGAGATGTCATCTGCGAATAATACACAAGGTCCGGTTATAGATTTTGGCAGGTCATTTATATATATAAGGAATAGCAGGCAGCCTATAACGCTTCCTTGAGGGATAGATGCTGTTATCTGTTTATCGTCGGATCTCACTCTTTCTATTTCTCTAGTGTGGTTATTGAAATATTCTATTTCTACTAGTTGCTTATCCTCTTTTCCCATCGAGGCGTATACGGCGTACGTACGAATTATACGTTATTTTAGTTCTTCATTCTCCCGCATTCATTATTTTATTATTAAATAATTTCATTATTGAATGCGAAATTCGTGTGACATAGTCCGCAGTCTCGCTATTGGCGATCACGAGTCCCGTGTTCGCTTATTAACGCTACAGGGGCGATATATCACGCCTCATACGGACGTCGCCTCATATGCACACTATGCAACGCAGTAGACACGACAGAAGGGGTTTAGCAAGGAAGATTTGGAAGCAAGAAGAGTCAAGGCCTCTTCTGATATAAAGGAAATAAACCTAAAAAAAAGCTGAGGACACAAGACTAAGGACATGCTAACGGTGAAAGAAAACATGGTGAGGAAAGCAACATATCTGATATTGACGGTTTGTAAAGCCATGCAAGAAGCCCACGGGTAGTTTTGCTTTAAGCTCTGACACTAGGTTGTTCATCAACCGCACGATAATAAGTAAATGCACAATATGTAATTTGCTAGATACGTATACGTATTAAAATGTGGAAGAAGAATTCGGACTAGTGAGCAGAGGTCGAGATGACTTAATGGTCAGAGCATCTGAAGTATTTATCCGAGAGGCGCAGGTTCAAATATTGCTGACGACTTTATTTTTCTTTCTACAAAGATTTATAACTGAGTTCTTTACGCACCCCTTAATGCGTTTGGAAGATTCACCTGTAAACTCCAATATTTTTATCATCATAAAATTAACGCAGTTTCAGCAAGATCTTTTGGTTTATCAAAGTGTAGTACTATTCACCAAGTTCAAAGCTACTATTTGTCCATTCTATGAATGCTAGCTACTAGAAATCTCACAGCATTGTATCGCTAGTAGGAAGTGATTTATTTAGAGCGAGCGCCGACTATATATCTGGAGATCGTGAGGCGTCTCGTACGGCCGTTGACCATTTACAGGTTCAGTGGATATTGGCAAGTACTTTGTTTGAAGGAGTTTTTGTGCTTTAGCCTAGTTTTTGGTACGTGGTGTCAGTTGTATGGTTTAGTATAAAATATTTTTGGCTTCTGAATTAATAGTATAGTAATTATTGTTTTAGTCATGACTAAGGGCTCCGTTCGAGTTCGAAACTAGTCCGGCAATCCCGAAGAATGCAAGTGAGTAATAACCGTTGAACAACAATTAATATGAATGTATCTCACGAAAGTTATTATACAATAATAGTATAGTTCTCCGGTTGTGCCAATATTGGTATCGATAGTGGCTGGACTGGTGGGCTTTGTGCATCTTGTCGTTTTGTACCGAACATATGGGCAAAGTGAGGACTCAGTGCATTTCTGAATTTTAAGTATTATGTGATCAATATTATATAGAATCGTTATTGTATAGATATTATACAGAATAGTAGTCTATAATTATCTGTTAGTTTGATTACATTCAAATACAGATAAATATTTGCATTAATTAACGCATGCGTAGTAAAGTCTAAAGTTATACATTTTTGTGGAAAGAAAAATACGGTCGTGAGCAGGATTCTAACATACGCCTCCCGGATAAATACTCCAGGCGCTATGACAACTTAAATAGCTATATTAATCTTAATAAAAATAATTAATAAATCCTGCGGAAGAAGAATTTGGAGTAGTGCGATTCGGAGGCCGAGATTGCTAAGTGGGCAGAGTGCCTGAAGTATTTATACGGGAGGCGCAGGTTCAAATACTGCTCACGACAGTATTTTTCATTCGACAAAATTTTACAAGCTTACTTACTTTTTTATATTTTTAAAGTGTAGAAGGAATATTGTATTATTATTAATATTAGCCGGGTATCATTCTGATCCTTCGTTACTTATAACAGAGTATAGCTTGCGTAATTTATAAAAGTTAAATAAAAATAACAGGTTTATGGTACTGCTTGAGGGTGATCTACTGGTAGCTAGTCAGTAGTTTCACACTGTTGCTTATAAGCCTTTTATTATGTTGTTTATTTTTATAGATCCATACTTGTACAACACTTATAAGAGGCAATTTTATTAAAATGTTGTCTATAAGTTTGTCTAAGTAATCAAACATCCACAAGCAATTTTATTTCAGCCACATTCCAATTTTTACTTTGCGTCTGGTAAAATATTGGGGCATATTAAGAAAAAAAGAAAGACAGAAATAAAGAAAGAAAGAAATAACAGAACTGTGGGTTAGCGATTTCAGACCATTTAGGATTCTTCACGATGTTTTCCTTCACCGTATGTCTGTGATGTCTCACATTAACTAAGAAAGTACATATTACATTATAAACTTCACATTAATACATGCCAGGTTTGAACTCACAACCTGTGGGTTCAGGAACGGGGCCCGTAACCACTCGGCCACCACGTCACTTACCTGTATCTTCCCCAAAAATGCAACAAAGTAGTCCACATTAGTAGCACGTAGACTTTACAGTTGCAATAAACGTTATCTTAAAACGTGTTCGCTTCAGTCACTGTTGCTGTTTTTATGTCTCTCACACCAACTTTCTAGAACGTTCGGCGATCGTAAACGTTTACATAGTCTGCTGTGTGAGTCTTATTTTCATATCAGTGTAAGGATTTCTTTTATAAAACTGAATTTGGTTTAAGTTCCATAGTTTTATACTTTTAGGAAAATATACTTATGTATGTACATATATAAAGGTGTTACAATTTAAAAAAACAACATGAAGCCCTGTTCCCATAATAGCATATTATAACATATACATTAATAATACAATTTAACACAAATTATTATAATTTAAAAACCAGTTTGACTCGCGACATCGCCGCGGCCTCAGCTCTTGACTAAGGGCTCCGTTCGAGTTCGAAACTAATCGGGCAATCCTGAAGAATGCAAGTGAGTAATAATCGTTGAACAATAGTTAATTTAAAGACCATTTAAAAAAAAGTGTCGTGGTGGCCGAGTGGTTACGGGCTCGCCTCCTGAGCCACAGGTTGTGGGTTCAAACCTGGCATGTACCAATGTGACTTTTTCAATGTCATATGTACTTTCTCAGTTCATCTAAGACATCACAGACATACGGTGAAGGAAAACATCGTGAGGAAACCTGGACATGGTAGTCTGAAATCGCCAACCCGCAGTGAGCTAGCGTGGTGATTAAGCTCGTGCCTTCTCTGTATGAGAAGAGGCCCTTGCCTTGCAGTGGGACAGTTACGGGCTGTTTTTTTTTTTTTTTTAATAAACAGAAATGGTTAGTTCAGTAATAAATAAAGACTATGAAACCTGGGATTTGTGGGATAATATTAAGTAGGTACTTGATTGCTTCAAATAGGTAGGTACGTAATAGCTAATTATATATAATTTACCTTCAAAAAAATAAAACCTATAATTTGTAAAAACACTTTTGCAATAGATATTTGTTAAGTTTACTTTTAAATATATTTTCATATTTTGTATATTAGTTGTCGGTACGTCTTACTCCGCCATAATGTTCTGGGCCGAGCGGACTTCTCGTCGTGTGTCTTTGTCAGAGGCAGATTTAGCCTCTACCTGGTTAATAAAAAAAAAACTGATCGTTTCATTGATCTAGTGGTCGATAGCGTGGCTGTTGAGCGTAAAGCCTGGGTTTGATTCTCTGTTCGGTTTTTCTATTCCTGTTACATGAAACATGATAAAAGCATAGTAAAGTTTGGGTGTACTCGATACACTTCTACTTAATTTTTAGGGAAACACAAGGGATGTTATGCATATCAGAACTCATATCAGCTCACATAATATTTTTGTGTAAACAATTAAACATCCGATCACAGATGAAGATTTTTGTCTTCTATGGCAGTAGATAATCACATCGTAACTAAAGTCGAAACCGAAGCACGTTAGCACATGATAGTAGTAGAACAATACTGATGACTGCCTCGTTGGTCTAGTGGTCGCAAGCGCGGCTGTTGAGCGTGAGGTTCTGGGTTCGATTCCCAGGTCAAGCAAAACTGTTATTGGGTTCTTCTGTTAAGAAATTCTCAATAGCAGCCCGGAGTTAGGAAGTTGGTGGTGTGACACCCCCGTGCCTCAGAGAGCACGTAAAGCCGTCGGTCCTGCGCCTGATCTCTCTCCGGTTGTGTCGGATTGCCGTCCCATCGGAATATAAGAGTGAAGGAAGAGAGAGTGCACTTGTGTTTACGCATACACTTGTGCATTATAATATCTCCTGCGTACTTGGCTAATCTTCGTGTGAGATAGGCCGCCGTGGCCGAAATCCGGTCGGGAGGAGTATTATTATTAGGTCAATACAAAGTTAATTCAAGCAAGCACGAAATGAAGACATGATTGTAAGCCAAGTCAAACTGATCTTTCACTCAACAAACCCACCACACGTGAAACCCATTCCACCACCCCACAAGATGCGATTATACAATCACGAATTTAATTAATAAACAGTACCGTAAAGGTTCAATAACCAGTGCGGTTGGGGTGTGCACGCGCAGCGCAATATGGCCGCCGACGTGACTAGCCGCGGCTCGCTATTAAAATACCTGCCACTTCAAGACGAGAGTGTGTTATCAATATATGCTCGAAAAATGTTATAGAAGTAACTACCTGTTATGTTATTAAATTGGTTATGGATTTACGATTATAGGCGCACTAACTTTTGACGTTATATGTACGGGTCGTGGGTTCGATTAACGTCAGAGTAAATCCAAGATAAATCTTTGAAAAGCATTAACGCATGCTTAACGAACTCTAAAGTTACAATATTAAATGGAAAAAGAATACGGTCGCGAACAGGATTCGAACCTGCGCCTCCCGGATGAATACTCCAGGCGCTCTAACCACTAAGCCATCTCGACCTCTGCTCACCACCGCGAATTCTTCATCCATATTTTAACACGTCTTTTTGGCGACGTTGTTGCTATCAATTCAGTACCTATACAGGTGACCGAACCGACACGACTAACTTTGCATTTAATACAATGTCGTAAAGAATGCAATTACCTTAATAATTCAAGATAAATCTTTGAAAAGCATTAATGCATGCTTACCGAACTCTAAAGTTACAATATTAAATGGAAAATCTTAGTGGTTAGAGCGCCTGGAGTATTCATCCGGGAGGCGCAGGTTCGAATCCTGTTCGCGACCGTATTCTTTTTCCATTTAATATTGTAACGTAAGAGTAAATGTTTGTAAGGCCTACAGACAACTAAACTTGTGCATTTTATATGGATGTTTATCAACAATTGTTTTATATTGGATAGGTGAAAGTTAAAGCAATAATATACAGTTGATGATTACTGTTTATGTTAGTATTGTTATGAACTTGTTGAAATTATAAAATTGCAGCACTGGAAGCATCAGCAATATATATGTCGAAGATAACCAAAGGCCCTCAAAGGATAAAAAAAACTTGGTAGGGTCTTGTTAAAGTTTTCAAAATGCAACAATGTTAAACAAAATTTCGATTGCTACACTGTGTGGAATACTGTAACCAAAAACTTTTGACCTGTAAAACATATATTTTACAGGTCACATACGTACCTACTATTACATGAGACTATTTCAAATATTTCATTCGTTTTATTTCATTTGTTTCAATGAATGAAATATCGAAATGAAATGAAATTGTTTATTCTGTAAGCAGGTCTTTTAAAAACTCTTTTACGTGTCACTATGATCTAGAAGGCGTCGGCGTTTCCTATCTAACTACCTCTGAGAAGAAACGCCGAAACAAACTCAAAGGTCAAGGTCTCTTTTAAAGTCCAGACATCATTAGATATCCCTATGTGAGCGTAACCATGTAGGGTATCTGGAATGGCCTTTTTAATAAAGAGCCATATCAGTTTCGAGTTGACCTGTCCTAACTGACGGCACACATGCATCAGTCATCGACTGGGGGACGCTACAGTCAGAAAGTCAGGTCTAATAAGATTCAGTCATCAGTCTTTTAATCGAATAAATTAAAAGACTGCTGACTGAATCTTATTATACCTGACTGTCCCCCAGTCGATGACTGATGCCTGTGTGATCCTTATTATTACACCGTCTTCGTATATAATAAGATAGTTTTGGGTACGTGAAAATAATGGATGAAAGCGATTGACAAAAGTGGTATATGAGGCGAGTGTGGATAGAAAAAACTCTGGGGAAGCCGACCTTGAGCCTACCGCAACCAAAATGCGGATGTTCTCAAAAAAGAACAGGTCAGGAGCAACCTAGACCAACGAGTTAATGAACATAGATGAAGTGAAAGAGTTGTATCAGAATTGTAGCAACTGGAAATTGGTAGTCTTTACCTTTCTTTACCTAACCCGATGGTTGCATTAATATTAATTTGTTAAATGTATATTTTTTCGTTTTGTTTAATTTAGGTTACGCTGGGGCTCTTATATTCTTAGGATTTGTCCCTAAATAAAATAAATTAAAAATAAAAACCCAATGGATACCAGGCGTGATTATATGTAAGTATGAACTTACCGAAATAATGTCAACGGCTCTGCAATATTTGTAGGTGCGTATATCGGATCTCGCTCAAGACAAGCAGGACTTTGATTAAAACGATATTCCACCGATATATCAGACCGCGCCATCTTCTATGGTCTGTTTGATTGCGTCATATTATTCAATATCTTACGTCCGCATAAAGACATTCTATGAAGAATCTTACGATGACCAGATTTTTATAAAAACCATGTAAAATTCAGTACATTTAAATGAACAGATTCACGAATCGGACACTATAAAGTTAAATTATTGTCGTGCATAACATATGCCTTTGAGAGCACTTTAGGCCGTCGGTCCCGGTTGACAAATTAAGATCTATGATAGCTGTCACGGGTAGTCAGAGGCCTGAAACTCTGACAACCAGTTATACCACGAGATATCGTGTTACCTAGTAACTGGTTGTGGAGGTCAAATAGGCAGTCACTCCATGTAAAATACTGGTATTAAGCTGCTTCCGTTCTGACTTGAGAGCACTTTAGGCCGTCGGTCCCGGTTGACAAATTAAGATCTATGACAGCTGTCACGGGTAGTCAGAGGCCTGAAACTCTGACAACCAGTTATACCACGAGATATCGTGTTACCTAGTAACTGGTTGTGGAGGTCAAATAGGCAGTCACTCCATGTAAAATACTGGTATTAAGCTGCTTCCGTTCTGACTGGAAGCCGACCCCAATGTAATTAGGAAAAGGTTAGGCAGATTGATACCATGTGACTTACTTAACAAGGAGAGGATTATAAGTAAAAGGACCGTCTAGTTTTTAGTTGGTAGAAGTCCAGCATAGTGTCAATGATGGATTTTTCACACATGACAAATGAGTTTGATACTTGGAGTATACATTTTATTTTTCATCTGTTCATGTTCACTGTTTGTTTGGTGGTAATTTCTTACAGAAAAGTGGCTTACAGATAGCTGTTGTTCTAGGTTTGTTCTCAGGTACTACAACATGTGCAATTTAATAAAAAAATATGAGTGATAAGTGTGATATAAAAATCAAAAGAACAACATGATATGGACGCATTAGGCATGATAACAGATTTTGAAATCTCCTTTTATAATGTAGGTACACGTCTACTATATTCGAAAAACACATTATTTCAGCAATAAACTAAGGTTCAATGCAAATTATTGCATTTTAATCTAACTTATTTGATTTAATCGCGAAAACGCTGCTGGGTGTCATGGCGCCGTTTTGACGTCATGTCTCAGCATATTCGACATAAGTTGGAGCCATATTGTACGGCGATGATTGACATTTGACTGAGGCGTGACGTCATTCACTGTGATTGACGTTTCAGTTAACATGGCCGAATGCAGTATTTTATACTGTTATTTAATTGAAAATCTTATTAATCTTAATGTTTTTAAAACCAAGTAATTTTTTAGAATCATTTGTGCCTATATTTACTTCTAAAGCCTTTTGAGTCTCTCAGTTCTAAAGTCTTTGGTTCTTTAAAACTGTCATCATGTCTTTTCTTGGTGCGGCACTCAGCCTTAACTTGTTTCATGTTTTTCTAAGCTACCTAGATATCGATAAGCTATATATCTATTAAATAGAGGCTACTAATCAACGTTTCTCACGTACTCGAGTCGGGTGTGCCACAATATGAGTACGGTCAATAATTACAGCTAAGAAGCCCGGATTCCGGTACGATTAATATGCAATTAAGTTGCCACGCGATACCATGTTATATTGACTAGAATATGTATGGAGATGTTATACATTATTAATTAAAGGCTACTAGTATTTTCTTGTTTTGGTGTTTATGTATGGCAATAGGAATCTGGGTAGCATCGTGTATTGGAGATTTAGTAGTAATTATATTGAATTGATATTTAGAGTATAGGAACGGAGCGACCTACTGGTCACTCGACGTATACCTGGCAGGGTGAGATGGAAGAGCTAATATTTAATAAATTTAACCTCATATATTTTAAATCGTAAGTATATTTACGATTATTATTTTTATTGGGACATGTATTTTTTTTATTGTTTTATGTCGCAAGTGCGGCTGCTGAGCGTGAGGTCTTGAGTTCACTTCCCGGGTTGGGCTGTGTTATTGTATTTTTATGTTAGGAAATTCGTAGTAGAACCTCAAACCTTAGAATTGTGGTCGGTAAATGGCAATAGACTCACCATTTATTATGTGAGATTAATAGTGATTGTTGAAATTCGGGTTTCTAACAAAAATTTAAAAATACACATTTGCCTAATCCTTCGGGGAATATACTGTGATGTTGTGTGTTATATAACTTAATTAGACATTTTAGGAAAAAAAGATTTAAATAAGTGATGAGAAGTTTTCTGATAACATTTTTTTCACGATTATTTTTAATCTATTGTACTTTTAGTCTATCTATCATGAAATTTCTACATCATCTAGGTACGCTGTCATTAATATATCCAGCAGACCAACAAAGCTTATTCTTTAAGAAAATTATATATCAGCTTTTTGAACAGTGTGAATAAAACAACCGACTTTCTTATTACAATCAATAAACTTAAATGCCTCAAGACTAGATATAATCGCAACTAAAATCCCAGGTTCTAAGATAGCGATCGCGTAAACAATCGGTGCCGGTCGTCAGCGATGAAGCTGCTGAATGGCCAGTATTATTTATTGCCCATTATCAGTTAATACGGGCTTGCATGCGCTGAAAAGCGATGAGTTCGCTTGATTGGGGGTGATGTGTGGGTATTGGATAGGAATTGCAGGCCTTATAAGGTAGGCTCGCATCTTCACTTCTGTATTGAAATAGTTCTATTTTCGTAGGAAATAAGCATTGGTATTTATAGATTTTAATGGAGTGTGAGTGCCAAAGGGCAAAGGAACCTAGTATGCTGAGTGTTAAGCTCGTTTACCGTATCCGTAACAGTATTATACGTTCCAAAACAGGTATGACTGATGTGGGATGAGTTTGCCAGATTGAAATGGGATTAGGCGGGTCAGCAGCATTCATTAGCAGAATGCACACGGATAGGTGGTCTAGAATCGTCACACAGTGGGTGCCTGAAGAGGGGCGGCGCGTCACCGAGGTAGGCCTAGAAAACGCTGGCGTGATGGTCTAGATACATTTGTCGGGACGTGGCCTGCTATTACCACACAGAGGGAGGTGTGGAAGAATATGAGGGAGACCATTGCCCAGCAGTGCGACACAAGAGGTTAGAAATAAAGTGTGTGAGCCATAATTAACTATGCATATTTTTAAACATTGTTTTTTTCTAGGAAACGCGAAGTCAGGCCAAGGACATTGCTTAGTTCCTGTTTTCGCTTAGCTGTAGTCCCTACTCTATCATGCACTTGTAATAATACAGTTGTGTTATAACAGTAGGGTTTCTCAAAGTTATGGCCCCACGTACCACTGTTAAAGGTTACCAGACAATCGTGAACCTAACGGACCTTAAAAAAAATACGGATGGGGCGTTGCGTACGACATGTGAGAAGCATACCTAGTTATCCAATTTCGCTTGTCATACACGAGCTAAATGCATACAAAAACTTAAAACTCATCCACTCGGCGCCAGTAGGTACGCTGCGTGTGTGTGTGCGGAGCCTATGCTTCACTTATGACAAGGTAAGGTTACATCCGTATTATACATTCCCTATAAAAAATAAAATGAAATATTCTATCTGTAAGGTATTTTTTATTCTACATAATAAATGGAGGTGGCAAATACAGTGCGACTACTGAGCAGAAGGTCTCGGCTTCGATTCCCGGGCCGGGCAAAGTGTTATTGAGTATTTCTTATAGGAAAATCTTAGTAGCAGCCCGGAGTTTGGAATTGTGCCTGGTTGACGGCAATATGGTCACCACCTATTACATGGGACTTAATAACAGCATTGGTGAAGTGTGGGTGTACAACTGTGTACATCTCTTCCTTCCCCTGTATTCTCCATACAGGCGTGATGCTATGTTATCTGTTTAGTCGCACGCGCCCTCCGTATGTGTGGTAGGTACGCACTTGCTAACTTACCAGCTGTCACTACTTAAATCTCACACACCTGAGAGATGTTCTCGATGGTGAATAAAGCTATGTCATAGGCCTACGGGTGGCGTTTGATCTCTGAGACTAGTTCATCAAACACCCCACGAGAAAGGAGTTCATCGAGCATACGGCAGAAAGAGCCATTAAAATAGTAAAAACAAAAGACAATAGTTGTGACGATAATAACAATCAACCACTTTTATCTATACATCACTTCATAAAGCCAAGAGTACACCACACAAAAAGCGCTTAAACCCGCTCAAAATGGCCGATACAACAGATTTATGTGCCAGTATTACACGTTCGCAGCGGGCCCCCGGGCGCGGGCTGAGTTAGTGGCCGATTCAAGCTGCTGTCGTGTGCACTATGCTTAATGAGAGCAGATACGTCTGGGTGTGGCAGTAACGGTAGTTGTAATTGTAAGTTTACATCGCTACCATATGGTTATGATATGTTTATTTGTTGGTTTTGATCGTGTTGCTGTCATTTTAAGACCAAAGTTGTCTCTTTAATTGATATAAATAAAATAGAAAAATTTTAGCTCAATTCTGACTGATTGCTCTAGAGGTTATCTGAGCAGCTGTTAACCGTGAGATCTTGATTTCGATTCGTCGATCGACCAAAAGCGTCATTGGGATTTTCTTTGGTATGGAAATTTTCAGTAGCAGCCCCAAATTTTCGAATTTGTGGCATAAGACCTCCTATTACGGAAATAAGGCTGTACAACAGAATATGTATTCTTTTGCCTAACCAATCGCGGAATACAGGCGTGATGCTATTTTATATTTATTAGTGAGAAAAAAAAAACTAAGTATTCTCTTTTGTATTCTACGAGATTGAATTGCAATCAGCAAACCTTTCCCGATACAAATCCTTATTGCAAATTATAATTTACAGGAAAAATGGATTTTAATTAATAACCGGAGCGGAGAGTATCTAGCTTAATGAGAGGAAATTCGTCAAGGCTGTAGCCTAACGGTGTTTGTAATTGTGCCTTACATCGCTACTATGCAGACCTATGACGTGTTTAATAGTAATTATCATGTTTCTGGTACGAGTTTTGATGTTAGACACTATTTATGCGATCTCCAGGGTGACTTTTCACCAAAAGTGCGAGGGAGAGCTTAGCTGTGCGCGGATATGTGGCGGAACTGTGAAACGGTGCGACTTTTTCCACCAAAACTGTGTGGGGAAGCTGTGTAGTGGAGCTGTGACACGGTGTGGCTCTTTCCACCAAAACTGTGTAGGTAAGCTGTGCAATGCGAGGATGGGTAGTGCAGCTGTGAAACGTTGCGGTTCTTTCCACCAAAACTGTGTGGGGAAGCTGTACAGGTGGAGACCAGACCAATGTGTCAGGACGTGACCTATACGTATATTTTTATTTCATCTAATTACATTCTATATACTACTACATAAATATTAGAATAGGAATTATTGTAAGGAAACCTATTATTAAGGAATTAAATCGCCATATCCGCTGATACCTTCGACGGACCGTAGCCTGCCGGAATTGTACTGTACACAAATGAGATCCCGGGGCCACGGCAAAGGTAAGTTAGTGGAAATCTGTATGATATAGTATGTGTATTTATTATATTAGTTGGTGCGAATTCCGTTCAGCGATTAATACGGATTTTTACACACAAAAGCAGTACCTGCGTGGTATACCTGCTCCAGCGTCGTAAGTAAGTAATGGAGTAATCACAGACACTTTTTTATATATCCTGCTGCGGGCTGTTTGCAACATTTAGCCACGAGTTTCTTTGATTAATTTGAATCTGAAAAGTGTCAGAAGCAAAGAGACTTGTCCATTGACATTACTCTTCTTCAGATCTAAAAAAAATGGTCTAATAATTTTACCTAATAGGTAACCTCTAAGACTTTTCAATTAATCACACAGCGCAAACCTATCTATAGTCTTTTTTTTGTGTTGTGTGTGGAAAATGTGGCGTGGTGGTTGTGCCGGTCTCCTTTCGACTAAAAACCACACGAATAATAACCTTTATCGAGGTCCCGGGTTCTTTGCAGCAATCGCCGCGACCCCGGCAAGTTATGGTCTGTTGAACAACAAATACTCCAAGGTTTGTGCAGTCTGTAGGCGCGCGTGCAAAGCGCGGTGCGTTGCCGTCTCGGGCCTGCCGCTGGTCGGGTGGCGAACCACCCATGTCCGCTGCCCACAGTCCACGGCTCACGGTTGCCAGAGATCGTTGAGCGCTCTCCGGCGCTTGGGTCGCCTTCTGCGGTAAGGATAACGGGGCTCGCCTCTCTCCCTTTTCGCCGCCTCCTGCGCAACCATGACCTCCTCGCAGAAGTCGGCGACGGCTCCCCATGAACTCCTCCAAGCTCTTGACCATGTATCTAATTACGACCAGAAGTGAGAGAGCACCCGCTCCTACTGCCCCGATGAGGTCATGGCGCTGCTCGGCCCAAGCTAGGCACAGCCTGAGATGTGCCGTGTTCTCGGGGCAGTTACTGCAGTGGTGACATCTCGGCTTCGGCTCCCGGCCTATGCGACACAGATACTTCCCGAAACCATCATCTTTACACTTCTGGTTTCTATATTTAAATTGCTCTTGTTATTTATTTCTTTATTTCACAGATTCACGGATTTCAAATTTTCCATATTTGATTAATTCACGCGTCTTAGTCCCCTTTTGCCTCAAAGTGCGCAAATAAAATGAATGTCGTAACCAGGAATCCGCGAATAAAGTATTAATACTGCGTCACTCATCCACGTGAAGCAGCGTGACAATGACGTCACGCGTAACACACGCCATCCATCACGCCGCATGCCGACAGCGATACCAATACACACCTTCTTTCTCCTTCAACCTAAACTACCTAAAAATAGAGCAGAAATTGCTCTAATCGGGTTGCAGGGATAACTTTTTTCTACAATATGTTCCCAAGTTACACATGCGGTCAATTTTAAAGATTGAACGATAATAATGTTCCATGTTTAATTTTCGTAACAGCAAATGTAACTTTGTTTGGAATTGGGATTTTTCGTCACACGCAAGCACAGGAGGTTGACGAAACGGAAAATTGCGATATAACTTTATTTTTTAGGATGAGATTGACGACTTAAGTAGGTGCGTCTTGATATATTCCGTGATACGCGCTTATCTCGTTAGGTTTATTGGCTGCGAAGGTTTGGAAGATTATTATGTTTTGAAAGTGTGAGATGTTTTGATGGAGTTTTCGCTGTAATGCAACCTTATTTTTTGAGTTTAGCTGTTGAATATATATTTAGGTTTGCGTATGTAATATTTACAAGATATTAGTGTGATTTGACCTACATCATAATTCTATTAAGGTCTAACTGTATTTTAAGTTATAGAACATAGCATTAAGCCTGTGTTGTCCGAAGGGGTAGGCAGATGTGTACCTACACAATTGTATACCCATATTTCAACAATGCTGTTATTCAGTCCCATGTAATACCGGCCATCTACCGGACACAAGTCCAAACTCCGGGCGGCTACTGAGAATTTCCTAACAGAAAAACCAAATAACATTTTGGCCGACCTGGGAATCGAACCCGAACCAAACGCTTGGGACCACTAGACCAACGAGGCAGTTTATAGGAACTACTCGGAATTCTATTCATTTCGTGATAGCGAAGCTTGAAGTCTGTGTGTATATTTCTTCTTTATATTTTAAATACATATAGGTATGTCAAGAAGATTTTACCTTCTTGACATACCTATATGTCACTATTTCAACAGCAACACTAAGTCAATCAAATTCTAAGATAGAAAAATACGCCTCACACAGACTAACGCAAATAGCTCATGACGTCATCACTAAAAACAAGAAAACCGTCTGAGACAATCCAACAAAGAGCCGATGGAACCTATAACTCGTACACACCCCGGTATTGATTAAAAAAGCAACATAAATTAGCGAATTCGAGGGGTAAGTGTCGGGGAGGGGGGAGGTTGTTGTCAAAAAACTTTTATAAGTGTTTATGTGTACGTACCCCTCCCCCCTAGCCCCGCGCAGGGAGCTACCCCGCGCTGACACCCTTTCGCGCATACCCACATTCGTATAAAACACCCGGTACAGGGGCAGGAGAAACTGGATTGTGGTGGCGATTGATTTTAGGTTTTTTATATCTCATTAACCTGGAATTATTAAATTTATTAATTTTTTGTAAAAATGTTTTCAAATTGTGTATTTTTACGTGTACCTATAAAGTAATAAACGGAAATTGGAAAGCAAAAGAATTAAAGAGAAATCAAATTGGAAGATGTTTTGATTTTATATGACTACATAAATTAAATTTTGAAAATGATAAGCTAATTTTTATTAGTCATTCTTAAGCTTATAAATGAAAATAAATGATTGACATTGTAAAAATATTAAATTTGGTTATTTTGCTAGATTATATTACTTTTTCAATATTTTTAGATAAATAGATAGATTTAAACGTGTAAGGCAACTTTTTCTACAGTTATTAATTATATTGTAACTCAGAAAATTATCATACATAAATCAAGCCTGTATTCCCAGAAGGGGTATGCAGAAGTGTTCTTAGTTGTACACCCACATTACACCAATGCTGTTATTAAGTTCCATGTTATAGGTGATGAGACTATTGCCATCTACCGGGCACAATTCCAAACTCCGGGCTGCTATCGAGAATTTTTTAATAGAAAAGCCCAATAACTCTTTGAAAATGATCATAGACCATCTATATCCTATTATACTGTAACAAAACATCCATGTTCTGTCTACGCCGTTACATAAACCACTTTTCCCTGCGACTGTACACTGACATACAAGTACATGTAAATTAAACACCACCGCACACAGACACGCACACAAATAAAAACGTAAAGAAACACCGCGGAGAGGAAGAATGTATTAAGAAAGCGCGAAAGGGACGCATTTCTAATTAACACCCCGCGCGGGAAAGAGACGGCGCCATACGACACGCTAATTAAGAATACAAGAAGAAAGACGCGTTTTATGTACAGCCGCGAAAATTGTCAATGTGTGAGTGTGCTTTATATGTGTGTCGACGATTTTCCGTTTGTAACGCGCGTGTGTAGGTGTTGTGTTATTAACTCATTATGTGAAGAGTTAGTAAGTATATAACCGTTATTTACTGGTTAATTGAAAGCGGTTTCTCCGATAAGAGCCTGGTAAAGACAGCGGTATCGAGAAATTTTCTATTTGATTTTGATTTAATATGTCCCTTCACGGTATTACGTAAAAATAATGCGGTGGATGAAAAGTTTTGACGTCGAACTTTTAGTTTGGACAAAGTTCTTTTACTTTGTAGTCGATATTTTATTTTTGAAGTTCAAAGTGACATTGGATATTATTAAAAGATGTGTTTGTTAATGATTTTGATATTTGGTTGGTTAATGATAGTATTTTTTTTTTAGAAATGTTACTTTGATTATTATGGTGAGCCGTATTTTTAGTTAATGCTTCGGTATACAGAATAAAAAAAGAACCGCTATTTTTGAATGTGAATTCCTCGAATAAAATTGAAAAGCTTTCTGAGAGAAATATGGGCCTTTAGAAAAAATGGTGTTTCCATACATATATCGTACTTTCGGCTTTTATATTGGATGTAATTTTGTTTATCGAGTATTGTGCATGGTTAGGCTGTACATCGGACACCGACACAGACTAAGGAACATGTGACTTATGGTTAAAATAATGACGGGCAAAATAAACCTCAATAATGTGTGCTAAAGATTGTATTGTAGCAGTTGTTGGAATATGAGTTGCTGATTGTGTTGGTACAGTAAAAAATACTTAAATATCAATACAAATAAATAAAATAGTCTATTTTTAAGATCAAAATAATAGTTTTTTTAAGCTCTTACAGTTATTTGCAAGATACATATGCAGAACGAGCAGTTTTTAAGCAATTTTTCTGTCTTTTGTTCCGGCTAATCTTCGAAATGGCTGTACAAATTCTGATAAAATTTTACTGGCAGGAAGCGGACTATTTAAGGATTAACTTAGGCTAGTAATAATATAATTATACGCGGGTAAATAAATTAAGAAATCGCAACTTTATTCGTCACTTAAATCATGTTCTGTCCATTGTTATTGTTAATATCTTTAATAAGTGCATCACCACTTGGTCAATGTACTAGTTTTATTTTATAATAACAAATTTAAACTGAAACATATTAATTTCTGTATAAAATTCTACTCTATAATAGTAATTAAAAAGCGGTAAAACTATTTGGTCCGTGGACCATACTCGCAATTTCTTATATAAAAAAAAAATTTAGAACCGGGAAAAACTCTACACAGAAAAAAGTTTGGAGTTTTTCTACAGAGAGATTTTTCCGAGATCCGGTCCTTTGCTATTATGAGGGTCATGGTCAGCCAATAATGGTTTAAGCGGCTACTCTAAGGACGCAAGGACGACCGCCAGACTTAATGACATAAAAGGATTTAAGGGGGAGTATCAATGGGGACTGTTTTAGGAGTAGTATTTGGGAGAAAAAGTCATTCGAATTAGTAATAACTGCTGTATTGATGAGCATTTTTTTTAAGTTAAGCGTTTTTTTACTTAATCTTTTTACCCCTTTATACTAAAATTACGCGGAGAGGGAAAGAAAGAAGAACGAAAAAATAATTATTAGACTAGCAAAAAAACACAAATACATAGAAAAAAATAATTATTAGACTAGCAAAAAAACACAAATACATAGAAAAAAATAATTATATACCTAAACATAAAAAATTATAAGCGATACAAAATAAAAACACAAAATATACGGAAAATTTATTTCTATTATATATTTATATTAATTTGGCACTGTTATAATATATATGGAGAAGGAGTGCAGAAAAACAATATTTTTATATAATATACATTAGAAATTCATTAAATTAATAAACAATACATTACACACACACACACACACATTATACATACTTGATATGTCTGTGGTCAAACTGAGAAGAGATTAATTATCTTATTAATATAATTGTAGTCTTTTGTTTAAGGTTCAAAGTCTGTGGTCAAGATAGAACCTTAATAACGCTTAAACTTTTTTTTTTTATGAATCATGTTGTGGTCGAATTTTGACCAGTGGGCGACCACTAGTAGGATCAATGAATTTTTATTGGAATACGTACATTTTGTATGTTATTTATATATAGGCTATTGAGTAAACTGTATATTTGGGCGCGAAAACTTGGGCCAGTACCTACTAAAATAACACAATTTAAAACGTTCGTTGTAAAATCAATCAATGTTCGTTACACTGAAGTTTACAAAGTATGGACTAATCGTTTTTGCTTAGATTTTTGATTACCTTGTAATTAAATAAATACTTCAATGAAATATTGTTACATCAGATTATTCGATACTCTACACATTGATTAAAATAACCAGCCCATAACTGTCCCACTGCAGGGCAAGGGCCTCTTCTCATACAAAGAAGGCACGAGCTTAATCACCACGCTAGCTCACTGCGGGTTGGCAATTTCAGATTACCAAAGTCCGGGTTTCCTCGCGATGTTTTCCTTTACAGTATGTCTGTGATATCTTAGATTAAAAAGTCACATTGGTACATGCATATAGTACAACCTCGTCATTGATTATTGATTTAATCAAATTTGTATCTAAAAATAATTAATTAGAGTATAAAGAGTAGATACTTTATTCGGCAAGAGATAGAACCACGAGCTAAAGCCTGCCCAATACCAACCTTCTTGTAGTAAAAGTAAATTTGATTGAATACCTAATTCACTACTAATTAGGTTAATTGAAAAAGATCGTAAGTGTCATTTCAAGACCTGTTCGTTTTAAGCAGCGACAAATCCTGGGAGACTTGTACCTAATTTAGGAAATAATGTTCTCGAGTAATGAAAGTTGATAATGATGATTACTACCGTTAAAGTCCTTTTATTACTGCGGAAAACTGCTTTCGTTTTATAGCAGGATTTTGTTTTAAGATAACTATTGCTAACACAGTACACACGTTTTTTTATATGAAAATAAGGTGGGTTGTAAAAACAGCTATCGACTCGTTAATTTGACTGACTTCAGATCACCACGTTTCCCCTCTCTTGGACAAGAAAGGTATAGGCGTTCTGTTTGTTTAAGAGTTTTTAGTACTTGGATGATGTTGTCGATGGTTTTAATTCTTAGTGCTTTCGTCTTTGTTCGCTGTAACAATTAAATATGCACAGATAACTAGTTGTTGGTTGATAAAGTCGGTAATCTACTTAGATTAGCAACGATTGTAATATATTTTTAAAATCCATGATCTACTAATATCTTAGATTTTCGCGATTACTACACATTATAATAAAACAACTTTTAACCGGATTAATCGCGTGTATTATTGGTTTATTTAAAATTATTTCGGTCTACCGTACATATATCCTGCGACTACGAACGCTGCAAAGTGTTCGAAACGACAGGAAAAACAAAACTAAATAATACACGCGATTAATCCGGTTAAAAGTTGTTTTATTTAATGTAAATAATCTTTGATGTATTTGACACATACGAAGAGTTCACAAAATTATCATTTCTCGCGAGCAGGGTTTACCTAACCTGCACCACATGGATGGGTCACAGTAGCTAAGTTGGTAGAGCGCTTGGAGTACCGGTCCATAAGTTGCAGGATCACATACAGCTCAAGATCGTATTTTCTTACGCACATAAATGAAAAGAAAAAGGAAAATACGATCGTGAGCAGGATTTGAACCTGCGTCTCCTGGATAAATACTCGAGGCGCTATGACCACTAAGGAGAAAGAAGAGATGGCTTAGTTGTCAGAGCGCTTGGAGTATTTTTACGTAGTTTTCGTCCCACAACAATTTATAGATTTAAAGAGTTAATGCGTTTGAAAGATTTCTCAGAAAGAAAAGCTTTATTTCCGCGTACCAATTAACGCACACAAACTAAAAACTACAAAGGAATAATGTAGTACGTAGGTATAGAGGAAATATCTAAAATTGGCTTAAATCAATGTCATATAGCTTAACCTACAAGATGTCTTACGTACGACTAGTTTTCTGTGCGTATTAAACCAAACAGTCAATCAATTTTCGACCTAAACATTCAAAGGCACCATCACACAGTAATTGCTTCAAGCGCACGATTCAAGTAGGCTCAACAAAAGCCTAATGATGCGTTCTGTACTAGCTGAAGATAAGACATATCGCCTTTTGATCACCTACCGACATCAAGAAAACCTTATCGCACTCACTGTAGGTTTATTTGTTTTAAGCTTTCAATGTGAACGAATGAAACGGCCTGTGTATCGAATTACCACAAACAACTTAACTCCAAATGCAAACCAATAAAATTTCAACTTTATATCGAGGAAGGTGAAGTAGGAATTTGTGTGTAGGTTGTGAAAAGATATACAGGGTGGGTACGCCTGTCTTGCTCTCGGAAAAAGCTTGCAAGAAAGCAAAGAATGGTGGAAGAAAGGGGAAGGGACAAGAAGGAGATATGTCTCAGCGTCGGTGATGAATTAAATTTTTAGGGGGTGTTTAGGGTGGCAACTTTGCCCCTTTCATTGGCGCGTCTTCATCCAGTTATTCGTTTCTTTAATTTGTGTTAATTTTTTTTTGCTTTGTTAATATGTATCGCAGTTTTTGGTTTCACTTGGCTTTTGTTTATATTGCTGGTAATGTTAGTAGAGACACATTGGATACGTGAAGAACAATCTGTAATGTATTTGCGGTAGCGCCTAAGCTAAACAATAAAATGGATTGTATAAATCAAATACTAAAAAAAAATGGTGCACCATTCTAACATATTTTCATGTATTCTGACAGTCATAAATCTCAAATTCACACACATTCAGACTCGGAACAATTATCTATAGATCATACAAATATTTATTCGGTACGAGAATCGGATGTGATACGCGGGCAGCCGATCTCTCGGCCACTGCGCTGACCTCGCCGGAAAAAACAATTTTGATGTTCATGTTACATGCAAATGAATAACAAAATTGTTAATAAAACATTTTAATATGGAGTTAATCATGTATTCAGTATGTATGAACACTGAATACATGATTAGATGTTAGAACTAGAATTAGACGAACATACTCGAGTGGTTCGAATTTTATTTTAAAACTAATTATCTATTCACGAAGTATGTATAATAAAATCATTCAATATAACAACTTATCCTTTCACCACAATCAATTTTTTTTAAAGCTTTTCCTTTATGTTAAGCAAGACTACACAGGACTAATAATTTAAGTCCCTTATTTGTGGTGTAAGTCTATATGAGTCAAATAATTAAAACTTCTATGCAACTTCTTTGATCTTTAGAATTCAGTCAACACGAGAATTTTCCAATAACTCGCACTTCAATACCATATAACCCTCAAAATATATACTGCAAAGTTCACAAAAGAAATCGATGACGTCACACTAATTTTCTCCACATCCGTCGTCCCCTATGTGTGCATGCAAGCTAAGCACGTATGCACGCACTCTTCTATTCGAATAGAAAAAAAAAACTCGAATCGATAGCGCAAAACAAAAGCGTAACCCTCTGAAAATGCTAAAATCGATGCGAAGAAGTGTCATTAAAGAACCCCCAAAAATTAAAACCCCCTGTTTGTGTACACACACACGCGCATAGTAATATGACTAATAGATGCGCACACATGTAAAAAAGTTAATGAACTATTCACTCACGGCAGGATGTGCGATTTTGAATTCGGTTGAATTTTTATGATGCGTTCGGGAGTTTTGTTTGCATAATCGTGTTTTGTTACGACTTGGTTAGTAGTTCTACTTTATTTATAACGTTTTTGACTGCCTCGTTGGTCTAGTGGTCGCAAGTGCGGCTGCTGAGCGTGAGGTCCTGGTCCCTTTTAGGAAAGATTCTATGCTATGTTATATCTTTAAAGATTACAGAAGATTAACCTGTTAAGTTCTGCACCTATGTATGTTTTGATGTGTTAATGCAAACCCTAGTCTAGGCCTTACCTACTGGCCTATTTAAGGGCTGTGGAACTTCGAACCGGTTTTGAAAAGCCTTTTGTTCACGTTTATTTGGTGATTGTAATTATACATTATTCTACGGAAATTGTAAGACCTACTGTGTGGCCAGTATATATAAATAAAAAAAATAAAAAAAACCCACCACAATATTTGAAAATTAATATCTAATACATAAAAAATGCTTGGTTACATAAAATGATTTTGATGGAGTAAAGTAAATTGTATTAACTTCAAAGTTAGTCTTGTTGGTTTAGTCACCTGTCCTAATAGAGACTGAATAGATCGCGATGACGTCAGCAAAAATACCAATTTAAATATGGAAGAAGAATTCGGTGTAGTGAGCAGAACTTGAGATGGCTTAGTGGTCAGAGCGCCTGGAGTATTTATCCGGGAGGTGCAGGTTTGAATCCTGTTCATGACGGTATTTTTTTCCACATGCGTTAGTATTCGCTACGCATGTGTTAATGCGTAAAAAATGTAGGTATCCGTATAACTTTCCGAAAACTAAGATAAAGTTAAAAAGAAAACAAAAAAGTTGTGTTATTAACAATTCGAAACTAAGTGCTTAAAAAATCTGGTCACTTAAAAAAGGGCTTAAATTGTTTGAAATTGGAATGTTTGCATGGACAATTTAAGCAATGGTCACAATCAGAAGCAATGACCCAAAGCAAAGAGCTGAAGAGACTCTCGACTCGAGTTGAGGAGTTCGTCAAACAAATGGACTAGGATCTTTTATTTTTATTAGATATTTATAATTTTAATGTTATAAGAAGATTGATATAAACATTTTAATACATAGTTTTTTCTTGTTTGTGGCCAGATTCTAATTGTTTGCAATTGTTGTTTTTCGGATTTGCATTAGTTTATTGGACAAGAATTTTAAGAATTTAGTCGCCGTAGAGCGTAATGTCACCAGGTTGGTGTTTGCCTGCTCTAAGATACGGGCGTTTAGTTTTAATAAATGAAAAGCTATACGGGGATGATGATTATAATAATATGTGTCCGAAGGAATTACAATTATAAAAATATAAAAAACGAGGAGATGAAGTCTTAAATAAATAAATATATAATAAACATAATCTGTTCACAATTGTTCTTTTCTGGGGGTCACTTCTCATATAGAGAAGGCACAAGTATTCAGTCACCCCCCTAGCTACCGTAGATTAGTGGTAAATGTATAAAAATTATATAAATTTGTATAGGAATTCAAATGCTAGACAAAATCTTGAGTAACTTTTGTTCACATCTCAAACATTGCGAAGCGTCTTCGTCCAACCTAAATAAAAGATTTCATCCCAAACTCGACCACAAATTAAAGTCAACGTCGAACTTTCCCCAAAAAATGTAAACATGCAATATGTGTTTACATTTACATGTATACGTGTATACTGCGCAAGGCGGCGATGAGTTTTAAAGTTTTTAAGGGTTCGCCGAAGATTGCGTGTCTTGATTACCGCCCCCTCCGGGAGGGGGGTACCTCCACACACGGCTAGGGCCGAAAACACCGCTGCCCTCCCTTTTTTAAGGAGGGTAAATTAAAAGTGTTATGTGTGGGTGGCGAGTCTTGATACTTTAAGACAGTTTAAGACAATCCTTATCTTTTTTTCGCAGCATTAGATATTATGCTGGCACTTAGACGGTAATGGGAACCCATTCAATTTTAAGATCATGATTGTGTTAGTAATTGTTGAATCTGTAAGTAATTTTACTTTAGATTTTGTTAAGTAGATTATTTCGCAACTTTTACTTTTAATTAGAATAGGTCCTCTAAGGTAAATGCTGTACCTACTACAGTATTGTTGATAAAATTATTAAAATACTAATAATATTTAGTGTGTTTAACTACATAACCTGTTATTACAATAATATTGTTTTATTAATACACAAATTAGAAAGTATCAAGATTGATGTAACATATTCCGTCATATCTGCAGACTCTTATTCATTTACGAAAGATTTTTATCTGCATCTGCAACGCTTTATTATTGAAATGCTAAGTGATTTTTATACTATGTAGGTATTTTTATCCTAACTGCCTTATTGGTCTAGCGGTTGGGTATTGGCTGCTGAGTTTGAGATCTTTAATGCGATTCTTAGGTTGGTTGGGTCAAGTGTTTTAGCTGTTTTCAATAGCTGCTCGGAGATTGGAACTATAACCAGTAATTCACCACCACATGGGACTTAATTACTTAGTGAAATGTGGATGTAAAACTGAACAACGTCTGCCTACACGTTCCAGGAATATAGGCGTGAGGATATATAATTTTATACCAATAACCGAAAACTATAAAAACTTTGTAGAGGCTTAATGATATTTTTCCGAATCACATCAAAATGAGAATTTAATTGAAAAGTATCAAGATCCCCGTCATCTAGTAAAGACATGTGCAAGACAGTCGTCGTTCGCTCGTTCATTTGCAAACGATTGTAATATCGCGTATCTATGTCGCACCGCGATATTACCGAAATGTTACGCAGTTACATGTTTATGTTTCCATTTTTATGTAGCATCGTTTTCGTGGAATTATTGTTTATTTATTATTATTTTGGGGTGGTTTAAATCTATGTGAGAGCATTTTTTTGGTTAATTTAGGTGTGACTAGATTGTAGCATAAAATATTTGGTAAATATTGATATAAAATTGATTTTAGTAAATTGTCGTTCAAAAAGGAAAGTATTATATAGAATATAGGTTTCTAGAGGGTCCTATTGCATAGGTAATGTATGTTTATTTTCATTTACATCCAAATTTTTCGATATTTTCATTTACAACACCAAACACGCGCCCATTCGGCTCCTTAACAAACACGTCACCCCTCTAAAAATTAAAAACAAAACACTCGCATAAAGGCGCACACACACTGACGAAGCTCACCTAATTATCGGCGCGGAGGGACTTTGCATAAGAAAGTATTGCTGCGTTTTACGACGCGTGTCGTGCCCCCACCCCACGGCCCAGATAAAAAATCTCCCATTTCCTTAATTCGTTTATCGGGGCCTGGCGAGGCTTTGTCTCCGATCGATGAACGCCTCCAAATGAGCGCGAAACGTGACGCGCGTGTGTATTAAGCTTAAGGTGACGGTTTTAAGACGCGATTTTTATGTAAGAATTTTGTTATTATGCAAATTGGGGTGGAGACTTTTTTGGGCATTTTACGTGATATAAGGCAGGAAAATTATAAAGGTTCTATCTATGGATGAAACATTAAGATCAGGTCATTTATAAATAGTTTTTAATAAGAGTAAAGTACCTTAATATTGGACATATTATGTCGCCATACCAGAAATAGTTAAGAAAAAAAAATTGGAGCCGTAAAAATGCTTAAAACACACAACATTAAATTAAAAGCCATGCGCTAACAAACTAAAGCAATCAGCCGTCCCCTAAAACACGCCACAAAAGTCAATAAATTAAGCCCAGGAACACATGTATCGGCCCCCCGTTTTCAACGATAACTTAGTAATTAAGAAAGGCATTAATCATTGCATGGGACAGACTGAGTCTGATTGCGAATGTGACAAACTGGCATAAGTCATGCGTTCGAGCACGCTCGTGGGTGCTACGCATTAGAGGTGCGATGTGCGAGTTCGAATTTTGAAGTTTTGTACGTTGATGAAAAATTTTTTTGGAATTAAACTTGTTTTTAATGGATGGTATGACAATTTATGGAGATCCTTTAAATTGTTGGATGAAATAAAATTGGTCATATTTTCTTTTTTACATGACTGGTCAAAAAGCGAGTGTTATGTTTTTGCTTTATCATTTGGAGGAGAAATACTATGATAGTCTTCGTTTATCTCAGGAACTACATGCTAGGAAAATTATGAATATCTCGATTAAACTGAGAAAAGTCCTCCCAAATGACCACGAACACATTAATCGGCACTATGACATCGACAAGTACCATGACAATTAAGGGTGAACCTTCGAAGATTTTACACCAATTTGTTAACTGCAATAGAAAGTAGGATTATAAGTAAGTAATTCTATCAATTATATTTTATCAATATCTATACAAAAATAAAACTGTGCACGTAATTATAATAAAATCTTCATCATCACAATAATTCGTAACTACTTTTTAAATAATACTCTCCAAGACGGTTTTGGTTACGGTGTTTAGGCTTAATAGATATAGTATATATATACATATTATATAATAATTCGTTATTACCTTATTAGTCAGGAGGTCGCAAGAGCAGCTGCTGAGCGAGAGGACCTGAATTCTATTACCGGGGCAAAAAAAAAATGGAAAAATTAATTCTATTATCCTGCAATCAATAGCAAAAAAAAAAGATTTACCTTTGGCTACCAACTTGCCAAATATTAACGAAATGAGAATCCTCTTCTTGTCGTACTGCATAGATCAAGAAAACGGAACGCAATACCGTGTGAAGCCACACTAACCTTAGTATGAATTGTTGCATTTACAGATATTTCAAATCAGTACCATTCAATAGTATGTAATGAAGTTTGCAGTTTATTTGAATAAGTCTGATGTAATACCTTATTATGTATACAAATGTCGTATATTTTACGTGTGGAGGTGATTTAGTGTTAAAATTTATATGACGATAAACAGTTTAGACTGTCAGTGTTAATGATTAGAATGCATTAAGAAACACTTAGTAATTTTTTTAACAACAGTTAAGAATGTAACTATGTTATTACGCCTTATTTACTTGTTCGGTAAAACATTATATAATTCGATTTTAGGGTTCCGTACCGCAAAAGGTAAAAAAGGAACCCTTATAAGATCACTTTCTTGTCCGTCTGTCTGTCCGTGTGTCACCACCGATTTTCTCAGGAACGGGTATACCTGGCAAGATTTTGAATTTTTCGGAATTTTCCCTTTACTTGTGCTGTAAGACTTTTCGCTTTTAACCAAAATTGACTATTTTACGTCAACCGCAAGTACCCTATAGGTTTAAGGTCGAAAACCTATGTGGGAGTTCCCGTTGAATCACGAAATTTGCGTATACGTATAACAGCAAAAATAAAGGAAAAAATCATTTTTTTTTTGGAAATGAATGTTAATACTGGCACTTACAAGTATTCGCTAAAATCTTTTGTCCATATCTTTTAATTGTGTTGACTCAGGACCTTTATGATGTTTTTTATACACCTAATAGGGACTATAGAATTCAACTTGCTAGGTCCGCCTGTTCCTTAGAAAATCGGTGGTGACACACGGACAGACGGTATAATGGTAGGTACGGAACCCTCGGCGCACGAGTTCGACTCACTCTTGACCGGTTTTTATAGTTTACAATAGAGTGTTTTGAACGTCAAGTATTGCCCCACAAGAGTCCACCCTTCATTTGCTAATATTCGTATTTCCCCAATTTCTTCAAAATCTTCTGGTGGGAAAACCATTCCGGAAATACCAACTGCTGAAGCGTCAGATTGGCAATCAAACGAGAGACTATTCGAAAGAATTTGACGTGTAAACCCTTAAAAAGGCTAAAGTTATAAATTTTTGTGGAATGAAAAATACGGTCTTGAGCAGGATTCGAACCTGTGCCTCCCGAATAAATACACCAGGCGCTCTGACCCCTAAGACATCTCGACCTCCTTTCACTAACCCGAATTCTTCTTCTACGTAAACTTAAAAGGTTGCTACTGCATCACAAAGCGTCGTAATAGGAGACGCCGTGGGCGAGCCATGCTTCGGCACAAATGGGCCGGCTCGACCGGAGTGATACCATGGCCTCACAGAAAACCGGCGTGAAACAACGCTTGCGTTTTGTTTCGCCGAGTGAGTGAAGGTACCGGACGCCCAAACCCTTTAAAAGGCCGGCAACGCACTTGTGACTCCTTTGGGGTTGCGGGTGTCCATGGGCGGCGGTCATCGCTTACCATCAGGCAAGCCGTCTGCTCAGTTGCCCG
Source organism: Xylocampa areola (assembly GCA_935421205.1). Taxonomy (NCBI): domain Eukaryota; kingdom Metazoa; phylum Arthropoda; class Insecta; order Lepidoptera; family Noctuidae; genus Xylocampa; species Xylocampa areola. The sequence continues at coordinate 13,883,855 of OW285215.1, forward strand.
CTATCCCACAAAAAACAAAAAAAAATGTGGTCACAAATTTGTGGGGAAAAAAAGTTCCTATCAATGTATGAATTAGTACCTAGGTATGTCATATTATGTAAACAGCCGCTTCAGGATGCTTATCTAAGTCAGGACTACGGGTAGCTTGAACAATTCTGATACAAGTTTGGCTCATAGCTGCACGAAAGAAGAAGAAGAATGTATTTTTTTATGTAATTGACAGCTCGGATGTCGTAATGGTTGGGGGATCAGCTACTACGCTACCTGTATTGGGCTCGATTCACGGAAAATATTTTTGTATACTCTTCATATAGTTCATTGTTACAGGTACGCAGCAACGACGATAGAGGATAGTAATATCTTAGGTTTTCGCGATCACTACACATTATAATCAAACAAGGATCAGAAGTGCGACCACGAATGCTGCAAAGTGTTCGAAACGTCAAGAAAAACAAAAACCAATAATACACGCAATTAATCCGGTTAAAAGACACTAGAGGAATTGGCAATTTTTTTCATAAGTCAGAAGCAAAGTGAATTTAAGTAAAAATCGTAAAAAGGTATGTTGTTGTTAAAATTAGTAGCAACACAATAAACTAAACGAAGATTCCACCCGCATTCTCAATTCTTCTCGTCACCACGGTCAATGCGGCTTGATCGAAACGTCGAGGTAAATAAATGTTATGTTTTAAGCGCGAATCAGTCCCGATAGAATTCAATAATTACAAAAAACTGAATGTAACCACTTTAGCATACATCGGAAATTTGACGTCACACCTCACGCCGAACGTCTCAAACATTTACTTTTTAATAAACCAAACGTTTCGCCAAAAATTGGGGCATCGTTCGCACCTCAAAGAAAAATCGGGAGGTTGATTCACCATCTTATAACTGCAGTCATCATGACATCTATTTATTGGTCCATAAAGTTCAGATTGTTATTCGGGAATGGCGTTGGTAAAATAGTGAATTAACATGAGGGAGTGGACGTGACATTTATTGTTTGACAGCCATCGATCTGCCCTTTGCTATGCGAGGCGTGAAGCAGCAAAGTTCATGGGGTATTCCTCTTCTTGGTTGAATAATGGGGCTTCGGAATTGCAGGTGTGGTGTGTGAAAGACTTGTTTGAATTAAAATGTGGAACAGCTCGAACATTTGTGAAGGCTGTGTGTTTTGTTTGTTTACTTCAACGCTTCATTGTGGAGGCTGGTAACATAGACAAAAATTTTACATTTGCTAAAAAATCAAGGCTGTCTAACATTAAGACTTGGTAATATGACTAACATGTTTTTACTGGCAAGTAAAATGGTTCAAATGCAATGGATCTCACCAAGGATTTTATGTGATCACTTATTAGAAATAAGTAATTTATTTTTCTTTCACTTGCTTATAACGACGAAGGAAAACATCGTAATAAAATCCACGAAAACCATTATATCAGACCTACGGATGGTTTAAATTCGGACACTGGTTTATATCTGAGAGATGTTTTCTGTGATGTGTTAAGTCATGTCAGACACCTACGGGTGGTTTAAACTCGGATACTAGTATATATATGAGAAATATTCTCTGTGATGTGTGAAGTCATGTCAGAGACCAACGGGTGGTTTAAGCCCGGACACTAGTTTATTCAATAATACGTTAAGCAGAGAAATATTTGATCTTTATTGATAAAATTAGACATTCGACATGAACGCTTACTACCCCATCGTCTTAACTAAATAAACACGTTAATCCAAAACAAAACCATATTACCACTTTCAAAAATGTTTAACACTAATCCCGCTTAATATCGAAGCATCAGCAGTGGTATATTGTCACATGTTTACAAAATCCGCGGCGGATTATCTAATTTGCTCGCGGAAGTCGTCGACGGAATGACGGGAGCCGATAGAATCCCCATCGATCCCCTCACACGATTTGAATGTGTAGGACTAGTTGCACAGTGGGCGCGTAAATTCATTTTGAGGGCCTTATTTATCCACAATTCTTTTCCAAGTGTGTCAAAGTGACTCTCTTTAACAGGGAGTCTCGAGTTTAATTTGCGTGTTTTGAATTTTAAAGAATGCAGCTTAGAGAAAAAAAAAATGCATATATATTGTTACATCACGGAAGGCTATCTAAAAAAAAGAAATGGATTTTTCTTTAAAGTGTTCTACACTCTCGGAATGTTTCTTGTATCGTGGGTGCAACTATTTCTTCCATGTGAGAACATCGTCAGGGAAAATACTTTACTGTCAGTAATGATGCACCTCAGTAATAAGGAATTGGTTTAATGTTCAAAGGCACGGCAGCTAAACGTGAGGTCCTGGTTTGGATTCCCGGGTCGGTGAAAGTATTATTGGGTTCTTCTGTTAAGGAATTCTCAGTAGCAGCCCGGAGTTTAGAATTGTGCCCGATAGATGACAATAGGCACACACACTTCAACAAGGGACTTAATAACAGCATTGGTGAAATATGAGTGTATAACTGTGTATCTCCGCCTACCCCTTCGAGGAATATAGGCGTGTTATGTTAATTCTGTGTGTAATTGGGATGTCTCAATCCTTCATAAGTTTAAAGTCCTAATATTTCTTGCCAAAAAGCTATCGCAATACGACGCCTTGCTTCTTTATATAATATGATATTACTCTCCCATCTTTAATTAATCTTTGCGTCACAATAGTATTATGTTTTCAAACAAAAATCCACCCTTTAAGAAAACAACCCTTTATAAATAACGATGCCGACGTACAAATTATTTTACGACGAAAATTATTCACATTTTCATTTGTTGAAGTTGAAGATTATATTTGGGTTTCAGAAGGAACAGATTAACATTATTTACGTATGTTTGGTAGATGTATGCATTTATTAGGCGATGATAGCCTAGTGGTATGACCGTTGGCCTGACAAGTATGAGGCCGCACATTCGCACCACAGATTTTTCGAAAGTCATATACGTATTATAAATGATCAGTTGCTTAGAACGGTGACGATAGACTTCGCGAGGAAACTAATACACTTGAGAGATGTTCTCGATGGTGTGTAAAGCCATGTCAGAGACCTATGGGTGGTTTAAACTCTGGCACTAGGTCGTTCATCAACCATACGATGAGAAATGTATGCAGCTATGGTTGCGGGACCCTGCAAAGGTTACTAGAGTACTGTGTGGTTTTTAGTCGGTAGGAGACCGACACAGTGTTCATGATGGGTTTTCCACACATGGAAAAAAAAAGCAATTGTTTGGTACAGCACGAAGAAAAACCTAACAGTAGAAGCCTAAGTTAATTATATGATCTTACATGTACAAAATAAATGACAATAATTGTCAGTGACTGGAAGTCTGCGACTTGGGGGTCGTAGCCTACCGTAGAATTAACTAAATTACGTCGATGGTCTAGTGGTCCCAAGCGCGACTGCCGAGCAGGAGGTTTTGGGTTCGATTCCCGGGTTGGGCAAAGTGTTATTGAATTTTCTGTTACAAAATTCTCAGTAGTAGCCCGGAGTTTGTGCTCGATTGATGGCAATAGGCTAACCGCCTATTACATAGGACTTAATAAAAGCATTGCTGAAATGTGGGTATATAATTGTGTACACCTTTGCCTACCCCTTCAGGCGTGATGCTATGATGACTTGCAATCACGTCTTAAGTGAAGTATAAAATCACTCGATATAATGGTTAGTTTTAAATTTTGTTATAAGTTTTGATAGGGTTGAAGGTATAAATGGGAAAGCTCACATTCACAAGGGACATGCTGTAGGTTTATGCGCATTGATGAACTATTAGAGGTTTTAAAAATAAATTAACTAAGCATGTGTATGTGCCCAAAATTGGATGGGTTTGAACATATAGGTACATACATATAATTATGCTTAAGGAAAAATCTGCGGTAACAAAACTCTGAAGTTACAACTTTTTGTGGATAAAGAATACCGATCGATCGAGATGGCTTAGCGGTTCGAATCCTGCTCACCACCGTATTCTATTTCCACTTAAGTTAAAGTTATAACTTTAGAGTTTACTAAGCATGCGTTAATGCTTTTCGAAGATTTATCTGTATTTTTGTATAATAACTTTCGTGAGGCATATTCATATTAATTATTGTTCACCGGTTACTACTCACGTGTATTCTTCGGGTTTGCCCGACTAGGTTCGAGTTAGTAACCGGTGAACAATAATTAATATTTATCTGTATTAACAAAAATCTGCCTTTTCAAAGTACCAATCTCTACTAAAATCTTCATCAAATACGATCAACCTATTGAACATTTCCTATCCACACAAACTCTTCACAAGTATCTTTTGTAAAGTGTCAAGTCATCTGCCTGAATGTCTAACGTGTGAAAACATGCCCCTCACACCCTCAGGCTTGATTGTATCGACATCGACATCGACACAATGTTATGGCGCGAACTTGATTTACAATGCTTTTTATAATCAGCGAGCGTTTAAGAGTTTTGGTTCCCTCGAGAGTAAACTTGGAGGTGTGAAAAAAGTTGAGGGTTCATAAAAAAATATTTGGAAATTGTTGTGTTCTTCGGTCTATCTTTTCCCCTGTAAACTATTAGGCTCCGCTTCTAGGTTATGCAAATGCAGTTGGTAATCACTTAACTCGGAACAATTACTATAATTTAATTTTCATCATCATTAACATTTTGGAGAATATCAATACTCAGTCTCGAAAAACAACAAGCTTTTTTTTAAATTTTCTAACTACGTTGGAGTCGATTTCTAGTCTAACCGAGTGCTGAATACGTGTGACTGCCTATCTGACCCCCTCAAATTAGGTACTGTGTAACACGGTATTTCGTGAGTTGTATGACTTTCACGCATCTGACTACCTAACCATACCCATAGACCTTCGTTTGAGAACCGAGGCTGACGGTTTATCGTTCTCTCTGAAGTAAAGAGTGGTCTCATCCACAATCCCGGATGCCATCAGTTTTGCGAGGAATAAGCAGTGTTCTCCATGAGTGGAAATCTCCTACACGAACTGAACACGAGAAGTAAATATCAAGTAACGCTTTGGTACCTTTTTACCTAATTTAAAACTGATAACTAAAGTACATACCTTTGGCTATGACTTCTTGGAAAATCGTAATTCTCCTCCAAGTATTTGTTAGGGAATTCCTCTTCGGTTGAATATCTAACACCAGCTGTAGTTTCAATATCATAAGGATTCACAATACCAAAACAAACCATTCCAAATTTTAATCAATTTACATATTCGTACCAACAAATTGGTCCCTACATCTACCACAAGAAAATTAATAAATTTTACCTGAAATACACTTAATAATCTCCGCTCACATCCCTACATAATTTAAACAGAAAAATGGAAAAAGGAATCTCTAAGAAACGCAAGAAGACTCCCTCATACATGCGTACCCATACTTAGTGAGTTACACCCCAAATTAATAGCATCCTAACAAAAAACTCCCCCCTGTCTTATGAGGGGGGGGTGGGGGTGGTTCATTTGCATATATGTCCCCCCAGCACCCTAAGGAATGGCGAGGATGTATTTTTAATTTCATTCTTATCCCTGTGCTTAAATCATGAGAGCGGCCATGCGTGCGAGGGTCTCCCTTGCCCCCCCCCTGGCCTACCCTGACTCCCCCTCCCCCCGCGGCCGTTAGCTTGCGTCATACGTCGCTAACCACGTTCAGTAAAAAGAAAAGAAATCTTAATAAGTTTGTTAGGGTGCGCTAGAGTAGTGTGGATGTGACTCTTAATGAATTTTTGGGCAGTTTTGTTGTGGGTTATGTTGTCTTTTTAGGATGTGTAATGTGCAAGTTTTGAGTAATTTGGTAGAGTTCATATTGGCCAAAAAGTATCGGTTGCCACAAACAGAGAGAATCCTATGTGCAACAGTGGGAGAAGTTGTTGAAGTGAAGATGTGGATGATGAATTTAGTTTTATTTGTAGGTAGATATCTACCATAACTATTTATAATTAAATCAGATATCAATTGTATCCTAAAGTTATGAAAAATAAGAAATCGCAGCAGCTGCGACCACCTTTATCATTGTTAAATACGTTTTTAACCTATTTCAATTGTGTTGTGTTGTTAATCTCATAAAATACGTGTCAATTCTACTAGTATCTAGTGGATAAAAAACGTTAATGATTACTCTACATGCACTATGCATGCGCTTTATAAATTATTTTTGAATCAGAAATCTAATTAACTGTTTTTTTGTAATAAAATGGGTAGTCTTGTCGCATTATGACAAAAATTTAACTACTTATGTGAATATTAATATACTCACTAATTAGAGCAACCGCATCCATATTAATCCAACGTCATAAGCAGCCACCTAAAAAAACAAGCGTCGTCATTTCGGTGAACAAATTTCGTGGAAGTTTTCCGTTCTTCCTTCTCCATACTATATCTTTGTATGTGTGTGTTGACATTACACGGCACACTTGTGTGACATTTGGCACGGACGCCAAAATGTAGGACGTTCTTTTTTTAACTTGCGTAGTGTTTGTCATTTGTTTGGCTTCCCTGATGACATGATGGATCGGGTGTTACGTCACGGCTCTGATTCCTGAATAGCGCACTTATTAGTGGTATGATAGAGAAGGGTATATTTTCTTCGTAGGGTACAATTTGGTATATGCCGAGTATTGTATTGTACTTCGAATAGGGATGAAGATGAATCGACGCTGTTTGATGACAGGAACCTGTCAGATGACCTGTACTAAGATATTTCTGAAGCATAGTAGTCTTTCCAAGCCAAAATATACATTCGTAATCTATACAAATAAATTAAATTGAAGTGTCTGTAATGGCAATTTAACGGCTGTTTACTAAATCCAATCAATCAGCCTAGGCTTTTCCCAACTACATTGGGGTCGGCCTCCGGTCAAACCGGATGCAGCTTAATACTAGTATTTTATAATATCTTTCGTGAGACATATCCATATCAATTATTGTTCACCGGTTACTACTCACGCACATTTTTCGGGAATTGCCCGACTAGTTTCGAACTCGAACGGAGCCCTTAGTCATGAGCTGAGCCCTCGGCGATGTCGCGAGTCAAACTTGCTAGTCAGGCAATAATTGACTAGTATTTTACATGGAGCGACTGCCTATCTGACCTCCACAACCCAGTAACTTGGTAGAACGATATCTCGTGGAATGACTGGTGGTGCGCACGCGCAGCGAGTATTATAGTTGGTTTGGCACCGACTTCAAACCTATCAGTAGGTAACACATACGAATAATAATATTTTATTAATATTGTAGGTTTGGGCAAAAAGTGTTTTAAATAATAATATAATAAGTAATTTTGGCTCGTAGTGTAATAAGGGGCTCGTAGCTAAGTAACAGCTGCACAGATCGATCGATCGAGGTTAAGCTGCGCTTGCCGCGGTCGGTCTGTGGATGGGTGACCATCATTTCATACCGAGATCCCTCCGTGCCTCGGAGAGCACGTTAAGCCGTCGGTCCCGGTTGTCAAATTAAGATCTATGACAGCCGTTACGGGTAGTCAGAGGCCTGAAAGTCTGACAACCAGTCATACCACGAGATATCGTGTTACCCAGTAATTGGGTTGTGGAGGTCAGATAGGCAGTCGCTCCATGTAAAATACTGGTATTAAGCTGCATCCGGTTTGACTGGAAGCCGACCCCAATGTAATTCGGAAAAGGCTAGGCAGATTGATTGATAATAAGTAATTTTTTGCTTTATAGTTCTTTTTTAATTAATATTTTTTTTGTGGTACTTGTCGTGGTGGCCGAGTGGTTACGAGCCCTCCTCCTGAGCCACAGGTTGTGGGTTCGAACCTGGCATGTACCAATGTGACTTTTTCAATGTCATATGTACTTTATTAGTTCATCTAAGATATCATAGACATACGGTGAAGGAAAATATCGTGAGGAAACCTAGACTTGGTAGTCTGGTCTTGGTAGCCTAGACATGGTGATTAAGCTCGTGCCTTCTCTGTATGAGAAGAGGCCCTTGCCCTGCAGTGGGACAGTTATGGGCTGGTTTATTTTTTTATTTTGTTTTTTATATTTTGTGGAGTGTTTGGAGTCGGTTCTATTTACATAGTTTTTTTTATTTAATTTTTCAAGTCGACTCACTATTTTACTTTGTCAAAGATATTTATTGTAGCTATTCGTTCTATTTGAAGTCTTGAAAATGAGTTTCGATTTGACAAAACTCTACCATTATATTATGAGAAAACAAGTGGAACCACTATGAGTATTGTAACACAACTCCAATTAGGCTTTGCGTGGGCTGAGAATCGAATCCACTATCACGATTGAACTATAGCAATAGTAACAATTGGTTCGACGACATTACTGGATACCTGTATTAATTTCAAAATGAATGCAATAATATGTAAGCGCAGTATAATTTCACTGCAGTAAATAATAGGATTAAGATTGAGAAGCCACTAAATGATAAAATATATTTCGAGGACAGAAAAAGATGTCCGCATGTTTGAAAGAAAGTTTGGCCTTCCCTTGGATTGGCGCTGCAAGTGCCTTTTTATTTGAAGGACGTCAAACGCTTGGTGACCATATCGCCTAGTTAAGAAAAGTCATTGAAAGGTATAGTAGTAGAATAATGACTGAATAGATAGCAATGAGTTCTCCAAAAGACGTGTTAAAATATGGAAGAAGAATTCGCGGTGGTGAGCAGAGGTCGAGATGGCTTAGTGGTCAGAGCGCCTGGAGTATTTATCCGGGAGGCGCAGTTTTGAATCCTGCTCGACCGTATTCTTTTTCCATTTAATGAAATAACTTTATCTTTGAAAGGGTTCTAGTTTTAATAGGTTTGATTTAACAGATCTCTAATATACACCTTTATTTTTCGTAATTATGTGCAAATCCGTCGTGGACTAAAAACCACATGGTTCTTCACAATTATAATAAAAGTACAAAATATGTGTTAATCTAATGTATAGGTAAACAATTATATAAATAAAGTAATAATAGAACAACAAATATATTTACGGGAAATAGTTTTAGTTCATTAAACTATGCTGTCAAGGATGCCTATACCGAAAGGGCAGTTAGCTCAGCACTTTAGCATTTTAGCGTTGATTTGCTGTTTGCACCCCTGCAGTGACACAGGTTGAAGACAAAGAAAGTGTGTTTTAACGTGTACATTATCCTGCAATGTATTTTTCTTACTGCGAAACAATGATGGGTTTTATTTATGAGTAACTTCTCCAAAACGATCACAGCCGGTAGAATGACTTCCATTACATTTCACCTCACAATCTTTTACTTAACTCCGACTTACACCCTTTTTACTTACCCATCAGAATTACTCTTGCACCAATAAATTAAAATAAGCATTAACCCGCGCTTCCCCTTTCCAGAACTTGCCTAACTCAATTACCAACAAAGAAAACTCGAACTGACTCTCGAACTTTGACATTCCAGAGAAAAAAATAATTAAAGATAATGCAAAAACCCCAAACCTTTATAATCGCATCAGCAAACCAGGATTGTTCCCGTTAATTATTGATAGAATGAAACTTTTATCAAAACTTCAGGAACAGAAGCCGAAATTATTTGAAAGCAAGCAAACCCTTCATAATGCTTGCGAAAATATTAAAACAAAGCCAAGGTGGCCGCCCTGCCTTCTACGGACAGGCCAACTTACTTATTTATATAGAGTTGTTCGTTCGATTTTTCCGGCCTACATCATACTTACCATGATTGGTTGAGCAATAAGTTATAATTATTAGTCATTAAAATTTGCATCCATTCTTTTACATATTTGCTTGGTCTTTGAAAAGATGGAACATGATTCGTTGTAAAATCACCGACCCTGCAAATAAATGTTCCATTGTATTATTAAAATAAACATAATAAAGAGCCTGTTGTTACACAACTGTTGTCAATCTATACCGAATTGATACTTAATTTCAATAGACTTTGTTTTTCGTATAACATTAGACAAAAATGATAATTTGTGCTATTTAATACAACTGTAATTTTAAAATAAGTCGGGGTTCTAGGTATAATTTTTTGAAGAGGTTGAACTGATTCCTTTGCACAATTTCGGGACAGTGTAATTTTAAATTTTTAGACACCACTGACACACTACTTTCTTACTCTCACACTAAAAAAATCAGTATTATCAACTCTATAAAAATACCGCGAGAATCCACGAAGACGCCTGGGTGGTGATTAATACGACGCATCTCCCCCCAACGGTTTAATCGCTGGCTGGCAACATTTTTACCCAATTTTTGGGTGACTACCCACCCCACCCCGTCGGCCACCCCTTTCTTTCGTTAAGATAAATTATCCTACGATCAGGATGAGAGTGTAGGTTCAAATTGCCGCCTTTAAAATTCGGCGTTCGGCCTTAATATTTATGCCGAAATTAGTGTCCTACCCCCGGCTTTACGTGACTTTTTTGGAATGTTTAGTATCGTATCTTTTGTTTTGATTTGGAATAATTTTAGATGAAGGAAATTGAAGATTTGGTTAGGTTGAATGTTACATAACAAAAGTTTGGTTGATGGAAATTAACTGTAAGTATTCGTTGCAGAAATTTGCTCAAATACTCGTACATATGGACATAGTAGGTAATACCCAATCATGTCTGTCCTTGTACATACATTATAGATTCGTCTTCCAATCCAGGAAAAATTCTTCCGTGATTTTAATTATCAAGGAAACAGTGAGCTCGATAAGCTGCCAACATTACCATAACTTGAAACTGTTTCATTAGTCGCAATATTTAGAAAAATTAAAATATTATTTGTTAAAATCAGGTTACAGGCTATCTAAATTTACAGAGGGTAAATAATTAAGTGTCTCCCTCTCAAATTCCACCCACAATCAAGTAAAAATATACGATAGTATAGTACTACAGTGATACGCTATTGATTGCTCTGACTGATCGAATAAACGATGCAAACTTTAATATGTTCGTGCGAGCTACCGAAACTTCAATGAGTAAAACGAAGTCTTCTCCACGGCCTTTCCAGCCTTATGTTAGGACCGAGCAGCCTCAATATTGCTAGTTTCTTAGTAGAGATTGTATTTGGAAGATGGTTATAGGCTCGGCACTCTTAACATGGGACTAAAGGTGGCACACCCACATTTCATGCCGTCCCAACTAAAGGAGCAACAACAGCAAATCTGGCTTCCCTGAGGGGTTAGGCAGAGCTAGTATACTGGTAACTTAGTCCTTCGGAAACTACAAACGTGATGCTGTTATATATTTAAGTATTTACAAATGGACTTGGCTGCCTCATCAGTTTAGTGGTCGCAATGTGACGTCAAACCCAGTCGATTCCTGGATCGGCCAAAGTGTTAATGTATTTTTCTGTTAGGAAATTATCAGTAGCAGCGAATTAGGAAATTGGTTGTGTGCCACCCCCGTACTTCGAAGAGCACCTGACCTCTCGGCTTGCCCTCCCATCGGACTATGAGGTGAAGGAAGAGAGACTGCACCTGTGTTTGCGCATACAGTTGTACACTATAATATCTGTGCGTACTTGAAAAACTTCCGTTGTGATCGAAATACGGTCGGGAAGAGCATTATTATTATTATTTTCAACTACAGCCGAATTAAATGTCAATATGAAAGCCATTACGATTGCACCTGCTCAACGGATTCAAGCTGAACGGTCGGAAATCTAGTCTCCATTTTGTTTAAGCTGTCACCGAGAATACTAGAATACCTCAAATTACTATTTCTAGGAATATTCTCTTAGAAATCTTGTCTCTCTACTACATAATACTGGACATCAAAGCACAATGTATTTGGACTATATTTTGATTTATAAGCTAGAAATGTTTACCTGTAGGACGTTATTCGGGAAATGAGGGGTATTGCAAGGAATTTATGTCAAAGAGCTGTAGATTGTAAGGTATTTGACTAGTCGGTCTATTGTTTGCAAGTGTGGCTGGTAAGCGAGAGGTCTTGGGTTCGATTCCCGGATCGAACAAAATGGTATAAGGTTTTTTTGTTAAATTCTACGGTAGTAGCCCGGAGTTTTTAATTGTGCTCGGTTGGTGGCCCACCATGGTCACCACCTGGGACTTAATAACAACATTGGGTAAAATGTCGGTAGCTATAGAACTGTGTACACCACTGCGTACCCCTTTGGGGAATGCAGGCGTGGTGCTATGTAAGTTATGTTCATTTGCATACCAAATTAATAACCTAACATAACCAGCCCATTATTGTCCCACTGTAAGGCAAGGTCCTCTTCTCATATAGAGAAGGCACGAGCATTGTTCGACACGCTAGCTCAGTGCGGGATGAAGATTTTCAGAACATCAAGTCCAGGTTTCCTCACTATGTTTTATTTTACCGTATGTTTGTGATGTCTTAGATTCATCATCATCGGGGTACTCTTATCCCAATTTATTTGGGGTCGGCAAAGCATGGATTTTTCTACTTTCAAATTGTTTTTGAAATTGCATGTTGCTAAAGTTTTAGCAATGTTTTATGATCGGCCGCCTGCCTGACGTCATTGGGAATGCTGTTGTTCGTGGTAACTGCCATCGACACGGTCTCGTTCTATCTAGCTATGTCACACCAAATGTTATGCATGCGCCAGTTTCTGATGTTATCCTACTACACACACTACTATCTACAGGAGTGAGACGAGTTCACCTCGCTCTCCCTTTCCACCGCCTGCTTCGCGAGCATCACTCCCACGCAACGCAAAAGGTGACGACGGCGTCGTATGCGATCTCGCTCTCGACTATGCCCTTCCGGCCCTACTGGGTAGTATGTCGCTACTTTGCCCAAGCAGGGAATACCTCCAGGGTATCCTGAGCCGTGTCCTCGGGGCAATTGCGGCAACTGCCCCGTGAGGGTAGTTTATAACCAGGATTACTACACATGATACTTTTTATCTTGCCTGGACCCAATTCTGAAGTCCACGTCCGTGAAGTCGTGGGCAGAAGATAACAAGTAAATATTCTTCATAAGATACTATCTTCTATAATTATATACAAATACTGAAAAACTTTTCTTGCTTAATACAATATGTATTTTTAATTATTACTTGGAGAAAAATACTTTCTCAAATAAATCACGTAACCGTTTGGCGTCGCGCGTCGTCATTACGCAAAACGGGACAAATTCATTAATTTATTATTAGAACTCTTCATTGTTTCGGCATTAAACATTTAAGCGTCGCCGATTGTTTTGCTCGTTTGTTATTATTTCAACTTCGCCACCGTTTGGGTACAACGCTAAAGATTTCTTTGATATTACAATAAAGAACCGCTTTTGCTAAGAAATTATATTTTCCATTGTCCAAAATGTGGTGCAAATCAAAGAGAATGTAACATGATATGAATTCTGCGGTGTGTACTGTATAATGAGAAGCAAAAGTACTTACTAGAAATATTCATATAATTTTCTATCAAAGAAAAATATAAGTTTAATACAAGTAATATTGTAGAAAACTATACATAGTTTCAATAATTGTCTCGGTGTTCATATTAATAATATTTACAGGCACTCGCTAGGCAACAGAATCAAGAGCATGCTGCAGTAAGCAATAATCCGCGAAACAGCAACGCACTGTGAGGAGGTTCCTTTTTTTGGAGCCCTAACTGCTGGTAGCCTGGCCCCGTTCACAATATCGGTGAATTCTGGTGATATTTTTACATATTAAATAAAATAGTAGATAGATGGATGGATATATTATACTTTATTGTACACTGAAATTAAACAAAAACAAGGACCCTAAAAATTGTGGTTTATCACTAAGAAATTTCTTCCACATAAACATTGGATGGAAAGAAAAATCATGAATACGATTATTGTTTTAATATGTAGAAGTCAAATTTTCCCGCATAATTTGGTTTATTGGCAACACTGCCTAACCAAATAATATAGAAAATTAAAAGCTAAAATCACAAGTGTAATTTCTACAATTTTCAAGCACATATATTATCAAAAATATAAATTGTCTAATGATTCTTTTGACTTAGACTCTAAGCTAATTCTTTTGATTTGTTAACAATGATCCCTCACTTTTGTTGTCAACTGTACACAGCTTGTATTGACAAAATTATAACGATCATTAATGTTTATACCGTCATAAGTATAGCCAAGAAAATGCAAATGTTGCAAGCAGCAAAATTTTATGGGCGTATAGACAATAAACCACGTTGGACACACTTCAAGTACAGTGAATTAGTGACTGCTTTGACTAACTTGATTTGCGGTTAACTCTATGGTTACTGGGCGTAGAACTGTCTTTGAACATTGATTATAATTAGATAAACAGTAGCCACAGTATTTTGATAACATCGAAACATCAACAAAATATATAAAAACAAAATCTTGTTGTTCTAGTGGTCTCTAATGGTCTAGTGGACGGCGCGCTCGCAGTAAACGCACTCATGATACAGGAAGAAATTCCTAGTGTTGGGCAATGTTTTTAATAAAAGAAAAAGAGAGAAAAAGAAAATGCAACGTCTTGGGTTCGATTCCCGAGTCGGTCGAAGTGTTATTGCGTTTATCTGTTAGAAAATTGTTTGGAGCAGTCAGGAGTTCAGAATAGTGAAGTCCTCGCTCCACTTGCTATTCATATATAGGGCGTTGCCACACCAAAAAAATCCAAACTGTGTTACAAACATTATAAGATAAATAAGTTGATAAATTAATAAACTCTCACGACCTATGACTATTAGTTAGTAGTAGGTTATTCTAAACTGCATATACAAGTGTATATGCAGTTTAGTAGTTTACCTGTATAAGTATACAGGTCCCCATAACTAAAAGAAAGTAACCAAGGAAACCAAAAACTTTTGTGGAAATGAAACTCATACGGCGAAGGTGAAAACAATTCCCTCTGTAAAGTAAAAAGTACCCGTTACTTAGTATTCAAAAGGGCACGCAGTTTACAAACAAGGGGCGTACTGTTTGCCATGACATGTGGCAACGTGCACGATCACGACACGTCAACGTTAATGAATGTTCACCACGTTTGCGAGAGATTTTTTGGGTATATTGTGATTTTTTGGTACAAGGGAGTGTTGAAGCATGTTTAGAAGGTAAAAAGTTGAAGAATAAGGGTGATTTTATACTACACCGAGTCATGTCCGAGCTGTGCCGTGAACTGCATACAGAATGTAGTATGAATTGTATGTGAAATGTAGTATGAATTGCATATAAAATGTAGTATGTAGTGCATATAAAATGTATGTACTGAACTTAAAAAAAATTGCGGAAAGGACAATACGGATGTGAGATGCAGGATTTGAACCTGCGCCGCCTAGAGTATTTATCCGTAAAGCGCAGGCGTATATTTCTTTCCATAAAATGTATAACTTTACATTTTAGCTATTTATTCACTTTTCTATAGAAAATGTGTCAATATAAGAAAATTATTCATCTGTTTCCGCTATAGTTTTGGTGGTGTTACTCAGGCCGAGACCCTAGCTTTAATTAACATGCTAATAATATCCATGATACTGTTCTAAGCAGTCCAACGTATATTTTGTCAACTGGTCCAACTCACGGATGTTGGTAGATACTTCAATATTTATGTTAATGTTGAATAAAAAAGTACAGGACGCAATAAAAAAAAAGAATAAAACTGCATAAAACGCAGCATTACATAATTAGGGTTGTACCACAGCTATGGCTATTAAAACGGCCAAGTACAAACAACACTAGAAACTTCCGGTCACCGGGCCGATAACAAAGAGCCATCGGTTGCCAATTAGCGGTAGAGCGGTATTTGAGTACTGGGTACCGCAAAAATACTGGTACTCCAGTACCAGTTTCAGTCATAAACTTGTTTACGTATAATGTGGAATTGAATTTAATATTGTGGATGCTTTTTGGTACGAATTTATTGGATATTTTTCCATTTTTATGTTTAAAAACATATTTTATTTTATTAATTAATAAACCATTTATTTCTTCAAAAACAGACTTAGCAATAAGATACAAATTTTACATAACCTATATTATTTATTTATGTGAGGAGCTGAAGTCTGGAGTAGGCTTAAGCACCTATAACTGTATTATCACCAGGTCCCCAACCCGCGGTAGTAGTTTCAGTTACAAGGTCAATAAAAATGTTAAATTTACAAAAACTCCCTGCACCTATTCGTGATAGGAGCCTATAGTTTTATTTATATTATGATATACTAAATTATAAAATTTTTGCATACATTATTATATTGATTTTTATTATTTTACAATTTAAAATTTCTTTCTTTAATTATTTTATGATTAAGTTTATTAATGTGGAAGAAGAATTCACGGTAATGAGCAGAGGTCGAGATGGCTTAGTGGTCAGAGCGCCTGGAGTATTTATCTGGGAGGCGCAGGTTAATATCCTGCTCACGAAACGACAGTATTCTTTTTCCATATAAAATTATAACTTTATTAATTAGCATTACATAATTAAGCTTTTTTAATATACGTTCAATTTGAGGTGCTTATAGCTAGTTCCAACGTCTGATCTATACTTTTTCTTATAGTATTGTTCAGGCCAAGTTCAGGTCGGCTTCCAGTTTAAGCAGATGCAGGTTAATACCAATATTTTACATGGAGTGACTGCCCATCTGACCACTAGCTACTTGAACTACCATTGTATTTCTTTTCTTTATTGTTTATGTGTGGTTGAGTGATATCTAATAGGTATATTATTTCTTTCTTTCTTACAACCCAGTAACTGGGTAAACCAATAATTCATAGTAAGAATGGTTGTCCGACTTTCAGGCTTCTGACTACCCGTAACGGCTGTCATAGATATTCATTTCACAACCGGACCGACCGCTTAACGTGCTCTCCTAGGTACGGAGGGGTGTCAACATGAAATTATGGTCATCCATCTACAGACCAGCCGCGGCAAGCGTACCTTAACCTCGATCGATCGATTTGTACGGCTGTAATTTAGCCACGAGCCCCTCCTCTTATGTATTAATTATTAAGTAATTTTATCAGTTTGGAGAAACTAACATTATGCCCACGTAATATGTAATTACTTGTATTAAACCTACTCATTAACACAAAATTCGACGTCACATGAACAAAACGACATAATTATTCCAAAAGAAAATGGCAGACACTTTTTTCTAAACCACTTTCGCTTTCACATCATTACGTTTGCGTGTTTGAACCGACATTCGTAACGGTGGATGTCCTCAGAAGACCTCATTATGGCTCATCCCACATCCTAACGAGCGACGCACTAATTACGGGAAACACGGAAAAATCCAATCACACACACACACATACACCGCAAGACCCTAAAGAAGCCCGCTTAATACCGAATTTTATTAAGAATCCCCCTGTGATATGTATGTGTTGGTATTGTAAAGTCTTAAAAATGAGAGGACGGCGGAATCTTTAAAAGGGTAGGACTTAAGTCCGCCTGCCCCCCTGTCGTCTTTCCCCCCATTTCTAAGGGTGTTGTGCGCGCAAACGCGTTATACAGCCTACTGGCTCTTATTGTTCGTTATTTGGTTCGATATTCGGATGACGATCAGGTGGGTTAAATGTTGTTTTATGGTTTTAATTTAAAACTTATTACATGTGTTTGTTTTTAACTTTTCGGCTCAGTAACGTACAGATCTGTACGTTGTAAAAATAAAAATCTATTTTGTCTGCTAATGACTGAGGCAACAGCTTAAATTTATTAGGCCTACTTATTATATTTCAATAGTGATGGTAAGATATGTATTAAATATTCAGTGTTTAAAAAGGAAATTGCTGATTATATTGCTCACACTCTTCCAGTGGGTGTAAAAGTAATAGACAACGAGAAATCTCAATATAAAACGACATCCAACCTACGCTCTCTATACTCGTCACATTGACGTGTTAATAGAAGAATGAACAATATAGAAATAAGAATAGAGATTGTAAATTTCTTTTAATTTTTATATTTTTTTGTTAAATGTTCTGTTAAATATCTGTGACCACATTTATATTAATAATTGAATGTGTAACTGCAACGATGTTTTATAAAATTTAATTCTATAAATAAAAAAAAGTTATTAATTTCATTAATAATTATATTTGCATGCCGTAAGGTTGATTATGGTGATACATAATATCTCTTGTACATCTATTTATACCCATATATAGAAAATTAAATAGATTGAATTGAATGTTTAAAAATAGCATTGTTGTGTAAAATACTGCAATAATTGCATCATGCCTACACTCCCGGGGTTAAGCAGAAGAGTACTGTTGCACACCCACTTTTTACCAATGTTGATATTATATCTCACGTAATTGGTGGTGGCCTTACTGGGCAATTACACAAACTCCAAGTTGGTCTTTGGATTTCCGAACAGACACTTTGCCGACCCGGGAATCAAACCACGGTTCTTACGCTCAGCAGGCAGATCCCAAGAAACAATTAAAAGAGTGGACAATGTTTTGATACCGTCTTAATTGTAGTATTAGATTATAGCAACTGTCTCGTTAGTCTAGCAGTCGCAAGCGCGACTGCTGAGCGTGACGTCCTGGGTTCAATTCCCAGGTCGAGCAAATTGTTACTGGATTTTTCTGTTAGGAAATTTTCAGTAGCAGCCCGGAGTCAGGAAGTTGGTGGTGTGACACCTCGTGCTTTGAAGAGCACATAAAGCAGTCAGTCCTGCGCCTGATTTCTCTCCGGTCGTGTCCGATAACCGTCCTATCAGAATATGAGAGTGAAGGAAAAGGGAGTGCACCCGTGTTTGCGCATACACTTGTGCACTATAATATCTCCTGCGCACTTGGCTAATCCCCGTGGAGATAGGCCGCCGTGGCCGAAATACAGTCGGGAGGAGAGTATAGTATGTTTAGATAGTATTAGATCATAATTTTTAGTGATTTACGTGACCTGTATAGGGACTGAATTGATAGCAATAACGTCGCCATAAGACGTGTTAAAATATCGAGAAAGAATTCGCGGTGGTGAGCAGAGGTCGAGATGGCTTAGTGGTCAGAGCGCCTGGAGTATTCATCCGGGAGGCGCAGGTTCGAATCCTGTTCGCGACCGTATTCTTTTTCCATTTAATATAATAACTTTAGAGTTCGCTAAGCATGCGTTAATGCTTTTCAAAGATTTATCTTGAATTATTAAGGTAATTGCATTCTTTACGACATTGTATTAACTGCAAAGTTAGTCGTGTCGGTTCGGTCACCCGTATAGGGGCTGAATTGATAGCAATAACGTCGCCATAAGACGTGTTAAAATATGGAGAAAGAATTCGCGGTGGTGAGCAGAGGTCGAGATGGCTTAGTGGTCAGAGCGCCTGGAGTATTCATCCGGGAGGCGCAGGTTCGAATCCTGTTCGCGACCGTATTCTTTTTCCATTTAATATAATAACTTTAGAGTTCGCTAAGCATGCGTTAATGCTTTTCAAAGATTTATCTTGATTTACGTGAGTCTTATTTAGCTCGTTAACGTCTACCAGTGGATTTGTATTCGTAGTACAACAAAATAAAGCTGGCTCTGATAACTCATTCAAGTCTTTTAGCTTATAATTTAATTATTTGCGGGCTTAAAGTTTCAGTGTTCTCGTAAATAGAAAGGCATTTAGGTATAGGGGCGGAGTTGAAATACATAAACGTCTTGGCGAGAATTAATTGATATTAGTCCATTGCTATTTATAATGTTAACTATTGTATTAAAAATACAAGGTAAAATCAACAAAATGAATTAATTGATAAAGTTTTTTTTTTGTATAAAATCTTTTGTGTGACATATTCTTATCAATTAATGTTCACCGGTTACTACTCACGTGCTTTTTTCGGGATTGCCCAACTAGTTTCGAACTCGTACGGAGGCCGTAGTCATGAGCTGAGCCCGCGGCGATGTCGCGAGTCAAACTTTGACTAGTAACCGGTGAACATTAATTGTTAATTAATAAAAAAATGCATGATAAAAAAGGTAGTCGTGTTATTGATATAATAACTAAAATGGTCTCAAACTTATTTGGAAAATTTCTAAGAAAATATTCAATATTAGCTCTATCAATCTGCCACAGTGAGACCGCATTAAAAAATAAAAATAATAAATCACATTGAAGCAAACATGAAAAGCCACAAAGTCGTATGCCATACCTTCTTTGTAAAATTTTACTTACAGTACGAATTCAAAACGATATTCATTTGTCATGTGAAAGTACCTACCTCGAACATTTGCAGAAATTACGAAACAGCACAAACGTTACCTTAATGGGAGACTTAAACGAAAATTGTGAACTTCTGCAGTCTAAATCACTAGATAATAATCATAACTACACAGTTTTCGATGCAAAAATTCCAACAAAAGTTTCAATACAAAAGGCTATTGTAGCCTTGCATCCATATAAAACGTTCAACTATATTATTTACGTACGATCATTGTCACGCACGTGACATTGCGGTTCCATTAAAGAACTATATCAGTACAAAGTTATATCTGCCGTCCAATCTTACAAAAAGAAGCGAAACACATTCTTAATACAAGAAAAATAAGGGTGAATGTTTATTTCTGGTGGTGGGAAAACAAAGTTGGCAGTAATACAGCTTCATAATGACATTTATTAGGAGTCGTATTCGGTACATGATAATAATTAAAATCCATGCACGAAGGTTTTGTACCACACCGTGCCGTGTACGTTACGTTTAGCATAATATTAAAGCTTTCAAATTATTGGTTTCGTTAAAAATTATTTGGAATATGTACTTTTGTAAGTTGGTTAATATTTAAAGGTTTTTGATGTAGAAGTTTTGGTTCGCGTGCTGTGCTGACATGTATTGTTTAGCCAAATGTAGAGTTAAGTATTAGTTACTTTTTATTTAATGGAATGTTCTGAGGGACTGAACGTTGTAATTAAATTATTTTGGTACACGTTATGATCCATGCGGCGGCCTGGATAATTGTGTAAAAAAAAAGTAATGATTACGACAGAGATTAGATTATTATTTCAGAACATCGAATAAACTCAATAACAATATTGTACAGGAATTGTATCTGATCTAAATGAACTTGCCAACAAATTCTTTCTGACGATACGACGACAGTTGCATTACCTATATTCTGCCGCAAATATTTAAATGAGAAGCCGACTACCAATAATAGTATGGTCAATTGGTTATCCTTTTACCACATAAAGAAGTACTTGAAACGTAAGGAAAAACAAGAATCTTTAATATTTAATTAGAACTACGAGACATTTTTAAATATAAAATATATTTCCAAAAAATCAGGACACAATAAATATTAAAAAATTTAAGGTTGATTAGTAATCGACTAAATTCTCTTTTTTTTTTGACTACATTACTATGACATTATTATGGTTTCAATTTAATTATAGTTTAACGGTTATTACTCACGCGCATACTTCGGGATTGCCCGACTAGTTTCGAACTCGGACGGAGCTCTTATTCATGAGACGAGCCCGCGGCGATGTCGCGAGTCAAACTCATAAAAAAAAAATGGTTTCAATTTTCATGTAAATTACTGATATTGAAAAGACTAGAAGCTAAACTCAACAGTTGTGGGAAACCTAGTAGGAAAAAAGACAATTTAGTTATAGGACATAATCTTTAAACTTAACACCCAGTGCACTTTTTACCATCGTTTACCACTAATTGCAACATAATCATAATTTTATTCCAGCATGTAGAATAAGCACGTGTCTGCAAGGAGGGGTGAATAGCAATCA
Source organism: Xylocampa areola (assembly GCA_935421205.1). Lineage (NCBI taxonomy): Eukaryota > Metazoa > Arthropoda > Insecta > Lepidoptera > Noctuidae > Xylocampa > Xylocampa areola. The sequence continues at coordinate 13,905,457 of OW285215.1, forward strand.
TGCCTTAATATATATTAATGTGTGGCCAATGGCATGGAACGCATGCTGAGCAGTTTGTTTGACTTTTTAATTTTCTGGAGACGAACTTTGTAAACACGCTGTTTAAAAGTTAGTTGTTGATGTTGGGGATCGTGTTAAGGTAAATACGGCGATTGGTATTCGTATGATGTAAAATGATAAGAACACCATTTACCGTTTCAATCAAAATAAACTTAATTATATCTAAGTACGAAATATTTGAATATTGAAGTGTTTATGTTTAAGATAGCACACCACGGAGGGGCTTGTGGCTAAGTAACAGTTACATAAATAGATCGATCGAGGTTAAGCTGCGCTTGCCGCGGTCGGTCTGTGGATGGGTGACCATCATTTCATACCGAGACCCCTCCGTGCCTCGGAGAGCACGTTAAGCCGTCGGTCACGGTTGTCAAATTAAGATCTATGACAGCAGTTACGGGTAGTCAGAGGCCTGAAAGTCTGACAACCAGTCGTACCGCGAGATATCGTGTTACCCAGTAATTGGGTTGTGGAGGTCAGATAGGCAGTCGCTCCATGTAAACTACTGGTATTAAGCTGCATCCAGTTTGACTGGAAGCCGACCTCGATGTAATTGGGAAAAGGCTAGGCAGATATATAGCACACCAATTTTTTATCGTTTTTATTTAGTCATGAATGTACAAAATCCGATGTTTAGACCATAAATCCTACGTAAGTTGGTCGTTCTTTGTTGAATTATTACTAACATCACTAGTAGGGTTGATGCAGCATGTCTTTTCATAACATTTAAACATCTCCATCAGCCGTCATTTCAGTGTTCACCCCCTTCTAACCATATTCCTCCAATCCATACGTTTCCTTGCTCTTTTGAACTAGCAAAATACATATTTTATTGTTCAAAAACAAAAGCCATTTACCAACGACAAACCGCTTATTTTACGTAAGTCTGACAATAAAACTTGGCTGGCGGAGTCTTGGTCCATCTCCATTCGTGACGTGCCACCCATAAACCAAAAGTGACGTCCCTAATGCGATCGCTCCTCTAATTATATCCGAAATTTCCAAAAATTCGGGCCGTCACCCCCTCCTCCTTTTTAACCCATTAGCTGAAACTTTGGACGAACTCGCACTTTTCAAACTGCCAGGAGACGCGGCCAAAGAATAAATAGGGGATAGCATTTCTTTTTGGTTTTGTGGTGAGGTTGTTAATATGGTATGTAGTTTTACTTCGTCGAACAGTGACTTCTAAGTATGCTGGACTGCGCATTAACCCTTTCCCTGTGCAGTGCCCCATATGTGGTACATGGTGATTGTTTAACTATTGTATCTGCTTCGCGCACAGTTACCGTGTATCTCTGCCTAGCTTTTTTCTAACTACGTTAGGGTCAGCTTTCAGACTAATTGGATGCAGGTTAATATAAATTGCACATAGAGGAGGAAACTTCTTAAACATTTTGCCACGGGTGAACGTCATTTCATATCGAGACCCCTCCGTGCTTCGGAGAGCACGTTAAACCGTCGGTCCCAGTTGTCAAATGAAGATCATCAACCAAATTGTGCACTTCATAATTTTACATGGAGGAAGTGTCTGTCTGACCTCCACAGTCCGGTTGCTGGGTAACGCGATATCTCGTAGTAAGACTGGTTGTTGTCAGACTTTCAAGCATCTGAGTACCCGTATCGGCTGTCATAGATTTTCATTGATAACCGGGATCGACGGTTTGACGTGCTCTCCGAAGCACGGAGGGGTCTCGATATGAAATGATGGTCACCTGTCACAGACATTTTATGAAGTTTTCAGATAATTCTTAACAAATGATGTGATTAAGTTGATATGTTCCAGATGTGCTCTTTGCCAGATATCACCTTATCCATGCTTATAGATAAGTATGCTTCCAGATATTACCTTATACACGTAAATGAGTATGCTTTTAATATTTCATTACGTAATCTTCAATACCCCAAGTGATGCAGTTGGCTATTCTTGACTAAGCATTTATTTGAATGACGTCAAAACCATGCGCTAGTTAGAACTAGGTTACAGCATCAGCCAATTCCTCTAATCCATTATCGATCGACAGAACTTGGCATGCAACTTCAATGCTATTCAATATTTGGTTTTAATAGTTGTATTTTCTGATGAAATCAAGGAATAACACTTATAAAGAATAGTGTTAAGCTACTTGTTAATTTACATGTTTTTTTTTAAGTAAGTAATTTTTTTTATTGTACGTGAATCTTTGTTTGGCCACTAATTCGTCTGATGGTAAGGGACGGTGTGACCGACGACGACACGTAAATCTAGAAGAAATCTATTATCTATAGCAGAATATGTATAGATCAAAAATTCCAAAAAAAAAAATTAGCTATACTTACTGTACTGTGAGTGCAGTGAGTGAGATAAAATAAATGAATAAATAAATAGAACAGAATGTTGCCTTAGAAATTAGTAATGAGTGTATGACGGAGTATCAATAAGCAATCAAATCTGCAAGTCACAATACAAGTTAAAGTTAGTATAGTTTCCAATACAAATTAAAGTTACGAGGCTTGCCAGTATCTTGGAAACTTGAGGTCTTCATACTAGTATATCTATCATAAAGCCGGCAAAATAATATATGCATGTACTTAATAAAACGCTTATAAAAACTGAATATGTCATGCTTTCACGTGGCCGGTGATGCAAAACAGGCAACACAACTGTGGTGGGAGGCTTCGGCCGTAGCTGGTTACTACCCACCGGACGAAGCCATACCGTGAAGCGACCTAGTCGTGTTTCGGGCTATAGTCCGGTGCAACCGTTGTGGGAGACGGGTCTGGGCAGTTGCATCATCTCTCCAACTATTGTTCTCCCCAAATCTATCCACTCTACTTAAGAGTGAATAGATTTCTTCAGGATCTACGGCCTCCGTTCTCGGCCACACCGTCGCTTACCATCAGGCAAGTTAGTGGCCAAAGGTAGATCCATTTTCGGTAAAAAAATAAACAGGTAAATATTTCAAACACTTTAACGCATGCGTGGCAAACACTAAAGTTATAAGGATAAATTCATCCGGGAGGCTGAAGTTCGAGTCCTGCTCACCACCGTATTTTTCTTTCCACAAAATTTTTAGGCTTTTATATCATACAAGTTAATTATAACAAAAAATATAGAGGTAGGTCAAGCCAGAACTTCTAAGCGACTTGAACAACTTCAACACCCAGTTTGCTAATAATCACACGAGAAAAAGAGACCACATTATGAGTCACAACGTGGATTGCTGATAGCACTAGATTATCTCGGATTTGAATAAAGCGGTCCTCCCAGAGGCAACCGGTTTGTAGGCAGGATATACTAAACCTATCCCATGCCACGCAACTCTCGACAAAAAATAGTCATTTTCTTGATTCTTTCACGCGTCACTGAAGTCGTTCGCGATAGCGTTAACTTAGACTCCTTTAGATAAAAGTTTTAGCCATTGAATTTCAGACTTTATCGCGTTTTGATACGACGTATTATTGAACGATGAAGCATCAAAGTATGGGGTGCTAGTACTTGACTGATAAGAAGTGGAAATTAAGACTGTGAGTGATGATTACAGATTTACATACCAAACTAATTTATATGTAATGGCTTTATCTGTTTCTTCAAATATCATTCTTCTTTTTACAAGCAGTAAAAAAGAGTAAGTAAGAAAAACAAGAACAAACAAACATTCTGCTATCTTGTGTGGTTCGGAATGGCTCACGAAAGGAATTATGAAAGACTACACGCAGCTGAGATGAGAATGAATGTTAAGAGAAATGGGTTATGTGACGCCGATGGATAGAATTAGAAATGAGTATATAAGAGGAAGTCTGAAAGTGGCACCAGTGACTGAGAAGTTTGGTTTTTGAATCAGAGGGATGAGGAAAGTTTTGAATATTAATGTGGATGGCTATAAGAGAAGACCAAGAAAGCGATGGATGGATTGTGTTAAAGGAGATATGGCTAGAAAAGGAGTGATTGCCGATAAGACGGCTGATAGGGCATCCAAAGTTTCTTAACTAATCTAAAGTGATTTTTAATATTAGTGATTGCATCCATGATACCATTGTTCTCACATCCCACCCAAAATATATTTTTTACAGAAATTTAAAGAAATATGAAGTTCAAAAGTGTAACCATAGAGTTTCTTCCCGGTTCTTCTTCATACAAAATGACTTTTTGGATCCATGCACCCTACATTCTGACCTTTCATAAGTGGTTTTGTATGGTTTATATGAAATAAAATCCTTTGACTTTGACTTTAGGGATATATGAAAAAAGAATTCATGCTGCGCCGATCCCAAATAAATTCGGCTAAGGACAGGAGGATGCAAAATTAAATCCAAAGGAAATTTTAATTGACAAAAATATATGCATTTGCTTACAAATAACTTAACTTCATTATATATCAGAATTTCTATCTTTCAATCATTCTTTCAATACTATGATAATTTTGCTCATAAGTGGCCATCACCAAAAGCGATCCAGTGCCTTTATCACCAGAGATCAGAAAAATCATCTTGATGCATCCTACAACACTTTTATTCTTAGAATGTTTAGTTACCAGCAGTTACTTTTTTGGCACCATGCTGTATTCTATCTAGGCCCGATAAGACATACAATCTGGACTGTGACATATCGACGTTTAAAAGGCCATTTGGTACAAGTGACATTTCTGTGTCTTTAAAAATAAACCTTAAAAAACAAGTCTTTAAAAACATTTTACCTTTGCCGGGTTTACAGAATTGCAATTGTATTCACTGCAACTCCATTAGGTGAACCGAAGAACACCTGAAGTATTTGAAACAGATTTTCCTAAAAATAGTACCAACTAACTTCCCAAATCCTTTCCGAATCTTATAAAGAATAAAAGATTATTAACCGAATATAGTTCGGTTTTCGGGACCACTACAAATTATAATAACACAACTTTAACCGGCTTAATCAAGCGTCAAGAAAATCAATAATACACGCGATTACTTCATCCCGTCAAAAGATTTGTTTATTATAAATATTTTTTATAGTTTTAGTTATCTTAGTAATATCTTAGGTTTGCTACTACTATCTACTATATAAACAAACTCAGAGGTCACACAAACGTAACGACTGTGACCTCTGAGTTTGTTTCGGTATTCCTTCTCAGGGATAGTCTTAGGAAATACCGTCGCGATTTAGTTTAAATATGTATCAGAGACAAAATAATTTTATGAATTTTATCAATTATATGTACGGTAGACTGAAATAATTTTAAATAAACTGTTGAGACACCTGACACCTTAGTCCTCCTGCGACCACGAACGCTGCAAAGTGTTCGAAACGTCAGGAAAAACAAAAAACCAATAATACACGCGATTAATCCGGTTAAAAGTTGTTTTATTATAATGTTTAGTTATCTTAGTTTTCAATTAGTATATTATGCCAACATAACTGGAACTAAAATACTTGATTTTATTTTTGTTCTATTCTTTACACACTATGTCTTCCGCATTTATTCACAATTTCTCCTTTCGCAGGTACTTAGTTCTCTTTTCCTTCTTTCTTTTTCTTGTATAACGTGTGCACATTAATTGTAAAATAAATAAATAAATGATATAAACACATCAACACGGTCTAGGGATATTTTTAAAAAAGCGAATTACTATCAATATGTTAATTATTTATATGACATGTATATATTTAAAAGATACGTTATTTAATATTCTACCATTTTCCAGTAATGGTTAAGGTACTTCGATTAAAATTTCAGGATTTTATGGAAAAAAAATTAAGCATAGACGGAAACCGTATATGAATTAACTTTTAATTTATGAGTAAAAACTGAAAAAAATAGAAAAATCATTTAATTTGTGTTTATAAACTTGAAGTTAGTAGTCTGAGAAAGCGCCCATGATGTTCATAACACATCGGCAACGATTCGGCATGCTCAGAACAAGGTTGTCAATGTCTTGCTGCGGAATATTGTCCCATGTCCTTCTGAGGTGCGCAAAAAGTTGATCTTCTGTAGCCAGATTTTCAGGAACTTCCTTCAGAGCTCTTCTTTGCAGCATATCCCACGCATGCTCAATGGGATTTAGATCTGGCGATTCAGCAGGCCAGTCTAAGGCCCTAACATTGTGTGTATGTAACCAAGCTGCTACCGTTCTCGCCGTGTGTGCCCGGGCATTGTCGTGCATGAGCAGGAAATCTTACCCCATTTGTGTTCTGTGGGGCAAGATTACGGGCCCCAGCACCTGTTGGACGTATCGTTCTGCCGTCATATTGCCCCGCACCCAAACGAGATCCGTCCGTCCTCCAAGACGAATTCCTGCCTAAACCATAATTGTTCCTCCTTGGTATGGGTGAACTTCCTGAGGGTTCTGAAGACGGCTCCATCGTCCAGGAACTCGCCAAACACGCGTCCTTCGTGAATCTGGATGGAAGCCGAACCTGGATTCATCCGTGAACAGCACATTGGACCATTGTTCACGGCCCCAGTCCACGTGGTTCCGAACCCATTCTAATCGTCGTCCACGATTGCCTCTCCGTAAAGGTGGGACCCGGAGTGGTCTACGAGAGCGTAGATTGCTTTCATGCAGTCGCCTTCTTACAGTTTGGTCACTCACAAGCACTTGGTGTTCCACTCGCAGCCTTTGGACCAATTGAGTCGCCGTTGCATTTGGTTGAGCTCGCGCAGTAATTTGCAAAAATCGGTCTTGTCTGGGGGTAGTGATGCGACTTGGCCCCCGGTGCCTCTCCGCTACTTCACCTGTGGCACGATAGCGTGTCCACAATCTTGAAATTACATTTTGGTGGGTCCCTATGGCCTCAGCAACATTACGCTGAACAGACCCAGCTTCCAGCATTCCCACAGCTCGTAACATCTCCGCCCTCGTCAAATGTTGGCGTTGCATGGCTACAATACCTCAATTTTAACTTTATCTTTCGTTTAAAAATTAAAAATAACTGTATCTAAATGTAATTCGTATTGTTTTCTAAATTTCGCACAAATGAAAATTCCCTCTCCTACACATCAAGACATTTTATGCCACCGAAACAAAAGAATTTTCAAAAATTTGAATTTGGAATTAGTCTGAGATAAATTACAAACAAATCGGTGTATAAAAGATTCCAATGCGGCCAGTCCTTTTCGAGTTATTTAATTGAGTATGAAATATCCCTAGACCGTGTTGATGTGTGTATTATTAGCATTTCTTTAGATACATTAACAAAACAAACTGCTATTATTATTCTGTTATTCTAATAACGCCGCGCACACACGGGGCGCCCAACGTGCTTCATGCACATAGGTGCCGCTGACAGCTCTGAAGAAGACGGATTGTTGAAGAAGTCTTATAGTCGTCAAGTGTGGAGACGGCTTTATAAAGAATAATTGTTTTTGTTTTAGACTTAATTTTGTAGGTCGGTCGTGGTAGGTCAATTTTAATTCTTGTCTACAATGGGCATAATTTATGGGTAACATATTTTGTATAGTAACTTCCTGACTGGGCGTAATATGGGTACCATATGAATAATAACTTGCTGAAAAAGTATATGAGAAAATACGTGTTTGGAAAGCAGTGATTTAGACATAATAAATTTATATTTAAACTGTTAATGTATGAAAAAAGAAAAAAATAATTCAAGAACGTATCAACATATTTCTCAGTGCTTGCCGAGTGCAATGCTGCAGCTTTCAGTATGCATGTATCATCAAACCAGTTGCTAAGCCCAAAACTTCTATATCCATGACCTTGTTCATCACTGACATTAGAACCATATGCTTCAAATACGCAAAAAACCATAATCAATATTGTTTCTGTCTTATCGTGTGGTTGATGAACAACCTAGTGTCAGAGTTTAAACCACCCGTAGAGGTCTCTGACATGGCTTTACACACAATCGAGAACACCTCTCAGGTATGCTGGTTTCCTCACGATGTTTTCCTTCACCGTTATAAGCAAGTGATAATTAGTTTATAATACGCACATGACTTCTAAAAAGCAGTGGTGCGTGCCTTGGATTTGAACTTGCGACCTTTGACTTGTCAGTCCAACGGTTATACCACTAGGCTATCACACTCACACACTATATAATCAATATTAACCCATATTTTTATCTACCACATAACACAAATAATTTTGACAACCCTCTCAAGAGTCCTTCTAAAATTCCTTTCCATACTTAACAAGCACTTGGTTAAACGATTGTCCGGGACACGCGTGTTCTATCGCGCATCTACGCGAGAGGAACCCCTACCACTGTTTTAACAATGTATTGTTGTTTTATACCTGTAATTAAGTAGGTGGACTTATGTCTTCCAAGTTTAAGATTTTTTAGATACTTTTAGATGGGGTCGCATCGTACGCATCGGACGGATCGTATCACTCTTATTTTATAATTATTTGTATAGTAATTGTGTCTGATCTACAACGGACGAATCGTACGCATCGGCCTGTCGGTAATGCTGATGAAATTTTTTTGAGGCATCTATTCTGATAACTGCTGACATAAGCTGAATGTGTAAAAAATCTAATAGCAAATGACCGTCGCGTTGGCAATCCAATTGCTGCAGATAGGAACAGTAGACGTACTACGACACATCTGTTTGAGACGATCCGTGCGATGCGTGCGCCACAAGGCTGTGGACGCCGACCTTTTAAAAGGCTTGATCTACAGTTTATTTTTAGCATCTGAGTGTTTGTGCGTTCAAGAGAATTTCTAGTATGTGACAATTTATTAAATCAAAAAATAAAATATCCATTTAAAGCTTTGTAGTGTTGGAAGTCAGTTGGTATTGATATCATCATTATAGATACCTAGCTTTTGCCTGTGGCTTCGTCTGCGTCAACTACAGAATTCGGGCCAGCCGGGATAGAAAGTATCCTATGTGTTAATTCAGGTTATGAATTATCTATGTGCTGAATTTCATCCAAATCAGTTCAGTAGTTATTGCGTAAAATCGTAACAAACATCCGTCCATTCATAGATCCTCACAAACTTTCGGATTTATTATATTAGTATAACATGATCATTTGAGCACATTAATATTTAGAGCTATGTTTTTCTTGGAAGAAAATCTTGTCAAAAATGGACGTCAAGCCTTTAGTTTCCGAAACAAAAGCAATCGGAACAAGCATTCTCGGTAGATGACGCATTTCTCGATTATATTACGTCGCATCGATTCAATATAATTAGCATATCGGTAACAAAATGTAGCTCTGTTCAGCATGGTATCTTTATTATGACGATTGACAAAATAACTTAGTTTACTTTATGACTGTTTAATTCTTGGTACCGAATATAGTCTTCATTACTTTGGACAGTTAAAATCGTTTAACAATGTTTTATGTCGAGATCTTATGACAAACTAATCGTTATTGGTTCAAACTAACACTGTTGTACGTACTATCGCCAATATAGAAATGTAGACTTTATTGCTTGTTAAATTAGGTCATTAAAAGCGTTAAAAATGTTTCTATAGCAAGTAAATTCGAAGTGTAATCCAAAAATAAACAAGAGTAACCTGTGATAGAACTAATTAAATACTTAGCAACAATTTAACTGTATTATCGTGTGGTTGATGAACAACCTAGTTAAATCACGCTTATCCTTCATATAGGCCTTTACATATCATCGAGAACAAGTTTTACAAAACACCGTGAAGAAACCAGCACACCTGGGAGATGTTCTCGATGGTGTGTAAAGCCATGTCAGACACCTACGGGTTGTTTAAACTCTGACACTAGGTAATTTATTCATATACGACATGATAAAAAAAAACAAGAAGAGACATCGTTTTCTCCTGTGATTGTAGTAAAAAATTATAACCTAGAAAAAAGGCGAATCACTACCTATTATTATTTTCCTTTTACAATTCCCTTAAAATTTCTTATACGTAACCGAAACTATCCGAAGTTATCGGATAATCCGAAATAATTTCATATCCGTAACCGTTTCTGAAATTGGTACCTATAATATTATTCATATATCCAGATCCGAAATATTATATCTATAACATCCCTGATCCATACAACACTACCAGCTCCCTAGTTTTTCTCATAAATGTTACCAACTATTTCATAATTCGTATAACTCGATCATATTAAACGCACGCGCCCATACACATAGTAGGGGTAAATGATGAATTATGCGTGATGCGTCTTGTTAATTGTTGGACGTCGCGTTATCTGAAATTAGTTACCTCAGCTTGTTTGTAAACTTGTTTTAATGTAGCTTTAAGAGCTGATATGGGAAGTTTGAAGTCATTCGAAGATAGATAAATGTATGTAGGTTCTAACTTTTAAACAATGGTATCCATAACAGGAACTAACGCGCAGTCTGCTTATGACCACGATCAGTGCAACGTGGGTTACTCTTCAAACTAATACCAATTCCAATCCAATCCCAATATTAAATAGACGCCTTAAAACAACGCGTAATTTTAAAATAAATTTACCTAAAGTTACAATATTAAATGGAAAAATAATACGGTCGCGAACAGGATTCGAACCTGCACCTCCCGAATAAATACTCCAGGCGCTCTGACCACTAAGCCATCTGGACTTCTGCTCACCACCGCATAATAACTTTAATATGTAGTTATTTAAATTTATTTGGTTTTTAAAATGGCTTTGTATTGAATCATTTGTAAATAATAATCTCTGTGTCTCTGATACCTTAGATTATTATGGTTTTGTACCGTAAGGTGTCTTCAGAATTGTTTTTGGTTACAGGAAACTAATTCTTTGTTATACAAATATACGTAGAAATGTATAAAATACATATTATTATAGTATTCGTTTAGTAGTAAACAGTTTTAGCTTACAATGAGTGATATGACTATTACACAGGAAAGTGAAGGGCCGCAGGTTCGGGTTTAAGACACTTGGAATTGTTACTAGCTTAAAAACTGTAGTGAAAAAATAAATTAAAAAAATACAACCTAATTGATAATCTCCTCCTTTTTGGAAGTCGGTTACAAACATCGTGAGGTAATCAGCACACCTGAGAGTATTAGCTAAAACTCCGGCAATACATTGTTGCTTAACCTCATAATTATAAGTTTTTTTTTTATAAGAAACTTGAGTTTTCAGTTATGGCACAACTTCTATTTCAGATGAAGATAAAAAGATTTTTTTGAATAGCGTTTACGCATGCTTAGTGAACTGTAAAGTTATAATCCATACTAATATTATAAATGGGAAAGTACCTCTGTTTGTTTGTGTGTTTCTTTGTTTGTTTGTTACCTTTTCACGACCAAACGGCTGAACGTATCGTAATGAAACTTGGCAAGGAAATAGATTGAACTTTGGAGAAGGACACATGTTACCTTTTGTCACGCAGACGACGTTGCGGGCACTAGCTAGTATATAATAAATTCGCAGTAGTGAGCAAAGGTCGAGATGGCTTAGCGGTGAGAGTGCCTGGAGTACTTATCCGAGAGGCGCAGGTTCGAATCCTGCTCGCGACCATATTCTTTTTCCACAAAAAATTATAACTCAAGATTCAAAACTTTACCTGTATGTATCATGTGAATCGTGATTTTGTTAGCATTTTATACTAACTAAACTACGGTTTCATAACTGCTGTGGCAGGATTACGTAAGACAATGAAAACCAAAGCGAAAATGTAACGAAAGGCATAAATAAGTGAACGAAACCGTTCGACCTTGTGAAAGTAAAAAAGGATTTGTGAAAACTCTACTAAGTCAAATTTAGGGCGAGATACATTAACAAATATTGGGGTAAACTTTTCGTGTGGTGATTTTTTTGGCGCAGCGCAAGTTTATCTGTAAGCAATTATTTTTTTGTACTTGTTTAAGTTATTTGATTTGTATAATTTTATATTTTAGAGACATATTTTATGATGAAATATCTCAAAAAGAAAGAAAATATATGCAAGAAAATACGACTATCGATGTGCATAAAATATAAAAATAGTTAAATAGTTGTGTGACATTATGTGTAGCGCTGATTGGAACCCTTCAAAGAGGTACCATAGCACTTTTGGGTTGATTTGTCCTGACGGACGCAAACGGTATGGTGTTACTGATGTGTTAGATGTCTTAATCTTTGGTGCACTTTGGTTACCAGGATTATTCGTCTTGAAAGACGGTCTGTCATTGCTGAGAATCAAAATCCTCAATAACAGTGAACCGGGCCGGTGATTAAAAATAAATTGATGGGTTTTGATTGAGTATATCATTCTTATTAGCGTTCTTATATTAATTTTAACGAACCATAACTTAAGAATAAAGAATCCACCGAAGGCATATATTAATGAAAATATACATTTACCATAAAAATATATACATACACATAGCATCACGCCTGCATTTTCCGAAAGAAAACAATTAATTGTACACTCACGTTTCATCAATGCTGTTACTAAGTCCCATGTAATAGGTGGCGAGCCTATTCTACCGGACACAATACCAAATTCCGGGCTGCTACCGAGAATTCCTTACATGAAAACCCAATAACACTTTGCTCGACCTGGATATCGAACCAGCACTCGATCAACGAGGCAGTTATAAAATAAATATATTATTTATAAATGTGTAAACATATGGAGTGAGTAACGTAAAAATACATAGATCTATTCAAAGATAATGAAATAATAAAATTTAGAATCATAACAATGATAATGGTCACACGAAAACACGCCTTTACTCTGTGGACACAAAAACACAAGAAATATACCAACGAACGGGCGAAACACTCGAAAATCGGTTCAAACAATTATTTTTTGCTCGAAATACGAGACTTAACGAAATTCAAATCGCTTAGAAGAGGAGAATTATAGAAAAAGCACTGCGCATCTTCAAAGGTGGGTCGCAACCCTTTCGGAGGGGACCGGGTGGGAGAGAGGGTGGTACGCACTGTAATATAGAAAACTTGTGTTAGCCCAGTTCCGCGCCTTTGTAACATCATTTCGGCTGCCGGTGGACGCTGAACGACCAGTCTTGACCGTTTCCTTTGTTGTTTTTAAGGAAGATTTTTGTGTGTAAAAGTGTAAGATTTGTGTTAATTATTTATTATTTCCTGAACCAATGGCATCACCGATTGGAATAAAATATATTATTTTCATTGGATTTGGAATGAAAAATTATTGCAATTAAATACCACAACTTTTAATTAAATTATCGTCTGTTTATTAGTGCCGCTACATTAGATACAAACCTTAAAAGTACTACAGAAATTATGAAATCTGAAGCCCAAAACAATAATGTTTTGATTTGAAAACCAAAATCAATACTGTTTTATACATGTCTATACCTACTAGAAAATGTTGCTTCATAATTCTACATATTTAACCATGACTGCTTTACTATTTTTAATGTTTACTGTGCTATTACTAATTTGATGTTAAAAACATCTGCTAACAAATAATAAAAAACTAAAGTAAAAATTAAAAAATTTGTTAAGTATCAAAACCGTTCACTCCTCGCTCAACTTTATAATTTAAGAAGAAGAAACAGGCCATAAGAAATAAATGTAAAGAAGAAACGTTTGGACCCCGAAAGGGTTAAAAAGGGGTGCGAAACACCCCCACCTGTACGTACACGATGGATGTACGTAATAGAATTTTAAAAGGGGTTATGTTTGTTCATTGGGAAAAGTTTTTGGAAGAATTTTGTTCAGACGTTTTTATACTTAAAAATTTTCCTTACTCCTTAACTAATATGGCAAACACATCATGTGTAGATTTGAAAACAAATTACAATACAAAACATTTTACATAATAGAAGTCTAACTGACAACCAGTACCTTACCACAAGGTAATGTCTTACTTACTACTCAGTAACTGGGTTGTGGAGGTCAGATAGGCAGTCGCTCCATGTAAAATGCTAATTAAAGCTGCATCCGATTACCCAGAAAGTTGACCCTAACGTAGTTGGTAAAAGGCTAGGCAGATTGATTGGGTGATTAGTAGTGCGTAACATAGTATTACGCCTCTGTTTTCCGCGAAGGAATAGGCAGAAGTGTATTTACTATTGTAAATCCTTAATTCTGCATAAGACTGCCTCGTTGGTCTAGTGGTCCCAAGCGCGACTGCTGTACTTCTGGTCTCGGGTTCGACCCCGGGTCGGGCAAAGTGTTATTGTGTTTTTCTGTTAGGAAATTCTCAGCAGCCCGGTGTTTGGAACTGTGCCCGGTTGATGGCAATAGGCTCACCACCTATTACATGGGACTTAATAACAGCATTGGTGAAATGTGGGTGTACAATTGTGTACACCTCTGCCTACCCCTTCGGGGAATACAGGCGTGATGCTATGTATGTATGTATGTGAAATCCATAATTCGCCAATGCTGTTTGTCACAAATAGAACACAACTAATATTGTTTGAATTGATTCTAGTAATTGGCATAGTATGAAACCCGTGTACTATTTCTTTTATAATCATATCATCATCCCCCTGTTCTTATCCTAATTTATTAAGGGGTAGTTCGTCTTTTTCGTCCATACATTCAATCATTCGTCATCCCTTTCTAGCCATATCACCTTTAACGAGGGGTTTATTGTGATGACAGTTCCATTCTCTGTCGGTATAGGATTGTTGAGGTTAAGCAACGATGTAACAGTTAGCTTAAATGGGTGACTGATAGGTCATTTCCATCCGAGCGTCTCCGTGTTTTGGAAGGCACGATTAACTGTCGGTCCTGGCAGTTGTTAATTAGCAGTCAAAGAACTGTGGGTGACTTTAAAAACTTGTGACACATGTTTGGTCACAAGTTTGGAAAGACATAAAAGCGAAGAGGCAGATACTCTTCTCTTCTCTCTGTGGCCCTTTACCACACAAAAGAGAAGAGAAGACACAATATAACGTTATGTAATCCTAAAGTTCTAATTTTCCTTTCAGTACATCCATATAAATCTTCTGTAGCATGTATTTGGGCGTAACTCTCGGCCCTTTGTTACACGAACAAGCTTAGACTTTCTTACTTTAAATTGTTTTTAAGACACGTATTGATTGCTTTAAAGCGAGATTTGGTTTGCTTTGTTTTGTCTGGAGAAAGTAGGCATTGTTAATTAATTTTGAAATTATTTAGGGTAGGTAGGTAGGTAGCCGTGGATGGCGAGGACGCTATAAACCCTCATTATTATTATAGAGCAAACCATGTTTTTCAAATATTTTAAATACTGTAGGCGTGCAAAATATATCGATTAAAATAAAAAATTATTGCCGTATGAAAGATTATCACTCAAGAACGGCTTGACCGATTTGGTAATTATCAAGACAAGGTATGTAAAGATTTTTTTTTGAATTTCGCCCTAAAAGCCCGGAAAAAAATGGTATTTTTGCATGAATAAAACACTATTCAAATTACCAAATCTTCATTAGTAAATTAAATCCGGGGAAAAAGAGGCGTGTCGCTAGTTGGAAATGAAATTAGATATAGTTATAATAAATGTGGGTGGGAAAAGAGTTGAAAATTGTGATGAAATGAATAGGGTATAAAAATATATATATATCCAATACTACATCACAGACAATATGTTGACAACTGACACATAGACAATGGTTTGAAACTCTGAAAATTACTTTTTAAAACGATATTATCATTTTAAAAAGTAATTTTGGCATTAATTTATATTAATAAAAATCTACCAGTCAGATGAAAAGGAATAAAATGAAATGATAAGAACAATAAAATTACTTTTAATAAGTGGTGAGTTTAGGAAAAAGTAAATCTCGCTCTATAAGGATAATCTTACACAGTAGATTTTTCATATAATTAAGCTAAAAGTTTTTTTTTTCAAAGCCACATTACAGATTCCTCGTATTAGTCGATCCATTAGTGACAAATAGTTAGACACATATTTCAGATGCAAATACTTTATGTAGGTACTTGTTCTATGCGGAAATCAAAACTGCGACATGCGAATAGCAATCAATGCGTTACACAATGTTTGATAGACTCGATGATAAATTGATTAGTAATATTGACATTTTTGGAGGAAACATTTTTTACATTTGTTTTAACCTTACCTGCACTTACAGGTAAAGTTAAATTAATACTTGCATTGCAGATGCAAGATTTGAGAGATGATTAAGGAAAAATCTTGCATCTGTATCTGGATAAACAGTTCCCACCCAACAGATTGAGCTGAAACTATTATAAATGATTTTATTTCTGTAAATAGATCTTTTGAAGATACTATTACAAATCATTTTTATTTTTTGTAAACACGTGGCCCTGGCGTTTCCTATCTGACTATCTCTGAGAAGGAACGTATGCAATACACATTTGGTTTTAATAACAGTGTACGTTAAAGTATAATTAACAATTAATATGGCAAGCAAAGGCGAATGAAAAACTGCTATCCATAATAAATGTTACCAAATTCAAGACGATTATAAACGTCTGACGACATTTTAATTCAAAAGGGGTGTTATTTTTTAACGAGAACGGGTTAAGATGGTGGTTTAAATTACATCTTTAATTTCAGCTTACATTGTAGTATTGCAATATTTCACAATTTGACAGCAATTTAAATGTCTTTTGGTCGTCTATTTTCAAGATTATTTGGACTACTAAGTAAGATAAGGAGGTAAGGAAAAAGAGTTTAATTTTGAACATAATTTACTCGTTAATAACATAGTATCACGCCTGTACCCTCCGAAGGGTAAGCAGAGGTGTATCTTTTTTTACACCTATATGTCATCGATGCCGATTTTCACTGTTTCTGTGTATGCTTTGCGCACAGTTAGTATGTTTATATTCTTTTGCACGAAAACGATCTTCATGCAAAAGAATATTATGGAATCATGACAATTTGAAACTTATTTCAGAGTCAATAAAAGTCACATAACATGCCTTCGTGAGATAGAAAGATCCTAGTATCTTCCTAGACTTGTTCATCGCATTCCAAAATACAATGATCACCTATACACTGGTAATTAATATTGAGATACCTAGTTTTTACATGACTGCCCAAAAAAGGTGTGTTATGTTTTTAGGGTTCATGTATGTTGGTATTTATGTTTGTGAGTTTCATTATTCCTCCATAACGTCTAAACGCCTGAATGGATTTAAATGTACCTACGGGGTATCGTTAGAATCCTTTCCTGGGTAACATAGGCTAGTAAAAATATAAATAGTAATATAGAGGTTATGGTACCCAAAAAGAAACACACATGGAAGTAGTGCCTTTTAATTATGACTTTTAAATATAACTTTTAAGTGTATTATTTTATAAGTGCCTTAGTGTGAAATCAAATGAAATTAATTCTGTAAAAAGGTATTTTCGAAACTCTTTTACAGGTTAACACTTAACGATATAAAAATTCTTAAAGGAGGCATTTCCCTTTGTACCTGTGAGAAGAAACGCTGAAGTAAACAGGTCAAGTTAGTCAGTTTCTCCGAAACAAACTCAGAGGTTGTGTGTGATATAATATTTGTAAAAACACAATATTCTTGATTGTAGGGCGATCTTATCGCTCAAGGCGATCTCTTCCAGACAACCTTTGGATGCATAATGTATGTTTTTATTTCCCATAAACCATTTAAAGGCCCTTATGAAACGACAAAATTTAGTTGCACGGTTCGAAAAATAATTTATTCCTATGGAGAAGAACCGGCAAGAAACTCCATGGTTACTCTTTTAAACATCATATTGTACTAACAATTTAGCAAGAGGAATAAAACAAAGAAATAAATTTTCTCATTGTCTTTGCTCCCATAGGACCCAAAACTGAAAAGCTGTCAACAGTAACTCAACAAATTCCCACGCAACCCGAAGAAAGACATAAAAAAAAAAATAAGTGAAAGTCAAAAAAACAAGTCTCCAATCGAAATTCAATACCAATTAAAATGCCCCCCTTCCACCACCCTTTCGTCTTCAAGATAGTATTTAAATTAAGGAATATTCCCATTGAGTCGTCCCGAGCGACTCATTTAAATTAAGCTTTTTGAAAAAGTCTCATATCTTCTTTACCAGGGGCGCACCGGTACATCAAAGGGGTGGAGAAAAGGGGTAAGGTATTTTTCTTGGAGGGACGGGGGATGGGCAAAAATGCGTAGCGACTCACACATCAATGCGTAAGTATTTACTGAACGCACACAGACGTAGGCGGTTGTATGTAAAACACTTTAAGAAGCGTCGAAGAAATGCGAGAAGCTTAGCGGGTACAGGGTGTGGTTCTTTGTGTTATGGGCTACGGACGAGTAATAATCTTGAGAAAAAATTGTTTCATTTTGTTTTGTGTTACCAAATAAATTTGGGCTTACAATGTTGAACTCCTTGGTTGAATTTATGTAGGACAATTCATTAGTATTAATTATTGTTCAACGGTTATTACTCACGTGTATACTTCGGGATTGCCCGACTAGTTTGACTCGCGATATTGCCGCGAGCTCAGCTCATGACTAAAGCGGCGTTCGAGTTCGAAACTGGTCGGGCAATCCCGAATAATGCACGTGAGTAATAACCGTTGAACAATAATTCATATGAAATGTCTCACGAAAGTTATAAAAAAAAGTTCACCAGTATGCTAAAATGTATGTTTTTTTTTTTGTATCGGTTTTAATATTTTCCGTACTGTGATATTTAAAGTCGGTATTATACTTTTAGATATTATTACATACATAGTTACAATTATATCTGTTCCCCATTGGGGTAGACAGAGACTATCGATTTCCACTTGCTACGAGTCTGAAAAACCTCTTTTGCTTCATCAATGTTCCTTAATTTCTTCATACATGCTTTTAGGTTTAGATTGCTCTTCACCTGTTCTCTTATAAGAACGTCCTCAATTTTATGGCAGTGCGTTTGTTGAAGTTAGCCTGACCCAAGTCTTCCATTTAAACTCACCCCATACACTAGTTTTGTCAATTGTCTTTCATCTATTCCTTCTACATGCCCAAACCACCTTGTATACTCGGACATTTCCCAATCTTCGTCACTACATCCTTTTTCACTTCAATGTCTCTTTTGACTCATATAATTTTAGTTAACTTTACTTCGTGATGAGATTTTCATCACATTTTGATGGCTACACTGTCTATGGTGAACTTAAGTTGTACGACAACATATTTTAATCTAGTGGACTACCTCATTTGTCAAGTGGTCGCACAAATGCAGCTTCTGAGCGTGATGACACGGGTTTGATGTCTGGTTCGGGCAGTGTTCTTTTTTAGGAAATTCTCAGTAGCAGCCCAGAGTTTAGAATTCTGACCATATATGATTTCTAATACGCACATTTGACTTCGAAAAGTCAGCGGTGCGTGTCGTGGATTCGAACTTGCGACCTTTGACTTGCCACTCTAACGGTCGTACCACTAGGCTATCACTATTTATCGAAGTCACTACAGTTAATTAAATTTTCCTCTTTTGTTTGAAGCAAATTTTTGCAATATGTGATTTACAAAAGGGCTTCTTTTCATAAAGAGAAGGTATTTACTATGCTAGATCACTGACATCATAAGTTTGTAAAATCACCACTGATATTTATTTATTTGTTCGTTAAAATGCTTCATAAATTTATGAACTACATTCAATGTCCAACAAACTGTTAGTTTAGGCCTTAAAGATTAATTGGGTGAGGGGGAGGGCGATGATGATGGTAATGATGATAGGCCTTAAAGAAATTTGAGTAAAGGTCTTCAAGTTGCTTCTTTCGGACGAAAACAAAAAATCTAAAAACCCAGAAATATTCAAACATCTTTTAAACGCATACTATCAATTAACACTACTATCCTATTGGTCCAATGGTCCCAAGGGCAACTGCTGAGCACTAGCAGTATGTGTGAAATGTGGGTATACAACTGTGTACACTTGTGCCTACCCCTTCGGGGAAAACAGGCGTAATGCTATGTTATCTTATGTCATTAATTAGCAACAACTAGGATCTCCGGCTTAACGTGCCATACAAAACATGCTATTACGATTTTTTTTCTAGCGGTCATCTATCTAAAAATAGACCAAGCTATGTGTCGCTTAACCTCAATCATCTTTTTCCGACCAGAGTTTGCAAGTAGCAAACTATTTTCATGCACGAGTACTTATTTCGAATTCTTGAAAATAAAAATCTTCGATATATTTTCTTCGCAAAACATCACCCTGTCCAGTGGGGGTAAAAGCGAAAGGGTTGTGGAGGCGATCGCCTCCTTTAGCCGGGGGTGTCCACCGCCTTCTTACAACCTTTTTACACAGGGGGGTGCAGAGTAATAGCCTACAGAGACTTTGTATGCGTAGATTGAGAATTTCCTCTTGTAGATTTTTAATGAATATTTCGGAGGTATATCATTATCATTTAAATGAAAAATGTTGTTTTTACCAAGAACATAAAAAGTTCCCTTGAAGTGTGTGAAAAACAAGGGTTAAAATAAGTTTTTGTATTCTTCTTTAAGTATTTAATAATATCGTTTAGGTAGCACTATTACGCAAAGGAAATGTTTCTACATTTCGTATTATGAGAAGTCAAATTAAGATTTTAAAACAAAAAAAAATTGCAACGAATTCATTTCTTTTCATTAAACAGAAAATAGAGATACCTTTCTGCTTTATACAAACCAAATCAAACATCGAACACAACATCCAAGAACGCCACGATTCTAATTTTTATTATATTCTTTTTAGTTTAGAAGAAATCAACCGTGTAGCATTTTGCAAGAAATATACAATGGAGTTAAGTGTGCTACCAATATATTTTCGACTTTCAACTAGTTTCGACAGGTAATGGAACTGAAAAGCGATTTTCATCTAAATTGTACTTTGATAAACCTCATATTTCTTTGTAGAATTTCTTTAGAATAAGTGATAATACTTGTTGCCAAACCTATATACTAACATACGCGTACTTATCTCCATAACACTTTTCCAGTATAATTCTGTCATAAGATTCCCACCACTGCCTCTGTTCCCAAACTGGCTGTCGCCAAGAATGTTGTATTAGCGGAGCGTCGCAGGGGGGTGAGGTCGTAGGACGGGCAAGGGAGGGGGTGTAATTGCAAAATAAAATTAGCCGGAACGGGTACGTGCTCAATTTTCGCCTCCCGGCACTGATTTGTTTTCGCTCTCGCCTATGTACGGGTGCCTCGGATCCTTAACTGCTCTGTGCCCGCGTTTTCTTAGCCTATATATTATTGATCCGACGTTACTCTCTGCCATATTGTTTCTTATGCTCGCTACGCTACAAACTCTTCTCTCACTATTTATGCTTTTTCAATACCTCCTTCCAATACAAAACGTAGGCGACCCTTCGATGATGTCCAATTACTATGACGCAAGAAGCAACTCAAGTGACATTTTGATAACGTCAGTATTTGCATTTAATTTTATTTTCGAGAGCAAACTCTAATTAGTTGACAGAAACGAGCACTGAAAATCCTTCTGGCGATAAAAAAATCCCTCCGGTCGTGATTTCATCCGCGGGAATGTTTAAAAAGGCGTCTAAAACTTTCGGGGCCGGACTACGGAGTCAATGGCTTTTTTATTTTCGCGTTTTCTTTCTTTTCCGGTTGAACTTTTCCAAAGTTTTATTTTGAGGAAGTTCCACGAGTGTCAGTTTGGCGTTCGCCTCGCAATTTTCCGCGGTTTGCGCCGATAATTGCGGACGCAGGTGGGAATATTATTTTCTTTTTTTCTCCCGCCCGTCTGTTTAATTTCTAGCGCCGGCGGCGTTTATTAATATTTCCTCGGGTTGGCGGAGTTATTTGTGCATGTCTACATGCTGGTTGGTCGGAGAGCTCGGGCGTGACATATGACGTCACACGCACGCGGGCCGTGCGCACATAAAGTCGTCAACACTCGAACGCGACCGGCTATTTCCCTTTTAACGTGAGCCTATCTCCACCCATTTACTGACACATGGCACATGTGACACGCCCACCGCAACGCACGCCCACCGAGCATGTGGCATACATATATGTGCCCCAGTTACGTGACGTCGTATGTGAGACACATGGGCGTGTGTGGTGCAGTGCGCAGCCGCTAGGCGTGGCCTCCCCCCCGTTAACGTTAACGTGACGTCGTTTCACGGGTTCACGTTACTTCTGTGTGCGAGCCAACGTGACAGCTATTTATTTCAATGGCTCCGTCGCGAGCGTCTCGGCTCTAACGATAAATGAGTTATAATTTATTTTTACTCGAAAAAGGAAGGGTAAGGGAGCCTGGGCTTGTAATTAATGGTGAAATTGGCTATTCCGAGTATTCGGGATCCGGTAATGAGGTGAGATTGAGATTAAAACTCGGCTAAATGAGCTCCGTAAAGGATTAAGAACGGAAAAATTGTGAGTTATAAAGCCACATCCGACGGCCGACGATGAAACTTTGATAGTTACTCTTTTTCTCCTTAAATTATTAATGAACTGGAATTTTCGTCTGGTTTTTGTCTTTTAATATTTCTGTTGAGAATTTGTAAGGGTATCGAGTTCGGTTGATGCTTGAAATGCGATATAGTTGTCTTGTTGGGTTTTTCATTATTATTGTTATGAGTGATATTTTTGAAAATAAATTACGTATTAAAGATAAATCTTTGAAAAGCATTAACGCATGCTTACCGAACTCTAAAGTTATAATATTAAATGGAAAAAGAATACAGTCGCGAGCAGGATTCGAACCTGCGCTTCCCGGGTAAATACTCCAGGCGCTCTGACCACTAAGCCATCTCGACCGCTGCTCACTAACGTGCTCAATATCGACAGATTTCTTCAACACTTTGGTTTTAGATGTAATTATAATAAAAACTGATAATTTTTTTCGTTGTTTTTTATTACCTTATAGGCTTGCGTTTGACCGCCATCTCCCCTGAAGTTAAGCGATAATGCGGTCTAGGATGGAGTACGCTTGCCTAGGAGAAACCGATTCACTCGTGTCTTGAAGACACCCAGATTTTATCCTTTTGTAATATTTATAGACACCGTAAATATTTTTCGCAGACACTGCAATATAATAATATAACATTTTCTGCCTCCTATGTGACAGAGTTTTCGACTGGCTTGAATTTTGAGATATCCAATTCTTTGCAGCAAAAGAAAAAAACAATCAACACATAGACATAGCTGACATTATTACAAGAATAGTCTCACAAACAACCAAAATGAAACTCCAAAAAAAATATGATACAAAGCATCTCCAAATCCAAGATTACTGGCGATTCAGCGAAGCTTACAAACATGAGTTATGTAAATCACTGTTACTGGCAAACTTCAACTGAAATATGCAAATCAACTCTCTGCTTGACGGAACAGATCCTGAATTATTTTGAGTCATGAACCATTGAGTGTTTTGGTGTTACTGGATTTGACCTTGGCTCGGGGCTTTGAGTTAATCAATGTCGTGTTATTGTTTTGTTTCCTGGTTTCCGTTATCTATACATATAATAAAAATGTAACGGATCACTGTCATGGAAGATATATGAGCAAACATATTATTGGGACCTTTTATCAACGCAAATAGAACCCAAAACAGTGTTTGTCAGAATTTTTGTCTATTTGTCTGTTTATCTGTTTGTTTGTGCGTTTGTGCACGCTAATTTCAGAAACAGCTTATCAGATTTAGATGTGGTTTTCACAAATATATTGTAGTAAGCTTCACTTAACATTTAGAGTTTTTTTTATGTCAATCGGTTCATAAATAAAAGAGTTATGCCAATTTAAAGAATCACGTCGAACATTTGTTAATTTAGGACATCCACGCGGACGGGGTCGTGGGCACAGCTAGTAATATAATAAATATGCAAGAACAACTTACAAATGGCATTATTTTAAAGTTACAATATTAAATGGAAAAAGAATACGGTCGCGAACAGGATTCGAACCTGCGCCTCCCGGATAGATACTCCAGGCGCTCTGACCAACTAAGCCATCTCGACCTCTCGAGAGGTCGATTGTAACTTTAGAGTTCGCTAAGCATGCGTTAATGCTTTTTCAAAGACATATCTTGGCATTATTTTCTTTTAAATACAGCAATGAATTTTTCGATTATAGAATGTTATTGTAGAAACGTTAGTGCAACGTAACCAGAGCCACGAAAAAAAAAACTGGATCAGTTTCGAGGTTGACTGCCTCATTGAGCTCTTTTTTACGGAACATACTTTTAATATTTTGACTTGTTTAGTATTTTGGTGTTACCTGGTAAATAACTATAGGCTACACATGAATCAATGCTTTTGTTTTGTTCCCAGTTTTCGAAAAGTTGTGGCTCTTCCTCCGTCTTTAAGATAGGCAGGTCCCAAATATTGAATAGTTGTTTTATAGCAATGCTATCTTTCAAATATTGACGCAAGTTGATCTCAAATATTGACACTACTAGTACTTTTCTAACTTTCGCGATTCGAACAAATAACGAGTAGACTGGAGGAGCTCGTCGCTATGTATCTGCCGCACAGATTGAACGATCGAGTTTAAGCTGCGCTTGCCGCGGTCGGTCTGTGATGGGTGACCATAATTTCATACCGATATCCCTCCATGCCTCGGAGAGCACGTTAAACCGTCGGTACCGGTTGTCATAACAAGATCAATGACAGCCGTTACGGGTAGTCAGAGGCCTGAAAGTCTGACAACCAGTCATACCACGAGATATCGTGTTTCCCAGCAACTGGGTTGTGGATGTCAGATAGGCAGTCGCTCCATGTAAAATGCTGGTATTAAGCTGCATCCGGTTTGACTGGAAGCCGACCCCAATGTAATTGGGAAAAGACTAGGCAGATATATAACGAGTATACTACTCATAACCACGATCTATGCAACTTGATCGAATCGTCGAGGTAAATAAATATTATGATTTTAGCGAGACCAGTTTGGATTCAATAATTAAATGATACTACTGTTTAAATTAATTATAAACAAAAATACATTAGTGAAAGGTGTGTGATTAGAATTGCTCGTAACAATCAGTTATCGATAGACTCTGCCTACCCCAATGGGAAACAAGTGTGATTGTATATATGGATGTATCAAACAAGAACTGCTAACTACTGTTTTTTAACTATATTTTATACCTAACTGTTTTTAGCTAAGCTTTAACCTTTTAAAATTATTTTTTATAGATACATGCTAAGAGCTAAGTAATGCCTATATTAATTATTATTTTCTAAGGAAACATTGAAAAATAATAGACACGAACGGGAACCGAACCCTTGACATACCGTGTCATGGCTCTTTCAACTGAGCTACCGTGTCGCATGTTCATATCTAATTAGTTTCAAGTTCCCTTTTTCTCGACTTATGGATTCTTATTCAAATAAAATTCATATGGTCACAAAAAAATTTTGTTCTTTTAGAATTTCCATTTAATCCATACCTACAAAACTGATAAAGCCATTGCAAAATCGACCTTATCATTTTATAAAAAGAGAGTAATATAAATTTTGGTGACGGTAATATAAATGTTGCTCACGCATGCTGACAAATGATCTCACAGCGGGCGTAGGGTGACCATTAAACACCGTCAAGGAAGCACGTGGGCAGTGTCCCAGGAATTCAGGTAGTGTACTTGACGGATGAACTGTCCGCGGCCACCGCATTGTGTGGTAACTGTTAATTTAATACAGTGTGTTTTGTTGTTTGGACTTATTTGATTGATGTTTTTTGAACAAGAAGTTTTTTGAATAATTAAGCACAGATTTTTGAACAAAATAAGGACAAAAATAAAATAAAAACTTAAAATGAACCGAAACGTTAATCGATTTTTTCCAATTTTGGAAAAATTTATTGACACGAATCAAGGAGGATGTTCCCAAGACGATGTGTCGACGTTGATTAATAAAATCATAGATCAGATAGGTTAGAGTGAAAAATTAAATATATTTTTTAATCTAAATCTATGATAAAATGAAAACTCTGCCTAGCCTTTTCCCAATTACATTGGGGTCGGCTTCCAGTCAAACCGGATGCAGCTTAATACCAGTATTTTACATGGAGCGCCTGCCTATCTGACCTCCACAACTCAGTTACTGGGTAACACGATATTTCGTGGTATGACTGGTTGTCAGACTTTCAGGCCTCTGACTACCCGTAACGGCTATCAGAGATCTTAATTTGACAACCGGGACCGACGGCTTAACGTGCTCTCCGAGGCACGGAGGGGTCTCGGTATGAAACGATGGTCACCCATCCACAGACCGACCGCGGCAACTTAACCTCGATTAATCGATCTGTGCGGCTGTTACTTAGCCACGAGCCCCTCCCATAAAAAGGAAGCTGAACAGTGAAAAATAAAATTTATTGTTCACTCCTCAGTTTCCTTTTTATCTTAGTAATTAACCAGCCCATAACTGTCCCACTGCAAGGCAAGGGCCTCTTCTCATACAGAGAAGGCACGAGCTTGATCACCACGCTAGCTCACTGTGGGTTGGCGATTTCAGACTACCATGTCCAGTTTTCCTCACGATGTTTTCCTTCACCATATGTTTGTGATGTCTTAGATTAACTAAGAAAGTACATATGACATTGAAAAAGTCACATTGGTATATGCCAGGTTTGAACTTTTTATTTTAGTCTTCTTAACTAATTTCGATACGGCGTCGACACGTCGACTTAAAAACCCTCTCCTTTTATCGTCGGTTGATTAAATATTATAGCATTGATAAGATCTGCAGCTGTTCCAGCTTTTTGCAATACATAGATCATGCCTATGTTGCCCGAAGGGGTAGCAGAGGTGTACACAGTTGTATACCTACACTTTTATTTTTTAATTTTTTATTATCTATTACTTACTATATCCACACTTAAAAACAACATTGGTTAAACCAATGCTGTTTTTAAGTTCATTTAATATTGGGTGGTGAGTCTATTGCCATGTACCGGGCCCAATTCCAAATTCCGGGCTGCTACTGAGAATTCAAAACAGAAAAACCCAATAACACTTTACCCAACCTAGGTATAGAACCCAGGATCTCATGCTCCGCAGTCGCACTTGCGACCACTAGCCCAACGAGGCAGTCAGAGGAACTGGGTCGAGTCAGTTGAAGAAATATTTCAATTTGAATTATTTAGAAATATTCCAACCACCTCACACTTCTAAGAACACCATAAAGTATAAGTAATGGGACACCATGTGTAAGTAATGCATATGGATCACAGTATAAGTGATTAAATAGTTTTAAATATACAGAGGCAACCGCGCGCACGCACGCGCCTTCGGTATGCTTCGGATTTGGTAAATTTTGAATTGGGAATGATTTTGAGTGAGGAAAAGAAGGTGCTAAAAATTGTTTTGTAATTATTATAATACTAGCTGCCTGCGACTTCGTCTGCGTGACAAAAGGTAGCCTATGTCCTGCTCTAAGATCCAATCTATCTCCTCCCCAAATTTCATTCACAAACAAACAAACATACAAACAGAGTTACTTTCGCATTTATAATATTATATAATTTGTAAGTTGGGCATAATCCACTTAAAAAAATAACATGACATAGCATCATACACACTTGTATTCTTCGAAGAGGTAGGCGGAGGTGTACAGAGTTGAACACCCACATTTCAACAATACTGTTAATAAGTCCCATGTAATAGAGGGTGAGCCTATTGCCATCTACCGGTCTATCCAAATTCCAACTGAGAAATTTTCTAACAGAAAACCGCAATAACACTTTACCCGACCTGGGAATCCAACTCGACACCTCATGCTCAGCAGTCGCGCACACCGTGCTGGATGGCTGAATGTCATGATTTATGGATATGAAAAGAATTTGTTGAGATTTTTAAACGAATTATGTAATAGTTAACGTCTAAGTTCCTAAGACTCAAACACGATTTGAACAAAACGGAAAAAGTGGCATTCGAAGGAGCTGCCTATTTTTTGAGTCAGTTGGAATCGAGCATCGGAACCGAGAGGTTGTCTCACAGAGTACTTTTTTATATATAGGGGTTGTTTTCAGAAACAGTAGTTCAGATTAATATTGTAATTGAATAAATAAGTTTGAGGTATACTTTAAGTGTAATTATTAAGAGGCCGGAATTACAGAAATATTGTGAACTGAGAATGTAGTAATTTCGGAAGTAAATGGAGTCTTTCTTTAATATGTATAACATATTTTATATACGAAATAACATTTTATTTTAGATGAGCTTGTATTTTGACTAATAATTTTATGTTTACCTAATAAACTTTTGCACCAACCAGGACCGAACCCAACACTAAACCACAGCAATTTATCAGCAACGTCACGGCACATTAGGCGTGTCCAAACGAATCATGTAAGATACCGCGATACCGATACCAGATACCAGATCACGTGATAAGGCATGCACGGTGTTTGTAGTACAATTTATTGGGTACCAGAAATGTTCATTGGATAATGTACATACGTAAGAGCCCTTTATGAAATAATGGAGCAAAACTAATCAATGTCAAATGTATAATGACGGGAAAAGCAGAAAAAAAGCACATAAAGATAAAATACACAAGCGATTAAAAAGTGTTTTTTGTCATCTTATGAGGCAGCGGTGTTCAAAACAACAGAAAAAAAAAACCACATAGCGGTTTACACGCGATTAATTCGGTTAAATATCTAAGACTAAATATAAATAATCTAAGACAATGCCAATACAGTATTAAGATCTCTTACTGATAAGAGAGGTCTTAACACCGCGGTCGGAAATTATGTACCCATCAGTAACTTTTTTCTCAATTACTTAAAATTGTATAAAAATTACAAATAAGAAATATATTTACGGTTAGTTTTTTTTTTTTTTTTTTAAAGAAAGACTTTAACTGTTACTAGGAATCTTCCTGTATCGTGGGTGAGTTTACAGACGATCACAATTATGAGTAGATCATACAAATATTTTCCCGGTGCCGGAATCGAACCCACGACGCCACGCAGCAGCCGGCTTCTCGACTGCTGCGTCAACCGCTGCTTTAGATTATATTTTTCTATTAGGATTCTATTTAGGTGATTAAGCTCGTGCCTTCTCTGTATGAGAAGAGGCCCTTGCCCTGCAGTGGGACATTTATGGGCTGATTTATTTATTTATGATTCTCAGTAACATCTTGGAGTTTTTAATTATAACCGGTAAATAGGACTTACATAGGACCAGCGTTACGTACGATTAATTATCAGCATCGCCGAAACGTGGGTGTACAGTAGTTCACCTCTGCCTACCTTTCGAAGAATATAAGCATGATGCTATGTTAAGTTATTAAAGCAGCCAACCTGTTTTCTTTCAACCGGTAAGCTACAAAACCTTTTAAAGTATAGGTACTCCAGTGGTTTTTCCAGTTCATTCTAACAAAGACACAGTATAGGAGTTGACCATTCATCATAGGAGATCACAATCTGTTCTTATCTCGCCAATCTCGCCGCTCATGATTAGTATTGTGAACATTATTCTAATAAACGATTTATAGGGTAAGATGTTACGTAAACTGAAATTATGGTCTTGGAAAACTGGGTATTTGAATTAAGAGTTTCAAAATAGGTTTATGTACGATATTTTTTTTTTATCAAAAATGGATCTACATTTGGCCACCAACTCGCCTGATGGTAAGCGACGGTGTGGCCGAAGATGGAGCACGGGGATCAAGAAGAAATCTATTCACTACAGCCTTCAATCACGAGGAAACACGATTCTATAAAATTTGCTACTTAATTCTAACTTAGAGCTTCTGGGTACCTATTCGCTATCTCGGTTGCCAACCGAATTGATGGACACTTTGTAGTACATTGCGTCGTAAGTTTTTACTATTGTTGCTCATCATAGACAAGTTGTAACATACGACGCAATGTACTACAAAGTGTCCATCAATTCGGTTGGCAACCGAGATAGCGAATAGGTACGCTGGAGGCTTGCTATTTTTAACATAGGCAATTAACAATTTTAGTGACTACCGAGATGACGGCTGACAGAGATATGTGGAAGAAAAGGCATGCTGCGCTGACCCCCATTAAATTGGATTAACAGCAGGGGATGATGACGATTTAGCCAGTTTAGTCGATTCGTTACAGTGATTAATACACGCGATTTGTCTACCGCGATCGAACGCAAAGAGTCGCCAGAATGCTAAGCAGCATGAGTGCAGTATCCAAAACCACTGATGTTATAATTCCCGAATCCTTCTGCTTAACGTGCTGGTTAGAGCATATCTACAATCAAGTAACCATGAAGGTTCCTGTCCGTTCTTTTCCATAGGAACGGGAAATTTTGGAAAGTGGCATCTAGCCCTTAACAAAAGTGCCTGTAAATGGTCTAATTGAAATAAATGCTTTGACTTTGAGCAATTTTACTAACGATAATTTTTTGGAGCGGACTGGAATTTGACTTAATGGGATGTCTTCTTTAGCAGAAAACTTACTGACTGCTGAGAACTACTTAATTTGAGTCTTACGATTGTCATACGTTGTATTTATGGCTCAGTTAAGGAAGTTTATTTGAACAACGAGGTGCGGAGAACTCTTAGAATTCCTTAGCAACAACCAAATACATGACATTGTTATTAGACTGTACTATGTCGTCACTAGTTTGGCATGGCATCTTGCTAAATGTGGTGATAGCCAATGGAACAAAGTTTTGACCGAATGGTGGCCAGGGTCGGGTTGCCGGCTCGGGTCATCCAAAAGCGTTATAGGTCGAAGTTATTATCAAAACTGCGGGAAACACCATGACAAGATTGAAGAGGCTGGTGAAAATAAAAGGAAGCAAGTAGTGGGGGATTCTGGACTAGAATGATAATTATGATGAAGTTTTAACTTTCCCGAACGGTTAAACTGCGTAGGAATCACAAAAGAGAACTAAAATGTGTGTGCAACAATAAGCAATATACAAATATGTAATAATGAAGGCGTTTACGACCAGCTGCAGTCTGCAACCAAGTGAATGGCGTAAGGACCTTTTAACCGACTGCGCCGAACAAGGTGGTGTGCGATGCTATCGGTTATCTTACGCTATGGGATCACATGGCCGAGGGCAGATATTGTTCGTATGCTCATATTTATAGTCAAGAGCGGTAGAACACTTTTGGTTTATATCAAAGATCGGGACAATATGACCGATAGGAGCGTTTAGTTAAAGATTTATATAAATATTATTAACTGGAAGTTTAAAAAATTTAAGTGTTGCAGATTGAGAAAAGCTGTCATTTTAGTTTTAATAATTTGAGTTGCACACACGACGTTTGGCTTCCCAAATACAACCATAGCTTTTCTAATAATTAATACAATTTTATACATTGACACATATCTCTAATCAGCTTGACTTAGAGCGGATTCGGCATTTTAAATTCTAGGATGTACCAGAGTCAATTAGATACTATTAAAAATATGCCTCGTTGATCTAGGGTTACCTAGGTTCTAGGGTTATCTAGGTTGGGACCACCCAAGCGCGACACCTGAGAGGACTTGGGTTCGATTCCCGGGTCGAAAAAGTGTTATTGGGTTTTTCTGCTGCCTGGAGTTTGGGATTGTACCCGGTAGGTGGCAATACCTATTACTACTATAGCCTCACATGGGACTAAAAATAACAGCAATACCTCCGGAAAATACAGGCGTGTTTGTGAAATAAATATTACTATATTTCTATTAATCAGCACTATGAATACGCCATAAGTACAAAACGGTAACACAAGTTGTAATCCAGTGTATATTATAAGGCATTGGGGAGAGTGAGAATTACTGCCTCCAGGACATCAGCCATATTACGCAACTCAACAGATGTGTGAAGATAGGAGATGTGGCAGTTAAGCTGCACTTGCCAAGGTTTAAAAATGGATGGGTATCCGTAATGTTGAGGCAGTGAGGAGAGTGAGAAGGCTGGTCCTAAAGACATCGATTATGTTATGCAACTGAACAGATTTTTGTATAATAATTTTCGTGAGACACATTCATATTCATTATAGTTTAACGGTTATTACTCACGCGGATTCTTTGAGTTTGATTCGCGACATCGCCGCGGGCTCAGCTCATTAATAAGAGCTCAGTTCGAGTTCGAAACTAGTCGGGAAATCCCGGAAAATGCACGTGAGTAGTAACCGGTGAACATTAATTGATATGAATATGTCTCACGAAAGTTTTTATACAAAAATAAATTAATTTATAATTTATCAATGTAAGAAACTAAAATCATTTATTTAGTATAGGACACAGTGACATCAAGAACAAGTTAGTGTTAAGCCTAAAATATGTTTCAGGGAAAAGAACTGCTTAGTCTCGCTGTTATTATCAACTAGTTTCCAGTTTCCCACAAGTTATCTACACAATGTCATATCCATCCCTTCGTACAACAAAGCCTTTATGAAATGCGGGTACTTACACGATATTGTTCTGAACAGGTGTTCATACTTCCTTACCACCGCCATTACGTCACGCCGCTTATCTTGTGTGTGTGTGTGAGTTTATTGAAAGGATTATAGTGCTCTATGCCTGTATGAGGAGATTTATAATTAGCTATTAAAGTTATGGCAGTGTAGTGGCTTGAAGAACTGTATTCACATTAATCTTGGAAATCCGATTCACCTGTGATATTCTGTGCAAGTGAAATTAATAAAATAATTAAAAAGCACTAGCTTGCTAGCCCTATTCACCCGGGACAATGTAAGAATTCTAATGAGACCCCGTACATCTAAATTGGTTCAGGCGTTAAGAGTTTATGGTGGAAAAAAAGAAACTCACAATCATACATACAAACATACATACTTGCATGTATGAACCCTAAAACATAACACTCCTTCTTTAGGAAGTCGTGTAAAAATAGCCATTTTTGCTCCCATTGGAATCAATCCAATCATGACAAAATCGTTTAATATGTTCCGTACAACAGTTATAGGAGCAAATTAGGGGTTTCGTCTAGAGAAGATGAACGGTTGTGTCATTTTAGATTGTTGAAACCATTGGGAGACACATTATGGTAAGCAGTTTAATTGCATGGGTTTTAAAATTAACAGAGTATTACGGTATTGACTGAAGGTGATTTTTTATATTGCCTAACTCATAATTGACAAAGCAATTGACTTTTGCGCTGAAAATGTTGGTGCAAATATCAAGCTATTTTACTAAATTACTAGAATGTAAACTATATCCATAAAATGTACAGAAACAAAACAAACAAAAAGATGAAGAACAATTAATTGTATCCATTAACATCACACATTATAACGCGACTAAATAAAAACTCCTTCGTAAACGTCAAACTTATCAGTAAATGCCACGCCAATCTAATCACGAGACACGATTTAAAAATGGTTCCAAAGTAAAGAAGATTTATTCATGTCCCATCGTGCATATGAATTATCTGAGTAGCGTGACTGATCGGTTACTATACCATTTCTTAACATACGGAAGCTTAAAAAACCTGGCACCGAAGCATCAATCCAGTGCAATTTATTACTCGGTCGAGCGTAGGAGGCAACTAAATATTAAGTATAAGCAACTACCGCTTGAATTTTAAAACTCCGAAGCTATAATGGTCGAGATTAAGAGCATTGTTGCCTCGGGAGGCGCATAGAATAAACGCTTATTAGAATTTATACTCAGCTAGTTTACCTCGAGCACGCGTTTGATATAGCGCTCGTTTTTTAGAACACCCCAAGACTATCATCGGTTTTATTAGCCTAGGAAATATGGGAGCGCTTTCTACGTCATAAGACTCGACGCTTGTTAGCTGTTCGCTCCGGGCTCCTGAACGGAAAATAGGATAATTCTCTAATGTAATTCGTGCTGTCGACGAGATATCAGCCTCTGGTGACTCCGTATCTATGCTTACGCGGTCTGGTTAATGGTCACTGCTCTAAATAATAGTCAAGGTTGTTCGGTAGCGAACGGTGTAATAGGTGGGTATCTTAGGGCGGAGTTGGATAGCCGCTCAGTAGTTGCGAAATATACAGAGGAATTCGCGCTAGTGGGGGACACGTTTGAACGCACCTTAGCGTTTTAAACACAGCAATTGGTCCGGTATTTGACAGGTTGATATATGTGTAAAGGTTTTGAATATAACTGATTCAATACAATTGTATCATTAAACTGCTAATTTAATAGCGATATCGTATTTCACGTAATTACGTTTGTTTAGGGTTTTGTATTATTTCTTCGTAAGTATCTAAGTATAGCTTGCACACATTCGATTGGCCTAAAGAATGTGCATTAGATTTACATATTGTTACGCTAGCGACAAGTTATTGTATTTTATACCGCAATGGAGTCTGCGGACTTTCATTTTTGTATTGACCTTTGAATGGAATAAAGTAGTGAATGAGTCAATTTGAGATGTTAATGTAGAGATGTTCTAACGACCAGATTGTGTCGAAATCAGCACACAAATATGTTGTATACGATAAAATACTACTGCGCTCTTAAAGACGATCTACATCGGTCCACTTCCAAGGACGTCATAAGACCGTGTTCCATCTTGGGATTAAAAATATATCAGTACTCATATTCTATAATTATGAATTTTTCACACAAGTCAGTGTCAGAGGCCAGTGACGTCACTGAAGTGTGGAAATAGAGTGCCCCTGACGAGACACGGTTTAATAGGCACGACCTTGCTGCGTCCCTGACACTGCATTGATGTTTCTGGTTCGTCCTATACGGAATACTAATTCTTTGGTTGGTTTTATCTGTTAGAAAATTCTCAGTAGCAGCCCGGAGTCAGGAAATTGGTGGTGTGACACCCCCGTGTTTCGGATAGCACGTAAAGCCGTTGGTCTTGTGCCTGATCTCTCTCCAGTCGTGTCGGATTGCCGTCCCATCGGAATATGAGAGTGAAGGGAGAGGGAGTGCACCTGTGTTTGCGCATACACTTGTGCACTATAATATCTCCTGCGTACTTGGCTAATCTCCGTGGATGATGGGCCGCCGTGACCGAAATACGGTCCGCAGGAGTATTATTACGATCTATATTTTATGACTGTGATTTGAGTAGATGATTTTGTCAAAATGCAGATCAACCAGAAATCAATGAGACAGTTGAGAGAGACCTTGAGTGGCATTATACGGAATTATAGAGAGATGTGGCTAATGGTTTTGTCTATCTAAAAACCACACGATTATTACCTAGGCATAGTGGTCAAATAAATCTTATAAATCTGAAAGTCTATTCACCGAACCAGAACCTTTCCTATTATTTAATATTAACTTTCGTTTTTATTCGCTACACTTCGTTGCAATCAATTATTGGATAAAACTGGTGATATAAATATTAATCCAAGCCTGTTTCAATGTCTAGCCTTCAAATATTGTAGAGGTTAAGTAATACTTTGCGAGTTCAATCTGCAGATGGGTGACTGAATGACCCCCACATTTTTATTTTTTTTTGTTTTGCTTTATGGTATCCCTTACCTACATGTTTTTTTTTTAAATATATTATATGTTGTGTTCTTATTTATTTATTTGTTAGTATATGTACTTAAAATATGGTTAGTATCGTTAACTGTAAGGGCCGCCTATTGTGATGAAAGGCTCCTCTGTCAAAGTTCCAGGTGACTCTATCTTTTGCGAGTTTGGGCCATATATTTCCGGCTATTTGAACTATATCGTATCTTTTAAGTGGTCTAACCTTCCTTCTTTTTTATATATTTGATACCAATTTGTAACTATTTGTGACCATCTTTCATCCATTGCCACTAGTAAAATTTATATCCGAGGGTCTCCTTGTTTCGGGGGCTAATAAGTTTAAATTGCTATTTAGGATTTCTCAAAAGCAAAATTGGATTGAATTGGCCCTTATAAGATCACCTTGTTTTCCGTTTGTTTGTCAAGACCCTTTTTTTGAGAAACGTGTAGAAGCTTATATTAAAATTAATATCAAATACTCAAGACTCAGGTCAAGATGTGCAGCTATAAAAAAAAAAACAAACTTCTAAGTCAACGTAATAAAAATACGGATTTATTCCTCATGTTTTGATACTCGCTAATAAATCAAAACCTATTAGTTACCGGCCCTGTTCATGCAGAATCATACCATTTTGCAGGAAGTAAGGTCTCACAGAACAAGTAAAGGACAAAATATTTTTTAACTATACAACATAAAAATATCTTTTATTCTAAACCTTTCCGGCGCGAGTCGGTATCGCATTTCGCGCTTGAGAAAAAAAGGTATAGATATAAAGTGTACGGCTCGCCTATAAACGGTTACCGCGCGTTGCCAACCGACTACTTCCTGAGAATCATCTCCTCACAAAAGATGGCGATGGTACCCCATGCGCTCTCCCGATCATATAATTTTCAGATCACAGCCTCGGCTCGCTCCTACTGCCCCGATGACATCCAGGCGCTGCTTAGCTCAAGCAAGGCGAGTTGGCTTCTAACCACATTTGTAAAAGAAAGTATGAAAAGATAATATATCAATCTGAACTGTATTAAAACAGTAGTTTATATTAATTCTGTTGACATAACATAACTAACGACGTTTGAATGTACGAGTAGTGTAATGATACAGTTTTGCTTAAGGCTAAGCGTTATTCAATTAAATAATTATTTTGATTATGTAGCTTTTGGTTTTAGATGGCAGACTAGCACTTGCAATTTGTCTTGTTAATTTAATCGAAAATCGCTTTGTTCATCAGCTTACAATAGCTCATATTTTTGAGGATTTAGATGTAACGTGTTGGTTTGAGATCTTTTGTGATGTGATATACATGGTAGTGGTACAGATGCGTTCAAAAAAGTTTGCACCAAAGAAGACTGGAATAGTTTGCCGTGATCGAAATGGGTGGGGAGAGATTGGTAACTCCCAGACAACGCGACAATAACCGCACGCGATCTGAGAGCTCCTGAGAATTGGGTACCATTTGATATTTGACCATCACAGAGACCATCACAAGTCCCATGTAACAGGTGATGAGCCTATTGACACCGGGCGCAATTCTTAACTTCCAAACAGAACCAGCTATCACTTTGTCCGACCCGGGAATCGAATTCAGGATCTTATGCTCAGCAGCAGCGCTTGCGACCCCTAGACACTATGCTGTTCTAGTTCTTCTGAGTTAATTCATAAGTTGGTAAAATCCAGCCTCAATAAGAAGTTAAGTAAGGAAAAATACTATAATTATACTTACCCACAATTCTTTTAAGCAAAAAATAATATGTTAAGGCTCTTCAGACGCTATTCCTAGAGTATTGTCTGTACCGTCTAAATATAAATCTCAAATAACTTTTACTTTCAATCTGTGCCTTAACTGAACCACACAACAACCGCCATGCTTATTACGAATGTACTCATTATCCCGCGGAATGTCTGACATACGTGTATTTATACTAACTATTAGCTGCAAGTGTGTCACGACTGTACAAGTCACTTTTAGTTTCGTTTGAAATCGATAATCGATGTTTTAGGGATCGATTTTTCGTTAAGTATTGGAAAATTTGTGTTAGTATGTATATTTTTTGTATCATGCGACGAGGAAAGTTTTGAGTATGAATGTGGATGGCTACACGAGTATAGGAAGACCGAGGAAATGATGGATGGAATTGTGTGAAAGATGATATGGCTACAAAAGGAGTGACACTGAGATGATGACTGACAGAGATGTATAGAAGGAATTACATGCTAGCCGACCCTAATAAAATTGAGATAAGCGCAGGAGGATGTTTTTTTTTTGTATGGACAGAAAATAAAGATATGTCTTTATTGGCAAGCAAATATTTTACAATCTACAGAAGACCTACCTGTTATGCTAGGTTATGCCCTGTATCCTAGGAAACAGAAACAGTACAGGTTCATAAATTGTTCTAGAACTATGTACTCATACGTTGCGTTTTAGATTCTACCCAAGTTATTGATTTGTATATGATCTGACTTCCAATATAAATACGGATAAATGTTTAATTCAAAAATAGCGAACTCTAAAGTTATAACTTTTTCTAGATAAAGCAGGTTCGAATTCTGCTCACTAACTGTCTTCTTTTTACACAAAAATTATAAGTTTAGAGATTAAATATAAAGCTATAACGCATGCAAAGCAAAACTGCGCCCAAGAGCTTCATGAGCTCATTCCACCCTCCCCGTAATACTACAGGGCGGCAGAAGGACGGCACACTATCACCCGCTCCTCGTGGAAACTCCGAAAATTCGTACACAACGATTTGGATCCACATTCACGATACGTACTGCCCATGAATGGAATTCCTTGCCGTCTTCCGTGTTTCCTGAGAAATACAATCTAGGCGTATTGCAGGCTAGAGTGACTAGATTTCTTCTGGATCTATATGCTCCACCCTCGGCCACTCTGTCGCTTACCATCAAGCGAGTTGGTGGCCAAACGTAGAGCTTTTGCCACATAAAAAAAGACTTTTTGGTGACAATATGACTTCGAACAGGATTTAAACCTAAACCCGAAAACCGATTGTCGGTAGGTTGCAAAAGCTAAGTTGGGTTTCTATCAATTTCTAACCACTCCGAATACCGTTTCAAGGTGTACAAGCTTAAATACTGAAAGCGCAGTCATATTTTTCTATTCACACCATTTCTACGTTTTCAGTTAATTTTATGAAGAAAAGTTGGTTTTTGTAGAGAGG
Source organism: Xylocampa areola (assembly GCA_935421205.1). Classification (NCBI taxonomy): domain Eukaryota; kingdom Metazoa; phylum Arthropoda; class Insecta; order Lepidoptera; family Noctuidae; genus Xylocampa; species Xylocampa areola. The sequence goes on from OW285215.1 coordinate 13,943,839, forward strand.
GGAGAGAAACCTCTCAGATTAAAACACAATGTTTAAAAATAAATAAATAAGTAAATGTTGCGTCACTGATCATCAAAACTCAGTTTAGGAAGGCTTCTTAAAATAACCTCTGCATTAATTGATAGGGTGGTCTATGCCTCGAATACTCTCTTTCTCTCTCTCTCTCTTAAAAAGTACATTCATCAACCTTTCTTTTTATGTTAAACAATTCTCAGTAGCAGCCCGGAGTTTTTTGGATCTACCAGCTCGCCAGATGGTAAGCGACGGTGTGGCCGAGGATGTATCACGTAGATCCTGAAGAAATCTATTCACTCTAGCCTTGAATATGTCTAGATTTTATTTCTCAGGAAACACGGATCTCTGTTCGAAGTTGTGTCTGATATTTGCATTATACACTCACATGGAACTTATTAACTACACTGTGAGTATAAAAGAACTCTTCTGCCTAACCCTTATGGGACACAATCATGATGCATTACATCCATCAACTAAAGGTGGTTCTTAGAACACAATTTTCAAAGCATTTACATGCATAGCGTGTTACATCTAACTAGAACTACATCCTACAGTAAATCAAGCAAGCCTGTAATTTCATATTAAATACTACCCTACATGTATAATTAACTGTGACTTGTAATAGACGGTTCAAATAGGCGATTATCACATGACATCGTATAATAATTTATATTGGTGCAACACACACGTATGACGTTGGCTGGAGTCGGCTTTGTTCTGTTGACAAAACTTTTTGCATGCCGTTCTCCTTAACAGCTAAACAATACAAGTTATAGCAATTAATCTGTTGACTCGCTAATTACCAGACACATCATCATCCTCCTGCCCTTATCCCAATTTATTTGGAGTCGGCGCAGCATACCTATATTTGGCATGCTGCTAAAGGCACAACAGATTTTTATTGTTATGAAGTACGTATTTGTACGTGGCTGAGCCAAAGGGATAGCATCAGGCCTGCATTTCCTAAAATGTTATGCAGAAGTCATTTAGAGGCGAGCGTGTTGATATTTATCGGGAACACTTCCAAACTTGAGTCTGATTTTAAGAATCGAATAACCTATAACCTCACGATGAGCTCCGTTTACATCTACTGGACTAACAAGGCATCAAAGACAATGATATAATAATATGGAAGTTTAAGTCTGCTACCAATAAAGTCTAAATGAATAAAAACTCTTAGGAGAATAGGGAGACCTTTGCCCTACAATGGGATACTTAGTAAATAAAAAGATGATGTCACTTCCTGTTTACTTTCATTGTGATGAAACACGCCAAATGGAACGCACGTAAACACTTCTAATCGATTATAATCGATTCCATGTCCTCGGGGATGTTCTCTTTGCATATGTTAAAAGAGTATTAGAGCAACTTTCTCGAGAACTCGATTTGCAAGCCACAATGACATATTGACAGGGGTGTACAGAGTGTATACTGCTATTATAACCAGTGGCACCGTTAGAGAAAAGTCGGTTTTGATGGAATGTGTCATCGGGAGGCCTGAGGCTACAATTATGGGCGGCTGTCTGTCTTACCGTCGATGATTTAAAGCGGCTGATAGTTCGCTCAGGGCGGGTTTTTAACATAAACTTTGAGTTAAACGGAATCAATGGGTAAACACTGTTATGTTTGCGTGGTGTAATCGGACGGTTTTGCGATGTTGTGAATTTTTGTTTTGTGATTGAAGAGATTGAGTGCAGTGGTTAAATGTTGCAGATTATATTTCGTATATTTAATAGTATCTGTACAGTATAGTAGAGTAAAATTATTGTATGTAATTTTCGATGTCAACGTTCGCGAATACGTTTTCTGGTCAAGGGTCTGGTGGAGTCAGTTATGAAACTATGACTGTTAAATAAATTTCATTGACAAACGTTTACAAGATATATTATAGTTATTTCTTCAATATTAATCATAAATAGAATCAGCATGTTTTACCTATATGAAGCCTTAATCTGTTGACACGCTAATTAGCAGACACAATAGAAATATTATTGGTATCAAGAATAATTATATACTTTAACAAGTAAGGTGATGTGCGAAAATAAACGTTGTTTGTAAATTTCAGTGTCTCAAATGATTTTAAACTTTACAAATCCTATACGTAATAAGATTTTTGAAACACATTATCGCATACGACGCGAACACTTGAGCAGTTGTACCGATCTAAATATTAGGTACATACATGGTTGCATTTTTCTATTCATTAAAATTATAACTGAAGAACAACAGGATAAAGAAAAAAAAAACAATCACATACATATATATTAGATCATTCAATACAAAACATTACGTCGCAAGCGTCAAAACGAATACCACAGCCAGTTAACTTTTATAACCACCTAAACTGATCCAACAGGTACTAAAAGAACGGCTTATATCACAGAAGCACTTCCAACCAATGATACCTATGTTACATACCAGTCCAACTTCCCATACATTACAAGTATCAAGATTTATACCACACAGTATCTAATAACCGACAATTTATTGTCCGTCACACATTTCACATGAAAATTATATTGAGCGCAAACTTTAATTTACCAGTTCTACCGGGCATGCGATAGTATCGATACATCGGTATATCGATGCAATTACCGGTTGAATCGGTACTGATTTATACGATAATGATGGGACACTAGGTCCATTCACATGGTTGCTGGTTGCGGAACTCGGGAGTCATGTGTTGTAGTAATTATGAGGTGCGTTTGAAATACGAAATATTTTTGCGGTAAGAGTTATTCTGTAGTAATGATAAACGACGGGAGAACTGTATGTCAGAATTTGTTTTTAAATTTTCTGGAAGTATAAGTACTTGATTCTTAAAACTGTATTATTAACTACTTATTTATTTATTTGCCAGCCTGTAAATCAACAATTGAACGTATTAATCATAGTTATGATCTCTACATATAAAAGTTGAGCAAGGTTGTCAAACTATTTAATTATTTTTAATAACATCCCAACTATTTTAGCTGCTTTAAACAGGTAGAAAAAAACTACCACTAGAAAAAAAAAGTAAGACACATATTGTTTTTTCATTGTCATCATGTAAATTTATAGTTTGTGCTAATTACTGAATTTTCACTCCACAGGCCATAAAAGCCTATATCCACTTGGTAGAAAAAGAAATAATACATATTCTCAAATGAATATTAAAATGTAGTTATATTTTTTTGTACGTTATACTAAACAATTGCTACCAACATAGTGATTAAAATAAACAATTAACTACCGAGAAAAAAGAGGCGCGATTCCAGAAAAAAATCTATTCACCATTCTGTATTCGAATAGCCCGCGGCCATTTTGATTTATATCTAACAACAAAATGGCGTTTTAGTCACAAATCACCTGGGAGTTCCATATAAATTACGCGGCACGCGTGTGTATGGTGAATTAACGTCAGAAACTATTAAATTGAATGTGATGGGTTTGTCAGTGTTTAAGATTCTTAGAGACCAGTTTTGAAATGATTTATTGAATTGTACATTATGTCAAAATTGCTGTTTATTATTAATATTTTTTCGTAATAAGTTGTCATAGTGATCAGCTCTTGGTTAAAATACTACTGCGCAGAATTATGGTTATGCGACGTGAAACTGTGCCTGCCGAGACTATACCTTGGATTTGAGACCGACCTTTCCTTCGGTTTTGGGTTATACAAACCTGACCTAGATCGATATAGGAGCTGAACTGCCTCGTTAGTCTAGTGGTTCTATCAACTGCTAAGCACGACGTACTGGGTTCAATTCCCGGGTTGGGCAGTGTCTTTGAGTTTTTCTGTTAGAAAATTCCCAGTAGCAGTTTGTAGTTTGGAATTGTGCCAAGCAGATTGTAATAGACTCACAACTTATAACAACTGTACAACTGTGTACATCTCTGCCTACCCCTTCGGAGAAAATAGGCGTGATACTACGTCGTTTTTATGACCTAGATGATGGTTCTGCAGTTATGGGGCAAAAATTACAAATACTATGGAATTTTAATACTAGTATAGATGTGATGTAGTAGACAATATGAGCCACAAAAAATGGACGAAAAATCGATAGCACAAACAAGAATAACCCTCAGTGTAGGCAATCTCGTGCGCAGTATGTAATGAGCCGTTAGCTGTGGTCTATGTTGTGTGATCTGCGATTACATCCAATCAACATGCCACGTATATATGTATGAGTTGGTGGTTTGGAAATATGATGCAATGCTTGCAGTGTTGGATGATTTTATATACATACACAAACTCATGCCATTTTCCCATGGGAAAACGCAAAAAGCATAGAAGGAGATATGGATGCTTACATTGGATGATTTTGTTGAAAATATTTTCGGTGGATTGATAATACATCGTTCATAGAACTTAATAGGCTACACGTACTTGAAACGATAGACATTTTCAAAGTATGTATAGGAAATACATAACAATGAAGGAAGTAGGACACCTCATATGAGATGCCTAAATAATTTGACATCTTGTAATTGCCTCGTCTCACTCTTTTGGTAACAGGTTGTAAACGACAGCGATGTTCTAACTTTTGTTTAACTGGCCTAAGATAAAATTTACGCCACAATTTTATAAATCGAACTGTAACAAAATAATTATAGCACTTTACTTTAACCATACTTATAATTTGCAGTGGCGTAAGCGTTGCCCAGTAAACGAGACAAGATTAGCAGCTAAAAACCGATTTGATGCGACAATGACATTTTGTAACATAACGATTACTATTTAGTAATCTAATTCAAGGCGTTTTTATGGTAAAAAAGTACATAGATTTTTTTACTGTCCCTGAACCTTTTTTTTTTTTTTTTGAGGGAGGGAAATGCAGTCTCATTTCCCCTCCGCCACGGGGGTTGACGGAAGGGGGTATGTGGGGCTCTAACCCACTAAAACCCCCCCGTGAGCAGTCCTCCGCCGAGATGGGGCAAGATAGGGTCGCGCTAGCATTCACCGTCTTGCCCCCGGCGGTGGGCTCGGCCAAGCCGGGCCACTACGCTGTGAGGGAGGTGACCTCGCTCACCAAGGCCACCTCCCTCCCGCATGTGTGGTGCCGTGCAATCCGGTGAAGAGTCCCCCGACTTTTCACCGGTGACCCCACTACGGAGGATGGAGGAGGTGGGCAAACTGCCCCCTCCGCCTTCCTGTTCTTCTGCGGCGGATTGGGTCTGCTAGGGCGGCATTCTCCCTGACCCGCTCCGCGGCCTCCTTCTGCGACATAACCTCTTCGCAGAAGGAGATAACTGCCTCCCACGATCTCTCACCGCCAAGCATGGCGTTTACCACACTCGGCAGAGAGAGATCACGGCCAATTACGGCCGATAGTGCGTGTCGCTGCGGGACCCATGCGACACACACTTCCAACGTGTGGAGCGCTGTGTCCTCCAGCGCCCCACACTCGTGGCAGGCCGGGGTGGCCTCCCGTCTCGCGATCTGGTGCAGGTATTTTCCGAAACATCCGTGTCCGGAGAGCACCTGCACCAATCGGAAAGTCAGCGACCCAAAGGACCGCCTCACCCACCGCTGAAGGACCGGACGGACTGCATCAATCGTCCGCTGCCCCGGGACCGGTGGGGCAAGATCCTCTGTCCACCGCCGCAACAGGACGGCCCGCGCCTGCATCCGCATGCGCCTCACCTCCTCCCACGCTGGAGGCTCCCCGCGAGATCTCCTCGCCGCCACGAAGTGGTAAACTTCGGCGAGGATCTCCGCCTGGAGCTCCCAGGGAGGGTCACCGGCCAGCACGCATGCCGCCGCCCAGGACACTGTCCGGTAACTGCGGATCGCCCTCGTCGCAATGACCCGCTGCGGACGTCGCAGCAGGGTTTTATTCCCGCGGCTGAGGGCATCCACCCAGACCGGTGCCCCGTACAGGGCCATACTGCGGATAACTCCGGAGTACAGCCGACGGCAGTTGGCGCTCGGGCCACCCACGTTCGGCAGCAGCCTCCCCAAGGCTGCCGCGGCTCCCACTAGTCTCGGGGCCAGCCGGGTGAAGTGGGTCTCAAAGGCCCACCTCCCGTCTAGGATGAGACCCAGGTATTTCATCTGGGTCCCAACCGGTACCGAGACCCCGTCCAGTACCACCCGCGTTCCTGTAGGGGGCCTTCCCCGAGGCCCATGAAACAATAGGGCCTCGGTCTTGGTAAGGGCGACCTCCAGGCCCAGGGAACGTATGCGGTCGATCACGAGAGATGTCCCCACCGTGGCCAACCGCACCGCCTCCCCGAGGTCCTTTCCTCGGGCTACAACTAGGGTGTCGTCCGCGTAGCACGCAACCCGCATATTTACGGGAAGCGTGCCGCGGAGCACCCAGGCATAACCCACGTTCCACAGGAGTGGCCCAAGCACCGACCCTTGTGGAACCCCGCAGGAGACGCGACGGCGCCTCAGACCGTCACGTCCCTCCACCAGGACCTCGCGGTCCCGGAGGTAGTCCTCCAGCAGCCTCCGCAGGTACAGAGGCACTACATGAAAGCGGAGCGCTTCCTGTATCACACCGTGCGGAAGACTGTTGAAGGCGTTGGCTATATCAAGTGAGACAGCCAACGCCCTTTCCCCCTCCCTGACCGCATCCTGCGTCCACTCTTTGAGCCAGAGTAGGGCGTCTATTATAGAACGCCCCACCCTGAACCCATACTGGGCTTCGGAGAGTCCAGGCCCAATACTCTCCAGATGCCGGATAACACGCGCAGCCACCACTCTTTCCAGTAGCTTGCCCGTGTCATCCAACAATACGATGGGCCTGTAACCGGAAGGCGAGTCGACTGGTCGACTTTCCTTACGTAGCAGGCACAATCATCCGTCCTTCCACAGCTTGGGGAACCGTCCCGACGTGAGGCATGCGTCGAACAGCTCCCGAAGCCGGTCGCCCATCTCCTTCAGGGCGATCCCCAGGACCCGCCCTGGGATCCCGTTCGGACCCGGTGCTGTCCTTTTCCTCCGTAGGCGGTCGGCTGCCAACTGCATCTCCACCTCCGACACAGGTGGGATGGAGGCCGGGTCCAACTCTTCGGAGAAGGATGGTATCAACGTCGGAGGGGTGTGGTGGTGACCACGGTCGGGGAAGAGCCCCTCCAGCACCCTGCCCAGGAGCTCCGGCTCTAAAGACCCTGCAACTGGGGGCGTTTGGCCCCGAAATTGCTTTCGGGCGGCCCTGTACGGACGCCCCCAAGGATCCCTGTCAAGACCCTCCAAGGCCTCGCCCCATGCCTGGGACTTTGCCCGGCCGACGGCCAGCTGCAATTCTCGCTTAGCGTCTCTGTAAACGCTATACAGCTGCCGCTCGGCCGCCAGCTCCTCGCCCGACAGTTGGTCGTCGGTACGGCCTCTACGCCGCCTCCTGCAACGGCCGTAGGGCCTCCGCGCCTCCGAACATGCGACTCGGAGCTCTGCAATCTCCGAGCGCCACCAATAAACCTCTCGACGGTCAGGGCGGCGTCGCGATCTTGGCATAGCCGTGTCGCTCACCGCTGGGATGCTGGGATGAACAGGGATGGAGAGGAATGTAGTACGGCTCTGCAGCAACAGCCATATCAATGTTCCACTGCGCCAGGTCCTGCATTAGCAGGTCTTGAGCCCGAGCGCAGTGGTTGAGGTTCGTCTGGAGGAAATTGTGATGTCGGACTTGATCCATCAATCAGACATAACAACCTCCTCGACTGCCGCTTGGCTTCCAGCTCCGGGTGCAGCCTGGTTTGCGGCCGCATGGGTGGCCGGGGTCCCAGTGGCCTTCCCTTTCGTCTTCGGGGGGAGACACTTGCGTCCCCCCATTACGTGCTCGTTGGACTTTCTCGACTCTGCGCAAATAGCACAGCGTGGGTTGGCCCTACCGCAGCTAGCCGCCTGATGCCCTGTACCTCCGCACCGGAAACACAGGTCCCCTCTATCAGCGGTTGCGGTACACTGTGGGCGCGTGTGCCCCAGCCCCATGCACCTGAAGCAGCGCATGGGACGAGGCCCCAGCGCCACCACCCGCACCGAGCTCCATCCCACCAAGAGCCTGCCTCCCTTCAGTAGGGCCCTGGCTGCCGTAACTGGACAGGAGACGAGTGTGGAACCGGTGCCCCTCAAGCCACGGCGAATTTCACCAGCCCCACATCACAACCCCCAGCCTGAGCGACCGCCGCCGCTACTATCTCCTTCGTAGCCGCATCGTCCAAGCCCATGATGCTCAAATCGACAGATTTGACGGGCCTGGCGATGCTGGCCACGTCAGACAGGACTCCACGGAGTTTTTCCGCGAGCCTGTCTGCCTTCTCACTGTTTTGGGAGCCAGGAATCTCCAACATCCTGGCTCCCATGTCCGTCTGGCGAAAGCGTAGCTGGTCAATTCCCAGCTCCTGGAGATCAACTTTCTCTTGCGCCACCTGGAAGATGCGGCTATATGTAACCCCCTCTTTTGCCGCCTCGGGCCGTAAGGACAGCACGACGGCAGCGGATTTTGGGGGATTCACCAGTTTCCCAGGCTTAGACGCAGCAGAGGCACGATTTTCCGGCTTGGGTTTTGCGGCAGGGGCACGAGCCAAAGAGGCAATAGCAGGTACGGCAGAAGGGAGGGACGACTTCCCTTTTCCCTTGCCCTTCCCCTTCCCTTTTCCCTTCCCTACCACCGTTACCCAAGTCTCTGCCTGGGGAACAGTGGAAGCGGCAGCTCCACCGGTTTTTTTTGTCCCGCTAGCGGGGGGACCCGCAATCGACGCCACTGAGGGGGTTGTGACAGTCTTGGATGCCTGGCTTGGGGTCTTGCCCGCTTTAGGTGCAGGTTTGCAGGCCCCCTCAGGCATCGGCTTAGGGTCCGCTCTCAAAGGCGGACGGACCGTCGGTGCAGGCAAAAGTCGGTCCTCGATCACCGCGAGACGGGCATTTAACATTTCGCCAAACGTGGTAGTCAAGGAGCGTTTCAGCTCTTCGACTAACTCGGCTGCCCCAAGCAGGTTGGCAGGGGGTTCTAACCTCTCAGTAGCAGCCACAGCCGCAGCCGTATTAGCAGCAGCAGCTTCCGTCTTGGCTTCGGTGAAACCGCGACGTAGTGCTTTCACCTCCGCCTTGGACGACTCAATTTCAAGCTTCAGGCGCGAATTTTCCGCCCTGAGCCTTCGAGTCTCCACCGCCTCACTCCTATCAGATAAGTTATCCACCACGTCCCTCAGGGTTGAGGCGACCTCTTCAAGCGGCCGACAAACTCGCCTTTGAGGTTGCCCGATTTTCTGGCAACCTCCAAAATGCAGTTTACTTCCAGTAAGGCCTGCGCCCTCAGTTCCTGGGCGTTAAGCCCAGAGAGTTCCCCGGCAATTGAGATGGCATCTGACTCACAGCCATCCGTTAGGACAAGGTCAGTAGCCGCCTGCCCCTTCCTAAATTGCCTTCCCCTCAGTACCACCTCCAGCTCTCCATCTGAGGGCACCGGAGAAGGTTTCAGGAATTCGTCCCTGGAAGGACCTGCCTTGGCGGTCCTACCTCTTCCTCTCCTGGCTGAATTGACCTTAGCGGCCGCCGTCCCTTCGGTCTCCGTGTCCGAGTCCAGATAACCGGCCTCGAGGAACTTAGTGGCCGGTCGCTTACGGCGAGTGCGCTCCCCATCAAGGGTCTCGACACTACTATATCTCTCCATTTCTGGAGAGACAAATGCCTCCCTGATTACCTCTTCATCAGTTACGATCTCCTGATCGTCTATGAAAACTTCCGGCAAGTGGCCCTGAGAAGGACCTTTTGAAGACTTGCCAGAAGAGTCCTCCGGCAAGTGGCCCTGAGAAGGGCCTTTTATAAACTTGCCAGAAGCGTCTCGCGGTTGTTTCGGCATTGTCGCAGCGAAGACTCGTGATAGCTGTGACAGCAGCAGAGAGTATTGGCCTGTTGGACACCTGCGTTACCGGGTCCAAACAGTTTCCAGGGGGTACCACGTGGAGGTTCTCTCATCCGCCCCCCTACTGTCCCTGAACCTAAGCCAACTATAGTGTGAGGAATATGGCCTGGTCTTATCCGCTAATTTAAGTTATAATTTAATGTTTATGTGAGTATGGAGATTTTTTTTTTTATCATAATCTGGTTTCTATTTCTGTAAAAAAAAAAGAAATGAGAATAAGAAAAATGCAAAATCAGAAAAGACCTATTTTATTTTAGCCATGGCGGTCAAGTATGCGCCGGTGGCACCCATGGTCTTCTAAATTCAGAAAGTCTTAAGTATTACTAACAAGGAGGGTATTAAAGTTGTTTAGCGGCATCCATTACCACTCACTTTAGGTTCAGTTCAAAACCAGCGTCAAGCACTTATGAGCTGAATATATTTGGCGCAGGAACTAGGTACACTATTATATATTACATAATATTATTTCGATGATTTATGCTTTTTGATAAATGCATGTTTATTTTTTTCTTTATAAAGCGATGATCGTACTATCACCACCTACACGAGCTATCACAGCACAACATAACCAAGGAAATTGACGTCAAAATCGACAGCAAATAACGCGAGATATCACCAAGTGATTTAAGGGAGCAACACGCACTCAGGCCACTTTCCCAACGTAACCGTGCGAATCAAGGCTTTCTACCTCCGGTAATCTATAACTGGATTATTGGAAAACATATTGAACAATAACAAAACGGTAGTCGAACCACGATTCCGACTATTGGACTGCGAAGGTTAACTTTTAGTTTGTCAATGGAAGTGGCCTCGTGAATTCGGATTAAAGATACTGAACTCTAAAAAAAGACAAGTCAGTCACTTACATGAGAAACAATTTTTAGTGGTAATAATTTTCAATAAATTCGTTCGATAAAATACACATTTAGTTCTATAGATTTCACAATTCACATTTTCACATTCAGTTTTGTACATTTAATAGTTTGCAACAACATATTGAGAAAATTTCAACTTAAATACGTTAAATGAGTTTGCATTTTTTATGTCTGTGGGTATTTTATTATAAAGCAATACTCCTTTCTAACTAAACACTTTTGTGAATTAACTCTGTGTATCTACGTTCTGGCGTTTATTTTTATAAAGGTTACTGCAGAGTTTATGCCTTAGTCACATAAGTGGTGGTCGGCAATTGTTGAATAATAACTTTTTTAGTTCGAAAACTTATTACGAAAATCTTAAAAGATCTTCGGCAAATAATAGCATAGCCACCACGTTTTAAAATCAGATTTTGATTCCTTATCTACCGCCTTACCTATTATATTTAAAGGTCTCAATTTTTATTGGCAGTGAATTGCTAGCTCAGATAAGAGATGGTTAGGTATGATTCAATACATTTTGTTTTTCTTAATAATAAATTCTTTCTTACGTTTATTGCTTCTAAGTTTTGAGACCATCGAAACTGGATGGCCGGAAAAAAGTCACTATTGAGATGAGGACTGGCTATTAGAGATGTATGTAAGAAGAAGACATGCTGCGTTAACCACATAGAAATTGAGATAAGAGGAATGACAATTAAGTACGTAGGTACTTTTTAAGCTATCCTATCTAGTTATTCACTAAATCCGTGAAAATATTATTTCCAATTGATCGTGAGACGTGACGCTCGTGGAAGTGAAACCCTCTTTTGTAATGAGCGATTATGAGTAACGAGACTCGTTCTTTTTTTGCATCGAAATACAATATCGATTGCGAAATTCGCGACGAATTTAAGATTAAGTTTTTCCATCCGAAAATAAATTAATATTAGGCCAGTATTTCACCGGTAGATATTACTTTTTTCGAATCGATGTTACGTTATTGCATTTTGTCACGAATTAGAAATTCATTCAATTCGAGCGTTTGGGATTATGAAAATATTTTTAAGTGCAATAAATATTTGATATTGTAGGATTGAAAATTGCCTCGTCGTCGTTGGTCTGACTGCCTCGTTCGTTTAGTGGTCGCAAGCGGGACTGCTGAGCACGAGGTCGTGGTGAAACCATTCCCTGGTTGGACAAAGTTATTGTTTTATTGGGATTTTCTATTGGATATTGTGTATGTTTATGTAAAAAAGATTTATGAAAATATTTTTATTTATTTTCGTTTTTCTGGCCTTTTTCGGTGTGTTACAAGCAAAAGCCAGTTTGAAGAGACCAAACATGGCCAGAGGAAAGCGAGGTTTTTGCTCTGCAGTAAGAGTAAGTCTTTTGGGGGCTGAGTTGCCCGCGTACTTAGAACCCTTGAAATGGAATCCCTACACGTGGCCCCAGTTACTGGGTAATACGATATCTCGTTGTAAGACTGGTTGTCAGAATTTCAGACCTCTGACTACCCGCGACGGCTGTCATAGATCTAAATTTGACAAACCGGGACCTACAGTTTAACGTGTTGTCCGAAGCAGGAGGGGTCTCCGTATGAAATTATGGTCACCCATTCACAGACCAACCGCGGCTAGCACAGCTTAACCTCGATCGATCGATCTGTGCTGCTGTTACTTAGCCACGGGCCGTTCGTTGGCTCTCCTAAGCCAACGAAAAAGTTATAATGTGATTATTTTAGATATATCAGTTAATTCTTTAATAATGTCCACTACCACGTTTAAAAAACTATTACGTAGAATGTCGGTCAAGCTTGCATTCAATAGGTATACAAAAATCGATTGCTACTATTTTGGTTTGAAGAATATCACAACTACTAACGCCATCTAGTATAGAATGTCATAAACAAAATGAATTCATGAGAATGTCAAACCGAATACACACATTTTAAATTAAGTAGATTAACCGACACGACTAACTTTGCAGTTAATACAATGTCGTGCAGATGCAATTACCTTAATAAATACAGATAAATAGTTGAAAAGCGTTTACGTATGCTTAGCGAACTCTAAAGTTACAATTTTGTTTTTGTGGAAAAGGGTGTGACATACAAAACTATATTAAGCTACCTGCATGAGACCAAAAAAGGCCCCTATCTCAGCATTAGCGGCCACGTCGAAATGTGGCCGCGCTGGTTTTCGACATTATATTATCTGCAAACTGCTTCGTTGGTCTAGCGGTCGCAAGCGCGGCTGCTGAGCGTGAGGTCTTGGGTTCGATTCCCAGGTCGGGCAAAGTGTTATTGAATTTTTCTGTTAGGAAATTCTCAGTAGCAGCACGGAGTCAGGAAGTTGGTGGTGTGACACCCCCGTGCTTCGGAGAGCACGTAAAGCCGTCGGTCCTGCGCCTAATCTCTCTCTGGTCGTGTCGGATTTCCGTCCCATCGGAATATGAGAGTGAAGGAAGAGGGAGTGCACCTGTGTTTGCGCATACACTTGTGCACTATAATATCTCCTGCGTACTTGGCTAATCTCAGTGGAGATAGGCCGCCGTGACCGAAATACGGTCGGAAGGATTATATATATATCTGCAAAGTTGGTCGTGTCGGTTCAGTTTCCTGTAAAGGACAGAATAGATAGCAATGTCGTCACCAAAAGAGGTCGAGATGGTTTAGTGGTCAGAGCGCCTGGAGTATTTATCCGGGAGGCGCAGGTTCGAATCCTGTTCACGACCGTATTCTTTTTCCACAAAACGTTATAACTTAAATAGATTATATAAAAAAACACAAACCAGTTGTCATGACAATGTGTCAATCAAGTTGAACCTATCAATTTGTCAACGGAACGATTGAAAGAGATCTTGAAGCGCTTGAGTCGATCATTTATGAATCGAATGCCTTGTTCGGACATTGTAATGATTGCCTTTTATGTGGCTGAGATCGACGATCACAAGATGTGTAGATGGTTTCCTGATAGTTTCATTGGTGCTTTGATGTGTAACAAAATGATTATTAGATATGAGAATACTAAATCAAACTTGACTTGTTGGTCTAGCAGTCTCAAAAGCGATTGCTGAGCATTAGGCCTTGGGTTCGATTCCTAGGTCGGGCAGTGTTGCGGTGATTTTCTATTAGTAATTCTCACTTATCAGCCCGGGGTTTAGAATCGTGCATGGTAGATGGCAGTAGGCTCACCATCTGTTACATGGGACTTAATAACAGCATTGGTGAAATGTGGGTGTAAAACTGTGTACACCTCTGCCTAACCCTTCGGGGAATACAGGCGTTATGCTATGTTATGTTATGTTCTTTTGACGGCGCATTTGGCGCAGTGGTCGAGAGACCGGCTGCTGCGTCGCGTGTCGCAGATTCGGAGCAAATATTTGTATGATCTACAGATAACCGGGCTACTGAGAATTTCCTTACAGAAAAACTCGATAACACTTTGCCCGACCCGGGAATCGAACCCGAGACCTCCTGCGCAGCAGTCTCGCTTTGGACCACTAGACTAACGAGGCGTCGAAAGAAACCCTAGAATATAGCTATTTTAATTAGTTTTTTGTACCGTAAATCATATAATATCATATATAAGGTCCTAATTTATTAGGTAATTTCCTTTTAAGGGGTTGATGTGTAAGTCATAAGTATTCAAATGCACAAGGAAATAAATTGCCAAAGCACACTTTAAATTAATAACAATAAAAAATTATAATGTTTGATTACTGCTCTTTACTGATTATGCTGTCCCCGAGCCGCGCGGAGGGAACTACCGCGACATGCCCCCCCCCCCCCCCCCGCAAGCCCGCGCGCCCCGCCGCCACCCCGTCTCCTCGTCGCGTCAGCTGTTACTACCTACTTCTCTCATCGTGTGGTTGCTGAACAACTTAGTGTCAGAGTTTAAACCACCCGTAGGTCACTGACATGGCTTTACACACCGAGCCGCGCGTAGGTAAATTACCTGAAATGCGCCCCGCGACAGTATTTTACTACTGAGTACCTACTTATGCACGGCCTTTTCCCGCGTTACAGCCAAGCGACCCAAGTGACCCGGGGCTCTAGAGCTAGAAACTACATTACTAGGAAAGGCAACGAAAAAATTCAGAAAACTTACAGACAATGACGTTGCAACTTTTCTTTACGTTACCTTCTCGAATAAAAAAAATGCAAATGTAAAAATTTTACACGAAAGCACCTGTATTTCTAAATTCCCATCACACTCAACCAGGCTTTGGATTAGACTGACAAATAATTTTAACGATTAGGTACTAGAAAGTTGTCAATGATCAATTATTACGTTTAATTGATAGTATGCACTACGTAGGTATTAGCTTGCATTAATGTTATGGTTATAACAATAACTTGGTGTGTTTAACAGTTTGAATCATAAATACATAAGTACAACATACATAGCATCACGCCCGTATTCCCCGGGGGTAGGCAGAGGTGTACACATTTGTGCACTCACATTTCACCAATGCTGTTATTAAGTCCCATGTGAGCCTATTGCCATCTACCGGGAACAATTCTAAGCTGCAAGAATAAAAAATAACACTGCTCGACCTGGGAATCGAACCCGAGACCTCAGCAGTCGCGCTTGGGACCACTAGATCAACGAGGCAGTTTAAGTACAACTATTTTAATTTATTTGTTACCTACTTACCAATAAATTAAATTAAGTATTCACAAAAATTTTGAAAAAACCCTTTTCCTTGAGATCACTTCACTTACGTATTTACTCGAATGTACCTCTCTACGAGACACTTATTTAAACAAACTCAGTAATAACAACACTGTTTGGTTGAAGACTTTAATGGGAATCACTTAGGTATTTTACAACTGTTACGAGATTATTATTTAGATATCACAAAATAGATCTGTTGCAACATACTGATTGTTCACCATATTCATCATTTATGTAATCTCCAAATATCGCAATTATTAGATTTTTGAACCTACGATTTTTTATCGATTGTACAAAAGCGTCGCGGTCATTCCGCTGCAACGTCACCCGTCACCGAACCATCGTACATCACCGCACCGCACCATGCAGCTGACTGAAATTACGAAGTAGGTACGGAAGTATTTTTGAACTACTCGGTAGGCATGGTCTTTCTTATGCTTTGTTTATCGCCGACAGAACAAGCCGATATTCTTTGATGGTATCCGACACAAGCGAAATTAAATACTAATTTTAGTACTAGTAGGTACGTGACCGATAAAGAAGCCGACGGTGACAGTTCGCACACATACTTCCCGGAAGGAAGAAAGAGTAAGCGTGTCGTCGATTAATACGAAAGGAAGAGATAGCACAACAGACGCTGACGCCGCCGCTACTCCCCGCCGCCCGCCGCCCGCCGCTCGCCACCGCAGCCCGCTGCGAGTGATTGTATGCCTACAAAGTAATTCAGTCGGCGCCGGCGCGTTTGATGATCCGATGACGACAAAGCGTTACAGCACGGCGCTTTTGTACAATCGAAAAATTCGTAGGTTCAAAAATCTAATAATTGCGCTATTTGGAGAATACTTCTGTGATGATTATAGGGCTCTGCTACGTCACTACGAGCTTAGTGGAAAACAACAAGTACGCCGCAACAGATCTAAGTAGATAACTAAGTGATTCCGTTTTAAAGTCTCCAACCAAACAGTGTTGTTGATACTGATTTCGTGTAAATAAGTGTCTCGTAAAGCACGTAACTTCAAGTGAATACGTAAGTGATGTGATCTCAAGGACAAGAGTTATTTACAAATGTTTGTCAAATCTTATTCTAATTTATTGGTAAGTAATTAAGTATTCAATTAATTAAAGTCGTTGTAGGTACTTATGTGTGGTTCAAACTTTTAAACATGCCAAGTTTCTGTAATTTGACCTTTGTACTTTAATGCAAGCCTATGCCTACGTAGTACCTACATGCTATCAATTTAACGTAATTATTGACCATAGCATTACACTAATTTGTCAGTCCAAAGCCCGGTTTATGCGTGATGGGAATTTCGAATCACAGATGTTTTCGTGTAAAATTATAACATTTAATGATCCTGCAACTTTTTTATTAGTTAAGTAGTCATAAAGGATAGGTATACAACGTCACTATCTGTAGGTTTTCTGAATTTTGTCGTGGCCTTCTTTTACCTAGTATTTACCTACGGTCATGTACCCCGGCTGCCCGGTGCGTTGACTGTTAGCGCGGGAAAAGGTCGTGCCAACTAAGTAGGTAGTGATAGCCTAGATGTATGACCGTTGGATTGAGTCAAAGGTCGCAAGTTCGAATCTACGACCACTACCACTATCTTTTCGAAGTCATGTGCGTATTATAAACTCATTATCACTTGCTTTTAACGGTGAAGGAAAACATGTGAGGAAATCAGCACACCTGAGAGATGTTCTCGATGGTGTGTAAAGCCATGTCAGTAACCTACGGGTGGTTTTAACTCTGAGACTAGGTTGTTCAGCAACCACACGATGAGAGAAGTAGGTAGTAACAGCTGACGCGACGAGGAGACGGGGTGGCGGCGGGGCGTGCGGGCTTGCGGGGGGGCATGTCGCGGTAGTTCCCTCCGGCGGCTCGGGGACAGCATAATCAGTAAAGAGCAATAATCGAACATTATAATTTTTTATTATTATTAATTTAAAGTGTGCTTTGGCAATTTATTTCCTTGTGCATTTGAATACTTATGACTTATACATCAACCCCTTAAAAGGAAATTACCTAATAAATTAGGACCTTATATATGATATAAATACATTAAGTAGACAGATATGAGTTACACACAATACCAAATAAATTATTTTGAAATAAATACAGAATCAGATAAATCTTTGAAAAGCATTGACGCATGCATAACGAACTCGAAAGTTATATTTTTCATATAAAATAAATAATCCGGGAGACGCAGGTTTGAATCCTGCTTACGACCGTATTCTTTTTCCACAAAAAATTATAACTTTAAATACAAAATCATTATAGAAAACTGTTATCTCTACGTAGGCTATTAAAATAACATACACAGATTCAACTTTCTTTCATCATTAGAAATCTTTTAATTCTCAGTTATCACCACCTATCTAACTAATCGTTAGTTAACCGGAGGTTATACCAACATTATACAACACATGTTTACAATGATATATAATCATATAATGCGCTTGTACTTCTGTAATGATAGGCAATGGACATGTGCGGTGGCTTAGGGCGGAATTTACTAGTAGCGGGGGAGAGTTGGCCAAAACGGACATGTGGCGTAAGAGAGGTAGTTAGGTAATTGTAAAAGCCTTAAAAACAATACATATCACTTACAATTTTTCAAGGACTCATTTTGGATCACATATCAACCAATAACTTTAAATGTTAATAAAAAAATATTAATGTATTCATTACGTAAGTATCTACAAAAAGGAGAAAAAAAAATACGACACATAGTTACTGGACCGTACCTTACCTAGTTTTAAGCTTTGTATTTATTCGCTAAATGAACAATGTTATTCTTTTTGAATAAATAAAGAATCTTTAACCTGATATCTTCAAATATAATAGAAAAAATATATTTAAATCTGCTCCAAAATTGCCCACGATAGTTATTTTACTCTTAGAAAACACTGTTTAAAAATAATTTGTCAAGCTCTGAATAATATATAAATACCCGATGGAAAAAGAAAAAAAAAACTTGCATTTACAAACAAATACAAGTTCTGGCCAGATTAGTTTTATACTATGCAGAGTGGAAACCAAATAAAATAAAAAAATAATTACATAATAATAAAATTAATTTAAGGATAAAAATTCTGAGATTTTTAAATATCCAATTATGCACTCCCTCATGTATACAATATATCACAATTAAATTCTTAGAAAACGACCTTTTCTATCACATTGTTTACTCAAGCACCAATACACACAACCCCAGCCTCCCCCTCGCTACCCACTTGACACACTTCTCGTTATAATTGTAGCAATTTACTCGAGTACAACGGGCGACGGTCCGCGCTGGACACGTCAAAACATATCGACATAACTCCTTGTGCAACCTAAAGCCTTGATTGAGCCATTCACATATAATCAGTTGTACATTTATGCCAGTTTCACTCTGCGTTCGAAATACGCAAATGTCCCTTAAGGCCTTGTGTTGCGTGCGCAGGAAAGGGTAGGCGAGGTAAAGTTGTACTCGTATGTCATAGCGTCATGGTTATATTTCTCGGTGGAATGGACTGGCTTCTCCGATAAAAATATTCTCACATAACATAGCATCACGCCTGTAGTTCCTGAAAGGATAGGCACAGTTGTTCACTCACTTTTCACCAATGCTGTTATTAATTCCCTGGTGCTGATCCTATGTGATCAACCGAGCAAAACTCCAAACTCCTGGCTTGGTACTAAGAATTTCCTTTAAAAAAAAACTCAATAATACTTTGTCCGACTCGGGAATCGAATCGTAGGACATCACGCTCAGGGGTCGCTCTAGCGAGCACTAGACCAAAAAGGCCGTAAGAATATTCATAATAGATTGAGTCTCATGAGTAGGGTTTCATGCGAATCTTTAAAATGTTCTAGATTTCTGTACAGTAGGCGTCATGTCCGTGGTAATACTTTGTTCTTGAGCTGGCCTATCGCAGTAGAGGATTTCAATAGTATGCGAGGCTAGCTTATACAGGTTTTGTTATCAAATTCAGCAGCTATGTTTATATCTTTTACTACGAGATAGTTTCCTATCTTCTTCTTGTTTTCTCCATTATTGAAGGTGATTTTATGATTTTTTTGCTTGATTCCGTATGCGGAGCCAAAGAAATTTCTTCTTCTTTCGACTTTTCTATTGAATTAAAAGAAAATAAAAAAAATATGTGTATCAAAATAAATGTTGTTGCCTTTACTATTTGATAGTTGAATATAGTGGTGTAAAGACAAAATATGTCACGATTTGCATAAAACATAAGTAACAAGTCAATTGATTTACTTATTAACAGCATTGGTGAAATGTTGGTGTAAAGTAATATACATCTCTGCCACCCCCTCAGGGAATACGGGCGTGATGCTATGAATGTATGTACATATGTATTCAGTCAGAACACTTTAGTACATATGATAAAAAACTTTTGGTCATAGCGTCTTTTTCTGGCATTTTAGTTGTCATAATAATATGCTTATTAAATGGATTCAATAATACTAAATGCTTGGAAAAATCTCAAGTAGATACAGTCGGTTAGTTACTCAAAATGTTATAAACTTGAAGCAACACTTATTCGAACGATACTCGAAGAATCGACAATGCTCCGAGTACCAACAGTACCTCCACACGACCGATGCGTAACGCGGTGGCTCGACGAAGCTCATTTCATGCTCTATTGTAGGATCTTGTGAAAGCAATCAGTCGCCATGACTTTTTTGTCGGTCATAATTACAAACGCCTATGTTCTAGTTAACTTCGGTAGGGGAATGCAACTGTCCATTGGAAAACGTTCTACTTCAATGGTTGTCGGCGATTGCGAGACGTAATGGCGTCTTGGATAATCGGACACACCTGATAGTTGAATTGAAGAGTTAAGTGTTAGATTGTGAGATGCAACGGTAAGTATGGGGGGATGGACATTTCTTAAATAGATCAGTGACAGCCTAGTGGTATGACCGTTGGACTGACAAGTCAAAGGTCGCATGTTTGAATCCAAGTTACGCACCACTGTCTTTTCGAGGTCATGTGCGTATTATAAATTAATTATCACCTGCGTAAAACGGTGAAGGAAAACATCGTGAGGAAACTAGCGCACCGGAGAGATGTTCTCAATGGTGTGTAAAGCCATGTCAGAGACCTACGGGTGGTTTAAACTCTGACACTAGGTTGTTTAACAACCACACGATACGAAGAAGAAGATTTGGTAAATAATTGTTCTATTCGTGACGAACCATATATGACATTGATAATCGTATATGTATTAAGAAGAAAGCCGTTGGACGCAAGCGGCTTGAAGCTGGAGGAGTGGAAGTCTAGAAGAGGAGGCGAAGGGTGTCGTCTACGAGTATAGTAATTTTATTGACATATTCTTTGGAGGGGCATATGCCTATGAATATGACGATGCAATATGATGGAATATGTAACTATAAATAATTATAAACAAATAAAAAACAAAACCAGCCCATAACTGTCCCACTGCAGGGCGAGGGCGTCTTCTCATACGGAGAAGGCGCGAGCTTAATCACCACGCTAGCTCACTGCAGGTTGGCGATTTCAGACTACCAAGTCCAGGTTTCCCCACGATGTTTTCCTTCACCTTATGTCTGTGATGCCTTAGATGAACTAAGAAAGTACATATTACAATGAAAAAGTCACATCGGTACATACATGCCAGGTTTGAACCCTTAACCTGTGGCTCAGGAAGCAGGACCGTAACCACTCGGCCACCACGACATAATAAATAATTATAAAAGGTACAAATGCATATTTTAAACGCTTTATTATGTGTAGTGAACTCTAAAGATATACATTTTTGTGGAACTCAAAATGGTCCTAAGCATAATTTGAACCTGTGCCTCCAGGATCCTGAACTCTAGGCACTCTGATCAACTATCCCACCACGAACTCTGCTCAGTAACCCGAATTCTTCTTCCACATTTTAATAAGAAAAATACTGTCGCGAGCACCTGCTCCTCCCAGATAAATACTTCTTCCACATTTTAATACGTCTTTTAGTGACGTCTTTGCTATCTATTGAGTATATACAGGTGATTGAACCGACACGACTAAATTGCAGTCAATACAATGTCGTTGTACAATCTCTTGGTAAATTATACTTCTTATGAAAATAACTAGATAAGTCAATGAGCTAATGAAATGTAACATGTGAGTGAAAGTAATTTTGAATACACGCGGCACTTGTTAGCTAACGTGAGTTTGAGAACGCGCGGCTTTCCTGAATGCTCGATTTGAACTGACCAATAAAATTAAAGGAAACGCATTAGTCGCGTAAAATGCTGACTTGAGGTACAGTTGCACCGTATCTATAGTTGCTAGTCATACAAATGTGATTAATTCAAATTAAAATTTAAAAAAAAAAACTGTAAATAGGTCTTTACAAACTTTTTTACATGTCATTTCCTCGGAGAAGAAAAACCGAAACAAACTCAGAGGTCACTGTCTCTTTTAAAGTCCAGACATCACTGTTTATGGTTATGTGAGCGTAATCATGTAGGGCGTCTGGAAAGGCCTTTTGAAGAAAGAACCGTAGCAATTTTAAGTTGACCAGTCCTAACTGACGGCACACATACATCAGTCACCATAAAGCTAGAACCAGAATTTAGGGAGCTCAACGACCTGTTGCAAGGCGATACCAGATCGGCAGGACATTTGTTATATTACCTTAAAACAAAAAAATATATAATGATTAAATGTTTTGATATGTAACGTTATTCAGAATAATAATTAATGTGTGAGCTAAAATTACTGAACCGATTTAACAAATCCGCATTTGTGTTTCTTTAAATAGCAAGATTTGACAGTAAACCTTTATTTGTATTTGTTACACTTCAATGAACTTTAAAGACATTTATAAAAGCATTTATGACAACAATTCTAACTGATTAAAATCTTCATTATTTCTTATAAACTGTCTGTGACATAAGTTTTGTTGATTTCTGTTATTTCTTGAGCAAGTTTCACGCTTTGAATTGACAGTTTTTCCTTTTTTTTTTAAGTGAATGTAGTGAAGTGGATCGTTTGCATCAATTGGAGGTTTTGATGTCATGCAACTGGTATATAACAAACTGTTTGTGAAGCCGATCGACTACACGGATTCCAGGCGACCCAAGACCTCGATATGATCAGTAGCTACGCTCGCTGAAGTACGAAGATGCTCTGAAAATCCTCCTCCCAGTAACCTGTCTAAAGACTTACCATGCCAAAGTCAATAATCGACAGTTGAATGCGCTATGCTTAATTTCTTATTACCCGACTGACCGACTCTAGTGTATGTATGTATATCTACTGCACAGAGCCGCCTAAATGGCTTGATGGATTTTAACATACTAGGTGTAGATTCGTCTCAATTGCAGGAGTGTCATAGGCTATAACAATATTTAAACATGGCGCCTACAAATAAAAAAGAGGGGGAATAAAAAAATATTTTGTTTTTATAACAATATGGGTATCAAATGAAAGCTAGTAAATTTCCGATTTCGAATATATACATTATAACACTTTAACACTACTATTTTGACATAAACTACAAAAAAACGTACGTTTAACTTACATTGAAACTAAAAAGTATAAAATGAAATTAATTATTAGTAAATAAAAAATCCGACTGCCCTGAAAAGAGTCGCAGAGTGCAGTCGAAGGCATATTCTATGGTCAACGTTCGTTCCGTCCTAGATGCCTCCGACTACATGTTATAATTATTGGAAAATTTTATTTCTTTCTCTATTTTCTACTTTTTAATAATAATTTATTTAAAAAAAGAATATATTCAGGTTCGGTCGCACCTACCTAACTTTAACCATAGGTAACCGACGTGTACCTTTATTTTGTCGACAGCTTCTATATTGTAATTCTGTCAAATGTCACAGTAACACGTTGGTTACGGTTAAATTTATGTTGGTGCAACCGAGCCTTAGTGTTATATCATGCAAATTACTGTCACAAAACAATTTGTGAGACAACTAATACAACAATACCAGGTGAACGTATCGCCAAAACGAATATTCGTATAACAAAACACTTGATTTCACTTGCATACACAACAATGCATACATCCCACCTGATTTCACTTCCTAAATATATTGCACATTTCATCAACACTACAATAGATCCATTATAAAGCTATATAATAGATCATTGAAGACTTTTAATCAACTATCTTTTTGCATACGAGCGACGAAATACGAATCAATTTGAATATTTTATTGTACGGAACTGTATGCGACTTAGTTATTTTGTTGTTTTTTAGGCTCTATAAGGGAAAGGTCTTTGGTCAGACTTTATTACTTACACAGAACATAAAATGTTAGGGCTCTATATACGAAAGGTATTTTGACAATTCTTGTTACTAAAATAACATTTTGGGGCTTTACATGTGAAAGGTCTTTTGTCAGCTTTTATAAAAAAAAAATTGTGAGCTCTTATTATTTAAAAACAAATTTAGGGCTTTATATAGGAAACATCTTTTGCCAGCTCTTATTACTTACATCACATTTTGGGGCTCTAAATGTGAGAGGTCTTTTGGCAGCTCTTTTTACTTACTTAACATTTTGGGGCTCTGTAAGCAAAAGATCTTTTGACAGCCCTTATTACTTAAATAAAATTTTGGGGCTCTATATAGAAAGGGCCTTTTGTCAGTTTTTATTACTTACATAACATTTTGAGGCTCTATATGGGAACATATTTTGACAGTAGTTATTACTTACATATAATTTTCATCTTCTACATGAGTGTTAGGGGGACGCGTTAATCCGACAGTCCCGACTCACGTTAATAGCAGTCAAGTCAGAGGCCTGCGGGAGGCATGAACAATTTCAACACTAGTTTGACTCAGAAAGAATAATACCAATGTCTTCATACTAGTTCAAAATTTTCGTTTTAGATGTAGGTACATATTATACATATACTCGTGCTTTAAACTGTTGGAGTCATATTAACCATTTTAGCGCGAAGCAGACACAAGTGCACCACACTACACAGTGAAAGGGCTAAGAAAATGTAAAATATAATAGAAGCCAAAACAAAAATTTTGCGTGACGAAAGAGGTTTACTGAAAATATACAGTTATTAACTGAAAGAAGTAAAATATAAATAAAGAATTACTTTTTCATACATAAATTCTAGATTCTTTGTCACGCCTAATTCCCCGCAAAACTATTTACTTAGCACTAAAAACTGTCTCAAATATAAAGAATTAATTGAAAAAATCCGCCAGCCCTATTAAGTTAACCGTGCGGCTGCGACCTTCGGTCGAACGGACCAAACCATCGGTTTACGAGAGTGCTCTAATCGAGTAATTGACTTCCCACGAACACCGTCAGTTTTTGCGTCCGCATGCCGGTCTCACTACATGGATACTGACAACTGTTTAGTTTTATTTGAATGGAAGTCCCGTAGCTGACGAGGTGGTATGAATCATTTTTAGTTAGGAATGACGAAGTATTCTTTGAATAAAATAATTTTCTATTGATGATATTTATTTTATTTATAGTACCAATTTATTTTTGAATGGGATTATGAATTTTATAAGCAGTAAAGAAAATATGCGTTCGTAATATATGCCACATATACATATCATAGCCAGTCGAAAAAAACAAAATACAGGGAAATTTCATTTGCTCGATGTGAAAGCTACAAATCACACACATAAGACTTCATACCATACAGCATGTATAATGATACATGATACCTTACAAATACACCATACAGGTACAAAATACCTTTTCCTTCGATCCTTTCCATTTATATATCCCGCAAAATCTCTAATCCCACTAATAAATCACTCACTACAAATAATTTCTCGTTACTCAGACCGCATCTGTGTACCGAGCGTTACATTGAAGCAGTTGCTACGACGGACTTACTCCTCAAAGAAACCTACGACATGCGCTTATAAAAACTGTGACACCCTGCAAATTGTACCCTACTACCGCAGTCACACGGTTGAATACAGGTTGCGACAAAAAGTGTGATAGATCAAAATGGAATTAAAAAACTAATCGAAAATGAATGCACGTCGCCTCAGACGGCCGAGAAAGGAAAGCACGTATTTGTCGCGGTTCCGTAAGAAAAAAATCTTATTTCATTCATAAAATGAGTCGCATTCAGAACGGTGTTTTTTTTTGCTTTCGTCGGCGGACCGCGTTATTCATCGGGCCGCTTGATCGACGTGAAATGATGTCAAAACTAAGTTTTTTAAGGTTCTTTACATTTAACACACTGTTCACACTCGAGCGGTTCCGTCACGGATACGGATTTTCATAGTTCGGTTCCCAAGACGCAGTTGATCTTATTTTAGTGAGCTTACGTTTTTATTTGTAGGTTTTATTTTAATCTCAACATACGTGACGAGGTGATTGACAAGAAACTATCGATACTTTTTGATTGATTTACATCGATACAATCTATTCCAGTCCCGTCGATCGATGATAAACCTGTATGAATTTGCATGCAATTGAAGGCAATATTGTGATTTATGAGTGTTAATGTAATCAAAGATTTTAATAGTGTAGTTAATGCACCTGTTTGAATTATGTCACAATATTAAAGTATAACTACATCTACAGCCAACTTCTTTAGCGGCTTCTTTACTATCTTCATATAATATTTTTGTTATCACTGTACTATGTGTGTATGTGACTGCACCATGCCTTCTCCGTATATCATTCAAAAGCATCTTAGGACTGGTGTAGGAAAAATCCTAATGTGACGTAAAAATAAAAAATAAAATAACTTGTACAAGCAGCTGCATATTGTAAGGAAAGCAGTACAATCTGAGAGATGTTTCGATGGTGTGTAACGCAATGTCAGAGACCTACGGGTGGTTTAAACTCTGACACTTGGTTGTTCATCAACCAAATTAAATGATAAGAAGAAGCTGCACTGACTGTGTGTGTGTGTTGTATCGTAAAGTGTACCATATTAATGAAGCCAAATATATTTATCGAAATTAATGCTTGATATAATTTGAATTTGTAAAATATAAACAAGTGTTTGAGCTTGTGATCGGATTTTTCGGGAAATACAGCCAGGGTCGTCTTCAATGAAGTTTATATTAAGTTTAACGAAATAACAACGTTTATTTTAAATAAAATGTTAACAAGATAAAAACGTACAACCGACATAGGTAACGAGCTTGTCGAGAGGAGTGAAGTTTGTTGAATGTGCTGCCCTTGTCGCACCCATCTGAAACCATCCGATGACAGTTGACAGCTTGCTTAGTTCACACCAGTGCGCAAACTATCATTACGAAAGACAGATGTCGCTAGTAGTGTCGTCTTGAACATGCCGGCCGCCTTGGAAGCATCACGGTCCAGGCTTCCAACATGAAGAAGTCGGTGTGCAATAAGTCGACTATTGCACGGGTAGCGGGCAAATCTTCGAAAAGGCCCGCCGTATTATGCCGGCCGCTGTACGAATTTCAGCGACGCGTGAAACTCCATCATTCCCAGGGAACACACGCGTAATTCGGCCCAGTTTCCATTTCAAAGGCGGAAGATGATCTTCTTTGATAAGAACTAGGCTGTCCTGGGTGATATCTTCACTGTCTACCTTCCATTTAGTACGCCGTTGAAGCTCTGACACGTACTCTTTGGACCAACGCTGCCAAAAATGTTGTCTGAGTTGCTCCACTCGTTCGTAGCGTCCCAGTCTTGTAGGCGTCAGGGTCGTCAAGTCTTCGTAAGCTGGCGCAGTCAGCGGTCGGCCGATCAGGAAGTGAGCTGGAGTCAGAGGAAGGTAATCCTGTGGGTCTGAGGACAGAGGGGACAATGGACGGGAGTTGAGGACAGATTCAATTTGCGTTAATACTGTTTCAAACTCCTCGCGCGTCAGCTTCGCATCTCCCAGTACCCGCCGCAAGTGGTACTTACAGGACTTGACTCCCGCCTCCCACAACCCGCCAAAATGAGGACTATAAGGAGGTATAAAGGTTAAACGAATTTGATTATGACTAACAAAATCAGAAATATCATTAGAATTTTCGAAAATTACGGATAGTTCTTTTTCAGCACCAACGAAGTTTTTCCCGTTGTCTGAAAATATCTGAGATGGCTTTCCACGACGTGATATAAAACGTTTTAAAGCTAAGATATAATCCTGTGTGGTCAAGCCACCAACCAACTCTAAATGTATAGCCCGAGTTGCAAAACAAATAAACAAACAAATATATGCTTTTATTAACTTAGCACCTCTGCCTTTACGGTCCAATATAAGCAATGGCCCTGCATAGTCTACACCACAGTGCATGAAGGGAAAGCTTGGTTCTAACCTCTCGGATGGTAAATTACCCATAATCGGGGTCAATGTCTTCCCTTTCATGCGTGTACATATAACGCAATTGTGTACCACCTGCCTGGCTAAATTTCGAGCTCCCAGTATCCACCACTTATCACGCATGGAATATACCAGAAGTTGAGGTCCTGCGTGAAGTAATCGTTTATGTTCATATTCACACAATAACCTCGTAAAACGATGTTTACCACTTAACAATATCGGGTGCTTTTTATCATAGCTAAAGTCGGTAGCGTTACATATTCTACCACCCACACGAATTATATTCAATTTATCTAAAAAAATATTTAGACCAGCTATTTTGTAAACTAATTTGTTGGTAATAGATTTGAACGGCAAATTATTTATAAGATTGTAATATTCATCACTAAACGATTGCAGCTGTACGAAACGCGTCAAAGCAATTAGTGAATGTTGTAGTTCATCTATAGATAACAAACCGGTTTTACGGCTTCGACTGCCACCGGGAGTTAACGCTTGCATGTTATCTATAAACCGCAACACATATGCAAAAACCCTTTGTAAACGAATAAATGATGAAAAACGGTCAACATCAATTAATTGAATTGATTGATTAGATAGTAAATTGATTGTCTGAGATTTAGTTTCAGGCAATTCGACAGATATTAGTTCCACATTATTATAAGACCAATTAATGCTAGGTTCTCGTAAAAATTTAGGCCCGCACCACCAGTGATGATTGTTATCGTATTTTAAGGAGTCTATACTCACGCCTCTCGTTATGAGGTCAGCAGGGTTCTCTATGCCCTGTACATGACGCCAAACTATATCGTCAGTTAACTCATTTATTTGTACAACACGATTTTGGACAAATGTTTTGAGTGAGTGCGGAGACATACGTAGCCACCCTTGAACTATTGTCGAATCTGTCCAAAAATAAACTTTATCGAAAGTTAAACGTAGGGAACCTTTTATTTTATTGTATAATTTTGCACCTACAAGTGCTCCGCATAATTCGAGCCTAGGAATGCTCACCGTTTTTATCGGTGCTAATTTACTTTTTTGCACATAATAAATGTACAGATATAGGTATAGAATTCTCGCAGTTTTGATAACACGATCGAATATATGCACATGCACCGTAGGCATGTTGAGACGAATCTGTGAATATGTGAAGATCTTTATATTTCGATTTTATATTTGTAATGTAACGAGGTATTTTTATATCACGTAAATATTGCAAACTGGAAACGAACCTATACCATTCATTTGCAATATTCACTGGAACTGCTTCATCCCAATCTAATTTAAGAAGCCACAAGTTTTGCAATAACATTTTCGCTGTGATTACAACAGGTGCTAACAAACCTAACGGGTCATACACCTGTGAGATTATTGATAACATAATACGTTTTGTTACAGCTGACTCACTTTGCGTGAATTCAGTAGTATAATGTAATTCGTCACTTTCCGTATTCCAGCCTAACCCTAACGTTTTAGATAAATGACTTTCACCGATGTTTAAATCTTTAGTACTCTCAGGGCACACTTTGTGACTGAACGTCCATTTGTGTAACGGAAAACACCCTTTACGCAATACTGCAGCCATTTTATTACATATAGATAATAACGAGTCCAGATCATCGTTCCCAGTAATCAAATCGTCGACGTACATGTCGTCGTGAATTGTCCTAGCAACCACATCATCATTGCAATCTTGTGCTAACTGTTTTATGCACCGCATGCTAAGGTAAGGCGCTGACGCAGTGCCGTACGTCACAGTTTTTAACGTAAACAATTGCAAAGGTAGATCTCGATGTTCCCTCCACAATATAAGTTGTAGATTACGCTGATCTATTTCAATTAAGATTTGCCTGTACATTTTTTCAACATCAGCGCATGCTGCGTATTTGTATTGCCTGAATCTAAGTAATATTGAAAAAATATCATTTTGTAACGGTGGCCCTATATATTGTATATCATTTAACGATATGTTAGATGATGTTTTTGCGCTTGCGTCAAATACAACACGTAATTTTGTTGTGACACTATTCTCTCTATAAACACCGTGATGCGGTAAAATGTAATGTGGTTGACTCATTAAATCCTTAACATTTGACACCGGGGACATGTGACATGTGACATATTCCCGCATAAAATCGCAATATAGTTTTTTATACTGAGGCGAACGGTCTAACTTTCTTTCGAGCGAAATAAAACGATTTTTCGCTATAGTGTACGATACGAGAAAGAATTCGCAGATTCCTTCAAAGGAACGCGCACACAGAACCTACCGTGTTCATCACGCTGAGTAGTCTCTATAAATAACGCTTCACAATAACGATCATCTTTTGACATCAAAGTAGGTAAGTCAGATAATTCTTCCAACTCCCAAAATTTTCGTAACTGTGAATCAATTTGAACTAAGTTACACTGAACTTTGTCAATTTTATACGAACGTTTCATACGAATAGGGCCAGATATGATCCACCCTATCTTCGTATCGTATAGGGTCGGACCAGAACTGAGCCTTATTTTATTTTTATTTAATAGATCCCAGAAGATATCTGCGCCTAATAGAACGTCTATGTCAGACGGGACACTAAATGTGGGATCTGCGAGTGAAATATGTTTAGGTATACGTATACACTCGCAATCAAAGTTTATCGAAGGTAACTTTGACGTAATTCTTGGGAGAACCAAACATTGTATTTCCGTGATAAAGTCATTAACTTTTGAACGAAAGTTTATTTTACAGGTGTGAGAACATTTTGAAACGAGTTGTCCTACCCCCGAGATATGAACTGTGGACTGTATAATTGGTAATTGTAAACGATTACATAACGATTCAGTTATTAAGCAATTTTGACTCCCGTTGTCAAGAAGTGCTTTAACTGTATGATATTCATGATTTGAATCAGGGACATCAATCAGTGCCGTTGATAACAAAACCGGTTGTATCGCGGCATTGCACATGAGTACGTTTCGCTCGGAATGTACTTGCGCATCAGCTGATCTGTTTACGATGTTTGATCGCGCACTAGGTGTGGACTCGACCATACCTACACTTTCATTTAAAACATTGTTATTATGAAGAAGCGTGTTATGCTTTTCACGACACAACTTACATGGGCCAAATGAACATTCATTTAGCGAATGACTACAACGAATACAATTTTGACAAAGGTTTTTATTTTTTATTATCGTATGCCTATCTTGCACTGACATATTTAAAAACCGTGCACACGCATATAAGAAATGGTTGGCACCACATAACTCACAAACAATATTTTCTTTATTTATAAACGAGTTCTGTTTACTCTGTGTAGAAACGTATGAATGCATGTGGGGTTGCGGGTTCGATTTCGAGAGAGACTGCCTTTTATTTTGATTGCAATTAAACCTGTTGGAATCGTTAGTGCTTGGTTTAGACGAATTAACGGTTTTACTGTTTTTTGAATTTATCATTTCTAGCATATCGGCCCGGTTTCGAAGAAATTCAAGTAAATCATCTAACTTAATATTGTTATGCGAATCACTTAGTTTAGACACGAGTGAGCCTTTATGCGTCTCCCATTCGCGCTCCGTGGATGGGTCAAGTTTTGAAACGACTAAATAAACAATGAGCGTATCCCATGAATCGGTTGGTTCATTCAACGATTTGAGTGCACGTAAATTACGTAATGTCGAATCTATGAGCTTCCTAATTTGAGCACAGGATTCGTTTTGAAGTGACTGAGCGGCAAACAACGATTTTACATGATTTTGTACTAATAAACGATTATTATGAAATCTATTTTCAAGTAAATCCCATGCGTGAGAGTAGTTAGGAGCAGTAAACTCTAATGCACTGATAACATGAGAGGCGGAACCACTAAGTGAAGATTTTAAATAATGAAATTTTTGTATACAATTAAGATCGTTACGGTTATGAATCATGGTTACATACGAGTTTCTATATTCTAGCCATTGATCATATGAACCGTCAAAGGCAGGTAGTTTTATTTGTGGTAGCCTAATCGATACAGGACTAAGATCACCTACTCTTTCACAAGAAAAAGCTTGCTTTTGTTCACTATGGTCATACATACACTTCGCAGAAGCCATAAGAGAAAAATACTGTTCCTCGAATACTTCTCTGTAATCTAATTGAGCCATGAGGTCAGAGTCTGTAACTAAGCTTTCAATTTCACTTTGTATATTATTAAAATTTTGAAATATAACGGTATTTGACTGAATTCGTAAATCTAATTCCGCTTTGAGAACAGGATTTAATTCTAAGCTTTCAAATCTAGCCATGTATTTCTCAAATAACGTTAGTCTTCCTTTAAGTATACCTCGCTGCTTTTTTAAATCAACGAGGCGTTTAATTGAATTTGTACCTATATCTAACCGTGGAGATTTTGGTCTATCACCTTTAATTTTAACACGTTCCTGAGTCGTGGCTACCTGAAACCCTTCATCGTCACTCATTTTGGCAGATTATACAAGGCAAGAGTACTTACAGTTTTCTGTTCAGCACCAGTCCCGGCGCAACACGACACGACTAAAACACGAAAAATAATACAGATTAACGCAAATTATTGGAACCGGAGAGGATAGAATGGGTTTTATCACCAGACCGCTTGTGACTCGCCGCTGATCCTGCCCTTCTAGTTCCTCTTTCAACGAGTTTTCCGCAGACGTTCCACGTGGCCACGTAGTTCTCGATATCCGGCTCGAAGGACCAATGTTTGAGCTTGTGATCGGATTTTTCGGGAAATACAGCCAGGGTCGTCTTCAATGAAGTTTATATTAAGTTTAACGAAATAACAACGTTTATTTTAAATAAAATGTTAACAAGATAAAAACGTACAACCGACATAGGTAACGAGCTTGTCGAGAGGAGTGAAGTTTGTTGAATGTGCTGCCCTTGTCGCACCCATCTGAAACCATCCGATGACAGTTGACAGCTTGCTTAGTTCACACCAGTGCGCAAACTATCATTACGAAAGACAGATGTCGCTAGTAGTGTCGTCTTGAACAACAAGCTATAATTTAACTAAAAACAATACATATACAATGGTAATAGTCTTAAGAGCGTTCTCGACTACCCAATAAAGCAATATCTCAGGCGACACCTATCTCAGAAGTGTGAACGTAAAACACAAATGTCTTGTTGCCATGCTAATAATGTTTTCTCTGTGAAGAAATCGTTTCAATATTTTATAGTGCATTTGAAATTATTATCGCTGCAGGGTAAACTAAGATAGGAAACTTGATCGAATGTTATTCTAATACATAAATGTTCGGCATTCGATATTGCACGGGTTTGCAACGAATTTGGTTAGAGCTGCGCGAGTGTTTAAAGCACGAGAGATTTTGGTTGGTAAATTGAAGGAAAAATTAATACGGTTTATCATTGTAGGATTAAAAACATCGACTACCTAGTAGTATGACCGTTGGATCGGGCTTTTGTACTTATGTGCGTATTAGAAATTAATCACTTGTTTGAATTAATTATCACTTGCTTACCACGGTGAAGGAAAACATCGTGAGGAAACCGGAAAACTCGAGATATGTTATTGACGGTGTGTTAAGCCATATCAGAGGCCTACGGGTGATCTAAACTCTGACAGTAAGTTCATCAACTATGCGATGCAGCAAGCTGACATTGTATTAACTGCAAAGTTAATTGTCAAGATAGTCGTGTCAGTTCAGTTACCTGTACAGGGACTGAATAGAAGGCAATGACGTCACCAAAGACGTATTAAAATGTGGAAGAAGAATTGGGGTAGTAATCAGAGGTCGAAATGGCTTAGTGGTTAGAGCGCCTGGTGCAGATACAAGTCCTGTTCAGAACCGTATTTTTCTTTCCAAAGAGAAAATATTAACGAATGTTAATATCTTTCAAAGATTTATATGCATTATACAATTATAACTAGATACCAAAGAAAATAGCATAAAAGCTAATAACAAACTCTGTGCAAACAATTAACATGGCGACCTCACACAGTTACAAAAACACTAACAATATCTCAGCGGATCACGTACCCAAGAATAAAGACTAGCTTTACATAAACGGTGAAACTTTCGAACGTAACGCAATCACGATCACGACTCGATCCTTTGTGCGGATCGATCGATACGATCCATCGATCTGTGCGTCGCGCCGTGTACGCATGCATTATGTTCTCGCATTTTTAGGGCCGGTTGCACTGTTAGGGTTAAAATTTTAGTTTGCATTAAATATATACAAAGGTATTAGGTAAAAGATCTTGTTATCGATAAGTTCGCTGTGATTAAATAATCAGATTCTGCAACACGGGTCATAGATATTACTGTTGATAGTTTTTAGAGTTTAAGTGATTCTGTTGCTTTAAAATTTTGTTTTAACTCTTTTTTTTTACAAAAAGTAAATATTTATCGGTCGATAATTAAGTTATGCCTGATGCAGCATGATGTGATCTCCTATAGTTATAGCAACACTAGGTGTAAGTCTTATTTGTTATAATAAATAGTATTCTTTGTTTTAAATTAAAATTATATCACTAGATGCAGCCGTTTTAGTAAAAATAAAACATTTATTATAAAGTTTTACTTCAAATAATAAAATTACGTGTAAAAAGCTTCATATATTTCAGTCATAGTTTTACGAAATATCTACCTAAAATTCACAACGCCGCTATCTCATGGCATTATCATTTCGCTGTCTTAATAATTGCTTACAGGTACAATTATATTGTTATTACCTCAAAGATAGGTGGCAAAATTTATTAACATTGGAGAATGTATAGAATGACACCTCAAAAATTAAAGTCAATATACATTTTCGTTGATTTTATACCGTCTAAGAATTAATTATTGTTCAACGGTTATTACTCACTTGCATTTGTCGGGATTGACTCGCGACATCGCCGCGGCCTCAGCTCATGACTAAGGGCTCCGTTCGAGTTCGAAACTAGTCGGGCAATCCCGACAAATGCAAGTGAGTAATAACCGTTGAACAATAATTAATATGAATGTGTCTCACGAAAGTTATTATACGTCTAAGAATTTTTGGAAAAGTAAACATAACATAGCATCACGCCTGTATTCCCCGAAGGGATAGGTAGAGGTGTATACAGTTGTACACCCACATGAGAATTTTCTAACAGAAAAACTCAATTACACTTTGCCCGACCCAGGAATCGAACCCGAGACCTTATGTTCAGCAGTCACGCTTGGGACCACACGAGGCCGTTGTGGAAAAGGATTTCATATAATATTAAGTATTGTAAATACTTGCCAATATTGCCTTGATATTTGACATTTGAAGTTTAGAGACGAAAGAAGAAATATGAATATCCAGTCCTCTCAATTTATTTTTAAACTTCAGTCAGAGCTTAATTGATGTTGATTCTAAAAAGATGTTAAGTTTAAAAGAGTTATCATGGAGTTTCTTACCAATTTTTCAGCCAATAGGAAACAATTATTTGGATGCGTAGGTAAACTAAAAGTAACCATTTTTATATGACTTTAGTTTATATATTGAAATATACGAGTCGACTTAAGAACCTCTTTTTTTTTCGTCAGTTAAAAAACTATTGCCTTTGATTTGACTTTAAAAGTATTTGTAACAACTTTTGTTAACCACCCTTAAACCTCTTACTCCGGACCACTAGGCGTTAATTCCTCGTCAATTTTAAACAACACTTCAACCAGAGTTTAACACCACAGTGCAACCACCACAGTACTATGCCCAGAAACCCGATAGGCATCTAGCAATGGGATCGTTAGTTAGTGCAACTTGAAAGCTATTGCAGGCATTTTGCTTGAAATTAACAATTATGGCCTTACACTCGATTTGTATGTTCCAATGACCACATCGACGTGAAAGGGGAGCTTAGAATAAGTTGTAGCTGTCTAAGATTTATTTTCTGCAGTATTTAAGGGCATTTCTACGTTGAAGTAATGGGTTCGCTATGTTCATATATTCCTTTCGTGCTGTTAGTAAAGTATCTTTTAATGTTATGGAGCCTGGATGCGGGATTGGTTTTGAATCACGGCTTTTGCTGCATGTGAAATATATATAAAAGTCAGTATTGATTAGTACGTTTTCAAATTTTGTTTTGCTTATAGATTCTTGAACCTAGTAAAGTGAGAAGGTATAAAAATTGTATTATTTCATGACCTGACGTATACTATGCAACTAGAATGGGAATACTGTAGTTTTACTGTATCCATAATAATACTTAATCACATAGGAATAAAGTTGATTTTCGTAAAGTATACTCAATTTGATAAATTTGCATCATCAGGACCTAAGTCCGATTTCCAGATTGGGCAAAACTTTATTGGGTTTTTCTTTATGAAACTTTCAGTAGCAGCCTGGAGTTTTGAATTTGAAGGCTGACCACCGATTTAATGGGACATAATAACAACTTTGGTGAAATGAGCGTGCACAAAACGGTGTCTGCCTAGATCCTCGAAGATTACAGGCAGGATATGATGCGATGTTTATGAATACTGTTTATTTATTCATCACAATTAGTGATTTGACATTACACATTTTCAACAATTCTTACTTACTTAAATATTATTTGGGTTTAAATCAACGCAAACACACACACAAAAAAAAAACAAATAACAAGAAACGTGTTTACAAACATTTCTACACAACCCTTACAATACTTTCGAATCAGCATAATTACGTGAGTCGAACGCAATTTGTAAGCAAACAAGGTAATCGTTGGATGTGAATTCGAGTACAAATAGGCGTCCATTAAATGTAGCAGTGTTGGACACCGGAAGACCGGGTCGCACACGGACGGCACGAATCGACAACCTTCGACATCACACGTTTAAGGAAGGGATTTATCGATATCGAATGTTTTTTTTTTTGTCTTTATTTAGGTTTTTAGGCATGTATTGTTGTAGGACTGAGATTAGGACTTCGGGCCCTGAAATTTATTGTTTGGTGGTTCCCCGGTTCTTCTTCTTTTTTGAATGTGATAGGGGGCAAATGAGCAGACGGATCGCCTGATGGTAAGCGATTACCGCCACCCATGGACACCCGCAACACCACTGGAGTCACAATCATATAGTTGACAAAAAGCTAGTACTTATCAAAGTTTTAACTTCCCGTAGGTATCCATGCCATGCACATCATCGAGAACGTCTCTCATATATGCTGGTCTCATCACAATGTTTTTCTAAACCTTTTTGAGCAAGTGATATTAAGCCGAAGATTCATTATTAGGGGTTGGTTATAATAGATACTAATGATATGAAGGACAAAGCTCCACCCCAGTTATGTATTGTATCTATAAGAATTCTCACACACTTTCCACGGCAATCACATCTCCTAGCTATTTCAATGCATCGATGTTGATTGTGTCATGCACTAGGTATTCAATGATATTGGAGTAGAAAAAAAAGGGAAATTCCTGCGTAGGATATTAGTAGGGAGACAGCACACGTGTCATTCTTTGTAATTAAAATTACCATTCTATTTTTACTTGCACTGTTTTGTACCAGCTACAAGAGGTATTTAAAAAAAGTGTTTCTAGATGAGCTAAATATGTTTTAATTTAAAGACCCATGTGTTTCAATAAATATTTTTGTTGATGTAATAATTAATTATGTTCGTTCTATTTAAATAAGCAAATTTTATTAATACTGCAAGTACTCCCTGATGCCAAAATTTTTTTGCATTCTTGCTTGATGAGCATATTTTGGAATACAGTTTGCTTTGCATGCGTTACAAAAATAAATAACAGGGATACTTTATTTTAATCACTGAAACGAATAAAACGTTCAGACAGCTAACCGACTAAATTCACAAAAAAAAAACACCTCGGGAATAAACTTTCCCTTAAAAAGCGACTACCAAGACTCCGACCATTTAAGCGTGGCACGTTAAATCTCATCTTAGGAGCTAGGTAATTATCCTGGCGACACTCCAAACTGTCTCGCTCATTTCAATTAGCTCTCTTAAATATTCAATGTCTTTAAAATAGGCTGCGCGATTCCACGTCGTTGCCGGTCCTAGTTCAGAAGTTTCATTAAGGCCCGGGTTAATTGTTGACTCCAGTTAGAATGGTTCCGGTTTTATTTTTACGACATCACTCGACTTTTACGAGTTATGAAGTACAAGTTTGTGGCGTCCGATTTTGACAGTAAGGGCCCTGATTTGACGGTGTTAATTTTTAATGGTTTTTGAATTTTAATTATGGTATTACCGTAATTGTGTCGTGGTTGCGATTTGAGTTGAGTGTAAGCTGTAAAATGTTTTATGTGGAGGATGATAAATTTTAAAGCTGTCAATCTCTGCCTAGTTAAAATGAATTTAATTAGTTTCATAGTAAAATAAGATTCATTCGATCCATATCTAGTATCAAACCTGACATGATCAATCAAATATACAAACACATATAAATACCAAACGTAATTCTAATTAACAAATCGCATACGTAACATGACTAATCACAAACACATCTCGAGTAGGTACTCACATTTAGATAGCATCTCCAATATAATCGATAACGTCGCATCGATGTTTCCGCATCGACACATCAGTGCGCGCGGAATGCGTCGGGGCGCATCACTACGCACACGGACTGATGATCATTGCTGGCGCATGCGCTCTATAAATAATATGTTGTAAAACGATTTTCGATAGATTAATCTGAATCGTGAGCACGGTCGTGCGCCGGCGGCCACAAGAAGGATCTATTGTAGATCGATGCTGATTTAGGAATGGTTAGACGGTACGGGAAGACTTGTCGTATTAATTGTGGATTACTTATAGTGTGAGCTTGAGTTATTGATATTATTTCGTGTGCTGTGTGTGGTTGGACTGAAAACAATGAACTGGATGCTGCTTAGAATGCTATAGAAAAGACAATTTATAATTGTCTTTTTTTTAAATTAATGATATATATTGTTTATCGGTTTCTTCTAGGCAAGCGTGCTCCGTCGTAGACCGTATTTTCGCTTAACATCAGGCGAGATGGCGGTCAAACGCAAGCCTATAAGCTAATAAATAAAAAAAGACGGTAGGTGGCGTCTATCAATCAGCTACTTATTTGCCACAGATTAATGGTGGAGTGATCCTATTCTTACTACTAAGATTTTATTTTTTAAGAAATCTCGGATTCTAGGAAATCTTTGAGGTCAAATGCCCAATCTGTCAATCTGATATAATTTGCCTCTTTGGTCTAGTGGTCGCAAGCTCGGCTGCTTAGCGTGCTGTCCTGTCCACACCTATGCCTTCCCTCTCAGAGAATAAAGCCGTGATGCTATGATATAATGCTGTGATATAATTTGATTTGAAAATCCTGCAAAACTTACGAAGATCTGGTTCTGAGCCAAATAATCCAAACACACAGATAGATGTGCGTATGATTTCCTACGGATAGTTGAAACTGACACTAGGTTATTCATAAACCACACGGTAAGAAGAAAATTTCATACAAGATGTGCCCCGCGGTTTCAACAATGTAATTTTTTTTTTTGAAACTTGCCCACACTAGGAATTTCTTCCTGTATCGTGGGTGCGTTTACAGACATATAATCTCAAAAGCACACACACATCCAGACCCGGAGCAATTATCTATGGATCGTACAAATA
The DNA here is from genome assembly GCA_935421205.1 of Xylocampa areola. Lineage (NCBI taxonomy): Eukaryota > Metazoa > Arthropoda > Insecta > Lepidoptera > Noctuidae > Xylocampa > Xylocampa areola. The sequence continues at coordinate 13,983,085 of OW285215.1, forward strand.
TATGCATCGTGCAGGAATCGAACCTGCGACACGCAGCGCAGCAGTCGATCTCTCCGACCACTACGCCAACCGCGCTGTCTACGCTGTCTAATTAGCCTAAGTTACTCCTTAAATAGTCAGCTACCTGCCAGTCAAATCTTCCAGTCTAGCCGTTTCGAAGATAAACCGTAACAAACAAACAGACAGACAAACAACATTTTTAAAAACTAATTTTTAGGCATAGGTATAGTGCAAATAACTGCATGAGATTAAAAAAGTCTATTATTTTGACATTATAAACAGACACTTCACTTTTATTTATCTGTATTATGATGATATTTAATACTGACATTTAAAGAAAGAAATATTCTTCATCCCAATGTAAGGGAGAAAAATTAAGCTGAATATCGTGATTTATCCGGGAGGCGCAGGTTCGAATCCTGTTCGCGACCGTATTCTTTTTCCATTTAATATTGTAACTTTAGAGTTCGCTAAGCATGCGTTAATGCTTTTCAAAGATTTATCTTGAATGAATATCGTGACTTCTAATGTCTACGTAATAATTCAGAGATTCTCCTCCTAACAGTGAGATTAAGCCATCAACACAAGATGTATTGGAGTTGCTTCAAGCTTGTTCAGTAACTTAAAGTTTTAACGTGATAAGATGGACTTCGAAGTTTACAGTGAGTCGTGATTACACGAAGTATAACCGAACGTAGTGTTCTTGACCCTATCCAAAAGATACGAATCCTTTGAGCGTATTTATTATTACTAGTTTTGTTGCTAAATTTGGCGATGCATGTACGTTCTGGTGCTCTTTGTCTTGTATAGTAAAGCTTTAGATAATATAAGTCTTTATTTGTATAAACATGGTGTACATACTTTGCCTTATGTGTTATGGATGTTGTTACTGTTACCATCGAGAGATCTTGATTTCTGATGTCTGTGGTATCTTTAGAATCCTTTCATTTGCCAGGGTATCATAAGCTAGTAAGATTATAAAAATATCCAATATACCTACATAAATAAACATACACAAAAAGGTATGACAAAAAAAGCACGCCGTGAACTAAAAAGTGAAATACAAGGTAGGTGAACACTTTTCATCGCATTGAGGGAACTATAAGAAAATGTTCCACAGTACTGTCGCGTGATTGCGATGAAAATTTTAGCTGTTGCAAAAGTTAAAACGAAATAAACACTGAGCCTTTGGCTGATAGGAATGTAAGAGAAAAAGAGGTGTAAAGTGACCTCAAATAAATATGAAAAAATAAGGGTATCGTAACGACAGGTGATATTTAATTAAATGAAAATAGTACATCAATTGTCCATACTTACACTATATCGGATTGACACCTTACTGATTAACCTACTTTCAATAATTAACACAATATCTAAGTGATACACACTACTATCTAATACATGTATAAGGCTACATAATTTCGCACGCGTGTTTTCACGGTACATAAATGTCCTGCGTCCTGTGTGACATTCCGACACACTATACTATATCGGGACGCACGAACTGTGTACGAGTCTCACCAGAGTGGAAAGGCATTTTGTACACATTTTGTCATGATGTGTAGAAAAATAATAATATTATAAATGTTGTGTCCATAGTGCAGCTGAGACCATAGTAACCATTACTACGGTCTCAGCTCCACTATATTAGTGCGCAGGTATTGGATAATGGAATTCGATCTAGAAGCATTGTATATAGTAGTTTACTCAAATGTGTTCCTAGTTTTCTTCGCTATTTAGTCCGTTGTAATCCGTTGGACATGATTGTCTCTTAACAGAATAGTGACAATATTAAATGGAAAAAGAATACGGTCGCGAACAGGATTCGAACCTGCGCCTCCCGGATGAATACTCCAGGCGCTCTGACCGCTAAGCCATCTCGACCTCTGCTCACCACCGCGAATTCTTCTTCCATATTTTAACACGTCTTATGGCGACGTTATTGCAATCAATTCAGTACCTATACAGGAGACTGAACCGACACGACCAACTTTGCAGCTAATACAATGTCGTAAAGAATGCAATTACCTTAATAATTCAAGATAAATCTTTGAAAAGCATTAACGCATGCTTAGCGAACTCTAAAGTTACAATATTAAATGGAAAAAGAATACGGTCGCGAACAGGATTCGAACCTGCCTGCGCCTCCCGGATGAATACTCCAGGCGCTCTGACCGCTAAGCCATCTCGACCTCTGCTCACCACCGCGAATTCTTCTTCCATATTTTAACACGTCTTATGGCGACGTTATTGCAATCAATTCAGTACCTTGTACCTTGTACCTTGTACCTGTTGTATTGTAACTTTAGAGTTCGCTAAGCATGCGTTAATGCTTTTCAAAGATTTACCTAGAATAGTGACATCTTCAACCATCATCGGTCGTTACTCAAGCCATTTCATCGCTGACACTGCTACCCTTGTGTTACGTTCCTTAGGATCAGTCGGTATTCTTTAATCCGTTGATAATGTTTAACACTTAAACTATATATATCCCAAAAAAAATCGGTTGCTTCACTTCGTATGCCATTAAAAATATATCAGTATAAAATATTAAAGAAAATATCTCAATAATTCCTATCTAATAGATGTGTAAGCCTACATCAGTGCACACGCGTGTGTCCGCGGTACATAAATGCCCTGCGTCCTGTGGGACATTCCCACACACTACACTCGATCGGGACGCACGAACTGTGTACGAGTATGTCTTGCCGGAATGGGAAGGCATTTATCATACTAATGCTATAAAAAGGTTAGTTTTGTATGTTTGTTCCATTTGGCAATAATATTATGCCTATTCATTTTGCCCGGGCCATCCTTAGGTACGCGTAAATTAGCAGATAACACAAAATACTATTAATATATATTTTATTATATTTTTTTTCTATATAGTATATTCTTGAATATATATATTTGTTTTTGGCTTCTCTTAGTTTAGTGTTCCCGGTTTATGTAAAATGTCTAAGTGGGTTTTTAAAACATATCTTAGGTGATTATGATATAAGAAGATGATAATGACGGCAAAAATCTGCTTAAAAACTTTTGAACGTAGTCAGTTATAAATTGAACTACTTTTTACTCTGATTTTCATTACAAAGTTGTAACTATAACTCACCTTATAGCAGCCATTCTTTATATTAAAAACACATCTTTTCACATGAAAAAATCACTTTAGACTTTCTTAAATGGAAACTTTAAGCCCCATAAAACTTTTCAAGCGTGCTCCACATAAGTTTTACGTTCAATACTATAACTTTGCCAATTTATTACTGCACTCCCAAAAATGATACATAACCGTACTACACTGGCATAAGTTTCAAAACCGAGTGTCATTATTTTTGTAAGTGTAGAAGTAATTTGGTGTATGTCTAAGGAGGCGTTAAATGTAAGCTAGTCGTATTGCGAATAACTATAGAGAGTTGGTCGTGTGCAAAGGCTTTATCTAGGTCTTTTTGTATGCGTTTTATGATAAGCGGAGTGTCTATAAATAGATTGAAGTTTTCCTTTACATTTTTATTTTAGAGATGTGGCCCGGGCGTCTAAATTATTGATTAGGAACAAAATTTGCGGTTTTTACAACACTTTCTACACAAATAAGACGGAGATCAGACTGAGTTAAAAAAATAATTGGAAGTTAAATGTTGACGGTGGGTTCACGATTTATCTAATCTTTTTAATGAATCAAGTATCAATTGCAGACACGACTAGGTACCGTCATTTTCTTACAAAAGTTAGACTGTCAGCGATATTGACAACCTCCTGTAATGTGTTGCCAGAATGCCCCTTCTTTACTTATATAAGTTATTATTCCTATCCTAGAAGCAAGAAACTTTAAACCAAATATAGCATGCAATCACGCTTATTCCCGGGGTAAGGTACAGACTATGAAATTTATTAATTTCCTTTAAACCAAATAAAGTTAACAAAACCCACTAACACACAAAATACACAAAATTGTAATTAACTAAACAAAAATCTTGTCACATTCGTAACTTAATTAACAGTAGACAGTTTGCACAACAATGCACATTCGCACATTTGCAAGATTGAACCAAACTGATAGTGGGAACGCAATAACACTAATGCGTAACCGTGAAATGACACTCGATCGCAATTACTGATACCTTCGGCGAATGTAGTCAACGACAATGTTTTGAACTGGCGTCCTATTAGTGTAAGTATGCGAGATTTTGTATGTCGCACGATTTGTTTAAGGCCATAGTTTCTTTATCCATTTTGAATTACTATTCTAAGTCACCCTACTTCTGCAAGAAGCGACTTAGATTCTACAAGACTATAGGGAGTAACATCCACCAAAGCTAATGACATTATATAGAAATTATCAGTTTATAATGTTATTCAGCAATAATAATAAATAATAATATTTTTGTATAATAACTTTCGTGAGACACATTCAAATTATTGATTGTTTAACGGCGACATCGCCGCGGGCTCAGCTCATGAATAAGGGCTCCGTTCGAGTTCGAAACTAGTCAGGCAATCCCGAAGAATGCGCGTGATTAATAACCGTTATACAATAATATTATTGCAGAGTAGTCTTATTAAAATTATTTTCATCTAGAAAATATTTTTGGAGAAGCAAACGAACTTACCACAATATGATATCATGGGTCACCCATGGTAATTAATTATACAAAATGTATGATTAATTTATGAGCTGAGTAATATTTTACTTCGCCAGCCGAGAACCACAGAACAATACCTAGATTAAATGATAGCTTAGAAATGTCCACTCTTAATAATAGTCCTCACTATAGGAACTATGAGAATCGATGTTTAAGATCATCGTGACGGAATTGGTATGTGATGGTGGATAAAGCTATTCATTCACAATTTATTAGCATCTTTTATAAATTATCGAAAGATTACCCAACTACATCTACTACTTATTCCCTGCTCACGCCTTTTTTTTAGTTTAGGACTTCAAATTTTCCAATGGCACAGTGCACATCTCTGTATACCCAAGGTAATTCCTGTCCCATAACACGATTAATAGATTAACAACAACAATACGCCATACTAAAATATTATGACTGCCTCGTTGGTCTAATGGTCGCAAGCGCGGCTACTAAGCCTGAGGTCCTGCGTTCGAATCCCAGGTCGGGCAAAGTGTTGAGTTTTTTTGCTAGGAAATTTTCAGTAGAGCCCGTGCTTCGGAGAGCACGTAAAACCGTCGGTCCTGCGTCTGATCTGTCTCCGGTCATGTCGGATTGCCGTCTCATCGGACTATAAGAGTAAAGGAAGAGAGGAGTGTACTTGTATTTGAGCATACGCTTGTGCACTATAATAACTCCCGCGTACTTGGCTAATCTCCTCGGAGATAGGCCGCCGTGACCGAAACACGGTCTGGAGGAGTGCTTTTTCTCGTTGAAATGTTGGCGTACAACTATACACACCTCTACTTTTCCCTTCGAGAAATAAAGGCGTGATGCTATGGAATATGACAAACGTGACGGGCAATTTTTGAGCCAGTTTGAACCACAACACAACAATCGACATTCAAGTAATCGTAAAATTGTCGCACATTTTGCAAAATACGCTACAGTTTCGACATATGTGACAAGATCTCATTGTTACGTGCTCGCCTGCTAAGATCGCGGGCCGAACGCGAAGCTATCTGATCCAGGCATACGTTAGCACTAAAGTCCATTTAAACTGGTAATCAGTTTGCAATATAGTCCATTTAAAATGGTAATAAGTTTGCAATAGTCCATTTGAAGTGGTTATTTGCAATAGTCATTGTATGCCTGTTAGTCGTTAGGGTTGAAGTCAATTCTGATGTAACCCAACTAAACCAAAAGACAAACTAAATATAGCTATCTTTTACTAAGGCTTGTGGCTAGGTAACAGCCACAACGATTGAGGTTAAGCTGTGCCTGCCACGGTCGGTCTGGATGGGTGACTATCATTTCAAATCGAAACCGCCCCATACCTCAGAGAGCACCTTAAACCGTCGCCGTCGGTTCCAGTTGTTAAATGAAGATCTATGACATCCGTTACTGGAAGGCAGAAGCCCGAGTCTGATAACCAGTCATACCATGAGAAACGAGTAACACAGTAACTGGGTTTTAATATGGGGTAGGCAGAGGTGTACACAATTGTGTACACCCACATTTCACCAATGCTGTTATTAAGTTCCATGTAATAGGTGATGAGCCTATTGCCATCAACCGGGCACAATTCCAAACTCCGGGCTGTTACTGAGAAAAACTCAATAACACTTTGCCCAACCCGGGAATCGAACCCGGAACCTCCTGCTCAGCAGTCGCGTTTGGGACCACTTAAGACCAACAAGGCAGTAACTGGGGTTTGGAGGTCAAATAGGCAGTTGCTCCATGTAAAATACTGGTATTAACCTGTATCCGTTTAGACTGGAAGCCGCCCCAACGTAGTTGGAAAAGGCTGGGCAGATTTTTGTATGTTATTAACAGTTATGATAAGACTTTCTGAAAATTTTAGGTTGACATGACTAAATTTGAATTTGGTGTCTCTTAATTTCTGTCTCGCTTTTATTGTCTCTATTAGTAAAATACAGCAATGTTCAAATTTTAGTTTAGTTGGCTTCATCAGAATTAATACCTTTGACATGTGTTAATTAAGTAGATTTCTGATTTTCAGAAGTGAATGCTTGTTGTGAAGCGATTGGCGGTAAGTGTTTCGATTCTCAAACTGAGCATTTTTTTAAACGGACAGATTGAATGTTATGGTTTGTGATTATTATTTGGTCAATCAATAATTTAACAGATACAAAGTACAGATTTTATGATCGAGAAGCTTTAAAGTTTACTCACTGATTGCTTGCAATTAAGTTTAAAAAGTGTAAGATGAAGACGTGAGATTTGTGCCTACTACTACAGCGGTTTTTTTATTTTAATTTTGATCAAAAATTGATCTACGTTAGCGATGGTGTGGCCGAGGATGGAGCACATAGATCCAGAAGAAATCTATTCACTCAAGCCCGGGAAATGTCTAGAATATATTTCTCAGGAAACACAAAATTTGTGGGACAACGGTAAACAATATCTTGACCGCGGTATCGATATTTTTCTAGGTATTGTTGTCTAGGTAAATTGTCATCCATTAAACATACAGTGAGAAATATAGTGCAAAGCAGTCTCTTTAAAAAATGTTATCATATATTCTTTTACTACGAAAATTTATAACTTTAGACTTCGGTATGCATACGATAATGCTTTTAGAAGATTTATCTGTTTAAGTTATCACATACGTGATCTATACACTAGCTTTCGAAACATGTTAAAGATACTGATTGAACTACTATATTGCACAACACAATAAAACGAATCTATAAAGCCGTGTACAGACATGTATGTGTAATTTACAATACAAACCGTTAGCGCACTCCACTTGCATACAAAGTTAGACCTAATTACTTTCCTAAGTTATACCACAGAGTTTAATTGCAATTGTATTCAATTAATATTACAATGCCATTGTTTACAATTACAGGTCGCACCCGAGGCGATTGTAATACATTTAATGTTATATAGAGGGTGTTTTTGGAGGCAGAATTAGGCCGACTATAGTTAAATATGTAGGACTTAGAGAAGGTTTTGTTGTTTGTACGGGTATGTAGGGTTTAGTTGCTTGATAAGATTCAATATACAATTGTTTAAAATAAAACATGATAGTTTCAGATAAATCATTTAAACGCATTAACGCATGCGTAACGAATTCTAATGTTATATATATTTGTGGAAAGAAACATTCAGTCGTGAGCAGGATTCGAACCTGCTGTGCTTTCCAGATAAGAATATCCAAGCGTAACTCGAATTCACTTAGTGATCAAAGCGCCTGGAGTATTTATCCAAGAGGCTCAGGTTCGTATTTTTTTTCTACAAAATATGAATAACTTTAGGATAGTAACATTAGAATATGACTAGTGGCTAGTGATAGCCTAGGGGTGTGACCGTTGGACTGACAAGGCAAAGGTCGCAAGTTCGAATCCAAGGCACGCACCACCACTGTATTTTCAAAGTCATGTGCGTATTATTATAAACTAATTAATACTTGCTTAAAACGGTGAAGGAAAACATCGTGAGGAAACCAGCACACCTGAGAGATATTCTCGATGGTGTGTGAAGCCATATCAGAGACCTCCGGATGGTTTAAACTCTGACACTGATTGTTCATCAACCACACGATAAGAAGAAGATTAGATTATGTTTAGTTGAATTTAATATAATAATAATATGTGAATAATAGCAATTGCTCATTAAAAATGTAAAGTCAAATTTAGCACATCTATTTAATGCGATATTGTTTGAATAATATAATAAAACAACTTTTAACCGGATTAATCGCGTGTATTATTGGTTTTTTGTTTTTCCTGACGTTTCGAACACTTTGCAGCGTTCGTGGTCGCAGGAGGACAGTCAGAGGTCAGTCCTCCTGCGACCACGAACGCTGCAAAGTGTTCGAAACGTCAGGAAAAACAAAAAAACAATAATACACGCGATTAATCCGGTTAAAAGTTGTTTTATTATAATGTGTAGTGATCGCGCAAACCTAAGATATTACTATGTTTGAATAATTTTTTTTTTTTTTTTCTCGTCTTTTGTTATAACCAAGTCAACCAGGTTGCATCTGCTGAAATGTTGTTTTATCATTCTCTAAAATCGAGACTCATGACTATTCTTTGTATACTTCGCTCATCATGCTATCAAATCAATGACTATAAGCAGATGAATGTTGCCAGATAATTATGACTAATCTGGTAAAAAATAAGTTTTCTTTCACTTTTTTTTTATAAAAAGTGTATCTACGTTTGGCCACCAACTCGCTTGATCGTAGGCGACGGTGTACCTAAGGATAGAAGAGCACGTATATCTAAACTAAATCTATTCACTCTTAAGTAGACTGGATAGATTTTGGGAGAATAATAGTTGGAGAGTTGATGCAACTGTCCAGACCCGTCTCCCACAACGGTTGCACCGAACATCCCGAAACACGACTAGGTCACTTCACGGCATGGCTTCGTCCGGTGGTTGGTAACCAACCGCGACCGAAGCCTCCCACGAGAGTTGTGTTGCCTGTTTTGCACGACCCAAGGACCACGTGTAGGAATTCCATTTTAAGGGTGCACTCTTATGGACGCGGGCAACTCAGCCCCCAAACTTCACTTCCAATGCAGTTTTTCCAATCCAAAAAATACACAACCTGTATACTAAATTACCAGTAGATATTCGTGTGTGGCAATACAATATGATATCAAAAGAGTATGTTATGGCAGTTCAATTAAAAAGTAATGTATCACATGTTACAAAAAGCCTTGGAGGCATATTGTTATTTTTTTTTGTTGGCATATGTTAGTGGTAAATGTTTTTGTTCGACAATAATAGGCCACTATATCGCTTTTTTGTGATGTAAGAATCTTTTGTCACGTGAATTGTAAGCCGCTTTCTATACTTGTAATATAAAATGTACTAAAACTCAGATTTTATCCGAACCCAACTGCCTCGTTGTCCTTCTGGCGACTGCTGAACATGAGGTTGGGTTGGATTCCCAGGTCGGGAAAAATGTTACTGGGTTTTCCTTTTATTAATTATGCTCGGAGTTTGGAATCATGCTCAGCTGATGGTAATAGTCTCACCACCTATTATGGGAGACTTAATAACAGTATTGGTGAAATGTGGGTGTGCAACTTTGTACACTTCTGCATGGCCTTTCGGGGAACACAGGCGTGATGCTATGTATGTATCTGATCCCAACACTTAGGAATCGAGAGGTCTGTTCGAGTTTATGGCATAGTTTTACTTTATGATATTAATGCGTATCAGAAATAAAATTAACATGAATTTTGAACTTAATGTAGTATTTGTATAATAACTTTCGTGAGGCATATTCATATTAGTTATTGTTCACCGGTTACTACTCACTTACATTCTGCCAGTCTGACTCGCGACATAGCCGCGGACTCAGCTCATGACTAAGGGCTCCGTTCGAGTTCGAAACTAGTCGGGCAAACCCGAAGAATGTACGTGAGTAGTAACCGGTGAATAATAACTAATATTAATGTAGTATCACGTCTATATTCCCCAAAAGGGATAAGCAGAAGTGTACACAAAGTTATATTAAATGGAAAAGAATACGGTCGTGAGTAGGATTTGAACCTGCGCCTCCCGGATAAATACTCCACTAGGTCTGGATGGCTTAGTGGTCAGAGCAACTTTAGAATTCGATAAGCATGATTTATCTTTAGAAGTGTACACAGTTGTACACCCACATTTCACCAATGTTGTTATTAAGTCCTTTGTAATAGGTGGTGTAAGCCTGTTGTAGTTTACAGGTCACAATTCTAAACTTCAAGCTGCTAAGAAATTCCGAACAGAAAAACTCAATATCACTGCCCGACCTTCGAAACGAACCTAGTACCTCATGCTCAGAAGTCGTGCTTGGGACCACCAGACCAATGAGGCGGTCCAACATTTTCTAAGACATTTGAATACTCAAATATCAATACACAATACAATTTATAATTGGGTTTATTAGCAGCTTTGACAATTCAAAACTGTATCATATTGTGTCGAGTTCTAGTCTGTAATTATAGGTATTGACCTATAATACAGGTTTAAGCGGAACGCTGTAAGCTTATGAGATTCTAAGCGATAACAAACTAACATAACCAGCTCATTCCTGTCCCAAGGAAAGCCCATTAATGGCAAGGGTCTCTTCTCAGGTGGAGAAGGCACGGGCATTCATCACCACTCTAGCTCACTGCGGGTACACCGATTGAGTCCAGGATTCCTGACGATGTTTTCCTTCATGTCTGTGATGTTGATTAACTAAGAAACTACATATGATATTGAAAAAGTCACATTAGTACATGCTAGGGCAGGTCTGAATCCACAACCTGTGTTTCAAGAGGCGGACCCGTAGCCAATCGGCCACTACGAGTAAGCGTTAAGCGATTTGACAAGGATGTGAAGCATCATAAACTTTCTCTAAATGAGGTATTTGTATAAAAGTGATATTCTTTACTAGCTTTTGTCCGCGACATAGTCTGCGTGGGCTTTAGAATTGGGTCCAGCAGGGATTAAAAGTATGCTATGTGTTAATTCAGGTCAACTATTTGTGAGACAAATTTCATCCAAATCCGTTCTGTTCTTATTGAGTGAAAGAGTAACAAATATCTATCCATCCTCGAAAACTTAAGTATGATATGACCGTCATCTTTAAAAAGTTTTTTTTATAATAAAACAGTTTTTTTTTTATTTAATTTGAACATGACGCTCTTAATTTTTCCTGTTTCGCTCTTAAAGTAGTTGTTAGTGAAAGATAGAAACTCGTCTATTTCAGTTTATTTATTTTTTTCTTTAAATGTGCAGCTTTAAAACAAAATAAAACTAAACAAACTAAACGCTCACTAGGAATTTCTTCCTGTATCGTGGGTGCGTTTACAGACATATAATCTCACAAGAACACACACCAGGCCCGGAGCAATTATCTATAGATCGTACAAATATTAGCTCCGTGCAGGAATCGAACCTGCGACACGCAGTGCAGCAGTCGGTCTCTCGACCACTGCGCCAACCGCGCTGTCGATATTTAGAGTTACAGAGTACAGTTCAGTTTATAGTTTAGACAGCTTCTAACTTACCCCACACAATATAATGTATGCTGCCCGCCAGCCGGTCCGCGACACCATACATCATGCATCAGGTAATTGTTGCCTCCAGATCCTGTAGACTAGCCTTAAGGTCCCACATGATTAATCTAGGACTTGAATTGATGTGGAAGCTATTACTGATTTGATAGAATTATGGGCACTTTGAAGAGGGATATGACGATTGTAGGAGAGTTAAAGACTAATGTGAAGATGTAGCTCTTTTAAAAGGCTTTTAGTTGAATTGGGAACTTTTCGGAGACTTGCATGTTTTTCTTTTCAAGATATATTTTTGACCTGTTCCCCGATATTATTTGCTGATCAAGTATTCATAAAATGTCCTGCTGATGGTGGCGTTGTACAACGTGTCGTTGAATTCACTACACAATGGTTGAGCTGAGCGTGGCTGATGTGCGCGTCTTGCTCGTGAACTGGCGCTGTCTGCCGGGACTGGTCAGCTCTTAACTGCTTTGGCAATCATTTTAAAAGGTTATATACGTAATTGTTCCCATCCATTTCCTTTATTATTCTTCACATTAACCTGCACTATTCTCACATTACTTTTTTATTCTTAAAACTATTTATTTTATTAAGAGCGTCTATGGAGTTTCTTGCCGTTTCTTTTTCTCCATAAGATCAACGCCTTGGAACCGTGCACCAAGGTTTGACTTTTCTTGAGTAATCTGGTTTATTTGAAAGCGCCAGCAGCCTCCTGAACACAATGGTATATAGACTTGATTTTTCAGTGGTGTGGTACTGGAACACCATACATGATGGGGTATATAGGTAATATAAGATAAATAATTAACATAGTCTTAAGTCTATACTAACAATATATGAATCAAATTGAATTGTGTTAGTCTATCTGAAATAAATTTTATATTATTATTGGATTATATAAATCCATCAATAAGAGAATTCACTTGACACCCGCAAGACACGCGTTAAGGACAAATTATTTCAACTAAAAAAGATAAATAAAGCTTCCCCTTTGCCGAATAAACGGCAATAAATCGACATGCCCTTATGTCAACAGCGTATTAGTGAATACTGTAACACCAGTTTAACAAGATATTTCTACCTCTAAACGCAATTTACGCACGAGAGTTCAACTTATACAGGACGCGTTAAGCCCTCAGATTTGTCGCGGGTAAATCACGCGAAAAATCCGACGATAAACGTCTATATCCGCTTTTCCCACACATTTTCGCGTTTCCCTCTCTCATGTGCTCACTTAATATGATGGTGTTTGCCTTTTCTCCCCCATGCTACTGAATTTCAAAACTGGCAAACAAAACCCGACCTTAAGACTATTACGTCAAGATGTAATTTAGCATATAGGCTTATAAAATAAAAATGCACGTTCTTTTTTTCGAAAACCTTACACATGATAACACTTGATTCTAAATACAAACAAAATAGGGTTGACTTTCGTTTGACGCCGAACTTGGCTTATAAGTGCTTTTTCCTTGAAAGGGGAATCTTGGGTGACATTGTTACACACTGTATTGCACATTATTGGGTGATTGAATGGCGTACTTAACTGGTTGAAGCGACAACTTTGATAAGGTGGCCCCGTGTGTATAACATGGGAATGAGGAAGTTCAACATAAATTGTATTTGCCTAATATGTTGTGGTAAATCCTATATATTTTATAGGTACTCATGTGTTATTTTTATTGAATATTGTCGCAGGAAATTTTATTATACTGATGTTTATTCGGGGAATGTGTTCATGTAGGGCTTGTATTACATTTTTTTATGGATTGATAATTTCTTTATCAAATACTGTTTCCCCCATAATACCTAGTTGCGTGCAGTTTATTATGTTATAAGGAGTCACAGTTGTGAGATTACCTATACTTGCCTGAATTTTATGTTTATTATTTGTGTGGGCCAGTTAGTGATTTCCTATTATCATCATCCCCTTATCCCAATTTATTTGGGGTTGGCGCAGTATATCTTTGGCAAGCTGCTAAAGTTCTAGCTATGTTTTATGACCGGCCGCCTGCCCTCTTTGGGAATGCTGTGGTTGGTGGTAACAGTCACCGATACGGTCTCCTTCTATCTAGCTATGTCACACCAAATGTGCCTTGCGCCAGGTTCTGATTTTATCCTACTATGACACTCGACTAACCGGGCTAAGTGATTTCCTATTATATGATCGGTTATTTTCTGTGTTAGCCAATCAGTGATTTTCTTTATGATTGAAAGTGGTAATCGTTGACTTATCATTCGAAATTGTAGTCAAGAATTTAGAACGAAAAAAAAATGGATAATGGAAAATACACCCGGAATACACATCCGAAATAAAAGTAAAAAGTATACCTACTATAGGCATCTATACCAATTAATATTCCGTTTTAATAAAATAAAAAAAACATAAAAACGGTATCTCAACAGCTGAATATCTGCTGACTGAATGCTATCAGCTGAATATGGGCCTCCCAATCTCCAATAAAAGGAAGAGACAAAAGGAAATTTCTACAATGAATACAATTAGCACGATGATCTGTTGGGCGCAGTTGACATAGTTGTCTTTGGAAGTCAGGGAAAAGCCGCGCCAGTTCCATTTTCGTATGGACGAAAAAATCACACGAAATTTACTGTGTAAAAAGTTCCAAGGTTAATTTAATGTTCTAATTGGCTATCGCAATATACTTTATGCTCATCATAAATACTTAACATAAAAAGTTGATAAATAAATTACCTCACTGTCTGCCTATACAGACAAATTTATATCTCACTTTTATTCGCTTTTTTATATGAATTGATTATTATATTAATAGAAATCAAAAGAGAGTGGCAAACACTTCATGTTCACGAAACCGCAAACAGACTTTCTAAACATATAATTTAATTCAATTTTAATAACTAGATACAAGTTTTATTACAATTTAATTTCTTCAACGTGTCTGACATACAGTAAGACATCAACGGGTACAAATTGACACGTTCCCAAGCGCCATATTGGTTTGGAAGCGTGTACGCAGCAAAAACATTGTTGTGGAGATTGCACACTGATTTTAAAGCTCTCACACATCTATGTAGTAGTAGACTACGCTAGTATTTACTATTAAAATAAAGCCTGGAAATTGTAAATGTGGTATGAAATGAGAAAAACTTTTTTTGTCAAACTACATGTAATTATCTTTATTTGTACATGTCAAGTGGTATTCGTAAAACGTAAGACCTAGAACAATTATTATCTGTAGGTCATACAAGGCCCTCAAGCCGACGCGCGACGCCTCGCCGGCGCAACACTTCCACGAATATTTCATTGGAGTGTCTGCAGAATATCGGGGCCTGTCCATGGGCAAAAAATAACCTGCTAGGGTTACGGTAATAGTAAGAAAGGCAATGTGTTGTTTTAGTTGGTAAATATCACATCCTTGACGTCACATATATCATGAAAAAGAGTCAATACATGCCTGTTCCATGCGAAAAATCCACTCATAACCCACGATCTACTATGTTGGTCTAGTGGTCCTAGGCGCGACTGCTGAGCATAAGGTTTTGGATTTGATTCTCAGGACAAGAAAAGGGCTATTGGGATTTACTGTTACGAAAATTTCATTAGCAGCCCGGAGTTAAGAATTCTATATATTACATGGGGCTTAATAATAGCATTGATGAAATGTGGGTGTACAACTGTGTACACCTCTGTGTACCCGCGATGCTATGTTATATTATGTTACAAAGTTAATCCCAAAGATGTGTCGTCAAAGGCCAATTAATTCAATAGAATGTCTTGTACTGACGATCTCAATTCTCTGAAGTCTCCAAAAAAGTGTACGAATCGCACGTACATTATAAACACCTTTCAATACAAAAGCACTTAATTCCACATTTCGATTAATAGCGACACGCTGCAATATCGTGAACACGGTGTCCCGCTGTTGAGCGTGCGCAGTCGCACTGCACTTATTAGTATACTAATACAAATACACATATCATTGTGACGTGACGTATTGCTAGTGTGTGTGATCATTTGTTTCTGTTAATGCGAACATGGACGATTTAATTGTTGTTGTTGTGCAAATCGTTTTTTTCTTTTTTTACTCAGGTCAAGTGTCTCACTTGTCTATTGGTCGCAAATGCTCCTTAATTCGATTCCCGGGTCGGGCAGGGTTATTGAATTATTTTTGTTAAGAAATTCTCAGAAGCAGCCTGGAGCTCGGAATCGTGTCCGGTAGATGGTATTAAGCCCACGACTTAAGAACGGAATTAGTGTAGAGTGGGCCTAATCCTGCGGGAAATACAGCCATCATCCTATTTTTCTTTTCCTTCCATTTCATGGAATAATTATTGATTGTCAACTTCCTCTCTCATCAAATGGTTGATGAACAACCTACTATCAGAGTTTATGCCACTCGTTGGGCTCTAACATGGTTTTACACACTATCAAAAACCTCTCTTAAGTATACGATGGTGTCGTCACGATGTTGACTTATGGCGTGGGCAACTCTGTCTCATTCATGTGGTTAACTTGGCATCAGAAGTTTTTCAGGTCTCCCGTCAGCCTTTGACATGGCTTTACACATGACACTACCGAGAACTGGTTTCTCAGTTTTGGCGAAGTAATAATTAATACTACTCGAAAACTCAGCGGTCCTTAGATGTGACCTTTGACTAGCCAGTACAATGATTCAGTACAATAACGGAACGGCCTAACCTTTACCATACCTCACTACACACATACACAGCTGTTCCTCCTATCCCGTGTGACGTCATTCTCACTTTCTCAATCGCAACATAAACAATTATAACACATAACAGTAACAGCCAACAGATTTCCATTAGGCGCAACAACGGAGCAAGCCCGTTGTGCGGAACAAATGCCAGAGCGCTTAGCGTATCTCAGCTATAATCTAAGGCGGTGGTCAAATGCGCTGTAGTGTGATGCAACTGCGAATTAAATAATTTCAAATCTGAATGTTCTATTTTCAAACGTGATTGCATTATTCTCTTGCAAATTATATGGCATTTCGTTGTATTTTCGGTAAAGGTTTAAAAATAGTACATTTGATACAAGTATGAAAAGTTTGTAAAATAAATAGTATCTACGGGTGCGTAATTTTCAGCATTTTGAACCTTAAAGCGATGCTATTAGAGCCACTTTATGAGCAAGTGTGTAGAAAATATATTTAAATAAATTATAACAATCATTACGCCTGCATTGCTAAACGTTTAGGTAGAGGAGTACCGACTGTTTTACATCCACATTTTCCTATGTCTACCCGGCATAATAACAAACTTCGAAATGTCACTAAGAATTGCATGACACACCAACCAACTAAGACTTTGCCCGCCCCGGGAATCAATACCAGAACACAAGGCCAATGAGGCAGTAAAAAAATATTTGCTTACATTGATTTTTTTTTGTCCTGCAATTGAAGTTAGAAATATATTAATTTGTCTTTTACGGATTGAGTACTTTTTACAGAATTTTATTAAAACAACCATGACTTCATTCTAACATGTGAACATTCTTGAACTTTAAATCAAACTTTTTTCGTTCAAAATGTCCTTTCTATTGCCAAAGTCTACATTACTTAAAGGTTCTAGTCGTGCACACGTTGAGGTGTCCCCATGGAACATTTACCTAGTACAGATAGAAGCAATTGTTTCAATTAAATTAGGTACGTACCTTATAATTTCTTGGATAAGTGCCTGTACTGTACGTAAAATTAATATGAAAAGTATTATTTTAAGAGAATACATTAAAAAAATATAACATGAATATGAAATGTTGAAATTACTAAATAACTACTGAGCTAAGGTTACACCTACAATATTGCAGTAGTGCGATTTGGCAATGCCCAATTATTACCAAATTCTAATAAAAAAGAAACTCGTAAATATTTACCACCATTATGCATAAATCCTTATAGTCAAATCAAGCCACTGGTACCTACCAATAAAAAAAAAATTAACCTCTGTACGCGTATGCTCCAAATCAAAGGTCACATCATTATAATTTGAAGTATACGTGACCGTTCAAAATGGCCGACTATCTCGCGTTCGAAATTTGAATTCTCTTGTCGTAATAAAATCATGCACGTATGGCGCCCGGACGAATTTGAAATTGTTTGTTGTTTTTTTTTGTATTGTGTTGTATTGAAGTACTGTTACTGATTTGATATCGTAAAGTTCAAAAGTAATAGCAATGATGTGGTTAGTGTGATTGTAATTTAAATTGCATAAACAGGAGTTACAAAAGATATTATGTGAGCTATCAGGACTTGTTATAATTTTTTTTTGGAACGTAAAATACGTTCCTGATCAGGATTTTCTTTCTACAAAAATGTATAACATTAGTATTCGTATTACCACGCTGGAACTGCGGGTTAGCGTTTCAGACCATTAAGTCCAGGTTTCCTAACGTTTTCCTGCACCTTATGTCTGTGATATCTTAGATTTAGTAAGAAAGTACATATCGTCGCAGTGCCTGTAAAAACCGCTATATATGTGCCTTGAGTTATAGTATAAAATAAAATCAAAAACAGATTTAAAAAAATACTTAGCGGTTTTTACACACGCAGCGACGATATGACATTGAAAAAGTCACATTGGTACATGCTAGGTTTGAACCCTCAATGTGTGGTTCAAAAGTCGGACCCATAACCATTCGGCCACCACGACTCATTGCAATCACTTTTTTATAAATGACATTATTCCTATTCGTGTTAGAGTCTACGGCAAACCTTCGCGATATAGATGGTCATCTCAATATAGTTACTTGTTTCTAACTCCATTCTATTGTTCATTTACCTACGTGATAAATGACCTAAGTCCGTCTCAGAGACAACCTGTACGAGGTTGGTCCACTTTTAATCGTGACCTGCACAGTGTGCAACAAGTGCCAAATGCCATTGTAGTTTAACACTGCTTTGTAAAAAAGTTGTTAGTTTTTAATTATTTGTGACATTTATCCTTGAATGGTGTAAGGAAAAAATTAGATTTCAGATTTGTATATTTGGGCATTTTTTTATTTTTTTTTATGTTATTCGGGGCAACCGAGCAGACGGCTCGCCTGATGGTAAGCGATTACCGCCGCCCATGAACACCCGCAACCCCAGAGGAGTCGCAAGTGCGTTGCCGGCCTTTTAAAGGGTTTGGGCCTCCAGTACCCTCACTCACTCTGCGAAACACAACGCAAGCGTTGTTTCACGCCGGTTTTCTGTGAGGCCGTGGTATCAATCCGGTCCAGCCGGCCCATTCGTGCCGAAGCATGGCTCTCCCACGGTCAAAAAACTAACAGTGATGTTAGACAAGGCAAGTCGAAATACATTTATAGAGTACTAAACTGATCATAAAAAAGGAAATCTTGCGCTTCTTTTCTTGAGGGTTCAATTCTTGCACGGAAAAAATATTGGTATGATCTACGGATAATTGTTGTTCCAAATTTCGGTGTGTGTTTGTGTACGTGTGATTTGTGTCTGTAACGCAATCTCTGCCAAGGCGTAGTGATGACAGGTGGAGTAAGGCTATAACTGAGTGGCGTCCACGAATAGGATATAAAAGTATTTGTCGTCGGACAGTGAAATGAGTGGACAAAATTGTCGACTCTAGCATTAGAGCGTAAAAATATATTGGTACAAAAATGTACCGCTTTCTTGCAGCTAAATAATTTTCATTCCTACACTACACACCACATGTGAACATACCTTTGATCAGGTTTTATCGAAGCAATCACAGTCGAACTTCTAATTAGTAAGGCCGATAGCAATTTGCACCATGCCAATAACGAGTACGGCAATACATATGTATTGTACACACGAAATGTCACAGAGATACAAGTTGTTAGCACTCGCCGAGCTAATTAAACGCGTTTGTTGGAACAATAGGCTTAGAATTGTACTTATACGAATTGATCGAAAGATATGTAAAAGGGTTGGGCTGTGCCTGTTTATTGTGGTTTAGTATAACTTTACATTACATATATGTTTATGTGTTTGAATATTGTATTGTATATGTTATATGTTAGCCCGGTTAGTGGAGTGTGATATTAGGATAACATCAAAACCTGGAGCATGGATAACATTTGGTATGGCATAGCTACATAGAAGGAGACCGTAACGGTGGCGGTTACCACCAACAACAGCATTCCCAAAGAGGGTTGACGTCAGGCAGGCGGCCGGTCATAAAACATAGCCAAAACTTTAGCAGCATGTCAGATATAGGTATGCTGCACCGACCCCAAATAAAGGGCAGGCGGATGATGATGATGATATGTTAAATGTACAAGATACATTTTTTAAACGTTACAGTCCACTCTAGCAGTTTGTATTGTATCGTAAGTGCATTTATTTATTTATTTACAAGACACACTATTACATTTATATAATTACTAGCTGTGTCCCGCAAACGTTTTAGCTGGTAGTCTTTCTAAAACAATAAATTAATAATTAAACGTTGTTCTGCCATATAAAATCTGGATAGGGCCACCCTTATCACCTAGGGGTATAAAAAATAGCCGACAACCAATTCTCAGACCTACCAAATATACACAAAAAAAGGTCAGTTTCGGAGGATTTCGATTACAAACACAGTGACACGAGAGTTTTATATACCTATTAGAATTTACAGATCAGATAGGAAACGCCGGCACCATCTATAATAGTTTATAAAAATGACTTGTAAAAGTGTCTTCAAAAGATCTATTTACAGAAGAAATAAAAACATTTATTATTTACACCAACAACTTAATAACAGTAAGGTAATATACAATGCTATCCTTTGCTTAGAGGTCATTTATTATCTATTAATCTAATCACGTATATACAAACTACCTAAACAAAATGATAATAACTAAAAAATAAAATACTATAGGTCGTCGAAAAATTCATCCGCTATCAACCGGTAACGTGCCCAATAGGGTGGCAGCATTGCCTCATTGAATGGCAATCTTTGTGCGAAGTAAGGACCAGCCTTTAGGTCACGTGAAGTGGCAACCAATCGCCTTCAAATTTCTTTAAAGACAAGGCGAGCTCTCCGACCCCACGACCCGAGTGTTTCAAGCCCAAACGGCTCGAAAATATAATTACTGATAAGATTGTTATATTATCGCGGGTTGAGGGTCCCTGCAGCTGAAGCAGAAGCACCAGCATAGAGTGCCGAACTAGAAAGACGAGATGGCGCAAGGGTAACGACGCAAGTTGCGTCCCACAACAGAGGCCTACCCAACTTTCATGGCAGTAATTTTATACCGTCAGGTCTTTTACCATCGTCTCTCGAGATGACTAAGGTGAAAGGTGTCTTAACAGTTTATTTAAAACTAGCTGTGTCCGAGATTTCGTCCGCGTGGATGACTAAATCTAACTCACAGCCCGTGGACTCCAGCGTCAGCTATCTGCCAGTGGCAAAGTGGGTCCAGCCATTTCAGAGACTAGCCATGTCCAACAGACAAACAGACAAAAAAGTTATGTTTTTGTTATAAGTACCTACCGTATGTACTTTTAATTTCATTTGGTAATATTTTTTGACATTAGGAACAGATACTACAATTTTATTTATTTGTATAGAAGATAGCTTATTTCGGTCTACCTTAAATATAATAAATCAAATTATTTTTATCTCTATAAATACATTTGTCAACAACCAATCGACATACAGATGACAAAAGTTGAACAACAAAAGTTCAATAACAAGCTACGTGAAGTTGAACTTCACGTAGCTTGTGAAGTACAAATATATTAGGTAAATACTACTATTAACCTCTATATTAGTTATATGATATGTAATATGTAACTCAATCAGTAGCCACACACTGTTTATTGGTTGATATAAAACTGATATGATACTAAACCTGATCGTAGGTACACGCCCTCTTATCAATGCAGCTGTGAATACCAATATGGTCTACAGATTATTTATTCGTGGTCTAATCATAAGTGTAAGCTCAGCAAACTATATTATTATTAAACACACAAAATATAGGACAAAACATGTCTTTGGGCACAACAATATTGCTCAGATCGAATAATGTTCACCGGTTACTACTCACGTGAATTTATCGGGATTGCCCTACTAGGGGCTCTGTTCGAGTTCAAAACTAGTCGGGCAATCCCGAAAAATGCACGTGAGTAGTAACCGGTGAACATTAATTGATATGAATATGTCTCACGAAAGTTTTCCTACAAAAATATTGCTCAGTATTGTCTTTTATGGAAACATAATGTAAAGATGACATACTTTCGCTACACACAAGTATGACAAAAGTGTTATATTGTAATTTTTTTTTTGTTTTTGCGAATATTACTAGCCCTGATACGAAATACAAGCTATGCCTAGTTCGGCTTCAGATGCTAAAACTCTTTGCGTATGTACAAGCAAAAACTTAACATTATTTTATTAAAAATTGTAACCAAATATTGTACACGTCTGAGAAAAAACTAACAATTATTATTAATAATAATATGTTGTATTGGCTAGTTATATACTGAAAACATGAGTGATTTTTTACGACAGAGCTGTATCACATAACGCGAGCAGATTTCAATTACGTCAGATATTGTTCACAGGTGAACTCACGTACATTTTTCGGGATTATCCGCGACACGCTAAGGGCTCCGTTCAAGGTAAACCCGGTTAAGCCAAGCCAGAGGCCTATAGGCAGCTTGAACAGCTTTAACCCTGGGTTAATTTCTAACCATATAAAAGAAGACCAACGTAGCTTTAGGAAATAATACACATAACCTTTACTATACCGATAAAGCTTGAAGCCACTCCACAATAATCTTAGATTAAAGCCATGTATTGAAAGTTTTCTAAATAATATCTATAGTACAGAATACGGTCACTAGCGGGCTCCACCGACATTACTGGACATTATGGCAGACAAAACAGAGAATTACCACAATAATATGTTATTATTGTGGGACACAAGTTATCTGATCCGTATTATTTATCTGTGCTCGGTATGTGCATGACAATTTTATAGATTATTTCAATGGCCATGCATAGAGATTGTAGTATATGCGAAAATAGCAGATGCTTTTTATTGAAAAATAAAAAATAGTTCTTACTGAATTGTGTCAGTGTTCTTTCTAAGAAATTTTCTTCGTACTTTACTTTTTACGTGGTATTTTAATAATTGTTATCTCTAAAGTTACAATATTAAATGGAAAAAGAATACGGTCGCGAACAGGATTCGAACCTGCGCCTCCCGGATAGATACTCCAGGTGCTCTGACCACTAAGCCATCTCGACGTGGTCAGAGCGCCTGGAGTATCTATCCGGGGGGCACAGGTTCGAATCCTGTTTGCGACCGTATTCTTTTTCCATTTAATATTGTAACTTTAGAGTTCGCTAAGCATGCGTTAATGCTTTTTCAAAGACATATCTCGAATTGTTATCTCATAAATGTTATAGGTAATTTTAATTTATCTTAAGTCCATATAATGCCTATATTATTTTTTATTTTTCTTAGATACATAGAATAATATTATACACAAACTAGATAGGAACAAGTGACACAATAGCTCAGGGGAGAGCTATGTCACGGCATGACAAGGGTCGTCGGTTCGAGACCCACCCGTGGCTAATATTTTTAATTTTTTCTTATAAAAATGGATCTAGAATAAAATACTGTTTATTAGTTAGCGAGTAATAGGTATTTTAGAATTCCGTACATAATAGACATCCCTAATATTCCTCATGGTTTTTTTGTTTACATCTTTATGTTTAATATATAAGGTCCTAATTTATTAGGTAATTTCCTTTTAAGGGGTCAATGTGTAAGTGATAAGGATTCATTTAAGCCATAATTAAAATTTGTATAACAATTTTATTTTTTTCTTTATGTTCCCCGTTCAAGGAGCCGTTTTCGTCTTGCTAGTACTATGTTAATTACAAACAATTTGTTATATCCATTTAATTCTTAGCTTAAGTGAATGTATTTGACTTATATATTACCCCTTTAAAAGGAAATTACCTAATAAATTAGGACCTTATATAATATAATTGTTAGGAAGTCATTCTACCTAACCTGGCATGTAAATTTTTCAGTGTGTTTGTTGTTTTATAAGTATTTATAGAAACAAACATAGAAGTTAAGTAATCTAAATAAACTGTTATTATAAATATTACCAATAAATTTATCTTACAGTGTTACGTATACTATATATCGCAATAATCCGTGTGCTGTGCGATCTCTCCTTTTGTCCGGGACATGCGCTCACCGAACTGCGCCCGCGCCGACGACTGTACACTCCAGTGTTTTATTGTTGCATATGGACGTGCATAAATTGTATGGGCTTGTATCTTTTTATTGGTTAATAATTATGTTGGAAATATTATCTTATGAAATCGAAATCTATGAAGATAAAAGTCAAGGGTCAGAAAGCTGTGTGGTCGTCTGTCGTGATATCATGTGGGTTTAACTGTCATCATGCGACTGGTTTTCAAGTACTGTCTTCCATTTTGGTAGAACTTCAGACAATTATTAACCTTGCAATTTCAGACATATACCTATCTACTAATACCTTTATACGAACAATTTTTATATATATGTATAAAAAAAAGCTTTATTGGTAAGGAGATTGTAGTTCAAACAATTTCTTATAAGGGGGTACAATTTTGTGGGTGAAGTTCTGTCACCCTTGGTAGGTTAGTTCAAACCCGTAGTAAGGATTAACAGTTCCTTTCCCTATGGATTTTTTAATATTATGTAGTGCACAAATTTCTAGTTATCTAAAGATAGCCTACATTTACATTGATGGTTTTATCAAATTAATTTTAAGTATGCGACAATAGTGTGTGTGTGTGTGTGTGTGTGTGTGCATAAATGTAAAGTACATAATTACATATCTATAATGGGAACAATTCTTCCGGTTCGTCATAGGTTTTGCCATTAAGAAAAGATCGGACTAACTTTTTACGAGTAAACTGCGCCATTCCATGTGTTGGCTGTCTTAAATTAATTTTATTGTAGAGAAAAGGACCTAAGTAATAAAAGAAACGTTTAGTGATGGATATCCGTGGTATAGGAATCGGGCAAATTTTGTATATATATATAATCTGAATCTCGGAAGCGGCTCCAACGATTTTCATGAAATTTATATGTAGGGGGTTTCGGGGGCGATAAATTGATCTATCTAGATAGATCATAGTTTCATTTTTAGGACATGTCATTTACCAAAAAAAACGAGTCATGCCAAGGTCACCTAGGTACTGTATGTTTAACTGTCACCATGTGACTGGTTTTCAAGTGCTTTCTTCCATTCTGGTAGCACTTCATCAATTACTAACCTTGCTATTTTAGAAATTCATTATTATTTATATATTCTTTAAACTGACAAACTGCCTCGTTAGTCTAGTGGTCCCAAGTGCGACTGCTGAGTATGAGGTCTCGGGTTCTATTCCCGGATCGGGCAAAGTGTTATTGAGTTTTTCTGTTTGAATATTCTCAGTAGCAGTCCGGAGTTTGGAATTGTGCCCGGTAGATGTCGATAGGCTTGCCACCTTTTACATGGAACTTAATAACAGCATTTGGGTAAAATGTGGGTGTACAACTGTGTACACCTCTGCCTACCGCTTCGGGGAATATAGGCGTGATGCTATGTATTCTTTAAACACCCTTCTCAGTTCACCCTTCGGAGAATATTGTAGTGGTCCAGATCATAGGATTGTAAATACAAAGATAGTAAACATTTTAGGTTGCGTGTCTTAAAGTCATTAATGTCTTCAAATACTTCAGTGAAACAAACAAGAGCTCTATTGGCTATCATCTCAGTACTCACTATATTTTTTAGCCATATCATCTTTCATACAATCCTACCATTGATTTTTTCTCTGTGATGTAAGCAGTGATAGCCTAGTGGTATGACCGTTGGACTGACAAGTCAACGGTCGCAAGTTCGATTCCAAGGCTCCACTGTCTTTTCGAAGTCATGTGTGTATTATAAATTAATTATCACTTGCTTGAAACGGTGGAAGAAAACATCGTGAGGAAACCAGCACACCTGAGAGATATTTTCTATGATCTGTAAACCCATGTCAGAGACCTACGGGAGGTTTAAACTCTGACACTAGGCTGTTCATCAACCACACGATAACAAGATTGATTATTTGGTCTGCCTCTATTTTTGCAGTTATCCACATTAGTCTAAACTTTCCTAACATATTCGTGGTTTTACAGAAAAAACAAAGGACACACTCTACATAGTACACCAAAACCAATGAATCTACAATACAAACAACATTACGATATAATGTACTGCCATCGATTTAATGTCCCGAAATAGCTTCACAAATTGGGGCACCCCTATTTGACAAGCAAACAAGTCGATGTTAGGCTGGGTGCATAAGTGATCGCCGGAATAAGTACGTTAGTTATGGGTGATTGAGCATCGATTTGGTATTGGTATTTGCCAATGCGGGAACGGTATGTTCAATGTTGTTTAGCCAAAAAGACACTGGTGTCAATTGTAATGTAGAAAACTAAACAAAATCTACTAACAGTTACTACATGAGCAAGTAACGGTTAGTGAAAGAGCAATGCTCTCAATTTAGTTTAGTGCTACATTAGAATTGACGTCAGTGGCGTTTAAACCTAAACAACATTTAAAATTTAGATTTAGTTACTATATGAGCAAGACAAGTCTATAGACGCCGAAGTCGAATTTAGACACGTTATACTAAATGTTACAAGTGTAAACACTATAATACAAATAATCTGGGGGATTACAAGGGTTAGTTTTTATCACAGGCAGACTGGTAATAAATAGGTTATAATTATTAAAAAAAAAAACACAAATAAATTTGTCATAATAAATCGACATGAGAAACTCCTGCTTCTTTCGTCGGTTGAAAATGTATTGTTTTGGTATAGATTTTTTATTGTTTCGTATTCAGTATCTGCGGTATAGTGACTTATAAATATAACACGGGTCCCTACAGATCAATAGCTTGTATTTTAACAAACACACCTACAGGATATATACATCACATTACGATGTGTGGCCATACACCACAAACCTACTTAACATTGTACTCTAGCTTCGAAAGTGAGTACGTCTAATCTAACTACCGCAATAATTCAGACTTGTCGCATACCCGCCGCGTTAGCCCCGTCCGTTGCGACATGCGCTGAAATGCGACTATTTGTCGCAAGATATCGCGACATGCGTTATTATTTATACATGCTATATGCGAATTTACTGCTTTTGTATCGAGGCTACGATATTTTAATATTTAATGATTTGTTTGAATTTTAAGTTGACTTGGAAATAGGCACAAACATTTAGGTATACTATTACTTATATAATATATATATATATATATTGGAGTTAGGACTTGTATTTTTTTTAATGTAACTTTATATGTTTTTGTTTTCATTAACAATGGGCGTTGTATTTTTTTATTCATAATCTTGCTGGCTTGCGTTTGACCAGCACCTGTTCTGATATTAAGCGATAGTGCTGTTGACGATGGAACACATTTACCCAGCAGAAACCTGCTAATTTGGGCCTGAAGACAACCTAATTATTCCATTCCTTAGCTGTGCGCACAATAAAACTAATAGTAAAACGCTTCGAGCGCAAGGGTAGAATGTCCTACCGTTTGAAATAATACAGGAAGTCACATTTCCACTAATTAAAAATAAGTACTAAAATACTTCAGCCATTCCCCGAAGGAGTAGGCAGAGCTGTACACAGCTCTCACTTATCACCAATGCTATTATTAACTCCCATTTAATAGGTGGTGAGCCTATTCCCATCTACCGGGCACAATTCCAACCTCCTGAAAATTTATTTCCCAACAGAAGAACCCAATAACACTTTACCCAAACTGGGCAATTAACTTCATGCTTAGCAGTCGTGCTTGGGGGTCACTAGACCACGAGGCAGTGTGGTATTATTAGCCTTTAAATACCATCACTAACCACATAAAAGTCATCCATATCAGCTCCTATAATCACTATTTACTCTAAAATAAGAGCATTATCATCTATCTAAGATTCCCACGTAAATAAAACAAAATGTAAAAGAAGCACTTATGAGAGTGATGGCCATTAATTTGTCCTGTATCTTTAGACAATGGAGCAAAGAGTTGTGCATCCTAACTGATAGTGTGTAACGGGTCTTACATAGAGGATGATGGAAAAATGTTTATATTTTTATAGTAGCTGCGTTCGCGACTCAGAAAGCGTGGATGTCGAAAAAAACAAATGATGCCCAACTATGTAATAAAAAATTGAAAACACTGACTCACTGCGACATAGCCGCGGACTCAGCTCATGACTAAGGGCTCCGTTCGAGTTCGAAACTAGTCGGGCAAACCCGAAGAATGTAAGTGAGTAGTAACCGGTGAACAATAACTAATATGAATATGCCTCACGAAAGTTATTATACAAATATTAATATTTTCACCGTAGGAGAGCCACGCTTCGGCACGAATGGGCCGGCTCGACCGGATTGATACCACGGCCTCACAGAAAACCGGCGTGCAACAACGCTTGCGTTGTGTTTCGCCGAGTGAGTGAGGGTACCGGAGGCCCAAACCCTTTAAAAGGCAGGCAACGCACTCGCGACTCCTCTGGGGTTGCGGGTGTCCATGGGCTGCGGTAATCGCTTACCATCAGGCGAGCCGTCTGCTCGGTTGCCCCTATTCAATAAAAAAAAAAGAAAAAAAAATAATAATAATTGTAATAAATATTGCCGTGCGATAATGATTACGGGCTCTGTTTGGGTTCAAAACTAGTCTCGCATCCCACAAAATAGACGTGAGTATTTGATTAATAGGATGGATATTTTTATTATTTCTGAAACAACCTGAACAAGACTAGCACAGGAGCGTGGAGATTGGTACAAGCAGAGAGAAGCCTATGCCCAACAGTGAGCGTAGTCGAGCTGTGACGATAATGATGATGATTTGAGTAATAGCCGTAAACAATAATATGTACAGATTTTTTTTTCGTTATTCATTGCGATCTCTAAAGTTATAATTTAATGTAGAAAGAAAAATTCTGCCATAAGCAGGATTCAAATCTGCGCCTCCTGGATAAATACTCCAGGCGCTCTGAACACTAAGTCATCTCAAATGATCCGGGAGGCGCTACTTCGAATCCTGCTCACAACCGGTGTTTTTTATTCCATAAAATGATTAATAAGTAATTAATAGAGAAATATTATTTTCATGAGTATTTATTTTCACAATCCATTTCCGTTTACTAACCGAAATGCCATTTCTGAGAAAGTTCCCATACAAATAAAACACCATCCTATACCATCCTCATCGTATGATATGATCTAGAGCCGTGTTGTCAGTCGTCACCGCATCGCTACTAGCGCGACGTACAATAATTGATGCTGGTCACTGTGTTGTGAACGGGGGCATTTATAAACACCGTTTATAAGAGTGTGATGTTTGGGTTCTAGTTGCTTTTTATAACGAGACTAATTGATTATAATAGCCAGTATCTAAGCCTTTTGAGTTTAGAGCTGGAGCCACATTAGCAGTCTAAAGGTCAACTGCTGAACTGGTTTTTAGTATTTGGATTTAATGTTAGGATTTTCAAGGATCTTATAATGTTTGTATCTACCTTTAAGGGTCATGTTTTAGTCCAAAAGTCGTGCTGCGTCGAAAAATCATAAAGTTACTTTAAATAAATAATCAGAACAAAATAGCATAAAAAGGTATGAAATTGGCGCCTCGGTTGAATTTTTAGTTAAAACAGCTTTTATTACTTGATTTTAAAAAAATTATCGCCTAATCCTGTATTGGAATATTTTTTTCTATTCCGTGCGTTCAACAACCCGGAACTGTAGAACAAAAGATTGTAAACAAACGGCGTAGATAAGATGAGTGAAGGTGCAATAATTTAAGATAATTATAGCAAGTCTCTTTATTTGTCAAATATCAGTAGATAGGTTAAAAACATTGTCTATTATATGGGACCTTGACAAAGCGCGGTATACACTTTGACAAAAGGGAAGCGCATAATATTTGAAATTGTTAACATGTGTAAATTGTTACAACAAATATATCGATCGTCCTTGTACATTTATAACAAAAACATTATTAGATTTTTATCGATGTAAATGTGTAGAAACTTATACAGTTGTGCCACATTACATTGGGTGCACAATAAAGTCGCACAAAATAGACAAACCAATATAAAACTTAGTAAAGCTCGCCTAAAGAATAAAATAAGTAACAAAAAAAAAACTGTCTATACATATTTTTTTGTATACGGGGGAAATCTTCCAAAGACTTTAGATGATAAGGGAATTTGGGGATAAGAACGGGGAGTATGGGATATTTACCTCACTAAAACCACCCCGGTGGTTACCATCAGCTCGTGGAGGGGGATCGGGGTCCTCCAAGGAGACCAGCCCCGGAACTTTCTTGTGCAACGCCTATTTAGGCACATGCTTCGGGACCCTGTACTATCCTACTGCTGGATAAAGGCCCCCTTTTTATGTGTGGAAAATCCTGGACGCTTTGCCAGACTCCTACCGCCGAAAAAACCACACGACCTTCCATAAACTTTTACCGATGTTTCGAGATTGTAGCTGCACTTCTGCAACCCCGGCAAGTTGGGTAAAGGCCCCAGGCTTTTCCAACTAGTCTGTCCCTGCACCAGTCTTGGTCAAACGCACCCAAGTCATCTCACTACATCTTAACAAAACTTAAACAGTGCAAGTTTCTCCTTCAAAACCCTTGTCACTTGATTAACCACTTAACGCATTATCCAACTTAAACACACTCTCTAAATAACTACCTACTTACTCCAAATCAGTCTAAAGGTCTATTTATAAATAAACAGTTGATAGATAAAGCCATTTAAGTTTCAGATAAGCGGGTGATGATCGATTGTGGGAACATCCGAGATGGGCCGGTGACAGTAAGTTACATTTACGTTGGGCTCGCTTGATCTTTGCTGAGCGTATGCGCATGAGCTTGATAGCATCTGTAGTTGGATGAAGCGGTTTTGATACTTGAGATATTGTTGTTAATAAAAAATATTTGTTGTAGAACTGGGTGTTTTATTTTCTTATAATACTATTTTATTAGTGATGGCAGAAACCCACGAGTTTTTTTCATAACGGTAAGAAAAAAATATAAACTTCACCTGCTACGATCCATATATACTCATTTAGCTTTATCCACGTTCATATATCTAGTCATACATATGCAGCGGTCGCAAATACTATGCACCTGACCTTTATGGAGAACATCAGTATTTAAATTTATATTTATTTGAATAAATAATAACGCTTCTAAACTTTAAATAATAAAACGAATTTATAAAATACAGTGAATTAACGGGAGAAAGGTAATGAAAGGGATGTTATGGAATAGGAAATGAGAGGAAGGTTACTGAACCTAAACACCAAGATGAAGAAAGAACTGAGCAAATTAACACAAAATTACAAATATGTGACAATCTGAGATCAATTCCATCCACGTTAATATAAGCAAATCTATCCCCTTACCTTCTAAGTAGGATAGGTCTGGGATGTCCACGCATTAATGCTCGTAAGAAATCTTTATTCTTTACTCCCACTGCAAGAACGAATTATGGAAAGAACTCGTTTATTATTAGATCCTGCCGCCTGTATAATAACCTCCTTAATAATAATAATAGTAATAATGATAACCTCATAGATATTTTTCACCTATCTGTTCCGAAATTTAAAAAACGATACATGACAGTTTGGTTCCAGGTAAGTAAAAAAAAAAAAATGTTTTTCCAATTTTTCTTTTTAATATTCACTTTACAAGCACCTAATTTTTTGTTGGCCTGATACTTTGATTTGTTTAGAGTTTATGGTACGGCGCAAATGTTCTAAATTATTGTGGAAACTGTGTTGGATAATGTATGGTTTGATTTGTATGTATTTTCTTTTATATTGTATCTGTTTGTTTCCCAAATAAAAATTAATAAAATAAATAAATAAATAAAATAACCCTAACCGACAACTATTGCAACACAATACACTATCAAGACTCTCCCACCGCAGTATACAATCGAAATGCCTCTCCCATACATTTCTCTGACATACATTATAATATAATCCATATAATCACATTTCTCATAATAACGTCATTAGAATTAGTGCGCTACGTACCCACAACGTGTGCGGTCGGGTTAAGTGACTAGGCTCGAAGATGTGTGGTGTGGTGGAATTTGTAAGCTATAGCGGCGATCCGATATATGATATATATTAAAATATGAAAGCTATGTTCGAAAATATAAGAGTTAGAATTAATCTTCTTAAATTTCTAAATCGTTATGAGGTTTAAATAAAATAATAGAATACAATTTGAAGTCCAAAGCTGCACAATTAAATCATCGTTATCGTAGTTCATCCATCGTCTCGCGACAAGTTACGGAAGTTCATAAAATTCATAAAATTGAATTATTAAGGTAATTGCATTCTTTACGACATTGTATTAGCTGCAAAGTTGGTCGTGTCGGTTCGATCACCTGTATAGGTACTGAATTCATTGCAATAACGTCGCCATAAGACGTGTAAAGATATGGAAGGAGAATTCGCGGTGGTGAGCAGAGGTTGGGATAGCTTAGTGGTCAGAGCGCCTGGAGTATTTATCCGGGAGGCGCAGGTTCGAATCCTGTTCGCGACCGTATTCTTTTTTCATATAATATAATAACTTTAGAGTTCCCTAACGTTGAAATGGGACTGGCTGGCCATGTCAAAAAAAGTTGATACTTATTTGCTTTAACTAAAGTTGCCACGTATGCACTTTAGTATAATGTTTTGCCTTATATTAGTGCTCTATGAGCACAACTACCATTAACAGGTGTAATTGTAGTAGAGTTTCCTTTTTTTTAATGAACTGAAATCGGGTCCTGTTTTTGGACTTAATTATGTGCATTTAATGAGATAAAATTTAAGGAGAGGCGGTTCCGCAGTTTGTAAGCGGCTTGGTAATTGCACAGTCAGTCCTTTTCAATAACAGGGACTAGACATCACTCACTTATAAACATCATGCAAACATGTATTTGTTTCTGAACACATTCCTTCTCAGATACAATGACTAACTACGACTACAAAGACGTGTCCAAATACTGCAAGCGACAGATAGGTCTAGCAGAAGAAAGGTAACGCCTTTGCCCAGCAGTAGGAAACAATAAAGGATATAAAAAACTTACAACTTCCCGCTCTGCTTTTCCTCTACACCACATGACAAACTCCCAAAAGTCACGAATATGAGACGTGTGTGGAGCGTTAAACGACGTCTTATTACTACGTGTAGGCAAAGGTTAGGGGTCGACATGATGCCATGAATGAACTGGTGGAAGCTCGTGCCTGCTACTCTGAGCTGAATATTTTATTACTTCATTATATGATAGTGAAATGCGTGGGTGGTGGTGAATAAAAAATGAATTACTGAAAAATAGTTTGTTATACCTGCCTAATATTATAAAGCTGAAGAGTTTTTTCGTTTGTTTGTTTGTTTCAACGCGCTAATCTTTCGAACTACCAGTAGTATTTGAATTTTGTATATATTAATTATTGATATTAAGCTACATTTCTAAACTAGCCTTAAATATTGATTTTTGTTAAGTCAGTCGAAAGAAACCGCTTCCGAACTACTTTATCTGCGTGCGCTGGCGTAATGGTTAGTGCTTCGTAAATAAAATGTGCTACAAAAATATTGTGCGGTTGTATATGCCTATCTCTTATACATAAGCTACAATACGGTATAAAGTGCCAACAATTATAAAGTGGTTTATGAGCGCTATTATTAGGCGTTGCATATTATTCCCTACGAACATAAGTTACTTTATCAACAAGACAATTTTATGAAGATAAACTTTGCCCTTTATAACATGTTATTTGGATACATAATTTAGGAGATAATGTAAAATGAAAATATATCAACACTCGCGCGAATGATTCGTGTAACGCATAACGGCATAACCCTGAGAGAAGACGAACTGTGAATTATTTTCTATTTGTTGGTTAGTACTAAGTAGGTAATTATAATTATACGTGGGTAAAACCACGGGGCAAAGCTATGCATAATAATTGTGATAGTGGTATGATAGTTGGACTGGCAAATCAAAGGCCACAAGTTCAAATCCAAGACCACCACTGACTTTTAGAGTAATGTGCATATTAGAAATTAATCACTTACTTAAACCGGTGAAGGAAGATATCGAGAGGAAACAAGCAAACTTGAGACAGATGGTGTGTAAAGCCATGTCGGAAACCTACGCGTGGTTTAAACTCTGAAACTAGGTTGTTGATCAGCCACACGATGTCGAGAGATAAAAATTGTGTAGGTACAGAATATGTTTGAGACTTTGCATGGCGTAGTTGGAACAAAAATGTGCCTAGTCTTTTATCGTTAGAGCTTCCATGCTAGCCAAGTGCAGCTTAATCGGGCGATTTCCTATCCGACCACCACAACCTAGTTATTGGGTAACACGATATCTCGTTCTGATTGTCAGTCTTTCAGGCATCTTTAATGAATATGACAACTGCGATTGACGTTCTGAGGCACGGAGGGGTCTTTATACCCGTATATTATTTCACATTCTTTCTTTCATTCTTTCTTTATTTCTTTATATCTAACTTAACCTCGATGGGTAAATCTGTGCGGCAGCTACTGAGCCACGATCTCTTACTCACTGAACTACTCAAATCAGTAAATCATAAAAAAACAGGTTGTCTTTTGAGAAAGATCCAGAATCCTTTACGGTCGCACGTCAGGTCACACTTGAAGTTCAGAAACAGTATTTAATGGTACGACGTAAAGGTACTGTCAAAGCTAATGATTACCATCACAGGTGTGTGCGCTTGACTATTCCTGTATGTATTTGTAAAATTATTTAAATATAGGTAATTCACAAACATCATAAAGTCTAAATTTAAGGTTTTCCAAGGTGCGATGTAGCATACTTAGTGCTAAACTAACAGAACACGTCCGAAACACCACGCTACGTGCCAGATTACATGTCACAGACGTAGCTCAATAAGCCGCAACTTTGAAATGAGACTGGGTTGGCCATGTCTGCCATCTGCCCAATCAACAGTGAGCCAAGTTTGCCCTAGGTGGAGCCCTGACATAACCAGACGACGCGACGTCGAGGCAGACCCCAAAGAAGATGGCGGGATGAGCTAGTGATTTGATATAAAACAGAACACAATAGCTCTAGACAGACAAATATGGAAATCATGCGGGGAGTTTGCCCAGCAGTGGGATGATACAGGCTGACAGTAACAGTAACAGTAATTATAAATTAAATTTGTGTCAAACAGTATACGACCTCTAAAACATGTACAGTAATGACATATCGAGTTTAAAGATTGCAATACAAGATAACGTAGGCTGCTGGCTCAGCCCGGTGACTTTTAGAACTGGCTCCGAATGCTGCGCAATGGTACACTCAATATGTTCTAATCGATTTGTCATCAAGATCGATGAAGCGATTCGCTCTTGTACTCGTATGTATCTATGTTTGAAGATAATTAACTATATGGTGCAGGTAGACTTGGTTATGTTTAGTGTTGCATAAGGCAGAAATATGTTATTAGTAAAGGCGCAAACCATTTTGAATGAATAATAAAGCTTTGATATAATTTTGTAGATCTTTACTTCTTCTGATTCTTATCGTGTGGTTGATGAACAACCTAGTGTCTAAGCTTAAACCACCCGTACAACTCTAACATGGCTTTACACACCATCGAGAACATCTTTTACGGTGTGCTGGTTTCCTCGCGATGTTTTCCTCACGATGTTTTCCTTCACCGTTATAAGCAAGTGATAATTAATTTATAATATTTAATATAGTCGAGGATGTGATGTATTTAGAAAGATCACCTTTTTTATTTCCTACTAAGATCAAATGGTGCTGAGACAAATGAATAATTATACGTAATTATCCTGCTGATAATTTAATTGTAGTAACTTTTGGAAAGTACCTACTTGTTTTGTTTTTCTGAACTTGATGATTTTGATTTAATAAGATTACGATGATGTTAACAATTTGTATCAGATCATTTGCGATTATAATCAGATATGTGATACAAAAAGATTCCATAAAAGTTTAGCTTTGAAATTAATGCCTCCTTGGTCTACTGGGGTGACGTCCTGGATTCGATTCCCAGGTCGGACATAGTAATATTGGGTTTATGTTACGTAATTCTCAATTCACAGTAGCCCGGAGTTTGGAATTGTATACGGTAGATATCAATAGGCTCACCACTATATGGGACTTAATGGCAGCATTGGTGAAATGTAGGTCCACAGCTGTACACGTCTACTTACCCCCTGGGGAATACACGCGTGTAGTTGCTATTCCATAAAAATATCATATTTCACAGTTTAAACCTATCGCTGAATCAACACATACGCGCCCTTACACGATTAGCTCTCAATTAAACCCTCATGCATACTCATCACACACATCGTAACCAAAAAACAAGCAACCTAACTGAAAATAAACCCAACCCTACCGATATCGCCGACAAAATAAATAAACCCTTCAGCGGCTACAGCTATAAAATGAAGTCAATTTTCCTCAACGGTGTCCCGGTGAATTTTCGCGAGCGACCGAAAATGTCCCGACTCAGCCTATGCTGCTTGTGTATGTGTGTGCATGGGTAGCGTAGGGGTGACGTAGACACGTTATATGGGTTGTCGTATGAACTCAACAGGTGGCTGCCCGTAGGGTTAAACGGTGCACGCAGTATGTGAGGGAAAATGCTCTACGTGTTTATTTTGGAATGCATGTGTCATGATATTGAATTTAAACTGAATAATTTGCATATTTAATTACTTAGAGAAGAATTGCTGTGTATTTCAGAAGGACGTTTAAAAATGACATTTAATTGTCGTAGCTTGTTGCTAATTCCAAACTTCAGCAGAATTCTGTAACACCAAAACTGACTAAATAACTGAACGGACACCGACCGCGTTATATGAAACAATACAAATTTTTGAATAATAATTCAGATTTAAAAATAAAATGAAATTTCTAAGAAATAAATGCACTAATGGTTCTCTTAATTCTACCTACCATTTTGTATGAGACTTTGTGTTGGGTCTCCTCCCTGATTATTAAGAAAATTCTGAGAACTAATAAACTGAAAGAAGTCTTCAAAGTGTGTGGAAATTACTCGATTCTTCGTAGAGCGCAAATAAAATTAAGTCTTTATTTTTTATTATTTTTCTAAGATATAGAAAAAAAATTAAAAAGAAAAATGTAACTGTAATAATTTTCATTCTAGCAGCTTCAGTAGAGTCGAAAATGGGAGTAAATATTTTGGAAAAGAAAATGTATGTTACTTAAGTACGAATACGTATGTTTAGATATTTCTATCCGATTTTGTCACTTTTAAAACATCTACCAATGAAAGTTTATTTTGATCAAATACAAGACTAGGCATCAAATATTAATCATCAATACATATTATATATACAAATTAATAAAATTGAAGTGTCTGTTTGTAATATCAAATCTCCCGAATAAATACTCCAGATTCTGCTCACTACTCCGAACCCTTTAGAATTCGGAGTATTCACTACGCATGAGATAATACGTTTGAAGATCTTTATTACTTCTTTCTGTAGTACTGATAGGCTTAGAAATATTTTTCACTAGCTGTGCCCCGCGGTTTCACCCGCGTATAATTATATAATAATAATTATTTATTTAATTCAAATAGTTACATCCATAATAATATGAATAAATACATTAGTATTATTATTGGTATATTACATTAGCCTCAGTTACTCATTGTATAGTTAACTTAAACTTATCAGAATCGGTCCAGCCATTTCGAAGATTAGCCGGAATAAACAGAAACAATTAAACAATTAAGAAAAAAAAAACAAAACTCATTTTTTGGTTTTGGTGTGCAAATAACTGTACGAGCTTAAAACTATTATTTTGACATTATAAACAAACACTTAAATTTTATTTATTATATTTATAATAATATCCTAAGTAGAGCATCATCCAAAAAGAACTCTGTTTCCGCTACACGGAAAATGTTTTCTCATATGTCGGAAAATCCCGAGGCCAACGTGTAAGGGCCCATAGCGGGCAATTTATGTCGTACTTTTGTTTTACGGGGCTCACAGCGAATAAATTTCATTCTACCCTCTTTTGAGAGCATTATAGTGGAGCTCATGAATGTGATATGGATTTATAGGCACATGTGAGTGTGGTTTTATTTTGTGTCGGATTCATTGTAAGGAGTGTTGGGATGTATGATTCAATTTATGTCACTTACCTATATGATTCGATTTATGTTTTGGCCGTTTATCTAACTTTTTTTATAGTTGTTGTTGATTTAGTAAAAGAGACTAACTGGGTATGTGTATTTCTGTAAATTGTAGTCATTATTTAGTATTTTATTTGTCGCATATGTAGGTATATTAAATCATATGCAACAAAATATCAATTGCTTATACTCTGCTATCTACTTTTGTGTTTTTAATAAAGAATTTGTCCAAAAAATAATAATACTCCTCCAGACCGTATCTCGATCACGGCGGCCTATCTCCGAGGAGATTAACTAAGTACGCAGGAGATATTTAAGTGTACAGGTGTATTCGCAAACACAGGTACACTTCCTCTTTCTGTACTGTCATAGTCCGATGGGACGGCAATCCGATACGACCGGAAAGCGTTCAGGCGCAGGACCGACGGCTTTACGTGCTCTCCGAAGCACGGGGGTGCCACACCATCAACTTTCTAACTCCGGGCTGCTGAGAATTTCTAAACAGAAAAAACCCAATAACGCTTTGCCCGACCTGGGAATCGAGCACAGGACCATTCACACATAGGTTTGTTTTACATTTTTACACTAAGCTTAAAATAAAATATCTTGGATAAAACTTACTTTCTAGGAAAATATATTTTGCTGGTCTAGTGGTGCCTAGTGGCCGCAAGTGCGGATGCTGAGTGTGATGTCCTGGTTTCGTTATCCGGGTCGGGCAAAGTGTTAGTGGTTTTTTTTTTTAAGGTAATGCTGAGCAGCGCGTAGTTTGGAATTGTCCCCGGCTTATGGCAATACGCTCACCACATGTATACTTCATCTCTCATGTACAACTATGTAGACTTCTGCCTACCCCTTTGGGACCAGAGGCGGGATAATATGTACTTAAATGTATCATAAAGACACAAACAGAATCCTAAATATTCTGTTAGTAACCAGTAAAAATGACATATCCCTATATCACATCTCAAACCATCAACATTTCAGCAAGTCATTACTGAAATCACTTCAGTACAAAATTAATTCACCATACCGTAACCACGTACACCGTGAACGTTTAACGTAATGTGTGATAATGCGAGGGGGAAGTCCCGCGGGATGATGACGTCACCCCATAAGCGGTTATAAGGGAATTTGGTGGCGCCGATGTGTGTAATAGGATGTTCGATGGTGATACGGATTTTCTTGTAAACATTTATTTTTATTTCTATAATATGGTGTGGTTTTTTGATGGAATATGCTATATATATATTTTTTTTGGTTTGAAGTTTAGATTTAGACAATATGTGTGTCATGAATTTAGGTTTATAAATAACAAGCTGGTGCCCGTGACTTCGTCTGCGTGATGTAAGGTATTCTATGTCCTTCCCCAAGATACAATCTATCTCCTTGCCAAATTTAATTCGGATCCGTTCAGCCGTTTAGTCGCGAAAAGGTAACAAACAAACAGAGTCTCGCGTTCTATTATATTAGTATGGATAGTATGGATTATAAACAGCCTCATTGGTCTAGCCGCAAGCCTGGCTACTGAGCGTGAGGTTCTAAGTTTGATTCCCAGGTTGAACAAAGTGATATTGAGTTTTTCTGTAATGAATTTTTCATTAGTAAGTCGGTTTGGAATTTTGAATTTTTTGTGGAGAAGAACCACCGTCGTGAGCATGATTCAAACCTGCGTCTGCCAGATACATACTTCAGGCGCTCTGACCAACTATCTCGATGAAAGCCGAGTCAAGATGGCGTAGTTGGATAGAGCGCATAGAGTATTTTCTTGTATTTTCTTTCTTCAAAAATATTTTTTCTGTAGATAAGCTTTTGAATCATCATCATCTCATCATCATGCGCTTATCCCAATTTATTTGGGGTCGGCGCAGCATGTATTCTTCTTCCATACATAATTTCTACTTGTACTGGAATGCTGCTAAAGTTTTGGCTATGTTTTATGACCGGCCACCTGCCTGACGTCAACCCTCATTGGGAATACTGTTGTTCGTGATAACCGCCACCGATACGGTCTTCTTCTGTCTAGCTTTTTCTGATGTTATCCTACTATCACACTCCATTAACCAGGCCTTAAGCTTTTGAATACATTTTCTAGTGATCGTCAGCGAAATACTTTTTTTTTTTTTAAAACAACATTGCCCCACTCTATGAATTTCTTCCTGTGTCGTGGGTGCGTTTACAGACATATAATCTCACAAGCACACTAACACCCAGACCCGGAGCAATTATCCGTAGATCGTACAAATATTTGCTCCGTGCAGGAATCGAACCTGCGACACACAGCGCAGGTGTCGGTCTCTCGACCACTGCGCCAACCGCGCTGTCATATATAATAAAATAATACTATTACTAAATAAATAATAATACTATTACTTAAGGTCTCATGAGGTTTAACGTAAGCTTTCCTACATTTGCTCGTGAAAGTACCTACTATTTCACATAGTAGTCTCGCATTACCGCTCGTATCGACACACGCCACTAACGACAGCAAATAGGATTATACTACATGAATTGTTCATTAATGTGGCGAATATGTGTCCATAATAGGTACGGTATGCAGATTAAGGAGTGTAGTTAAATAACCATTATAGTGAATGAAAGATAGGAGGGAGTCATTTTGGTTTCAGTTCATTTATGGCTAAGCCCGCGTCCGTAGGAGTGCACCCTTCAAAAGAAACACGTGGCCCCTGGCTAGTGCAAAACAGGCAACACAACTCTGGTGGGAGGCTTCGGCCGCGGCTGGTTACCACCCACCGGACGAAGCCATGCCGTGAAGCGACCTAGTCGTGTTTCGGGATGTAGTCCGGTGCAACCGCTGTGGGAGACGGGTCTGGGCAGTTGTATCAACTCCCCAACTATCGTTATCCCCAAATCTATCTACTCTACTTAGATTTCTTCTGGATCTCCGTGCCTTATCCTCGGTTACACTGTCGCTTACCATCAGGCGAGCTGGTTTTCTTCACCGTTATAAGCAAGTGAAAAATTATTTATAATACGCACATGACTTCGAAAAGTAAATGATGCGTGCCTTTGAATCGAACTCGCGACCTTTGACTTGTCAGTCAAACGGTCATACCACTAGGCTATCACTGCTGTTATTAAAAGTACCAAGTAATCAGAATGGACGTTTTTTTTTAATGTTTACGTATCTTACGTGTGGGTCTGTTATTTTCGTTGTTCGAATTGCCAAATAAGCTCGATTTGCCACAATGGTGGGCAAGTTTAAAGGGAGAATATTTTTTTCAATCCTAAAGTTATTATATTAAATGGAAAAAGAAGAATACGATCGCGAGCAGGATTTGTACCTGCGCCTCCCGGATAAATACTCCAGGCGCTCTGACCACTAAGCCATCTCGACCTCTGCCCACCACCGTGAATTCTTCATCCACATTTTAACACGTCTTTTGGCGACGTCATTGCTATCTATTCAGTCCCTATACAGTTGACAGAACCGACACAACTAACTTTGCAGTTAACACAATGTGGTAAAGATGCAATTGCCTTAACAATTAAAGATAAATCTTTGAAAAGCATTAACGCATGTTTAGCGAACTCTAAAGTTATTATATTAAATCCTGCTCGCGACCGTATTCTTTTTCCATTTCTCTTTAATTGTTAAACCCAGCTTGGACTCAAATCTACATCTGCCGTACTGTGATAATTTCTACACTATGCAGTTCTAATCAGTTTTAAAGCATCACATAAGTTCTGTTTGCAGTTTTGATTACCCGTTATGGAACTGAATGTGTAGGATTGCATTGTATCAATATGCTTATGGGTAGTAGAAGTGGTTGATAAGGATAAAATTGCCCTGTGGGTAGAAGCAGAATGGACGTAGTTATGCAGAAATGTTCCAACCCACAAGTCACCCGAAATCGAGATAACGTGATCAAACTACCTTTTATGACACTTAGAGTCAGATTTGCAATAAGGTTCCAAGTTTTAAGTCTTATATCAGAAAATATTTTTTTCACTTACGTTCCAACCCACAACCTTTATCAAATAATAACTTGTGTAAATTAACTAGAACGTACTATGAGGACAGGAACATTTAATGTTTTACGAAACAGTATATTTATTTTGTTAAAACGCCACAACAATCTTGTAACGTTTTAGCAAAACCATGTTAAACCATTTTATTTTGGAACAAATGTTCCATGTATATTTGGAACGTTTTAGCAAAACCATGTTAAACCATTTTATTTTGGAACAAATGTTCCATGTATATTTGGAACGTTTTTGCAAAATTACAATAGCGAGGCATAAACGTTCCAAAATTTGTGGAACGTTATGTTTCTGACCTCAATACCATAATTTGAAAACTTAAAAGGTTTCATGAATTTTGTACTATTATTTACCTAAATAAAAAACCTCTTTCGAAAAAAAAATGTTTCAACTTAAAAGGGTTCATTTTTAACACGCTTTAATTAGCTTCATCCTTAACTGTTTGCATACACGACCACTAAAAATAAATATTTATAACACATAAAGAAAAAGTTTATTTTCTTTGTAGTTATTTACCAATAAAATATTACTTGAAACTTTTAATATCATAGACAAAAAAAAAATACTAATGACATTAATCCGAAGTTATGCCCAACCGGGAACGCATCTTTCAATAACTTTTTACTAGTGCAAGCGAGACGGAGTATTTTCTTTTTGACATTGAATCTTATTTGAGTTCGCAACGGTCATTATTGAAACAAACGTCGTGGAAGAAGTAGTTTCCGTCGTCTTTTGTTTGCAATTATCCTTATTACGTTTATGACAGTGAACCGTGGTTAATTTGTAGTGTACTGTGTGTCAATATAATTAGAATAAACAATGGAAGCTAATGAAGATGTAAGTATTACTATTGAAAGGATTGTTTAATATTTTGTAATAAGTACTATATATTTATGGTGATTAGTTTTATCGAAAGACGATTTTAACTAATTCTGGTTATTTATTTTTACAGATTTCATCATTAGAACAGTTATTAGCTAAAAAACGAAAATTAATGGACCTCAGAAACAAAGTTATCTCTCAAGGACAGATCAAAGGTCAAGTCGATGTTGCAGACTCCAGAGGTATGTTGGAATTTAGTTAAAGGCACATAATATATTTTATGAATTTGACGGCGTATTAACTTTATTGTATCGACATTTCTTAGGTCCATTCTTACATGTCTTACACATCCAAGCGGTCGACGAGTGAACATAATAAGTCCCGCAGAGGGAGTTAACGCGTTTCGAGTCGAAGATCGGTTTGGATTGCATGTTGCAATATGAATCGTATCTTCTGCATGTATTGTGTATATTCTTGTTGGTGCTTTGCTATGATATACGAGCATGATTATTGTTCTTGGTGGGGCTATCAAAAATATTTTTAATAATTTTATTATTTGCATTGGTTATACGACTTATACTTACTAAATTAATTTACTGTTAAATGAAAAATATGTATATTACAAGGGATGGGATGGGATGGGATTGGATATGACGAGATATGTGTCAGTTTGCATATATTGTTTTTTTTTTCAGCTGACTCTAATCCAGTTACGCCTTATTCAAACACGCAGCCTTCAATCTCTCCTCCACCATATTCGCCACTTACTCCACTAAATTTTATGAATAAAAAAAGTACGGATAATAATTTACAAGGTAAGATGATTCTTTTAACATTATAAACCCAACAGTACACGTCCCCTGATGCAGATAAAATTATTAAAACCTTTAAATATATTTGCTACACTTTACCGACGTAACACCGCCGGTCGCAGTTAGTATTTATTTTTATTTGTATAAATTGTGCCAATAGATAAGTTACGTGAATATGTACATTGTTTTAGATACTTGTGATCCTGTTATTATACTACAAGAAATACAGAATGAAGTTTCGCCATTATCATCACCTCTTCGACCAATGTCACCAGAAACGCAACAACTATTTAATATGTTAGCTGAGTGTGAACCAATTAACAACATGAACGAAAATAATGATATTTTAAAACACGTAGATGCACCCGACTATTGTGATAGTGATGACAGCCTTAGAGATCCGGATTATGTCTCACATAGAAAAGTGATACATATAGTTGAGTCGACAACCTCTTGTTCGTCTTTTAGTGATAGTGTAGATCATGAGGTGACTAAAAATAAGAAATTTCCGTCAAAAGAAAAGCTCAACAATGAGGGTATAGAAATGCTAGAACCTAACAATGAAGAAACAACAGAACTTATTTCATCTATAAGTGACGAAGATTTACGATCTAATTTGGAAACTGGTAGACCGAAAAGGGGCCGTAAAAG
This sequence comes from Xylocampa areola, assembly GCA_935421205.1. Classification (NCBI taxonomy): domain Eukaryota; kingdom Metazoa; phylum Arthropoda; class Insecta; order Lepidoptera; family Noctuidae; genus Xylocampa; species Xylocampa areola. Next base: position 14,027,229 of record OW285215.1, read on the forward strand.
AATTAATCCTCAACTTAGATCTGAGAGAAAACATAATAAATACAATAATTTAGAATACACGACCACTAAAAATAAATTAGTGAAACCAAAAACCTTTACTGAATATAATTGTAAATGTTTAAAAAATTGTGCTAGCTTGATTCCAATAGAGAAAAGAAAGGAAGAGTTCGAAAAATTTGTGCGTCTAGGGTCCTACAATGCACAATGTGTATACTTAGGATCATGTATTAAAGAAGAAAATAAAAAACGCAGTTACACTATGACTAATGTTCCCGAGGCAAAAAAAAAGCCAAAGCAATTCATCCGTGTCTATTCTATTAATGGTACAAAGGTATGTCGTGATATGTTTTTAAACACTTATCAAATTACTACTCAAAAAGTTACCACGGCACTAAAAAAACTTAGAAGTGGGGAGCCCATAATGGATGGTAGAGGAGTTAGCACAGGTGGCAAGAATAAATTATCAGATGAAATGTATAATTTCATAGTCGAAACTATTTCAAAACTACCAAAGTATGAGTCGCACTACAGACGAGAAAAGAATAATGACACGTTATATTTACAACCGGGGATGACATTACCTAAAATTTACGATATATATCAGCAGGAGTACACAAATACTTATGGTGAAGGGCAAAAGTGCGCTTCCTTCGAATCAGTCAAAAAGATTTTTTACACTAAGTTTAACCTTAGGTGTAAGTCATTAAAAAAAGACACTTGCAATAAGTGCGATATGTTAGCCATAAAAATTCAAAACGCTAACACCCTCGAGGAAAAAGAACAAGCTAGAACAGAAAAGACTCGACATTTAGAAAAGGCTGAAAATTTGAGGAAGCAGATGAACTCCGATTTTGAAGACGCTCGAAACAAGTCGACTATTGAATGTGTAACATTCGATTTGGAAAAAACTTTACCATTACCACGAATACCTACAAATGTTGTGTTTTATAAAAGGCAATTGTGGCTCTACAACAGTGGCATCCATAGTGCTTCAGATGACATTGGTCATTGTTACATATGGGTTGAAGGGGAAGCAGGAAGAGGTGCGCAAGAGGTGGGATCGTGCCTTATTAAATATATTCAAACTAAACTAAGGCCCACTGTTGAACACCTTGTAACGTTGTAATAACGTACATATGTTTTATTATTAATGCATCCTTATTTTTGTATGCAAATAAGTCGGTTGACTGTACGCGCGAACAGTAGCTAAGTAGTTGAATTTACCGTTATCTATGACGCAGGAGCGACTCGGCCAGCTGAGACGTAAGCCCACTACGGTCATTCCATTTTTTTTAGTTCGGAGCGAGTAACCGTCGCTCCTTTGGAAAAAAAAACTGTAGTCGTGATTTACGCAGTACTTGTTTTAATGTTGGTTAACTAAAATACTTAATATAAAAGTAATAATTAACATTCATTCTGTGTGTGGAATCTTCCCCAATTGGGTAAGTGTTGAACATAATTTGCTTAAAAAAAAAAGATAGTGATTAGTAGGTAGTTTTTTTTCCTAATTTGCAAAACCTGTAATTAACTTTCTTTCTTCCCTATTGTACTTAATTATGCCTACCTGTCTTAATTAGTTTATCCGTAGATACTACTATTGTGTTTTAATATTATTAGTGATATTGTGCTTGTAAACTCCGCTCCGCTTGTAATCATCGCCACATCACCGCTACGCTTACAGTCTTCCTACTCTGTTAGCTGTTTTTTTTTGTGGTTACAATCGGCGGCGCTGGTGGAATAAATTTTCACGATCGTGACCTGTATTCCAGGGAACTACGTTGGGGGCTCATTTAGCCCATCTTACCGCTCACGTCGTACGGCGCTTACCTGTTGTGGGGTCAACATAATTCCTCCACCCTACGGGAACCAGCCAACCTCATCACCACTAGACGGTTCAGGGAAGTTCTGTGATTTGTGAGAGAACAAAATTTTGTGACGGTCGTTCGACCTACCCTATGTATTTTAAATATTTTTTTTTTTTGTATTAAACTCTCAATTTGTATCTGTATACGCCTGGTTTTTTTTATATATATATCCCAGAGCGTATCACTGGCGCCCATTAACGTGGTATTATAGTCACATATTTTTTGTTTTCTTGCATTTATCCGTAGATGTGTGTTTTGTGTGCTTTTTTTATGTTTGTGAAACGTTTTTTTTGGTTGACTGGGATAACTAAGGTGTACGTGACTGACTTATTATTTAGCAATTACATACCTATAATCTTGTATTAACGTATTTTGTTTTTACGACTTTCGTTTCTTGTATACATGTTTTCCTGAGTACAGTCACCTGCATGATTATAGTCATATTGTTTTATAAACTTTTAACTTTTGTGTTTACCTTTTTATACTTATTGTAAGGTCACGTATGCACTAGTTTCATTGTAATGTAATATTTAAAAAGTTTTTTTGTTTCCGGTGTTTTTATTTGTTTCTTTTCAACCAAACGTTATATTTTTTTTTTTTATGTAACGGAAGGAGTATTTAATTCGGTATTTAGTATATTTTATGTTCTACTTGTTCAACATTTACTCAATATAGCAGTTATATATTTTCATAATAACATGGCTTTTCAAATTAAATTTTTATCTCTTTCTAAGAAGGAACTAGAGTATGAGGTTTCCATTAGAGGAGCTACTCCTGGCAATACCGTGGCGGAGCTGCGTCAGCAAATAGCTAAATTAGGTCCTATGTTTCCTCCTGAAGATATTTTGGATACTCAATTTTCAACTTCAGAGGATTTAAAAGGAATTAGTGATGTTTTAAGTCGGATAAAGACTAACTTTGAATCAAAATTTGATAGGAGTACTATGCTCCGTACACAAACATTATTAGGTCATTTGTATCACCGCCTTAACCGTATTGTGTGTGACGACTCATCACAGCCGTTATATGATACATATGTTAGTGAATTTAAAAGTTGTCTTGATAAATTCAACTCCTTGAAGGACATCAGTGAAGATGTGCTATTAGCATCAGCGGCGAGTAATGAAATAACCCCTATCACAACTCCGTTTAATGTTAATGTTACTTGTGATCATGGTAATAAAGATTTTACACGACTTAAATTTGATGGTAAAACATGTGTACGAGCCTTTATACAACGAGTGTTTGAATTTTGCGAGGCTAGGAACATACCTACCTATAAAGTTTTGTCTTTTTCTACAGAGATTTTCACTGGCGATGCCCTACACTGGTTAAGGAGCGTCAGAAGCCAGGTTACAAATTGGGAAGACCTTATCGTTTTATTAAAAAAAGACTTTGATCCAGTTGATCACGATTATAGATTATTAAATGAAATTCGCTCTCGTACGCAGGGTGAATCAGAGAATATAACTATTTATTTGGCTATAATGGCTGGGTTATTTTCAAAATTATCCAAACCAGTTTCCGAAGAAGATAGATTAGAAATTATCTTTCATAATATTCGTCCTTGTTACGCTAATGTTCTTGCCTCTGCCTCTAATATTGCTGATATATCTGCCTTACGGTCATTATGTCACAATTATGAAGTCGTTCAAGCGCGCCTCGCCCATTTTCATGAGCCACCAAGACCAAATCAGGATACCTTGGCGCCAGAATTTGCGTATAATAAAACTTCAAATAAACAGTATTATGGTAATACTTTTAGATCAAAACAGTTCAATTGTAGTCCTAATCAAACCACCGATAGCAAACGTTATGTTGAATCTCTTGAAGTAGATGCTGTGAGTGCTATTGGAGTTAATAAGAATCGTTATTGTCCTAGATGTAAAAATAATAGTCATAATTTACGTCAATGTACAGCTGATAAAGGGGAAATTTATTGCTTTAAGTGCGGTCGTAAGGACGTTAAACTGCCTGATTGTCCTGTTTGTAATAAATCTAATAATGTTTCTGAGCAAAAAAACTAATTTATTCGAATTGTGTCACCACCAAAAATTATAATCCGAATTTTAATATAGAGGATTGGCATACTTGGCTAAAAACTGTAAACCTGTTTTTTCAGTCCTACAAGGTGGACACAATTCGTAATAATAAACCGCACAATGACTGTAGACCGTATGTTAGTGTTTACGTACGGGGTAATTTGATTTCAGGTTTACTGGATTCAGGTTCTGCTGTAACCATTATAGGCAATAACACTCATTTATTGCTTATCAATAGCGGATTATCCCTAGTTATAGAAGATTGCATTACCGTGACAGCGGCCGGAGGCCAATTATTGAAAAGTATTGGGTACATCATGATTCCTATCGATTTTGAGGATCAGTCACATACCTTAAAGGCTTATGTAGTTCCAGACATTACGTCGACCCTTATCTTAGGTATTGATTTCTGGAAACTATTTAAAATTTGTCCTAAATATTTACATAGTATTACACTTTCTAATATTGAATATGATGATCAGACTAAAGAACAAAGTGATTTTTTGCAGTGCTATAGAAACTTGTCTGAATCTCAAAAGGAAGTAGCTGATAATATCATCAAACAGTTTGAAGATATATCGGCGGAACGCAAAGGTCTCGGGCGAACAAATTTAATCACACATCATATCGATACCGGGGATGCTCAACCTATTAGACAACGTTATTATCGTATGTCTCCCGAGAAGCAACGCATTTTGACAGAACAGGTTGATGAAATGTTAGCACTCGATGTTGTTGAGCCTTGTGAGAGTGCTTGGTCTTCTCCAGTTCTTTTAGTGAGGAAGAAAAATGGGGAGCATCGTTTTTGCTTAGACAGCCGCAAATTAAACTCTGTGACAAAACGAGATGCGTATAGCCTGCCTTATATCTCAGAGATTTTGGATAACTTACGCGATGCTCGTTTTCTTTCCAGCATCGACTTATCCAAAGCTTTTTGGCAAATTTCTATCGTCCCGGAGGATAGAGACAAAACGGCATTCTATATTCCGGGTCGAGGAACATTGCGTTTTAAACGTACGGCTTTTGGACTTACAAATGCACCCGCAACTCAACAGCGTCTCGTCGATTTGCTGTTTAGAGAGTTCGATTTAAAAGTTTTCGCTTATCTTGATGACATTATAATAATATCTAACGATTTCGATAGTCACGTGAAGCTTTTACTTCGCGTTCTTGAAAAATTGAATTGTGCGAACTTGACAGTTAATTTAGACAAGTGTCAGTTTTTTCGGAGTGAATTACGGTATTTGGGTTACATGGTTGATAAGAGAGGACTACGCACGGATCCTGAAAAAGTGGAAGCTATTATTAAGTATCCGACTCCTTCTACTCGTAAGGAACTTAAACGCTTTCTTGGAACTGCGACTTGGTACCGTCGTTTCGTTCCTAACTTTAGTACTATAGCCGGACCACTTAATAAATTAACCTCTATTAGAAAATCAGCCCCACCATTTAAATGGACTGACGAGGCTGATTCTGCTTTTCAGAAGTTGAAAGAGTGTTTAATTACAGCGCCAGTCTTGTCATGTCCAGATTATAATCAACCTTTCGAAGTGCATACCGATGCAAGTAATTTTGGGGTTGGTGCTATGCTTACTCAGGTTGTTGATGGGAAGGAACATCCGGTTGCTTACATGAGTAAAACTCTTTCAACACCGGAAAAGAATTATAGCATCACAGAGCGTGAGACTTTGGCAGTTATCACAGCTTTAGAACACTGGAGGTGTTACTTGGAGAATGGAAAGCGCTTCACGGTTTATACAGACCATAGCGCCTTAAAGTGGTTCCTTTCTCTTAGCAATCCTACCGGAAGATTAGCTCGTTGGGGAATAAGACTTTCTTCTTTTGATTTCGAATTGAAGCATCGACGTGGCGTTGACAACGTGATTCCCGATGCGCTATCTAGAGCCGTTCCTGTTAATCCTATAAATACTGCTAACCTGTACAACGTTACCAAAGATGCTTGGTACAAGTCTATTTATGATGGTTGTCTGTCGAACCCAGCCAAGCATACAAATTTTTTGATAAAAAATGACGGTCTGTACAGATTATGTAAAGGCAAGAGTGAACTTTCATCTGAGTTCTCTTGGAAGGAGGTGGTGCCAGAGGAATTGCGCGAGAAAATGATAGAACAGAATCATTCCGATCCTACAGCTGGACATTTGGGTGTGTTTAAAACATATAACCGAATCTCTTTGCGTTTCTACTGGCCAGGTATGCATCGTGATGTAGTTAAATACATTGGTAGTTGTAATAAATGCCTTTCTTATAAAGCACAAAACCATCCAACATTGGGTGAAATGGGTCGTCCGAAGCATTGCTCGCGGCCATTTCAAATGATTTCCATCGATCTTATGGGCCCTTTGCCCACAACTAGGAAACAAAATAACTTTATTTTGGTTGTAACTTGCTGCTTTTCAAAATATTGTTTGATTTTTCCCATTAAGAAGGCTACAGCAGACGTAGTGATTAAAGTTTTAGAGGAATGCGTCTTCTTGGTGCATGGTATTCCACAAACCATTTTTATGGATAACGGTACTCAATTCACGAGCAACGCAACCAACGATTTTTTCAAAAAATACAATATTCCAAATGTGTTTTATACACCTAAATATACACCACAAGTTAACCTGGTAGAACGATATAACAGGACTATTATAACTTGTATATCTATGTTTGTTGAAGACGACCATAGGACTTGGGATAGTTTTATTCCTAAAGTGCAATTTGCCATCAATAATTCTGTAAATGAGGCTACAGGATTTACGCCCTCATTTCTAGTTTTTGGACGTGAACTGGTATCTTGTGGCACACATTATATTGACAATGATTTAGGAAACGAAGTCTTGTTTGTACCTCGTGACATGTATGCTGAAAATTTGGGCCTTTTGTCAACTGTATTTGATAAGGTTCAGTCCAAACTTTGGCAAGCTCATGTTAAAAATCAGTCTCATTATAATCTTAGACGTCAACAAGCTGAATTTAAAGTTGGTGATATAGTTATGAAACGCACATACTTTTTGAGTAATAAGGACAAGAAATTCAGTAAAAAATTAGCCCCTAAATACATTCGAGCTAAAATTATCGCTAAGAAGTCACCTTTGGTTTATGTCTTGGAGGACATGAAAGGAAAGAATATTGGAACGTGGCATGTAAAGGACATAAAATTAGTAGGCCTAAACAAATAGTTATATATATATTTTTTTTGTTTAATTAGTTGTTTCTTTTCTGATATAAAGTTTTGTTCATTCGGATTTTAAGCAGTAAAATCCTTCATAACGCGGGGGGGTAATGTAACGTTGTAATAACGTACATATGTTTTATTATTAATGCATCCTTATTTTTGTATGCAAATAAGTCGGTTGACTGTACGCGCGAACAGTAGCTAAGTAGTTGAATTTACCGTTATCTATGACGCAGGAGCGACTCGGCCAGCTGAGACGTAAGCCCACTACGGTCATTCCATTTTTTTAGTTCGGAGCGAGTAACCGTCGCTCCTTTGGAAAAAAAAACTGTAGTCGTGATTTACGCAGTACTTGTTTTAATGTTGGTTAACTAAAATACTTAATATAAAAGTAATAATTAACATTCATTCTGTGTGTGGAATCTTCCCCAATTGGGTAAGTGTTGAACATAATTTGCTTAAAAAAAAAAGATAGTGATTAGTAGGTAGTTTTTTTTCCTAATTTGCAAAACCTGTAATTAACTTTCTTTCTTCCCTATTGTACTTAATTATGCCTACCTGTCTTAATTAGTTTATCCGTAGATACTACTATTGTGTTTTAATATTATTAGTGATATTGTGCTTGTAAACTCCGCTCCGCTTGTAATCATCGCCACATCACCGCTACGCTTACAGTCTTCCTACTCTGTTAGCTGTTTTTTTTTGTGGTTACAATCGGCGGCGCTGGTGGAATAAATTTTCACGATCGTGACCTGTATTCCAGGGAACTACGTTGGGGGCTCATTTAGCCCATCTTACCGCTCACGTCGTACGGCGCTTACCTGTTGTGGGGTCAACATAATTCCTCCACCCTACGGGAACCAGCCAACCTCATCACCACTAGACGGTTCAGGGAAGTTCTGTGATTTGTGAGAGAACAAAATTTTGTGACGGTCGTTCGACCTACCCTATGTATTTTAAATATTTTTTTTTTTTGTATTAAACTCTCAATTTGTATCTGTATACGCCTGGTTTTTTTTATATATATATCCCAGAGCGTATCAACCTTATTCTTTGGAGCGATTGTTGTGGAGGGCAGAACCGCAACATAAAAATAGTTCTCATGTTGAAAGCACTTCTAAACTCACATGACACTTTAAAAGTCATTACAATGCGATTTCTTGAGTCTGGGCATACCTTCCTGCCTAATGACACAGACTTTTCCAAAATTGAAACTGCTCTCAAACACTATCAACGAATTTATACAGCCGAAGAATATATGTCCGTAATTAAAACGTGTAAAAAAAGAAAACCTCTAGAAGTATTTAAAATGAATAAGACTGATTTTTATGGTACGGAAAAATTAGAAAAAAATATTATCAATAGAAAAAAATTCACAGACAAAACCAAAGTCAATTGGTTAAAGACAAAAGAAATAAGAATTGAAAAAGAGAAAGTGTCTTCAATTTTTATGAAATCATCATTTGAGGAAGATCACAAGGAATTAACAATTGAAAAAAAAATTAGAGGGGAATCACGAAATATTAACATGTCCGATTTCTGTTTGTTGTGGCCGGATGGTAAAGCCATTGCTCCAGCCAAATTAGCAGATTTAGAATCCATGTATCAGTACATCCCTGAGGATTGTCATAAATTTTATAAAAACCTAAAGAGTACGGAGGGAATCATAGATGATGTCGATGGGTTTGGTGGGGAACCAGATTTCGAAATGCAAGAGGATGATGAGTATGACGTATGAAGATTTTATCATCATCATCAGCCTATAGCAGTCCACTGCTGGACGTAGGCCTCCCCAAAAGCACAAGATTTTATTCTGTTTTTTAAATTGTGACCTAGTAATAAAAAAAAACATAAGCAATTACTATTCTTTTATTTGTTGTTCAGGTTTTACATATTTATTAAAAAATAAAATTTAGATCATAAATATTAAGGTACAGATGGATAAAAAGTACCTGGAACGTTTGTGCAAAATTAATTTGAAGCTATGTTCATGTAAATATTAATTATGTTAAAATGTTCCAATACCAATAACATATTTTTTTCTTATTGTAAAGTGAATAGCCTAAAATTAAACATACGATTATCTAAACACAATATAATTCAACAATAAAACCTTTAGTATTGGTCTTTACTAGTTAGAATAAAAAAGAATACCATTGAAACGCGTAAATGCTTTTATCTCAAATTCAATTTACTGTGGAATGAAACATTTTCGCATAACTACGTCCGTACAGTACGGTCACTATTTAATAGTGACCGTACTGTTGGCGTAAATAGATGATAATTTTAGTAAAATAAACTTAGCATCTTGCCTGTATTCCTCTAAGAGGTAGGCAGAGGTGTACACACTTGTACGTTCACATTTCACCAATTCTAAAGTCCGGGCTGTTACTGAGAATTTCCTAACGGAAAAACTCAATAACACATTTCAAGACTCAGGAATCGAACCCTGGACTTCATGTTCAGCAGTCGCGCTTGGGACCAGTAAAATAAAATAAGTTATAGCTTAGGTCTTCACGATGATTACAATCTTCTTCTTATCGTGTGGTTGATGAACAACCTATTGTCAGAGTTTAAACCACGCGTAGCTTTCTGACATGGATTTACACACCAATGAGAACATCTTAGGTATGCTGGTTTCCTCAGTATGTTTTCCTTCACCATTTTAAGCAAGTGGTAAATAATTTCTAATACGCACATGACTTCGAAAAGTCAGGGGTGCGTGCTCTAGATTCGAACTCGCGACCTTTGACTATAACGGTGTAACAGCTAGGCTACATCATAACAATAAAAATCTTTTCACTATAATGACAGGAAATGACGTTTGACGAGCATATTTTTTAGGCAAAGGAAATGTCAATCGAGCCAATCTCACTATAATTTTTTTGTTGTCACTACAGTTTGCGTTAATAAAATTAATTAGTTATCTTAGGTAAGTTTATCGATATGTCGATACATACATCTCTATCTTCTTAATGAAACCACGAATCGAAAAGGTTCTAATTTATATGACACTGACAGTCATTCTATACAAAGGTGGCCTTTCTAGCCGGGAACATCTTGGATACCTCACTACTGGTGAGCATAAAAGTCCAAGGGTATTCACCCATTATTTTTTCTCGTATGGAAAATCTTTGAAGGAATTAATTAGTACTGGAGTAGTTTTAGCGGGCGTACCCCTCTCGCCACTGGCATATGATTCCCAATCAAATACCTTTATACCTTTTACCTGTACGGTTACAATGATAGTACACGATTTGAATCGTGTATGACACAATTTTATGTTTGTATTTATTTTTTTATGTGTGCCCACTACCGACTGACGAGAGGTTAACACTGTTAATGTAATGATGAGAGCTGTTGTAGCTTTAGTGTAAGTTCTTTTATGCTTGTGTGTTACCTCACCCCCCGCCATAAGTGGCGAGTAAATTGTTCGATATTTAGTCAGAAGACGTCTCCCGTCTAGTCCTCTAAGGGAAAATCCATCATGGACGCTGTGCCAGACTCCTACAGACTAAAAACTACACGTACCACATCAAATTTTTACCATGCATAATGGGCATTCACCCTAATAAATTTCAATTTAACATTTATATCTATCGGTGAAAAATAGGTAGTAATATATTTCTTGGGTTACTTCATCATTATATCGAAAAATAATCTTTACAGAATACAGAAACAAAACAAAAAGGGCAATTAATTTTGCTGACCGTACATTAACCGCTATTCGCTGTCTAATCTCGTACGGCAAGTTATTTGCGTGTTACTATCTCACGCACGCACTGGCCGCTTGTTTTGCTGACGCTACTACCATACGCGTCTCTTGCTATCTGTACCGCGGAGAAAACAGATAGAAATACCCTTTCTAAAACACTTAGTACTAATTTACATTTGTTGGGCTTTATGGTTCAGTAACAACTTACACTGCTTTTGAACGACTTAGAAGGGATTCCGATTACTTGGAAAGTCATGTACTATTGTGTTATGTTTTACTTATATGCAAACATGTCCAGTCAACAGGACATAAATAATTTCCTCTACCGTTTTAAGCTAGTGATAATTGATTTCTAATACGCACATGATTAAGGATAGTTATTGATGCCTTGGGTTTGACCTTGCGACTTTGATATGCCAGTCCAACGGATATAGGCTATCCCTGCTCGTTTAATATTTTATTATACGTATGAAAGTTAACGAGAAAACTATTACTTTGCATCACAATAAAATATACAAATACAATGCAAAATATGACACAGGTCACAGAAGCAGTTACGTAAACACACATTCTAGACAAATGTACACATTACACTCATATCACCCCTATTGTAATGGTTTTAGGGTTTAATTTCGTATAAATTATCCTGTAAATTGATATTAGTATTGTAAATAGGTACTTATAGTAGACCTAAGTTGTTAGACTGTGCAATCAGATGACTGGACAATGGTGCGACTAAAAAGCTTGGAGTGGCTATTATTGATAATATTATATAACACAACATAGCATCACGCTTGTAGTCCCCATAGGGCTGGGCAGAGATGTACATAATTGTACACCCAGATATCACCAATGCTGTTAATAAGTTATGACAGCGTGGTTGGCGCAGTGGTCGAGAGACCGACTGCTGCGCTGCGTGTCACAGGTTCGATTCCTGGACGGAGCAAATATTTGTATGATCTATGGATAATTGCTCCGGGTCTGGGTGTTTGTGTGCTTGTGAGATTATATGTCTGTAAACGCACCCACGGCACAGGAAGAAATTCCTTGTGGTCGGGCAAGGTTCTTTAATAACAAAAAAAAAATGATATCCCATGTAATATTGCTATCTACCGCGCGCACAATTCTAAACTGCGGGTTGATACAGAAAATTTCCTAACTAAAAAACCCAATAACACTTTTTTTTATGGGATAGGGGGCAATCGAGTAGGCGGCTCGCCTGATGGTAATCGATTACTGCCGCCCATGGACAACCGCATTCCCAGAGGAGCCGCAAGTGCGCTGCCGGCCTTTTAAAGGGTTTGGGTCTCCGGTACCCTCACTCACTCGGCGAAACACAACGCAAGCGCTGTTTAAACGACGGTTTTCTATGAGGCCGTAGTATCCCTCCGGTCGAGCCGGCCCATTCGGGCCGAAGCATAGTTCTCCCACGGTTCCACGACCTAGGTATCGAACCTAAGATTTCATGTTCAGCAGTCGCGCTTGGTCACTAGTTCAAACAGGAAGTTAAATGGAATATTAATTATGTTTATAATAGATGCTCTTGGCAAGGATTAGATCGGTTCTCTATTAATTAATCACAGATGTTTTTTGATCGATTCAGGAATATGGGATTAGTGAAACTTAAATTCCCAGAAATATTTAACATTTCATTCCTAAGCGTCGCTGTACAGCGCAACGTCCTAGGTTCCATATTTGGGTCGGACAAAGTGACATTAAATTGACTGTTGAAGAAAATTGTCAGGGGCCCAGTAGATGGTGATGCGTAATCATCATCATCAATACATATAACAAATATAACGGATCGGAATCGCTGTCTGTACATGGAAGATATATTTGAAAATATATTATTGCAACCTTTATCAACGCAAATAGCACCCAAAACAATGATTGTAAGAATTTTTGACTATTTGTCTGTTTATCTGTATGTCTGTGCGTTTGTGCACGCTAATCTCAGAAACGGTTTATCCGATTTAGATGTGGTTTACACTAATATGTTTTGGTAAGCTTTCCTTAACATTTAGTTTGTTTCATGTCAATCGGTACGTAAATAAACAAATTATGCCAATTCAAAGAATCACGTCGAACATTACTTATTTACGACATCCACGCGGACGGAGTCGCGAGCACAGCTAGTAATAATCATTTTCACAGACATGTGATGCAAAGGAGTGATGTAAAGGAAAGATGAGCACGCAACGTTTTAAGTATGATTGTAAAATCTTAATATCATCATCATCATCATCAGCAGCATGTAGAACACATGTATTCTCCACCATGTATTCTTCTTCCATACATCTTTATTAGCGGTCATATCGTCAGTCACTCCTTTTCTAGCCATATCATTTTTTTAAATAAATCTTAACCTTTCGGCTCAGTAACGTACAGATCTGTACGTTGTAACAATAAAAATCTATTGTGTCTGCTAATGACTGACGCAACAGCTTAATAAAACATGTGAAAATGTTTAAGGATTATATGAAAGGAAAGGAGTACTGAGATGATGGCCAATAGAAATATACACAATAATGATGATTTCAAAAACTTTTAGTACCAATACCGGCTCCACGCTCCAAAATCCGTGCGCAGAGCTACTGATAAATCGGCACAAGTCCGCGCACATTACAATTAGACCGAATCTGGACATAAATAATGTGGACGTTTAATAAGTGATCCTTGCGTTCTCGCATACAGCGGTCCCGTTTTGATTGTACCTGATATGGCATGAATCAGAGTTATAACTGATTGTGGCTGAAAACTTGTTCGAAAGAATGTTTTGAATCAACGGCTTTGTCTGGCCCTAATAAAGGGTTGTATCTCCAGATTTGAAGTTAGACAAGACCGTAATTCTAATATTGTGTAATGATAAAGAGTTGTATAGGAGAAACAGTGGTTGTTTTACTGTCGTGTGGATCATGAACAACCTGGTGTCAGTGCTTAAACAGATTTTAGGCTGCCGGTCCACCGGAGCGGATCTTCAGTGGACAGGGAGAGCGGGGAAGCGGAGCGGGGAAGTGGAGAGGAGAAACGAGCGTGGGCGGGGCAGGGAACTTAACCAATCGCCCGCCGCCGGCATCTCATATGACTCGTCGCGTGCTCGCGGCCTAGCTCCACGTATGAAAAAACGCAACTCCGCTCCGCATTACTTTCTCACTCCGCTCCGCTACCTAGCTCCGCGTCTTTAGAAAGATACAGTCCACAACTTCGCTCCGCATTACTCCCTCGCTCCGCTCCGCAGCCTCGCCTCGCTCCGGTGGAAAGCAAAGTGTACTTTAAAAAAATTGTATTACTTTTGGATATAGACACGTAATATTTACCGATAAGTTCACAAACCGTGTTGCTAGATTGAATATCAGTTAACAAGAATTGCGGCGCATGTCACAGGTTCGATTCCTGTACGGAGCAATTATTTGTATGATCTACAGATAATTGTTTCCTGTCTGGGTGTGTGTGCTTGTGAGATTATGTGTTTGTAAACGCACCCACAATACAGGAAGAAATTACTAGAGAGTGGCAAAGTTTAAAAAAAGATACAGATTTGGATAGATGCAAAAACAAATCTAGTCTTCATTTACTTTGGTCCTAATTAATGTACGAATAAAATATTTGTTTCATTTTGCATACACCGGTCCTTACGATTTGATTGTGCCCAATATGGTGCGAATCAATTACTGTATAGATTCCAATGTGTAAACTATTTAACTATAAATTATTATAACTCTTACAATGATAAATACGTTTAATTTTCAGTGACCAACTAATCGTTTCTAGTAAAGTTATTATGTTGTTTGATTTAGTTAATCGACAGTCTTATAATTACTTTCTTGGTATTCATTTACGCTTATCTGGCTCGCAAATGGGGTGGTCGAACTTACCTGTGTCCGGGTCCTATATCGAAATGTAATAACTGTATAATTTGATAGCTACCTTTTTGTTGGAATGTGCAAACCCATCATGGCTGTCGTGCCGGATTCCTATCGAATAAATCCACATAAAATATACCGACCACCACGGATCTGAAAAAAATACGGATGTTACCTTGCCTTGTCATAAGCGAAGCATAGATTACGCACACACACACGCAGCGTACTGGCGCCGAGTGGATGAGTTTTATTTGTATGCGTTAAGCTCGTGTATGACATGCGAAATTGGATGACTAGGCATGCTTCTCACATGTCGTACGCAACACAACGACCGTATTTTTTTAAGGTTCGTGCCCACGCACTAGTCTTTTTTATCTTCTGCTTGATTTTGACAATAGGTACTTAGTAGTTACCAGTCTCAGAGATCTTTGCTTTTTTATTTATGTGACACGAGACCATTACCAATTAAGACCTTAAAAATACTCTCTTTAGTGATCTTCTGCCAGTTGATATTTTCACTATAGGGAAAAACAGAAGCGCAGTAAACAAATTATCTCTAAATTTGATTTGAATTATGAAGCGATGACTGTATCAAGTATTGTTCACCGTTTACTTCACACGTGCAGTTTTCGGGATTGCCCGACTATTTTCGAACCCGAACGTAGCCCTTGGTTATGAGCTGAGCCCGCGGCGAAATAGCGAGTCAATCCCAAAAAATGCACATGAGTAGTAACTGGTGAACAATAATTGATATGAATATGTCTCACGAATGTTTTGATACAAAAATGATTGAAATTGCTATACAATCCCCAATAAACATAATAACTTACAAATGAAGTTAAATAATCAGATATAAGTCAGAATTATTTAACCTAAAACAATAATAATTAGTGTTCTTTAGACAAACAACATAACATTTACAAATTATCTAGTTATGTTACCCTGTAGGCTATTTCTAAATACTAACACAACTGTGCTGTTCAACTTATCACGTCAAATTGTGACTAAGAAACTAATTACGAAAGACAGACAGACATTGATGTGTTACCATAAGTCTGGTAATACAACTATATCAATTACCTATTTGTTTTCGAGGACTATTTTGAAATAATTATTATTGTGGCATGTTCTAGATTAGAAGTATGTTACCTATATATATATATGCTCCTCCCGACCGTATTTCGGTCACGGAGGCCTATCTCCACGGAGATTAGCCAAGTACGCCAGAGATATCATAGTGCACATTTTTTTTTTGTATATGAAAACACAGCTGCACTCCCTCTTCTTTCACTCTCAGAAAGAGTTCCAAGAAGTATCCGAAACGTGAACGAACAGGTGTGATGCTATGTTATGTTAACCGAAACGTCAGGAAAAACAAAAACCAATAATACACGCCATTAATCCGGTTTAAATTTGTTTTACTTTTGAAACCTTAGTCTTATTGATTTGTAGAATTCATGCCCCCAGACTAACGGCTCTTCACTAAAGAACAGATCTGTTTGTCCAGTGTTACGATATCACAAAAACTAAGGACAAACATCTACTCAGCGTGTGACTGTGCGGTCTGTCGCGTACAACCTTCGACACGGTCAGCTGCCGACAACTATAGCTAATCACACGGAACATGTACTTACTATGATGTACTAACATTATTTATTGGGATTAGATCCATAACGTCAGTTCCATAATGACAGTTTCTTAACTTACTTTTTCAAATGTTGTAGTTTCAAAAGTCATTGTTCCAAATGTTAGAGTTTGATTTGGATAATGTGAACACCCGTTCACTGGCAGAATCATCGTTAACCCGATGGAGCCATAATTATCTAAAAATGGAATTGGAATTGATGTTGTGTATTGTGTTTATAGAAAGAAAAGATGTTACACGTTTGGAGTACAGATTTATTATATCAATTAAAATGGGTTACAAGAATATAATACTACACAATCTTACATAAATTCGATATCAACGTATACCTATGCAGAGAGTACGCATTTAAATTTAATAGAACACCACAATACTACATATTGTTTTTCACTGTTAAACATTTTCATGGCCTACTGATTAAAATTACATAGCGCTCCAAGCAACCAATCTTTACTGGGGTCCTGAAATCGCATTTGCATTCGCCACTACTTGAGACCCTGTCACATTGTACACACATACTAATAATTGTCACTGGTTGGGCGATGAAAAACCCAAGTCCAGCGTCCTCGTGCTACTGCTCACGAGGGCTGGAAATAACAGCAACTCCAGCAAGTAAAAAGTATCTCGTTAGAATCACCTTCAAAATACATACAACATACAACATCTATACAATCACGCCTGTTTTTCATTGAGGTAGGCAACGACAATAAATTTCCACTTGCTACTATTCTGACGCACGTTGTTCGCTTTATTTATATTCATTGCGAGGTCAAAATAAATACTTTCTTTCATTGACCTGGTCATGCATGATTGTCGAATTAGTAATCTTCAAAATGTCATTCTCAATTAACAAGAATCAATAATACATGTAATTAATCCGTTTATAAGACGTTTTTTTTTGTTTCACGTTAGAATTTAACTTTTTAATCTCCATTACAAACAAAAAAAGAACTGGAATACGATTTACTCTTACATAATAGTCATTTGCGTTTTTACTCCTGAAACGTGTCAACATAAATATGAAATTGATATAAAAATAAACAGCAAGTGTACATTGAGCCGCGCATTAACGCATTTAACATAAAAATCTTTTTAATTCACACGTTTTCAGTGCTTCGCGTCCCTATTCTATCTGCAGTTTAATCTTTTGAAAATATTATAATGAATGTGTCTGTGATAAATATTACATTTTTATATTGGTTTCTGATGACTTCAAAGCCGATAAAAGTTAAAAATACAAAACATCATGCCTGTACCTGAAGGGGTATAGTTTGTACGACCTCATTCGTCGATTTCAAATTCCAGGCTGCTACTGAAAATTTCCTAAACAGGGAATACAAATAACACTTTTCCCGATTCCAAAATCAAACCTAGTACCTCCAGCTTAGCAGCTGTGTTAGAGATCACTTAACCAATGATGATGCGTAGAGTTTTATGAGCTTTCAGTCACTCATATTTCATTCTTGAATACTAATACTTCACAACATATTTTGAATCAGAAAAAGATTTCCATTAGTCACTTTCTAGCACACTGTGTAAAGTAGTCCGATCGGATACAGACAGACACCTATAAAAAATCAATGACTAACCAACAATGTCACACATAACACACCTGTTACACATAAGTGATCTCCTGACAGACACATCAACACAGAACAATGATAAATGATGCTGGACTTCAGAATAAGTAGGCACACCGTGTAGTCCGACGCGTCTGTTTGAATGGGAGGCGCATTAGCGCGCGGCATTCATCAACCGACTAATGACACGTCCGCACGTCACACTGGGGCGGCACAAGTGATGAGAGGTTGTGATTGAGAAGCTTTATTTGATACGCATCATCATTGTGTTAATATTTTGTGATCTTATGCAGTTTGAGTCTTTGTAGGATCTCTAGCAGTCCTCTTAATTTCTTCTCAGGTCTTATTGAGAGCGGCAGCCTCTTGGTCAACCGAGTGCCTACAAATTTGTTTTGGGCGATCCAATTTTGGATACCAAGTGAGAGACTCTCACCGTAACAGATACAGGTATTTAATTATCTGTAATTTTTAAAGCAAATATATGACTGAATAGAAGGCGATGACGTCACCGTATGAAGGATTAAAAATCATATATATAAAAATGAATCGCCGAAATGTTTGTACTCGCATAACTTCTGAACGACTGCACCAAATTGGATAATTCTTCTTTTCTCTTTTTTGTGTTCATTATTGTCAGGACAAGGTTGGTATAAAAGAAAATTAAAAAAAAACGAACAGAAAAAAAATGCGGTACGAAGTTCACTGGGTCAGCTAGTATGAAATAAAATTTTTGAGTATTGAGCCGAGGTCGAGATGGTAGTACCTATTTATCCGGGAGGCGTGGGTTGAATCCTGCTCACGGCCGTATTTTTATTTATGTACTTCTTAGTACAAAATATATCGCTTTTGTGAGTCACACTGGTTAATAATACGTGCATTTTTCGGGACTAATTAGTCGGAGAATCCCGAAATATGCACGTGAGTAGTCACCTGTGAACAATAATTAAAATCGCTTCCGCTTATAGCTTGTATCGCATCGTGACGGATGGGAATATTAAAACATTACATATTTTCCTTTCGTTCTTTTTTCTCCGATGGCGTTTTCAGGTCTCCGCTACAGCTGAATAAAATCTACAGATAGTATACATTATAAATTGCTTTATAGGACACTGCTCTATAAAATATGTTAACGAGGTTCGTATTTTGGTTGAAGGTACAAATAATATAATACATACAAAACATCACGCATGTATTCCCCGAGAGGGTAGGCAGAGGTATACATACTCAGTTGTACACCCACATTTCAGCAATGCTGTTATAAAATCCATGTAATAGGTGAGGACCCTTTTTTAGTTTACGCGGGGAAGCCTTCATGAGGCGCCCAGTCTTCGGGCATAAAACCGAGGAGAGTAGGATTTTTACCTTACTAAAACCACCCCAGTGGTCACCATCCGCACTTGAAGGGGAGCTCCGGGTCCTCTCTGAAACCCCCACTGTGCAACGCCTGTTACGGTGCATCTTTGGAGAGACTGTAAGAGGGTCTTCCCTGAGCCTTGTTGTACACGGCAGCACATGACACTGTACCACCGTCTTCCCTGAGGTCACTCTACAGGCAAATAGAGTCCTCACTCTGATTGCCTGCGACCTCAAATGCTCGCCTTTCATAGAATATCCCGGCTGGCTTTCGGCATGTTAGGCGAAGTGGCTTTTTTATCAAAAATCGGCCATTGTTTGGCCACCAACTCGCCTAATGGAAAGCGATAGTGTAGCTGAGAATGGAGCACGTAGATCCAGAAGAAATCTATTCACTCTAGTCTTGAATAAGCCTAGATTGTATTTTGTTATTACATTAGCTAAGTAATGTGAATACGGCCCTGTGTGTATCTACTAAAATGGCGCACTACGCATTATTTCTATGTCGCCTGTGAACATTGTAGTAGCTCAATTCAATTTAGTATTATAACTTGCGTAGGACGAGTTGCAGATTAAGGCGCAATACATACTCTAGTCGCTATCGTTCGTATTACGACAAGCTTTCAAGGATGTGGGCAGAAAATACAAAACGTTGCGTGATACGGTCCTTACCACACCTATTTCCCATCTGTTACTGGAGTTACCTTTCTCTCTGAGTAAAAAACTTGGAGTAGATCTATACGTAATTTAATAATTTAATAAATAATATAATTTAATTAAAAAATAAGTGTTATGTTTTAAGGGTTCATGTATGTATGTAAGTATGTATGTATGTTTGTGAGTATCTTTAGTCCACCACAACTTTTATATGCCTGAACCGATTTAGAAGTAAGGGGTATCATTAGAATCCTTACATTGTCCCGGGCATAGGCAAGTAAGTAACGCGTAATATAGTGGCAACGGTACACAAAAATGTGTTAAATAAAAATATAATTCACACACAGACATGCTTTATAATTGTTAGATTAATTTCATCTTCAAGATAAATCTTTGAAAAGCATTAACGCATGCTTAGCGAACTCTAAAGTTATTATATTAAATGGAAAAAGAATACGGTCGCGAACAGGATTCGAACCTGCGCCTCCCGGATGAATACTCCAGGCGAAGTTCGAATCCTGTTCACGACCGTATTCTTTTTCCATTTAATATAATAATTTCATCTTGTTTAAATGTATCCTTATTATTTTTATGGAATTTTTATTCTGATTAAGAAGAAGACTTCGAGTCTAATCATTTGCAGCGCCTTTTGCCACGTACAGAATTATACGTTGTAACAATAAAAATCTATTGTGTCTGGTAATGAGCGAGGCAACAGCTTAATTGACTATCTGATTTACACAATCCAGTTACTTGGTAACACGATAACTCGTGGTAAGACTGGTTGCCAGACTTTCAGACAACTGACTACCCATAACGACTGTCTAAGAACTTCGTTTGATAGACAGGACCGATGGTTTAACGTACTTTCTGAGGCACGAGATCTTAGGAAATCACCGAAGTTGAAATCCTACTAATCATTTCACATTGTAGATAAGAAAACGGTACCAGATTATATCATAACTTACTATACAAAAATAAAACTAATTTTATTTCAAACAACGTGTTAATACAGCATGCCCCATTTTCACACTCGAAAAGTATTCATAAAACTCAACAGAAATGCTGCGAAAAATTCTTCCACGAGCTTAAAACCACCCCAGTGGTCACCATCCGCACTTGAAGGGGAGCTCCGGGTCCTCTCTGAAACCCCCACTGTGCAACGCCTGTTACGGTGCATCTTTGGAGAGACTGTAAGAGGGTCTTCCCTGAGCCTTGTTGTACACGGCAGCACATGACACTGTACCACCGTCTTCCCTGAGGTCACTCTACAGGCAAATAGAGTCCTCACTCTGATTGCCTGCGACCTCAAATGCTCGCCTTTCATAGAATATCCCGGCTGGCTTTCGGCATGTTAGGCGAAGTGGCTTTTTTATCAAAAATCGGCCATTGTTTGGCCACCAACTCGCCTAATGGAAAGCGATAGTGTAGCTGAGAATGGAGCACGTAGATCCAGAAGAAATCTATTCACTCTAGTCTTGAATAAGCCTAGATTGTATTTTGTTATTACATTAGCTAAGTAATGTGAATACGGCCCTGTGTGTATCTACTAAAATGGCGCACTACGCATTATTTCTATGTCGCCTGTGAACATTGTAGTAGCTCAATTCAATTTAGTATTATAACTTGCGTAGGACGAGTTGCAGATTAAGGCGCAATACATACTCTAGTCGCTATCGTTCGTATTACGACAAGCTTTCAAGGATGTGGGCAGAAAATACAAAACGTTGCGTGATACGGTCCTTACCACACCTATTTCCCATCTGTTACTGGAGTTACCTTTCTCTCTGAGTAAAAAACTTGGAGTAGATCTATACGTAATTTAATAATTTAATAAATAATATAATTTAATTAAAAAATAAGTGTTATGTTTTAAGGGTTCATGTATGTATGTAAGTATGTATGTATGTTTGTGAGTATCTTTAGTCCACCACAACTTTTATATGCCTGAACCGATTTAGAAGTAAGGGGTATCATTAGAATCCTTACATTGTCCCGGGCATAGGCAAGTAAGTAACGCGTAATATAGTGGCAACGGTACACAAAAATGTGTTAAATAAAAATATAATTCACACACAGACATGCTTTATAATTGTTAGATTAATTTCATCTTCAAGATAAATCTTTGAAAAGCATTAACGCATGCTTAGCGAACTCTAAAGTTATTATATTAAATGGAAAAAGAATACGGTCGCGAACAGGATTCGAACCTGCGCCTCCCGGATGAATACTCCAGGCGAAGTTCGAATCCTGTTCACGACCGTATTCTTTTTCCATTTAATATAATAATTTCATCTTGTTTAAATGTATCCTTATTATTTTTATGGAATTTTTATTCTGATTAAGAAGAAGACTTCGAGTCTAATCATTTGCAGCGCCTTTTGCCACGTACAGAATTATACGTTGTAACAATAAAAATCTATTGTGTCTGGTAATGAGCGAGGCAACAGCTTAATTGACTATCTGATTTACACAATCCAGTTACTTGGTAACACGATAACTCGTGGTAAGACTGGTTGCCAGACTTTCAGACAACTGACTACCCATAACGACTGTCTAAGAACTTCGTTTGATAGACAGGACCGATGGTTTAACGTACTTTCTGAGGCACGAGATCTTAGGAAATCACCGAAGTTGAAATCCTATAAATAATCATTTCACATTGTAGATAAGAAAACGGTACCAGATTATATCATAACTTACTATACAAAAATAAAACTAATTTTATTTCAAACAACGTGTTAATACAGCATGCCCCATTTTCACACTCGAAAAGTATTCATAAAACTCAACAGAAATGCTGCGAAAAATTCTTCCACGAGCTTAGACTCGGGAAAAATTCTAGACACGCTATTTTTCACACTAGCGCCTGTTTTTAAGAGGGTATTCATGCATACGTAACACCTGGAGTGGTGTAAAGGGGCTATTACCCGCCCATTACGGGCATTATGACTATGTCGTGCGTAATAGCCCGGGCGGAGTAGAATAATGTGTGGAAAAACTGTTTCGTTGTGAATGGTATGAATAGGAGAGATGTGAATTTGTTCGTATGAATGTCTGAGAGTAAAGTAATCTTGTAGTGTGTGGGTTTTAAAATTAGATGTTTAATGAGGTGTTTCATTAATTATACGTATTTTATACAGTATTTACTCTATGATTAGACTGCCTGTTTTCTTTCAGTGAGAATAGTTACAGATAGTTCATTTCGCGAAAATGGAAGTTGCATATTGTCTTCGAAGTCTTTTAATCAGTATTCTCGCGAAAGTACAAAATTGTACTCGATAACAATAAAAATGTTATGTAATTAGCGAGTCAACAGATTAAATATAGAACAAAGTATTATCTAGATGTACACTTGCAGTCACTGTATACGCAGCTTGATGGTCATCTTAACGCTATGCTTTTTGCCATTCCCTGTATCAAACCCTTGTATACGAAAGCTGGTATCATTGATTGGCTACCTAACATTTAACCACACTAAGACGCTTATAATGTAAACTTCAAACTTCAAACTTCAAACTTTATTTATTGCGAACATGGGTAATGGATTACATTGGTGTTACATTACAATTAAGTTTAGAATGCCATATTCCGCTTTATAGCATGCAATAATATTAATTAATTAAAATCAAATTTAACATTATATTCATTTAGTACATAAATTGTGAGTACATTTAAATTTAAAATAGAGAACAATGTCAATATTAGTAGGTATTATATATTTCTTTTTATATATATATTCTCAGTAAAATTAATATACACAATAATCCTTAACAAACCAGGTTTCATGTACTTCAGTGTTTGGTCTTTCCGTCCACAAGTACTGTTTGCTACTACGATCTTGGGGGAGCAATAAAAGCAAGTGGTGGCCGAAGGTTATAGATTTACTTTGTTTGTTACTAGACTACGGGGTCAAACCTGGTGACAAACATGAATTTTCCTATGGCATAACCTAAGTTAGACAATGAGGGGGAAATTTTAATGAGGGGACGAGGTTGATGCCGACATTGGCGCTTGGACCGTATTTGAAAGCGACAGAAAAAAAGGCAGATGGTAGGCGAGGCCTTTGCGCTGCATTGGCAAAACACAGGCTTCAACAATATAAATTTTCAATCAAAGACCCAACTTATGTCGAAGATAAATATTTTAAGTAATTTTTGCGGAAAGAATACGGTTGTGAGCAGGATTCGAACGTGCGCCTCCCGGATAAATACTCCAGGCGCTCTGACCACTAAGCCATCTCGACCTCTGCTCACTACCGTGAATTCTTCTTCCACAGTTTAATACGTCTTTTGGTGACGTAATTGTTATCTATTCAGCCTCTATACAGGTGACCAAATAAGTTTATAACTTTAGAGTTCGCTATGCATGCGTTAATTCTTTTCAAAAATGTATCTGTATTTATTTTAAGGAAGTCTAAACTTCTTGGCTTGCCGCTAACATGCACTGACGTCAATCAACCCTGGTTCCTTCACGGTTTGAGAAGAGGGCTTTGATACGATATAGGACATTTCATCTTCTTTTTCTTGCTCCTGCCGCGGTCCCAAGCTATTTGGGGTTGACGCAATATGGTCTTCGCTTCCAATGGACCAAATATTGTAGACTTATTTCGAAATTCTATACTCAATACTGATAACATCAACCAACCAAACTAGGTGCGACGATAAACACGAAACCACTATCGGTCAGCTTTTAAAACGCGCCAAAATCTTGGCAATACATTACAAATACCTTATATATCATTCGCTGACCAATCATATACAAATCAGGGTTATCGTTTTGGCTATAAATAAGGGAACTAGATCTGAAACATAATCACTGTTCACCATAACCGGTATTTATCACATGAACTCACAATGTTTATGTTATGTTCTGAGTGTTACAACTATTTCTGCCAAGTGCTTGGGGTTGAAAGAAGTTAGGGACAGTAGGTTTAGTCTGCACTGAACTCCAAACACAGCTCTATAGCTTTTTATCTTTCCGTGAATCAGGTAAAATTAAAAGACTGTGTATCACGGGTCATCAATATCATCACCTGCCTGTCTGCCTGTACTCCCCGAAGGGGTAATCAAAGAGAACACATTCGTCACCCACATTTCATCAATGCTATTATTAAGTCCCTTAAAATAGGTGGTGATCCTATTGTCATCTGCCGGGCGCAATTACAAATTCAGGGTTGCAACTGAGAATTTCCTAACAGAAAAATACAAATACACTGCCCGATCTGGGAATCGATCCCAGGACCTTATTCTCAGCAGTAGTTCTTGGGACCACTAGACCAACGAGTCATTCATAAGAAAAGTGTTATTTATTATATTAATAATTATATTAACGGTAGCGTCAATATTTTTGCTAACCACGACCAAGAAAAATCTGTACGGCTTATGAGAAGATGATAGAGAGAGTTAAGATAATTAATATCTCGAAGAAAGCATCCAAACAAAGAATGGTTAAAGTTTGGGTAATTACTTCTTCTTATCGTGTGGTTAATGAACAACCTAGTGTCAAAGTTTAAACCATCCGTAGGTCCCTGACATGGCTTTACACACCATCACGAATATCTCTCAGGTGTGCTGGTTTCCCCACGATGTTTTCCTTCACCGTTATAAACAAGTGATAATTAATTTATAATACGCACATGACTGATTACTGAAACGATCTGAAGCTGGTTTGGAAATAGCAATATTGCCGTACTGGTAACAATGTTGGATATCAATTCCATCAATCGTACCTATTAGCTGTTTCTAAACGAAAAGGATCCGGCATCATATTTCCAACCAAGCAAAGATTATTCTCGGGGATCTAAGCATGACAAAAGAGTTTTCGCCTTTCCAAGTCCGGTAGATTTTTATCCAAAGACAAGATAACCAACCCTTCTAGTTCTGAACTTCACCTACTGCATGTCACCTGCTTACTGCCCGTAGGCAAGGCGTTAAGATATCGTATCTCGGACGCTAATGCAGTACTAACTCATGAGCACGCGCCGTTACCGTGGTGCAACGCTGACTTACAGCCACAACAGATATTTAGTATGTTTTGCTTTTCTTGCTTTTGTTAGCAAATGTAAAATAATACCAGACTTTTTGGTTTACAATGGATGCAAATAAATACAATATCTAACTACTTCCACAATATTGAGAGTAGTCATGCTATGCGTGCACCTGTGCACCATTGGGTGGCGGACACTGCACGGCCTAACAGCTCCTGATGCTACTTATAGACTAAACTCTGTTTACAACCCACTGTATCTAGGTAGGCAAGGAAGTGGTAAATGCAGCTGTGAATCTGAATTCTTGGCAAAAGTTAAATATATGTAAAGTGGACTTAAATCTGGCTCTTAGCAACTAAAATCCGACTTTGTTTCCTATAATGGCCTCAATTTACACCTAATTTCTCATAGTACACATTGAAACACATTCAAATTGGATAGGTAAATCTGTGAGTCCTATAAACTACATTTTTCAAAGGAGTCATTTAAAACAATTATGAAAGACGTAGGATGAATTTTGATTTGATGATGATGAATGTTAATTTCAGTATTCTTAACTTAATAGGAAAGAGCAGTGTCAGAATCGTAGAAAATTGATAGGCCCTACGTATTCCAATAGGAATCAGGTATGTCATGCATTTTACCGAAATGAGAATCATTTACCATTAAATGGCTGTTACCTTACAATTCTCTGCTGCAATTGATACATTATATTCATACGAACCCAAACGAAGTTGTCCGTGCAATATAGGGTTAACCATTATCAGACCTTGGGGACGAATAAGTGATGGAAGGGTTGTTTTTTTTTTCTAATATACCTACTATGATTTGTAGTCCCAATCTGAACGAATTTCCCATAACAGTAATATTATTTCCAGTCTTTTTCTTTGAAAATAATAGGTGATGCATCTGTACGGCACGGTCCATAGGCGACAGTGACCACTAATTACAATCAAATGACCACTCGCTTATCGCTAAAAACATTCCAAAATTGAGTTAATCACCGAACACAACCAAAAATTCATGACAAAATTACAGACAGCCAATAAACTTGTAACTTACAAAATCGATCTCCTATTTCAACACACATTGCTCATACATATCTTGGCGCAAGATAGAATACGTTGGCGTGTACCTTAGACAGATCACTGACAAATTTATGTGTCGGATAATCTTATCAAATCGGACACCATACGGCTTTATTGCCAGTTTCAGTGCATGGAGGCGAAGGCTTGTGTTTATTATTGCCTCGGCCTGCATATTAGGTTGGGCAATATTCGGTATTAGGAAATATTAGGATATGTGTCTTGGTTGTTAATAGTTGCAAGGCTTGTTGGGGCGGTGTACGGGGGCGTCTCGTGTTGGGCCTAAATTTCAGTATGACTGTGTTCTCAAATTGTACAGTAAATTTTGTATGTTTCAAAATTATTTGATTCATATGATTAACATAATTTAGAGTTAGTTTAGTAGATCTGTAAATGATTGCTAAATAAATATCGCCAGGTGTCACTTTAATACGAAAGAAGCTTTCAATTTAATAGTAACGAATAAAGACACGGTAGCTCAGATGGAAGAGTGCAAATGAACATAAGTTATAGTAATATCTTAGGTTTGCGCGATCACTACACATTATAATAAAATAACTTTTAACCGGATTAATCGCGTGTATTATTGTTTTTTTGTTTTTCCTGACGTTCAGGGATAGTCTTAGGAAATACCGTCGCGATTTAGTTTTAAATATGTATCAGAGACAAAAATAATTTTATGAATTTATCAATTATATGTACTGTAGACTGAAATAATTTTAAATAAACTGTTGAGACGCCTGACACCTTAGTCCTCCTGCGACCACAAACGCTGCAAAGTGTTCGAAACGTCAGGAAAAACAAAAAACCAATAATACACGCGATTAATCCGGTTAAAAGTTGTTTTATTATAATGAAAATTTTTTTTATGCTTAGGAAAAAATTATAAATACGCATTTTTTTATCAGCCATATTGCATGTATGTACTATAAACTCGTTTACATAAAAAAAAAAAACAAAACGAAACACTCACAAAAGTTGTTCAAAAACCGTATGAAATTTATTGCTACTCCGCGGTCCCTTAGGCTTTGGCCATCTTTATTTAAACACACTTTAAAGTGAACATAAAAATTCGCGCTATACCGTGAAGTGATACAAAATAGTGTAGTGAAAATAAAGTCCCGAATAAACTATCACATACAACGTTTAATCTTGTTTCCTACAAGCCCCTTTGTGTGTAAAGCTTAGGTTAGGTTGATAAGAGGACCGGATCATTCATAATTTATAGGAAGACGTAAAGGTATTTGCATGTTTTAAGATATCGATATTCTGGATAATTATAATAGTATTAAATTTGGTGACTTTAAATACTGTCTATTATATACTTTTAATCTATGTAAATATGATGTAGGTGGACAAAGTTGTTTATAAAAATAAAACAAAGAAGGTATTTACTCGTTTGTTTAATAAAAACCAGATATCTATTTGCATCGACTTAGATAGAGCACAAGAACTTCAAATGTCAAGTGAATTGGTTAAGGATAGAGAATAAATACTTAAGGTATTTTGTTTTATCTCAAGTACTTAAGTATTGCGTTATTTACCACTTCCGAATGAAGTTTAATATTTTTCCAACTGAAAAAAAAAACCATAACAGAAGAATTATAGTACGCTTAGTTCAGTATAATCTCCACAAAACGCTACATCTCATACCCATATAAGCGTCCTAACCGCCACGTTGTGACGACACGGTGCACTAAATCAGTAACCCGATACGGTAGTATCTGTACGTGTCGCGGGTTCGTGTCCCGGGCAGACCTGTCGCGGTGACGTGTTTACTTCACGCCGCACCGCTCGGGTACAAGCAGTTGTGTAATGCGATCGCAAATGTAGGTGATGTTGGAGAAAGTTTCCTGCCAATTTTAAGGTGTGAACGAATGAGTATTTATTTGTTTATTGGGAAGAGAGGAAGAGTTTGTTTGGAACTCAGATCTTCCACTCTGGCTAGAATTACTGGTATGAAAGGACTCTTTCGGGAATACCGCAGCATATTGTGAACACATGATTGATGGATGAACATTGTTATTAGGTTTTTAGAAAATTTTCACTTAGCAGCCCGGAGTAAGGAAGTTGGCGGCATGACTTCCCAGAGAGGCATGTTAAGCCGTCGGTCCTGCGCCCGATCGCTCTCCGGTCATGTCGGATTTCCTTTCCTTGGGACAACGAGCATGAAGGAAGAGGGAGTGCACCTGTGCTTGCACATACGCTTGTGCACTATAATATCTACTACGTACTTGGCTAAACTCCAAACACATACGCCGCTGTAACCTCAGTAGGAAATATCAGTCTCCAACTTTTTTTATGAAATAACTAACGTCAAGTGAGGTGGCGGTCAAATGCAAGACCATTAAATAAGAATAAAAACAAATTAGGTACGATAAGAAACCCACGATGACTTGTTTTTAATTTCCCATTTTTTCCGAGCCCTACAGGGTTCGCATTTTTTTTTTGTATAATTAATTTCGTCTGACGTGCACGTAAAGCCGTCGGTCCTGCGCCTGATCTCTCTCCGGTCGTCTCGGATTGCCGTCCCATCGGACTATGAGAGTGAAGGAAGGGGGAGTGCACCTATGTTTGCGCATACTCTTCGTACTTGGCCTAACTCCATAGAGATAGGCCGCCGTGACCGAAATACGTTTGGGATTTTTTCTCACTTTTTTCACTCACGTGCATTTTTTCGGGATTGCCCGACTAGTTTCGAACACGAGCTGAGCCTGCGGCGATGTCGCGAGTCAAACTGCAAGTCGTCGCGGGCTTAGCTCATGACTAAGGGCTCCGTTCGAGTAGTAACCGATGAACGATAATTCACATATGATTTTTGTTTTCTTATTGTAACATCTTTATATAATACTTGTGGAGTGCAATAAAAATATTGAGTTATTAAATAACTCAATATTTCGAAAGTTAGTCGCGAAATTTGTTTTCAATAAAATAAATAATCGAACCAAAATAATTCATTTTTGGACAGCGGCCAGATGATCGGGTAGTGAACAGAAAATTTTGATGCAGTATCGCCAACGTCCATACCACGTTGAAAACACCGGTTCTCGTCCGATCACCGAAGTTAAGCAACATCGGGCGCAGTTAGTACTTGGATGGGTGACCACCTGGGAATACCGCGTGACGTTGGCCTTTTGTTTTGTACTTTATTTATTATTTTGTAAATAATTAGATGTAATTTCATTATTTAAGTATATGAATATGTAAATAAAATAAATCTCTATTTATTTATTTTTGAATATTTGTAAAAAGTTTAAGTTAATAGTTAGTAGTACCTTGCACCATTTAGGCTCAGTTGCACCGACTAAACTTAACTATAACCAACAAGTAATTTTTGACAGAGTCAAATTTTAAACCCCCCGTGGGCCCTCAAGACACCTTAACAAGTGTGCTGGTTAGCCCGCTATGTTTTCCTTCACCATTTCAAGCAAGTGACTAACTTACGCGCATGATTTGGAAAAGTCTTGGATTCAAACTTGGGACATTCACATTACCAGTCCAACGGTCGTACCACTATACTATCATTGCTTTTAGTTTATTGTACGTATTTTTTTGCATATACATAGTTTCATAAAACTGTATACTGCATTAGGTTGAGTAGAAACATCTATTTTCTAAGTGTTTCTTACCTATCTATAAATGACAATCAACCTTCTCATAGGCTAATCGGAAAGCGAAAGCTTTAAAAGCTCGACGGAGCTTTAGAATCACTTATATAATTGAAAGAGCTATGTAACATATAATAATTATTAAAATTTTCGAATATTTATGAAGGTAGATTCTTCAAATGAAACTGAACAAAACATACAATAACTGTACTGCCAGGAATATTTTCACAGGATTTAGTTTGGTCTGACGACCAATGTTTCTTAGGCATAGGTAGTTTTATGGGTTGCCCTGCGTGGACCTCCGACTGGCAGGTCCTAGTCGCTAGGATTGGGCGAGACCTGTCTCTGCCAGCAATAGTGAGAGCTATGTTGATGGAGACAGAGAACTGGAGACAAATTGAGTCCTTCTGTGAAACCGTTATGGTCCAGAAGGAGGCCGCCAAGCGGGATCGTGAGAGGGCCAATCCCCTTCGGGGAAAAAGGTTTCATTGGTATAGATTTTTTTTTTACTCTTTTAAATTCTACCCTCATGTGTAACAGTATATTATGTAATATATATATATGTAACAGTAAACATAAGTTGTCAAAGAAACCGTCGGCCAACATTATAGGACGTTTACATAATATTTATTGGGAATTATTAAGTTTTAAATTGTGATAATTAAGCAAGCGTCAACAAATGACAATATGCTCTCCATGTTTTATTACACACTTTATTTATGGCATCATCTGTGTAATGTGGGGAAAATTTAATGCAGAGGCGCTATGTAAAAATAGTAATTTTAAAGGCTGCTTTATTTTATACTAGCTGATCCAGCGAATTTCGTACCGCAATTCTTTTTCTGTTCCTTATTTTTTTCTTTTATACAAACCCTGTCTTGACAATAACGAAAACAAAAAAAGAAATACACAATTTGTTGCAGTCGTTCGGAAGTTATGCGCGTAAAAACATTACGGTGATTAATTTTTATATATTAGATAATGAAGACCGATTTGGTAATAATAATTTGTATAGTATTTAAATGTAATTAATGTGCCAACAAAATAATAACGAAGTATTATCCTTATTACAATCTTATTTGCCCAATCTTTATGACTACTGAAAGCTTAAAAGCATTTATAATAATAACTACTATTTATTAAATTGCAAGTACGTAACAAAACTAGTATAAAGTGAATTAAACACACGACGCATTAGTTTATAATCGCAGTACACGTTGCGACTGATCGCGTCTCTCGTATATCGGATAAACGACGCAGTTACACAGAGCTAGTGTCGCCGAAACTATACCTGTGTAGCGCGATTGAACGGTTTTGATAGTGCAATTTTTTTTTTGTTAAAAATATTTACAAAACTTATATTACTAACACATAAGCACACATATTATCTGCCTTGCCTTTTCCCAATTACATTGGGGTCGGCTTCCAGTCAAACCAGATGTAGCTTAATACCAGTATTTAAAGCAACTGCCTATCTGATCTCCAAAACCCAGTTACTGGTTGTCAGACTTTCAGGCTTCTGACTACCCGTAACGGCCGTTATAGATCTTAATTTGACATCCGGGACCGTCGGCTTAACGTGCCCTCCGAGGCACGGAAAACCACACATACTATGAACACAATAAAAAAAAACTGTATTCATTATTTTTTTATTTATAGAGAAATAGTGTAGGTTTAGGTATTAATGAAGACCAATTTCGCCAAGTGTCTTTCGACTGTAACAAAATTGTTAGTTTGACAAACCCAAGTTCTCTCCCGTTTCTTAAAAATATACAAAGCCCTAATATATGAAGATATTATTGTCATTATTTACTTAAATAAATTGTCATTTAAACGCAACTTAATAAGACGAATACCTAATTACAAAACAAAACTACATAGTAGTGTATTTTTAGCTGCAGTTCACGTTGTGACTGATCGTGTCTCTCGTATATCGGATAAACGACGCAGTTACACAGAGTTAGTGTCGCCGAAACTATACCTGTGTATACGGTCAAACGGTTTTGATATTTACTTATAGAGAGCTTTATGGAATTATTTTTTCTTGTGTATCATCTTTTTACCCGACTGACCCAGAAGGCGGGTTATGTTTTTCGAGTGTATGTAAGTATGTATGTCCATTTCGTTGGTACGCCTTGTAGCCTAACGGCTTGATGGATTTTAATATATGAGGTATCATTAGATGTATGTCTTAATTGCAGGAGTGTCATAGGCTATAACTATATTTAATTGTGGCATCTACAAATAACGGGGGGGGGGGTGATATTTTTTTTTATTTGAAATATGCGTATGCTACTATTTTACACAAACTACAAAAAAGTTTCTTTGAAAAATAGAATTAAGTTCGTTTAACTACGTTGCAACTAAAAATCAATAAATAAAATAAAATTATGTTTAAACAAAAACCCGCTTGTATTGAGAAACTTTCAAAATTATAACATGCTGTCGGAGGCATATTTTATGGTCGATGTTTGTTACATCATAGATGCATAATTTTGGAAAAGGATATTCGTCGTTTCTCTATTATCATTTTGGTTCTCTCTTTTCAGTGCAGTCAGGGATTTTTGGCTGTAGTTTTTTTTAAACATTGTATGTATTAATTTTTATTATGATTGCATGCTTTATTATTTATTCTGATTTTTGGGGTGAGTATCTATGCTTTTGATAAAAATTACCTATTGTTCAACGGTTATTACTCACGCGCATTCTTCGGGATTGTCCGACTAGTTTTGAATTCGAAAATGTCGCGAGTCAAACTGCGTCAGAACAATGCGCGTGAATATTAAGTTAATAACTGTTGAACAATAATTAATATGAATGTGCCTCACGAAAGTTATTATACCAAAAAAGTACCTAGTAAGAAATACTTATAATATCTAGACAAAGGTCAAAGGTGTGACATACGGAGGTAACGATTCACGATCAACACCGTCCCTCACAATTGCCGTCAGAAATTACTAGAAATTATGTTTATCTTATAGAAACTTTCGTGTGAACTCGAATTGCACGATCTGGCCTCGTGAGATCATGCAGCGAGTTTTATTGCGATTAAAGTGATGCCATAATCTGTAAAACTTTATAAAAGCCTTTGAGTAAAGGGCTAAAATAATACACAATTTGTCATGTCACTTCCGATACTGTCAAAATTCAAAAGCTAATGAAAAAAAATACAGATAAATCTTTGAAAAGCATTAACACATGCTTAGCGAACTCAAAAGTTGTACATTTTTGTGAAAAGAATGGCTTACTCGTCGGAGCTCTTGGAGTATTTATCCGGGAGGCGCAGGTTTGGATCCTGCTCATGACCATATTCTCATAGCTTCCTCAAAAATTTACAAGGTGAGTAATGAGTATCTAAGTATATCTCATATTTTTTTGCTTTTTTAATATAATTATTATATTAAGTGTATTAAGTAGTCTTCAGAACAGCCTCATTGGTCTAATGGCCGCAAGCGCGGCTGCTAAGCATGAGGTCCTGGGTTTGATTCCCAGGTCGAGCAAAGTGTTATTGGGATTATTTTTGTTAGGAAATTTTAAAAACTATTTTTCCGTAAAGAATAATAGTTTTTAGGTTTCACATTAACTATTATTCCATACGGTTTTTAAAAGCAATGCAAACATTGCAAACACTCAAGTATCAAAACCAACAAATCCGCAATCAAAATGGCGTCAGCGCAGCGTTGTCAGTGCACACATTACGTGTGACATACTGTGTCATTGTGCACAACGACCGACTTAGCTGAGTATTAAAGGAAATTATTTGACTAGAATTAGGACGAAATGGTCCTACGCCCACTGCATGATGTCTGCAAGGGATTATGAATATTTATTGGTTATAACTTTAATGTTTGATATATTGGGTAGAAATTGGTTGGAATTATTTTTGCGTGAAAGCGCGTTGTAGGGGAACGCACAGAATTAGAAAATATTGAAGTGATATAACTTCAATTTGTTACAGCAAGAGCATTGATAGCCTAGTAGTATGACCTTTGGAGTATCAAGTCAAAGGTTGTAGATTTGAATCCAAGGCATGTACAACTGACTTTTCGTAGACATTAACATTTTTATGGAAAGAAAAATATTGTCGTAAGCAGGATTTGAACCTGTGCTCATGAATAGGTGCTCCAGGTGCTCTGCCAACTAAGCTATTCCAACTACTGATTACGATAACTAGTTTGTTTTACAAAAAACTTTAACTTTAGAGTTCGCAAAGCATGCGTCAATGCGTTATTATATTTAAATATATATATATATATATGCATTATAATAAGTTATATACCAATTAATTAAAACTCGAACGAAACAGCGTGAGGAAACTAGCACACCTAAGACATATTCTGGGTGGTGTGTAAAGCCATGTCAAAGGCCTACGGGTGGTTTAAACTCTGACACTAGGTTGCTCATCAACCACACGATACAAAAAAATGTAAATGTTACACGTAAGCGGTAATGAAACGATGTAATATTAAACTGTAAAATAATAGAGAATAGCTGAAATGAGAGAAATGATACTCATCTACAGAAATTCTTCGATTCGGTCGATTTTTTTAAGCATTATAGCATCACACCTGCTCTCCCCACAGGGGTAGGCAGAGGTATACACAGTTGTCCACCCACATTTCACCAATGCTATTTGCCTATATGCAATGCACGCAACTGGTCAGTACTAGTTGATGAGCCTATTGCCATCTGGCTGGTATAGTTCAAAACTCCGGGCTGCTACTTAACTTACTTGAGAATTTCCTCACAGAAAAACTGGATAACAATTTGCTTGACCTGGAAATATAAACCATAACCTAATGCTTAGCAGTCGCGCTTGGGACCACTAAGACCAACGTGTACATGGCAGTGGTGTAGATTATTATATTAAATAATATTCAATTATACTTATAACATAACATAGCATCACGCCTGTATTCTCCGAAAGAGTAGGCAGAGTTGTATACAGTTGTACAGACACATTTCACCAATGCTGTTATTAAGCCCCTTGTGAGTGGTGGTGAGGCTATAGCCATCTACCGGGCACAATTCAGAACTCCGGGCTGCTACTGAGAATTTTCTAACAGCAAACTCAATATCACTTTTCCCGACCTGCGAATAGAACCCGAGACCTCCGGTTCGGCAGTCGCACTTGGAACCACTATACCAACGAGGCAGGCATTACACTTTGTTTCTAAGTTAATAATTTAAGCTTTACATACATATTATTACGAATATTTAAATATAGTGTAAGTAACTCTATTCCTAATGTCTAATTACGTCTTACCCAATTCACACACCACCCAATCTTCATTGAACCCAATAATGAAACGTTTACACAAATTATCGCCCATACGCTGACCTCCCAAACAAATTAGCAACATTAGCCATCACATATCATTTGGTCGATCGTGATCCCAGCTAATTGCCCCAACCGATCCCGATCCGATCACGAAGGCACATCATACACATTAATCATAGACATATTGATAAACAATTGCCCTACCTTAAATGAGGGGTCAACGCTGCCTTTACGGCGAAACTTTTTGAAGCCACCTTGTTGGTTGATCCAAACGAATTCCAACTTTAATGTAATGGCACATGACTGAAAAACATCTGACAGCGTTGACAGTTACTACTTTTGTCCATGGAATGGTAGGTTTGATTTTTCCGATGGCATTCGTTCCAAATTCAAGCCTTATTTAATCAAACTTTAGAGTTATTTTCGTATGGTTTGTAATGTTTCATAGTTGAGGCATGTTGTCGGCGATGCTTTGTCGCGCGCCGACAAAGAGGGCACGTGGGAACGTGCGCGTGCGCGTTCTTCCTGCTAACAGAATAGTGCTGTAATGTATGGTTGTTGTGTTATTGTTGATCGATTTTAGTCGATTATTTTTTAACATATTATTATACTACCTCTTTGTAGTGTTGGAGTGATGTAAGTGTTGGATACACGTACGACTATAAATATTAAGTTAATAGTTATAATTTTACAAATGGGTTTTGAAGATTCTTCTAATCCAATTAGTAAAATTTCGTAGGTTCGTATCGTGTGGTAGATGAACCCAGTGTCAGAGCTTAAACCATCCATGGGCCTGACACATACAGCACACACCATTGACTTTTATCGCTTGCATAAAATGGGGAAGGAAAACATAGTGAGATAACCAGCGCACTTACGTACCAATAAACGTATACTCCTCCCGACCGTATTTCAGTCACGCCGTCCTATCTCCATGGAGATCAGTCAAGTACACAGGAGATATTATAGTGCACAAATGTATGCGCAAACACAGGGGCACTCCCTCTTCCTTCACTCCCATAGTCCGATGGGACGTTAATCCGACATGACCAGAGAGAAATCAGGACCGTTGTCTTCACGTGCTCTCTGAAGCACACCACCAACTCTGGGCTACTACTGAGAATTTCAGAAAAACTCAATAAAATTTTGCCCGATCTGGTAATCGAACCTAAAACCTGACGCTCAGCAGCCGCGCTTGCGACCACTAGACCAACGAGGCAGTCAAACGTTACGTACTGAACTCACAGACCTACGGGCGGTTTAAACCCTGACACCAGGTGGTTCATCTACTTTATGATAAGAAAAAGATCAGGGAAAGATTTCTTCTTGATGATTGTGTACTTTTATCCTGTTCTACGAAAGTAAGCCTGAATCTATTGGTCTGAAGTTACTAACAGCCAATGATCAAGCACAGTGAATAATACTTGTACCCTTTAGAACCGACTCATAATAGGGGTGGTCAGTCTAAGCCGGGGAATACAGTCGGTTCATTAGAAACATTGAAATATTTCAATTATCAACACTTTATTCCGCTCAAGCCAACATTCCAATAAAACAGTACTTAACTTTTAAGCACACACAGAATTAACCTTCATAATCAATACTTAAACTAAAAATAAAAAGAGATCCACTAACGTGGTATACGGACCCCACATGCGCATACGTTGTGTTCCGCCAGTCATGCCCAAATGAGTCGATTCTATTAACGATATAAATAGCCGACGACCGCATCACTACTTCGGAATACTTCGGTTCCTGGAAGCGACGTGATTGTCATTGGTGGATTGCAAAATCAAATTAAGTTTTTATTTTTTAACATGACTGTTGTGTGGTCCATTCTTTTAAAATCTTTCTTGCTTAGTCAGTCAGTAACAAGTAGCACAAAAAAAGTTATAGGTAGAGTAAACTTTTTGTGGAATACATATTTATATAATATAGGTTATTTCATATAGGGGGCTGAGTTGCCCGCATCCGTAGGAGTAGACCCTTAAAATGGAATCCTTACACGTGGCCCCTGGGTGGTGCAAAACAGGCAAAACAACTCTGGTGGGAGGCTTCGGTCCCGGCTAGTTACCACCCACCGGACGAAGCCATGCCGTGAAGCGACCTAGTCGTGTTTCGGGATGTAGTCCGGTGCAACCGTTGTGGGAGACGGGTCTGGGCAATTGCATCAACTATCGTTCTCCTCCCAAAATCTATCCACTCTACTTAAGAGTGAATAGATTTATTCTGGATATACGTGCTCCATCCTCGGCCACATCGTCGCTTACCATCAGGCGAGTTGGTGGCCAAAAGTAGATTTATTTAAATATAAATATATTTAATTATAAGAAATAAGTCTACACTTTTGAAAGATTGGCATCAGTTTCATTCATTATTTTGGAAAATGTGAGGTTTGCGTTTTTTGGACGCGGCCTTTTGGTTTTATCTATGTGACTGGACTAAATTGAATGAATCTGAGCTAATAAACGAGTACATCTTGATCCTGCTCTAGTCCCAAGTTATTTGGGGTCGACCCAATAAGTTTTTCTCTTCCATTCTCCTGTCAGTCGTCAGGTTATCGTTTACATTCTTTTTATATTTATCATCCCTCACACAATCCATCCATCTTATCTTTGGTCTCCCTCTTCCCCTCTATCCATCTATATCCATTCTCTTAGACACATGTTTCATTTATATCATCTATGTACAGTATACAATACTAAAATGTGAGGATTTTAATATTTTACCATGTTTTAGTTAATGGAAAGAATTATTAGAAGAGCGTATCCAGTGCCCATACATCTACATTATATCAAAAATATCGGCGGCATTGTGTGCTGTATCAAAAATGCGTGCAAGTAACGGAACTATATCGATGTGGACCTCATTGTTACACTAAATTGGATGTTGCGAAAATGCCAGTTTAGCTATTTATTACTTTCGTGGTATGTGGTATTGGAAGGTCAAAGTTTGAAGACAGTAATATGATCACGATGATAAACATAATATTGTCGGGCCTTATTAAAAGTTGTAAGGGAAACATTTGAGGCAGAATAGCCCTTTGTGATTACCGGTAGATGATCATTAAGGGTATGCAAATGCTTGGTTCGGCCAGTCTTTAGATGGGTTACTGGTAACAACATTGATACACGTGTGCCGTCAGTTAGAACAGATCATCTCGGAACTGCTGCGGCTCTTTCTTCAAAAGGCCATTCCAGATACCCTACATGATTACGGTCACTTTATTTTTAGCTTTTTTGTACTCCTTAAAAAAGTAAAGGTCTCATTTTTCTTCTTTCAAATCTCTCTGCCACTTGCAGTATCTGGCCACGTCTGGCCTGCAAACCAACTGCTGCGTCGCGTGTCGCAGGTTCGATTCCTGCACGGAACTAATATTTGTATGATCTACAGATAATTGTTCCGGGTCTGGGTGTGTGTGCATGTGAGATTATATGTCTGTAAACGCACCCACAATACAGGAAGAAATTCCTGTATAGTGAGAAATTATTCAGTTTAAAAAAAATCTATTCATATTGTCACGTCACCTTCGCCGCGGTCGCCTTCGACGGTGATGTCCTTCCTCAAATATGCTGTCGGTGAGTTACGATCTTTGCAACGCTCACATAGGTTTATAATAAATTACGAAGTGAGGACTTAAAACAAAATACTTTGACCCCTGTGCTTGTCTCTTTTCTCCTCTAGATGGGAGATAACCTTCTAAATAAAAAAAGTGTTTTATTGGTTAGTGGACCCAAGCGCAGCTACTGGGCTTGAAGTCCTGGGTTCAAGTTCCGAGTCGGGCAGTGTTATTGAGATTTTTTAATAGGAAATTTTCAATAGCAGCCCAGTGTTTAGTATTGTTACCGGTAGGCAATAGGCTCACCATATATTACATGGGAGTTAATAACAGCATTAATTAGTGAAATGTAGTTGTACAACTTTGTAGGTGTGATGCTAAGTTATGTTATGTTACATGTGAAAGACTTTTGAAATGATCTTTTTACATAACATAACATAACATAGCATCACGCCTGTATTCCCCGAAGGGGTAGGCAGAGGTGTACACAATTGTACACCCACATTTCACCAATGCTGTTATTAAGTCCCATGTAATAGGTGGTGAGCCTATTGCCATCAACCGGGCACAATTCCAAGCTCCGGGCTGCTACTGAGAATTTCCTAACAGAAAAACTCAATAACACTTTGCCCGACCCGGGAATCGAACCCGAGACCTCCTGCTCAGCAGTCGCGTTTGAGACCACTAGACCAACGAGGCAGTTACTAGACCAACGAGGCAGTTGATCAACGAGGATGATGATATTTTTATAGATAAACTATTTGTTTTCTTGTATATAAAGATAAATTTCAGTTTTCTAGCACTATCCAGAACGACGCTATGATGGTTCGAAAATACGAAGAAACGCTTCCAGAGAATTAAAATTAAATCTTTGAAAAGCATTAACGTACGCTTGGCGAACTCTAAAATTATCATATTAAATAGAAAAAGAATACGGTCGTGAGCAGGATAATATCGTGAGGGGGTAATTGCATCTTTACGACATTGTATTAACTGCAAAGTTAGTCGTGTCGGTTCGGTCACCTGTATAGGGCCTGAATAGATAGCAATGACGTCACCAAAAGATGTGTTAAAATATGGATGAATAATTTGCGGTGGTGAGCAGAGGTCGAGGTGGCTTAGTGTTCAGAGCGCCTGGAGTATTTATCCGGGAGGCGCAGGTTCGAATCCTGCTCACGACCGTATTCTTTTTCCATTTAATATAATAACTTTAGAGTTTCCAGAGAAGGTAGGTAGTGCCTCACTTCCTTCGTTTCGTCTTAGCGGGGGTACTGCCGTGCCCCCAGATACGGTTGTGAGCAGGATTTGAACCCGCACCTCCCAGATAAATACTTCAAGCGCTCTTTTCTTTCCACAAAAATGTATAACATTAAAGTTCGCTACGCATGTGAAACATTTATCTTTAGTTGTCCATTTACTGTATGTCTGTAGGTACATAAATAAAAAATAATATATATATACTATATATACTCATATATACTCACGAACTTATTCTTTTGCCACAAAAGCTTATAACTTTAGAGTTTCGCTAAGCACGCGTTAATGCTATTCAAAGATTTATCTGTAATCATTGATACTAATTTCCATTATCTATACAGTCACTTCTCATCTCTCAACTTCGCTATTTTATTCGAAAATGCTGTATAACAGTACCGTTTATTATCATGGCACGTGAGCTGGTCACTTGTTCCAGAAGATCACTATCCCTATCATGACATAACGTGTTATTCATCACGACACTACTCAATATACTCCTATTGCCCACAATAACACGTTGTCAATAGTAATCTAGAACT
This sequence comes from Xylocampa areola, assembly GCA_935421205.1. NCBI lineage: Eukaryota > Metazoa > Arthropoda > Insecta > Lepidoptera > Noctuidae > Xylocampa > Xylocampa areola. Next base: position 14,068,448 of record OW285215.1, read on the forward strand.
TAATGTATCATTCTTGATGCCCGCTGTATTACTATGAGGGTTAGCGGGTGTTATCGAATGTTCGGAAGTATTATTCGCTAAATTCGATAGTTTTCATCGCTAGAAGTTAAAAGAGAGTAAAATAATGGGGTAACATAATTTGGTAGTTAAAAATCAAAGCACTCTAGTAATATACAAAATAATATTCCATTTCAATGATTATATCTTGGAATTGGAAAATTGGAAATAGGTAATTTTTTTTTGGAGCTTCTAAAAATAACATTTTAACTCGCCTACCTGTCAAAGAGTGCAAGAAAGAAATGCAAACTAATTTTTTTTATGTTTCACATAAACATTGTTATCGGTTTTTCACTCCAAGTATTCCTTCAAAGATCGTTTCATTCCTATATTTTTTAGCGAAAAAAACCAAAGAAAGAGTTACCTGTCGAACATTTAGATTTCTGACTCGTGTCTTCAATACTGAATTGCTACAAAATATTCGTTCTAAGAATATTCTACCAGTTTCATAACAAAATTGTTCATTCTCTTTATTAACCGATGATTTGAATTTTAATAAAAGATGGTCAAAAATAATGTCAGGGTTTCGCCAAGTCTTTAATTTAATAAAATATACTTTTGTACGTCTTAGCGATACGCTTACGACCAATGATCGCTATCGAAAATCACAAGACTCCTGTTAAGCCCCAACACTGAAGCTCACAACACGTGCTTAACGTAATCTATATAATTATACGAGGAACGGTAATTTATGTCTCAAATAATACGGCGCACGCGCCTGGCAGTACGGTATCGATGTAATATATAATCATTGTAATAGATATGTTAGATTGTTTCGACCCTTTTTTTTATAGTAAAGTGTCCTAAGGGCCAAAAATGTGTCGAGAGTATGATGAGTAGTTAAAGTTTGATATAAAAAGTGTTGCAAATCTGAAAAGGTCTCTTATATAGTAATATCTTAGGTTTTCGCGATCACTACACATTATAATAAAACAACTTTTAACCGGATTAATCGTGTGAATTGTTGGTTTTTGTTTTTCTTGGCGTTTCGAACACTGCAGCGTTCGTGGTCACAAGAGGACTGAAACCAATGGAAACAAAAACAAATGACACACGCAATTAATCCGGTTAAAATTGTTTTATTGGAAGGTTTAATATAATTTGCTTTTTTTTCTAGTCAATTGACGTTAAGTTTATTGTATCATTATTATAAATAAGAGGGGCTTGTGGCTAAGTAACAGCCGCACAGATCGATCGACCGAGGTTAAGCTGCGCTTGCATTTCATACCGAGACCTCTCCGTGCCTCGGAGAGCACGTTAAGCCGTTGGTCCCGGTTATCAAATTAATATCTATGATAGCCACCACGGGTAGTCAGAGGCCTGAAAGTCTGACGACCAGTCATACCACGAGATATCGTGTTACCCAGTTACTGGGTTGTGGAGGTCAGATAGGCAGTCGCTCCATGTAAAATACTGGTTTTAAGCTGCATCCGGTATGACTGGAAGCCGACCCCAATGTAATTGGGAAAGGCTAGGCAGATATATTATAAATAAGAAATATTGTATCAAGTACTTAAGAGACTACTTCGTTAATCTAGTGGTCCCAAACGCGACTGCTGAGCATGAGGTCTTGGGTACGATTGCCAGGTCGGGCAAAGTGTCATTGGGTTTTTCTGTTAGGAAATTCTCAATAGCAGCCCGGAGTACGGAATAGTGCCTGGTAGATGTTAATAGACTCATGACCTATTACATGGGACTTAATAACAGCATAGCTGAAATGTGGGTGTACAATTGTGTACACGTCTGCCTACTCGAAGTACGAGGAACACAGGCGTGATGCTATGTTGACGTAAGTACTTAAAAAAAATATTTAGACAGATTAACTTTTGAAGAGAATAATCATATCAGCGCTGTAACAGCAAAAGTAATCTTTTATTCCAAATAAAACGTGTAAACTGGCAGCAATTAAAAATTGTACCGGCCGTATGCACTCCAAATTCAAAGTGCACATTATTTTGAGTAGCGAATTTACACGAAGCGACGCGAACTTGCACGAGCAGAACTTTGGTAAATGCATTGGATTCGAAATTCGTAATACAATGCGGTTTTTCGATTGGTCGCAAATTGGGTGCAATTAAAAAGTTTTTGATTGTGAGTTTGGTTTCGTGTTGGCAGCGTATGCATGGCTTTAGGGCTTACACAGTTAATAAAATTAATCGAATGAAATGTCAATCAACCAGTTTTAACCACTTTTGGTCAGTTTATTTAGCATAGAAAAAAAAATTATTAGACTCGTAAGTAACAACATTATGTTCAACAAGGTGTACGATATTATGCGATGAAATTTCTTCAGTACCTTGTTCCCATTGAGTTGTGTTCCTACACAGGTTGTTTTTAAATTTTAGTTCACACATGGCAAATGTGCTTTATAAGCATGGATGCAATTTTTAGGAAAATTTCTCTGTCTACGCTAATACGACCCTGTACTAAAAACTGTGAAACTTACGTGAGCAACAACTACGTAACTCCGTTTTTATGAAACCCCTACAACTGCAAAGTAATATTACGTCACTCTTAATTTTCTCCATAATTTATTTTACCTTGTCTCACGTTACCTCATTATGCCAGACTATGACGTAAGAACGCGACGTAAATGTTATAAAATTTATAAAAATATAAACAAAGTTTATTTTTATCAATGTCCCAAGAACAACGTTACCCTTTTCAACCACGATTCAATGAACAGTTATTCATCCAGTTCGTTTGTGAAAGAATTTGTTAACCGTCAATTTATGTTGATATTTTGGTTGTGAAAGTTACAAATTCTTTTCTTTTGTAAATTAGGTAGGTTTCTTTTTCAAATTTATGTGGCTGGTACGAACATTCATCTGAATATTTATAGGTCCTATTTCTATTTATAAAACATATTAAACCAAATTGCAACACATAAATGAAAGAAAAAAATAGATGCTGGATAACGAAATCACCCTTATCCCTTAACGTACATTTTCAAAACACACAGAAAAACACCACATTTGTGTGTGCTCTCGAATGTAAATGTTGAGTGTTTACACAACCCGCCAAATTACACGCAAGCGGGAAAACATTGACGATTCAAATTATAGATCAAACAAAAAGAACGCTCAGCCGATGACGTAAACAAAATATATGTACGTTTGGCAAGCGCAAAAAACTGCTGACAACTGACAAGCCGCCATTTTTGATTTCAATATGGCTGCCGCTGCAACGCTCTATGCAGTCAGCGTTTTTGTGGACGTATTTGTTTAATCGGTTCTGGTTTATTTTGTTCTTATTTAGTTTGAATGTAGGTAAAATTCGGCGAGGAAATAAAGTAAATTCCAAATTGGAGTTTCAATTAAATGATTATGATAACTAGTGTTGGGAAGCAACGAACTAGGAACTATGGCGTTAATTTAGTTGTATACTATTAGAATCATTAACATTAGTGACTAGCAAAATACATAAGAAAAAACTGTAAGCATTTCGTGATTTGTCCTCTTTTCCGAGGCGATTACAAAATAGTTCCTATTGGACAAACTTGAAAATCCACTTATGCATGAATCCAACACAAATCTTGTCAAATCTTGGGTTTTCAAGATACCCCACATACCAAGTCAGTAAACGCAGATGTGCTCTTAAAAGACTGGTAACGTACTTCAAGCTATGTTATAATCTTTATCGGATTACTCGCTTCTATAGGTTGTGTTTGTCTACAAAGATCAAAGAGTTTTTATCACTCTAGCTACTGTAATATATATTTTGTTCAGTATTTGGCATTTTTAGAGTAATAGTAGTTAAAAGAGCCATGGCCTGCAATCTGTAAAAACAAAAACTGTTCAAAATTGAAGGGCTTTGCACAAGCTTGGGTTTAATTGTGGAGGATGGCTCTATAATAATGTTATAAATAAAAATTGTAATAGCTGTTAATATGACATTTCAAGATCGTGTGAGGTATAATAAAATAAATAGAAACTTTTATTGCACATTAAAATATAAAATTACTTGAAACTCTTGACTTCCAAACTAAGTAAAACTGGTATTATGTAAGTCAAGGAGCTCTCTAAAGTACAAATTCATATAATAAAGCATATACAGCTAGGTATGTTCCAGTTTTCTCAATAATTTATCTTTAATAGTTTAAAAGCATAGCAAAAGCACCATTCAATTACTGCGACGCGTACCTTATCAAAACTATAGACCGAACTAACATTAAGATTTAAGTAAGGGACAGTGGAAAGTAGAATCACTTCGCAATTACAGACTGACAAATGTACGGATATTAGGCACACATGTGCCACCAAGTTCCCGGGATCCCGGGTTAAGGCCCTGGGGGGAGGGGCGATGGGGGCAACCCACTATGTCAGAATGTAGTTTTGAATTGATTAGGTTAAATTTGGTATTTTAGAACTCTGATTTAATTCCTGTTATTGGGCAGATAGATTCCTATAGTGTCTACCTGTACTTAACAATTATGATGACTGACGACAATATATTTTTATTAAAAAAAAAAACATGTATCTGAGTAACATAAAGGAGTGTAATTACCATACAAAAACGATTCCAAACATAAAATTTACACAGAAGACATTATTAAGAATCTTTAAATCAATATGCAAATAACAACAGGAACTTTAGAAAGCACACATCCCTATATCATCATTAATCTGGCAAATGCTACGGAAACCGTATCTGATTGAATCAGCCAGGTAACCAGGACCCATGACCTTTACTGTTGTATTAGGTAGAGACGTGTAGAGGTCTACAAAGATTGGTTTAGCGTTGATTCGCCGTTGCAGCGCTAGTAATAAGTGTAGAACTTTCGTGCGCCCACGCAACGCCTACGGTGTTGGCCTATCTATGACATGTGGTGAGACCATAGTGGTAGAAGGAAGCTGGAAAATATTGTATTGCGTACAAATACAATTATATTAATATTCCCTTGCAATCTCTTAAGGTATGAACTTTTTTATTTAATTCTTCTAGTGATGGTCATGACTCTTGACGATAAAATTATCACAATCTACTAACAGGCGGCAGTTTAATTTAAATTTTCTTACTCGAACATCAATTATTTTCTAAACGAAAATATTTTCTAGAAAAGCTTCAAAACTATCCATACTAATATTATAAATGCGAAAGTAAGTCTATAAAACATGTATTTTTAAGAGTTAGATAGAGTAGAGTTTCCCGAGTGGCCGCTATAATTGAAACTCTTAAAAGCCCAGAAATATTATGAATAAACACTAATCTACAATTTGAGACTACGCAGAGAAGCGGATACTAGCAATCATCAACTTAACATGCTATTATTTCGAAGTCCATTTCAAAAGACCTATCCCTTCGTACAACACTTAAAGGGAGTATCGCTTGCCGCATAAATTTTTGTTAATAAGTATTAAATATCTCGATATTGGGGTTATTAAAACTAATAAAATTAATATACTCGTATAAAACAACTTTTAACCGGATTAACCGCGTGTATTTTTACGTTTTTCAAGACGTTTCGAACACTTTGCAGTATTCACCATCTTACGACCACAAACGCTACAAAGTGGGTCAATAATACACGCAATTAATCCGGTTAAAAGATGTTTTTATTAAAATGCATAGGTAGTGATCGCGAAAACCTAAGATCTTATTAAATAAAATCATGCAAAAAAAAAAAACATCTCTGCGTTCCTACCACCGCAATACAACACTAAAGCCTGGTCCTTACCTTAACCCAGGACCATATTTACGGCACAAAGGGCGTAGAATGATGTCCATACAGCGTGGAGCAACGTGTGAACATCTGGCACACTTCCGCCTTTATACTTGTCTCATTATGCAAGGCTTGACCGGACTGCCATAATGCCTATTTAAGATGTTTAATATTTGTGCTGTACTTGAGCTTGGGAAAATTGTATGGGAGGAAAGAGTTGGGGCGGAAGGACCAATTTTTGAGGGGACTGAAGGTTGTGCTATGAAAGAAGAATCATACTCATAATAATTAGATATAAGCTTTGGGCAATCATTGTTGAAAATGGGTCTTATTCATAAAGAGGGATGGAAACTATTTTAAGTCCTCAGTATCGAACGACAATTATGGGTAATTCTTTTTTTTTAAGAATTATAATTTATTAATACAATAGAAAAATACTGCTCGTGGATTTTAAGCCCACACCCGGTCCAAGTGCTGTGCTAAGTAACTAAGTAATCGTGACCTTATAGATGTATGATTTTTTAACATAGTAGGTACTTAGAATTACTATTACTTCTAACTACTTTATTTACATCCTGCAAGCTCAATTAGCATTTAAACGCATGTTTGACAAATAAACAATCTTTATCTTTAGAATTAGAGACAGATTATAATTAAATGTAGAAAAAAAAATCCTTTACTTCGTTTAATTTTCTTAGATTTTAGTGTCATGACGGCAATTCTATAACTGACTGCATAGATAAAATGAAAATCTATAATTAGGATCACGCTATATTCCCCAGAGGGGTAGGCAGAGGTGTATACAGTAGACCTACATTTCGCCTATTGCCAACTATCGGGCACAATTCCAAACACCGAGCTGCTGCTGAAAATTTCCAAACATAAAAACCTAAAAACACTTTGCCCGGCCTGGGAATCGAACCCAAGACCAGCACAGCACTCATTGGGACCACAAGACCAAGGAAGCAGTCGAATCTATAATTAAATAACAATTGAATTTCCTTATACCCATAATTAATATTATCCAACAGTTCCATATCCCAAATTCCAAAGATCCACACATGGTACCAAAACAATTGTCCTAACGTAACTTAACAATCTTAGAAGGCCATTAAGTTTTCAATAACCGAGGACGGGCCACATATTGCAGAATATTCGTGCTCTATTATAATTTTGATACGGGTAGGGATCGCCACTAGGAATTAACTTATCACACTGGTACCGCATCTGCATACCTTAAACATTTATGTTAAGGGGACGGATTTGGATGGTGTTTCCGTATTATTTTTGGCATTATGCATTTTATACCAAGAAATGGTTAGTAAGTATTATTATAAAATAGGTATTTATGAAAGTACTATTATTTTAACTGCCTCGTTGGTCTAGTGGTCGCAAGCGAGGCTGCTGAGAGTGAGGTCCTGGGTTCGATTCCCAGGTCGGGCAAAGTGTTAATAGGAGTTTCAGGAAGTTGGTGGTGTGACACCCCCGTGCTTCGGAGAGCACATAAAGCCGTCGGTTTTGCACCCGATCTCTCTCCAGTCGCATCGGATTGCCTTCCTATCGGAATATGAGAGTCAAGGAAGAGGGAGTGCACTTGTGCACTATAATGTCTCCTGCGTACTTGGCTTATCTCCGTAGAGATAGGCCGCTGTGACCGAAATACGGTCAGGAGTATTATTATTATTTTTTATAAAAAAGAAAACTAGCTACTCAAAAATGTATAAAAAATTTCATAGCTATCGTACTTTCAGAAGGTGTAGTAAAAATTACAATAAATTATTTACGATATAAAAATAGATTGACTCCGTGCCTCGGAGAGCACGATAAGCGCCCGGTCCCGGATTGTCAAATTAAGAACTTTGACAGCCGCTACGGGTAGTCAGCGGCCTGAAAATCTGACAACCAGTCATTCCAGGAGATATCGTGTTACCCAGGAACTGGGTTGTGGAGGTCAGATAGGCAGTCGCTCAATGTAAAATACTGGTATTAAGCTGCATCCGGTTTGACTGGAAGCCGACCCCAATGTAATTGGGAAAAGGTTAGACAGATATATATTACTCCTTTTGTTCCACACATTATTATGCAAATGCTTAATTATCTTATAAGAGTTCTGCTTTCACTTCAGTATCAAATAACATCTTATAATATATCTACGATTTTACAATTACAGTAGTATGTTTTAATTACAGAATAACAAACCCTTCCAATGCGTCCCTGCTACCACCCCGGTCTGGACACGGGGAGCTAAGACACATATCTCAGACGGGGCTGCAAGAAATGCCCACACCCCAATATGTAGATTTGTACCTCTCCCGGGCGGTGGTCATTATTCTAGTGCGATTTATTTAATTGATACTTTGAAAGTTCATAACGTGGATTATGTTTAATGTTTTTTTTTTTTGGTATGAGAAGAGGGTCGGTAATACATTACGTATTTTTGTAAAAATACAATAATTTTATTTATGAATACAATGAGTTAAATAGTATGTTCTGAAAAATTCGTAAATATTATGAGATCATTATTACCTGTCTCCTTTAGTTACCTAAGTTTAGCTTTAATTATGCGACTTTCATCTATCGCAAATTGTGTCCGTCAAACACAATAAATTAGCAATTAGGTACCAGGAATATTTTTCTGTCAAATTCTAGCTATTTTTGTAACACAAAATAATATGTATAATAGATAATAGGCCTACATTTTCTTAGTAAATAATTCAACTCTAACAACAATTCCTCAGACATATCTTGAACAATTCCTCAATTAACAAGTATCAAAACCAAACTATCAAAGGCTCGCGGACCTACATAGCTCTACCCAATCAGCACGTAGGAGAGAATGTTTTGTCTGCCTCGAGTCGGGTTATTACCAAGTGTGCCGTGTGACGGTGCCTCGTGCCTCTGCCTCGTGCCTCTCCCGGCATATGCCTCGAATATCCCTCATTGCGGGCGACATGTTTCGATTAAGACAACCCTCTTAGATTAAGAGATAGGATTGCGGATGTTCAAATAATGTATGTCAAGTTAATCTGTGACGTTTCTATAATAACGTTACCTTTAACTCATAGGTATAAAAAAAACATCAAAAGTGAGATAAAGTACGATTTTGTATCTCTATTTTGCTAGCCAATTTAATATAGGTTTTTTTCTTCAATGTAAATGTTTTTGATACTATTTCCAAATGGGTATTTGATTGGATAGTTGGCAAATATATACCAAAATATAATAATTTACAAAAGATGCACAAAGAACCAAAATTATTAAAACAAGATGCAGACACCAAAACCGTAGTCAAGTAGATTATTTTACTTCAATTAGTCACAAATTTTGCCACCAACTTATACACTCAAAATATGACTCCCTAGCTCCTTTACTAGGCTATCGTCTCAAGACGTCTTAGGGTTGTCTCACACAGACGCCAATAATATAATAATGTGAGAACTGCGATTGTCGTATGTGCGTCTAAAGGAATTATTAATGCCGTTCTGCCCCCGACGGCCAAGGATTCAATGCTGGCTTATTTAAATATATGCGTAGACCGGACTTAATGTTAGTGCCTTTGATTTAACTAAGGTATTGGAATAGAAAATTGACTTAAGATTTCGGACGTGTTCGTCTTGACTTATGTATTTGTTTGGGGAATAATAAATATTAAATTGAAAAATAAATTTTTGATAGTCATAGGTAATATGCTTTTGAGATTGAACGAAGGAGTTGGTGAGCGGGACTTTCATATTTTTTTAGAGCTACAAGCAACTGGTATAACTCCAGTACAGTTATAATTTAACCATTTGGTGTAAAATATGTCGATAAAAACATTATTGCACATCAAATTAAATTTTGAAATGGAATACTATATTTTCAGAATCATAATTTAAACTAGCACACGTCATAATTTTAACCAAAACTGTGTGTGACTTGATGAAGGCATTGACAATCTTAAGGATCAGAGTTTTCGAACTATTTGTTCCATATTAGTTCGAATTTAATTACACATTACTTTGAAGATTGATTTAAGACAAGATTCAATCCTAAATTGGTGAGAAATGGCACAAAACTGTGCAAAGTGGAGAGTTCTCGGTTCGGCTCACAGACACAGAGAAGTTAGTTTATATAGTGTTTCCATTTCCGCGTTTTTTATGCAAAACCACAACAATTTTTAAGTAGGTATATTTATTCAACAAACATTTATAATTTGTATGCAGCATTCGTCAGCCCTCAAGTCTGTCGCGTAGTAGCTGGACAATGAAATATTTGCTCATTAGCCCGTCTGCTGATTAATTGGGCTTCTTAGCGTAAGACTGGGGCGCAGTGCTAGCGGGTAAGAAATTGAAACTAAGCGATCACTGATGATGCGGTCGACGATAGAACACGCTTACCCAGTATAAACTTGTTCACTCGAGATATGCATATTCCTCTGCAGGATAATCCGGGGAAACCCGGATGGCCACCCTAGTCCCTTGTCATAGGTAGTGACCCTATTGCAGTCATCAGGTAAAATTCCAAACTTAAATTTTTCTTCTGTTTTAATTTTTACTGAAACAAACTAGTAGTAGTAGCTATCCTATTTTCTAATACTAAATATAAAAATGAATCTCCGAAATGTTTGTACGCGCATAACTTCCGAACGACTGAACCAAATTGGATAAAATTTTTTTTGTGTTAGTTATAGTCAGGACAAGGTAAGTGTAAAAAAAAATGCGTTACGAAGTTCACTGGGCCAGCTAGTTTCTAATAAATATGTACTTCTGTTATCATGATTCTGTAGTTATTAAATTATATAGAACCCTCTATATAATTTCAATAACAATCCGTATTTCTAAAAATAATATTAATTTGAGGAAGGGTTCAGTATAATTGACATACGATTATCAATTAAAGCCTAGCATATCTTGCGTTGGTCTAGTGGTCGCAAGCTAGGCTGCTGAGCGTGAACTCCTGGGATCGATTCCCAGGTCAGGCAAAGAGTTATTGAATTTTTCTGATAGAAAATTCTTAGTAGCAGACTGTATTTAGAAACTATGTTATAGATGACATCAGGCTCACTACCTATTTATTACACGGAACTTAATAACAGCATTTTTTGGTATCTTGTAGGTGTACACCTCTGCCTGCCTACTTCTTTGAAGAATACAGGCGTGATGTTTTGTTATGTTACATAGTTCTGATAGTGGTTTCACAATATCTATTTATTTTTCATCAAAACACAAATTGATTTATATCCATAAACTTTTCCGTGTCGCTGACTGTGGGACCTCGGAGCACGCTTGTCGGCTCTTAACTCAGCCATTGTATTGTTTATACGGCAGATATAATGTGTTTTGTCGGTAGCTGTGATACGGAGCTAAGCCCAGTAAATGGATGCAGCAGGAATGTGGATAAGTTAGTGCATATCTTATCCAGTGTACAGTGTACACGTTGCCAAGGAAACTAGGGCTACCGAGAATTTTGTATTTTACTTTACTTGTAAAAACTCGTCTTGCTCTGCGTGGAGATAAATGGAAAAAGAGTAGGCAAGCCCAGCAGTGGGAAACTTTAGGCTCATCCTACTAATATTAGAAATGTGAAACTTTGTGAGGATGGATGAATGGATATTTGTAACTCTGTCACGCAATGACTACTGGACGGATTTGGATGAAATTTGGCACACATATAATTTACTAGGCATCACGCCTATATTCGCCGAAGGGGTAGGCAGAGGTGTACACAGTTGTACACCCACATTTCACCAATGCTGTTATTAAGTCCCATGTAGTAGGTGGTGAGCCTATTGCCGCTACTGAGAATTTCCTAACAGAAAAATTCAATAACATTTTGTCCGACCTGGGCATCGACCCCAGGACCTCACACTCAGCAGCCGCGCTTGCGACCATTAGACCAACGAGGCAGTCAAAAAAGTAGTAGAAAACAATGGATACTAATGAGCCGAACGGCATGTTATAATTTATAGTACGAACCAAGTATACCATTCAGAAATCAGAAATCAGTAGATTAATTAAACAAGATATTAATTTTTTTTTTAGAAAAGGTCGCCTGCCATGGGTGTATTATAATTTCACACATTTTTGTGTACCATAGCAACTATATTAACCTTTCGGCTCAGTAACGTACAGATCTGTACGTTGTAACAATAAAAATCTATTGTGTCTGCTAATGACTGACGCAACAGCTTAAATCATACTATCTACGATACCTCTCACATCTAAAGCGGTTCAGGCGTTTAGAAGTTATGGTGGAATAAAGAAACTTAACCCTAAAAACATTACACTCGTTTTTTGGGTAAAGTCAAAGTCAAGTCAAAATCATTTATTCCAACTAGACCATATAAAGGTACTTTTGAAAGTCAAGAAATGCCACGTTCCAAAATGTAGATTCCTATGGAGAAGAACGGGCAAGAAACTCCATGGTTACTCTTTAAAAATTTTGTGTTACATAATTTTGGTACATTTATTGATAAAAAGGCAATAAGTGATAACGATGCAGATATAGTTGTACACGTAGGTACAATAGAAGATACAAAATTGTAAAAAGGGACTTCAGTCAAATTAAACCAATATATATATATATTAAACGTTGCCCCACACTAGAAATTTCTTCTGGTATCGAGGGTGCGTTTACAGACATAATCGCACAAGCACATCATTGTGGAAAGCAAATAAAAAATTTGAGTTTGAGTTTGAGTTTGAGCACACACACGCCCAGACCCGGAGCAAATATCTATAGATCGTACAAATATTTGCTCCGTGCAGGAATCGACCACTGCGCTAACCGCGCTGTCAAATATTATTCCATTGTGTAATTAAAACAGCTAATTGTGAACAATTTAACATACATAAAAGTTAACTCATTATATAACGTTTAACCAAAACAGCAAACTGATAAACAAATATTTCCCTTTTCCAAATCCACACGTAATATAACGAGGAAGAACCCTCAATCTATCCCTTTCTTTTATGGCAAGTGTGAAAGAGCAGAGAGGCACCTTTATTGGTCTCACATGAACATAATTGTCGAATACAGATGTCGCAAACCCGACCGAGATTAATTCTAACAACGGACTCACTATAATTATACGGGTTATGTGATGGTGTAAGTTAGAAGATAGAATCGAAATAAGTAATGGAATTTCTGTCCTACGTTTGATTTAATAATATTAATACTCCTCCCAACCGTATTTCGGTCACGGCGGCCTATCTCCACGGAGATTAGCCAAGTACGCAGGAGATATTATAGTGCACAAGTGTATGCGCAAACACAGGTGCACTCCCTCTTCCTTCACTCTCATATTCCGATGGGACGGAAATCGGACACGACCAGAGAGAGATCAGGCGCAGAACCGACGGCTTTACGTGCTCTCCGAAGCACGGGGGTGTCACACCACCAACTTCCTGACTCCGGGCTGCTACTGAGAATTTCCTAACAGAAAAATTCAATAACACTTTGCCCGACCTGGGAATCGAACCCAGGACCTCACGCTCAGCAGCCACGCTTGCGACCCCTAAACCAACGAGGCAGTTGGTGCGACGACCGCGACGGTATTCAGGTTTTAAAACTAAACCTGAATACCGTCGCGAATTAGTTTTAAAAATGTATCAAAGACAAAAAAAAAAATATGAATTTTAACAATAATACCTATGTATTATGTACGGTAGACTGAAATAATTTTAAATAAACTGTTATGATGCCTGACTCCTTAGTCATACTGCGACCACGAACGCTGCAAAGTGTTCGAAACGTCAGGAAAAACAAAAGTCAATAATACACGCGATTAATCCGTTTAAAAGTTGATTTATTTTAATAGCATTTCATTAATTTCATAAAAAAATTCTTGGTGGGTATATTTAGAGATCTCTGCTCCCTCTTCTACCTTGTACCACAATATCAGCCCGTGTATTACACACGTAGGCGCCGATGGCGACAGATCACGTGATCACCAATAATCCTTACCGCAGCGAGCACACACGGCCACCTAATCTGGGGATGAATCCACAAATATTGGTGGCGTTTGTGTTGGCCGTTGTGCTGAATTATTGTTAGGAATTTATTTGGTTTAAGGCTTGTTTAAAACGGCGAACGTGTGAGGAAATTAGCACACCTGAGATATATTCTCGATGGTGTGTAAAGCCATATTAGTGGCTACAGGTGTTTAAAACGCTGACACTAGGTTGTTAATTAACTAACTACTTAAATTTGGTGTTGTTTTCTGCGATGGCTGAGAACCATTGCATTCTTGTTCTATATTTGAACATAAAAAACTTTGTCATGTAACAATTTTTTGTAGACGATAATCGTTGATAGATAAAGCATCAATTTCAAAGTTAACGTAAAATAATACGCAAATTTGTAATAGCGTAACCCACGAAGGAGTCGCTACCTACCCACTTAACAAAAGTAAGACATACCGACCCGTCCGTGTGATATGTAAATATATGATAATGTACCAACATTTCACAACTATGACCTGAAACTACGGACCCATAAGTTTACGTGTTTATACAGGGACAGATGTGGGCCTAAAATTAATATGTTTTGATTCTATTATCATTACAGATGTGATATTTGCATGATGTATTCAGATTTCTGAGTAATGTATTGGTGGATGTACGAATTAATAAAGGTAATTGAGATGTCCGGCTTGAAATTTTAGCTGTTGCAATTATAGCACACATAGATATCTAATACCCTTAAACGAGCAATTGTTGTATATATATATAATCTGAATCTCGGACACGGCTCCAACGATTTTCATGAAATTTAGATTGCAGGGGTTTCGGGGGCGATAAATCGATCTAGCTAGATTTCATTTTTAAAAAACATCGTTTTACCAAAATCCTATATCAAATCCTTTAAACGAGCAATTCTTGTATATAATTATATCATCTGAATTTCGGAAACGGCTCCAATGATTTTCATGAAATTTAGTACGCAGAGGGTTTCGGCGGCGATAAATCGATCTAGCTAGGTTTCATTTTTCGAAAACGTCGTTTAACCAAAACAAAACAGTGTTCATCCAGGTACTTTTAATTATACAAGGTGTAACAAAACGTGGTCATACTTTAGGGGGTATATATATAGGGGGTACTCATGTATCCGAACAAATTTTACTTTCCATTGTATCATCGAAAACGCGAAAAGAAATCTGTTGGTCCATGCATTTTCATCGAGTCCATATATAATCTACGTCGTCGCGAATCTCTTAGGGATCTGTTTAAGGAGATTAATATTATGACCGTCCCTTGTCAATATATATATGAAAATATTATGTATGTAAGAAAAAATCTAGATCAGTTTGATAAATTATGTGATAGACATAATTACAACACCAGAAATAAAAACAAAATTGCACAGCCACGATTTAGATTGTCTAAGGTACACACATCATTTATGGGGTACGGTGTAAAATGTTACAATAAAATTCCCTCTGACATACTACAACTAAATGAAAGGAAATTTAAAACTCATATAAAACGCTCATTATGCAAGCAAGCATACTATACATTAGGAGATTACATTGATGACAAAAATGCTTGGCTAACTGCTGGTCCTGCTCCACAAGCACTCTGACTAACAAATCAATGTTACAAACAACATCACTTCGACGTACTGTCTCTTAGAATGTAGTTATTTTGTTTTTGACATTGTTATATAATTTTGATGGACAATTTTTTTTGTCTTGTTCAGTCCTTAATCTAATAATATTTAAAAATACGTTTGTCTAATAATTTAGCATTTCATTTTTATTATACTGTAAATGTGAGTACCATGTAATCATTTACATATTCTACATGATTAAATATATTTGATTATTGTCTGGCAGCTAGAGTATGTCATGCTCACTCAAATGTCCCGCTGACGGTGGCGTTTGTGTTGGGTCATTAGATTCCCTACAATATGGTCGAGTTTAGTGATGCTGACGCTGGCGTCATGTTCGTGAACGGGCGCCGTTGGTTGGGGCTGGTCATCTCTAAACTGTCATGGCAAAGTTTTGAATTGTAACTAGACTCTATAGACTTCATATTACATTGTTCTCACATATGATTTCTATATTATAAATACAATGTAACCAAAATATTGTAATTGTTTGATGAAAAAGAGTAACCGTGGAGTTTCTTGCCCGTTCTTCTCCACAGGAATCTACACTTTGGAACGTGGCAACTAGTTTATTTTTTTGACAATTCAAAAGTGCCTGTAAACGGTCTAATTGAAATAAATGCTTTGACTTTGACTTTGACTTTGAGTACGTATGACCCTTTAATTTAAAGTAAGACTAAGCATTACTGTAAACCATTCCGAAATGCTATCAAAGTTGTAAAAATGCACAAGTTATAAATTTAATTGCTAATAAAGAGTTTTAAATTTTGTTCCCATGGGTAGGCTCATCCAGGTGGCTAACTGGCTATCTTGGTTGACATCGAATTGATGGTCACTTCGTAGTAAATCTCATACTCCTCCGTACGCATACTTTTCTCTTCACGTATGTACTTGTAGACAGACTTGGTGCGTGCGACTTCGTCTATGTGACAAAAGAAAGCCCAAGTGTTTTTCAAGATCCAATCTATCTCTATACCAAGAATTCATCAAAATTGACCAGTTTTTCAGGTGTTAAAATGTAACAAACAGACAGACAGAATTATTTTAGTATTTATAATATTAGTTTGGATAAGTCTCACTAAAGCTATTAAACAAAAATCTTTAGAAGTTTCTCCAGTATCAAAACGTACCATTCTGTTTCGAAGATAGAAATGCAAAAATAATATCCGCTGTAAACTATAACAGTCCGAATGTTCAAACATTAAATGCGACAACGAGACACACATTTAAAACACATTAGTACTCGCTATCATATATCAATAATACTGTGGCGCGGAAATTGAATCCATCTAATATATTTGTACGTTGAGGTGAGAATTTGATGGGAGATGTGGAGAAGGTACTTGCTTTTGTGCATGATTACGATTATTGACGAGAAAAAATAATACTGTTTTTAATAAAATGCTGTTTTTTTGGGACAGAATTCTTATCCTTTTTTTTATTAAGGTAATGTATTACGCGAAGGTAGGCAGATGTGGACACAGCTTTAAACCCACATTTCACCAATGCTGTTATAAGTCCCATGTAATAGGTGGTGAGCATATTGCCATTTACCGGGCACAATTCTAAACACCTGCCTGCTACTGAGAATTTATTAATAGAAAAACTCAATAACACTTTGCCGGACCTGGCAATCGAACCCGAGACCTCATGCTCGGCAGTCGCTCTTGTGACCACTAGACCAACGAAGCAGATTTTTTATTATGATGCAGTCTATTATTTTACTGTATTTTGTTTAAATAACAAATTAGTTGGGACTTATAGTTACAGAAAAGACAGCAATATTACGTTATGTATTTAATAGAAATAAAAATAGAGGTAACCTGATTAAAAATTACGCTTTTAGGATTTTTTTTTAACTTTACCTCGCACTAGTAATTTCTTCTTGTATCGTGTGTGCGTTTATACATATACCTATAAATATATTTATTTATTTTATTTATGCACACACATTCATACTCGGAGCAATTATCCGAAGACCATACAAACATTTACTTCATGCAGGCATCGAACCTGCGACATGCAACGCAGCAGCCGGTCTCACGACCACTGCGCTAACTCGACGTCATATCAACATACATCAAAATCGAAAATATGACTAATACAGACATGACAAAATTAATCCTTTCCTTTAATCCAAATGCTCAAGCAATCTTTTTGAGCCCCGAATGACCAAGAAACACAGTTGTGAAAGATATAGTAACAATATATTATTACAGTCTTCGTAACTCGACAAAATGACGTCACACGTAACAAGTCCCCACATCTCACGATATCGAGATTATTAATTCGGATATGAATCCGATAGCCGGCGGGATATAAGCATCGAGTTATCGTAATCGAGAATCGGCTCTCGATATATCGAGTAACTCGTATATTATGAGTTACAACAATAATTCTGTAGACGGTTCTTTTACACGCCTCGGGTTTTTTATGATTAAACTGGGGTGGATACTGTGTCTGTTTTTGTTTTGTTTATGTGTTATTTAGGCTTCTGTAAATTGAAGAAGTTTTATTGAAATGCATATATAAATATTCTCCATAGAATTGTAAACATTTTTTACACACTTAAATCCTAATAGCTTATATTGAATTTTACTGACTAAGTTATACTGTCTTCTTCAATGGATCACCAGAAACATAGCCGTATCTTGAATTCAACATAAAGCGTAAAATACTGTTTAGTTGGTCTAGTTGCGCAACTACAGCTCAGGACTCAGGACCTCACTGTTTCTCCTGTCACTCCTGAGTTCGATTCCGAGTTTCGAGTAGGGGAAAAGTGTACCTAGCATCACGCTGGTATTCCCCGGAGGGGTAGGTGGTAGGTATAGGTGTCAATTCAACACCCACATTTTACCAATACTGTTATATGTCCCATGTACGTGGTGAACCTATTCCCTACTGAAAATTTCCTAACAAAAAACCCAATAACACCTTGCCCAACTCTTGAATCGAACCCAACACCTCATGCTCAGCAGTCGCGATTGGGACCTCAGACCAATCGGGGAAATGTGAGTAACGAATAGTAAGTACATACCTGACCCTTCGGGTATACAGGTGTGATACATAAAAGGTAAATATTGAATTTTATTTAGCTTTTTATCCTTAAAATCTTTAAATTTATCTATTATAATATCATTGATTCGTTTCCCGTAAACTGCAAAAATAATTGGATTCATTTGCATTTTCACTAGTCACTTGAAGAACTTATCTTCTGTCGACATTACCAGTTAGATCAATCAAACTGCCTAGCCTTTTCCCAATTACATTAGGGTCGGCTTCCAGTCAAACCGGATGCAGCTTAATACTAGTTGTTTACATAGAGCGACTGCCTATCTGACCTCCACAACCCAGTTGCTGGGTAACACGAAATCTCGTGGTATGACTGGTTGTCAGACTTTCAGGCCTACCGTGTACCGTGGCCTACCAGTGACTACCCGTAACGGCTGTCATAGATCTTAATTTGACAACCGGGACTGACGGCTTAACGTGCTCTCCGAGGCTCGGTGGGGTCTGGGTATGAAATGATGGTCACCCAACCGCGGCAAGCGCAGCTTAACCTCGATCGATCGATCTGTGCGGCTGTTACTTAGCCACGAGCCAACCAGCTAGATCAATACACAAAATTAATACATATCGAACACACAGTTTATACAAATACGTCGGACAAACAGAAAACTTTGCAGGACCAACTACACGTGGACTTGTGAGCCGGTGGAGCTGATAAACTTGTAATCGGAGATCTCATTCTGAAGACACAGACTGATAAATTTAGGATATAATAAGCTAATAAATACTCTTTAGTATGGTTTACATTTAATGTAAGGACTTGAAGGAGTCTGCCCAGTACTAGCACAACGTTAATGTATTATAATTATGAAGATAACAATAAAAATCAATGTTCCAACTCAATTTAGATTAAATTCTCACAGGGGCCTCTGTGTGTTAGACTTGTGTCTCCAGGCAAGATAAAAGAGAAACAAAATAATAAAATTAAATATAAATTAAAAATAATAAAGTTAAATAAATATAATTTCACATTTGGGCCTCAGTCATGCGAGATTCGAAAATTTCTATTTCATAATTTTCTCTTCCATTTTTTTTTAATATCGTGGTCATTTTCCAATCTGTGTAAAACAATTTTTAGCATATAAAATTAATTAATAAAAAGGCTACCATGAAATGGAATATCTACTATATATATTACGTGTTTCATATAGAATACAATAGTTCTTATTTCGCTATATGCCTCAGCCCATTTACAAAGACTACAAAACAGGACATAAAAATCGAATAGTGTACACAAACCTTTACTCTAGACCAGCTGATAGCCCGTTGTGTACTACAGTAAGACTGACGAGCGGAGACCGTCGCAAATCTCACGTATTTGATCGCTCACTGCTTGATATAATTGTATTGTTACATATGGATTCCATATCTCTATAGGGAAGTTAATACCCAAAAAAGCAGAATCAAAGTGGTTGTGGTTATAACAATGGATTTTTCTGAGAGTTTTATATGTAGGTAGTAGTCAAGCTTTTTGTGTTAAAGCTATGGTTTTAAACTACTGATTGAAAATTATGCAATATAGTTTACCTTTCAGTACCTATAAACGTCCTAATTATGAGAGTTGATAATAACATTATTACAATATACTATGTATCGTTGCTTTTATCCCGAAATGGAACTTTGTATATTATAAAATTCGTTAATAAAACCGCGTATAGTGGTTTTTTTTCACATGCAAGTCTATAAAGTTTGCTTATTATTTAGATGAATTTTTTTTGTTTCATACATCGTTTCAACAGCTCTATAAACATACAAACGCACAAGAACGCAATGTGTACAAATCAAATAGGCCATGTCTCAGTAGCCAATCAACAATTTCAAGATGTTTGCGCAGAGGCAGGCCGTCTGAGCGTCTTGCGAGACGTCGGGATTATGTGCCGACATTGTATCAACATCGACACTCAATACAGGAATATCCTTTGAATTGGGTTGATATTTGTCAGATTTGTGGTTCGTCAAGTGAGTTATGAGTTCAATAGCATTGTACGATTAGTAAAATAACTGTCTTTGGTAAACTTGTGAAACAACAAATAAATAAGTAAATTGATTTATGAACTGATAGGACCTGTTTTTTGGGATGTAACTGAAATTATGACTTTTAACTTAAATACTTACCTATCACGTCCCCATGCTCGTTGAAATACAAAATTGTACTTGATAACAATAATATTTATTCAAGATAAGTCTTTGAAAAGCAAACTGGCGAGTAAACAGCTTATCAACAATGTTGCGGAGAGACAGTCCATCTGAGCGTCTTGCGAGATGTCAACATTGACACATCACACATCACATCATTGATTAGGAGGTATTTCTTAATCATTAGACGTCCATTGTTTAGCAAAGGGATAAAATATAATATCAAACATTTTTTAAATATTAGTAGTACTACTTTTACAGCAAAAAGTTAATGAAAATGGGGTGTCAGTAAAGTATTCAACATCATCCACAACCGGGCTTCATTCACCGCTATGCATAGGTCTCTCTCTGCCTGTGACCGTCTTAATGCTTCTGTTCTAGTCTGATCCAGGTTATTCCAGCGATTGCGATTATATCGCCCGCCCATCTCCCTGCCGGGCGCCATTCGATAACAGCTTTTCTCCACGTGTCATCACTACGCCTTGCTTGGTGTCCTATCCTACTCCATTAGAGTTTCATCACATATTGTCAAATGTCAAAAACCTTTCCGCATCTTCGAATCTCAACGTTTCGAACTCAGACTTCAGTTATCTGCCGAGCAGGGAACGCTCCATAGCTTTTAATAAAGTTTATTACCAGTTTTAGTCACATGTTTTATCCATATATCCGGCTCGAAGGACCGTGTAAAAGTTACTGCTCGACGTGTTACAGCACTAACTTTTGGTATGGTTGATATTTTCTTGATTTGATTGGTATTGGAATAGTTATAGTTCGATAATTGGTTTAATGATACTAATTAATATGGTGTAACAGATATATTGAAAACTACAATATATACATTAAGAGAAGATAATGCTATTTTAACACTAAAAAGACGATTTGATTAAATATGGTTGAGTTACGCAATTGGTTGTTAGACGTACTAAATTCTATTGATTACGATCGATGTATTTATGAAATTGCACTAGGGCAAAAGTGCTGAGTTGTTCGGTTGCAAGTATTGTACTGAACATATTATGAAGCACAAAACGAAGTTCGAGAACATATTCTAGAGAATAAAATAGAACCTTTAGGACTTATTACATAGTTCCTTAATTGCCCGACGAGTAGCAAAAGTAAAGTCGTTATACTGATTAAATAAACATTCATCTATGAAGTTGAATAAGTAATCTCAACACTTAATAGCTAGTGTGGCATTACCTTTATGAGTGAATTAAACTGATGATTATAATAATTATGATGTGAGCGGTTAGTACACGTTAAAGTAGCATGCGTAATTCCTGATATGATGAATTATTCAACTGCATCGACGATTTTATCTCAAAAATTGTTGTAGGGAAGAAAATCATTATGCAATTAGGTATAATTATACTATTAGGTATGATAAGCTACATAAGTTGTATATTTTGGTTCATATGAATTAGACCAATTTATATCTAGACTTAGTTGCAGTAACTGCTGCGGATTTATTCTCAAGATATTCTCTATCTATCTAGAGAGAAAATCTTCTTAAACGACAAATTTATTCTCCAGCATTAGACGGAAAAAATTAAAAATATTTGTTACGGATGTCACGTAAGTAAACTTATGTGTTTTAACCATGGGAGAGCCATGCTTCGGCACGAATGGGCTGGCTCGACCGGAGAGATACCACGGCCTCACAGAAAACCAGCGTGAAACAACTCTTGCTTTGTGTTTCGCCGAGTGAGTGAGGGTACCGGAGGCCAAAACCCTTTAAAAGGGCGGCAACGCACTTGGGTCTCCTCTGGGGTTGCTGGTGTCCATGAGCGGCGGTAACCGCTTACTATCAGGTGATCCGTCTGCTCGGTTGCCCATTATCCCATAAAAAAAAGTTCACACTAAATTGGAAATTTAGTGCCGATAAATAGAATGGAATCGAGACTAGTGGAAGAAACAAGGAGACGACTTTGTTCAAACTGAGACATTACGTCTACAAAGGCATCTCAGATCAGACAAGTGACGAATATATTATATCAATATTATAAACAGCTAGGCGTATGGGTAGTCATAACAAAGATTGAGAGTTGTCCATCCTAAAGCTTCAAGCTTCAAGGCATTCTCCGAAGAATAATGGAATTCTTAAACAACAATTAACACAATAAAGAGTCACATACAACATAGAGTGCAGTTAACATGTACGCTACATAATTAATATCAATATTTAAATACTCATACATTCAAAATATCGCTTTAGAACAGAGACACGAAAATATTCTAAATCCCAACACGCATAAACACACTAGCATTTAACTAAAACGATAATACCAATGACACTATTACAAGTAAAATTACGAGAATCATTTCAATTTATTATCAAAATGCCACACAATTTCAACAATGTAAGAATTGTAAGGGAATCGAGAGTACCTACGTTCAACATTACATAGGAACAAATCAAGTGCTATAAACTAAACGTAACGTCACTGCGATTATCTCGGGTTTCTCACACACTGTCCTGGCCATTTGTTTAAATTACATTAGCGTGTGCATACTTCGGTTAGGTTTGTTGTATAGTGCAAAGCGAGAGATAGGCGATAAAGTTCACAATAATCCTTTGCAGCACAATGGTTGGCTCATAAAAAAACGGAATGGGTCCTTCCGTACCTCGGAGAGCACGTGAAACTCTCAGGATGCCAAATAAAGATCTGAATACGTTAGCCGATACAGGTAGTTAGGTATCTGACTACGTGTATGAGCTGTCGTTGATCTTTGAAAATCTGACAACCAGTCTTACCACGAGATATCGTGTTACTTAGTCAGGGTTCTGTAAAATAGATTCTCTCTAGTATTTAGCTGCATCCGGGTAGACTAGACCGACCCTAACCTGGTAAGGAAAAGGCGAGGCAGATATACTCGTATTATAATCGTAAAGAAACACATACCATACTGCTACCTTTCATCCTACATATATTCGTTCTAGACAAGTTTGTTATTATGAGTCATCTTCAGCTAAAGTACTTAAGATCCAGTTATATTTTTTGCAAATGCAAAAATCTTTTCTTTAATTTAAAGCAAGTAAATTAAAGCTTTCAAAATCAACTGGACTACAAACTTTCTCTGTTGTGTGAAGAGAACACGCGTGGGCGCGAGTTCGTGATGCGTGCGCGCAGATTAAATTGCATTAATGCAATATACTAACATACTTAAAGCTTAATCTTTTTGTTGCACATATTTCGCGCCACAAATAAATATGCTTAATTTATATGTTGTGTTGGACGGTTTATTGGTTTGGAGTTGATTTCCTTATTGAATGCAGAATATAAATAGATACCCTATCAAATGTGTTGTTATAACACGATGTTGAAACATTGAAGGGTGGCAAAATGTAATATGAAAACAAATTGTAAAGTCAAAGAAAGAGATATTATGGGATTTAAACTTGGTAAACATCAATATAAAATTTCAATGCAATATAAAATTGATACGTAAAGCAAAAAATATTTACCCCTTTTTACAAAAATTACTCGGACAGAGGAGTATGAGATTTGGCACAATTAATGTTTATATAGAGAAGGAGAGCAAACTTTTTTATTTATTATACATTAAGTTAATAAAAAAAATCATTACACACGCTACCATGTGTTTGACACACACATAATAGATATATCTTTGACAATAGAACCTTAATAACGCTGAATGAATTATGGTTGACTTTCCAGGCATGTGGACGACAACTAGAAATATTAAAAGACCTACCCTGACTGTTTACCAGTTGGAACTGGAAACGCAAAATCTTTCCATTTTAACCCTAAAAATATATTTAACTTAAACAACACTTGGTTCTTGGTGCTAAGGTTATTTTTGGAGTCTATGTATGTAAGAATGTATGATGTAGGTATGTATGTATGTCCGTTTCTTTGACACGATCCGTAGTCTAAACGTCTTGATACTGTTTTTGTTAACCAGGTTTACAATGAGTTCAGTCCACTAAAACGGACCAGTAGGCTTATTCTGAAGCATTCGAAAACGTTTCCGTATCGGAACGGAGACTTTAACTTACATTACTGTGGTAGAAAAAAATATATACTGGTGTTTTTATAAAATATCTTACGTCATGTTTTATCAATTTCATATTTTTTTAATAGTGCTTAAAGGTTGTTATCGGAAACATTCCGTACGGATTCGAAAACGCTAGTTTCCGTCGGTTCAGAATCAGGGCCCTGTAGGTGCATTTAGACCGTTTTAAATCATTTATCTATACAGCGTTTTGCACAACTATCTCTTTATAATAAAACAACTTTTAACCGGATTAATTGCGTACATTATTGGTTTTTTGTTTTCCCCTACGACCACGAACGCTGCAAAGTGTTCGAAACGTCAGGAAAAACAAAAAACCAATAATGTACGCGATTAATCCGGTTAAAACTTGTTTTATTATAATGTGTAGTGATCGCGCAAGCCTAAGATATTACTACAACTATCTCTCTTAATTTTGCACCATGTAAGTTGCTCTTCCGCGATCCAGCGCACAGGAGTTGTGATTCGGCACGCCGCCACTAGATTAGGCTGCACACACGACACCAGCAATTAAGTGGCGACCTGTCTACAAACGTGTTTTAATCATAGTTGGAGAGTCGAGCACTCAAGTGTTATACAACTGTCACAAAAGATATAAAGCAATCGCTTTAATGCTTGGGTGTTTTCCAGCAGGAACACCTATATGAGCATTTACGACTAGCATTTTTGTTCTTTGGAGCCTCCTGGACATCTTCATTAATAAATCATAGGCTTGTTTATTCGATCAGCACCTGGACTGTTTATCCGGGAGGTGCAGGTTTAAATCCTACTTACAACCGTTTTACATTCCACAAAAATTGCCTGACAAAAAAAGTTGCCTTATATGATTTTTTCCGGTATCGTGGGTGTGTTTACAGACAAATAATCGCACATGCACAGACACTCAGACAGAGAACAATTATCTGTAGAGATCTATTTACTCAATTATCTGTAGATTTTACAAATATTTGCTCCGTGTAGTATTTGAACCTGCAAACCGCGACGCAGCAGCCGATCTCTCGACCACTGTGCCAACCGCGCCAAATGGGGAATAGAAGTTATGGAGAAATAAATTATACAATTGTAGTTTTTGTAACTAGAGTCCATTAATCTTCATGTATCGTAATCGCATCAAAAGATCAATATTTTTCAAACGTCGTGTATCCACATGCACAGCTTTGAGAATGCCTTTCATATCGATTTTATGTAAGAATGGACACGATAAAACTGGCTAGAAAAAAAATTGCCATTCATAGACTGCCAACAGAAGTGAAAACTTAAAACTATGAAATATCTTTAATAGTGATTTTTACTTAGATTACATGTCAGTGACGTGATTCCATAACATTTTCCCAGACCAAAAATCACTTAATGCGCCTAAAGAAGGTTTTACTTCAAAAAGCTCCATCAACTTGGTTCAAATCACATTTGTGCGAGCCGATACATAATCTGCGCTAGCGCTTATATTAAAGAGCAGAGTCACGCGCATTGGTGCGTAACCGATTGTCTTATTAATGTTTCGTACAGTTAACGCCGCCCACCTATCACAGTGTGGAGGTAATTGAGCCGAGTTAATTAGGTCTTCTGCGGCTTCTAATAGGCTGTAATGGGGCTGACATATTCGCAAACATGGGTTTGTTAGTTGGATAGGTTATTGTATCGATAGAAAGCGAACAGCTGGTGTTTTTAAACTGAAAATGTGTCTACAATAAATGTACCTAATAATATTATTATCTCCGTGTTATTGTATGTTTCAAGTTATGTGTTCTATATATGTATGTAATACCTGTTTTTGTAAATACATATGTAGCTCGATACGGTCAATCCAACTTGATCGAAACATTGAGGTAAACAAATGTTACGTTTTTAGGGCGATTAAGTCCCGTCATAATGCAATAGGATCCAGTTGAAAACCAGGGCTAGGCACCTGCCTGGCATATTGCTGAACTGGATGCTACTACTATACTATTTGGTGCAACTGTGAAGCAAACAAAAAAAGGTTTTTTATATTTTTAAATTAATTGATGTTCAAGATAAATCATTGAAAAGCATTAACACATGCTTAGCGAACTCTAAAGTTACAATATTAAATGGAAAAAGAATACGGTCGCGAACAGGATTCGAACCTGCGCCTCCCGGATAAATACTCCAGGCGCTCTGACCACTAGTCGAGATGGCTTAGTGGTCAGAGCGCCTGGAGTATTTATCCGGGAGGCACAGGTTCGAATCCTGTTCGCGACCGTATTCTTTTTCCATTTAATATTGTAACATTAATTGATGTTGTTTGTTTTGTTTTTAATCGCTTTTTATTTTTGTATAAATGTCTCGTTATTGCATCCAAATAAATATTTTTCTGTATGTATGTGTTCTTAAATATTTCTTATTACATTTATTAAAGTATTCATTTGATTAGCTAATAATGTAAACAATCTACTACCCATTCCTTATCAGGTGCTGTCAATTGCACAAGATTCGATAGCGATTACTGAAGCTATGATTAATACAAATGAGACGAGCACGAGTCGTTTTAAATACAGCATAGTCTCTGATATACTCGTAAGTATGTACGTTGCTCTTCGTATTTAATTAAAGGAAAAAAGTAACATTGTTAGCTTTAAAGTAATCAAATGTTGTGGAAGAAATATATATGGTCGTGAGCAGGATTCGAACCTGCACCTCCTGGATAAATACTCCAGATGCTCTGTATTTTTCTTTCCACAAATCTTTTAACCTATTAAAATTACGTATATTAAAGTCTCCGTGGTCTTGTAGTCCCAAGCGCGACTGCTGAGCATCATGTTTTGGGTTAAATTACTTGGAAAACTTCAGTAGCGGTCCGGAGTTTGGAACTGTGCTTGGAAAATGGCAATAAAACGACCATCATTACATAAAAAAAAAAAATATAGGATTTCATAACAAAATTCGTGAAATTTGGGTGTACAACTATGTACACCTCTGCCTACCCCTTCGGGAAATATACAAGCTTGATGATATGTCATGAAAAGGCTCTTAGAACTGAGTTCATAAAATAAATCAAGAAACAAATGAATGTGATTAATGTACATTTTTACGATATTACAGACCAAACCAGAACCAGAAGAAGCGATATGTACTTATGGCGGTACAGGTGGTGTAGGTTTTTTTTGACAGTGTATAAAGCTATTATACACAATACTAGTACTTACACTTTACCTAAACATAAATAAAGATAGGAGAGAAATAGATTATCTGCAAATATGCAACCGCGACGGAGTCCTTTTGCGGGTTTCTTTCCAACTTTTTGTTCGGCGCAGCGGCGGCAGTAACCCCGCTTCCTGAGGCAATAAAGTATGGCTGCGATAGATTTATGCCAAATGTAGGTAGGCAGAAAAGATGGGTGATACTAATAGAAGATAGAGATAGTGGTTACTTATAGAAGACGTAATATTTTGAAATTGAAATACGTATCATAAATAATAAAGAACACCAACGGGAAGATTTTTAAAATTCGGAATTACCAAAAAAGCATTCGAAGACTGTTTCATAAGAGCAGTGATCACCATTGGCCTTGTCATCTGTTACAGACAATTTATATAGTGTCTGTGGTCTATCAAAGTATCCCTTTTAACGGTGGAATAAAGATACCAATCCATCCAAGCGCATGATTATTTTTGTAGTTTTTAAATGTTAATTTTGACAGTTGTTGATAAATCGATAAAATTCAACACATTTAAACATTTATCGACTCGACAAGTTTGTCGACAAAGATCCGTGCTCGGACGCCTGGAATGGCAAGAACATCCACATTTTGGGAATATTTTAAGGTAATATGATATAAAAAAATTGGCTTTAGAGTGAATAGATCCGCAATAAATAACGTGATCATTCGTTAAATACAATTAATTTATAAGACGAGATTTCGTCATTCTCGGCGAAATCATATTTTAAAACGAATTCCAGACGTTAACTAACCTACACATACTGACTGAAACTGCAATCCCATTGTACAGTTCACTTTTACTTAAATTTAGTTTCACAATAATTATTCTCAAAGCAAGCATTTTCATCGCTATCAGGCTATAAAGCCAGCCTGTCTAGCCACAGACCTTACTGAGGAGACCTATAACAAATTTTCATTTTTTCGCAGTTTTGAGTTATGAATTTTTAATGAGATTGCGAGAGAGATTAAGAGTCAGAAAGTCATTTCCCGGTAAAGGAGAGGAGTATGAAAAAAAAGGATTGCTTCAGTCGTAGCGTTTGTTAGCATCGGTCCACGAGAGCGGCGTTTGTAGAATATAGAGTGGTACAAGCGTTTTAACGTTTTGTTAAATATGTAGAAACGAAGTCATATTTTTGTTTGGTCATTGATAGAGTTTATTATTTTGTAGTTAAGCTAGTCAAGACAATGTAAAATACGTAAATTCATGATCGCAACGAGGAGACAAAAGTAAAATGTTTACAGATTAAATAACAAAATAAGCTGTTATTACAAGAATATTTAAAAATAATTATGAAGAATACTTTTATTGAGACAATGATATTATTATTTTGTAAACCTTTTCAAATCATTTGGTTAAAGGTTAGTCCATTGAAGATTCCACATTACTATCTACTAAAATTTTTGTTCGCGTGACGAATTGTCTTACTAACGTCCTTTGGATAATTATGTACTGTTACGATATGCATGTATGTATGTTACGTTGGTTTTTCATTATACTGTGAGACAGTGGATATTAATATACGGAGGATAGTTTGAATTAGTCTCAAACAAAAGAACTACACCAATATTTATCATAACGTAAATTATTGTGATACTAATAATATGTATGTTTTGTTGTCGTTTCAGTTTTGAAATTAAACTTATATTCATTTATTTACTAGCTGTGCCTTGCTTTTTTCTTTATGTTCGACTTCGAAGGGTCTTAGCGTGATGTTAAATAGTCTCTACTATTACTCAATAACCTGATATCTCATACAAAAATAATCCGACTGGTAGTTCCTAATATTAGCGCGTTTAAACAAACAAACCAACAAACAAAAACCTCGTCAGCTTTATTATATTGTATAGATGTCATTCTTTTTGATTGGTTACCAAATCTCTGTTTTAAGGGCCCCACACAGACCCCGTACCTATCTTCTCGAGGGCAATCCAGAGCGTTTCGGTTTCGGGTTGTGTGCCGCTTAACCAAATTTTTGTTTTTCCTATTATATATTTTTTATTTTTTGTTTATTATTTTAGTGCGCATCTCGTTATATTCCGCTGTAAGCTCAAGAGCGTTGTTATACTTTGTAGAGCCTTAGTTGCGTGAAGCATGCTATTTTACTATTGGTTTTATGTTTGCTTAAAAAGGATACTCTATGAAGGATAAAAAAAACGGTTAAAACAATAAAAATATCAATATCTACTTATAAATCTATTTTATTCAGTACTTTTTTCCAACATTATCAGTCGATGTTCTTTTTAAATTTAGATTATTTTGCGTCGGATGAAGAATTATTATATTATTAGGAGTCGCCCAGATGTCAAAATTCAATCATTTCTTTTAGTTAGGTATAATAAAAGCTGTACCTACAAAGCTTTTTCATCACGCATTCCCAGAAAAAAAAACTAACTCGTACATTGACGCTAATGCGCCTTAGCCAAAACGAGAATTCTCGACTTTGCAATGACTATGCGCAAATTTCGCTCATAATTATTCTGATTATTTATTCTATACTACAATCACAAACAGTCCATTATTTACCTCTATATTTATATTATACCTACACGTTCGCGCGTGTTTGGTCCGCACAGAGGGAGATTAAGTTTAAACCGTTTATAAATTAGAGCTGGACCCACGTCCATGTGTCGGCAGGATTTGCATGTTTGCTAAATTAGGATTTAGATGCCTAGTCGTAGTGTTGTATCGTTTTTAGACGTGTTCTGTGCGTAATGAGGGCTGGTACGTGAGATTTTATTACGCAGGTAATTTATTTTTATTTTAAGTGAACTTTGTCTTGCAGTTTTCGCTACCAATATGTTTCTGGACTGATTGTGTTGTAGATACATTAAAGCTATAGAAGATACCTCAATCTTTTTTTATTTTCCGTATTCCCTTTTGACGATTCAAGTTAGTAAAATTTATTTTAGAGTTAAACCCACCTCTATTAATATCAAAATTTGAGTCTGCTTAATTAGGAATATGGTCGTTTTAAGACGTGTTTTGTGCCAGTTTAGACAATTTATGTTAATTTTAATTGTGCTTTGTCATGCAATTTAATCTTTCAAGTCCATTCATTCCGAAACTATAAAACAATTTTAATTAACATGTGAAACTGCAACACTTTGTTTCTTTTATTTCGTCTTCTTCTTTGTTCTTCAACCTTTTGTCAGAGTTAAAACAATCCCTAAGCCTCCTAAGTGATATGTATTATGTATTTTTTTTTTTCAGTAGAGCATGTTAATTAACATTGTGTCAGTACCAATGTGTCTTTTACTTCTTTGACAAAACAGTGAAGGTAAAGATAAAAAATACTTTGTAAAATGCTTATGACACTTGTATTGAAATTTTAGGTTGACATGATTTAATTTGTATTTGACGTCATCCCGTCCCGCTCTTATAGTAATGGTTACTAAAAACAGCTATGATCTAAATTTAGTTTAGTTTCCTACATTAGAATTAACCCCACTGTCCATACTCGTAACAAAAAAGACAATAATTCGACAGCGCGGTTGGCACAGTGGTCGAGAGACCGACTGCTGCGCTGCGTGTCGCAGGTTCGATTACTGCACGGAGCAAATATGTGTACGATCTATAGATAATTGCTCCGGGTCTGGGTGTGTGTACTTGTGAGGTTAGGTATATATCTGTAAACGCACCCACGACACAGGAAGAAATTCCTAGTGTGGGGCAACGTTTTTTCTAAAAACAAAAAAAAAAACAAAGTAAAAGTGTACCGTAATTTATAGAGCAATTCAAGAAAAATGGTGACAAATACAAACTGTATGAACGTATCATACCTGTAGTTATATTGTATGATACTGTATGAAAGCCTGAATGGATTATGAGTGTCATAAATGAAACTAAAACGAATGGCCAGGTTGGCGCTATCCGTCATGTACGAAAGTATTATCATGGATAAGCCAGACTAAGATTCTCATTTATTGTCTTTTAAAAGATGATTGCTAGTTTTGCTACCTAGCAATCATCTTAAATTTTAAGTTCTAAGTTTAAAACAATTTTCAAACGTAGGTTTTTTTTTCAGTAATGGCCTCGTGCATAAATGCTGTGGAGTTTTGTTTAAGGCGAGGCAGTTTGATGCCTCCAGACTGAGGGGTTTACTAGTCGACGCACCTAAATTCTGATTTTTCAAAGGGTTTATATGAAATAAAAACCTTTGACTTTGACTTTGAGGGGTATGTATTTATTTTTAATGTATGACCACGCATAACCTTCGACTTATGATTATTTGCCAAATCTAAATTTATTACATAACTATTTTAAAGTTATTATATTAAATGGAGAACTATTATATAATATACCTTTTTATAAGGTATTTATAAAAAGGTATATTTGGTTTTCAGTTTCGTTCTCGTCGCTTTAATTTTTTGTTAAAACAATTTTTGGCATTAATATTTCAAACTGTGAAAGTCTTACAACTGAACTAGGTTCCTCTTCGTTTCTTTGTTAATTGTCTGCCTTTAAGAGTTACTCCAAGAATCATGTCGCGTATCACTCTTGACGTTATCCACGTATCAAAAGCCAAGAACACAGAAGAAATTCTTATAAAGGAATCTTATAAAAATAAAACATGCACAAAAATAATAAGGCACATCCACACTGAACTCTCACTAACATATTCAAGGTTTCCCGCGTTCCTCACGCAAGGAGCCTTTTCATAATGTATCGCTGAAAGCCCCCATGTGTAGACTCCTTAATGAATCATCGCGAAATTGCATACAATTATAATGATAAACGCCTTGGACTCAGTCACGAATAGGTTTAGTTCAGAAAAATAAAAAATGGTTGTTAGTAAAAGTTGCATTTGTCGCAGTGCATAATATATGTCTTTGAAAGGGTGATGTTTGTTGAGAATAATCTTTATTTTAATGGCTAAGTGAAAATATAGTCAAATCTGTTTTAAGGTTTCGTAACGCAAAAGGAAAGACGAAACCCTAATGTGATCACTTCATCAGTAATGTCTTAGGATTTCGCGATAATTACACATTATATTAAAACAATTTTCAACTGGATTTTTGGTAGGTATTTGTTTTTCTTGACGGTTCGAACACTTTGCAGCGTTTGTAGTCTCATTATGACTTATTATAAAATTTTACCCTTCAAGGATCACGTTGTTATCCGTCTATCTGTTAAGGCCCCTTTTCTTAGGAGCGCCTGGAGATATCAAGTTGAATTTTATCAAATAACTAGGTCTATGGTCCCTTGGAGGTGTAAAGCAATCAAACTTCTAAGTCAACACAATAACAACTACGGCTATTTATGTCATAATTGAAGAGATGTAAAAGCATGATAATCATAATCAAATACTGCTGAAAACTATTCTCTTTTGAGTTGTAATACTCCCGAGTTATAGTATCCAAATGTCCAAAAAATGATTCAGTCTACGTCACAGTTAACCCTTTTGAATCTCGTCGCGTCTTCCCGCGTAACGTACGGCGGGTCACGTGACCGGAGGGTCGTTACCGCAGACGTTTGAAATGCCAATGTTAATTTGAAATGCAAGGGTGTGCCGTGTGGCCGCGTGGAATACAATTCGGTGTTAGTAACGAGATCTGTGTGATGCATTGATTTGTTTGTCTGTCACACTAGTTGACACACCCTGACTTTGTACGACAATTATCGATATTTTTATCGATAGTACACAGCTTTTTTGGCAATTTTATGAAAGATTCAATATCACTACTAGCTAGTAGTGATATTGAATCTTTCATAAAATTGCCAAAAAAGCTAGTTAGATATATTAGCTTATATTATTATATTATTATTAGCGTAGCTATAGTAGCTACTATAGCTACTTTTGCTTTTCGAAAAACTATCCATAAATTATGATAAAATGGCCATAAAATTTTGCAATGCTTTCGTTAAAGAAAACCGACAGAATCCGTTCAGTAGATATCGAGAAAATTGTGCACAAACAGGCTGACGCGGCGAGGGACTGTATTTAATACCATGTAGTGAAAAGATAGAGAATTTGTGGCATTATGCATATTAATAATTCGTAGATGTTTTTTTTATATTCTGGGATGATCATCACCGTTTATCTCCATGAATATCTAGAAGGTAAGAAACAAACCTGACGTTTTTCAGTATCGACTTGAAAAGTGTTGCGTAAATTTTCATGATCATCAACAATAAGGCCAGTTGTCAAAAATAACTTATTTATATTAAAATATTCTATGCTCATTTACGAAAGAACCGTTATTACTATTGCAATTTCAGATATTAGACTTGACAGAATTTTTCAGAAAAAAAAACAGCCAAATACTGCAAAATTTATATAAAAAATTACCCACGTATTAACTTAAGTAATTAAAACACAATGAATGCGCAGCCTTATTAACCCTTCCCAGACATGTGAAACGAGGGCGCCACTTAACGGCCATTAAGAGAACTAACCCTTTTAAAGCATAACCTTCGTGATGAGGTATCTACATGTAATTGGTTAATACTGGCAGTCACTAATGACTGGTTACTGCATGAACATTAGTATATTAAATATTCTATTTTTAAAATTACACGTTGCTGTCGGAATGAAAATAAAAAATATATCTTTCTTTGTTTAAATTGTTGGATTATGATATTAAATTACTGTATATTATAAATGTTTTTTTTTCTGTTTGATAATTATTATTTTTTGTAATAGTTTTCTATTGCATCACATGTTTAGTGTCACATGCAAGTAAGTATAGTGTATAATATAGTGTTCATTTCCACGTTCGTTCCATTTTTATGTAGAGTAATTTATTAATATCAGTAAAATATTCCACATATGAAGAAATATATTGTTACAATCACAATTTTTTTGTCTCATATGCATATGTCAGTACCTACTTTACAATAATCGGTTCACACGAATGCGCTAGAATTTAATTCCCATTTTTTCACTTCATCGTTCACAGAGTCATGTAATCTCATTCACGCAAGCGAGCTTTAGTGCGACTTCATCAATATGAGGTGCCACAACCTAATGAAAACGTAGTTTGTTTCACTTTGACAATAATTTCTTGGGGTTTTAGTGGAATTAAGAAAGAAAGAATGAAAGACCAACTATTTTTAAAACGGGGCACAACCAGCATATAGAACTAAAAAATGTCAACAATATTAAAGAACATATCAATATCTACATAAATCTTGGCGTTTGTCCCAAAAAGTTTAAAAAATAAATGTTGACCCGTGCGAAGTTGGGACGGGCCGTTAGTACAATATAAAGATGCAAGCCTTTTTTATTTTTTTTCAAGTGTGGAAATCCTTTAACCAGACTGTGCGGGAGTCTTACCTAATAAAAACCGTACGGTCCTCCCGCTCCCTAATTTTAACCGGGATCTCGGTTTGGCAACTGCATGCGACCTATTTCATGATGGAAATACAAAATATGAATGTACTCTTTGAACTAAAACTTTCTTTTTTTAAATAATTTAATTCAAAATGTGAGTCAAAGTGATGGCCTTACAGATGGCGTTGGTGCATCGATACCCGCTGTTTCAATTGTCGAACACGTTTCAAATTACGAACGCAGTTTGAATCTGTTAAGGAGATCACACATTAGATGGAGGCCCGCTCGATATACAGGATACAGATACGCGCTGTGGTGGTATTTAACTTTTAGGTGGGACTTAAGTAGTCTGTTATATCATTTATTGCACTTGTATTTATTTCAATATCTTGTTACTAATTTTATTCTAGGTTTTCAGAAATGCCAATATTATACATTTGACTGAAAATATATTTTCATACTTGGTAAACCAAATCTGGGTAATGTTGAAAATTTTGTTGACTCCCACTAATAAGGCCAAAATTACTAGCATAAAATTTCTAAACTCAGCGGTAGGCACATGTAAATAAGCGCGTACAAGTCAAGAGACTTATTGGCATAAGGTACAAACACTTTTATATACACTTGCCATAGATAATGAATATATCTATGATATTTGTAATTTCTCTCATCGTGTGGTTGTTGAACAACACAGTATCAAAGTTTAAACCGGCCGTTGGCCTCTGATATGACTTTTGCACACTATAGAGAACATCTCTCTGGTGTGCTGGTTTCCTGAAGATTTTTCTTTCACCGTTTTATGAAAGTGATAATTCCTTCATAATTACGCACATACTATCACTAGGCTATCACTGCTAAGATATAGAGTATATCTGTGATATTTGCGGTAAGATAAATAGTAAAAACATAATTAAAACGCATTCCCGTCTCATCATAATTGCAATCTCATACCTACGTACACTTCGGTCGATGTATAAACTCTTTAACAACCACGCCTTTGACCTATAGCTGGCCAGTGATACTTAGAGGTCAGTATTTTGAATATCGAACGAATTCATTCGAAGAAAAATAATCGTTTTGATGTTCTGTAAATTAATCAATCAGTCGGAACTAATAAACTCTGTGTACTGAATTTCTGTTTGATTTTCTATTACAGCAAAAATAATTATTTTATTAAAATGTCGGTCGTAACTTAAATTTTAAATGTTGAATGCTACATTTTTTTTATCGTTAAAGCATAATTTTAAATTGTAAATTTGATATTTTTGTATATAATGATGAGATAAAATAAAAATAATACTTAATATAAAATAAAATATAAGTATTATTGGTTAAAATAGGGAATTATCAGTTATAACAAATCGATAACTGCATTTAGGATAACCGTGTTATTCTTGAAATCAATATTCAACGAATGGCGAATCTCTGTTCGTAATTCAAAAGCTTCATATATCGTGACATCAACACGTTCATTAATCGCGGCGTTCCAATTAACACCTCCGTGGATGAGGGTTAACACGCATTGATGACGTCACATTAGACTGCATTTAATGTGAATTGATTTGTTTCTAAAGTTACAATATTAAATGAAAAAAGAATACGGTTGCGAACAGGATTCGAACCTGCGCCTCCCGGATAAATACTCCAGGGAGTCCGGGAGGCGCAGGTTCGAATCCTGTTCGCGACCGTATTCTTTTTCCATTTAATATTGTAACTTTAGAGTTCGCAAAGCATGCGTTAATGCTTTTCAAAGATTTATCTTGAATTGATTTGTTGCTTTTTAATATTACAATTTCCTTTGAAAATTACAGAATATAACATATATCACGCCCGTATTCTCGAAGGATCAGGCAGAGAAGTAAAGTTGTACGGCCACGTTTCACCATTGCAATTATTAGATCCCATGTGGGGAACCGATTACTATCAACCGGGCCCATTAATAAACTCCGGGCTGCTACCGAGTATTTTTCTAAGAGAAAAACTTAATAACTTTGTCCCACCTAGGGATCGACCCTAGAAACTCACGCTCAGCAGCCGTGCTTGCGCTTAGACAAACAAGGTAATCAATGTTTTATACAATATTTATTTTAATAGATATGTTAAATAACATATGATGCAATTTACCAAAGGACTATATTATTTCGGTATCAGCAAATTTCCTGACCGAATTTTTGATCACAGCAGCCTATCTCCATGGAGATACATCCAGATAGTACAAGTATAGACAGATAGCGCAAACACAAGTGCACTCCCACTTCCTTCACTGGCATTGTCGGATGAGCCAGTAATCTGACACGACCGGAGATAGATTAGGCGCAGGAACAACGTTTTTACGTGCTCTCCGGAGCATGGCGGTGTTATACCACCAAATTCCTTACTCCAGGCTGCTGAGAATTACCTGAGCGAAACCCCCAATAACACTGCCCGACCCAAGAATCGAACCCTCACACTCTCGGCATTAAACCAGTTTTAGTTTCGGTGTCAACCGAAATAGCCAATACATACTATGCGGTGGATTAAATTAAGATCCAATATGGTATCTATAACGAACCTGCTACATTACGACCGCAATCAATGAATGTCTTTCACATAGTTCGTGTGATAGATTGCGAGTTCATTAGGAATGTGTGTCCTACTGTACCACGTAATTACTATCTGATCAACCCTCAATCGATTTTGCAGTTCCATTGAATTTTATTGTTGGAAGTGTCAAATTAACCTATGAAAAAAGGGTTGATAATACGTGATTGCTTTATTGGTCTACTAGCCATAAGCGGGGCCACTAAACGTGGGGTCCTGGCTCTAATTCCCGTCTTCGTATAAAGTGTTCTTGGGTTTTTCTGATAAGACTTTTTTGTCGTAGGTCGGAGATTATAATTGTGCTCGGTTGATGGCAATAGGCTCGACAACTATTGCCTTTATTAATTGCATCGATATATTGTGGCTGTAAAAAAGTAGGTATACCTAGTCGAAGGTGTACAGTTAGCGACAGAAGTACACGTATCGAAACTGCACCGCCTGTAGTGCTGGTTAATATGATATAACGAAATGTTTTTTTGCATTTTCTTAATTTTTTTGATTTCCTTCTTACGTGTCAACAACACAAACAATAGTTTCAAATTTGTTTAGACCAGTAAGTCGCAACTTCAAAGGCCTTGAATTTTCCACGTACAGGTCCTCCCGGGTGCAGGTGGTCACGCATAATGGGCACGAGATTTTTTTTTTTTTGAAATGGCCTCTTGCAGAAACCCAGAGGGGTTTTGTCTGCGTAACCGGACAATATCTAAGGTGAGGCAGTTTGATGCCTCCAGCCAGAGCATATTTTAAGATACTACAAACTAAGCAACAGCGCTAAGGGCGTCCCCTGCGGGACACGAACCTCGGCTTAGGGCGTTGCTGGGCGGACAACTAGGGACTAGCTGGGTCATATCAGTTTCCTTATTATTAAGGGACGAATTTAAAGCTACTAGCTCGGCGCGGGCCGGCTCAAGCAAGGGTCGGGGCGGACATGATGAGATATTTCGCGACAGACGCGGACCTCGCCGGTATAATGGGCACGAGAGCAAGTGTGGCATATCTTGTACAGATGCTCCTCACTCATATTGTATTCGAGATGGTTCTATATAACCCCATTTGGCTGAGTTACTTCTGCAGCGACCAATTTGGATCCGGAGTCGGTTAAGCGATTTCCATATTATCCAATGCAGTTCATGTCCAGGAGGCAGATGTTTTGCCGAGGTAAGAAACTGTGGAGAAACTATCTCAGATTTTTGATGACGATGTTTTTTTTTCATTTTGGGCTCCAGATAGATGACTAGTAATCAGAGCTAAGCTGTACTTTTGTGGAATCCAGGAATATAACAACTTTCGTAAGACACATTTATAATAATTAGTGTCAACGGTTATTAAAGTTAAAGTAAACTCACGTGCATTCTTCGGGATTGCCCGACTAGTTTCGAATACGAATGGAGCCCTTATTAGCGAATAACATTTGATCAATAATTAATATAGGAATATGTTACATTATGATACAAACATACAATCCAGCTTGTTTCATAATGAGGTACGCAGAAACCGTCGATTTGCACCTAACACACCTCTGTTTCATCTACTTTCATGCATGCTTGTTAGTTTAGATTGCTCTATTTATTGCCTTCTTCTTCTGCTTATCTTGTGGTTGATGACCAACCTAGTGTCAAAGTTTAAACCACCCGTAGGTCTCTTACTTGGCTTTACACACCATTGAGAACATCCCTCAGGTGTGCTGGTTTCCTCACGATGTTTTCTTTCACCGTTTTAAGCAAGTGATAATTACTTAATTCATGAATAATCTTGTCAGTCCAACGGTCATACTACCAGGCTGTACCTGCTGGCTCTAGCCCTATGGGGTTACACTTGTATTTAATACAAAATCCAATGTTAGTTAAATCATCGACATAAAATAATGTGTAATGTTGAAATAAATTTAGCTATAGTACAGTTAAATCAATGTTTAAGCATTAATTATTGTTTAACGGTTATTACTCACGTGCATTCTTCGGCATTACCCGACGGCGAGTTTGACTCGCGAATTCGCCGCGGGCTCAGCTCATGAATAAGGGCTCCGTTCGAGTTCGAAACTAGTCGGGCATTCCCGAAGAATGCGCGTTAGTAATAACTGTTAAAAAATAATTATTATGTGTGTTTCTCATGAAAGTTATTATACAAAAATGTTAAAGCATGTTGGCTTATTAGTATATCGACTCTTTAATTATTTAAAATTTGTTTTATGGCACTGATTTAACATCGGCATTGGATTGGAATTGGTATTAACTTAAAGGGTTACTCTTGAAGTTAATACCAATTCTAATTCTCCTGCCATATTTCCAATGTCAATCAAGTAGATTTATTTTCAAAGGTAATCTTACTTCTCTTTTTTATGTAAACTTAGGTGTTGTTTCGGTTCCCTTTGTTAACGTTGTTTTTTTTTTATCCTTTATCGTCCACCGTTGTGCAAAGGCCTCACCCTGATTCTTCCACACTTTTCTATTGTTGTAAAATAGTATCATATCAATAAATATAAAGCGTTACTTTATCACATCATCTCCGAAGTTTAAAATTGGCCCAAGTTTTATACATGACGTGTAATATAAACCATATCATTTTATTACTTCACAAGTTTTCCGATGAACCCTACTCGTTGTTCCTCATAGTTTTCGATCATTTAACAACCCCTATGTGTGTAACTCCCTTTAGTTGAAGTAAGAAAAGTTTGAATGTGCTATGAAGTGTCGATTATTATGATTATTATTTTGTTAAGGAAATTGAGCCAGTCATGAAGAATGGGCAGACACATAGATACTTATAGTTTTGAACAGGTTTGTTTACCTAGGATATACTTT
Organism: Xylocampa areola; assembly: GCA_935421205.1. Taxonomy (NCBI): domain Eukaryota; kingdom Metazoa; phylum Arthropoda; class Insecta; order Lepidoptera; family Noctuidae; genus Xylocampa; species Xylocampa areola. The sequence goes on from OW285215.1 coordinate 14,108,831, forward strand.
ATTTTTATTTAACATCATTCCCTTACCTTGATGAGCTTGTGGACGCAAACGCAGTTGCTAAGCCTAAAGACATGGGTTTGATACCCGGTGAAGATATGGCCAATAATATGTTATTGGTTTTATTTGTAAGATAATTCTTGGTAGCAGCTTGGCGTTAAAAATTGTGCCCGGAGCTCACCACTGCCACATCACACTACTAGGGACTAAAATGCGTGAGACGCAGTTAATCTGGGGGTAATCAAAAGTAAATTTCACTCCAACCTTGCAAGGAGACAAGCGTGATGTTAGGTTTAATTTGAATAAAGAAGTTTCATCTTAAAAGTAATTGAAAATTTCTCTTGAATATAAATCAATTTGCCTAGCCTTTTCCCAATTACATTGGGGTCGGCTTCCAGTCAAACCGGATGCAGCTTAATACCAGTATTTTACATGGAGCGACTGCCTATCTGACCTCCACAACCCAATTACTGGGTAACACGATATCTCGTGGTATGACTGGTTGTCAGACTTTCAGGCCTCTGACTACCCGTAACGGCTGTCATAGATCTTAATTTGACAACCGGGACCGACGGCTTAACGTGCTCTCCGAGGCACGGAGGGGTCTCGGTATGAAATGATGGTCACCCATCCACAGACCGACCGCGGCAAGCGCAGCTTAACCTCGATCGATCGATCTGTGCAGCTGTTACTTAGCTACGAGCCCCTAAAAAAAAAAAAAAAAAATTAATATTAAAATAATAAATTTCTCTTGAATAGATAAACCAAAAAAGAAACTTCAATTAACTGACGAATATACGTCAATAAGAACTATAATCAGTACAAACTATCGATTCCCAAGTGATTCTGTCGCCTCACATAACCCTCTCCTGCCATATTGTACAAACACCTACATATCGCTCGGTTTCCCATGGATTTCCGATGCCGGGCAGAATTTAGTTTATGAAAGTATCTTTGACTTTTTGTTTCACAGGTTCTACCGGCTTTAACTGTAGATAAATAACATTTATAATAAAGAATTGGTCTTGGCATTTTATTTATAACATTATATTGTATCTACTAATTACCTATAATATCTATACGTTCGAATGATGTTGTTCTTATGAATAAATGTAGTATTAATACGGTATTTTTTTATTATAAGCCATTTTATTGTAATATGTTATTACTATATGTATCTTGTAAAAATATAAAAGTCAAAGTAAACTACCTCAGATACCTCTGAAGTTCTCAAATGTAAATAAATATGTAACATAATTAAATATCACAGTTAAGCATTTCTTAGAATTCATTTACGAAGAAAACGTAAGCCGTATTTATTTTCCACTCAAAACAGTCTCGAAAGATTTTCTTCAAATAAAATACATCTCGCTATATATTACACATTTTTCCGCGCCGCAGTTCCACGTGAATGTTAAGCATGAAGAAGGTCTCAAGGAACTGAAATTGCTCTCTCCAACAAGAAAATATCGCGTACAATAAAAGAGTAAAATAAAGAGTATAAAAAAACAACTTGGATAGAAAACAAAAACAATTCAGTAAGTGCACCCATACACGGCATTGTCACACGTCAGCCGGGTCATGCGATACGACCGCAGAAAACGCGCACAAAACATCTATTGTGTTGTGAATGGGGTGCTTTATACGGCACGCGGAAACAAATTTTTTTAAGAATGCGTTCTTTTTTTTTGCTTTTCGAATATGTCGTGAGTGGTTGGTGGTCCCGCATATATTTTTTTTAGTTTTGGGAAGTGTTTTGGTAAAATTGTTACATCAAGCTAGTGCCAAGGAAGTCTGGACTGGACTGGATTGAACTAAGAAAAGAAGAAGGGAGAGAGAGATTAATCTAGTGGTACTTTTAATTTTTTTCAGACAAGCGGCTGCCTTGTATAAATTGTAATAAACAGGCAATTATTATTTTCCGTGTTTAAGCAAATAAAGAGTTTATATCAAAGTAGTATAGCACAGTAGCAGTTGACCGAGAACATGAAAAAGAAAACTCTCTTAATTTAAAGGTGAGATCGTTTTACACATTGATTTTTATATATGTAGTTCTAACAGCTGAACCTCTGAGTAGGTATGTAATCAATAAATATAGGCGACAATATATCTTAGCTGACCAGGAGGTGTATTTTCTATATCGGTTGAATTAATGATTATTTTGAAGTACATCGCGTTTTATGTTATGGTTTGTCTAAACAAAAAAACCTACGTCGCAGTGTACTAAAAAGTAACCATCGATTCTATGTATGTCAACAATATGGCCAATACGCCTCGAATATGATGACAAGACTTCAAAATAGCATATATTTGAGAATATATATTTTCCTGTGAAATGAGAATTATTCCCATATCCCACAAGAATACCTTTTGCCAACCATGGTTTATGAAATTTTCCGATTGTTACGGATCCCTAAATATGCAGTGTGTTCCGGGCATCGTCGTGTGAATACTGTTAAGTGTATTGCTGTGTATGTTTTACTCTTTTTTAATTTAAATAAATGCGTTCCATTTTTGTTGTATGAAATATCGCTATGTTGAATATTATTGAAACTATTTGTCCTATTGTCAGGGAAACTACAATACTTATTAATAAAGGATTTAAAGAGGATGCAATAGGTACATGCCTGTCTTCTAATCTTACATTTTGTTTTATATTCGTGAAGGCCTGTGCAGATGGCGGACCTGTCAGCAGTATTGGTGGGATTTGTACGCGGTACTTTTTAGTACCTCGGGTGCGTTTATTCGATGCAGTTTTAAGTTATCTATTTTGACAACCAAAGAGTACTCCAAGGACTGTCCCTCGTTTGAGCAGGTCTTTAGTGTTTTTTAGTTATGGTTATGGAAGACAAGGACATTCATACACTGTTTATAAAACCCATTAAAATAAAAATAAATAAACTGAATTTAGAAATATATATAATTATACTAGTATATATAATTAAACAGCTCTAAAGTCGGTGATTATCGGGTAAATTGATGATTGCAATTATAATTATTGTAAACAGTTGCTAATTTAAGGTATTCTAAACGCTTCACTCTGTTTTTGTAAACAACGATAATATAGCTTTTTATGTGTGGAATCTCAATCATACATGCTGAGCCGAACTCCTACCGATTAAAAACCCCGGGTCTCCGCTAACCTCTACCAAGGGCCCGGGCTGTATATTGTAGGTAGTAGTATAATTACGGAGTTTGTGATGTATCAACAAACTCCGTAATTTCTACTTATTTATATACTTTACTTTGTAAAAAAACTGGCCGATAAATAAAGTTTCAAAATATCTTTAATAAATATTGTCGATACACAAACAACATTCAACAAACTGATAATGGTACATAGATGGATGCCAATATTAATTTCCTCGCGTTGTTTTGTTTACATTGCCGCTGTTATAAAGTAGATCGTTCAATAAATCCGTACATAGCTGTCAGTGTAGAAATAATATTGCGTATCAGGTCGGTTTTGATGTGTCGGCTGAGTGGGTGTTGGCACGCGACATCGGTGTGTTCCTGATTCGTTATTTTGTTTTTTTTTATCCTTTAATAAATGTATGGAGTAAAAAAGGAACAGATTTAAGCTTTCGCGATTTGTACACATTTTATAAATATATTAAACTGGGTCTACTACGCGTTATTTTAGTATTATAGGCTTTTACGGTACCTTTTTGTTTCCCGCTTTTTTATACTAAAACTAGCTGTGCTTCGCAAACCTTTATCATCTAGGGGTATAAAAAATGGCCTAAGACCTTTTCTCAGACCTACCAAATAGACACATAAAAATCATACAAATTCGGTCAAGGCCTTTCGGAGGAGTTCGATAAACACTGTGACACGAGATTTTTATATTAATATATAAAAATCTGTCTACTGTGATGAATACGATTAAGATTAGATAACGCGATCTAGACCCGATTTAAAATATTTCTAAAAAAGGAACAATTTTTAGACTTAATAAGTTTAACATGACATCATACCTGAATGCACGTCCGTGGTAATATTGACCTTCAGCTGGCCTATCATAGTAGGGAGTTTTAATAGTATGCGAGGCCAGTTTATACTGGTTGTGTACCACCGACATGCGGCCTACTGTACATCCACATTTCGGCGATGCCGTTATTAATTCTCATGTCACCTCATAGTGCTGAGGAATTCCTGACACAGAAAGAAAACGAAAGAAAATCCATTTTTTTCACAGCCTCAATATCAATAAGAAGCTAAACAAAACTATGACATATATTAAAATAATGGATATATTTGTTTTGGCAATCCCCTTCACCACTAAATGCATGACAACATAATCCAATAACAGTTTGCCTAGCTCAGGAATCGAACCTAAGACGTCACGCTTAGGAGCCGCGTTTGCAGCCCACTAGACCAATGCAAATGACCCATGCGGAAATTATTACCTTGATTTCCTTCACTGTATTTATTTGTTTGAGCAACAGTTGTGTTTTTTAACAATAACATTTAATTGATTTGCTATAGCTATACATTTAAAAACAATAAGTTCACTAAAATTAAAAAAAAGTGGTAAAAAATCTGATCGTGAGCAGCATTTGAACCTGCGGCTCTAGGATCAATACTCTTGGCTATCTGCCAACTGAGCTATCCCCAAATCTGCTCGCTATTCCGAATTCTTCTCTAACATGGCTATGTATTCAGTCCCTATACAATACTATAAAACATGACTAACGTTTCGGTTAAATCTTCAGATAAATCTTTTTTGAATAGCGCATGCGTAGTGAATTATAAATATTTTTTTACTTTCTCCACAAAAAATAGGATCTGAACCTGCGTAACTAAATTCTCTGTTAAAGATTCCCCAATACAATATCTTTCAATTAGTATGATACCATAAATGAGGACGCTCAAGGCGTGGCCATGGTGTCCATTACAGCTTAACTGATATCGACAGCTCAGGTTATGGTGCGCGCTCACGATTGTTACATATTGTTATACTCATGTTTTGAGGAGGAAGTTACTTTGGGGATAATTGACAGGGTACGGGAAATTAGTGGGAGGAAAAATTCGGTTAAAATTGTAGAAAATGCTCAATTGATCTAGTGATGTAGCGTATGTAGCTGATGACCGTGCGGGCCTGGGTTCGATTCTTGTCGGGCAGTGTTGAGATGTTGAGTTTTACTTTCAAGAAAATCGCAGTAGAAGCCTGGAGTTTGGAATTACGTCCGGTGATGGCAATAGGCTCCCTTATAGAATTCCTTGAACCATATATGAGGACGCTCAAGGCGTGGCCATGGTGTTCATCACAGCTTAACTGATATCGACAGCTCAGCTTATGGTTCGCGCTCACAATTGTTACATATTGTTATACTCATGTTTTGAGGAGGAAGTTACTTTGGGGATAATTGACAGGGTACGGGAAATGAGTGGGAGGAAAATTTCTATGGAAATTGTAGAAAATGCTTCATTGATGTAGTGATGTGGCATATATGGCTAACGACCGTGAGGGTCTGGGTTCGATTCTTATTGGGCAGTGTTAAAAAAATCGCAGTAGTAGCCCGGAGTTTGGATTGCGCCCGGTGATGGCAATAGGCTCCCTTATAGATTTCCTTGAACCATATATGAGGACCCTGAAGGCACGGCCATGGTATCCATTACAGCTTAACTGATATCGACAGCTCAGCTGATGGTGTGCGCTCACGATTGTTACATATAGAGTATACATGTTACAGTTACATATATAGAGTATGCCAACTCATGTTTTGAGGAGGAAGTTACTTTGGGGATAATTGTCAGGGTACGGGAAGTTAGTGGGAGGAAAAATTAGATAATAATAATAAATAGAAAAAATGCTTAATTGATGTCTAGTGATGTAGCATATGTAGCTGACGACCATGAGGGGAGACTTTGGGGATAATTGACAGGGTACGGGAAACTGCTAAAAAGAAAAATTCTGAAAACTGCCTATTTGATAAAAAAAAAGTAACCGTGGAGTTTCTTGCCCGTTCTTCTCCACAGGAATCTACACTTTGGAACGTGGCAACTAGTTTATTTTTTTGACAATTCAAAAGTGCCTGTAAACGGTCTAATTGAAATAAATGCTTTGACTTTGACTTTGACTTTGATATAGTTATGTGGCAAACGTGGGGGTTGAATTCTCAGTAGTAGCCCGGAGTAGGGAATTGTGCATAAAAGATGTCAATATGCTCACATATTACATGAAACTAAACAGCATTGGTGAAATTATAGTACATATCTGTTTAACTCTTTGGTGAATACGGGCGAGAATACATACACACTTTCACATCAGAAATAAAATAACTGCCAACTACGACGGCATTCTAAAAAAAAAGGTAAAAAAGAAACCTGCCGAAGGAAACCGTGCTCTCAGAGATTTCATAAAGACAAGAGAGATCGCTCGTCTCAAGTAGTGCAGGGTCTGCTGAGCGATTGTTTTGAGACGAACAAATGAACAGGTAGTAAAAATATACATAATTAGGATACTTTACAACTATTTTCTTAGGTTAATCTATTTAGAAAACTGAAATGATTGTGTGGGCTTAAAAACACGTAAATATTGTATTTAATTGATAAGTAAATGCAACCTGCATTATGTTTGAGCAAATATGCAAGACTGTGAATCAAACGATTCATATTAAATTATAATTACATAATTACTCATCACACATTAAACGAGTGAGATTCATTCGCTAAGATATCCATAAATAATCATAAAAAATATATTTTTAGGACGAACTTCGGCCAAACTTAATCTTACTAACCCAGGGAGTTCAACTGCCGTGACGTGTGACGGGGATTCGATTCTTGCACAGAACTAACATTTATATGAACTACAGATAACAGTTCCAGTTCTAGGTGTGTGTGCATGTGAGATAAGTATATATGACGTCACTTATGATATCACCTGGATAAGTGATTGAACATTGGAGGTTCATTATGCGCGCCCGCGAGCGACACTAAAGACACGAAACGTTAGAAAGAATAAGAGACATTACAACGCATGTACAGCACTAGCATATTTATCGTAATAACTGAACTACATAAAACATTTTCGAATGTCAGTTCCGGGGAATATTTTCTTAAAGGTGAGGGACCTTTGACTGCGATGAAATTCTTCAGTAGTTCCCATTCAACATTGACACAACTTGTTTGTTACTTTTCAATTCACAAATGGCAAGCGCGTTGTCAAATTTTTTAATTAATTATCAGTTCCTATTGTACCAAAATACGGGTTGAACAGGGTGAAATCGGGCAAAACGAACCACGCGGCATAAAAAATGTAGGTTCCTACTATAAAACAATGTCTATGTTTTGCTACATTCCTATTTCACCGCGTCGTGTCTTAGCCGGCTCTTGCGACTTCATTTTACCTGAGACGGGATTTTTGCATGAGTAGCCGCCCAACCCCACTCTCCCTCTAGTGTAAAGGTACCATCGATAAAGTTTGACGTTATTTATAAATACTTTATTTTAGATTTTCTTGGGGTTTGGGATGTGAAGGTAAGTGTTATATAACTGTAATTTATGTGGAACCGAAAACTATCCGGCAAACTGGGGGAATTTATGGACGTCGGGAAAATGGAAGGACTCTTTCCTTCCCATGAGGTAGCTCTATATAATGGTCTGACCAAGTAAAGCAGCATCAAGAAGGAATAAATTAGGAGATGTTTAATTCAAATTAGTATGACTTCTCTTTATTTTAATTTAACGACTCGTATTGTATGCCGTCTCACTCTTACAAGTGGATATTATTTCAATATAACAATTCTCTCATTTTAGTTGAGTTCAGGTCAAACTAAAATTTGGGAGAATTTTAATGATGAAATTTTTTATCGGTACACTGTTGGACTAAAGTTAGATCATTTCATTTGTTCCCACTCGCTCAATGACAATGTTGTAATTTTAACTTTAGTATAATTGACATCGTAATCTACTAATAATCATTTGAATAACATTTTAGTTTATAACATAACATCACATATAGTAACATATCATTATACTCTTGAAAATAATTCCGCTCGATTTACATTGGTAATATGTCAGTTCGTACTTTTAAATGCCAAAATGTCTAAAAACAATTATAGATTCGGGATAACATGAAGACAACATGCTTTAAAATTGAGGTTACTGTAAAGTAAGCAATTTGTTTTAAAATTACGCGTTGTTATAATGCGTCGATTTAATATTGGAATTGGATTGGAACTGGTATTAGTTTCAAGAGTAACCCCTCATGTATCACTTGTACACCCACATATTATGTCCAATGTAATAGGTGGTGAGTTACTTATTTAAGAAAATAATATTTTCAAACATCAACTAATCTTTTTGTGGAAAATGAATACGGTCGCGAGCAGGATTCTAACATGCGCCTCCCGGATAAATACTCTAGGCGCTCTAATATAACTAAATCTAACTCTAAGGTTCGCTAAACATGCGTTAATGCTTTTCAAAGATTTATCTGTATCAACAAATCTATTCGTCGCATTAAATTGATAAAAACCTCATATTTATTTTATCGATGAGAACCATCGACATAAAATACTCAACGCCCTCGTAAAACGTCTTCGGAGCACATTACTCGGTAGATGCCGACCGCTGAAACCAAACCTATTTAACTTCACTCGAGTACGTACTGTGCAGTAATCTTGGCTTTAGATTAACTCTACCTCGTATTTTTTAAGTACCTTAGAAAACAATAACAATATTTCTTAGGTTATCTTGAATTTTAATGAACTGACTTGGGATGAGTCTTGGAGTGAACGATGATTTGGTATGGTGAATCCTATACTCAATATATATCTAGCTGCCTCATTGGTCTTACGGTCGCAAGGTAACTGCCGAGCGTTAGGTCCAGGATTCGATTTCCGGGTCGGGTAAAGTGTTTGGGTTTGGGTTGGATTGGGTTTTTCTGAAAGGAAATACTCATTAGTAGCTCAGAGTTTGAAATTGTGCCCAGATGATAGCAATAGACTCACCATGAGACCTATTACATGGAACTAAATAACAGCATTGGTGAAATGTGGGTGTGCAACTGTGTACGTATACCACTGCCGGGGTAGGCAGAATATAGGCGTGATCCTATGTTATGTTATGTTAAGAGACTTATTTATATATTTGTACCAAAAACTAAAGATTTTTAGAGAAGATGGAATTGTTTTGCTTTTGATGCTTGGTCCCTAAATTTATACGTATAACTTTTGACATTCAAAATATTTTTAAAACAATGCAATAATAATAATTACTTTATTATTTATTTTCAGCTCGGTATGTCCCACTGCAGTGCAAAGGCATCCCTACCCTCTTTCCACTCCTCATGGTTTAGGGCTTTATGGGCAATAATTATATAATTTACTAGCTGACCCGGAAACGTTGTTTTGCCATATAAATAAAAAATTTAGGGGTGGACTACCCCTAACATTTAGGGGGATGAAAAATAGATGTTGGCCGATTCTCATAGATACCGGATAAGCACAAAAAATTTCATCAAAATCGGTCAAGCCGTTTCGGAGGAGTATGGCAACGAAAACTGTGACACGAGAATTTTATATATTAGATTTTATGATAGGTAAACTTTTCATTGAACTTAGTCTGACCACGACAACATTGACAGTTCATTTATACCTATGACTCGTACAGAAACTTCCAATTAAAATTATCGATTGAATTTTTTTTACTCTGTTTTACCGATTCATTCAAACTATCAGCCAAATAAACCTGGTACACACTATACACGTCAATTAATAATACACACGTAAACAGTACCAAAAATCCCCCAAACATTTTGCATACGAAACGCATTTACAGATAATGAGTAAAAGGAAATTGTTAGCGGACCGCTTTATTTGCGTATTTTCGGCAGTCTACCCACCCCCTTTGTTTTTCGCGTGTGTGTTTTGGGCGTCATTAATTTTTTAAGCTTCAGAGGTAACGAGAGATTCACTTGGTTAAGGGGTGATCTTTGATTCAAAATGTTCTTTAAAATATGGTAATTATACGACTGCCCCAAAAAAGGAGTGTTATGTTGTAAGGATTCATGTAAGTATGTATGTTGTTGGGTTTCTTTATTCCACCAAACTTCTGAATGCCTGAACCGATTTCGATGTATGGGATATCTTTAGAATCCTTACATTGCCTCGGGGTAACAAAGGCTAGTAAGATTTTTTTAAGCTATATATTTTTCTAATAAAACCACTTTTAACCGGATTAATCGCGTGTATTATTGGTTTTTTGTTTTTCCTGACGTTTCGAACACTTTGCAGCGTTCGTGGTCGCAGGAGGACTAAGGTGTCAGGTGTCTCAACAGTTTATTTAAAATTATTTCAGTCTACCGTTATCAATTATATGTACGATACACGCGATTAATCCGGTTAAAAGTTGTTTTATTATAATTTGTAGTGATCGCGCAAACCTAAGATATTACTATATTTATTTTTAATTAATTCATTTTGTTTTCGTTCGTTTTTTGTATAATAACTTTCGTGAGACACATTCGTATGAATTATTGTTCAACGGTTATTACTCACGTGCAAATTAAAAGTCAAATTCTGTTTATTCTCTGTTTGGACTCATGATATCGCCGCGGGCTCAGCTCATGTCTTTATTATAATTCTTATTTATTTTATTTTATAACATAGTTCGCTACGCATGCGTTAATTTGTTTGAAAAAATTATCTGTTTTTGTTAAGGTAATCGCATATGTACGACAATGTATTAACTGCAAAGTTAGTTGTGTCGGTTCAGCCACCTGTATAGGGACTGAATAGATAAGCGACGACGTCAACAAACGATGAAGTAGAAATCGGAGTAGTGGGCAAAGATCGAGATGGCTTAGTGGTCAGCGCGCTTGAAACGCTGAGCACGCGTATTTATCCGGGAAGCGCAAGTTCTAATCCTGCTCAGGACCATAAATTTCTTTCTACAAAAATTTATAACTTTAGGCCATCTACATTTAGGCCAAACTGCCTCGTTGGTCTAGTGGTCCCAAGCGGGACTGCTGAGTAGGAGGTCTCGGGTTCGATTCCCGGGTCGGGCAAAGTGTTATTGAGTTTTTCTGTTAGGGAATTCTCAGTAGCAGCCCGGAGTTTGGAATTGTGCCCGGTTGATGGCAATAGGCTGACCACCTATTACATGGGACTTAATAACAGCATTGGTGAAATGTGGGTGTACAACTGTGTACACCTCTGCCTACCCCTTTGGGGAATACAGGCGTGATGCTATGTTATGTTATGTTACATTTAGGCCATTTATATCTCGGAAAAAACAGGCTATGGCTACAGGTACTATGTTATAATCAAAGGTTTGGTTATATATCTCGGGTAGTGATTATGACTAATTAGGTAACAGTAACGTAACCTACACGAGTACAGTCACGAACACCAACATGTAATCACAAACTTTTAAAAACTTTCCGTCATTATCTCTAGCGTGTATTACTAAGATAATTAGGTATGTAACACAGATGTTCTTCTATCTGTTCTATTCCTTCTTTATAAAGACATATATTAATATTTGTATATTAATCAGATAACTATTTATATGGAGTTTAAAATGTGCAAATGTAGACCTGTTTGTGCTCGTGACTGTACATCCACATATTATTAAACCAAATAATAATTTTCTGTTCTCTCATAACTTAATCTGATGCAGTCAGACTGCACTTTAAATTTCCATACCCAAACTTAATATCAAGATAACAACACCGCAGCCAAGTCTGTATTATTTCGAAAAAAAAAACTACCGTTTTACATATCAAAAAGCAATTAAATCATAAAAAAAACTCAGTATGTTTCATATTTATAGCTCAACTTGCCGTTTCCTGAGGGAGGCTGGGGGAAAAGGGCCCGCAATTAAAATTATAATTTTTGGCAAACTCTGCTGCCCTCATCAGTTGACGTGTATCTGTATCTTTGACTTGTCCCGCCGGCAATTTCGGTGTAGGCACACTGGGAGTAATTTATTTTTCACTAGCTTTGCCTCGCAATTTCACCCCAAAGACTCGTAAGTAATTATATTTTATTTATTGCTCAAATGTGGTATGTCAATTATGTTATTCACAAATATAAAGATAAGCACATTTACCAAAACAGGCATGCAAATACTAAATTTGTTCACTATATTTGTTTATTAACTATCAAACAAATATAGTGAACAAACATAGTTTTTTTTTATGTAATAGGAGGCAACCGAGCAGACGGCTCGCCTGATGGTAAGCAATTACCGCCACCCATGGACACCCGCAACCCCAGAGGAGTCGCAAGTGCGTTGCCGTCCTTTTAAAGGGTTTGGGCCTCCGGTACCCTCACTCACTCGGCGAAACACAACGCAAGCGTTGTTTCACGCCGGTTTTCTGTGAGGCCGTGGTATCAATTCGGTCGAGCCGGCCCATTCTGCCGAAGCATGGCTCTCCCACGGTGTAAATTATATTTGCATGCCTTATTTGGTAAATGTGCTTAACTATAAATCTGTGAATAACATAATTGTGCCCTCATATTCATATGAATTATTTTGTTCACCGGTTACTACGCAGCTCATGACTAAAGGCTCCGTTCGAGTTCGAAACTGTAGTCGGGCAAATCCGAAGAATGCACGTGAGTAGTAACTGGTGAAAAATAATTAATATAAATTTGTTCAGTAATTTTTACCCAACTGCGGCGAAGCCGAGAGTAATGTTTTTAACCTTACATACCTACAAATATACTTAAATACATTAAATATATTTGTAGGTATTACGGCTTCTCATTATAGCACCATTTAGATTTATCTGTATTTGCAACTTATAACTTTCTGTAATCGTCAGCAATGTCTCCAAATTGGCCTTTTTTTGAGTGTGTAAAATCCATGCCGTGCCGGATTCCTACCGACTAAAACCCACACGGTCCTACTCTAACTTTTACCGAAGTGTTGGGTCTGCAGCAGCATTCACCACGACCCCTGCAGGATCCTCATTGACCACCCAATCTGAGCCTACAGAAGTGGTACCGTAATGCTCCATGCAACGAATACGTAATAAAACTACCGTCTATGTGATATAGTATGTATTAAAAAGAGCGCTTCATTCAAATAAATATATCGTTCACCTAATGTAATTACAAAAAAAAAAAACAATGTAATCACACTTCTGAGCACAACAATGTTTATGATAAAAACAAATATCAAATTGAAATTATGTAAACAAAATAACACAAACAAATCCTCTTAAGCCTACATAACAAGGAACAAATGACATTTTTATTCCGAATTCCCCAAATTAAAATAGCTCAGTGTATATTTAGACGAAACTTGACTTCCAAAAATACGTATCTTTTTAGATTTGGGCGCCCCAAACGTCATTGTGACATCACAAGTGAGCCCTCCACAGATATTTAAATATTCATTTCTACTCTTTAATTATACTTTGTGCATGTGAGTCGGGCTTTGTTTTTTATTTTATTTCTTTGTCTCAATTTAAAACGGATTTCGGAATTTCGTTGACTTAAGTAGTCTACATGGTCGCGGGTTGATGTAGTAGATGCGATAAAAAAAGGGAAATGTGAGATAAGTCTAAAGCTGCGTCTGGTGCCTAACATAAAGAAAGTTATTCTCAATAGACTAGGAATATTTATGTTTATCTATAACATACACTTTTTTATCACGAGTTCTTTTTGCAGTTAACCCATGCTGGGTTAACTGCAAAAATGTGTTCTATGTATGTCGTTAATTCGTATCTATGTAAATACTGCCATTTTTGATCACAATATTATCGACGATTTTGACGACAAAAAAAATCCTTAATATAATTCCTTAAACATGTATCAAGAGTATATGATGCGTACAGTTTTGAACTTAACTCTCTATTCATAGTGATTGTGGTTATTCACAGTTACTCTATGCTCTAAACATCAAAGATATGAAGTGCATAAAATACTTACTACAAGATAAGCAAATCTTAACCTCATTTATCCCACATTAGCACTCGCATCACCTCATTTCCACGCCGTAAAAACTTCCTTATTCCCAGACGTGTGCAAATTAGATTGCGTTAAACGTCCTGGAAGCAAGGTGCATATAAGTAGTCCTAGGCACCCATTGGCTAACAATTTTACACGTAATCAATTTACACTGTTCCGCTTTTCCCCTGCCTCTCCGGCGCGCTTCACCGGCCGTAGTTTTCCGACGACAAACGTGGTTGCACAGTGGGCGTTTGTGGAAAAAAATGTCTTGAGTAAAATAAGTAAGTACATTTATAATTTTTTTCATGAATTATGTTAATAGAAAAATGTACTTAATTGAGAAATTGTATTAGGTCGGTACAAAAATTGAAGTTATAATTAATTGAACAAAAAAAAAACATAGTATTTCACAGTATTAGTAAAATCATCATCATCATCATCATCATCGTCTGTATACCCCGATGTAGTGTGCAAAAGTGTGCACATTTTACCAATACACCACACTTCTAAACCTCCTTCGTCAATTTCCTAACATAAAATAAAAACCCACTATTGCCCGACCCAATAATTTTAGACCAAATTATTACATTGAAATATTTTTTTACATACAAATATTTTTTCTACATTAAAGTAAATTTTTTTACACTCTACAGTTTTAGTTCTGACGTTAAAAAAAGCTAATAAGAAAAAAAAAAGTCGTAGTTGGAAAAGAAAAATCACTTATACCTGTTACAAAATAAATAAAAAATATTATTTCAATCCCTATTTTTGCCACAGTTCAGCCCACAGCCCCGTCGGTCGCTATCAAACAAAGTTACGTTGAACCTTGATTACTTTTCCTGCACTGCACTCTTCGCACTCACTGCTGTTTATTGCTTTCGTTTTAATGCTATCCTTCTTTATATTTTCTTGAAATGAACTTTACCTGAATATTATTGAAGAGTTAGATGGAATAAAAATCGATGTGACCTAATTTGTAACAGCAAAAGAACAGGTAATATCATATTTTTATGACAATGTTTATAGTTAACGCTCTGAGAACTTACATTATTACGAGATACTTTCAATACTTCAAAAAAGGTGGAGGTATCTTACAGATAATCGAAGCGAAATAACTCAATTTTTTATAGTGTTGTGCCTCTATCAGTGAACAAGGTCACCAGTGCTTTTTGACCAACCGTGTTTTGGGCCGTTATTGGTTTGGACACGTATGTATGATATACGCCCAAAAACGTTACAGATACCACGAGTCCGTAGCATGGTTTGATGACAAACATTTTTATATTGTATAATGATATAGGTACATGAATAAAAAAAAAATTACTGGTTCATTTGGTATCCAAACCTATTAATTGTATTATAGATCATTCCTTCCTCCTTAATTATTTGGATTCTAAGCACTGACTGTCTTCTCGTAACCACGGTCAGTGCTACTTGATCGAAGCGTCGAGGTATTCTTCTTCTATTTAGATTCTAGTTTCCGAGAAAATCCCTCCTGGGCACTGTTTACCGCGACCTGCGGAAGTCCTTAAACCGACTCCGAACTCTAGTCGGGCGAAACAAAGAAAACTTCCTCAGGTTCTTTCCTTCAGGTTCTGGCTTCACAAACAGTTCCGACCTAAGGTTTGAATGTGGTATTGAGATACAAACTAGGGCTCACTTTACGTCTTATCCAGCATGTCCTTACACCCGGAAAGAACTGATGAACGCTGGCGAAAGCGCTATCCGCGTGACTATACGTGGGTATACTGCGCTAACACAATATGAATCGTGCCATCGATTCGATAGAAAAAGCGCGATTAAGTCTTGTTAGCATTCAATAATCGAATATGTGTTCGAATAACGAAAGTTTAAACATAACTAACTATTCATTCCTCCTCTATGCACCTATTACTTTTTTTTGCGCTGCGATTCTCATGGTTCTACCTACCCACTGTTTATTGCTTTCGCTTCAGTGCCTGCCTCTAGTAACTTTGTTCTATTTTTTTTTGCGGTACATAAATTATTACGAATTAAATTTTCTGTGCATTAAAAATGTGGGTTAATTTGTGTAGTACACGCATATAGGTGTCTTGCTTATAAATACAATTTACTTCAGATTTTTTCTCGTTCTAAGGAAATATTGATATAGAACCAGAATTTTGTTGACTTTATATAAAGTTACAATCTATTCAAATTCTTAACGCAATTTATATTAAAACCCATCAACTTATATCTAAATTCAAACAACATTTTTATCTCGCGGTTTATCAAAGGCTGTAAAATCGTTAAATCTGTTACCTACTTTAATAACCTGTTTATTCAGGCAACAATATTTCAGTCCATAAAAGCTTATAACGACTCATAAAGGCTGATACACACGTAAACAAAAATCCATTATTATTCATCTACGGGCTGACGTGGCGAAGTCAATGTCTATCTTATTTCTTTTATAATTATTCAACGTACCTCCTTGTGGGTGGTTTTGCCCGTTCCTCCCCTAAGGGTGGTGCGATAGAGAGAACGTCTTTGGTTTTTGCGGCGTTTGTTTCAAGTTTTTTAGGGGGTAAACCCTTTCCTGAACATGACAGGAATTGGATCATTAAGCAGGCCTAGCTAAGCTTAATACTGGCACCCTCGCGGTTTTCTTATACAATCTTATGAATAATATATTTTAAGTGTTATAGTTATATTTAAATGATGCGGTGCTGGGCGAATATTAAGTATTAAATTCGGAAGATGGCGCCAGCCGGATTAATAGAATTTTAATTGTAATAAAAATTATATAAAAAAGCAAAAAAATTAATCGCAACTGAGTATTTTCTTCAATCCTAAAACAATACGTTAAAGTAATTAATACAAAATATGTATGATATTATTAATTAACTATTGAATAATTCCAATTTACCGACTTTGGATTCATTTAATACGGCGTACCTACAAGATAAGAAAGTATTTAATAGACAATAAAGACAATTCTATGAACAAGAGAATGGTTTGCCGTCTCATCAAATAAGTTTCTTTAAAACGCTATAATTCAAATACGCATTTATTCAGATTCCCGGTACAGCAATATTAGCTCGTATTGAAAAAAACATTCAATAATACGAAGAACAGAAAATTTAGAAGCTCTTAAGTAATATTTATCAATAAGTATTGAATACCAATTCACTGGCTGCACAAAATAAGAAAGAAAAAAAAACTAAAACATCTGAACTCCATTCATAACTCGATATGAACCCGACCTAATCAATTCAAAAGGGGAAAATGGGGCAAAACGAACATACACCGACTGCTTATGAAATTATATCGTGGAAAATCTACGGTTGGCAATGTCGAGGGATTATTCTCTTTTTTTTCGGTGCAAGCAGTTCGTCTGAGACTTAAATGGGTTAGAAAATTGAATGAGAGTGTACCCGCAACCGAGTTACTTTTGAATAAGTGTGAGAGCGTATGCGAGGAGGTACACATCTGGTTTTTATTGAGATGTTTGCAGATTCTGTTTTGTTTTCGAATTCCTTATTGTTTGTTTGTGTTCGTGTATGTTCAAATTGTTTGAGTGCTCGAATCTTACTTTCAAATTTTCTTATTAACATTTGTACCTACCAATTTAAAAATAAAAAATGGACATGCATATTTTTATGAAAATTATATCTTTCAATTCAATTAAAACTCATTCAATAAAGTCATTTCTGAAATAACGATATAATAGAAAATATCCTATAACTAAAACTATCTTCATACTTATAAACAACATTTAATAAACCTAACACGTCAAAGGACTGCAATGGAACCTCACATTTTCTATTTAAAGAAAAATCTCAATCGAAATAATGATGTGGTAGAATATTCAATGCACATTGAGCTGTAATGCTCTTATCGGTCGCGTCACTAACGACGTCTACATCAAAGATTTCCTTCCACATGTGCGGGGAGGACTAATGAAAGAGTCTGATCCGTCGATGCCGCGAAACGTAAAGATAGGAAAATTAAAATGTCTAGACTGAGAGTTGGACGTTTTGTTTTGTCAAGACGAACGGGATGTTCGCTGCACATCCGTATGTCTCAACTCACGATATTATTTATGAGATGTGAATTATTTAAATTGACTCCCATAAGGATTTCCTGGTAGAATAAATTTGAATCTTCACTCAAGACATGTAAAAAAATGCTCGGGCATTCTCTGAAGAGTCCAAAGATTTATTTTTAAACTTTTCTCTATAGAGAAGCACAGCAAAAAGCTAATTAAATAAATGAGTAGAGACTAAGAACGCATGGTCTGAATAAAAGCCTTTAGCGAGTAAAAAGGCAACCATCCAAGTCGTTCTCTTCATTAGCGACAAGAAAAGTGATGTCATTCCGTTGTGACACAGCAGCATGCCGAGGGAGGTCTGCTCCCCCCGACGGTCGCTCTGCGACTGACTTCCACGCGGTTTCCCGTCCCCTCCCCTCTCTCATTCCAGGAGGGGGGGTGGACGGCTTTCTCTTTCATTTTTCCTTCGCTCCTCGGCTCATCCAGTTACATCGTTCTTATGTTTTATTTTTAATTAAAGCGTACGCAAGTCGGCGGCGTAGATCTTCCCCCCCAGATGGGGTGGTCGGCGGCGGGTACATACGCGGTGGGTGTTGATGATTTTTCAATGGGGAGAAAGAGTTCCCTCATTTTCTTAAGAGAAAATTGCGTTTTGTTTTCGAGTAGTCGAAGTCTGTAGTAATCGCTTTTGTTTTGTGGAAGTTCTTCGTCGTTTGCCGTGCATGTGAACGTAAATTGTGTACTTTAAAGTTTCGAGTGGAATTGGGGAGACTCTTCGGGGTAGTTGAGGTGTTATACACGTTTTTTTTACTTCGACGTAAGTTACTTTTTTCTTGTAGTTCGAACGTTCCATAAACTTCTGCTAACTTTAAAGTTCAAGATGTAAGTTCTTCACGCCACAAAACACTTTCAAAGTTTGTTGTAATATATTCGCGTATGGTGACGGTAACAGCGACTAAAAAGCAAGAAACCCGATACGTACAAAAAGCTAACCTTTCATTACGCGCAAAAATTACACTCACACACTAACAACACATTATCCCCGTCTCAAAAGTTAATGTAATGAAAAACAAAAAGGGCCAAGAAAAGGGTGCGTTAAGTTCCACCGAAAAACGGGAATTTGTAAGAAGTCCACCCCAGCCACCCTCAGGGAGACACTGCCCCCTCGTGTGCGAAAATAAATTGCCAAGAATAATAATTATAATGAAAGCGAAAGAACGTATAAATTAGTGGGGACGCCTCGAGACTTAAAACTCAACGGCTGTGTGCGTGTGTTGTGTATACACCCGTTTATGTGTGTGTGCAGCATACAGTAGTATATAAAATGAATTCTTAATTTATTTTCCGCTAAATACGAGGACAATTTTTATTGGGTCACGTTTTAAGTTAAAAAGACTACGCTTTTTCGGCAGTGGGATATGTGAATACTTTATCTGAATACTTTAAATCTACCTGTTATAATTATCTGGAATTATACGCATTATATATATATTCAAGGTGTCTTAAGTGCCAGCTAGTTTGAGTATGAACATGAGAAGCGTTAATTACTGTGCAACGGTTATTACTCATTTGCATTCTTCGGGACTGCCCGACTAGTTTTGAACTCGAATGAAGCCCTTAGACATGAGCTGAGCCGGCGGCGATATCGCGAGTAAAATTTTTCGGTTTCGGAAACTAGTCGGGCAATCCCTAAGAATGCAAGTGAGTAATAACCGTTGAACAATTAATTAATAAGAACGTGTCTCACAAATGATAATATACAAAAATGTGAAGCATTGCTTAAGATCCTTAAAGGGGTAAATACCACAATTAACTTCGATCGAAATACGTCAGATCCAACATACGCAAATAAAAGAGTAATTCACTTCAAGTGACAGATTTGTAACATCCACTAACAATCTTACTTACATAAAACCAACAACAACCTACATATTTTAATAGTTCATAGATATTAAAATATGTATCATTAAGCTGAGCGAGGGCCGTATTGCGTGTTTGTGACGCATACTACCCCCTTATTTCTCAAAAGTTTTTGTAATTTTTTTATTTGTTGTGTATATGTATGCGTCTCCAATCACGTAATAAAACACATTTTCTTTCTTTCTTTCTTTATATGGCTAAAATTACCTACCTCCTTTATTTGTACCATAAGAAGTCAACAAAAAATATAACTACTAGACTAGGCAAAAAATAAAGATTTTAATTAATACATATTCTGCTTACAACGCACAAAACTGTATTAAATGTGCCTGAAATGGTTGAGCTAGTACGTGCCGCAATGTTCATGGTCTCACCACTGTTCTGATTTGGCCCAGTCGCCCCTCATTATGACGACGATATTATGAACGACTAATGGACATTCCTCGACGTTTTTACGCTCTTGATTTTACACTTTGTTGATGGGGGAAACGGATAATAATTTTAAATTGATTATGACCCGACTTGGTGTTTTGGACTTTCGTTTATTTTCTTTTGAAAACTTGGCAATTGAATTCTCTGAACATATGTTCAAGCTAAACTTATTCACATATCTATCTCAAATTATCCATATCTACACCAAAAACTATCCATCAAATAGAGTAAAAAAAGATTACAATACGCAAAAATGTAATTTTCACAATAATCAGCACTACAGTCGGGTACAGTTTTTGTGCGTGTTATTCGATTTCTGTCGCTAACTGTACTTCTGGTTTTATTGAGAGCTAATTTTAGTTGTTAGATCATAAGTAGGTAGTACGTAATTCATTTAGAGTTGTCTCATTTAGTAAAAAAAAAAATTATACCTTTCAGTAAAGGTTTGCAGCTGATGAAAAAAATAAGCTGTCGCAAAACATACCATGTACCACATAATTAATAAACAATATATAAAACATATACATAAAAAAACGTGAATACATATTTCTTGCACGATCGAGACCGGGATGCGAAAAAGGGGGAACTAAAAAAAAAACTAATTAAAAAAGCAATCAAGGTTTTCTTGACGGCGCTCACGTTCGCCCATATCGTCTTACCCCCCATTTCCTGGGGTGACTTTCCCCCTGCCCCCTTGCTCGCCAACACACCCTTTAAGGGGGTAGGGGGGCGAGTGGTACTAGATTTACGTAACACGTTTAAAGTGTGTTTTGATGAAGTAATCATCCCATTCCCAAGGACTGCGTTCAAGAATTTTGCGGCTTGGACTTACGGCGACATTTTACCTTTTTTTCTCTTCAACTCTTTAATCCGGATTTCTTAACGAGCCGCCTTAATAATATCTTGGAGTATTTTTTGGATTATTCCGCGGGTTATCTATTGGTGAGGTTTTTGGTGACAGCAGCTGTTTTGGCGTTAGAAATATTGCCTGTTAAGCGTTTTTTTAATTTCGCTTTTTTACTTCTATTGACTTGCATGTACGAGTTACTTAGATATTTAATAAAATAAAAGACTTTTGAAACTATATTTGGGTATGAATTGGTTTTAATAGATTTACGATCCGATTTCAAAATCTAGTTTGTTTAACAGATAAAATTTTAAAGAAACAGTATCTACCTAATAGTCTGCAACGTGGATGGGCAAATATTTGTAAACAAGTTGCATCTAAAAAAAAAGATATTTTACGTAAACACAGCAAAGAAGTGGTAGATAAACAAACAGTTTATTTAAAAATAACCGGTCAAGCTCGGTCAGAATGAAAATATTAGTCAGTACATTGGCAATAGAATTTTAAGTAGCATGTTTGTCACTTGAAATATCGTTTTTTTTTTTGCGATACCTTGTATTGTATGGTTATTCACAATACAGTAGACACGTCTTTACAGATATAAATCTTACATGTACATCAACCCAGATCCAGAACTGACTCTTTAGAATCTTTCCTAAATAAACACGCACAACGAAAAAATTGCAATAAAAATTGAAAGATTTAATTTACAAATCACAGCGTAATAAAAATCTAGTAACATACGAAATATGAATTCAATTTTCCTCACTTACAAACACGAAAAAGTTCCAAAACAGTTACGAAAAAAAAAACACAAAAAGTAATCAAAGAAAAAAAGATTACAATTACACATAATTTATTAACTGCATACCTCAACTGATTTCATCGAGCTTGTAAAATAAAAATACATTACTTACAACATAATAAAGTAATTGAAATTCTTCGTGTCCTTCAGAATCGTCTTGTCCTAGATATAAGTGGGCAAGACATGATTTTTGTCTCCGTCAAAGAAAAGTGTGTTCTATTGTTTTAGCTTAAAGCCGGATTTGGCTTGTTGGTGGGGTTGGTTTATTAAAATACTGTGGCCGTACAGGTACAGAGGTAGAAATAAAAACGAGCCAAAGCAGTTACTTTTATGAGGGCGCGAATAAGATGTTTCGGACTCGGTCTAAGGAATGAGAGGGCAGGAGTGACGTATACTGAGCCACGAAATCGCGGAGCATTTTTCTAGCGAGTAGCTATAAATTAGAACAAGAGGTAATTTAATAGTTTCGTGTGGTTAGTGTAAAACGTAGTATTAGAGCTGCCCGAAAGCATATGTCCAAATTATTCAATAATTAAAAAGAATAAATAAAAATATTTTATACGCTTAGGATAGGAGCATAAGCTGCATAAAAACTTGTATTGAACAGCGTTTTAATGTTTTCTAGCTCTACTTAAAAATATGATTGTGGAATAAAAGAAAAACAATTGAAGAAAAAGTTTAAAAAACAAGCATAAACAAAAAATTACACATTGCAACCAAAACTAAACAAGTGTGTCAATCCATTGGGGGTAACTGCTTTAAACTTCTGTAGAAAGTTTTGTCCCAAACTTACCAATACATAAAGTTTAAATAAACTCTTTTAAAATGAATAAATGATATGGAAATAAATTAAAAACAATTTTTAGGTCATTTTCTCAATTTCATATGAATTATGGTGTAGTGTCTAAGGATCAGTGTTTCTGCTGATTAAATAAACCAATGCAAGAACTTCACATCCTATCACAGGCCTGATAGTAAGCTCATAATAAATATTAATTACGTAGGTACTTATCCATTATTACACACGACTATAAACCGCCCAAAACCGCGCGTTTCCCCAACCAACTACGCGTCAGCCGTGCGAAAATAATAAAATGCCGTTCCACAGTCGTAACAAGCGTCGTTGGAACAAAGCGGGTGCTCGCTCAAATAATTTGTATCAATTTGTAAAAATGCAGCACCCACCTCTTAACGACTACCCCCTGGGGAGAGGGGCAGCGGTATCTCGGAACGTTATAATTACCGACGACAGATCTCCACGTCATGCCTTCTTGGTTTCTTGAAAGACTAGACGCAGATTCTTGACGGAAAATATTGGAGAATCTTGTGCCTGAGAAGATTTTTGCTCCAGTAAAGGTAATGTGAGAAGCGAAGTAACAAGCAGCTGGCTTTAGAATAAGATACAATAAAAAATAACATAGATCATATTTTAGTTCCCGAAGGGTAAGGCAGTTTTGTTTGTGAATGTAGTTGAGATTCCTGGACCTCGGTAAAGGTTAGATTAGAACGAAATACACGGCCTTTGTTGAGAGATTGTGATGACGAAAATCGCCACAGGAGCGGAGAGCTCGAGTACAGGGCTACTAATAATACGCAGCAGTTCTTGTAGCCGTCAATAAAAGCGGATGAAGTCTCAAAACCAGCCTGGTTCCTCGTTGGTTGGCATGCGAACAGGCATTATCTCCGCCGGAAAAAAAAGCGGATCGTGTGTATTTTAGGTGGTTGGTACGAGTACATAGGGTCACTATGTATAATGGATTTTTCACAGTTTACAGATGCTATGAATTATAATAATAGGTGGTAAGCCTATTGAAATCTACCTGACACGAATAGAAATTCCGGTATGCTACTGCGAATACTCCAAAAAGACCGAATTAATACGGAAGGACATGAATATATATCAAGTAGAGAACCATATCTAAAAATATTGTTTATAGAAGATGTTGTTTTACACAAAATAATTTGATTGATTTCATGCGCTTTCCAAAAGATTTTTAATGCAGCAGTGAATGGAAACATGACTAGTATTTAAAAGCTCCAGGAAAGCACAACTCAATTTCACAACTTTTTGGTTTTGTTATTTACTCACAAATAATTAATCAAAGGATTGTTATAATTTATGACGATGGAAAAATATAACAGCGACTAGAGTTTAAGCCTGCACTTCTTGTTTTTGTACTCCAAAGAGATTCGCCAACTAAGCTATCACAGACTCTGCTTGCTACTCTGAAATTTTCCCTCCACTCGACTGCGATCAAGCGCATGTAATAGTTTCCAATACACCATAATCTATCAATCCAAGAAAAATAGTTTCTAAAAATACAGAATGCATTGATCACACAATTCAACCACCCAACGATAGTGTGCAAACCCTAACGAAACCTCAAATCTCTAATCCAATTCCCCGACCTCAATACATGAACATTAATTGTAATAAAATGTATTCAAACCACTTCCGAACTGATTACGTAAATTACCAAAAATTACAAGCACACACGCCACACAGTAATCATATAGCGATTGAAACGATAAGAGGAGATGTTAAGAACGATAAAACAGCACACACACGATAATATGGTAATGAAGAAGGTAAATGTATGGAACGAGTTGAACTTACGAATTAAGGTTCAAACGTTTGAACTTTGACATCTGTAGGTCAGGCAGTAAAACTAGAATAGATGTTTTTTTTTTTAGTAGCCTAGGTTGTGTCCCACTGCTGAGCAAAGGTCTCCCCTTTTTCCTTCTACACATCCCTGTCTTACGCGATATCTGGCCATATTTGTCCCGCAAATTGGTCCAGATCATCTCGCCATCTACGCCGCGGCCGTCAACGGTCAACGGCGATGTCAGGCGCCCAGTGCATGGCAATCTTTGCCCATCTTTCCAGGTGCATTCTAGCGACGTGCCCAGCCCATTCCCGCTTTAGCCCAGCCGTTTTTTCCCCGATATCTGTTATACGAGCTATGGAGCGCAGAGTGGTGTTTCTAATACGGTCTGTAAGCTTGAAGCCCAGTATGCTACGCTCCATTGCTCGTTGGCAAATCTTAACTTTGGACTTTTGGTGTTCAGTAAGTGACCAAGTTTGAGCACCGTAGGTTAGGACGGGCAGAATGCACATTTCGATGAGTTTACGCTTCAGAGTGATGGGCAGTTTACCTTTCAGGTGTTCTTTGAAGGACCAGAAACTCTTCTATGCATTATCAATTCGTCTTTCGACTTCTGCATCTTGTCGGTTTTTGAACGAGACTATTTGGACAAGGTAAGTATCGACATATTGTAATTCATTGATTGTTTCAAAAAGTACAATCTAAAATTTTATAATCAGTACATGTATCTTCTAACTAGTAAACAAAATATGGAGTCTCTGCCGCTGCACTAGGTTAAATATTTGTATCTCAGCGAGCAGCGCCAAAACCCACAAACTTAATTGTTGTTACAGTTTGGTAGAAATAGTGATAAAATACAACAAATCATTATTTTATACTTTAGTAAGGTAGTGTTCTACAAGTCACACAGTATTGTAAGTACAAAAAGATAAAAAAGTAATAAGAAAAGAAATCAAAATAGGTCTGGATGTGAATTATGGTTTGCTGTGATATTACATTTGTATAGTGTGTATGTGAAGTGTGTGTAGATGAATGTGTCTGCGTGTGTGAGAATGTATATGGGTGTGTTCTTGTTTAGGGTAATCAGATACTTAGGGATATTCAACAGAACACTGATACTTACTTACATAAGAGAATAATCAAACGATGACTGATTATATTACATTAGTGGTTACAACACAATTATAACCTTTGTTATTGAGATGTGACGTTTTATGGTTTTAATATCTGCAGGTCTGATTCAGAGAAATTGCTTGCAATTCATACTACTAGGACTTGATCATCGTATAGGGTTGCCATTCGTCCGGGTTTCCCCGAATTTGTCCTAGCTTAGAGAGCGTTCAGGGAGCTTCTGGTCGGGGTTTTATTTGTAGGCTTCCGACACATCTATCAAAAAATACGCAGCCGAAATTACGTCTCCAACGCAAGACTGCTGATGGTTTGTTAATAGTGAATTTATAACGATTAAAACTATTATTTATATTTCTGAGTGAGCAGTTTTCACGGTTAGTAAATTTTAGAGATGGCAACTTTATCATTATACCATAACAGTGAGACTACTATTACTTTATTATTTGTACAATATTATAATGTGAGATGTCATCCTAAAGGTAAACTGGTTAGTTTTATGTCAAGTTCTAGCTGCAATTTCATAACATACTCTTCAATTAATCTGAGTTATTCTATATGTGTCTCTTTTTCGTCTTCTCTTTTATTTGTTTATATTAATGGATAACAATAAATGCTGCAGTCATATCAACAGCCTTTATGTTCGCCATTTTATCTTTATTATGCTCAGTTCTTTAGCCTCAAGTTACGTGTAAGAGACTCGTGTAAGTGGATAATTTAGATAGCCCACCTACGAGCCCTTTTAGATACACAAGAAAACACACAATATTAATACTTGTAGGACAAAACATTATTTAGACTCTGAACCAACTCAACCAAACTAAATTGACTTCATTAACCAGACGATTCAAATAACGTTAGATTTGGTATCACAAACCATAGCAGTAACCAACGACGCATTCCCATATCACATACAAACTTGATGATGATTACCTTATAATGATAATGAAATTGCCCGCGAACCACGAATGAGAGATCTCGAAACAATAGGATGTAGATACCAATATTTAGAGACCTCCCACCGTTCCTTATAATGGTAGCTAATAAAACCATAGAAGTAGATGATGGGATGAAGTCAGGGGTCTTAATTAAATAGTCGGTATCGACATGAGACAGTTAAATGTATTTGTGAATAGAAAAGCTTCGATAAAGTTATATAAGATAAAAAATAAACAATGATGTAGCCTAAAGACTAAACTAAATTTAGAGCATTTAATTGCTGTCTTTTACTAACAATTACTATATCAGCAAGACAGGACGAATTATGAGATGTCAAATTCGAATTTAGGCACGTCGAATTAAAATCTCCGTACATTTTAGTAGGCATCATTTTTGGCAGCAACTAAACACATCAACACGGTCTAGGGATATTTTTAAAAAAGCGAATTACTATCGATATATTAATTATTTATATGACATGTATATATTTAAAAGATACGTTATTTAATATTCTAACATTTTCTAGTAATGGTTAAGGTACTTCGATTAAAATTTCAGGATTTTATGGAAAAAAAATGAAGCATAGACGGAAACCGTATATGAATTAACTTTTAATTTATGAGTAAAAACTGAAAAAAATAGAAAAATCATTTAATTTGTGTTTATAAACTTGAAGTTAGTAGTCTGAGAAAGCGCCCATGGTGTTCATAACACATCGGCAACGATTCGGCATGCTCAGAACAAGGTTGTCAATGTCTTGCTGCGGAATATTGTCCCATGTCCTTCTGAGGTGCGCAAAAAGTTGATCTTCTGTAGCCAGATTTTCAGGAACTTCCTTCAGAGCTCTTCTTTGCAGCATATCCCACGCATGCTCAATGGGATTTAGATCTGGCGATTGAGCAGGCCAGTCTAAGGCCCTAACATTGTGTGTATGTAACCAAGCTGCTACCGTTCTCGCCGTGTGTGCCCGGGCATTGTCGTGCATGAGCAGGAAATCTTGCCCCATTTGTGTTCTGTGGGGCAAGATTACGGGCCCCAGCACCTGTTGGACGTATCGTTCTGCCGTCATATTGCCCCGCACCCAAACGAGATCCGTCCGTCCTCCAAGACGAATTCCTGCCCAAACCCTAATTGTTCCTCCTTGGTATGGGTGAACTTCCTGAGGGTTCTGAAGACGGCTCCATCATCCAGGAACTCGCCAAACTCGCGTCCTTCGTGAATCTGGATGGAAGCCGAACCTGGATTCATCCGTGAACAGCACATTGGACCATTGTTCACGGCCCCAGTCCACGTGGTTCCGAACCCATTCTAATCGTCGTCCACGATTGCCTCTCCGTAAAGGTGGGACCCGGAGTGGTCTACGAGAGCGTAGATTGCTTTCATGCAGTCGCCTTCTTACAGTTTGGTCACTCACAAGCACTTGGTGTTCCACTCGCAGCCTTTGGACCAATTGAGTCGCCGTTGCATTTGGTTGAGCTCGCACAGTAATTTGCAAAAATCGGTCTTGTCTGGGGGTAGTGATGCGACTTGGCCCCCGGTGCCTCTCCGCTACTTCACACACTTGTGGCACGATAGCGTGTCCACAATCTTGAAATTACATTTTGGTGGGTCCCTATAGCCTCAGCAACATTACGCTGAACAGACCCAGCTTCCAGCATTCCCACAGCTCGTACCATCTCCGCCCTCGTCAAATGTTGGCGTTGCATGGCTACAATACCTCAATTTTAACTTTATCTTTCGTTTAAAAATGAAAAAAAACTGTAACTAAATGTAATTCGTATTGTTTTCTAAATTTCGCACAAATGTAAATTCCCTCTCCTACACATCAAGACATTTTTATGCCACCGAAACAAAAGAATTTTCAAAAATTTTAATTTGGAATTAGTCTGAGATAAATTACAAACAAATCGGTGTATAAAAGATTCCAATGCGGCCAGTACTTTTCGAGTTATTTAATTGAGTATGAAATATCCCTAGACCGTGTTGATGTGGGTAAAATTAGAGACGTGAAACTAAAATTGTATGGAAATTTTTGTTTAGTCTTTTTAAATATTCCTAGTTAGGCAGTCGACCTACATTAAAAAAATATTAGATTAACGGGTCTGGTCGTCGAATGCGCTACTGCTGAGCTTGAGATGCGCGGCTGAGTATGGCAAAATCTTATTGGATTTTTCTGTTAGGACATTCGTAATAGCAGCCTGAAGTTTGGAATCGGGTTCAGTAGATGTTAATAATATCACATGGGACGTAATGACGACTTCAATGAAATGTGGATGTACACTTTGCCTACCAACTATAACTACCCTATCTTCATTATTTCTATGCACTAACTCATGATCGGAAAAAATGTCTATTAAGTATAACAATAAAAAAAATTACCGTACAAGTGCGATTGGACTCCCCCACCGAGGGTTCCGCACAAATTTGTAGGTACATATTATAAATTGTTCAGGAATCGAGTCTCGAGTTTTTTCGAGCTTTTCCCAAAATTCAGTTTCCAAAACATATAAAGACTATATTTTTTATGATTTAATTTCAAATGTATTGTTTTAAGTTTTTTCCCTGTACTTGTAGTATAAAACGATATTGCTTGCCAAATTTCGTAGTTCTAGGTCAACTGAAAGTACCCTAAACATTTTGATTCCCTTGACAGTATCGAAATATACATTTTTCGCGGCATAAACGGCCGTATTTTTTTACGTTAACATAGAAGTTTGATTTTTTCACAGCTTGATGAAATTATACATTATAATTAATTTCAACTCGATACCTCCATGCGTTTCCGAGATAAAGGATCTTGACAGACAGTTGGACAGACAGACGGACAACAAAGCGATCCTTTATGGGTTGCGTTTTTTCCTTTTGTGTTACGGAAACATAAAAGAGAAAAAAAGGGCTCAACTCATGACTAAGGGCTCCGTTCGAGTACGAAACTAGTCGGGTAATCCCGAAAAATGCACGTGAGTAGTAACTGGTGAACAATAATTGTTTATTAAGGTGCTTGTAGTTAGCGGGGCAGCACTAGTACACCTCTGTTGATAATACAGGCGTCATGCAATGTTATGTTGTCTTTAAGAATATTCATTAATTTGTTCACATACGGGCCCTTTACTGCATTATACTTCATTATACGTTATTATGGTATACTATTACAACGCTTGTTATTCCATTGTTAAAATTCAATTTGTTTTCTTTTTTATTACTCGTATGTTTAGGCTAATGGCTGTTGTAATGGACAATGATGTTTATAGCCAGCTAAGTAAAGTTTTTTTTTTGTAAACGAAGGTTTCAATTTGTATTTTGTTGCACCTATTTAAATAATTAAAAACAAAAAAAAAGTAAAACTAGTCGGGCAAACCCGTAACATACACGTGAGTAGTAACCGGTGAACAATAATTACTGTTGATTTAATATTTGATTATAAGATATTGTTCCGGAAGTTTCTTCCAATTTGACATAAAGCGCTACTTTTTGTATTAATTAATAATAAATATAATAAATTAAAAGCTCCGTGGACGCAAATCTGGCCGCTAACGTGATGTCCTGGGTGCGAATCGCGATTATGGCAGTGTATTGATTTTTCCTATCAGGAAATTCTCAGAACCTAGCTCGGGATAGCGTGCACCACCTATTTAATACAAATTATAGGACCTCTGCCGAATCCTTTGAGAAATACAGGCGTGATACTTTGTACTAACATTTCTGTTCGACCTTCGTCCTTGTACCACAGTCAAACTTCACGATTAACCCATTCCCCAAAAATTAAAGCCCGCAGTTAGGCTACCAATCCAACTTAATCACAACCACGACTGATTAAACACAGAAATTTAAAAACCGCCTGTTCCCAGAATTGTAATGTAAAATGGTTAATTCGTAATGGCTGTAGTGCGATTACAGCAAATTGGTCCGTGGGCACGGCTGTGTCACGTTCGAATATCAAGCAGGCTTGGGCAATACCACTTACTGGCCAATGCGTGATGTGCCTACTATACTAGCTGAAGAAGACTGGCATAAGTATTAATTTGGGTTTTTTGATATGTGATACTGTTTGTTCCGGTCATCATGTTTTTTTTTTATATTGTTATTAATGAGTGTTTATAATTAAAAAGTCAGTGGCACTATAACTGGTAGCTTGACGAGGATTTGTTTTTAGGAACAGATAACAGCAATCTTGGAGTGGTAAAACAGAATTTTCTAAATAAAAAATAATCATCATTATTCTTCATCAGGGACATAGGGCTCTCGAAATTTCTCTGCACTTTGCACCATCTTAAGCTCTCAATTTGTCCCAAAATTTTCTTTAAGTCTAAACATATTTTTCATGTGTTTATCATCCAAAACAAAACGATGATGGGTGATTACATGGTAGCTACTACATAAATTAAAAAAAAACATCCAAAACAAACCAAATAATATCTATAACTGTCTGGTTGGTCCAGTAGTCCCAAGCGCGACTGCTGAGTATGAGATCTCGGGTTCGATTCCCGGGTCGGGCAAAGTGTTTTTCCGTAAGCAAATTATCAGTAGCAGCTCGAAGTTTAAAATTGGATCAGGGAGATGGCAATAGGCTCACCACATGGGACTTAATAACAGCATTGGTGAAATGTGTGTGTACAACAGTGTACACTACTGCCTTATCCCGTCGGAGAATAAAGGCGAGATGTTATGTATGTATTAATAACTATAACACAGTAGACAGATATTATATAGGTAATTTTTTTTCTTGAAATCTGATGATTCTAAACATACCCCATTTTCTATAACCTCGTCTCTCAATTGTTTCGGCCAATCTGTCGTATTACTTGTACCTACGTCCTACCTAATTTATATTCTGCTAGCGATTAGCATAATTCCTCAATAATTCGATGAACGATAGCTGAGCTTTATTGCAGTTTGTCTAACAGAAAATAAGTAGTTATCAATAATGCAATTAATATTATTCCATTTCCAGAAACATTAATAATATGTCTATGAAATATACAACGGGCTTTTAACGGCATACTGATCGGCGTACTGAATAATACTCTCCTGCTTAGTCTTTCGAGGGACTTAGGCGTGATATTTATGCTATTTTAAATTTTTAAATACGTACTGGTAACATTTTGTATCATAAAAACATACAACGAAAGAAAACATCTTGAGAAAACTTGGATTTGATGGTCTGAAATCGCCAACCCGCTGTGAACTAGCGTGGAGATCAATGCCTTCTCTGTATGAGAAGAGATCCTTGCCCTGTAGTGGGACAGTTATGGTTGGTTATGTAGGTGTATAATAAAAACAAGATTATATTTTTATACGGTGTTTATAAAAATTACTAATTTTGGAAAACCAGGACACCACACTGAAGTCGTCATACAAATAATTAACTTAACCGTTTGACAATTTTGATTCTCGAGATGATAAATCGAGTCAAATATTGTCACGTTGTTTAAAAGCAAATTATGATTAATGTGATTTTTCACCAATACATTATTCAGATGCCTATTCATTAAACATTCGTTACAAACGCCAAAAAAAATGTGCCTGATTCACCCCCAAAGTGATAATTTGGGAAATAGGTCGGAAACGTTGTATCAATCCGAAATTAAGGAACCGTGATTTTCTTAGAACTGCCTGATTGTATACGAAACCGGGATCTCTATAATTTTCTTGTGCTAATTAAGATGTAGCACAAAAGCGGCTTTATATGTCAAAATCAATCAAACATACTCAAAAATTCACCATCAATTTTCTACATCAAAATTCATTCACGTATAAACTGCACATCGTTTCCCATACGCCGGGACAAGTTCAAACACCTCTAAACATGTTTGTTTTGTATCCTTTTTGCCCATGAAGATGTTACTTCCACGTTGTTACCCGTGTCAAAGGTTGATAAATATGCAATATCCACGGATAGATCCTAGATCGATCGAGCGTGTATTTTGAAACCAGTCTAATCAGACCTTTCACCCTTCCCTTGAATCTGTTTATGTAAGGTGTAAGAAGGGAAGGCAAGGTTTTTGGGATAGGTTGACTTATACTGGACATGTTCGAAGCATTGTTAGAAAATTATAGATGGCGCCTCAGGAGATGGTCCGCTGTTTACATTCCGAACCGATGTTGGCTTTGCTTGTTTAAGAGGTTACGGGTCGGCGTGTGATTATATGTCCATCTTGTTTGTTTCTGAACAAATTGATTCTGTTTTGTGGCTCGTTACGCTTTTGGTTATTAGTGGACTAATTAATGTACAAGACATATTATGACTTCTGAGAAAATTCTGGGATCGTACAAAATTATCCTAAAATTTGGGCAGAATATAAAATACTTGTAGATTTATTTTTATCTGTCTTCATTATATTTATTTCCTGCCTTTATAAGGTCTCGTACATAAATCATTACATTATTATCTTCATTAGGTGTTGGTTTTCTCTAATTTACATAATTACCCGGTAATACGTGTCGGAACAACCACTAAAGTACAGTTTGCCAAACGCAATACATTGTGGTAATCCACAATGACTTACTTAGAGGCTTATTCTGGAAATCTGATTAAGTATCAATGTTTAAAATGAAACGTTTTGTATGGTACTTAATTCTTTGGTGATGCAGCTTGCACTGACTTCAATTCTGATGTAGAAAAACCTTTGGTTTTTTTGGGGTTGCCCGGATCCGTAGGAGTGCTTCCTTAAAATGGAATCCCGACCGTGGCCCCTGGGTGGTGCAAAACAGGCAACTCTGGTGTGAGGCTTCGGCCGCGACTGGTTACCACCCGGGGTTGTGTACCGGACGAACCATGCCGTGAAGCGACCTAGTCGTGATTCGGGATGTAGTCCGGTGCAACCGTTGTGGGAGACGGGTCTGGGCAGTTGCATCAACTCCCCAACTATCGCTCTCCTAAAATCTATCCACTCTACTTAAGAGTGAATAGATTTATTCTGGATATACGATGTATACCAAACTTTTCAGATATTAGAACTTCTGAAAAGGTTTCATACCAAGATTGTGTATGAAAAAAAAAAACCATTAAAGTGCAATTATAAATTAATTATCACTTGCTTAAAACGGTGCAGGAAAATATCGTGAGGAAACCAGCACATCTAAGAGATGTTTTCGATGATGTGTACAGTCATGTCAAAGACTTCCGGTTGGTTTAAACTCTAACACTAGGTTGTTCATCAACCAGACAATAAGAAAGTGCGATTTTGTCTGTTTGCCACAAATCTTTGTCGAATATAATTGTATTATAATTTCTTATATAATTGTTAGATTAAAAGATCATTCATTGCGATATGGCTTATAAAAAAATATCTGAATTGATTTAATGTTAAATCATATAACTTTATCATCATCCGCAACTTCTGGATTCTCGGTTGATCAGCATATGATTAAAAACCCGGCTGAAAATTACACTAGTGGAACATCCCCAGTTTTTTTTTAAATAAAACCGTATATAACGATTATTAATACAAGTATCACACACAATAAGAGCACTTACCAGAATAACCCAACGCACATCGTAGGACCGTCGACCGAACGATCTTGATACGCCCATCCCACTCGTGATTTAGAGCAATGCCCAAGAAATAGAGGTCCATTTGCACGACGACCCGACGTCGTGATGCGGGCGTTTGCAGAAATGTTAGCCGGAGAAAATTGTCCGTAATGATTGGACAGAGGATGTTGTTTTATATGACAATGATTTTGATTTGGTTAAGAGATATCTGTAAGTACGGGTTTTGGATTGCAATTTTGTTGGGATTGAACTGTTGGTTTTGCATGTCTTCGAGATGTCTTATGGCGTTTGTTGGACATATTTGTACTAAAATGACGTTATCTGAAAAAAAAACGAGTATAATTTTTCTTTTGTTTTGATTTGTCTATGATAATTACAACTTAATTATTACATATATATTTTTATATAAAATTTAATAGTATAAAGAAAAGTTAATTTTATGTTTCTATATACTTTATGAAATACAAAATATTAAAATTTTCAAAATCATATCGCCTTAATGTTGCCATAAATTTCACTCCATCTTATAACTAATTTTCTAAGGCTAATGGCTATAGAAACTTAAAATACCCTGTATCTAAGGATAAAAGTAACAGACATTACAAAGTGCAGTAGATAATCTTATGAACACTAATGTCTAAAAATGATTCAGGTAAACACCTATTAAACGGCTCCTACACAAATATTGTGAAATTCGTGCTCGACAGATCTAGCACTCAGCTTCAAAAGGCTAGTTTCATATAGTTCTGCGACTTATTCATAGTGTAGTAACACAATTTTCCAAATAATATACTTACATAATGTCACGCATTTTTTTCATGGGAGCAGGCAGAAACTATAGACCGCCACCTACTACGATGCTTACATACTTTCTATTCATAAACAAGCGCTGGTTGTGAGTTCTACGCATCTTGCCTTTTTGGAGGACACCACTAATAATTTGGTGTATATAGGTAGTTCTAGATCGTCCCCTCCCGGCATTGTCACTTAAAGATACCTTTTGTTAATCTTTTTTTTTAAATGGGCAGGAATGTCATGGTCATGTATGCGATAAGCTGGTAATAATATTAGTGGTAGGAGTAAATATTAAAAAAGCTTTTTAAATTATTTTATTTATCATTAGGTACATAACATAACATAGGTAGCCGGTATTCCCCGAAGGGGTAGGCAGAAGTGTACATAGTTGTACACCCACATTTCACCAATGCTGTTATTAAGTCCCATGTAATAGGTGGTGACCCTATTGCCATCTACCGGGCACAATTCCAAATTCCGAGCTACTATCGAGAATTTCCTAATAAAAAAACCCAATAACACTTTGCCCGACATGGGAATCGAACCCAGGACCTCACGCTCAGCAGCCGCTTGCGACCACTAGACCGACGAGGCAGTATTTATCATTAATGGATAAAAATAGCAGCTACACCCCAAAGCTAGATGGACCGGAAACATATATTTTGTATCTATATGGATATAAGTAAAGAGCATTTAATTTGACATTATTTCACCGCAGTATGGTTATGGATAACATAAAGCGGTGAAATAATGTTAAATTATTGTTGGTATATCTTCCTAGAACATCGCCACAATTTCACCTATTCCGAGACGAGAATAGCATCACTCCTCAAGGTGGATATTCAATCTATAGCAGTTACAAACGGAATTATAGAACTCAATTTAATAGTTGCATGTTAACAATTGGCAGGACTATAGATATGAGATGAAGAGGGCGCGATATGTCGGTTCCCGCGATGCGCTGTTACAATAGCCGTATTGTAATACGTCAACAAAAATATTGAAAACTAGATGACCCGATGTACTTTATATCACCTCGAACGTCAAATGTTTGACAGGAAAGTAGGTAGATCTTCCTCGCAATTTACTACATTTTGTCACCGTTTAAACCTACCCTGGACTACGACAAACATTTCAAAACCAAAATCAGCTAAATCGCCCAGTCGTTCTCGAGTTTTAGCGAGACAAACGAACAGTAATTGATTTTTATATATATAAATATAGATATAGAAGATTAAGTTTCAATAGTTTGGTATACTTTACAGCATATTTTGTTTCATAATTGTTACACCTAAGCACTTTTAGCGATACAAACAAGTTTTGTTCAGAAATCCAAAGGAGATTGAGGAAATTATATACATATAGGATATGTAGGAATTAAATCAAAATCTCCAGAAGAAAACAGTTGAATCTGAGCTCATGTACCTACCACAATCATGACTCTCAAAAAGTACATGTCATAGCAAAAATAAACATCTCAAATTCTTATCGAAATTAGGACCAAGACATTCATTTTCGATTAACACGATGCCATTTTTAGCCAACCGTTCTATAATAGCTAGCATAGGGCAGTAACGACTCGGAACGCCACGATTCTGCGTGAATTAGAATAACAATAAATGAATTATCCAGCTCGATCCGCTCGATGCAATTTAACATCCTTACGTCGTGTATGAGATAAAGTTTTATTTATAAAAAATGTAAGGTCACAAATTGAGACTAACAAATTGAGTAAAATTGAGGAAAGGTGCAGGCAAGGCAGATGTAGATAGCAGTATACTGTTCTTACTGAAGAAACGCTATTTTATTAATGAGTATGTATATTTTTGATTTGACTGCCTCGTTGGTCTAGTGGTCCCAAGCGCGACTGCTGAGCATGAGGTCTCGGGATCGACTCCCGGGTCAGGCAAAGTGTTATTTGAGTTTTTCTGCTATGAAATTCTCAGCATTGGCGAAATCCTTCCCGGGGCTAATATCAACTGGACATCAACTATTCAAAAACCCCACAGTAACAACCAATTCGGCTGAGTTAATAAGTACCAACAATTTAATCTCATGTGTTACAAGCATTTCACATGAAAAGCTTCCAAGCCCAAAAAGCCCTGGTTTCATTTCACAATTCATCGTTACGTTATTACAATTCCTGTGTTACGTAACAAATACATATAAAACGGATGATCGGTAACGAGCGATTGGCACCTGAAGCGGATGGAAGTGAAAGTCGTTAGTGCGGGGCCCACTCGAGGCCGACCTGGCTATCATTCTTGCCCAAATTGACTCTGGATGTAGACCTAGTATCAGTAATAGAGAGGGGATTGATACTCGAGACCAATAGTCATACTTGTATAATAACTTTCGTGCGGCATATTCATATTAAATATTGTTCACCGGTTACTACTCACGTGTATTCTTCGGGCCCGACTAGTTTCGAGCTCGAACGGAGCCCTTAGTCATGAGCTGAGTCCGCGGCAATGTCGCGAGTCAGACTAACTAACAGCCTCGTTGGTCTAGTGATCTATAGTGTCTATATACAATATAATTATAGATTATTCCCAAAAATCTGTATTGCTGTTTTAATAATTGATAGTATGACTATTGATTATTGTTCACCGGTTACTGCTCACGTGTACTCTTCGGGTTTGCCCGACTAGTTTCGAGCTCGAACGGAGCCCTTAGTCATGAGCTGAGTCCGCGGCTATGTCGCGAGTCAGACTGTTCGAGTTCGAAAGGAGTTCTAGTCGGGTAATTCCCGAAAAATGCACGTGAATAGTAACCGGTGAACATTAATTAATATGA
The DNA here is from genome assembly GCA_935421205.1 of Xylocampa areola. Classification (NCBI taxonomy): domain Eukaryota; kingdom Metazoa; phylum Arthropoda; class Insecta; order Lepidoptera; family Noctuidae; genus Xylocampa; species Xylocampa areola. Next base: position 14,146,516 of record OW285215.1, read on the forward strand.
ATATGCCTCACGAAAGTTATTATAGAAATATTGTTCATTCGTTACTACTCACGTGCATTTTTCGGGATTGCCTGTCTAACAATTTGACGCGACATCGCCGCGGGCTCAGCTTATGACTAAGGGCTCTGTTCAAATTCGAAACTAGTTGGGCAAACCACTGGGCCAATGCGTGCGTAATTAAAAACATTATGTTGTAGGAAACAGCCGTGATTGTATGTATGTATGTATGAATGAAGCTACGATCCCGAAACTCCGGTAAAGATTGGTAGAGGAACGTGTATTTTTTGTCGGTAGAAGCCCAGCACTGCGTTAATGTGACTTAATCACACTAGATAAATATATAATTATTATAATATCCTACTTATACTTTAATATTATGGGATAATAAATAAGAAAGTTTGTGAGGATGGATGGATGTTTGTTACTTTTTGACGCAATAACTTCTGAACGGATTTGGATAAAATTTGGCACACACATAATTTATAACCTAGATTAACACATAGAATCTAAAGTTACAATATTAAATGCCCTCAAGAGGTCGAGATGACTTAGTGGTCAGAGCGCCTGGAGTATTTATCCGGGAGGCGCAGGTTCGAATCCTGTTCGCGACCGTATTCTTTTTCCATTTAATATTGTAACTTTAGAGTTCGCTAAGCATGCGTTAATGCTTTTCAAAGATTTATCTTGAATTACATAGAATCTATGTTTTTATCGAGGCTAGAACCAATTCTGTAGTCCAAGCAGACGAAGGAGTCGCGAGCAGAAGCTCGACATTTTATAAATTTTCACAATTATACATTTTACTTTTTGATTGCTACTGCATCAAACCTATTAGACACATCTAAACCTTCCCAACTCTACAAACAACTTAAACAGTGTAAGTAAAAATCTCCAAACTGTAGTTAAGTGTACAAATTACTTAATTTAAGGTTAAGTTGGTGCCGATCAGTCAAGTGTCCTAAATGCCCTGTTCAAGTTTTAAGTACGGGATCTTAAGCTGTATGCTTGCGTGTGTCCGGGGAAACTTAGTCTTGCGCTGCTTGTAACTTAACTTTGAAAGTGACGTATCTTAAAAGACATACATACGTATCTGTAGACATGAAATTGTTTCTCCGGAGATTTGATTTTGTGTTAGGGATGGATTGTTTGTATGATTAGGGATATTTTTACGGATGTTTAGTTAAAACGATAATAGGTATTATTGTATGCGTAGATAAATCCAAAGTCATACATTTTTGTGAAAACAAAAATAAGGTGATAAAGCGCCTGGAGTTTATTCGGAAAGCACAGGTTCAAATCCTTCTGACGACCGTATTTTTATTTCCACAAATATTTTTAACTTTAAGCTTCTGTTTTTTAAAGATTTAATTTATAATTTTGTGAATATATCTGGATAAGTTACTCCCATCTACACGTAAAGCGTATTATGGTGACGCAATCGTAATCTATTTAGTCACTATAGAGTAACTGAATAGATAGTTCATTTGTTACTGAGTCAAAACTGCATCATACATGAGCTTTCTATTCAATAACTCATAATAAGTCTTATTCCCATCTCATAAGGAAAACGCATAAAGGTAATTAAGCATCTTCCCAACTATCCTAAAATCATACCATTAGAGTTAAAGGAACGGTACCAAATTAGCATATTATATAAATTAGCGCCAAGCCTCGGTCAGATGGAATTTAATATCATCCCATACACAGACGTTTGTAGTTACAATCGTATTCAACGGTCTTTGGTGGCCCGTGATAGTCTAGAGGGTGTTCTCAGAATTCAGTTAATATATTAAATATATTTTAACTTCGAAATTTCGAGATGACTGACGAGAGGATATATGTAATGATTATACGTAAAGCAAAAACTTTGTAGCCCTTTTGACGAAAATTACGTGGACGGAAGAGTATGAAATTTGGCACAATTATGGTTTACATGGAGAAGGAGAGCAGAAAAGTAATATATTTATTATGCATTAGAAATAAATTATATTAATGAAAACAAAAAAAAAACCATGCGTTTTACTCATACACACATATTTTTTGCTGAGATAGGAGCCTTTTTTGGTCTTGCACGGGTTATTTTTTATTATTTTTGTTATAGTTATTATTTTAGAACGTTTTATTTTCATTTTTTTTGTTCTTTTTGCTTCCTGTGCTGGTCCAGATTAAAAAGTTTTCTTTCTTTATTTCTTTGACAATAGAACAATATAACGTCCAAAATTTTTTTTTTATGAATTATTGTCGAATTTCGGCCAGTGGGCGTCCACTAATAAAATAATTAGTGAATTTAATAAGTGTTAAGAAAGAAGAGTACATTTAGTTTACGTATGAGTTTCATATCAAGACCTCTTCGTGTTTTGGAGAGCCTATTGTTAAATCACTGATTTTAAATTGAGATGTTTATTGGGCCATCGTTATGGGTATTGACAGACCTAATAATTTGACAACCAGTCTAACGTCGAAATATCTGTCGTTTTACACACTGAGTAACTAGCTTGTGTAAGTCAGATAAGAAGTTGTTCTATGTAAAATAATACATTAAGTTAAAGTGGAAGATACCAAACTGGTTGAGAAACGGCTAGGCAGATTGATTAAGAGTTCGGTTTTTGTTTTGAAATTATATGTAACTTTATATTTAGTGAATCACATATAGATAAAATAGAGGTGTAGTTTAATTTTTTTTGTTATTTGATGATACTAAAATGAGATCTAATGGGTAATTGAAATTCAACGAACTTTGCGACAATTCCATACGTTATAAGGTACGTTATTATAATAAAACAACTTTTAACCGGATTAATCGCGTGTATTATTGGTTATTCCTGACGTTTCGAACACTTTGCAGGGTTTGTGGTCGACCACGAACGCTGCAAAGTATAAGTGCAAACACGCGATTAGCCCGGTTAAAAGTTGTTTTATTATAATGTGTAGTGATCGCGAAAACCTAAGGTACGTTATATTAGTAAAGAAAGTTCCGCTAAAGCAACCAATTGAAATCACTGAAACCTGTTCAAAACACCACACAACAATAAACAAATACCCAAAACCAAAACAACTTCTAACCTAACCAAACTAACGATATTATCACAGTATTAATTACAACGTGAAAATCTCCGGTCAACAATAACTTTGCACACCCTGTGACTGCCAACATAGCCAAGAAATTGCTTGACGGTCAAAATATCTTAGTTATGACCACTCCTGTCCAGTACAGGCTAACGTAAGCCAAGTTTGCCCCCCCTTCGTCCCCTAAGGCATAGTTGGGTGCCTCCCCATTCTCCCCTCGGTTATTAATAAATCTATCTGTATATTTCGAGTTAAAGACAGCGGTATTCAAATGGTAGGTTTAGTTTCGTAGCGTTATCGGTGACAATGATTTTCTGAGTGGCAACACTGTGCTAGACCAAGTTGTGACGTCAAAATTTCGATGATAGTAGTAGGTGGATAAGTTTGTGTGATTTTAAGTTTTGTTTTCGGAGAACTCAGAATTTAATTAAGTGCATTTGCCATTATGGATTTTTAATTTAATATTAATTGAACTGAAGTTTATTAAACTGAATTGAACTTTAAGGAAGTATTTCTTTTGTATGATCAAAATAGCAAGACGAAAATAATTTTATTAAAAAAAAATAAAGGCACGACTGCCATGTGTGAATTATATTTTTCATTTCACACCTTTTTGCCTAACTTTTTTTTTGAAGTCTTACTATCTTAAGTTACCCGAGAGAATATCAGGATTCTAGCGATACCCCATCCATCTTAATCGATTCAGGTGTTTAGAAGTTATGGTGGAACAAAGAAACTCACAAACATAGATACAAAAATTCATGAACCCTATATAACATTAACATTCCTTTTTGGGCAGTCGATGAAAAAATGTGAAGATTCATTAAGTTTTTAGACAGAAAATTCCAATAACACTGTGTCCGACCTGGGCATCGAACCTAAGACTTCATGCTCAGCAGTGACACTTGGGACCACTAGACCAACGAGGCAGTCATCGACATACAATATGTAAACTAAATCTATGTACCATCTTACATGCTAAGTCCAACCAAACTTAGAACTTAACAAACAGAATACAGAACTTGTGCTTCTAAATGTAAATTGAAATCAAAATTCATCACACACTTGTATAACTCAATCACACGGACAAGACGCCCGGACGCCGGACGAACGGCCCGGGCAGTCTCGTAGTCCGTCGGACACGGACAATGGTACTAAGGATTCGATTTGGGGTGTCCGGATTTTGAATTTTGATTGTGCTTCTGGATGTAGACCGTAATGGTTTTCCAGTGCTTAAGAATTTGTGAAGTTGGTTGCTAGAATTATACGAAATGTTTAAGTTTGAGGTAGGAGTTAATATATTAAATTGTATAGTCAGTATTTTGAAAGTAGGTTGTCAACATTTTTAAATGTATAAAATTACTCGTACACACATGCACACGAATAAATTCGTCTCCCTCTGATCTTTGGATAAAATAATTTTATAATGAGATTAAGGGGTTATGTTTATCATTTGCAAACTATTACAAGTCAAGAATAGCTTTTTATACAGACACAATTCCAAAATGAAGAAAACTTCCAAATTATTTCGAATCCTGTCTTGAAAGCGATGAAAATTTATGACAGCATCATCAAGTATTAAAAAATATTTCACAGAAAATAAGAAAAATTGTTTGATATAAAAAAGAAACGAGCTCACGACTAGCTCTAAATCAATAACTTTCAAAGGGCCTATAAGTAGTTTTGTAAACCTAGCAATCTCAAGACAGATCCATCAATACATTGTAGACGAATTAATCCGAATCTCTCAGGTAATGGCAGTTATGTAAGACATCCGTTGCTAGGCAATCATCTTGCGAATTTAGAACATTCTACGACTGGACACCCATAAGGTGGGGGCCACTCGTAAATTCCAAACGTCTTCAAATTCAACTATGTCCAACTATTGACCATTTTTGGATGTAAAATTGCTGGAAAGAGTAAGATTTAAAAATATAATTTAGTTATTTTCCCACTTAGGTATAGATATATTTCACTCTTCTATAATGTATTATTAATTTATAAGAATGTATGAAAGTTAGCCACTGAAAGTCATCAAGCTCATGTTACGGTTAAAGAAAAATATTGTCTTCGTTAGTAGTGGTAGAAAGTAATAAAATTAGATTATGGAAATCCGTGTACAAAATTGTATGGTTATCTTAATACACAGGAAAATAGACACACGATTTAAAAAAGTAATGAAGATCCTTCAGCTGTGACCAGAGCACAATAGAGAAAAAGACACAAAAAGTATACGACGAAAGTGAAAAAAATATATATTTTACAGTTAGAGATACAATTACTAAAAGCGACAAGAACACGTGGCATAAACAAGCCTTTCAGAGACCAATAAAACTACTTTTAGAAAATTGTCAATTGCTCTAGTTGCCGATTCTAGTAAAATACATCTCTTAACATCAACTATGTCTTGCTTTTACACGGGCGGGACCGCGTTATTATTGTGCCTCTGTCAACGGAATATGAAATGTATTGGAACCCGGGATGAGCTGGTAACTCCTTGACCAACCCCCCAGCGCCCGCCACCCCTTGACCTCGGGTGGTGGTTAGTAGAAGGGTTAGATTGTCGGGGTAAGAGGATAGTGCGGTAAGTGTGCTGTTTTATATTTTGGGTGTATTTCATTAGGCATGGTTTAATGTATTGTCTGGTGAGAATAGTCACGATAAAACTGACAGTGCGAGTTTAAAAAGTCAATACTTTAAATTATAATTTACAACAAATTGAAAGAGTATTTTTAATAGACATAAAAGTCTAAATTGTATGGATAAAAATAAATATGCACAAACATCTGGAAATTACGTATTATGATCAACTTATTTAAAGATGCATACATTTTAATGGTTTCTAGCTCATTTTGTGTTTCCGAATAGTTAAAAAATCTGCTTAGCCTTGTCACAACTTCGAGCCTCGTTGGAGTCGGCTTCTAGTCTAATCGGATGCAGCTTATTACCAGTATTTTACATGAAGTGCCTGCAGTACTGACCTCCACAACCCAGTTACTAGGTTGCACGATATCCAATACTTTCAGGCACCTGACTACCCGTTAAGACTGTCATAGAGAGTTTATCTTACTCTCTGAGGCATCGAGAGGTCTCATATGACATGATAGTCACTCATTCATAGACCAATCGCGGCAAATACAACTACACCTTGATCGATCGATGTAATAAAATAATAATATACTCCCGACCGTATTTCGCCACGGCAGACTATCTCAATGGGGATTAGCCAAGTACGCAGGAGATAATAAAGTACACAAGTGTATGCGTAAACACAGGTGCACTCCCTCTTCCTTTACTCACATAGTCCAATGGGACAGCATTCCGACACAACCGGAGAGAGATCAAGCACAGGACCGACGGCTTAAAGTGCTCTCCGAAGCACGGGGGTGTCACACCATCAACTTCCTAACTCCGGGCTGTTACTGAGAATTTATTAACAGAAAAACCTAATAACACTTTGCCCGACCTGGGAATCAAACCCAGGACCTCACGCTTGGCAGCCGCGCTTGCGACCACTAGACCAACGAGGCAGTCGATCGATGTATGCGTTAGTTATTAGTCCACGAGCTTATACTCCGATTTAAAATATTTGCAAAGGGTTTTTTTTTCCATTTGTTTCAGATTCCCTATCTCTGTAGTAGGTGCGTCTTTATCAATCAGGAGTGTGAGGTTTCTTTAGGTGAGAAATCTGAGGTGCGGCCGCTAAGGTTTAAGGAATATAGCCTTTTCATGCAAGGCTTAGGATTTAGACTGTACCTCAATTTTGAAGTATTGTATGTGGATAAATTTTTCTTTTGTGATTGAAATGAAGAATTAATGAGTAATTTTTCACAATTCTGTTGAATTCAAATAATTATTCTTAAAATCCCTCAAATTTAATTCGCCACTGATGAAATAATAATAAAACAGTTAAAATAATATAGATAGAATTACAAAAAAAAAAACTTAATAAAATAAAGACGTAATGAAATAATGGAAGCATGTTCTTCTAAAAAGAAACACAGACCAATCGACGATGCAGATGAGACAATAAAGTTATGGTTATAATATTCACTATCTCTACTACATTATATGTTGGGTTTACTTCTAATCTAATCAGACAATATTAGAATATAAGTTTGTCAATAATATTTTATAATTTTACATCCACAACTCCCTTCTTTGGCAATATTTAAAGGAAAAATGAATTGTTTCATCAATAATTAGTCATGGTATATTTATAATATTAAGCAGCCACTTCTACCCCTTCTTAACTCCTCAACTGGACACTCAACTTACCCATTTCAAATTGGAAAACACTACTCCTCGACTTATCCATGTAGCGTGCCACCTCCACCTAGATAGTTCTACTTGTTATTTGAGTTCCCGCTCGCTCTGTGTGCTTGCGTCTTGGTTTCATCGTATAAGCTACAAGCGAGAGCGGAAAAACAGGCAAGAATACTCATAATTATAGTAGCAAGTCAAAGAATGTAAAACCTCTACCTATTTGCTATTTGAGTTGCCGCCTGCTTCGTGTGCTTACGTCTTGTTTGCGTGGTATAAGGGGTAAGCGAAAATGTCGGCACATTTTTTTTTTAAACCTGAGAGAAAACTAACCAGTCCAAGAATATAAAGCCTTCTCCTATCTAGATAAATTTAATCTAAATACATAATTTTGGTATAGATATATGTGGATTGGACCTTGGAGACTAACATAGAAAAAGTGTCTCGATATCAGAAACCGATCCCCAGCGTGGAATGCCGTAGGACTTAGTATTATGGAAGTATGCAAAATAGACTTGCCTAGCCGTAGGATCTTCTGTCATTTGTCTTATTTTTCTTACAACAAATGCAGCAGAGATCCGTTTGTTTACAAGTGTCTCTATATGAGGTCCTCACTGCCGTTTGGAGTCTACTGTAATGCTTAGGAATACAATTGAGGGTACCAGACCTTTTATTTTGTTTACTTACGTCTTGGCTGCAAGGTATAAGCGATAAACGAGAGTACCTATGCTATATAATACTAGCAACTATAGTAGGTAGTCAAATAATATGAAATCTCAATCCAGATCATCCTACTTACTATATCAGTGGCCACCTGCTTTGTGTGTCTTGGTTGTTGGTATAATCTATAAGAGGGAGCGGGCACACAGACGAGAAAAAATTTCGAGTGAAAGAATATGAAACCTCCACCCAGACCATCTTACTTGCTATTTAAATGGCCGCCCACATCGTGTGCTTACGTCTTGACTGCATGGCCTAAGTGATAAGAGAAAGCGAGCAAATCGTTTTTTTTTTTCAGTATAGGCTTGCTTTTAACCACACCTCGCCTGATGTAAAGCGACGATGCAGTCTACTATGGAACACGCTTGCCTAGAAGAAACCTATTCACTCGCGACAGAGTGAGTGATTGAAGGTAGGAAGACGGTTGTGGAATGAAACTTCACGCTAATATCCAAGAGACACAAAAATAAGAGACCGCACCATATAGGGACTAGTCTGGAGACTGCGGGGACGCCCGAGCCCACCCGAGAATGTCCACCGGGCCCTCACGTCCGGTCGCCAATGGGCACGATGGCGCATCCCAGGATAAAAAAATGCTTGTAGGCATTAAAGTAGTCAGACAAATAACATGAAACCTCCACCTAGATAATCCTCTTCGCTATTTGAGTGGCCGCCTGTTTTGTGTATCTTGCTTGCATGGTATGAGCGATAAGCGAGACCGGGCAAACATATGAGAAAAGTGGCGAGTTAAAGATTATGAAACCTCCGTCTAGTTAGTCCTACGCGGTATTTAAGTAGTTGGTAGCTCTGTGCTTGCATTTTGGTTGCATGATATAAGTCATAAGCGTAAAAGACGTCATCGAAATATACCGAATTCCTTGCTGATAAGTCTTTATGACCCTAGTTACTCCCAATAGTAGTGAAATAACGCACATGATAACCAAAACTATAGGCCGCAGTGTCTGTTTGTTTCATGACAACCAAAATCATTGATAGCTATTAAATGCTTCTGGTAAGGTTCATTCAATAATTCACATTGTCGGTGTCTCCCACTCTACAATATTAAATCTTTTAAATATATATCTTTACTTAATCTATACATAAATAATAATTATGGAATAATATTATCTACTATTTTTTAATTATTAGAGACCTATTTTGCCACACTTAATTACCTCACATAATAGGGATTTTATGTCCGGGAAAAAATAAAATTATTAATAACAATTGGCGGTTCAACTCAATAAAGTACATACGTAATACTTATTTTATTATACCACTATGTCTTGTTACTTATACCAAACATTAAACGAGATTATCTTAACGTATTTATATGCGGTCGGAGCTAATTTTCGGACAATTACAGCGGGTCCCTGTTTGCGCCATGCCTTATGTGGTCACCGAGGTGATTTGTGCAAACTTTGTCTTGATGTAATGTGGTGCAAAATAAACACAACTGGTTTGAATTCGTGTTTGTTAGGTATCTTCGATTTTGGTACAGTTTAGCTTACTGAGTGCCTAAAAAGTTAGTTTTGTTAGCAAGATTTATATACTATCTTAGGTCTATTGGTCGCTGGCGCTAGCGTGACTGCTGAGCTTGAGTTCAACTACTATTAACACTTTGCTCGACCCGGGAATCTAACTCGGTACTTCATGTTCAATTGTCACTACTCCAATTAGGCCTAATTAGGTACTACGATCTCTCATAAACGTCTCCATAGCCATTTAGTGTGGGTCTTTGTAACCTTATAGAATATCACTGCGTTGGAACACTTTTTGGCATTAGTTGATAGTAGTATGAAACATAACATAGCACAGGGAATACAGACATGCTGTATTCCCTGAAGGGGTAGGCACAGGTTTACACAGTTGTACACCCACCTTTCACCGATGCTGTTATTAACTCCCATGTAATAGGTGGTGAGCCTATTGCCATCTACTGGGCACAATTCCAAACACCGAGCTGCTACTGTGAATTTCCTAACATAAAAACCCAACCCAAAAGTCAAGACCTCATACTAAGCAGTGGCGCTTACGACCACTAGCCCAATGAGGCAGTCATCGATATACAATATGTAAACAAAAGCTAAGTACCGTTATATGTAATTAGTAACTTTTTTAATGATGGCCATACGAAGAAAGAGTTTTTTTTATCTACTATAGACTATGTTTACTTAACAAGTATAGAATTCTATACAATATTAACTACTCACTGCGCCCCGCCGTTTCACTCGCTTTTTTTTCTTTTTGCTCAACTTTAACAGTCGAAGTAATTGTATGGTGTTAAAAAACCTATAACCTTCATCGTAAAGCCGTCGGTCCTGCGCCTGATCTCTTTCCGGTCATGTCGGATTGCCGACCCATCGGAATATGAGAGTGAAGGAAGAGGGAGTGCACCTGTGTTTGTGCATACACTTTTGCACTATAATATCTCCTGCGTACTTGGCGAGATAGGCTGCTGTGACTAGAATAATACGGAGTATTATTAACCTGCAGTAAACATTACGCTATCAAATGCAAACATAATCCGTGTGGTAGTTTCAGAGATTATTTTTCGTTTATTTTTCAATTTTCCACATTCATTTACATTTTTAACTAATATTATAAAAAACAATATAAATTTAAAAATATAAAAATAGTGGGCCACCGGCATCGGGAACAGGTTCCAAGCTACCGGTGGTTAGGGCTCTAGAGAGAGGAACCTCCTCACAATGCGTGCCGTGTCGATGAGTACCGCTTTCTGTATCAGGCCCTTGATCTAGCCTCCTAGTGAGAGCCTTTTAAGGTGTTGATCAAGGCTCTTCGCTATTAGTCCATTAGCCGAAACGACTATCGATACCATGATTGCAGAGTCCACGCCCCACATGTCGACAACCTAGTGCGCCAGATCAAGATATTTGATTTGTTTATCAGAAATTATTATTATTATACTAGCTGACCCAACAGACGTCGTTCTGTCATCTGTTTCGTGCAATTTTTTAATTCTTTTCCTCAGATTTCAAGGAATATTTAGCCGTTCTCGAGTTTTGCGCTTACAAATTTAGCCATTCACTATTATTTAATATTATTTAATATATTAGTACAGATGTATTTCTCCCTCTCAAATTCTAGGTCAAACACCATAATAAATAACAGAAACTTTGAAAAAAATAAAGAACTTTACCAAATGGACTACTACATTACTCTTCAGTAACACACAAAACCAACTTAATAAAACTTTCACTATCCCCGAAACTAATGGGCAAACCCTTTCGGCGTGAGACAGTGAAAAATACACAAGACGTTTGAAGTGAACGCGGCTAATTTAAGGAGCCTACCTTATCTCTGTGTAACTTCGACATCGGGTGTCATTTGTCTTCGTCAGTGTTGGCCGGTGATCATTTATGCTACAGCACACCCTACCCTTTCGGTAGAAACATACAGAGGTTGGTTCGGGGAAGCTAAGATGCGAACTGCGAAAGAATTTTTATTTTAGGCATTTTTATTAAAAAAATTGTTACGGGCAAATCACCCATATTCTTTTTAGTAACAGTACTTCTGAAGGTAAGTCTCATTTTTTATTTCTTGGTCTTGTGGTCCTTAGCGCGACTGCTGAGCATGAGGTCTTAGGTTTTCCCAGGTCAGACAAAGTGTCATTGAGTTTTTCTGTTAGGAAATTCTCAGTAGCAGCCCAGAGTTTGGAATTGTGTCCAGTAGATATCAATAGGCTCAGCACCGTTGACATGGGACTTAATAACGGCATTGGTGAAATATGGGTATACAACTGTGTACACCTATGCCTACCCCTTGGGGGAATACAGGCGTGAGGCTATGTATCTATGTATGGCTATAAAGTAAAAGTAATGTTGATTGTGTTTGGCTAGATGAAATTCGTCCGATAATGCATTTTGTATCTGAATATACGACAAAGGCGAAGTCTTAGTTTAGGATGTATTACAAAACTTTTTTTTCGAGTCGATGATGACTTCATAAACTCATTGGAGTTTACCAAGTCATCTACAGTTTTCATTTCGTCTTCGATAAGCTATTAAAAAAAAAAAAAAAATTATAGATCTATAAAACACCGAGTTGAAGTTTCAATACAAGTTGTCACTAATATTGTCCCGTATGTTTCAAATGCAGCCATCCTTCACTTTAACCCCTATTTCCATCAACTCAAGGGCGTATTTTGCGTGACATATGTGGTTAAGGGATGACTTAGTGCTTTCCCAAGGAAATTGCGGCCACTCGTTTGTGGATGTACAGTGACAACGCGTTTTTACGAGTCAACGAATGGAGGGTAGATTTCGTTTGTTTTTTTTTATGTCTCGTCTCGAGGACTGAGTTCTTAAAATAAATTAGTGTGTGGATTTTTGTAGGTGTTTTGGAGACTGTAGTGAGGAATATAGACTATGAAATTTTAAAGGTTGAGTTCCCGGGACCGGACAATTTGCCCGCAGTAGTAGGTAGGTACCATAGAAACACATGGTAAAAAATAACTCCAAAACATTAAATTCATCGATGCAATTGTTCAGTCGCATGTGGTGATGAGCCCGTTGGCATCGACCAGACCGTAACTGAGAATTTTCATCAGGAAAAATCCTATAACACAAAACCTAACTTATCCGACCAGGGAATCGAAGCCCTCGTTTGCGATTATCAAACTGAAGACTCTTATCTGTTGACTCACTAAGTAGCAGACACAATAAAAATATTATTTTTATAAAGTAAATTTTTGTTTTTGTACTATAACGAGCAAGGTGATTAAATTAGTGCCGTGTCGTTATACAATCTTCAATATGACTGATTAGATTAGACTTTTGTTTTTTCTTTTTATATGAAAAGTTCTACAGCGAAAGCCAAATGTCATATTTTATGAAGAGTTACTGTTACGATACAAGAAATAGTTATAATTTAGTTTCTACCCTAATAAAAAAACGGGTCATAAAAAATCATCAATATCAATTAGAAAACATTTTGCAAGCGAAAATATCATAATAACATAATATTTACTGACGTGATCATTTTCCTTACATCTGAAGACGTCCGAACCACCCGATCACACCCTCCCACCCCCTAATTAGTTTACCGTTATTATTTGCATACGTCCACCGTATTTCGAACGTTTGTTTTTCAAATTTGGAACAGCCGAGCGGACCCGAGCGTGGCCGAACAATAACTCGGCCAAGATGTTGGAAGCAGTTAATTTAGTTTACTTTGATAAGGGTCAACCCCTTCGAGAAGGTACTCAGGTAGGCGGTCAGTACGGCTTGGACAAATATTGAAACTATCTAGTTTGTATAAGTAGGTTGCTAAGGAAATTATTAATTATTGCTTACTGTCTGTGTTGAGAATATTGAATATTATAATCTTGGTATAAGCTCTAGCGATATGTTAATTTTTTCAAGATGTTTCGCATTATAATTGTGTGTTATTATATGTTATTCTCCGACTTTATACTTTTCATATTAATTATATGTAGTTTAACGGTTATTACTCACGCGCATTCTTCGGAATTTCCCGACTAGTTTCGAACTCGAACGGAGCCCTTACTCATGAGCTGACCCCGCGGCGATGTCACGAGTCAAACTCCTTTATACCTTTCACTCATGTTTGTAGACCTTTCTCTCCTTAAGAACAAGTACCAAAAATAAGTTGTTAAAAGATAATGCAGGCAAACCACGTATTAGGTTGCAATTTATATACCATAAGGCTATAGTATAACTGACTGGTGCACATCTATCGCTAAACTGATAATCATCACACAATCATGAAAACAACACTAAAAGTAACACCTACATATCATTTTCACCGTGGGAGAGCCACGCTTCGGCACGAATGGGCCGGCTCGACCGGATTCATACCACGGCCTCACAGAAAACCGGCGTGAAACAACGCTTGCGTTGTGTTTCGCCGAGTGAGTGAGGGTACCGGAGGCCCAAACCCTTTAAAAGGCCGGCAACGCACTCGCGACTCTGGGGTTGCGGGTGTCCATGGGCGGCGGTAATCGCTTACCATCAGGCGAGCCGTCTGCTCGGTTGCCCCCAATTCCATAAAAAAAAAAAAAAACATAACATTAACACACCTTTATTATGGATGTCATTAAATTGGGTGGTGAACACTGCACGGTCTAACAGCTCCTGATAATGCCCCGTGGGGGGGGGGGGGGGCGAAACACGTGGTTGGTGGCAGTTGCAATTTTTCATCGCTTGCGTATGTATGTGCAGTTATTTGCGGGCGGGCGGTGCACAGGTAATTGCATGACTATCCTCAATATTGTGGATGTAACTAGATATCGTATTTATTTGCATCCATTGTAATGGACCTCCGGCGCATGCCTCAATCTATTCAATACACCTTTATTCTCTGAATTGAGCGCATAGCAGCTACGCTTGCGACCACTAAATAAATAAGGCCTCTCACTAAATTAATATTGCAGTGTTATATTAGAATATCAAAATAAATTATAAAATTATTATTATTTATCTAAGAAATCAAATATCTTGACTTAGCCCACGAGGTTGTCGATATATGGGAAGTTGACTCAGCAATCATTGTGCCGATAGTCGTCTCAGCTAAGGTGAACACTCAAGAGCATCGACAAACACCTTAGGAGGCTCTTGTTAGGCAGCTGGGTGGCTTGATGCAGAAAACAGTACTTCTCGACTGCAGGAGATTTCTTCCTCTGAAGCCTGACACCAGTAGCTTACTGTTTTTTTATCTGTATGTGTTCAGAACTTGTTCACAATGGATTTTATCTCTTAATTATGCAGAAATAGGCAACTGTAACGTGTAATGCACCCATTTCACCGATGCCGTGATTTCTTATTTTTTAAATATTTGCCTTCACAGTGACTCAAAATGAGCCATATCTATTTAATAGGTGGTAAGTTTATTGCCACCGATTGGGCACAATTTAAAATTTCAAGCCTCTCGTAAATTTTCTTACAGAATATCACTTAGGCAAAAACTTGAAACCAGGCCTTAGCAGCCACGCTTGCAGGACCAATAAGGCCTCATACTTTTAACCAGCAACAATACAGGCAAATTGCTATAAATCTAAATAAAACGGGGGTTGGTATAATTATAAATTCCGCGTCACTCGGCAACGGTGGAACAATGAAGTTAATCCATCAGCCAAGTCCTCCGGCGTGGGCAGAGATAAGAAGAGGGCCGGAGCCCGCACCCCGACTGTCTTGGGCACCTACCCGATAGAGTAGGGAATTAAGGAGAGAGGTCACACTACACAAGGGTGTTGAGTAGACTGGATTGTTTGTTTTATGAAGAGTTTTATACTATAGACATTTACGCTTTGCGTTATTGGATAAATTTGCCATTATACCTATTATAAGTTCGATGCAATATCTTGAACACAAAAGGAAAAATAAGTAGATAACAGACATTGTAAGTAAAGAGAAAGCGTGTAAGAAGACAGGATGAGTATTTTTTATGGTTGGTACTAAAAGTTCTTCAATTTGTTTTGACTGCGCTGTTCTTAGTTCCATTAGATTCTCCAGTTTTATAGGGATAGCACATGCTTTTTTTTGAGATTATTTATTGAATATTTGTCAGTAAATGGCGAATACGTTGAAATGAGAATGGCTTATTGTACCCCAATAACTAACACCTCCCTGTATTAAATTTTCTTCCTTTATTATCAAAACTATTTAGGTATTCATCTTTTTAAGGAAATTATTTTTACATTTTACATAGTTTTGCAATAATATTCCACTTGCTTCACAGAGGACTTTTGTAAGTAGGCACAAATCTAATATGTATGTATCGCTTCTCCGTCATAATCACTAAACAGTGACCAGTTCTTAGGGCCACCCTTCTCAGCCAGTGACGTCCACCTGGGCCTGTCGTATGAATATTAATTCGACCATATCTTGACCCCTGTCCGACAGTAAGAAACCTTGACGTATGAATATCTCAAATAATAGATGAGGTAAAGCTGTAGAATGCTTTTTGCTGGATGATTAATTGTTTCAGTGGCACGCAATTTTATTCAAAAGGCAAGTCATAGGTAGCATTTTCGTACCCAATACTAATAATCTGTTACACTCAGTTATTTAGATTAAATATATGTTTTCACTTTCCAGTTTCCTTTTTTGGCGGTTAAAAAACAAGTTAAAAAAAAAGCTACTTATCATACACCAAAAAACGGTATAAACAATATTTCTATCACATAATAAAATAATTCATTAAATTACAACAACAAAAAAAAAATTGAATCGCGTCTGTTTTCTAACGTTTCAAAGTGAAAATTACAAAAAGTAAAAAAAAAAAAACTAGAATCGCGTTTTTTTCTTCTAACGTTTCAAAGTGATTGGAGTAATCGCGAATATATACGCGCCTATAATATTATTATACAATATTTAATTTATTTTCTTAATAACCATAGAATCTTCTCTACTCCGAAAGTACAAAATAGTAAAGTTAAAAAAATTGTTGAAAAAGATTACGGTCGCTAGCAGGATTCAAACCTGCGCCTCCCGGATAAATACTCCAGGCGCTCCGATCTCAAGCCATCTCGACCTCCGCTCACCACCGCGAACTCTTCGTCTACATTTCAATACGTCTTTTGGTGACGTCATTGCCATCTATTCAGTCTCTACACAGGTGACCGAACATATCTCTTTATCCAGGACGCGCAGATTGGAATCCTGCTCGCGACCGTAATCTTTTTCCACAAAAATTTGTAACTTTAGCGTTTGCTAAGCTTGCGTTAATGCTTTTCAAAGATTTATCTGTATTACAAAATAGTACTTGATTTATTGATTAGCGAGTCAACAGATAAGAGAATATGTTCCTAGAAATCTTTACACCCCCGTTGTCCGTAAGGAGCCATAATAATCCCACACAAATATTATTTCAATTGATTAGCCTTTGCTTATTATTAGGGTTGGTGATCAATGGAAATTTTATATCGTCATATGCGTAGAGATATAAAATTTCAAGTTATAATTATATCTGTTTTATTTGTCTAGTGGTCGGTAGTGGTAAGCGTGGTTACAGAGCGTGGATGCTAAAAATATTTAGTATTGAGTTTTGAACGATTCGATTCCCGAGTCTTTTTTTTATCTGTATTACTTCTGTTGATCTGCACCTAAGTCATATTTATAGAGCAAGAGATAAATATGAAATTAATAAAAAAAAGACACGCCTGCCATATTTAAATAATATTTTTTTATTTCACTCAATAATATTTTTGTGTCACCATAGCGACAATATAATTTTTAGTCGATGTTACGCATACATACATTACATACTTAGAAACATGAACACAACAACTTTCATTTCATTTCGTTTCGTTTCGTTTCATTTCAAGAATATTTAAAATGTATTTTTTAGATATTAATTTTTTATTGTGTCGTGTTCATTGTCAGCGGTATAGTCTCCTGCTTAAATATGGCATAAGTATAGATCAACATATTATAGAGGTTGAAGATACTCAGCAGCAGCCCGGAGTTTTTAATGATGTCCCTTGAATGTGAATTAATTACTGCATCGACCAAATGTGGATATACTTACTCACATTTTTAAAAGAAGTGACTACCGAGAGAACGATTGACAGAGACCATCATCATCATCATCCCCTTGCCCTTATCCCAATTTATTTGGGGTCGGCGCAGCATGTAATCTTATTCCATACATATTTATAAGCTGTCATATCGTCAGTCACTTCTTTTCTAGCCATATCATCTTTAACACAATCCATCCATCGCTTCCTCAGTCTTCCTCTACCCTTATAGCCATCTACATTCATACTCAAAACTTTCCTTGTCACATGACATCACACCGCACACATCCCTCCGCATCACATACGACTGACAGAGATGTATGGAAGAAAAAAATGTGCTGCGCCGACCCCAACTAAATTGGGATTGGCGAGAACTCTTCGGGGATATTGGCGAGATGATAACTTAAGAAATTATGTGAGGTGACGCTATTCAGAAATTGAGCAGCTAAGCAAAAAAAAAGAAACCTATATCAATATATCCAATTCAATCTAATACTAAGGTTGTCTGGTTGAAAATGCAGACACCGAAAAGGCCGTTTATTGTACGATTTAAGAATCAACTATTTTCTGTCAGTGTACGTCCATTTAGTGAACAATAAAATATGTATACATAAAATATCTATGGCCCGTAAACGTTGTTCCGCCATATAAATTTATATATAGATGGATAGGGCCACCCTTATTACCTAGGGGCATAAAAATTCAGACCTACCAAAAATACACAATGTGACACGAGATTCTTATACATTAGATTAATAAATCTATAAAATATAATTACGCAAATCCTTTTAAAGCTTCGAAATACAATAACATATTTCGCATTAATTTAAAAACCATATTTCTATACTATATTTGTTTATAAATCTACACTATATCTCTGGATATATTATTCCGCTCGTGAACCATAATCCTTACGCCAGGAGTACGATCCGCTTTCGGTCAAGTGAGCACTTCTAATTAGTGAAAATATCTCAATTGGGAGATAGTTTCAAGTACCTTGTTGGATCCGATGGCCAAGCGTGAGAATATTTTCCATTATATCACAGATAATATAATAATCCCTTTAGATTAACAAAAGTGGTATTTTGGCATTGAAATTGACTTGGATGAATCTTGATGGAATAAAAGTTTCAGTTCCATCAGCCGCGCAGATTAATGGATCGTGGTTAAGCTGCGCTTGCAGTTGTCGGTCTGAGGATTGGTGACCATCATTCCATACCGAGACAAAAATAAATGATTGATTGAGACCCCTCCGTGCCTCGGAGAGCACGTTAAGCCGTCGGTCCCGGTTGTCAAATTAAGATCTATGTACGTTACGCGTAGTCAGACGCCTAAAAGTCCGACAACCAGTCATACTACGAGATATCGTGTTACCCAGTAACCGGGTTGTGGAGGTCAGGTATGCAGTCGCTCCATTTAAATACTGGTATTTAGCTGTGTCCGATTTGACTGGAAGCTGACCCTAATGTAATTTGTAAAGGGCTAGGCAGATTGGCTGATGCAGTGGTCTGATATGATCAGCACGTATGTTGCACGCACGTCCGTATTTGACGTCACGGGGAATCTGTGGAAGACACATTCGTTCTCGGGGCCTCCGACCTAAGTGTGCGAAGGAGCATCGGGATGGTTTTAGTTATCCTTACGTCTATCCCCAGGGGAAGGATGGTTACGAAAATTCTCACTACGGCAACAAAAAAAAAGTGGTCTGCTGATCCATTCCGCGCCACTGTTCGCGGATTAGATTCACTCGTAACGATTATTTGTAAAGCCGATATATAATAATTGTTTCGGGTCATCGGTGCTTAGGATTCACATGTGTAACTCGAGGAAATACCGAAGGTGAGACAATGTTCTTGTTTTGGAATAGCATGGCCGTTGATTTTTGCCAATAAGCAGAACAAGAAGAACATAGAATAGGTTATAAGAATCTGCGTCTAACCATGCAGGGATCGTCTGGATCATTCCAGACGATCCCTGCATGGTCTCATCGTCATACGTTTAAGAAAAGAGTCATAATAGCAGTTTTAAGGTGACCTGTCCCATCTAACGTCTCGTACGCACAGTGGCAGCCTTTGGTGGCAGCGTAAGGCGTCTGCGACGTCGGCGGCTGCCGACGGCTTCGCACCTGTGGGGGCCTCGAAAAAACGGTTTTTTTTAGGTGTAATATTTCCGTACAATTATATATTTATTTATTGATCGAATGAAGACCTACTTGAGAAGCACGATAAGCCAAGAAAGACTATCTGCATTATCATTACTATCAATTGAAGCTGAAAAAGCGGCTGGTGTTTTCTATAACAAAAACCCGAATACTTAATTTATTTTGTTTGTAATTTCGGTCATTACTTGATCGGCAATAATGCTTGCATAGTAAATATATACTTACTCATAAAAATAGTTTAATTTAAATTATTTTTTTTTTTGCAACAGAGTCAGTGTAACCAATACCTGCTATTGTGTAAACCTATTTTATAAAAAGAGTAACCATGGAGTTTCTTGCCCGTTCTTCTCCATAGGAATCTACACTTTGGAACGTGGCAACTAGCTTCTGACAATTCAAAAGTGCCTGTAAAGGGTCTAATTGAAATAAATGATTTGACTTTGACTTTGACTTTAGTGTATAATTCAGCTCATTTAATTTATGTTTTTATGAAAATGAAGGAGGTCTCACAAAGTTGATATTGCCGACGTCCACGTTTTGACTAACACCGCAATAACTAAGGGAGCTCAACATTAACCCTTTAATTACTGGGTATTGATGTATAACACTTTCTCTAATGTATACTAAACTAAATCCATACATTCAAGTCACACACCAACTAACACAAACCCACTTAAACAATAGCCGTTGGAAATTCGAAATGTATGTCGCAATACCATCTAGTTCCGGTCGAGTTTGAATATCCGTCCAAGTTGGACTTCCGCCGGAAGCGGCCGCACCCAACATGGCGGACGTCTTTATCTGAAGAATTAACTTGTGATAGTTATTCAAATGGGCTGGTCAAGGAAGGGGTGATAAGGTGGTAACCTTGGTAACTGCTGAATATATTGTAATTATTTCGGGGAATGTTCTATAGACGCCGTAATGGTCAGTTTACATTGTTATCAGGGCATTTTTTGGAATAACACTCAAATACAGATAAATCTTTTAAAAGCATTAACGTATGCGTAGCGATGTCTAAAGTTATAAATTATTGTGAATAGAAAAATACTATTGTGAGCAGGAATCGAATCTGCGCCTCCCAAATAAATACTCCAGGCGCTCTGACCACTAAGCCATCTCGACCTCTTGGTAAATATTCCAGGCGCTCTGACCACTAAGCCATCTCGACCTCTTAGTGGTCAAAGCGCCCATCCGGAAGGAGCGGGTTCGATTCCTGCTCACAACCGTATTGTTCTTTCCAAAATTTTTTTTCATGTTTAAATGTATACTTATTGATTTTTTATGTTATACATAGCATCACGCTTGTGTTCGCCGAAGGGATATACAGAGGTGTACGCAACTGTACACACACATTTCATCAACGCTGTTATTATGTCCCATGTAATAGGTGGTGAGCCTATTGCCCTCTACCGGGCACAATTCTAAACTCCGGGCTGCTACTCAGAGTTTCCTAACAGAAAAATCCAATAACACTATGCCCGACCTGGGAATCGAACCCAAGACCTCATGCTCAGCAGTCGCGCTTGCAACCACTAGACCAACGAGGCTAATAACGAGGAATATAATTTATATGTATACTTAATGAATAAACGAAATAATTAATGTCAATTCTGAGTCTAGGGCTTGATGCAGAAAGCAGTACTCCTTGACAAGGCGCAAATTGTCAGGTGGTTTCTCTCTCTGGAGCCCTGATCAACGGTAGATTGGACCCTGTTCCCAATGCTGGTGGCCTAAATTTTTTTATTTATATTGCTGTTATTTTTTATTATATGTATTAAAATTATAATCAACTGGTGCCCGCGACTTCGTCTGCGCGATTAAAGGTAGCCTTCTCGTTGCCAAATTTCATTACGATCCATTCAGCCGTTTAGGCATGGAAAGGTACAAACAAACAAATGAACAAACAGAGAAAGTAACTGTTTGTTTGTTACCGGAACTTAATAACAGCATCGGTGAAATGTGGGTGTACAAATTTTGTACACCTCTGCCTACTCCTTCGGAAGAAACAGACGTGATGCTATATTACTGTCACATTTTATAATATTAGTATGGATATAATTATAAATGTATATTCTGTTTTAAGATATATAGGTATTAAAAAACGTAATTTGTATCCTTATAAAATAAATAAAGGGAATAATTTAAGAAACATTCATATGTGATGATAATTATTTATTGAACCAGCGGTGCGAGCATGGTTCTTTTTGACGACACGTTTGTCGATTTTAAACGTCAACTTGACGTTAAGTTTAAGTTGTTGATAAAACTATAAATTCAATACATAAAACCTAATATCGAGTCGACAAATTTGTCGAAAAGATCCGTGCTCGGACGCCTGCTACCCCTGTCATATCGTGACAATACTTTCAGCTGAGCTTTAGTATCGCTTATTATTATTATAATATTTAAAATTGTAAGTTCCCTTATCTATCGTCTTAAATTATGCGCCTGGTGACATCTATCAGCAATCTATAAAATCACTAACACAGTCAAGCAACTCTCCTCAATGCGTCATTTCTCTATCATACGCTAATCCCAAAACCAAACGTAAGGGATTCTTAAAAGGGTAACACATTAATATTAAACAACTATTTACGAGTTAACACAATGACTTGTATAAATTCAACAGATATTTCAAACGTAACTTTACGCAAGGTGGGCTAAGGGTTGTATATAATTGTGAGGGGGGTAGGGGGTGGGGGTGGTCAGTGTTTGTGATTTGTAAATGGGCTCAGACCTTAGCCCTTCCTAGAGATGGGGATATATCACGTAGGCGGCGATAACTTTGTTTAGGGATTGGTATAGAGATGATACTACTAGAACTCTAATTAGCTTGTGCTTTTAGTTCTAATATTGTGATTTTATTAATCCTAAAGATTACTTTAGAATTCATAGATATGTCATGGAATTATTGGAAGAAAATGTTTAAAGCTGCTTTTTAACGTTGCTTTAGTAGTTTTTTTTTGTATTATTGGATAATCAAGGAATAATTATGTATACAGATAAACTTAATGTATTTATGGTGAGAATACTAAAACTGAGCTGTACCTTAGAAAATATTGTACTATCTTAAAAAAATAAACAGTTGTCAACTTCAAATAAGCGTTGCTCAAATCATCTTCATGCGTATCACACTAAAATGATCCACATCATACCAAGCCAACTCTATATCAATCAAAACGGAATACCCCTGTACAATTGTCTGTGGAGATATCTTAAGGGCACAAAGGTTCCCGCAAATTGCCGAAGTAAGTGTAAGGTCCGAACTGAAATACATTATCTGGACTGGGTGGGTAGCGATCGGTAGATTTATTGTCTCGGACTTCGTACGCTCTGTCCTATTTCCTTGGGATATAAACGATTGTTTTGTCCTTAATTTAACCCTGGATTGGCAAAGTCTTCGGGCCTCGGAATTCTGAAGGTGGATGATTGGAAATTGTTGCAATTCCATACTGAAATAAATTGTTTATCGTTGAATGACGGACATTTTAAATACTTAAATTCGTGGGACAACGATTTAATAGCAGTACCTTTTCATTCAGTCACAGGATACAGAACTTCTGACCTTTGGTAGCCATGTGGGTATATTATAAATATATGTATTATAAATTATTTATCACTTACTCAAACCGGTCAATGAAACCTTCTTTAAGAATCGACAACATCACGTGCTAGTCGTCTGGAAAATGTTGTCCATAGTGACAGAGATCTACGAGTACTTTACACTTTTAGTTGTTCGTCGAATTGAAGTTTTTAGCCAGTAAGAATCCAGCGCAGTGACCATAATGATTTTCACATAAAAAAAAAGAGTTCAGTTCCTAAAAGATATTATTAAGTAATAATTTTAGAAGACTCATACAGAATTCAGTGTTACAAATTACACAATAATACGAAGCACCACTGTGAAAACAGAATGAATTCAAATACAAAAGTAACTATTACCTCCAGATATCTACGATCAACATACAAAAGGCTCTTAAAGTTTCTTGAAGACCAACCTCCACACTGAAAACACTTACTATCCAAATATCCACCTTAGTTAATAGCCGTGCAAGTGTAAAGATCACACTTGCACCGTTTCTCACAAAATGGCCGTTCGTGTCGGACGTTTAGCATTAAATATATGTTTTACCACCTTATAAAGATTGCGTCCGAGATCCGCGCTCGGGGCATGCCGCACGAAGCACTTGTATCGCCTACGACAGTTCTTAGCGCTTTACAGGCTGGGAGCGTGGATTTTTGCTAAAATGAAAATATATGAAGCGTAAGAGGTGTGTCACAATCGAGGCAAGTGAAAATTTAGTCTCTGCTTACCCAATTATAGTAGTCATAGCCTAGTGGTATGACCGTTGGAGTGGGAAGTTAAAGGTCGTAAGTTTGAATCTAAGGCACACACCACTGACTTTTCGAGTCCTGTGTGTAGTAGAAATTAATTATCATTTGCCTATAACGGTGAAGGACATCGTGAAGAAACCAGCACACCTGAGAGATGTTCTCGATGGTGTGTAAGGCCTACCCAATCGGAAACAGTCTTAATTGTATGCATGCATGAAAACTGAATCTCCCCACTTCCATTTTAGTCTGTTGTACGTCTCTGTTAGTCTGTCACAGACATTACACAGGATACGATTCCTTATAAGAATTAGAAGAAAAGAACAGAGAAAGAGCCACTTATCCAATTTCATTTCGTCGCCATTTTGATGCACCGTGATCTCTCTTCGTGTCACAGCAATGAGCACTTATTAGTACTTTAGGTGGTGGTACAATTTTTCGTGCTTCTAGTCTACTCCAGCGTTTTCGTCCCGTCTAATGCCGTAAATTTCTGATTTACACTACTCCGATATTTTTCTCCATTTTTTTTTTAGAATAGCCTTCTTTTGTTCTCGTCCCTCATAGTGTCCTTACTCAAGTTCCTTCAAAATTATGAAGTCCCGTCTCCTGAACTATAAGGCGTTGTACACACACGCGGCTAGCGTCGGTGTGCAGTGCGCCCGCGGCCGCCATGTGTGCCGCGTGATGGTCGGAGCGCCGTGACTTGCGCCAGGAATGTTTATTGCTCCTACCAGGGCTTGCAGGAGTAAGAAATCTAAATTGACAACGATGTTAATAAAGGTATTGATTCTATTTGCCTGTAGCGAAAGATGAAGTATGGTACTGGTAGATTGGGGTTCTAAGTGAGATTTGGTACAAAAGTATTATTGATAATATTCTAGACTGGAGTGTTGTAATATTTTAAATGATGTTCTAGCTATTTTTATTGTTTTTATATGGCATTATAAACACATTTTTGGTCGAAGTATTATTATTAGTTGTAATTTGTTGTTAGTCTTTGTAAGCTTATGACACGTTAATGCAACCAAGCACGAAGATTTCACAGTACAAATAAAAGTTTTCCAAAGTAGTCCCTTTCAGTATGTTATTCTTTTATACGCGAAACAAGGATTCCCACATCCCTACTGCTCAGTTTAACACTTTAATGCCCAGTACACACAATCAGATATTTGTTTTAAATTATGGTAATAAAATGTCTGTGAAAGTCACGAGCGGTTGAGCGAATGCGCGTGCGCTGGCAGACGGGATGAGCGAATTGGATCTGGATCGGGATCGAGGATTAAGGGCATTAAACGTGATTCAAATTTGTTGTGGGTTAGGTCAAATAAATCTGGTGTAAGTGAGGTAAATATAATCGGAGATGATTTTGAAAACGTAAAAAGAGTTCATGAGTTTTAAATTATTATTGGCGGGAAGAAGGACATATATTGGATTTCTAAAATCAAAAACAAATAACATTACGGTCACAATTAGCAAAATAAAAAATGTTCTAATGATTAATATCGACATATTTCACTTGCAAACGAGTGATTGCTGTCCTATCAAGAGCGCATATACACCACGTAACGTTTTTAAGACTGTAATGTTGATAATTAAGCAAAGGCTAATCCAGCTATGAATTTACAATAAGTACTAATTAAACTCATGAATGACCACTAAAACAACATACTCAGCCCAACGGCCCGCCGCATAACAAATGTCCCTTCAAAAATCAGTTAGTTGATATTCCAAGGTTACAACCCCAATTAGTGCAGGGCAGTGAACACACGTTATCTAAAAAAGCACCCACATACTGTACTCTAATAAGTTATTATTGAAAATTATAATAATACTCATCGCAAGACAAGCAATTCATTAAAACTTACTCATAAAATGCTTCGACTAAATACGGTTGAACTTAAAGTTATAAATTTTCGTGGAAAGAAAAATAAGGTCATGAACAGGATTTGAACCAGCGCCTCTCGGATAAATACTTCACATACTCTGGCCACTAAGCCATCTCGACCAAATTTTAAGATGTCCTTTGGTGTGGAAAAAAATATACTCGTGAGCTGAAATCCATTTCAGTCGAGATGGCTTAGTAGTTAGAGCACCTGGAGTATTTATCCGAGCGGCGCAGGGTCGAATCCAACACTCAACCGTATTTTCTTTCCATTAAAATTTATAAGTGTGGCATCTTTTCCCTAAGTTATTTCTGCAGTAGCCAACTTGGGTCCGGAGTCGGTTAAGCTGTTTCTGTAGTGGCTAGTGCAGTTCATGTTCAGGATGTTCAGCCGGGGTAAGAAACTGTGAAGTTACAGAGCCCTATAAACTGGAAACTCTAATGGCTAAAAGTTATTTGAGATACCCATAGTGTGGTGTTAGTTGGTAAGAGTATACCTGCTTATCGGTTTTGATAACGGCGACCGCAACAGATATTTGCGTTTCGTGAGCTCTAATATAACTCGCTAGACTGAACTTGGTTTTAAATAACCAGAAAGAATAGCTAGGGTCATTGGTGCACAGTTGAAGTGGAGAAGCGATTACGCTAGTGCAAGCCCACTCTCTCGTCCTGTTCCCTGTGGTCAAATGGACTGGCAAAACAGTACGATTGGCAGAATTTCCTAATCCCCTATTTTATATCCCTTAGTCGCCTCTTACGACACCCATGGACGGGGATTGAGTGGTATATTCTTTTCCGGAACCATACGGTGAAGGTATGGTAAAAGTATGGTGTAACTAGCATGAGAATTTCCTCTATAAAATACTAAAAACCTATAAAATAGCTTTTTTTATACCAAACTCAACGAATTAATGTTTCAATTAACAAAACCCCTAGTCAGGCTATTATTATTATTCAATAAAATTATTTTCTTCGTAAAAACGTTGCTTCTCTTTTGGTACTTGCTTTCCCTACAATTTAGGTAAGCAACTTTTACTGCTCAAAAATCATATCGTCTTTTCCTCATATCATCGAATATCCTGTGATGAATTACCATACAACAAGTTTTATTTTTCTTTTGATGTTTTATCGTAGCTAATGGTATCAAGCATATTGTGTTAGTCCAGTATTCCACCGTACAGACAGCGCTTTTGTCAGCGTTCATCAGTGATTGTGGTATTGAGATACAAAACATGACTCACCTTAAGTCTTGACCAGCATGCCTTTACCTGCACATGAGATGACCTGATGAACGCTGACGAATTTTTTACCTCATGTTTTCAGCAAGCTTTTCTGTCAGTGCACCACTTGTGTAATTTTAAGACCTACAACAAAATGCTCTCATTAAACCAAACGTTACAATCACCCATACTAATAACACACAAATAACAGATATTAAGATGAGATACAACGATGTCTGCTGTGTGCAGAGTGACGCATACTTGGCTCGGGCGGAGCGGGAAATGCGCAGTGAGCGATAAGCCGATCCGAACGGACTTTGTGATGTCTACTGTCCGCGCGTCTCCGTTGTGGGAACGCTTTGTGTGGACTAGGCCTTATTATTCACATGTTGTTACGTTACTTATTTTATTTTATTAAATTATTGTTTTGGCCTCTCAGGCCAAGATAAATAAACATTAAAATATAAATAAATAGACATTATTTGACTGACTTGTTGGTCTAGTGGTCACAAGCGTAATGGCTGAGCATGAGCTCCCGGGTTCGATTCCCGGGTCCAGCAAGAGTTATTGAGATTTTCTGTTAGGAAATTCTAAGTAGCAGCTCGGAATTTGGAATTGGGTCCGGTAGATTGCAATAGGCTTACTATCTATTGCATAGGACTTAATAACAGCATTGGTGAAATGTGTTCTGCGTACCCCTTCGAGGAATACAGGCATGATGCTATGTCACCCATCTGCAAACTAAGGAGTCCTGAAGTAAATTTATACCTGTATAGCCCAGTACAAAATATACCTAAGTCGCATCCTTACAAATCGAGTGTACACCTACGAGAGAATCAGAGCAACCCAGAGCCGCATTGTTGCACTGATTTAGAACGGCAGACATCTCCAAACTAACTCGGCCCGTTCTCACGTATTAATATATTCTATACGATTCGATAATTCGCTAGACACCTACCGATGTATCGATTAGAGAGCGATTATCGAGTTTCCGATGCTCGTTCAATAGGTTTTGATGTTTGAAGTACGTGTAGAAGTTTTTGATGGATAAATATAGTTTGTTTGTTATTAGTGTTTTGGTTATCTGTAGTATGATTGTTATTTGTTTGGGAATAGGATTAATATTTCATTAGCTAATCGCCCCGGCATCAAATGACGTTTTGGTATTTCTATTATATTATTATTTATACGTAGAGCTGTAGAGAAATGAGGTATGCCTTACCGCAGCTTCAATCGGTATTAATAACGGTGAGATTGACTATGTTTCGCAAACTAACATATTTTTTGTTTTGGTAAATGTTATCTTTTTTTACATCATCTGCCTAGCCTTTTCCCAATTACATTGGGGTCGGCTTCCAGTCAAACCGGATTCAGCTTACCAGTTTTTTACATGGAACGACTGCCTATCTGACCTGCACAACCCAGTTACTGGGTAACAGGATATCTCGTAGCATGACTGGTTGTCAGACTTTCAGGCCTCTGACTACCCGTAACGGCTGTCATATCTTAGTTCGACAACCTGGACCGACGCCTTAATGTGCTCTCCGAGGCACGGAGGGGTCGGTATGAAATGATGGTCACCTATCCACAGACCGACCGCGACAAGCAAAGCTTAACCTCGATCGATCGATCTGTGCGGCTGTAACTTAGCCGCGAGCCCCTCATCGCTATGTTTTTTTTACAAAATCTTTAAAATTATTTTAAGCCAAAGCCCAGTACAAAATTATACTTACTCAAACTTAGGGTCTAAGGTCTAAGGGCTTCAGGTACCTACAATGAAAGTGGAATTTGAGAGCAAATCTACAAATGTACCTACCTACTTAAACCGTTTTTCACATATTATCTTGGTCTCATATAACACACTTATAAGACTACACCGGCTCATTATTAGAAAGAAACCTAGCAATGTTAAGGATAGTAGACTTTAACGGTCTTAATTAAACTGGAATAACATTAACCTAGCGATTGTAACCTCACACGCTCCTTAACTACCCATTTTCTTAATTGATAATAGACACTTCGGGTTATAGTTGAAATAAAGGAAACTATGGAATTATAACGTAGACTTAAAAATAGTTGTTGATCGGTGTTCGTATAAATGTTTAGATGGCGTTGATTTAGGATTATTGTTTTTTTTTATTGTAAGAAATATTGAAAAATGACAATAATGAAAAAATGAAAACTGTGCAAAAAATTTCAAAACAGATAATTAATATTAAGCTGTTGGCTCGCTAATTAGCAGACACAATAGACTTTTATTGTTATGAAGTAAAATACTGTACGTGGCTGAGCGGAGCTGACCTGATAATGGTAAATCGATATCGATAATAAAAATCGGAGCAGTCGCTTTTGAGAAAATATCAGACATACAAACATACATAATAACGGGTTGAATACAGGACCTCCTTTTATGAAGTTGGTTAAAAAACATTGTCATTTGGTATATCATATGATTTAAAGTAAAGAAGAAAATTTATTCCAATAAATTGGGTTAGACAATACGAGTATTTTTGTTTTTTATTTCTCGCCACAAATCAAAGGAACGTGTGAGCTAGCGACGTTTTCACGGTCCAATTAATTCCTATGATATAAAACAAAGAAAAAGAAAACGAATAAATGTATAAGGATTAGGTTAAATTAGAAATTAGATAAAACAAGTATTTCTGTTTTTTTTTTTTGCAGTAGATAGCCTAACCTTTGGACTGACAAGTCAAAGGTCGCAAGTGCGAATCCAAGGCACGCATCACTGTCTTTTCGAAGTCATGTGCGTATTATAAATTAATTAACACTTGCTTAAAACGGTGAAGGAAAACATCGTGAGGAAACCAGCACACCTGAGAGATGTTCTCGATGGTGTGGGGGTCCATGTCAGAGACTTACGGATGACATAAACTCTTACACTAAGTTGTTCATCAACCACACAATAAGAAGAAGAAGAAGAATTTCTCCACAAATCAAAGGGAGATGTGAGCTGGCAACCTTTCATGGTCCAGTTAATTCGTAAGTCAGTCTTGTTAGACTTTAAATTTTTCTCCATCTGTTCAAAACATAATGCAAACACTAAAGTTACAATATTAAATGGAAAAAGAACACGGTCGTGAGCAGGATTCGAACCTGCCTCCCGGATAAATACTCCAGGTGCTCTGACCACTAAGTCATCTTGACCTCTGCTCACCACCGCGAATTCTTCATCCACATTTTAACACGTCATTTGGCGACGTCATCAAACGTTTTCAAAGATTTATCTATAATGCAAATGTTTCAATGAAACTTTAGACATTAATTTCGAAACATAACGCGTGTGATCAAAGCAGATAAAGTCGCGTAAATTAGAATTACCATACTCCAACATTCGACTACAAAATTAGTCGAACACAAGACAAGTTCTGTACGAACAAGAATTTCGGTGCAGTACACTCCCACATCGCACCACAATCTTGCGATATTTTACGTCTCTTTCCAATACTTGGACGCAATCTACAACAAAATATTCCAAAACAGTATCGCATACATTTGTCCTAGATATAGTCCTCATATAAATCAGTAACACAACATACTATTTGTTGTATCGACATTTCTTAGGGCGACCATTTTGCATACAAAATACCAAGATAATTTTGCACCTCGAACCAATAACCACCACCCCTATGCGGTTGTAAATAGAGCACAAAATTTGCACGTTTTCTGTTTTCGGGGCTACACAAATAAAGTTAGTTGGTATATACAGCATGTTTTATCTAAATCGGTCAGCCGTCGTGTGGGGGCTGAGGCAGTTATAAATCAATGCATGTATCGGTTGCTGACAATAATAACTATGGGGCATTTTGGTAAATGCCCGGTCAATGTAAGGGTAATTCATTTGTTGTCGATAAGGTAAGTGAATCTGCGTGAGTTTGTTGATAGGTTTATCTAACAGGATGTCTTAGTAGACTTGTAAATACGAGTGCGTTTGTTTTCATTGGTGTAGTGGAACCAAGTGGCTGCAGAACGTGATGTCCTGGGTTCGATTTCGGACTCATTGTTAATTGTTTCTTAGCAAGTTCGCAGTACCTTATAGATGGACATAGCCTATAAAGCAGAAACCTGGACTTGAAAGTTTTAGATTGACAAAACGAAGTTATCACAGAGAGGTAGGTGTTATTTGTTTCTTAATTTTTATCTAATGAGACGCTCTGTACCTCATTGGTCTAGTGGTCGCAAAGGCAACTGCGGATAGTGAGGTCCTGGGTTCAATTCCCGAGTCGAACAAAGTGTTATTGGGTTTTTCTGACAGAAAATTCTCAGCTAGGAGTTTGGAATTTTTATGAGAGGACGTTACTGTGCAGTGTGGCCGTTACTGCTCATGTAATTTAGTCAAACTTCTCCCAACATATTGCATATTTTTTTATCATTTTCGCACTATCTGCAACATGTCACGACTTTATATCTCGGCCGTCATAAAGGGCCAATCTCCCATACCCAACCTTTGACCACGCCCACTCAATGACAATAATTAACACACACACGAACGTACACACACTAAATATGTATGAGAGAACGGCACGCATACTAATGTACCTGTGTTCAAATACCAATCATAGCTGACCCCTAATAGGTTTGAATTTAGAATCGATTATTTATATGTTATCATTGACCGAGTTTGATGTTTTGTCTGTGGTCTTATAGCGATTTGTTTACATTGTAAGTGAAAAAAACTTTTACATCTCAAACTTGGTGGGCAACCACATTCACTAGTGTTATCCGAGCTGGAGCCCCACCCCACATATTTTCTTCCCACCGGCTGACTTGGATCGAATTTACACGTAGGCCTTCGTAGATCGTGTCAAGCATGGAGTCTTTCGGCTAGTGGAATCGGTGATGCCATTGGATTTCTTTTCTTCCAAAGTTCAAGTTTAGTTTTCGATCGTCCAATGGGACCACGATTTAATAAAACTATTATGGACTTTGTATAATTATTATAGTAATACGTGAAACAGAAACTTTGTAAATCCCCCTTTTTCGAAAATTACGCGAACAGAGGAGCATGAAATTTGGCACAGTTAATGTTTATATGGAGAAGGAGAGCTGAAAGCTAATATAATATGCATTAGAAATACATTAAATTATTTAAAAAAAAACATTACACGCACCAAGCGTTTAAGACTATATAGGTATCTTTGACAATATAAATCTTTAACAATAGAACCATAATAAAGTTCAAATTCATGACCGAAATTCGACCATAGTTCATTTAAAAATTTAAATGAACTACGGTCGAATTTCGGTCAGTGCTCTAGTGTGCTAGTGCTCGCCGAGTTTATATAAATAAAGTAACTATTCAGTGGAAGAAAAAAAAATTATAATCCCAAATCATTGTGAAAAAAACATAGATCACGTACTGTTAGATTAAAAACTGTGTCGTATGATTCTTGCATAGATAAAATGTTCGATACCTATTTTAAATACGTAGTGGGCACTAGCCATGGAATATAAAATGAAGTCACCTACTTGTGCAGACAGGCCTATCAATTTACATGTACTTATTCTGCACGATTTTGCAATCTGGTATAACTGTGTATTTACCATACAAAAACACCATTAACGTCATCTTGGAGAAGCAAAAATAGTCACAGAAATACCCCGTTATCTTAAACCTATCTAATATTTACTACAATACTACTAAAAGAGAAAAAAAAAATCTTACGTGATTTAGGCGTCGAAGTACTCCTCCGCATCGTTGTCATCCGGTAATGTGCCCAGAAGACTGGCAGCATTGCCACGTTGAATGGCAATGCTAATTCTCTGCCCAAGAAACAGGCCAGCCCTCTGGTCACGCGAAGTGTCGACCAGTCTGCCAGAAATTCCTTTGAAAAGTTGGTGTGCACTAATAAAAATAATAAGTCAATATAATTTAGATTTTATTTTTGTAAATATTTTTAATTATTATATTAATATCTACTAATATTTTAATAATATATGCGTAAGTTTTTTTGTTACTTTTTCACGCCTAAACCACTGCACCGATAATCCTAAAATGTTGCAATACGTTGTCAGGCGTACAGAAACGGACATAGACTACACATGACGTCCCAAAAAAAGTACCTACTGTTCCCGAGGAAAACAACAATAACGTTCTTAGATCACTACACATTATAATAAGACAACTTTTAACCGGATTAATCGCGTGTATTATTGTTTTTTGATTTTCCTAACGTTTCGGACATTTTGCAGCGTTCGTGGTCGCGGGAGGACTAAGGTGTCAGGAGTCTCAAAAGTTTATTTCAAATTATTTCAGTCTACCGTACATTTGATAAAATTCATAAGATTAATTTTGTCTTTTTGGAAAAACAAACACCAATTATACATGCGATTAATCCGGTTAAAAGTTGTTTTATTAAAATAACGTTCTGATAATAGATGGCGGCGCTACTTGTCTTTCGAATCATGATAAAATTTAAAATTTAAGTACCTATCACATTTTTCATTGACGGTTGGCGCAGTGGTCTAGAGACCGACTGCTGCGCTGCATGTCGCAGGTTCGATTCCTGCACGGAGCAAATATTTGTACGATCTATAGATAATTGATCCGGGTCTGGGTGTGTGTGTGTTTGTGAGATTATATATCTGTAAACGCATCTACGATACAGGAAGAAATTCCTAGTGTGGGGCAATGTTTAAAAAAAAAGGTGAATCTATAGTGTGGGTAGACCGGTTTTTCCTCCTAATTAATGCGAGCGAAGCCGCGGGCAAAAGCTGGTACTTACTAAAGATAACTTAATAAATAGTTCCTTTGAAAGACCTCAGATAGAGGTGACAATTCGCTCTTGACACCTTAGCTTAATTTATTCCTCCTCAACATTACAAACGCGTCAAACAAAACCTCTTGCAACAAACAAAATAAAACTGTAAATCGTAAAACTAAATAATAATTGCAAATAATTCGACAAATACCGTGTGATTTACAGGAATAAGGCAGATGTCTCATTAAAGGGTCACAGTTCAGTGGCGGCGTGACGCTGGATCCGAACCCGCTACTGCGCTACGCAAGACCCGTTACTGACAGAGGCTGTAAACACAAACACGTTTTTGATTGATGATAATGATTTTTCGTTTTCATGCCTTATACCATATACAAATATTTTTTTACACTCCCTGGACCCTTTTTATAGTGTCTGAAGGCATAGGATCACGCCCATATTCCCCGAAGGGTAAGGCAGAGGTGTACACAGAAGAAACCCCAAATTTCACTAATGTGGTGAGCCTATTAACATCTACAGAGCACAATTCCAAACTCCGGGCTGCTATTGAGAATTTTCTAACAGAGAAACTCAATATCACTTTGCCTGACCTGGTATCGAACCCAGGACCTCATACTCAGCAGTCGCGCTCGGGACTACCAGACCAATGAGACTGTCTGAGGTTTCTGAAGAGGTCGATTGTCAACCGTATTTTTACCAAGTTATATACATTTGTATTAACGAGTTTTTTTTTGTTATGTATAAAACTGCAAATACAATAATTGAAATATTTCGAACCCCTGGCAAAGAACTGATCTTAAAAACGTAATTATACACACGGATGCGCATGATTCACGAAATATTTGAATACTGAATCATATACATTCGCTATGCTGAAACCGACTCAGCTGCTACTTTTGACACAACTAAAAATCCATCCAAAACCCTACAACGTAAAGTCTATTTCCTTTAAACTAAATTTAAAACAACGGATCTTAAAAATCGAACACTGTTATGCTTAACGTATCTTTAATAAGCATCTTCGGTAAACAAATTTGAACGTTGTTGCTCCAAACATAAAGTTGATAGTTCTTTGTGATAAATTCAAACGATAGTTGAAGAAGAGTGATGTGCAGACGCCGTGGGAACGACTCAGTTTGGGTAATGTTAGTGCTTGAAGGAGAGCAAGAACCCGCGATCGGTCCGACGATATAGCTCTACAACATGCTGTTTACTTATATTGGAACGTAATAAATACTATCAAAGATTTACGTACGTTTTTATGAGAACAATGCTCCGCTAGAACACGAACGAATTTGCATGTTTTAGTCTAGAAAGGTTATTTTGTTAACAATGTTGTTAATGTTTTTAAATCAATATCTATTTCTAAAAAGTGTCTTCTTGGGCAGCTTTTTCATCTTATCGTGTGGTTGATAAATGAGGCCATGAGCCACGCCTCGAAAAAGCTTTTTGGTGTGCACCCTTTAAATGGAATTTCTACACGTGGCCTCTGGGTGGTGCAAAACAGGCAACACAACTGTAGTGGGAGGCTTCAGCCGCAGCTAGTTGCCACCCACCGGGCGAAGCCATGCCGTGAAGCGACCTAGTGGTGTTTCGGGATGTAGTCCGGTGCAACCGTTGTGGGAGACAGGTCTAGGCAGTTTCAACTCCCCAACTATCATTCTCCCAAAATCTATCCACTCTACTTAAGAGTGAATAGATTTATTCTGGATATACGTGCTCTATCCTCGGCCACACCGTCGCTTACCATCAGGCGAGTTTGAGGCCCAACATACATCCATTTTTAATAATTAAAATAGGGTATGGTGCTCACGGCCTCTTTTAATTTAGTGTCAAAATTTAAACCACCCGTAGTCCTCTGACGTGTACTCACACACCATCGACCAGGTGTGCTGGTTTCCTAACGATGTTTTTTTTACAGTTTTAAGCAAGTAATAATTAATATCTAATACGCACATGACTCAAGTCAGTGGTGCCTTGGATTCGAAGAATGACGATTTAATTTAGATATTTAATAGCAGCAATTGATATCGTTAGCGACATGAGCTGCACCTAGGTGAGGTTGGCTAGAGAAAATATTCGCTTTAAAAGTATTAAAAAAGAACTGCCTCGTTGGCCTAGTGATCCTAAGCACGACTGCTTAGCATGAAGTGTTGGATTTAATGCCCAGGTCAGGCAAAGTGTCACTGAGTTTTTCTGTTAGGAAATTCTGAGTAGCAGCCCGGAGTTTAGAATTGTGCCCGGTAGATAGCAATAGGCTCACCACCTATTATTATATGGGACTAGAGAGGGGCTCGTGGCTAAGCAGCAGCCGCACAGATCGATCGCTCGAGGTTAAACTGCGCTTGCCGCGGTCGGTATGCGGATCACACATGGACCATCATTTCTTACCGAGACCTCTCCGTACCTCGGGGAGCACGTTAAGCCGTTGGTCCTGGTTGCCAAATTAAGATCTATGACAGCCGTTACGGGTAGTCAGGGGCCTGAAAGTCTGACAACCAGTTATACCATGAGATATCATGTTACCCCGTAACTGAGTTGTGGTGGATAGATAGGCAGTCACTCCATATAAAATACTGGTATTAATTTGCATCCGGTTTGACTGGAAGCCGACCTCAATGTAATTGGGAAAAGGCTAGGCAGATATATAGGTACACAAACCGTTACCTTACTTAATCAGTGGCTTAACGTACATTTTATAGTCTGAACGTAGGTAAGTAATTTCTCGATAAAGCCATTAATTGGGACCCACCTCATTTCATTACCCTTCCTTCATTAAAGCAGGTGTATCTTCGGACTGACCCCGTGATCTCCAATCACGGTAATCGTTAATCCTTTCGATAATCGATTTGCACGCACGCGACCTTCCAACACTATGTTTACCGTTACAAAACAAATTGCCATTCAAATATGCACCGTATCTATTCAAAATAAGAGCGCTTGAATAATTTTTAGAGCATTTGGTTTTCGAATGCATGTGCGTTCGGACGGGACGACCACATCCTGTCTATTATACGATTTAAATCGAGAACTCGTTCGAGAATCGGTTCTTTTTGCTGGACGTGTCTATACGCGTGTAACTTTTTTTTAAAGTGGAGGGATGCATGATTTTACTTTTTGAGTGTTGTGACAAACACTCGAATTTGATTGTTTTTTTTTTTGTGATATTACATTTTTTGACGCATACTAATATCAAATCTAACACTGTATGTAAATACCCAAATAATAAATATTTCAGTGTTTTTATGTAACATAAAAACACTGAACCAACCTGTAAAATCTACTTAAAGAAGTCTTGGAAGAAGCAACAGCAAGCAATGTATTACAATGTATGTACAAGAAGATTGTCAGCACAACTGCTCTCTTGGAGGAATTAATACTGGAGTAGTTCTAGCGGGCGTGCCCCTCTCGCCACTGGCATATGATTCACAATCAAATAAATTCAATATACCTTTATACACGTATGGTTACAATGACAGTACACGATTTTAATTGTGTGTGACACTATTTTATGTTTCTGTTTAGTTTTTTGATGTGTGGTAATACTGTTTATGTAATGACGAGAGTTTTGAAGTTCTTCTCTGCTTGTGTGTTGCCTAACCCCCCGCCAAAAGTGGTGTGGAAATTTGTCCGATATTTACTAAGCAGCCGTCTCCCGTCTGGTCCTTTAGTCCCTCTCAACTACTTAGAGGTAATATCCGCGTTCCGATACAAAATTTACCTCCTCAAAACATACGAGCATTTTTTTATATATTCTAGTCTTTCAAATGCTCGTTATCATCGATATCAAACTTTAATAAGACATCAACACATAATTATAGGAGTATTGTTCCTAAACTATCTTTGTTAACATCACTAGATACAATGACAGGCGATATAAACTTGTTAATTGGACATCTTTGATTGTGTTGTGTTTTGTTTTGTCTGTTTGATTGTTTGTGTTCTTTGGAATTCTTCTTATAGTATTGTTGATGAACAACCTAGTGTCAGAGTTTAAACCACCCACCATCGAAAACATTTCCGAAATGTGTTAGTTTTCTCGCGATGTTTTCCTTCACCGTTATAAGCAAGTGATAATTGTTAGTTCCTAATACGCGCATGACTCGAAAAGTCAGTGGTGCGTGCTTTGGATTGGAACTTGCGACCTTTGACTGGTCAGTCCAACGGTCATATTACTAGGCAATCACTGCTGCTTCTGTGTCTTCTTTGGACATTTTTTGTGTCTTCTTTATTCATTGAGCTTTGTTTGTTTGTAGCTTTTTAATTAAACAAGGCACTTTAAGCCCATTGCAAACTGGTCAGCAAGCGATAGTTGAGGTTGTATGGGCAATATAAGTGTGAATGGTGTGTGTCAGCGCTTTGATGTGTCAAAGGGATGTATAAGAAGTTGGATCACCAGTAATTGCGCAATCCTCCTGTGTGTTTGTGTCAGAATGGAGGACTTTCGAAAATACATAAAATAAAACCACATTCGTTATCCAAATTAACTCTTTTAATTAAATTATTATTATTCTAAGGAATATTGTAAAACAAGAGACACTAATAGGGTTCGATCCCGTGACCTTTGTCACGAACTACCAGAAGTCGCGGGTATGAATCCCTTTTATGTCATGCACTGACAAAAGTCACGGGATGAAATCCGATCGTGACTATCATTTTTTAACGTTTTCATAGAAAAATAATTTTAATATATGCATTACTAGGCCATAAGCTGTAATAAGATATTAATATGTATGATGAATTATTTTATTCTATTTTTTGCAGTAACTCACGTGACGGTCTTGTGGGCAAGCGATAGAAAGCCTACAAGGTTAAGTGACGCTTGGCGGAGGCAATGTGTAACCGCTTGATACTATTTAAAGGTGGGTGACATCAAATCTTCCCGGTTAATGTTCATTATTAGCCGTTGCTAAGCCAAGGCAGAATCTTATAATACTCTTACTGACCGTATTTCGGTCACGGCGGCCTATTTCCACGAAGATTAGCCAAGTAAGCAGGAGATATTATAGTGCCCAAGTGTATGCGCAAACACAGGCACACTCCCTCTTCTTTCCCTCTCACGGGATAGCAATTTGACACGACCGGAAAGGGATCAGGCGCTGGATCGATGGCTTTACGTGCTCTCTGAAAGAAGGGGGTGTCATACTACATTATACATACATGACTTGTAAAAGTGTCTTCAACATATCTATTTACAGAAATAAAATCATTTATCATTTATACCACCAACTTCGTTGGTCTAGTAGTCCCAAGCGCGACTGCTGAAAAGGAGGTCCCGGGTTCGTTTCACAGGTCGGGCAAAGTGTTATTGGGTTTTTCTGTTAGGAAATTCTCAGTAGCAACCCGGAGCTATTACTTAAAACACAATTCGAGACATAGTGAAAAAATAAAAGTGGGTGTATAACTGTGCACACCTCTGCCTACCCCTTCGGGGAATACAGGCGTGGTGCTGTTTCGATGTACTCGTAAGTATTAATTACCTAATAATTTAAGTAAATTTAAATTACTTCAGAATATTTATTTATGATACTTCATCATTGCTACATCCTTTCAAACACGGAATAGAAAATAAGAATACGGTAAGTTTTCCATCACAAATCATCAACAAAGTAATTATAATTAAAACCATCAAACAAAGAACTGGGTTCTAAGCTTCTTTAACGAAACGTGTATCATAGCGCCATCTAGCGACGAGTAGCCAAACGTCTCATGATTAAACTTCATGAATCCTTCACAATTTTGCTGTATTAATAATGATGTGAAACCATATGTTCAGTAAAACTCAAGAAAAAAATTATTTATAAATCTCATTTATACAAGTAGTACAAATGTACTACAATTGTATCAGAGTACGAGATTGACCAAAATCTATATAAAGATAGGTAGGTTGATACCTAAGGCATGACTGATATCGGATAGAGTGAAATCATCATCAATAATTACAGACATTTTAATAATCACATAGCATCACGCCTGTATTCCTCGAAGGTGTAGGCAGAGACACCCTTGCCTACCCTTTCGAGCTCTGCCTACACAATTGTACACCCACAGCGATGCTATTATGTAATAATACGAAATTATTATTTTGAAAATCATTCGATAACAAAATAGGAAATAAACTCCAGTCTAGCTGGTTTAAGTTACAGTTCCCCTTAATAACATAAAGTTCAAATACCTACAATATTTATCGCTGTTTTTCTAACATCGCGCCTGTATTCTTCTAAGGGGTAGGCAGATGTGTATACAGTTGTACACCCACATTTCACCAATGCTGTTATTAAGTCCCATGTAATGAATGGTGAGCCTGTTGTCATCAACCGGGCACAATTCCAAACTCCAGGCTCATACTGAGAATTTCAGAACAGAAAATCCTAATAACACTTTGCCCATCCTGGGAATCGAATCCTAGAATTCATGCTCAGCAGTCGCTCTTGGGACCATTAGACCATCGAGGCAGTCAGATGTATCTAATCTATAGTATTCTATTTTGTAACGTACCTTTTTTTTCAAGATTAACCGAAGAAAGAGATTGAATATACCTATATTAAACGTTCGTGAAAGAGTCAACGTGTTTTTTTTTTGAAATTTACTGACGCGTTATAACTCGAACTAATTGCCGTAACTTATAATATCTAGATCCAATTCCAATACTTTTTCATATCCAATATCAATATTAGTATCCACTACAAAATTTCTTTAACCCTGACATTAGTAGAATCATCAAAAAATCGATGGAGCTATACAAAAAAAAACTATAATACAACATCCCAGCTTTAAACAATCACAGAAACAAAAGAAATCTTCAATTAATTCAAATAAACTTCTCACAAACAAACATATGACTGTCTAGAGCTAAACCACAGTCGGAACAATTTTGTTTATCTGTTTCTGAATGAATTGAGAGCACCCTATGGACTCGTGTTTTCTTAGCATTAACGTGAGACGCCTCCGCGCATTTAAATCCTGGGCTATGTATGCTAGGGTTATCGCAACGAGTATGAATATTTACCGCTGAAAAATTCTACATAATTTTCCGTTTTTGGTCTAGGATTACGTAATATTGTCTTATAGGGGGGTTCCATCATATTTTTTCTTAAATTTTCTTAGTTTTCCTATCATTTATAAACATCTTATATGTAATTAATGTTTCGAGGATACAGAAAGTCGACAGTTCAATGTTACACACAAATTCCAATGAAATATTATAAATGAGGTTTATTCAGAATCAGAATCAGAATATTTATTTGCTCAAAATGTTGGTATATCTTATTGTTGTAGTGATACTACGCGTGTTCTTGAGATACTCTATTTATTCAGATAATTACATGTTATTTATATTATAATAACTAACTGTCAGCAGACACATACATATAAAATAACAAATAAAATATAAACACACAACTATAATACAATGTGGGGCGGCCGTACGCAAGCGTAAATAATAAAGTGCTAACATTGTATTACATAATTATGAAATACATCGGATGTCAAATGTGAAAAAGGTTAGATCAGTTACATTCTGCTTTATGGCGTGAAAAGTTATTATTAATTATTTATATATACAATTTCTCATTCAATTATTTGTATATCAATCTAGGTATATAATTCACAGAAATATTGGTAATAATTAGGTATTAATATCATCATCTAAATCTATTCATTCTATTAAAAGACGTTGACCTCTAAGTATGTTTCGGCGTTTCTTCTCAGAGATGGGAAACGCCCGCGCCCCATCTAGTTTATAAAAATGACTTGGGAAAGTGTCTTCAAAATATATATTTAGATAAATAAAATAATTTATTATTCTTGTCTTTTAAAGCTGTTTTAAATTCTTCGTTGTCAGCAAAATTTTTACAAAAAATATTTCAAAATACCCATAATTATGACTTCTGATCCCATTAATTGCGACAGATTCTTCTAGATCAATAAGTCAGAATAAATGGTACTGTGATTGAACTATTTATTACAGCATATAGTTGTCAGTTGTCTGCAGACAACAGATTTGCACAGTGCAAAATAAAAATATACATATAGTCTACTATAGGTATATTTTTATTTATTTTTTCTATATTAATTTCTATAAAATGATTGCTAAATAAATATCGCCAGGCGTCTCCTTAAGACGAAAACAAGGAGGATTGAAAGTTGAATAGATTTGAACACGACAAGGTAGCTCGGTGGTAGAGTAATGACACGGAATATCAAGGGTCGCAGGG
The DNA here is from genome assembly GCA_935421205.1 of Xylocampa areola. Lineage (NCBI taxonomy): Eukaryota > Metazoa > Arthropoda > Insecta > Lepidoptera > Noctuidae > Xylocampa > Xylocampa areola. The sequence continues at coordinate 14,188,618 of OW285215.1, forward strand.
TGAAGCCCCGTTCTTGTCTATTATTTTCAATGTTTCCTTGAGACATACTTGAGATATACACATATATGATAGTAATTAAAAATATACACTTTAATTATTGATCAAAGGTTATTTCTTACGTGTATTCTTCGGAATTGCCCGACCTACCTAGCGAAGCCGTTAGTCGTCAGATGAGACCTCGGCGATGTTGCGAGTTAAAAATGCAGACAGAAAGTTTTGATATAACTAAGGGGTCCGTTCGAGTTCGAAACTAATTGATGTATCCCGAAGAATGCAGTTGAGTAATAACCGTTGAACAATAATGTGTCTTACTAAAGTTATAATAATATTTTTTTTTAAATATTCTTATACGTGCTACTGTCAACCCTATACCAATTCGCCACTTATTCCACGTCGCCTGCCGCACAATACATTGTATGTTATAATTTTTGTCTACCCCCAAATATATCAGAACAAAAGGCTCTAATGAATGTATTGCAAAATTCCCGAAACCATTACTAAGCATTGTTTCTAGCTGGGGTGGGGCGGAAAAGGGGGGAAGTTTTTGTTTACAGAACCTTTCTTTTTTTTTGGGAAGGTTTTTGGTCTAGGTGTGATGATAAGTAAAGTTTATTTTTGGGGTAGAAATAGTAGTAAGTAGTGATATTTTTTTTTTCTTTATTCGTTCTTTCTAAATGTATAGTCGACCACGAAATTGACAAAAACTTCCAGTAAATTAAAATGTCAATAAGGTTGACAGTATCTAATTGACGCTTTGATCTTTTGATCTTGTAAGCGAAAATAGATCTTGTCATAATTATTATGAAGTGCAAATGAAATTCAGCATTAGGGTGGTAAAGCAATTGTATGGTCGACTATACATATTAATTATAATTTTAAAGAACAATATAATTAAGTATTAAAAATAGTAGGCTACCGGCGTCAGGAACAAGGTCTAAGCCACCGGTGGTTAGGGTTCCAGAGTGAGTAGCCTCTTGACAATGTATGTGTACCTAGTAATGTTTTAATTAAATTATTTATTAGTAATGTTTGAATTTTGAAGTACCTACTCAAAGCTTAGTGGTATGAACTGGCAAGCCAAAGGTCGCAGGTTCAAACTGCCACTGAATTTATTATAGCATACGTCTGTGTTCCCGGAAGGGGTAAGCAGAGGCAATGTAGACTATGCAGACTATAAAGGTGAAAACATCGTGAAGAAACCAACATACCAGATGTTATCATGTGATGGTATCAGATATAGAGATGTTAGAGGCTTACGGGCAGTTTAAATTGGCAATGACTCTGTAAAATGTGAGCAGCATGTGGTCAATGTTAATCTTTACATTAAATAAGTACTCATATACACTTTCACTCCAAGTAGAGTGGATAGATTTGGGGAGAACGATAGTTGGAGAGTCTATGCAACTGCCTAAACCTGTCTCCCACAACGGTTGCACTGTACTACATCCCGAAACACTACTAGGTCACTAGTCTTCGTCCCGTGGGTGGTAACCAGCCGCAGCCAAAGCCTCCTACCAAAGTTGTGTTGCCTGTTTTGTATCAGCCAGGGGCCACTTGTAGGAATTCCATTTTAAGGATGCACTCCTCCGGACGCGGACAAATCAGCCCCCATTAGCATAAAAAATAAATAAACGGTTAATAATAAAATATTATCTTCAAAGAGTACCTACGTCGTAAGTTTTCTCTCATTTCCATATCTCGCAATAAATTAAACCTTCATTTCGTTTTCTGAATACTCAAAACATTAGATAAAGAACATTTCAGGAGCGTGCAACTGTGTCTGGAAAACAAAAGAAATTGTGTGTGAGTGTGTTATCATTAGCGTCGTCCCCCCGCTCCCACCACGTCTCTCCCACCCACTCGGCACCGTCTCCTTTCTTTCCGCAAATTCTATACAAAAGTTTGAGTAAGAGTAATACACGTCTTGTTGTTTTGGCTGTCGTGTCACCATGTTGATTTGGTATTACAGGATATTTGAAGGTAATGTTTCTTTATGTTCAATATTATAGAGATCTAGGTATTTATTACTAGAAATGTGCAGAGGTATAATTTCTTAAAATAATTCAAATTTAATATTTAGGTAGACGGGGACCGTATCGGTAGCGGTTACCACGAACTACAGGATTCCCAATGAGGGTTGACGTCAGCCAGACGGCCGGTCATAAAACATTGGCAAAACTTTAAGAACCTTCATTTTTTTTAAAACAATTACAAAGTGGAAGAAGAATACATGCTGCACCGACCCCAAATAAATTGAATATTTCAGATTTTTCACATAAAAAAGGCATCGACAATATTTCCGCAGACCTAAGAATGAAGAAAGAATGTCCCAAACGAAATAAAGAACGGATGAAAACATGGGATTTTTATCGTATCGAATAGACATAACCGCAACCAAGTAAATTTTCATCATACCTACCAAAACCAGAAGTGCACAATATTTTAACTGATTTGGAAATGGGTTTACAATTTCAGTTGCTAGATTTATCCAAAACCTATTCAGAAACGAACAGGTAACTAATGTTATAAAATAAATTATAAAACCAAAAAACTGACTGAAGACACATCATCATTTATCTACCACTTACATAATTGTATCGTCACCCTACACCAAGTATGAAGCCAATTGTTCTCAAGATTGGTTTAAGCCTCGCGTGTGATCTTAATTAATGAATACGAATGAATGACTAAGCTCATTCCGTTAATTTATTTATTAACCAAACGTAAGGGAACCTCACAATAATATGTTACTTAAGAAGATGCTGAAATCATTTCTAATTGTTTGTTAATGTGATTTCATATTAAAGATATATCAGATGTATCGGTATTCGGTATAGAAATTTTATTAAAAGCTTTTTTGAGCAGGCGCAATTGATTTCTGATAAGACTGCCTCATTGCCCTAGTGGTTGGAAGATTTTTATGTTCAGAAATTGTCAGTAGCAACTTGAGTGTTAAATTACGCTCGGTAGCTGTAAATAGGCTCACCATCTATTAAATAAGACCGAATAACGGTAGCGGCAGCATGAGGTTGTATAACAGTACTCTTCTCTCTACTCCTTTGTCGAACCTATCGGGGAATACAGTGATGTTTAGAGAGGAAATCTATCGTTAATATAGAGTGAGTTTCTCTTGCAGACAGCCGTAGTGGCCAAGAAGTAGCAATCGGACCCGTGACACTCGGTGCCGCCGTGTGTCACGGCTCCAATTGCCTCACAGTACAAATATTATTTCGGGTCTAGTTAAGTGCGTGTAAGATTTCGTGTCTGTAAGCGCACCCTCATTATAAGAGCCCTAACTGTCCTTCAGCAAAGCCTATTCTCTTACAGAAAAGGCTTGAGCATTGATTACCACGCTATACCACTGCGTGTTGGCGATTTCAAATAATTAAGTCACATTCCCTACGATGTTTTCCTACACTATATATTTGTGATGTTTTAGACTATAACCAAACAAGTATTGAAAAACTCACATTGGTACATGCCAGTTTTGAACCCACAACCCGTGACTGAACACCAACAACAGCATTCTCATTTTCTCGCGGTGATTGCTTGACCTACTCAAGCGTGTGGTTTTTAGTCGGTAGAAGTCTGCAGGACTTCTACCGACTTAAAACCACACGCTCATGCGTCCATGAAGGACTTTCCAAACTCAAAAAAAAAAAGGCGGCCGGTCATGAAACAGCAAAAGCTTTAGCAGCATTACAGTACAAGTGATGAACCTGTGACTGAGAAGGCGAGCCCAAAACCACTTGACCATCACAACATCGTATTTACAAGAGCAATACCTTGATAGCTTATAGTTATGTAATAGTTAAGCCGGTTGCTATCTACCAAGCACAGAAGCAACGGCTGCTGCGGTCCGTCGAGGCTGTCGTGTCTTCTGCTGTGGCTAAGGATGGCAGCCGCCAGCGAGTCGACGGTAGCCCGAGTTGACGGTAACCAGAGTCGACGGTAGCCCGAGCCGACGATAGCCCGAATCGACGGTAGCCCAAGCCGACGGTAGCCCGAGCCGACGCTAGCCCGAGTCGACGGTAACCCGAATCGACGGTAGCCGTTGGCACCGTGACGACGACAGCAGTTACCCTTATTATAAAGTGTTCTAACAAAAAATTCTAATAGCACTTTGCCCGTCCCGAGAACTGAGCCTACGATCTCAATACCAACGAGGCACTAGTACTAAGTCCAGTAAATACAAATCCAAAATACCCATTAAAATCAAACTGCTCTATAAATATACTTATGAATGTTATCATAGTTTGCAAATTGGCGGAGAAACAAGTGAACCTCGTATGATAAAACCTTCATTGAACATTAATGCTTTCTTGTTACGTATGAATATTTCAAATGTACGCGATGCACCGATAATGTGAACGAATATTTGCTTAGTGTAGCGTTTGCAGATTAATCTTAGTCGCTTTTTTGTATTGATTTATTTTTCAGAGTAGAATTCTTCTGCTTTAGTAACAACTTCTTTATGAGGTTTTAATACGATAGGTACGGTAAACGTGATTTAAATCTACTAACCTATCCAGTCCTCTGCTATTCCAAAATGTTCTTCCAAATCTAAACATAACACAAAATCTGGGGAGGGTAGCAGCAAATCCTGTTCACGGACATAATTTGTTTCCAGAAAATTTATAAGTTAGAGTTAGCTAGTTAGCTAACCATGCGTTAATTCGTCTTAAGAGGGGGGTTCCGTGTTCAAACCTAGCGACGCACGACCATGCTTTGTACAATCGTGGACATGACTGTGATCCGTGTGAGTAGATGACCTTCCCCTATAACAGGACTGCTATGGGGTGGTCTTCTCAGGCTTGGTTGGTTGGCCAGAGTTTAAACCACCCGTAGGTCTCTGACATGGCTTTAGACACCATCGAGAATATCTCACCGTTTTAAGCAAGTGACGCACATGATTTCGAAAAGACATTTGTGCGTGCTTTGGATTTGAAGTTGTTGACTTGTCAGTCCAACGGTCATACCACTAGGCTATCACAGCTTATCATATGGGCTAGTTATATAATCAAAAAAAAATATGTTTTTAATTAAATATTTTTCTGCCAACCCTCCTGCTAGCAGACTGCATGTCTCCTTACGATAAGCGGTGCACACATTATACCGTCTAAGATCTCGAGCTCACTTGAACCGAACCCCGCTGAAAGGTCACAGTGGTTCCGTATGCAAAGATAATAGTACGAGTATTTAATGAATTGGAATTTCATGGAGCTTTATATTGTTTTAATGAAATTATTGTTAACAAAGCTTTTGTAGTATTAAAATCCTATGTAACCGTGTTACGCAAAATTAATATCTTATCTCGGTAGTACTTACCTGGGAGGTGCAGGTTCGAATCCTGCTCACGACCGTATTTTTCGATTTGAAGAAACTTTGAAAATGCTACCTTGGTGATTTCCGGTGTTAAACTCAGGGGCGTAGCTACCACCGTATCAGCCGTATCAATGATACGGGGCCCCCGAGCCACAAAGCCCCAACATCTGTACTGTGTAAGAAAATTTCATAAAAAGAGGCCCGAATATAAATTTTTATACAGAGCCACTTAAGCATTAGCTACCCCACTGGTTAAATTGTTTCATCTTCTGACATATCACTATTAATGTTTTACAATAATTAAAACAATTTCTCTATCTCATGAAAATCACACATAAAATTATACTATTAATGTAAACATACTCGTAAACAGTTGATACTTTCACATTTTCTGTCAGAAAGAAACAAAGCTACTACTTTTAGTAAACAACAATAAAAGTTATAATTTTTGTAGAAAGAAAACAATAGTTAATTTGAACCCTCTAAACAAGTTACACATAAGATTCAACCACCACAATTTCACCATCCAATGTCGATAAACACCTAAGTATGTTAATGCAAAAGTATTATTTCATAAAAAGTAAGATGATAAATTTCTCAAATCAAAGATTATTAAAATAAGAAATTATCATACAAAAACTTCTAATACAGTAAATATAACCAAACAGGCTGAAAGAACTCAATAACTTGTTAATACCCCAGACAGACGAAACCACACATCCGCAGTTACAGTCCCCTTTTCGCGTCATTTCATATCATTACGTTTAATTTCGCATACCGCATGTCTCAGTGAATTTTTATCAGCCAGTACTGAGTTTATTAGATTTTATTCAGTCTGGAGATTTGAACATTCGCCTGCGTTTGAATTGTATAATATTGATTTAAGGTTTTATAGAATTTGTAGCTTTGTAGGCTAAATTGAAGACTGTTGTTAGTTTTTTGGTTAGGAATGAGAATTAAGGTAATAATTTCTTCTAAGGTAGTGGGTATGAGGGTGTCTCAAGGCAGCTGTAAGACTTCGTGTGCTATTTCGTGGAAGTTGCGTTGGTAAATACTTGTCTACATCTGCCTATCCTTTTCCCAAAAAGGTGGAGGTCAGCTTCCAGATTGTCTAGTATAATGCTAGTGTTTTTGATGGAGCGACTGCCTATCTGACCTTCACATCTCACTTACAAAAGATATCTTGCCCAGTATTTTGTTGTTATTAAAGAGGTATTATAATGCACCTATAATTTATATTCATTTTCTTTTTCTTTACTTTCTTTTATTTGTGTTCCGTATGTTTTTTATTTTCCTGTGGTGGTTGAGCTATAAAGCCTTTTTTTATTTCTCTTTTTCTTTCTAATAAAACTGTTTGTCAGACCTTCGGGCGTTTGACAACCCGTGACTGTTTCCCAATTTAAGACTGGTTCTCAGACTTTTAGGCAACTTACTACCCATAACAGCTATCACAGATCTTTAGTCATTGACATCGGGGTTTGACCGGTGGTTTAACATGTAATGTAGAGTGCCCATATTGGTCATTTGGTTTATAAGTCAAATTCATTTCAGCATCGTATTATGCGTTCTTTTTGATAAATTATCGGCAATACAAATAACTGAGCTTGCCAATTGGATGTTGTTATATCATATAATTTATATTATCACATAAAAAGGAGATTTTAATAGGTGTTGTACTAAAATAAAATAGCCTGCCTCGATAGTCCAGTGGTTTCAAACGCGACTGCTGAGCATGAGTTCCTAGGTTCGATTCCCAAGTCGGGCAAAATGTTATTAAATTTTGTTTGTGAGGAAATTTTCAGTAGCAGCCCAAAGTTTTGAACTGTGCCCGGTCGATGAGACCACCTATTACATGAGACTTAATAACAACATTAATATAATGATGGCGTACAAGGGAGTATCCCTTTGGCGAATACAGGCGTGAAGCTATATTGTATTATAAATATATATTCTCTTCACAAGCAATTTAAATTTCCAATTAACAACATAATCTCCTAAACCATCCACCTTCTTAACGTTCACAATCAAGCTAATAACGCCATATGCCTCAATTATGAACTCAAAGAACAATCATAATGTCGCAAAGTACTCCAAAGTGCTAGACGTCTACATGTCCTCACGATTTCCATTACATGCAAAATTACATTCCATCTGATAACCTTTAAGTTTTACGTGATAAGGTTCATTTTGGTTCTATGTTTGAAGGATTGAGACGTGTATGCCAACCTCATTCGTACGAAATTGCTGTCGACAGTTGTGGTTTTCTGATGCGGGTGTATTCTGAATGTTTTTTGTGTTAGCGTAAGTATTTATGCTTGTGTTCTCATCAAGTTTATTTTATGGAGTTTTTAGATTAAATTTGTACGACGTTTACCCGGTATTGTAAGCGGCTATTTAGTTTCAATGTCAGAAAACCCAGTAGCTGCCTTTGGATTGTGTACAATAGGTTCGGGATTTTTATTGGGACTTTATAACAACTCCATTAAAATGTGGTTGTTTAATAAAACACCTATTTCTGCTTAACTCTTCGAGGATATAGTCGTGTTGCTTTGTATGACGTACTAGAAGTAGAATAAACTTAAAGGAGGCTGCAAATTTGAATCCATGGCACAACTGACTTTTCAAAGACATGTGCGTATTAAAAATTAATTATCAATTGCTAAAAATGGTGAAGGAAAATATCGTGAGGAAACCAGCACACCTGAGAGATGTTCTCAATAGTGTGCAAAGCATAGAAATAAGAATGGTGTAAAGCTATATCGGGACCTACTGGATTTAAGCTTTGACACTAAGATGTTCATCACCCATACAATAAGAAGAACTTCTTCTTCAAACTTATTCGTCAACCACACAACAAGAAGAACTTACGAAAAAGTTAAAACTAAATTGGTTTGCAATTGAAACTTAGTACTTAAATTTGATATATAAATGGTTTTTATAAAGGTGTTATTATAAAATATTTTTAATTATATTGGCCGAAAGTTTGTATTGGAAAGGAAAATACAATTGAAATGTAAAATTAAAATTTCACATCAAACCATAGCTGCAATCAGAATATTGACCGTCTCTGTTGATATCATACATTGTATCTACAAAGGTCACTCGATCATTCGTGACACAGGCATGACCGGTAAACGTTCATTATATTGTTTCCTTATAAGCTGCTGGTTTCGGTATTATGGAAACTATTGTTTTCAATACTACACCAGTGTGGATTTAATATCATTGCATAGAATTTTTCACGCCTTGGAAAAGACTTTAGGCCGTTGGCCCAGTATCAAGTGAAAATATATTACAGCCATTTGGCAGTTAGGTGCTTGAAAGTCTGACGACCAGCCTTACCTAGTAGTGCTGTTATTACGCAGGCTCTGGAGGTCAGATAGACAGTCGCATACACGTAAAAAACTGATATTAGCTGCAAACAGCTACACTAGCCAACTCCAACGTAGTTTCAAAGCTGAGAAGCATAATACTATAACTCCGTTTGTTACGATTTTGTATTTTTTACATTATAATTTTTTGTCCTTTAGAATAGACAAAGATGGACGTCCAGATTGCTGGAATGGCGACCATGATAGCACACGAGACCGTGGACACCCAAACATTGGGTTGCCAATATGCGGCTCAAGACCGCCAAGGATGAAGGAAATTGCAGGAGGCCTACATCCAAAAACGATTATTATTTGAGCCGCGATGATGACACTATAATATTGTACGCATGTTTCATTCACTACAAACGCAGTGTAAAAAGCTACTACGCTAGGCACTGTAAATACAAATTGTAAATAGCAAAATCAAATATATGACAGAGATTCTAGTTTCTATTAAATTTCTGGGTTGATTTTAAGGCATAATATCAGATAAATTGTATTTTGTGTGTCCTGTCATCATCATTATCGTTTCCCTGCTCTTATCCCAATTTAAATAGGGACGGCGCAGCATATCTTTTTCTTGCATACATATCTGTCAACCATCATTTCGGTAGTCACTCTTTTCTGTAATAGCTTTCACACAATCCATCCATCATTTCCTCGGCATACGCCGTTGTAGATATATATGCAATAAAAAATTTCCTCGTCATATGGTTATGTAAAATAGTGATTAAATAGTGGTATTCTACTGTAAAGTTGGGATTTTGGTGCTTACAAAGTTAGTAAGTTAGACAGGCAGGTCTACACCCATTTTTTCTAAATCAGGATCATGATAAAAACTACATAAAAGTTTGTAATCTTTGACCATCAAACGATTTTAAAGGCAAAGAACACCTGGTAGGTACTTTTTGTTTTTCAGATAAGCAGTACAGTGAGGCACGGACCAAGATACCCAGATAAAACAACACACTAGGGAAAAAGTAGTACACATTAAACTTTTATATCAAAAAGAGTAAAAATTCCCTATGCTGTATTAACACCGTTAAGCAAATGAGACATCGTGTGCGACTGCAGTCTGTCTGTCAGGATTAACTGCGCCATAGAGTGAGGAGATAACGTGGCTGGAATAAGCTTGAGTATGTTTTTTTTAGTAAGTATTAGTTTCGAAAATGATCAGACATTACCTTCAATAGCGGCTTATTCTTTTTTAAACGACTTCCCGTACACGATGTAGACACAATATTTTAACAATTACTTTCTATCACCTGTGTGTATTTGTGTCACTACGGCATCGGAAAATAGTTAATGTTGACGTGCATTTTTCGGGATTGCCCGACTAGTTTGGAACTTGAACTCTAAAATTGAATCAATGATGCATAAGGGCTAGGAAAAATAAATACTGGTACCTAAATTGTCTACGTAGGTTTGTTTCTATGTTCACAAATAAGTGGTTAGAACTTTTTAATGGCATTGTTTTAAGGGTGTAATTGCTTCTTTGAAGTGTAATTATTAGTCTAGACCTTAAGACATATTGATTGTCGTGGAAGAATTCGGCATAGCGAGCGGTGGCGATGATCACGTTAGCTTGATAGGCAAAAGTGACTAAAGTACTAAGAGATCCTGCCAGCAATTTGTTTTTGCTAAAAAATTTTCATCATCGGATGATCAGGGGGTGGGGGGTGGAAGGAAAGGGGGATCCCTGTCCTTATCCCAATTGAATTAGGGTCAGCGCAGTAGATCTTTTACTTCCATATATCTCTGTCAGCCGTCATCTCGGCAGTCTCGGCAGCCTTTTCTAGCCATATCATGTTTCACACAATAGGGTAAGGTTGCTTAAGTTGTACCACCGCCTAAGTCGTACCTCCTTAATATTTCATCCACATTTTATAAAAAGCGCCATCTTGTACCGTAGTCTTGAAGTGTTTAGTCGAGCGAGCGCACAAAAACAAAGCGGATGGCGGCCGACATCGCGATGCAAAAATAATCAAAAAGTAAGTTTTACTCACAGTTTTCATTAAAATTTTGGGCTCATTTGTAAGCTTTTTAAAGAAGGAATGTGATCTTTGTGTTATTTCGTGTTATTGTACTTTATTTATCGTATTCAGGCAATCATTTAGGCATATTTAACATGGTAGATTTTTTAAGATTATGTCAGTGATTTCAATTTAAAACTTTTTAGATCTCGCTGCTTAAGTCGTACCTGTAGAAAATTCCTTAATCGTACCGGTACGACTTAGGTAATAAGGATTTTTTAGGTCATAGCACGCACACCAAAAATTTTGAAGCAATCCTTATGGCTCGTGATTATGGCATAGTAATGTTATCTTTTCCTGCTCACACAACACATCGGCTACAACCATTAGACAGGTCTTTCTTTAAATCATTGAAGAACAGTTATAATGAAGTGGCATCTTTGTGGCTACGCTCAAATCCTGGTAGTGTTATAAAACAAGCCAACGTTTCAGAGTTGCTTGGTAATGCGTACCCTAGATCAGTTCGCATGGATATAGCGCTTAATGGTTTTAAAGCAACAGGATTATGGTCATGTGATAGAAATATCATTAAAGAAGAAGATTTTGTAGCTTCTGTTCACATCTCTGATCCGTCAAATCAAGAACTTGCCGATGCAACTGGGACAACCTCACTTGGACAATCACTCCCTAGAGATCTAGCATCACCAATCAATACCAATCAATCAATAGCCGTAACACCACAATCAACAACATCACCAACAATAGTTGCAACATCTCCAAAAGTTACACCACCAATAGTACCTAGAGTTGCAACACCATCCATTTTTCAGCCTGGACCTTCAACAATATCACACGGTTACAATACAGCACTACTTGATGAAATTACCAATCAACAAATGAAGTCCTACTTGGACACTTTATCTCCTGTATCTTGCATAAAAACTGTTATTAAGAAAATAAATAAAGGTACTAAACCCACATTGGAATTAACTTCTAGTCCATACAAAAACGAAGTAGAAGCCAAGGAAAACATAAAAAAGAAGAAGAAGCCTATACTAGATATGAAAAAAGTTAAAATAGAAAAAGGTGTAAAGGACACTATAAAAAGAAGGAAGATAGATAACATAAATATTAAGAATACAAAAACAAAATACAAGGAATCATGGTTATGCCAACTATGTAATGAAGATCGAAAAGAAAACATGGTTCAGTGTATAAAATGTAAAGGTTGGGTACATGACCTGTGTGCAGATGTGGATAATAAAATAAAGAAATATATCTGTGATATTTGTGTTCAAACTCACTAAGTGTACTTATTTTTTTTTTCTATTTGTAATTAACTTGATAACTAGGCCGACTTTAAGACTGATAAAACCAAAAAATTGTCATAAGTTGATATTTGTAGTTTGTTAACATGATCTCCTTATTAATAAGTATTTTCTATATTGTTTATGATGTCTTTACTCGAGACTTACTCTAAGTACGACTTAGGCTATAGGCGGTACGATTTAGGCGACCAGGCGCCTTAATCGTACCGGAGGAACTTTGTTGGAAAACGTGAATATACCTCTTTTGATAAAGATTTTTGAATTCGTATGAATGGTGATTAAAAGTCAAATAAATGAAGATTCTATCTAGCCAAAAAAAAGAAGTTTTATTTGAATTACACAAAAAAAAAAAGAAAGAAAATCCTTATGGAGTACGACTTAAGCGACCTTACCCTACATCTATCATTTCCTCGGTTTTCCTCTACTCGTGTAGCTATCCACATTTGTAAAACCGTCAAAACTTTCCTCGTCACATGATCCTCATGCCACCGGCTCACATGTCCATACCCAAAATAAATCTGCCTAGTCTTTTTCTAATTACATTGGGGTCTGTTTCCAGTCAAACCGGATGCAGCTTATTACCAGTATTTTAGATGAAGCGACTGTCTATCTGACCTCCACAACACACGAACACGAAATCTCGTGGTATGACTGGTTGTAAGACTTTCAGGGCTCTGACTACCCGTACCGTCTGTCATCTTAATTTGTCAACCCGGAGCGACGGCTTAACGTGCTCTCCGAGGCATTTCGTATAAAATGATGGTCATACATGTCAATACCCATGACAAACAATTGCCACCCAAATTTTCGGACACCGGACCGTAACTCAATAATTAACGTAATACAATATATTGTATTACGCTAATTATTAAGTGAAGCAACTTCGTAACTAAGTATTCGGTTCACAAGCGTTATAAAAATAAATTTGAATCGTTGCCTTTTCTCGTCTATCCTTCAAATCTTCCTACATCATGGCACCAGACACATAATTGCGCACAGTTGACGTTTCTTTCTTCATGTTTCCAACATGGCGACTTTATTTGAGTCATTAGTTGCGTGTTAATGCTAAGGGTTTTGTACATTGTGGTTGAATTTGCGCGGCTTTGCGAGGTCTATGGATTATAGAGGCGCTGGCGCTGTATTATTACGAAATTGTGGTACAGACTTAGACAAAGGTGTAGGTAGTTGTAATTGCAAAATATGAAGCGACTGCATCGTTGGTCTAGTGATGACAAGCGTGGCTGGTGAGTGGGAGGTTCTAGGTTCTATTCCCTAGTCAAGCAAAGTGTGTTCTGTAAGGAAATTCTTAGTTTGGAATTGAGCCCGCTTGATGGCAATAGGGTTTCCCAATTCAGAGTGAAACGTAAACTTTATTACACCGCTTCATCTCTCCAGTGAAGCAATAGGAAGGGTGGACGGTTTTGCAGACTGCCTTCGCCTGTTCACTCGCCAATACAATAGAAATATTAATAGACGTACAATTTTGTACTTTCACGAGTATACTTATTCATCCAATGTTTGACGTTCAAAAAGTACTCTTTGATTGATTAAATATTTTGGTTTCTGATTTACCCCCGTAGGTCTTTGACATGGCCTTTATTACAGTATCAATATGTGCTTATAAGTTATACACTACATATATATCCCCTTAGCACCTATCGCACTAATTTACCTACGGATAGTGGATAGTCCCAATGTCAAAGATCAAAAACATCAAAGAAAACATAAAAACAATGGAAAATTATTCTCACTATTTTAAAAGCAATTTGTTGACAGTCATTTAGATCACAGCGCAATGATATAAGGATACATTACACATACCAAATTGCTGTAATGTTGCCTTATTTTGTCTTCAGACGAGGACAAAGCGTTTTGCAGCTATTACGGTATGTAAGGTTTTGATTAACACTACAGTAAGCAAAACAATTTGGTTATAAATATTATAATGTCGATTAGACTTATTTTATTGCTAATCCCTGCAAACCGTACTGGTTTGCCAGTCAATTGGATCACAGGGAAAAAGACGAGAGAATGGGCTTGCACCAGAACAACCGATTGTTCACTTTAATTTTGAGCTGATAACCCTAACTAAGAATTAAAAGGATATAACAAATTATTTGTCATTAACATAGTACTAGCAAGACGAAAACTGATCCTTGAACGACGAACATTTTGAAAAAAATAAATTGATGTACAAATTTTAATTATGGCTTAAATGAATCCTTATCACTTACACATTGACCCCTTTAAAGGAAATTACCTGATAAATTAGGATCTTATATAAATATTTTATTGAATAATTTGTCTACTTAACACAAATGCGACTGTTAGCGTTAAATCTAGGGTTTGATTCTCGGATCCGACCATAACTTGGGGTTATCTGTTCTGTTAAAGAAAACACAATAACTTGCAACATTTTTTTTTTGTTTACCGAGGGAATCATTCTAAAATGCGTTTGGCCTTTGGGGATAAGACCGTATGTGAGATTCCTACATCACTAAAACCATCCTGTTTGTCACCATCATCATATGGTAGGGGGCACTGAGTCCTCTTAACAAACCAGCTTGCAACCCCCGCAATGCAATGCTTATTAAGACATATCCCTAGGGAATACCTTGCAACCTAGAGCTTGTCTGGTAGTCAGCAATAGGCTCTTTTACGTGAACAGTTTACCTCTGCCTTACCAAATGTTATGAGATCAAGCTTCGTAAGGATAGTATTCTTAGAATGAGCATAAACATTTATACGCACTTCCTAAGGTTTCAGTTGTATGCTGTTGTTGAGCAGTCTAGGGGTGTTATCGTTGGATTGGCAAGTCAAAGAACGCAATTTCGAAACTAAGGCACGCACCACTGACTTATCGAGTCGTAAGTGTATGAGAAATTAATTATCTCTTGCATAAAATGGTAAAGGAAAACATCGTGAGGGAACCAGCACATACCTGAGAGATGTTCTCAATGGTGTATAATGCCAAGTCAGAGGCCTGTGGGTGGCTTAAACTCTGACACGAGGTGGTTCATCAACCACACGATAAGTAGATAAGCAGAAGCAATTGCACTTTAGTATAGCGATAAGACATCTATACATAAAATCCCAAGATCAAGAATTTACAATAGAGACTATTCATCAAATTAAATATGAGACCTTCATAAAACTTTCCAGTTCAGGGTGAACTTTGTCATTTACAAATGCAGCAAAAGATAAGTATTTAAGTATATGAAAATCCTTCTAAAAAGAGCAGTGATTTACTCGTATAAAATAAGCACATAAAAGCACAGTTATAGGTACATAATAAGATAGGTATATCACATATAATTATATTTTTTAATACATGTTGAGGCCATGTAATGCCTATATTAATTACTATTTTTCAAAGAAACATTGAAAAAATAATGGACAAGAACGGGGTTTGAACCCGCGACCTTTGACGTTCCGGGTCATCACTCTACCAACTGAGCTACCTTGTCTCGCTATTCCCCATTGAAATTTTCAACCTTCTTTGTATTCGTCTTAAGGAGACGCCTGGCGATATTTATCTAGCAATCATTTTCAGATCTACTAAACTCAGCGTTACCACTTTACAGTTGTAAATCGCCGAACAACATCCCAATCCTTTATAAATCGTATATAATTATATTTTTTAATACATGTTGAGGCCATGTAATGCCTATATTAATTACTATTTTTCAAAGAAACATTGAAAAAATAATGGACAAGAACGGGGTTTGAACCCGCGACCTTTGACGTTCCGGGTCATCACTCTACCAACTGAGCTACCTTGTCTCGCTATTCCCCATTGAAATTTTCAACCTTCTTTGTATTCGTCTTAAGGAGACGCCTGGCGATATATAAACGAATATATGACGAATACAAAGAAGGTTGAAAATTTCAATGGGGAATAGCGAGACAAGGTAGCTCAGTTGGTAGAGTGATGACCCGGAACGTCAAAGGTCGCGGGTTCAAACCCCGTTCTTGTCCATTATTTTTTCAATGTTTCTTTGAAAAATAGTAATTAATATAGGCATTACATGGCCTCAACATGTATTAAAAAATATAATTATATATGATTTATAAAGGATTGGGATGTTGTTCGGCGATTTACAACTGTAAAGTGGTAACGCTGAGTTTAGTAGATCTGAAAATGATTGCTAGATAAATATCGCCAGGCGTCTCCTTAAGACGAATACAAAGAAGGTTGAAAATTTCAATGGGGAATAGCGAGACAAGGTAGCTCAGTTGGTAGAGTGATGACCCGGAACGTCAAAGGTCGCGGGTTCAAACCCCGTTCTTGTCCATTATTTTTTCAATGTTTCTTTGAAAAATAGTAATTAAGATAGGTATAATTATTATTCAGCAATTATCGTCCCACCGCGGAGTAAAGGCTTCCCTACCCTCTTTCCACTCCTCTCGGTTTAAAGCTTCCCATAGACAATCCTTCCAAAAGGTGTCAAGTTTATCCTGCTATCACCTTTGGGTTACCGCAATGCCGTTTAATGTTGTGTGGACTCCACCCAGTGGTGGATTTTGACCACAACTCGCCCAAAATGCGCCAGATGTGACCAGCCCAGTTCCATTTCAGGCTTGCGGGTTTTTGATCAACGACAATCTGAGATTTTGAGCGCAGTATACTCTTCCTTATACGGTCTGATAACCAGAATATGATACTACGCTCCATTGCTAGCTGGAAAACCCCGAGTGTGGACTGTTGATGTTTTGTCAAAGTCCACAGGTAGGTACATACTAGTGCCCAATTTAACATGCCGCTACCCCGTCATTCATACTTAAAACAAATACAATCACATACAATTTACCACACGCAGGTTACGGTAGAATCATTAGGTATTTTTTGTCAAAAACAATCATCTCCAGAGATAAACCTTACATTCGTTACATTCACACCTATCTTAAAGATCTCAATGCCACACATCAAAATCGCATTTGTTCATGTGAAATTTGAAACAATGAATGTTTGGACTTCATTATAATGTGCTTACTGTTTCATGATAAGTTTGTCATACGCTATGAAGATTATCGTGACGATTTCGAAATTGGAGGATAAATCGTTTCATGTAAGTACGTAGGTATGAATGACTCATGAGAATCAACACGTGTAAAGAGTTACCGTAAGAAAATTTACGGATTTTGAGTAACACCGGATAATTTGTAGGGTAGATAATCAGATAACTATAGAAACGCGAATGGAGAGAGGTGAATCCCCGTCAACCCTCACGCAGAAGACGTGACAGGCGCTGCACTGTAGCCAATTTTCGCCTGTGGGTGACGGACTAGATTATGATAGATAAATTCAAGTGCAATCCTGCGTTTTAGTTGATAAGAGTCCGGCACAGTGTTCATGATGACTTTTCCATGCATGTAAAAAAAAACGGGTAGGTACAAAATGTATTTTAACTTAACGGCTGTACGGACAGTAAGATTATCAGCTCAGCCACGTACATAATTATACGTTGTAACAATAAAAATCTATTGTGTCTGCTAATAAGTGAGACAACAGCTTAAAAAATAAATTCCCAACGCAAGCGCGACTGCTGAGCGCGAGGAACTGGGTTTGATTCCCAGGTCAGGTCAAGTGTTATAAAGAATTTCTCGGTTTGGATTTCAACATTGAAATAGTGTAGGTATTTTCTTTTACTGTAACTGTACCTTAGCAGCGTTGTTAAACGGCCAAATTAATTGTGACATAAGAATATTATTTGCGTCATTGGCAAAAAAGGAACAATAAAAAAATTACCGATACAGATAAATCTTCGAAAAGCATTAACGCATGCATAGCGAAATCCAAAGTTATATTTAATTATTTTTTTAAAGTAATATATGGTCGTGAGCAAGATTCGAAAATCATTAATGCATGCATTAATGCAACTTTTTGTTGAATGACGAATACGTTTGGACCGAGGATTTGAACCTGCACATTCCGGATAAATACTCCAGGTGTTCTGTGCGCTTTTTTTTTTAATTTCCACAAAAATAACTGGTTTCTATCAAAGCGCCATCTAGCGATGGGTAGACCAGCTAATTACGCCCTTCGAACAGCATCTTACAAAGACTGGAACGAATATTTGAACGCATGCCAACGTGAAACTTCGTAAATTTAATTCCCGTTTAGCTTGATAGATGGCAGTAGCCATAAATAAAAGCTTAATAGCGTAAATTATTGAAAAAATAAATATGACACGTAACGTCCTCTAATTGTTAATATGTAACTATTTACACGCTATAGGAAATATTTATTGACTGACACATGCAAAATATTATGAATGCGTGACAAAAGGTAAAGGACCTTCTCCAAGATCCAATCTATCTCCTTGCCAAATTTCATTACGATCCGTTCAGCCGTTTAGTCGTGAAAAGGTGACAAACAAACAAATTAACAAATAGACTTACTTTCGCGTTTATAATATTAGTATGGATAGTTTATTACTTAGTATATCTGCCTAGCTTTATCCCAATTACGTACATTGGGGTCGGCTAACAGTCAAACCGGATGCAGCTTAATACCAGTACTTTACATGGAGCGATTGCCTATCTGACCTCCACAACCCAGTTACTGGATAACACGATAACTCGTGGTATGACTGGTTGTCAGACTTACAGGCCTTTGACTACCTGTAACGGCTGTCATAGATCTTAATTTGACAACCGGGACCGACGGCGTAACGTGCTCTCCGAGGCATGGAGGGGTCTCGGTATGAAATGATGGTCATCCATACACAGACCAACCGCGGCAAGCGAAGCTTAACCACGATCAATCGATCGGTGCGGCTGTAACTTAGCCACGAGTCCCTCTAGTTTATTTCTTAGTATAAAATTTAAATCGCAAATTTTGTATTTCAAATTAGTTACCATTGGTAATTCATTCTTATCGTGTGGTTGATGAACAACGTAGTGTTTGAGTTTAAACCACCAGTAGGCCTCTGACATGGTTTTAAACACCATCGAGAATATCTTTCAGGTTTGCTGGTTTCCCCACGATGTTTCCCTTCACCGTTATAAGCAAGTGATAATTAATTTATCATATGCACATGACTTCGAAAAGATAGTGGTGCGTGCCTTGGATTTGAACTTGCGACCATTGATACTTGTCCTTTGACTGACTTGAAGATGTGATGAAATCATTTTTAACAATTTGCAGTTATGCTGTGAAAATACTGCTATGTAATTTTAATACTTAATTTAGTTATTATTTCAGTTTCAAACATAAAAACCATGTTCTTTAATTAAACTAACCTAATTGGAACGATATCTACTTTTGAAACGTCTACAATTATGACAGCAACATAAAATATGTGGATGTGATCGCCTGACATAAGTGCATTTATTTTAAAACCCTACTCTTCAGCGTTTCTTAGTGTGAATTTAATAGTTTCAACCGCTTCACTATAAGCCGGTTTTTTAGCATTCCAATTCAGCCGGACGCCATTATCGACTATTCCGGGATAGTATAGACGAAAGTCACTCAAGCTGTGAGCACAACTAAGCTTGATGATATTCTGCACTAGCAACAAATAATAACAATTACGGACCTTAAATAAAGAGTGTGAAGACGCATGTTTTAATGCGTTCGATGTAATTCAGGAAGAACAAATTATGATACTTAGGTAGTACTACAACACCAATGCTGCCATATTTATAGGTGTTAAGTTACATTAAACTAATAAAACCTCTCAAGCGACAATTGTGACAAAAAATAATTAGCTACCAACATGAACAGTTTTATCCACTGCAGCCACTGATAACACCTGAATTGATAGTTGATACACAAAATCAGTAAAACCAACCATGGTCGTCAGAGATCGTTATTTCGTCCCTATCAATCATCTTTCAGATAACAAAGCTTTCACGGTAATGGACTACCTAAAACCAATGTTATCTCGAGTGTGAAATATCGACTCCCATTCTGCAATAATATCTGCAGTTTACATGACATCGTTTTAGTGGACCTGTGCATTTTTTTACTGACTTCAAAGAGGTCGAAGTTCTTCTGTGCAAACTAGTGAAGAAGTGAGTGTCTTGAAAGCTATACTAAAGATAACGTTGCTATATAAAAGATTACCTGGAATGTAATAGATGATGCTGTGGACAATTCCAAAGTGCTTGTAAATGATCTTAATGAAAAAGTACTTTTAGGTCGTCATAATAATTTTGAATTTCAATTTTTATTTTAGGAATTTAATATTAAAAAGAAGCAGTTTAGTGATGAAGTGAATATAACAATAGAAAATGGATAGTATTGATTATGAGGATGTCGATGCAAGAATTGTTTCTAATTGGTCGTTGGATTATTTGGAAAATGTAAGTTGGATCATCTTCATTGCGTGGTCAGTGCCACTTACACATCTTGAATTGCGCAGTCGCAAATTTTGCCATTCTACCCATGAATCTGCGTCATTGCTCTGAGCTCGCGAACGCGACTACTGAGTATAAGGTCCTGGGTCAAGCCAAATGTTATTGGGATTTTTCTGATATGCAATTCTCAGTAGCAGCTCGGAGTTTGGAATTCTGCTCGGTAAGTGGCATTGGGCTTACCACCTATTATACGGGACTTAATAAAAGCATTGGTGAAATCTGGGTGTACATCTGTGCCTAGCCCGCCACGTGATTCTATGAAAATCTTTAGATATTACCGCTTAGCAAAATTGTAGAAATTATGATCTCATTACCCTATAAAATAGTAATCTCCTTCAAAATCACAAACCCTATCACAACACTTGAAATAGGAAGATTTTTTTGTTATGTGTGGAATTCCAACATAGACGCAGTGCTGGACCAACTAAAACTACGATATCTTTCGATAACCTTTACCAGGATTCCGGGGTCGCAGCTGTGTGCCCTCAGGCCGTGATCTGTCGAAGACATCGACGGGTGCCTCATTTGATCTATGCAACGATGTATATTTTAGTTTCGTTCTAAGCATTTACAATCATTAATTTTAAATTAATCAACAAATTAATTTCAATGAACTAAAATTCGGATTCTTTCTTCAGCTGGACACATCACAATACCCTTTCCCAAACACCCTATGGCATGTGAAGCCGGCAAGAGAAATAGCATTGAAGACTTCAGCAATGCTACTAATTGGTGTATCAGGGATATTCTTAAACTCCATCATACTACTCATATTGATAAAGAACAAATGGCTGTGGACTGCCAGTAATTGCTTGATTGGGAACTTGGCATTAACAGACCTGTTTACTTTGATCTGCTGCCCTTGGTTCATGCTCGTCAGGGATTTCTTCCAAAACTATGTTTTGAAGAATTTCGGCTGTCGGTTTGAAGGATTTCTGCAAGGTGAGCTGAAATACTATATTATGAAATCAGTCTCCTGTGGGCTGTTATTATTAGATAGATAATGGTGTCAATTCTAGTGTTAATGAAAAACTAGTTAACTAAAATTTGAGTTTTGCTATAATTTACTAACAGCTGCAATGAGAGCAAGATTCGAAGATGTCAAATTTGAATGAAGAGTGACATTTCTAAAATTTCCATATCTTATTGAACGTCTCTTATACTGAATTTATTAGTAGCTGTTAGTAAAATCCCGTATAACATTTAAATCATATAAATTTAGTGACCTTCCCCTCCCAAAGAAAATAGTATAATAAAAAAATTATGTTAAAATGTTTAGGATGTCAAAATTAAAACTTTGCATCACCACGCATTAGCTTATTTATGTAACGTTTGAACGGCAAACAGTTGGCGATTGTTAGTCTAACTAATATTAGAACGGCTGAAAATAAATTGTTAGGAAATTTTTTACGTATAATAAACGTCACTCATATTGATAGTGATATTTTCTTATTTTTCTTAGATATATTGAAATATATTAATGAGACACGAATGGGATTCGATACCGCGACCCTTTTTATGCAGGAAGAAGATTGGGAGAGCTAGGTCACGGCATAACAACGGTCTTTTCTAATACTTCTCACAATTCCAGAAGATAAAATGAGAAACGAAATAGAGAGAAGAAACATTAAAATGAATATATAGTCAAAGCTCATGTTGCCTTGACATGCAAAATAAT
Organism: Xylocampa areola; assembly: GCA_935421205.1. NCBI lineage: Eukaryota > Metazoa > Arthropoda > Insecta > Lepidoptera > Noctuidae > Xylocampa > Xylocampa areola. The sequence continues at coordinate 14,210,657 of OW285215.1, forward strand.
TCAATCGATACTTTGCATTGTATCATATTTTCAATATGGAGTCCTGCTGACTGCCTCAATGGTCTAGTGGTCGCTAGGGTGACTGTAAAGCGTGAGGTCCGGGTTCGGTTCCCGGGTCGGGCATAGTGTTATTGGGTTTCTCTGTAATTAAATTCTTAGTACCACCCCCAAGGTTGGAATTATGCCCGGTCGATGGTAATTGATTCACCACCTATTTCATGGGACTTAATAACGGCATTGGTGAAATGTATGTGTGCAAATGTCCATACCTCTGGCTACCGCCTTAGGGAATACAGGCGTGATGCTATATTTTATCTAATACGGAATTCACTTACTAGTGTGAAAGTCAAATTTTACTGCCTGTCTCTACCAGTTTTCTTAGACTCTTCGACTCTCTATTTATTAGCTCTCTATCTTTTGTTTATATGTTCAGCATCTTTCCTACTATCAAGTGTATGCGCAATTCTTCTGGTATCCTACGACCGTCTAGCTGCTGCGGCTCTTACAGCAGAAGCTAGGGTGACCATGAAAGCTGCTCCAAAATTAATCATAGCAACGTGGCTATGCGCTTCTGCCCTGTCTTTACCCTGGACATTGAATAGAGAATACGTGGTAAGTAATAAATAAACTATTGATCGATTGCATGTTATAATTTATACGAGAATCGTTTTCTCTCTATTTTCATCTTGTTTCACTCTTTTGAGTGCAGTCGGGCTTTATAATAATTTATTTTATTTTTCTTTTTCTAAATTCAACATAATTTAAACTTACGTTCTTGTAGTTGGCATTACAGTGTTATAATGTATATTTAAGGTCCTAATTTATTAGGTATTTTCCTTTGAAATGGGTAATATATAAGTCAAATACATAAGCTAAGAATTAAATGGATATAACAAATTATTTGTAATTAACATAGTACTAGCAAGACGAAAACAGATCCTTGAAAGGCGAAAATTATATTAAAAAAAAATTGTTGTAAAAATTTGAATTATGGCTTAAATGAATCCTTAACACTTACACATTGACCCCTTAAAAGGAAATTACCTAATAAATTAGGACCTTATATATTCTACATCGGCTATTTATTCGTTTTCATGTTTTGTTAACGATATAGTTATTTTCCATGTTTTTTTTTTTTTTTATGCCCCACTCTTTTTTTATTTGTAGACACCATATTTAAATTTTGTTATAGCCTATGACACTTCTGTAATTGAGACAAATCTAATGACACCTCGCCGTGCCAAAGAAATAGACATAGACTCGAAAAACATAACCCTCCATACAGCGTGTAAGAAAAGTCCAAAGTCACTTGAAACAAAGACAACAAAGACATACTTAAGAGGGTCTACAAAAGCGCGAAACAAAAATCAATACTCAATACGCAATACTTTATTGCACTCCATATGTTACAAAGGTGTTATAGAATATATCTAATATTACAGTACACCATGGACCCTGTAGGGCAGTATGAATCAGTTAATTTAATGTTCTCATTAAATGTCTACTATATTATTTAATGGTATAATTTAGTTAACCCTAAATACATTTTCTTATATTCTTATATTCTTTATTTTACACACATAAAATAGTTACAAAAACATTTCAATTTGTGATGTCATGTACAAAGGCGAGCTTAACTCAAAATAGAGTTTTCTGCCAGCAAACCTTTGAGCTGTAGAAGAAATTCTGGTAGAATGAGGGTAAAATCTCTGCACAATAAAATTAACTTAGAAGTACTAACACATTATTAAACAAAACAAATAAAAATTTACTACTATTTTACAAACCTACATACATATTATTATCAATAAATAGATAAATATATACATAAACAGTAGATATTCTTTATGAATGTAAAAAGAAATGCTCCTTTATTCTCCTCCTGAAAACGTTCAGAGAAGGACTGTCACGTATGGAGTGAGGGAGAGAATTCCAGAGACGCACTGCACGAATAGTAAAGGAACCATCGTAACGGCTAGAGGAGTGACGCGGAGTACGAAGGAGAAGAGATGAAGCTATGCGACAGGGTTTACCCCTAGGAACAAGATACTCAAAACGTTCACGAAGATATATGGGAGAGTTAGAGTTATGGAGGATGGAAAAGAGAAGAGATAGAACATGAGTGTCTCGACGACGCCGAATTGGTAGCCACTTCAATCTATTCCGAAATTCCGAAACATGGTCATACTTCCGGAGGCCAAAAATTAAGCGGATACACAAATTCTGCAGTCGTTCGAGTTTATTTAAAAGTTCCTCCGTTGCGTCAAGGAAACAGACATCAGCATAGTCAAGAAGTGGTAAAAGAAGAGATTGCGCAAGAGTAACCTTAGTTTGAAACGGTAAGAATCGCTGGAGACGTTTGAGAGACTGGAACGAGTAGTAAACCCTTCTACTAATTTCCGCTATGTGAACATCCCAGGAGAAATTGGAATCCATAATTACTCCATAATTACCATTTTATTATTATAATGATGGGATATTTTTTATTACTATGTATTGCTTATTTAATTTATAATATGTTTATGTATTTATGTGTAATTATTAAGTATTATATGTGATATCTGCTAAGTACTTCGTAGAAATGTTCATATCTACTCGGCCAAGATATATGGAGCAGCTAATTTATTTGTCTCACTTTCGGAGGTGGTTCCTTAAAAGTTGGTAAGGTATGTAAACATGGGTACATTCACCCCTCAAAGTATGACCACAGACTTTTGTTACGCATTGTAAAACGATAATAAACATTCCTTATAATGGTTTTGAGCGTAACTGCTGAATATGAGGTCGATTCTCGAAGGTTTGATTTTTAATTCCGGCAGCGTTATTAAGATTTTCGTAAGGAAATTATCAGTAGAAACCAGGATTTTGTTACTCTTTCAGTGCTCGAAGAAAATGGGTTTCTGTGGTGAAAGGCCCATTGTATAATTTACTTATTTTTATTTACCTATATTTTGCAGTATGATAACATTGAGACTTTTTGCACATTGTGTTATCATATCCCAATAAAACAAAATTACCTCGTTGGTCCAAGCGCGACTGCTGAAAATAAGGTCTTGGGTTCGATTACCAGATCGGGCACATTGTAACTAGGTATTTCTTATTTTTTTAGAATTTGCTCCGTAAATGGCAATAGGCTCATCACCTATTACATAGGACTTAATAACAGCATTAATGAATCTGACTTCAGGGAATACAGGCGTGATACTTTGTATCTATGTCTCACTAAAAACTATGTTAGCCAATCATATAATTATGAGTAAATTTTCCATGCACTTTCTAGGAGTACCTTTCAAAACATTATTTGCTCAGGAACGACAATGGCTGGACTACCTGGAGACCTTCTGCGTGGAAGACGTTCGAGTACTGGGCATATACTGGCACTTTTTACTAACACTACTTGTGTGGGTACCACTGGGTTTGATGGTTGTCACTGTAAGTACTTAACGAAGCAATTAACAGTTGGGAAGAGATAAACGGAAATTAAAAACAAACATATATTTTTATACTCCTATATGGATGAAACTCTAAGATATCCCAAAAAACCAAATAAGACTCAAAAAATATAATAAAATATGATAGGAAAACCCTTTCTATGAATATAAACACCGAAACTACCTACTAACTAAACCAAATACTGATTAAGTATACCTATTATAAAAAAAAAACTATTGCCATTTTCACAATATCTACACTTGTATAATAACTTTCGTGAGGCATATTCATATTAATTATTGTTCACCGGTTAATACTCACATGTTGTCCGCGGCAATGTCGCGAGTCTGATTCGCGACATTGCCGCGGACTCAGCAAATGACTAAGGGCTCTGTTCGAGCTTGAAACTAGTCGGACGAACCCGAAGAATCCACGTGAGTAGTAACCGGTGAACAATAATGAATATCTACACTTATTTTTATTTCTTCAACTCACATACAATAATTTCATTCAATATTCTTCTATCATTTCCATAGTACGGTACCATAATGTGGCGTCTAGAATGCAGTGTTCGGGAGCTATCATCACGCGGAGGTGGTCAATCAGTCGCCAGGGCCCGAAGCCGAGCCATGAGGATCACAGCCTGTGTTCTCCTGGCTGCGGTGATCTGTAGATTACCTTACACTGCTCTGATTTATTGGAGGAACAACTTGAATAAGGAGATAAATGCGGTAATAGTTATAGCCCATATAACATAAAAAACACCCATCACACAACAATAATATTCATTTTTAAAAGATTTTCTACATAATTTTAAGGCCATGTAATGCCTATATTAACTATTATTTTCTAAGGAAACACTTATAATAATAGACACGAGTAGGACTCAAACCCACGAGCCTTGACTTACCGTTTCATGGCAGTCCCAACGGAGCTATCGTGTCGTGACTGTCGTGCTAGCAACCATTATACTTCAAGTTCCCTTCTCATAATTAAGGAAAAGCCTTGCGATTTCTCTTTAACATTTTTTATTATTTTTCAATGTTTCCTGAGACAATAATAATTAATAATAATATTTGTGGAATGTGGACTCTGCAATCATTGTACCGATAGTCGTTTCCGCTAATGGACTAATAGCGAAGAGCCTTGATCAACACCTAAAAAGGCTCTCGCTAGGCGGCTGGATCAAGGGCCTGATACAGAAAGCAGTACCTACTCCTCGATACGGCACGCATTGTGAGGAGGTTCCTTTCTCTGGAGCCCTAACCACCGGTAGCTTGGACCCTGCTCCCGATGCCGGTAGCCTACTATTTTTTATATTTTTAAATGTATATTGTTTTTTTTTATGATATATAGTTAAAAATGTAATTAATATGTAAATTTGAAAAATAAACGAAAATAATAATATTTTTATAATTGTTATAAGTATTTTTTACGGTAATGTAATAAAAAAACATGCTTATACCTTATTGATAGCGTTTTGGAAAATGACGCACGATACAGAAGAAACATACGCGTATGATTATAAAGTTAAACACATTAGTGAAAAAAAAAAAGGTCGTGAGCAGGATTCGAACCAGATAAATATTCCAGACGCTCTGATCACTAAGCAATCTCTACTCCGAATTCTTCTTCCACATTTTATTACATAGAGTATTAGTAATATCTTAGATTTTCGCGATCGCTACACATTATAATAAAACAACTTTTAACCGGATTAATCGCGTGCATTCGTTTTTTTGCAGTCCTCCTGCGACTACGAATCTGCAAAGTGTTCGAAACGTCAATAAAAACAAAAACCAATAATACATGCGTTTAATCCGGTTAAAAGTTGTTTTATAATAACATAAAGTATTTTTTATAAATAATAGAAAAATATATATATCTTGATATTCATATTGTCTACCTGTATAGCTGAAGAAGATATGCTGGTACAACTATTAAATGTAGTTACCAAATTAAAGTTTGATAGAGCTCTGTGTTTCTGAGTAAGCCAATGTTCCTTGTATGCTCAGTAATTGACTATTAGATAAAATCTTTAAAGAATCGTTCGCTTCTCCCTATTAACTTCTTTCAGGTGGAAGGAAGCTACGAAATTATATGGTTTGCTGCAAACTATCTTATGTACTTGGACTGTGCTATCAACCCTCTCATCTACGGCTTCACTAACGCAAGGTTCAGGAAAGCGATGGACAGGACTCCCGGTGTCGCCTGCTTCAAGTTTGGACTGTGGTGCTGTATTTGCACTATGGTTAGTTTCTATAGTCTTATTTTACTTTACGCTGAAGTAGTCGGTCTTAGTTCTAGTAAAATCATTTGAGCATGAACATCTTTCATTATCTTTATCATCCACAGCCCTCAATAGGGCGCTGTTGGGCATAGACCTCTCACAAACTATGTCATTAGGAACTGTGATTTTTGTATTAGCGTCGACCCATCTCACCTTGGGACGACCGATGCTTTGCTTGCCTCCATTCCTCTTAAATATAAAGAGTATATGAGAATTAGATAACTTACGTTAGTCGTCTTGCTGTCCAACAAATTATTCGTACCACTAATAGACATTTTGTTTTAAATTAAGTATTACCAGTATTTTATATGGAGTAACTGGGTAATACGATATCACGTAGTATGTCTAAGAAACCAAATAAGAGAAACTAAAAAAAGTTTTTTTTTTATACTGAATTAAAACAACATTGGGAGTGGTTGGTAATGAAGTCTTGATTCAGATAAAGTTCACTTAATTATATGTAATTTCCAGTTCAACAAAAATCGCGTCCAAATTGTTGACAAGCATACAGAGAAGATCTTCGTTATAGAGAATTCTCCAAAACAGAAAAAGAGGCTGTCCAGAGCGATAAAGAACATGCTACATATCAATAAAGATTCTGTGGAGTTCAGCGTCAAAGTTGATGAAGTTACCACTAAACCTACTAAAGTTACGCCAGTTAAAACTGAACACTTTTAAGATTAAGCTTTTAATACAGAATATGATAAGATTGCTTAACTTAAGAACTCCGTCTGTTGTCAATTTCGGAAGTATGGTGATAGTCTAGAAATACGTACAATCATAATCTTCATTACTATAAATTGCTTACCGAATATTTAGTGCGTTACCTATTGAGTGTATAAGCAAACACATTGCCATTTGTATAATTACTTTTATAATCCTTTTGTTATTTTAAAATATTATTTTACACTGTTACTTACTTTGAGTATAGGTATAACCAATATTATTTAATTATAATAGATCTGTAATAACATATTGATTACTTGGTAATATAACTATAATGTCTTCTTTATGTCTTAATTGAAAGAGAATCCATGATTTTGTTAACATTATTAACTTGGATTTTATATATGTTATGACAATTCTTTCTCTGTAAAACACTTAATAAACTAGATAACATTGTAATAACTTGCACGCTTATTTTTTATATATGTGTTGTGATAGCATATTTGATATAAGACATACGGCAAAGAAAAATATTTTGGGGAAACTAGCCCGAGAAATTGCAAACCCACATTAAGCTTCCGTGTTGATCAATGCTTCTTCCTTCTTTGCAATAAAAGCCCTTGCAGTGCGACATTTGTAGGCTCCCTAAGGTATCATCTATAGTTGTATGTATTATAGTATTGGCTCCAACGCAGATTGACGTACATTGCCCACATGTGTGTTATGTAACTCTAAAGCGAGAGCAATTGCAGCATACGAAATCCTTTAGGTTTCAGGTGCAGTAGAATCCAAAAGTGACGTCAGCTCATTAATCTTTGCTTCAAGGGTACCCTTCATGTGAGGTTCTGTTCTGAGGATATTTGTCGCCTCTTGGAGAAGCACCAAACTTTCCATCAGTTCATCCTGAAAGAGATGAAGAATTGATAGTATAGGAATAACATAATTGTTTTCCTAAGATGGATTTTTTTTTAATTTAGCCGTTGCTCCGAATATAAAGAAGAATAAATAATTGTGAAGAATTCCTGAATTCCAAAAGCGTAATCAGAATAGTGATTTAGACTAAGACGAAATAATAAACACAGAACATTGCACTACAAAATTTAGTTTTACTGTACAAATTTTTTATTTGCGACATTTTATACCCATTGATATATAAAAAACCCTATGAATGTTTATACCTATAATTATCATTTGAATACTCGAATAAAAAATCAATAAAGACATATCCAGCTCTAAATCCAAATCGCAATTTTTTTATCTCCAAAGAATGTGCATGTAAGACACATAGTGTTAGAAACACAATATTTTTATTATTATTATATGAACTTTACGACCACATTGGTATAATAACTAATAGACCGCGATATCATCAGTATTGCATTTATTTAATCTGGCAGTCTTCCAAATTGTATAACACGTAATACGAAATGTTATGCTATTATTATTGCAATTGAGAGTCTTAGATCGAGACAACTGCTAGATACTAAAGAACCGCTAAAGAAAAGACAGGAATGTGTTTAATAAAATTCGTAAGATTGCATAACATCAGTGAGTTAAAAACTAGCAGCATCATATCTTTTTTTAAATACATTAACAACTCAAGAAAATGAGACAGTGAATTATTTTTTAACCGTCTCTATATAATGTAGTCATGCAATGTTATTGCTGGTAATTAGATGAATGGGCCGTTACAGAATTTCATGGATAGCCGGAATGTGCCTAAAAAGGCGCGGCTGGCTGTTGATAGTACCAACTCGTATGGTAGTGAAAGTTGGGTGTTGCAGAAGAAACAGGAAAGTAGAATTAATGCAGTAGAAATGCGAGCTTTGAGCAGTATGTGTGGAGTAACTTTGTAAGATAAAGTGAGGAACAGCGTACTAAGGGAACGTTGTGGAGGATATAGAGACAAAGATTGAGAAGGGTATGCTAAGGCGATTGACAAAATTAGTACATGAGGTGAGAGTGGATGGAAGAGTCGGGGCAGGTCGACCTCGAAGAATGTACCGCAATAAAATTGCTGACATTCTTAAAAAAGGGCAGTTAAGGAGCCACCTAAATCTGCAAACATGTATGAAGAGGTTAATGAACATAGATGAAGCGAAAGAGGTGTGTCAGAATCGTAGCAAATGGAAATCGATAGTCTCTGCCTACCCCAATGGGAAACAGGTGTGATTTTATGTATGTTTACAATTTAATTGTAAATTTAGTACATTTTAGAATATATATCTCCATCTAGTACATAATCATCGTTTAAATATCAATTATTGATTAATATCCTATTTGCACGCCAAGCCTTTCCCTAATTTTATTGGGGGTCTTGTCTAATTGGACGCAACTTGTTACCAGTATTTTATAAGCAGTGAATGCCTACCAGATATTCAGAACCTGTCGTTACTGGGTAGCAGGATATGTTTTGGTAAGAATGGTTGTCAGACTGTCAGTCATGTGTCATTTTATTAAAATTCTAGAATAGTAGTTTATTTATTTCTTCAAATATTAAGTTATTAAGCGGTCTTGATAATTTGGTAATGAGTTGCAGCAAATAGACCGTAGAACAACATTGTAAAGCTGCGAAAAACTATTTTTAGAAGTAATTTGCCGGGGTTGACCAAATGCAGCTGTGAGTTCCAAAAGTCCGCCAAAAGCTTTATTTTTATATTGGATGATTTTTGGTGAGTCAGTAAGAGGTCTGGAAAGCATACATGGGGGCTACGACACCGATACGTTAAATAAGATACAGTAACAGCAACACTAATGTAAATAGTGAGTATTAGGTAAGCCTGACTAGTTTTGAAGCTGACCGGGGCTGTTAATCATGAGCTGGTGACGCAATGTTTTGATTCAGTTGGGTAAGGTTCCACTTTTGGAACAAGTGAGTGCCCTCCAGATAAAATGCACGTAATTACATCCATACATAATACTCATTTATGGATCGTAATACTCATGGGAATTCTTTTACCTGAGCACCAGCTTTCGTCAATTTCCCAGTTTCATACTCCCTTTTAGTTTTCATCGTCATAGCTGCCTGTAGTTCTAGAAGCAGCGTCCCTCTAAACTTAGTCCAGCCTGGTTCAATTTTATCAGTAATCTCTAGTAGTTCGTGACAAAGTTCCAGTTTTCTGTTTAACAGAACATTAGGGAGTACTGTAAAAGAATAATTTGATCTTTAGTAACTAAGTCTCAATTTGCCATCAAAAGTACAAAGTAATAGTATCACGCCTGTATCCCCGAAGGATTAGGCAGAAGAATAGTATTGCACACCCACATTTCACCGTGCAGTTAAAAGTCTTATGTACTCGTAATAGGTGGTGAGTTTGTTGCCATCAACAGGGAACAATGCTGAACTCCTAACTACCGCCGGGTATTTTCTAGCAGAAAATCCCAATACCTCGGCCCAATTCGGGAATCAATGCTTGCGAACAATAATAACGCAGTCAAAGGCTTTTGAATTATACAAATACAATTATGTATTTCAGGCAAAATAACTTAGTTCAGGCTTAGTCAAAGTAATTATTTTGGAGTTTGATAACAATCAGTCGTTAAGAAGCTCCCAATATTTTAGAAAAAGTCTGGAGGTGAATCTCCCTAACGAATTTTATATATTATAATTTTTTAAGCATTAGTAATTGTATGAAGTGATACGACTTAAGTAGAGAACTAAATGCTCTACTTGATGGAAATCGTAAAAGAACTGAGTGAAACTGGAGGAAACGGAACCACAGAAGGAGGTTCTGCTTAACTATTTATAACTTTAAAATATCAGGCACTAAAAAACATGTTACCGTTCCGAATACATCTTGAATAAACGCTGTGTACCGCAAGGGAGTATACTAGGGCCATTATCGTTCTTAGTCTGTATCAATCACTTACCAGACTCACATAACTACAAGTGTATCGTATAAGCTGATGACACTACATTGACGATTCAATGCAAAAATAAAAATACCTATGAAACAGATATTATCAACGCTATAAATAATGTAACAACTACTTTCCTTGGTCTAGTTATAGACAAACATTGCAGCTGGAAACTGGACATAGATAAAATTTGTTCAAAGATAGACAGCTATGTTTATGTCCTAAACAGACTTAGACAAGTAGCTACACCCAATGCTACTCTATGTGCATACCACGGATATGCTTCCTCAGTTGTACGTTATGGAATAGTCATATGGGGATATTCTGTGGATTTAATCAGAGCCTTCAGAGCACAGAAAAAGTGCGTATGAGTAATATGTGGTTCAAATTATAGATAGCTGTGTACCTCTATTTAAAAAACATCGCATTCTACCACTGCCCTGATATATTTAGTAAATTTATATTTTCGTTTATAAAAACCCACTCTTTGTTAAGAATATTAATGTAACAAATAGAAATAATAGATTCCCCAATACATTGTCGGTGCCAAAACAACGTACAACATTGTATAACAAAAAAAGATTTTCGAATTACTAAATAACTTAAAAATTAAATTAATTTTATTCAAAAGAAAATTATTTGTCTTCCTAATTAATAAATGTTACTATTCTACCAATGACTTTCTTGATGATAAGAACATTGCTATAGCTTATTACATAATCATTTATAATAAGTAAACCATTATAATATTTGTACACCGATACGGTAGAATATATGATACTACATAATCTGTTAAAACCTATTGTACTATGTTCTGACAAATAAATTTTTCTTTGTTTCTTGCTTTATTGATTTCCTAAAAATATCTACGTCTATTTTCCTTTGTTGTTCACACTAGATGATTTAGTTTTTACATGCATTTATAAAACACTTTTCTAATTTAGGCATTTACAATAACTATGTAGTATTAATGTTTAGACGAGAACTAATGGCTTCTTAAAATAACGTTCACTCATTTGTCAGCGTTCCAATTATTCTATTGAAAGGAAAGTTAGTTCAGGGATAGAATTTTCAGTAAATACTCGTAATAAATGTTCCATAGTTTGTCTGGAAATCTTGACTTCCATGTACTATCAGATCACATTTAAGACATTATATTTAGTGCATCAGTAAATTCATTTTGAAGTAGTGCTAGGTAACACTTTAAGTAAAAAAAAGGTACCCTGTTTCGAGTTTGTCAGCAGCTTCAAGTAGTTTTCTTTTTACTAATAACTAATACTTTCGCAAGGCCTAGGTGATCGAAAATTATGTTATAACTGTAATGAGTAATCGTTGATTTTTATTAGAATTCTGTTTAAATTGAGGAACACGCGCTCTTTAAATATAAGTCCAACACTGGTTTAATTTAATGATAACAATATACATACCGGTTAAACTATATTCTTTAAAGTTCCCATATATCTGTACCAGTGCCAACTTGGCTTGCACCACCAAATGATTGCTAGGATGCAACGTCTGGCTATACTTCTCAATAAACTCTTCAAACTCCTTCGGATTAGTCTTATTCAACTTTTGAAGATCTTGTTTCAATGCGTTGTTACCCCAAACCATTTGCTTGCTTAGAATAATATGTTCACATTTTTCACATTTCCATGGAGCATTCTCATCCAGAGGATTTGTTGAAATCATCATAGCACCTCGCCATTCTGTATTCTGACCAAACAGATTGTTACAAATGGAACAATATATATTTCCCAAATGAGTGCCTAACTCTGTCGGGTCGCTACATCTATCACAGTCACAATCGAAAAACTTATTTGTCTGCAGATGCTTTCGCCTGTCTAAAGTACCCCATAACGATTGAGTATACGTGGCTGTTATCAAATCACCTTTAGCTATTGGCATTGTTGCTATTACAGCTAAATGGTATTCGTCACCCATAAATATATGTCGCGTATTGGGCTTACAACTATGGTTCATCATTGATGCTGTCAAATAAATTGCACGCAATCTCGTAGACCCATCTGTTGACCGTACATCAAAGGCGTTTGTGTCGAATATAGACGCAACCTTCAGTATAGTTTCTTCATCGAACGGCAACCCAAGCACTTGAACTATAAATGTTACTAAATTAGCCTTTAAAACTAAGTAGAGAGGGGTGTTTATCCTATCCTCCAAATGAGACTCCAGATTCATTATGTTTTCGTACTGTAAAGGGTTAGAAAAATTCATCAATAATACTCGAAGTGGTGAGATAACACAGTAGGCAGCTTGAACTTTGTTAGTGCCTTCATATTTTATATCACATTTGTATTTTCTGTCTGTCATAGCTTTGCACTCTGGTTTATGAACATCAGCATTTTCACACTCGGGACCACACATTGGCCAGTTACACTTTGAACATTTGTAAAAGTCCCATTTGGCTGCGAATTCTCTTGGTTCCAGGGTTTTGCCACAAGCTAAACAGATCGTAGGGCACGTGATCCTTGGTCCTATCACAGCAGGTTTCTCTTTGAGGATCATTTCACCTTGTTTTATATCCCTTGTGGCAATCATGTGTCTTCCCAAAGAGTCCGAATATTGGATTTTGAACGCACAGCACTTGAATTTGTGTCCTTCTCTCCATCCTAGCTTCTGGTGAGGTCTGGAACAGTAGTAAACAAGCTTGCACCCCCCACAAATCTGATTTGCGGGTTGTTGGCAAACCTCGCAGTTTGGCATTTTTGCAAATTGTGAAGGCACTATTTATTAGGGCTCGATGTACGGCCGCTCCGCTTGGTATCAAACACAATACTCGTTCTAAATAGATATGTATAATTAACAAGTCAGTCTGTAAAGATTCGGGAACAGTGCCAACAATACTGAGTATGTTACTTGCAGATGTTATACCCTTTGTACAACATATGGTTTCGCTAGCTGATAGGAATTTTAATATTAATTTTGTAAAATCATAAAGTACAGCGTTATAAGAGACGAACGTATTGTAGGCATCGAGTTATTATGAGTGATTGGTAATTATATAACACATGATATTAATGCAAATTTAGTAACTTGTACTTGTACTCGTAGTTAAATGCTCAATATAAGTCTAATTGTTTCATCAATTGCATTGAAGGATACTTTACCTGATTGTAGAACAGCCACCTCTACAGCCAGTCAATTCTCTTCTAAGCCATCTTCACTGGTAAAATTTGGGTATTCACTGTTTACACCTGACTCACTTTTGAGGAAATACAGATCAATTGCTAGACTGTCAAGCTTCCAAAAATACGTGACGACTATCTGACGGGTAGCTCATATATGACAACAGGATTGAAAGCTTAACGTCCATTTCGAAATGTGAAGCTTCTTCGATGTGAAACCACCTGTCAATCATTTTAAATGACTGCAGCAAGGCAGTTCAGCCACGCCAGAAATCAATCCATCCGCGCGAACTCTAACATATTTAGAATAAGTTTGTGGTGTGGTAATTGTGATACACTTGTACAGATACATGCATACTATGGCCTATTTTCCATTGAAGCATGAAAAGCAATTGATTTCTACCTAATACACATTTATGACTACACACATTTATTTATTTTATTTAGCGAATTATGTACACATAAGGAACACTATAAAATAAGGTGAAATAGGAAAGGTTAATTAATATATATTAATTAGGTAATCCGCAGCCCTGCGAGAGGAGAGATGGAAGAAGAAAGTAGACTAAGTGTGTAAAGAAGTAAAATAAACTATTGCCAGTGTAATTAAAATTACACATATATTATACATAAATAGATATTTATACCTGAATATAAACTAATACATAAATATTATATTTAAATGCAACTTTATTGATAAAGAAAGATAGTGTTCTTTTAAATAACGATATACTGTTAATTTTTCTTACTTATTATTATGTACTGCTGACATTAAATTGGTTCTTAATTATTATTATGTAATGCTCAAAGGGTTTTCTTTAGTTCGCGTTATATTTTCTTTTCAGTCAAGACTATTTTCTTTTGTCCGTTTGGTCACGAAACCCTAAAGAGATGATACAGCAAGCAGTGTAGGTACAGTAAATTATTAAAGAAGCAAACATGTGTAACAGGTTTTATATCGCTCTTAGATATGAAAACTTATGGTATGGATAGAAAATTTGGCAACAAAACGTTCCGTGTTCATAACATGCAGTCTATTCAACTGGTACGGTAGTGTAAATAGATTTCATAAAATTGGGTGGCTATAAATATGCCTTTTAAATTTATCTTTAAATTTGTAAAATGGTGAATTGATTTTTAGTTTATTTCAGTAAATTCCTGGACGGTGATGACTTAAATAATTAAATCCAGTTCCAATCCAGCAAGGTAAAAAATGTTCCTATCACAAATATCGCCACGCCAATTCAGTGTTATTATTTTTATTGACTGTTATTTATGAAACTAATGTTATGATTATTTTTTCTACCTAGATAATTTCTCCATCAATAACATCTTCCTTTTCAACACTCGTTCCCATTATAATCATCCTAAGCTTTCATATCAACGTAATGGTTGAGAACGTGCTTCTATCATAAATCGTTGAATGTTTTTTAGTTCATTCACATATCCGTGTATTACGTAATAGAAAGCTATACTCAGTCATACAAAGATCGAGCGCCAGTAGCCCGTGCGCAGTCGGTTGAAATTTTCCAGTATTAAGGAAAACTCTTTTTAACAGAAAAAGTGAAGTGATTTTTTATTAAAAGGAAGATACTGGAGTGATTTTGGATACACATATATAGTTTAAAATATAACTGAAATTATGTAAGTGTTATTGATTAATTTACTGAATAAGGTTTACTGGAAAACGATCATAAGGAGGAAAAGTCCCACAAAGAGAATTAATATAGAAATAGTTAAATTACATGAAATGAACTAAAAACTGATAGGTACTAAAGACGTCTTGATAATATTATAAAAGCCTAAATCCTCAAAAAGCAAAACACATGACATTTAATACACAATTTGATTGGATTCACTTTTGACTGGAACTAGAAAGTTCGTTTGAAATCGATGATATGATAAAATCGAAAGCATTCTATCATTAGACATACGATTTGTGTCTAGGTCTTCTCGATTTACTGCCAATGTGACGTCATCATCAATAAAGAGGGTTAGGACTGAAATAGAAACTAAGCAACTGGATTTCTACCATTTGAAAACAATGAATTTGATTTGATTAATACAAGTATTAGTGATTAGACCGACAGAAAATCAATGCTATACCAAATTAATTTTCAGCTCACTTGTAAAGTCTGTGCAGCATTATCTACTCATGTGGTAATCATCGTTTGAGTTAAACCATTTTTTATCTTTTCAATTTTTTGAGATCATGTACCTACTCAGGGCATGTCTCGATCTGAAAAAAATGTAAAGCTACGTAAACATCGAAATTTAACGGAATCTCATAACAGTACTATTAACATTGCAAAATTTGTATCGCTTAACGAAAACGTTAAAGCAGCGAACAATTTTAATGAGATGGTGACTTAGGTTTCAAACTCAAACCTGAACGGGGAAACGGCAAGTCCGCTAAAACAGTGAATATTCACAAATCTCGTATGTTTTTTATTAAAAGATTAGATATATCTTGAAAATACTACTGAACTGTACTTAGCAATGGATAAGGAAATGTAAAAGAATCCAAACGATGCTTTCTAAGAACCCCAACGTTTATCAGATATGTACCAAAAATAGACCAGAGTAACCTAGTTAAGCGTTCGCTCCATAGAAAAGTGCAATATGTGCCAAATGCAATTTATGTTCGGAGACATGACATTTATGAGAGAATTTATTGGACGTATGTTATGAATGTCATGTTTATTATAAAACACTGCACGTTTATTTTAGTAGAGTTTCTGCGTTTTTTAGTGTTGATGAAATCATTAAAATTAAAAGGTGCATCGTGTTCGTGTTTTCGAAGAGCATAAAAAAACAATATTTTTTTTCCTAGATTTGTTAAATGGTCTATTTTGTTTAAATAATTTTTTAGTTGGGATGTCGTTGGAAGGCTTATTTTTTAATTTGGTACCTCTTCACCAGATTAACCATTTACAAAAGGTAATTATTTTCTCCATGGATTATTTTTTGTTAAATCAAACAAAGTATGGTAACGAATACTTATTTCTGAATCACGACAAATCATCGTGCTTAACTCTATTGAATATAAAAACTCAAAATGTTAGGTCAAGAATGCTAATTTAACCTTTGATCTACTCTTTCTGCACAATATAGTTTTACTTCAATCCAAAAATATAACTAACTAGGTACTTTCTTTTTCATTACAATATACCTCATGTCATAAAATATTATATGAGTTAACAAGGTCCCACCCATAAATTTTTTTATTACTACCATCCAATGTCCATACATAACATTTCAAAATTCTATTTCTGTTATTTATTTTTTCTAATTTTAAAATACATGTCGCTGTAGGCAATTTATAATATATACATAAGGAGTGCGAAGTTTTATTTAATGTCGGGTCTTCGTTAATAATATTGGGCCTGGCAATGTGTGGGATCGTTACTCTTATAATTGCTACCTTGACATGATGTGATGCGCCTGAGTGAGAGTTGCCAACTTGTCGCGTGAGACGAATGTGTCGATTACTATTGATTTATAATGGTCGAGCAGCTTTATATCTAATATTATAATAGCAACTTTCGTTTATGAGACTTTTATAGATGTTTGTTTTAAATCTTATTTATTTATTGCACAATGTAGTTTACAGAGAACTTAATTATCCCAAACATACAAAGACCCTGTAAGGGTGTTGCAAGACATACAATTATATTATAAAGAAAAAATATTATTTCATTAAATTTGGCAATTACATACAACTTTCTGCTACTTAGTTAAAGTAGATAAATTAACTCCCTATACTGGTTCGGTCACCAGTATAGGGACTGAATTGATTGAGATGACGTCGCCATAAGACGTGTTAAAATATGCAAGAAGAATTCGCGGTGGTGAGCAGAGGTCGAGATGGCTTAGTGGTCAGACCGCCTGGAGTATTCATCCGGGAGGCGCAGGTTCGAATCCTGTTCGCGACCGTATTCTTTTTCCATTTAATATAATAACTTTAGAGTTCGCTAAGCATGCGTTAATGCTTTTCAAAGATTTATCTTGAATTAGATAAATTATTTTATTCATAGTAATTTGACATGATTTAAAATTTGTCTTCCATGAATTCTTTGATTGTATAATAGCATTTTTCTAATAGCATGTGCTTTAGCTTCACTTTAAATATGTTTATTGTTTTAGTGTTCTTTATACAATCTGGTAATTTATTAAAAATTAGGATGGATCGATATTGTGGACTGTTTCTAAACATATTCTGGATACTGGGAGGGTTAATTTATTTTTGTGACGCTTGTTACTGTTAAAATTGAACTCATTGATATTTTTCTGGACAAATATGGCTATTTCTAAGATGTATATAGATGGTAGGGTAAGAATTTTCTCTTTAATAAAAAGTGGTTTACAGCTTTCTCGCGGGCAGATATTATATAGATATCTTTCATCATCATAGCATCATGTACTCCCCAAAAGGGTAGGCAAAATATACACAGTTGTACAACCACATTTCACCAATCCTGTTATTAAGACCCATGTAATATATGAGCCTATTGCCAACTACCGGGCACAATTCCAAACTCCGGGCTGCTACTGAAAATTTCCTAAAATCACTACAACACTTTAACCGACCTGGGAATCGAACCCAAGACCTCAGCAGTCGCGCTTGAGACCACTAGAAAAACGAGGCAGTTGAATCTTTAGTACGCCATAAAGTCATCTTTCGATTTTATTTTGCAGTATTTTGGTTATATTTGGTAGTTCTGTTTTAAGAGAACGCGATGAGTGTAATTTATATTATTATTTCTTTAATTTTATTTGAATTTTAGTTTGATTAATCTTTTTATTCACTCTTTTCCTAAGAATTCATAATTATAGTATCAATCAATCAATCATTTATTGCGTTCCATAATGTACATAAATGGTCTTAAAAATACAGAAGCATTATGGGCCCTGTTGGGCACGGCAAAAACTTAGGAGAGAGGAAGAGGGCTAAGCAGTAATCAATTTATATGTATTAGTACACATAAGTCTAAAATCTTATTTTATATTTGTATGTAAAATATATATACAATAAATATATATAAAATATATAATATGTAAGAAATATATTGGTATTTAATATTAGATGTATAAGTAGGTATTAAACTTATTTATTTTACATGAATGTATCTTTATTTATTTTTATTGGTGTTTAGTGTATATTGTTTTGTTATTCTTAATTATTTATGTAGGTACTTATGGTACTTTTTGCTTGCTATACAAGTATTTAAATATAAATTATCGTATTTTTATATGAACCAGAGCCTGATCTAAATAAATATTTTGTAAAAAGTACCTAACGTGAAAGAGTATTACCATCAATCCCCCTGCCCCTCATCATTATCCCAATTCATTTGGGGTCGGCGCAGCATGAATTCTTCTTCATGAAATATTGTTACCAAATCTTTGCGGTTCTGCTAGATTCTGCTACCACTCTTAAATTAGTCATTAACTTTCAATGACCGATTAATCATCTACTTTTGACACCTCCACACAATTATAGGATGAAATATATAATGACTTAATCGAAATTTCTTAATTACTGTAGTGTTTTTTGCATACATAGGTACAATCACGCCTGTTTTCTATTGTGGGGTGGGCAAAGAGTGCAATTTATTTATAATTATTTAAATCGTATTCACCATTTATAATCATTTAGGTTCTCGATCGATCTAATTTCTTGACTAAGTGTTTGAAACATGGACTAGTTTTAAGATCTATTTCTGTACAACACTTAAGGCAAATAAACTATTAACTTATCTTATCTTAAAAAAAGACTATTGATTTCCTCCTGCTAGGATTCTGACACACCTCTTTCACTTCAAATATGTTTATTTACCTCATGCGTAGATCATTATTAATTAAATATATCTATTTAAATTAATTTCAGAAACATGGAGCAACGGAATGGCGACCCTGATTTGGCATATGTGGTAAGATATTATTGTATCTATTTTAATTAAAATAGATAATTATGTGTCATCAAATTGTCTGGTGATAGGAACACTATTAAAACATTTATAGTTTTATATTTAGGCTTTAAAGTCTGTTGTTCTCTTTTAATTCAAATTTAAGGGACAAGTTTACATAGTACTATATAATTGAAGCATTTTATAAAATAGAAGTTTTAAGAATTTATGAAGTAACATCTACAAAATGAAACGATTATCTTCTGAATAAAAACATTATTTAGAAACACGACATCTATCGGTATGTTTGAACACCTCCTTCCTTTTAGAGCTCTTGATTCTTCGTAAGCAACATTCAATGTCACTTCATAATGATTTATACTGTTACTAGATGGCGAGATGGCACTATTGCCACCAGCTCTCAAGCCAACAAAGTTCCACACATAGAAAGTACAGATAACAGATACAGATTTTTTTTAAACACATCCATTTTTTGGAAAGGAATATATGGTTCATGAGCAGGTTTTTAAACGGCGTCCCCCGGATGAATATTCCAGGCGTAACTCACATACATTTCACCAATAATGTTTTAAGTCCCATGTTAAAGGTGGTGTGGTGAGCTTATTCAAAAGGCCCTATTGCCATCTATCAATCTTCAATTCTAAATTCCCGATTGCTAATGAGAATTCTATTAACCCTTTGTCCAACAAGACAATTGAACCCAGGATCATGCCTGGTCGTCCACTATGCCCATAACGTGATTATCATCAAAATAATCACATTTGGTAAACATATTGACTAGGTACAACATTTTATCAAGAACGCCTTCATTACTCATAGCTTAATTAACACTTACATATGTCGAAACTTACTTCAAGAAATGGTGGTGGTATAATTTCTTCCGGTGCTCCATGATATTGGTACGAATATCAAAAATCTAATATGAATGTAATTTGTATATAAATTAAATTAATGTACACTCAGCGACACAATTCAACCATGTTCGGCAAGCCGATCCCTTGGGAGAAGCAAGCCAAGTACTTAGGAGTCATCCTAGATAGACACTTGACCTTCGGTGAGCACATAAGGACGGTGCGCTCGCGCGCCGCCTTCGCTCTGGGTAGGCTTCACTTCATCATGAACGCACGCAGCAGATTGTCCCTTAAGTGCAAACTGCGCATTTACACCACGTGCATACGCCCCATCATGACCTACGCCTGCGTAGTGTTCCCACACGCGAAATCGTACCGCCTCCATAAGATGCAGACCCTCCAAAACCGTGCCTTACGTAAGGTCACGGGAGCCCCCCTCTACGTTAGAAACGAAAACCTCCATCTCGACCTCAAGATTCCCACTATCCAACAGTTTATAAAACGCATTTGCAAGCGTTATTTCGAGTCTGCTGAAAAGCACCCCAACCCTCTTATCGCGGCTGCCGCCCGATACACCCCCTCCCAGATAAGTAGAATTCGCCGTCCTAGGCATTCACTATTGTACCCCGATGACGCTATAACCCTGCTCCAAGAGAGCCGTAGGGCCACCAGCACAGTACACAAGCACAGACCGCCGTCATTTAGGCCTCGCCGCCGAGGCCCGTCGCGACGTCCCCGTAATGCACCTAATGCATCACCTCCCCGACCCTTGCTCGTGCCAGCCCGCGTAGCCGCTGAGCCTGTAGCTTTAAATTCCCCTGATAATAATAATTCTTGTTCGATCCAGCCAGTCCCTTGCTGTCCTCCCTCAAGCGACGCCCTAAGCCGAGGCTCGTACCCCGCAGGGGGTGCCCTTAGCGTGGTCGCTTTAGATTTAGTTTAATTCGTAAGCCCCTGGCTGGAAGCCTTAATAATAGTTTATTATTAGGGCATCCACAGGAAAGTCCGGTTAAGCAGCCGACAACCTCCTAGGTTGACCTGCGAGATGCCACTACCAAAAAAAAAAAAAAAAAAAAGCGACACAATTCGATGAACACGCACCATAACTTCAACGCACGCTGACGTGCTGATTATTATGATATGACTAGATGTGCCCCGCGGTTTCACCCGCCCCGTTAAAAACTTTTCCTAATTATAAAAAAAAAATCTTATGTAAAATCCTTGTCCTGACAGTGACGAACACAACAAAAAAAGAAATATCCAATTTGGTGCAGTCGTTCTCAAGTTTTGCCCTACACTAGGAATTTCTTCCTGTTATGGCGTGACCAAGGGAAATCTGGATTATTTTTTATTTAAATAGAGGACGTTTTGTATTTCCTGTATAAGATTGTAATATTTTGTACTCCAGACAGTTGGATGGACATATTATATGTATAATGATGTTAAGGCGATATAAAGCCTATATGAATTTTTATTTTTCTATAGTGCATTAAAAATACCTTGACCAAACTATGACATCGCTATCAACGATATCAACTGAGCTATAAGTGCCACTAGTTAGCATCTATTAAATTTGAAGTTCCCTTCTTTTCGTGTGTTTCAATGTTAGAGTAATAAAAGTTTGATAGACAGATTTTGATACAGACCTTTTGTAAATTTCGATGTGTTTAGCGACTTTTGTCACTGACCGTAGATAGAGAGAGCCATACATGCAAGTATGTTCTAGCATAGGTAATGCTTTTAAAATAAGATATTGTACTATGCCATGTCATGCCTCATAAAACATGTAAGTATGTCATTTTTGTTTTTGATAAACCCTTTGTCTTTATAAAAATAGGGATTTGTTGAAATATGAGCAGAAATAAAGGAATGTGATGTGTGACTTATCTATGTTCAATATAAATGTGATTTTTTGTTAATAATTATGCTGTATTAAATTAACAAACAATGTTGTTTTTATTGCTGTAATGACGTACTAAGTGCCTAAATTGTTACCTAGATACTATATTTTCATGCCCTAGAACTTTTTACAGTGTGATAAATTTGTTGCAAAAATGCAAGACGCCCATTTTACTAGAAATCATACCTCAGGGATTTAATAATAGCGTTCAAGGCCTAATAGTAAAATTATTTTACTTTAATTTATGGGTTTGTTAAAGAAAACAAACCTATAAATAAACAATTTCCTGGTATTATTGCCAATTTCGTTTTAAGTTTCTGCGCTTTGAGTTCCGTGCCTCGGAGAGCACGTTAAGCCGTCGGTCCCAGTTGTCAAATTAAGATCTATGACAGCCGCTACGGGTAGTCAGAGGCCTGAAAGTCTGACGACCAGTCATACCACGAGATATCGTGTTACCCAGTAATTGGGTTGTGGAGGTCAGATAGGCAGTCGCTCCATGTAAAATACTGGTATTAAGCTGCATCCGGTTTGACTGGAAGCCGACCCCAATGTAATTGGGAAAAGGTTAGGCAGATTGATTTTTTCTGCGCTTTGAGTTAACTTTTTCGATGATATTAATGTCAGTCAAATATTATGGCCAAGAATATAAGAAGGTTAACCAAAAAATATGTCATGAAAATATTTGATGAAGATAAAGACTTAGCAACCATTGTGGATACAAATTGTTGTTTTGTTTATTGAAAAGACACTACATAAAATCACTTTATTCAGCAAACAAAACATATAAACACAAAAATACATAATTATAATTTTATCATTTCAGGCCCATTCATCCGAAGCGCTCGGCAGATACCTCGTCGCATCTCGAGACCTAACTCCAGGAGATCAGATCCTGACTGAAAGGCCTCTGGTCTTTGGGCCCAAGGCCATGCTGGACCCCGAAGCCGTTATGCCTTGCGTTGGCTGCTATAAACCCGTCCTTACTGAAGCTGGTGAACGATGTGCTAAGTAAGATTCATACATAAATATTGTTATTGGTAAATTCCTCGTAAACGTAACATAGGATCACGTCTGTATTCTCATAGGATCACGTCTGTATTCACATATTACTAATGCTATTATGAAGTGCCATGTAGTGGATGGTGAACCCATTACCAGCAATCGGGTACAATTTCAAACTCCAAGTAGCACTACTCAGTTAAAGAAGTACCTACGAGTTTTTATTGAAAATTTCCTAATAGAAAAATACCATAACATTTATATTGAACGACCTGAAAATCGAACTCTGGACCTCACGCTCAGCAGTTGCCTTCGCTACCATTCGACTAAAGATGCTACAAATTTTTTTGGAAGGGCCTCCTAGTAGCTGTCTATAGTGACTAAGACTTACCAATATTATATTCAAAGATCATAAGTTTACATAATACCAACTTTACATGCTCAAAAATCTAAGTCTGAGGGCAGTATGATCTTAAAATAGTCGTCTTTCTTTCCTTTGAAGAGCTTAACTGCATTTTTGAAGACAGACCTGGAATCCTAATTAAGGTGTATCTATAACCTGGCATAAAACAGGCATTTTATAGAAAATGTCTACAAATAACTTTGTTATTAATTTTACAGATGCGGCTGGCCTGTCTGTTCAGGAAATTGTCCTGGCTTAAAGGATCCCAGGCATCACGCTGCAGAGTGTGTAGTCCTCAGTCTGAGGCCTGATTGTGTTGTCAATGATATGGCTGATTACTACAGGTATTTAATAAATTCATATGTAATAGTTTCTACAACATTACATATTTTTAGTAGATATATACGAAACCCAAGGCACGGGTCAAATATTGTCATAGATAGAAACTGACCCGAAAAAATTTAAAATTATCCTAACAATGAAAAACCACAAAGTTACACGCAAGAGCAACTGGAAGCCCGCGTGCTGTTTCCAACACGAACTGTGTTAAATATTATTTGGATAAAGTAAAAAAAAATGTGTAAAAAATAGATTCTGGTGTATATATAAAAAAAAAAGTTGTAGATCTTATTAACTGAGTACAAATTAACACAAGATAGTACATTTATGTTATTCCATCGCGCTATCTTATGTCCTGTCCCTTATACCTCTTGAGGTACCTACTTATTTGAATTTATCTATTGTTTATTATAGGCCTCATCATTATAGTGTTTTTTTTTTAACTTTTTACTTTGATTGAGAATGGTGTATTGCCATAGTTAATGTTATTATGACTTAAATTATAGTGACATTTCATTAAGTTTTTCATTTTTAGGCATGATGCTCTGCTTCCACTGCGGTGTGTTCTTCTACAGAAGACAGACCCTGAAGGTTGGAAGAAGTTGTTGGAGATGCAGTCGCATATGGAATGTCGGACACCAGGCACCGAAGCTTACGAGTACGTGTAACTTACGTAAAAAATAATATCACCAAATTAAACATTTCATTCAACTAATTACTTCTGTACGATTTCAGTGAGGCCAATGAGTTTATCGTGGAGTACCTTATCAACAACTTTGTGAATAAACTGGATGATAAACTTAAAAATTCCTATGAAATAAATCTCGAATTAATTCATAGAATTTGCGGTATCATTGACACAAATGCTTTGGAGATTCGATTGCCACAGGGTGCTGAGCTAAACGCATTGTATGCGGATACTTGCAAAATGGAACACAGTTGCATCCCGAACACAAAACACACTTTCAGTCTCACACCGAAAGATAGAAAGGATTTATACAAAATAACGATAAAAGCTGTCGTTCCAATAGTTAAGGGTCATCACATAGCAACAATGTACAGTCATGCTTTATGGGGAACTCAAGCTCGAAGACAGCATTTGAAAGACACAAAGTACTTCTCATGTACATGTCCAAGATGCAGTGATCCTACTGAACTTGGTACATATCTGAGTGCAATGAGATGTTTGGGTGACGACACCAATCCTTGTGATGGAATTCATCTACCACAAGATCCTTTAGATGATGAAACAGATTGGGCTTGCAACAAATGCGCAGCTAAAGTCAGCAATTCCCAAGTGAATATGGTTATATCACAAATGGGGGAAGATGTAGAAAATGTTCTAATGATGGGCGATTCTGTGACAGTATTAGAGAATCTTCTCTTCAGATTATCAACTTTTCTCCATCCAAATCATTATCATTTGTATTCAATAAAGCATTCGTTAGTACAATTGTATGGAAGACAACAAGGGTATACGTCACTAGAAATTTTAGATAAGAAAATAAAAATGTGCAGAGATCTCAGAGCTATAACGAAGACTTTGGATCCAGGAAATGCTAGACTTAGTCTGTATAATAGTGTTTTGCAACATGAATTACATTCTGCTTTGGTCATGAAGTCAAAAAATAAAAAGGATGTAGATATCAAGGCCTTGCTAACTGAAGCCAAATTTGCAATTGAAGATGCACTGAATTCATTAAAAGATGACATAGATGAAGTTTCTGGAAAGAAACTGCAATCTGTAATTGAAAATAGTAAACGGGAGTTTGAGAAATACTGTAAACAAAAGAAATTGGTAATTTAAGTATTTAATTAAATCGTTAATTCATATCCCTACGTCTTTCATTGTCCTATAAGTAAATTATTATTGTCTAAGGAAAACATTGAAAAATAATACACACGAGCAGGACTCGAACCCGCGTCCCTTGTATCCATGTAATGCTTATATTACATATAGGCATTACATGATAGCTCAGTGGAAGAGCCATGACACGGTACGTCCGCGTCATGGCTCTCCTTCTGAGCTATCGTGTCATGCTAGCATCCATTACATTTAATAATAATAATTAATATAGACATTCCATGGCCTTAACATGTATAAAAAATCATTTGAAATGATTATGTAGGATCGAGATATCGTTCGGCGCCTTACTACTGCAAAGTGGTATCGCTGACTTTAGTAATGTTAAATGAGTGCTAAATAGAAATCGCCAGGCATTTCCTTAAGACGAAAAGGGAACATTAAATTTAATGGGTTCTAGCATGACACGATAGCTCAGTGGGAGAGTCATGAAACGGTACGTCAAGGGTCGCGGGTTCGAGTCCTGCTCATGTCTATTATTTTTCTCGTTTTCTTACATAATAATAATTAATATAGGCACTACATGGGCTTAACCTGTATAAAAAATCATTTGAAATGTCCTACAAGTGTTAAAACCTCTAAAACTAGACATGTCATTAGAGTATCAATTTAGAATTGAATACAGACTAGACGAATTCATAATATTATTCAATGATAGAAACTAAAAATGGTAAATATAATATTTTTGCGTTTAAAGACTGCTTATTTACAAGAAATTTCTATTATCATTCACAAGAAGTATAAAATATAGAAACCCAATTATCTGTTTTTTTAAACGTATGTCAAATTAAAAGGCCAGTTAGATTCAAAAAGTAGTCATCACTCAAATATAGTTTACGTTTGAAGTTTCCAAGAGATGTTTGTAGCAAAAAGGCAAGACAAAACCCTTACAAGTTCGCCCACTCTGTTTCAACAACCATTTTTACGAGTCTTACGCAATGTAAGCTATACTCAGTCCTTCGAAGAGAGAGCATCAGTTGCCCGTGCGCAGCTGCTTTAAATCTATCAGATAATCATTACAAAATCTATTCCTTCTCCGTTTTTTCAATAGCATCTATGGCCTAGCGAAATTTTCAAAATTTGAAGTGTATTGTAAATTAAATAACTTCGTGTGAAAATATTTTGTAAGTATTACTAAGGTTTTAGACATACTTTTTAAATAAATTAGATTTCCAAAGGAATATTGCTAACCTATAGCAAAATTTGTTTTATTGAAAGAAAACGATCATGAAATAAAAACTTCCACCAATAGATTCAGGTTACATTAATTCGCATGTCCATTTTGAACGTCAAAGATTAAATTAAGATTCCAAGCAAATGCTCAAAGTATTACCAAATTTTCTTGATATTCAGTATTCCTATTATAATTCGATATGAATATAGTAAGAGGAACTTAAAATTTAATATGATGATCTTTCTATAAGATATATCCTTGAAAATTTTCTTTTTTTTTTGTTAAGAGCTGGTGTTTCATTTGGTATAATTTTACTGAAAACATATTTATGATCTTACGTTCTAGCTGCAGTAAATGAGAAAATTTGTGTGTAGATAAGCGCTCAGGAATATTTTATAACTTAAACCGCGGACGGATATTCATGACAAACTTAAAAAAAAAAAAAATGTGAAACGACCGTATTCTTTTTTCCACATTTGAAATAATTTCAAAGACCAACTAGAAGCCGAATCAAATGCAAAATAAATTTCGTCACTAACTCTTCAACGCCTTGTTACTTTCATTCGTACAATCAAAATAGATTTACGTGACAGTCAATGTTCGAACTGAATTACTGACGTGTCACTGAAGAGTCACTGCAATGAGCACAATAGAACATCAGTTAGATAGTTTGGAAGACATGTTGACTGATATCGATGAGTCTGGCTTAATGCCAGAAGCAACAGCTCATAAAAAGAGAGATTGTACTGTGATAATGCAATTTGATTGGAAGTAAATTATGTCAATTATTTCGTAAGTTGACTTTTATACAATGTATTCTTTTTGTTTCTAAAAATTAACTTCATCTTCTATTTATTTTTCAGCCATCATCCGAGTATTCAAGCACTTTCTAGTCATTTAATCTTTCATACAATTCAGTGTTTTCTCGTATTATATGGAATAATATTTTTTTCTACAGAACGATGGAAAAAAATAATGGTGATAGTGAACTGGCGTATCGTGTGGTGAGTGTGAGCGTATCTTTTTAAAGACCATTTATTAAGCATTGTTTAGGCACTAAAAACAGCTACGTCATGTGATTGTATGTACTCATATACCCCTACCAGGGTCACTGGGTCTGTAAATAGCTATTATTAGAGGGTAAAGAAAATAATAGAAAAAATATTTTTATTTTTATTTTTGCCCGCCATTATTGCAACAGTAGATCAAACAAATACGAATATGATTACTGTAATTCAAGATAAATCTTTGAAAAGCATTAACGCATGCTTACCGAACTCTAAAGTTACAATATTAAATGGAAAAAGATATTAATTGGTCACCTGTATAGGTACTGAATTGATTGCAATGACGTCGCCATAAGACGTGTTAAAATATGGAAAAAGAATACGCGGTGGTGAGCAGAGGTCGAGATAGCTTTGTGGTCAGAGCGCCTGGAGTATTCATCCGGTAGGCGCAGGTTCGAATCCTGTTCACGACCGTATTCTTTTTCCATTTAATATTGTAACTTTATGATTACTGTATTCACAACCATATCTGCCTATAATTTATAATCCCCGTGGATTGGACATTATAGGCAGATATGTTTGTATCCCCATGGGAAAAAGGAGTAGCTAATTTTATGTATGTATTTGTAAATGGCTGAAATCTAGGCAGAAACTACAGAACACCTGCTACGAAGGATCATACTAATTTTGCTTCATCCATGGTCATACACGTGCGCTAGTTGCGAGTAATAAGCACCTTTTTTTAGTACGGACCGAATATCTTGTAATTTGTATTGAAATGCCTAAATATCAATAACATTTGTGACGGGATTGAGCAGCGCATCAGTCGGGTTACTCTTGAAATTAATATCAATCCCAATCCAATTCCAATATTAAATAGACGCCTTAAAACAATGTGTAATATTAAAATAAATTTACCTACATTACAGTTGCCTCAATTTTAAAGTATGTTGCATTGTATCCAGAGTGTTTATGATTTTTTTAGACTGGATGCAAATAAATACAATATCTAGCAACTTCCACAATATTGAAGTTAATGGAAGATATTGTATTTATTTGCATCCATTGAAATGGTCTTCCGTAAAGTAACGCCCGAATCTATATCATTTTTTAGACATTTTGGGATTTAAAAGCACGAACTGCTTATTGCCAATGTTAATCGAGGGGAATTCTTTTTAAGAGTAAGCCTACAGAATTATCGTTTTGTTAGAAGAGACAAACGACTTCAAAGACCAAAACATTTATAAGGAAAAAAATTAACACGTCATCTATTGCCTTGTCTCTCAACTTTCTGCTATAGGTACTGACCTGACTTTGGTTTGCTTTCATTACACTATCCACTCACAGATGTCACTACTCATATTGCGTTGGTACTGTTACTAGATGGAGCTAGTTATCTATCTTTAAATACACATCGCGCTTGTATACTTGGAAGGAGTAGACAGTGCACCTACTGTTCTATAAATAGTTTTAATAAAAATTTACAGATGTGATGAGGAATGTGATCAAGCCTATTTTCAATTATTATTACTGGTTACCAAACATTTTAAAGGAGAAACCCGATAGGATCCGTGGTTAGCAGTGTGTTATTGGGTTTACATTTAAGTAATTCAATTCTCAGTAGCAGTCCGGAGTTTGGAATTGAGCCTTGTGAATAGCAATAGGCCCACCATCTATAACATGGGACTTAATAATTTTATTGGTTTACACTAAGTAGAATCGTGTACACCTGTGTCAACGCCTTCGGGGTATGCGCAAGCGTGATGCTATGTTATGTTTAACCCGATAAAATATTTATTGACTTCAGCTCCGCAAATATCATCAAGATTAAGCCATACCTACTGATGATGATCTTTAAGAACAGAAAAAATCTAATTCCACACTAACAATTCCAGGCAGAAACATCCGATGACCTTGGTAGGCACCTCGTTGCCTCTCGAGATCTTAATCCAGGAGATACGGTTTTAACTGAAAGACCTTTGGTGTTCGGACCCAAGGCTATGATGGACCCAGAGGCCGCTATGCCTTGCGTGGGCTGCTACAAGCCAGTCTTCACTGAAACTGGAGAAAGATGTTCTAAGTAAGTTGACGGACATTATGGGTTTTGTGTCTAAGATAAAATCTTTATCTTAGGTTTTCGCGATGACTACACATTATAATAAAATAACTTTTAACCGGATTAATCGCGTGTATTATTGGTTCGACTACGAACGCTGCAAAGTGTTCGAATCGTCAGGAAAAACAAAAACCAATAATACAGGCGATTAATCCGGTTAAAAGTAGTTTTATTATAAAATCTTTAATTAATCACAATCATCAGAAGATACTCTTAGTCTCAGAATTTCGGCACGTACGTTAAATAACTCCCGTGCGGTTTTTTTTGGGATTGCCCGACTATGTTCGAAACACAAACAAAGTCACAGTGGATGTCGCGAGTGAAACTTGTGAAACTAGTCGAGCAATCCCGAAAAAATGCACGTGAGTATTAACTAATAACTTATTAATTATTACTCACGTGCATTTTTTCGTGCTTATTAGTAATAAGCGTTCAACAATAATTGATCTGTTGACTCGCTAATTAGCAGACTTAATAGACATATTATTGTTATCAAGTATAATTTTGTACTTTAACGAGCAAGTTAAGTTAGAAATTAGGGGTATAAATCTAAGTAGATTATTTTCAATCAATCCAATTCAACATCCAAATCATGAATTAGACGTAATAGACATCAAGGTTCTAAATATATATATATACGAGTATATATGAATGTGTCTCACGAAAATAATTTCAATCTGCTTATCCTTTTCCCAATTACATTGGGGTCTTCCAGTCAAACCGGATGCAGCTTAATACCAGTATTTTACATGGAGCGACTGCCTATCTGACCTCCACAACCCAGTTACGATATCTCGTGGTATGACTGGTTGTCAGACTTTCAGACCTCTGACTACCCATAACGACTGTCATAAATCTTAATTTGACCGGGATAACGTGCTCTTCGAGGCATGGAGGTGTCCCGGTATGAAATTATGGTCACCCATCCACAGACCGACCGCGGCAAGCCTTAACCTCGATCGATCGATCTGTGCGGCTGTTACTTAGCCACGAGCCCTTTCCTAGTTGGGGAAAGGCTATTTAATACACCTATCACAGAGAATTTTGGCGGAATAATCCAGTACGCGCAGGTTCAAATCCAGCTCACAACCGTATTTTTATTTCCACAAAAATTTATATCGATATTTGTCAATCGCCATGCATGTCTGAAGCAAAGTAGTAACATTGTTTCAAGGTTGCTCCTTAACGCTTTATAAGTCATATTTGTAATAATTTTCGCTCTAATATACTAAGTCAGATCTTTGGGCTTACTCTTGAAAATAATTCCGCTCGATTGACATTGAAAATATGTCAGTTCGTACTTTTAAATGCCAAAATGTCTAAAAAATAATTATAGATTCGGAATAATATGAAGACAACATGCTTTAAATTTGAAACAACTGTAATGTTGGTAAATTTCAAGATATGTCTTTGAAGTTACAATATTAAATGGAAAAAGAATACGGTCGCGAACAGGATTCGAACCTGCGCCTCCCGGATAGATACTCCAGGCGCTCTGACCACTAAGCCATCTCGACCTCTGCTCACCACCGCGAATTCTTCTTCCATATTTTAACACGTCTTATGGCGACGTCATTGCAATCAATTCAGTACCTATACAAGTGACCGAACCGACACGACTAACTTTGCAGTTAATACAATGTCGTAAAGAATGCAATTACCTTAATAATTCAAGATTGTCTTTGAAAAAGCATTAACGCTTTTTCCATTTAATATTGTAACTGTTGAAAATTTATTTTAAAATTACGCGTTGTTTTTTTGGCGTCTATTTACTATGGAATTAGATTGGAATTGGTATAAGTTTTAAGAGTAAACCCACTTATCATTCGGTCAACTTATTTTTTTGATGATCTCTATAGATGCGGCTGGCCTGTCTGCTCTCGTAACTGTCCAGGCTTAAAGGATCCGAGGCATCACACAGCAGAGTGTGAAATCCTTAGCTTGAGACCGGAATGTGTACTTAATGACATGGCTGATTACTACAGGTATTACCTAACTAACTTATTATAAAATAAATATAATTTTATTATAATGAAAGGCACTTTAGCAAATTTGCTTAGATAAGTTGTCTCAGTATTTTGTCATGCGCAATGCCTCAGCAGATATAATTAATTTTACTGATTTACTGTAACGTGATTAATTTTGATCGTTTAAAATGTTTATATTTAATTTACATTCTAAAGTAAATCGTACTTCACAATTCTCTAGTAACCATCTATCAATTTTATTAATTATTGTTGGACCTTTCACACCAGACTCTGTTTTAAATTTCAGACAGTAAATATAAATCTTAACTTAGCTATTTCTACTATTTGAAAATTAATCTATTGTGATTTTAACCTTTTTCGTGCTTATCAAGAGGTCAAAATGACCGTTGCAATTGAAATAGAGAGCACATAAACATAACATACATAACAGAGCATCACCCCTGTATTCCCCGAAGGGGCAGAGGCAAAGGTGTACACAGTTGTACACTCACCTTTCCCCAATTCTGTTTTTATCAACCGAGAATTTCCTTACAGTCGCGCTTGGGAACACTAGACCAACGAGGCAGATTAAATAGAGAGCAGTAGCAACAATTTCTAACTACAACAGGTGAAGTCTTAAAGAATTATCATAAAAATTAAGAATAATCCAAATCGCATTGTTATTATTTTCCAGACACGATTCTCTGATGCCATTGAGATGTATCCTCCTTCAGAAGACAGATCCTGAAGGTTGGAAGCAGCTACTGGACTTGCAGTCACACATGGAGTGCCGAACTCCAGGAACCGAGGCTTATGAGTAAGTCATACATAAATCTGCCTAGCCTTTTCCCATCTACCTTGGGGTTGACTTCTAGTCTTACCAGCAATTATACTAATCTTCTCCACGGTGACGCGTAGTGACTGGGAACTGTTCCAAAACTTCTCCTACTTCGATGGTTTAACGTACTGGAATGGATCTATTTCAATAGCGATATTTTAGGTTTTCAATGACTGCAAACTCCGCAGTCTCCGAAACGTAATAACAAAAACCAACATTACACGAAATTAATCTGGTTAAAAGTTGTTTTTTTATTAATAATATTATACGTTACTTAACAATATCAGCTTTTTCAAGTCATGACCTCCCAGGTTCAAATCAAACAATTATTAAAATATCACAATTTTAACATGTTTTAAGACGAATTATGATCAGTCTCTGACTGAGACGTTTTACTTTTTATCAAGTCAATCAAAAACCTAATTTCCTTTTTTTTGATTACAGTGAGACCAACGAATTTATCGTCGAATACATAATTAACAATTTCGTAAAGAAATTTGATGAAAAACTAAAGAAATCTTATGAAATTACTCCGGAATTGATTCATAGAATTTGCGGAATTATCGACACGAATGCTTTAGAAATTCGTCTACCACAAGGAACTGAACTAAGTGCTCTATATGCCATCACTTGTAAAATGGAACACAGTTGTATCCCGAATACAAAGCACACGTCATTTGCTTTCTCACCTAAAGACAGAAAGGATTTGTACGAAATAACAATCAAAGCTGTTGTTCCAATAGAAAAAGGTAACCACATAGCGACAATGTACAGCCATGCCTTATGGGGAACACAAGCAAGAAGACAACACTTAAAAGACTCAAAATATTTTGCATGCAAATGTCCAAGATGTGGTGATCCTACTGAACTTGGTACCTATTTAAGTGCAATGAAATGTCTAGGAGATGAAATCAACCCATGCGATGGAATTTATCTACCTGAAGACCCGTTAGATGACGAAACAGATTGGGTTTGCAATAAATGTTTAGTTAAAGTAAATAATTCACAAATAAACATGGTGATGTCACAAATGGGTGAAGACGTTGAAAATGTCCTGATGATGGATGGTTCTGTAACTGTGTTAGAAAATCTTCTCTGCAGATTATCAACGTTTCTACATCCAAACCATTACTATATGTATTCGTTAAAGCATTCATTGGTACAGTTGTATGGAAGACAGCCAGGATATAATTCAGAAGAAATTTTAGATAAGAAAATTAAAATTTGCAGAGATCTTGTAGCCATAACAAAGGCTTTAGACCCAGGAAATGCTAGACTTAGTTTATATAATAGTGTTTTGCAGCACGAATTACATTCTGCGTTAGTAATGAAGTCTAAAATTGTTATTGGAGGTGTTAAGAATAGTAATGATAATATCAAGTCTTTGCTCATTGAAGCAAAATTGGCTATTGAAGATGCATTAAAATCGCTTAAAGATGACATGGAAGAAGTTGCTGGGAAGAAGCTGAAGTCCGTAATAGAAGATACTAAGAGGGAGTTTGATAAATTATGTAAACAAAAGAAATTGGTTATTTAAAGATTTATTTTCAACATAATCTTATTTATAATGAGGCATTATTTTCTAAATTATTTTTAATAGTAATATCACAGTGATTCTTTGACGTTAGTTAAAGTTAGTGTTAATTCAATTAACAATACAAAACCTCCTCGACTCCGCAGGACGTTAAGTGTTACTTTAAATTGTGTTAATAAAATTAACGTCCAATTCTTAATATTTATTATTAAATTAACTACCATTTAGCTAAGATACGTAAACGATGGTTGTCATACAACTGATGTAATCGGAAGTACTTTACAAAAACACAACGTATAATTATCTCCCTAAAGCTAGTCTACCCAAACACAGCCAAAATATTTATTAAAAATAAAAACAATCACTAATATGTTATTAAATAAACAGTTACATATTTGAGAAAAATATTTTTCTCGCACAATTGTATATTTATAAATAACTATCTGGTGCCCGCTACTTCGTCTGCGTGACAAAAGGTATGTACCTATGTCCTTCTCCCAGGTCCAATCTATCTCCTTGCCAAATCATTTTCATTACGATACCATCAGCCGTTTAGCCGTGAAAAGGTAACAAACAAACAGAGTTACTATCGCATCTATAATATTAGTATGGATAAATAATCAGAATATACCCATAAAGCGGATACTGACAATAGATCCGATAAACATTAGGTCCCACTTATATTTACATCCATGACTCCATAGAACACAAATCCTCGTACGGAGTTCATATTAC
Organism: Xylocampa areola; assembly: GCA_935421205.1. NCBI lineage: Eukaryota > Metazoa > Arthropoda > Insecta > Lepidoptera > Noctuidae > Xylocampa > Xylocampa areola. The sequence continues at coordinate 14,245,703 of OW285215.1, forward strand.
GCTATAATTTAATCAGCATATCTTTTGTAGACAAGACATTTTTTTTTTGGTCTCGTACAGGTTGTCCAATATTATAGTTTTATTTAGTTTTTTGTTATTTTATCCTTTTTTTTTATTCTTTGTTTTTTTTTTTCTTTATTGTTTAAGATTTTGTTTATTACATCAGACACCTTTGAGACTTTTCTTTCTGAAATTATTTTTCTTTCTTTCTTCTTTCTCATTTAACTATACCCTATACTATTAGCTTCCTATATGCTAAACTACCGATCCAGAAGAAGGATTCACAAATCACTCCTCATCTATTGGAGAATATTTTTCCCTATTAAACTTTGTTTTTCTCTTCATCCAAAAAAACTACTGAAACTCGGATACCAATTTAATCCACCCCTTGCTTTATCACCATTGATACTTTCAATGATCCAGTCGGTGTACCTAGATATTCTGGTGTACACTCCTGGCATCTTGGGTCTTGCGCAGCCGCTGCCTGTAGAAACAACTCCTACCACCATTACGTGGCGTTTGTCATCCCTGACCATAAGAGGACCACCGCTGTCAGCCTGTGGATGTAATTTCTAGTTAGCTTGGTATTAATCTTCAACAAATACCGAATAGAAATATTTACTTAAAATTAATTCTTTTTCACCTTTTCTTTTGATACCTGTACAGCGCATGTGTATTGACAAAATTATAAAGGTTAGCGAACAAAACTTATTTTCTTCTGAGGTTTTAACTTTATTCATAAGACAATTTATATGACCTATGATTGATCTATGATTTGTTGGTAATTTTTGCAGTATGATTGGTGTGTCGTAAGAGAGATATTCGTTCATGTACTATGACAATTCTACCACACGTAATTTTTTTTTGTCTACACATATTTATTTTAATTTCGGTATTTGTGAATGTAATATTGGTGAATGTACTGATGATAATGCAAAACAACGACAACAAAGAACCCGGCAAAAACACTTAATTCATGCTTATAAAATATGTAAAAATATGTAAAATTAGTATAATGCATATGATGGTGTTATATGATACTACGATACTTACCCAGCATGAATCTCGTCCTCCAACTTCGTGGCCAGCGCACATCTGAGTCGGTATGATCTTGACCTTGCTACCCTGAGACTTGTACCAGCTGTTGCATTCATCATTAGTTACTACCACCACTTCAGTCTTCTGCAAAACGTTGGGTCTTGCTCCTGGTAGATAGAAGGTAAATTTTTATGTTTTATGTTACTAATGCCTTTTAATATCTGTAGGTATTAGACGACATATCTTTCGCTGAACTTAGACCTCTACAAAATGATGTAACATTGGGTAACTTTATGCAGTCAGATTTTCGAATCTCCTTTCGAGTGTATTTTTTTAGCTTACTTAATCTATCAAGCTCAAACCATAAGCTTTACGATATTTATTCACCAGATCATTAAAACTTTAATTTGCTTACCTTTCTCTCTGTCTTCATGAGTGAAGCCCCACCCAGCAACAGTAGCTGATGTGCCACTAAAGTCCTGAGTCAAAGAATTTGGAAGACAGGCTGGTTGTAATCCAGTTGACCACCTCAATTGTCTTGCAGTCTTGAGTAGAGCTACATCATTGGATTTTCTGTTGCATCTGGAATGGGTATATATATCATGTTTAAATCTTACTCTCTTCTTAATTATGCTAAAATATATTTTAGCTTTAATCTCTTAGGTCTTTTGTCTTCTTTTTTACCATATAATACACGAGTGACCAAAAAATGGAGTTTTTATATTTTTAGGGGTCGTGTATGTATGGGCATCCTTACATTGTCTCGGGTAACATAGATTGTGTAATTGTAAATTGTAATATATACGTAAAGTAACTTACACGACTGAACACTGCCACCCAAAATATAAGCATTTGCTTAGTTTGGGAGACAGTATCAGTACCTAAGCACAATACATTTACTTGTGTCTAATTATAAGTCACCTTGTGAACTGTATGATTTTTGCGACAATAAAGATTATTATATATAGACCTAAACACAGACAAACATAGGATTTAAGATAAGATTAAAATAAACTATAATAAATATAGTGGCACCTTTTTGTGTACAAAAAAGTGTGAAATAATACAATATAACATTACAATGATATTTTTTTATACATGTTGAGGCCATGTAATGCCTATATTAATTACTATTTTCTAGGAAACATTGAAAAATAATAGACAAGAACTCATAATCATATATAATGATATTTATCCAATATAATTAACACATGGCAGGCGTGTTTTTTTTTTTATAAATATTGTATTCTTATGAATGAAGTATTCTTAAAAACTGCTATCTATCTTGAAATCTGGCTTAAAAATATAATAGTAAAAGTAAATAATTTTATCAGAATAGTTTAAAGCTTGGGAATAATGATGTTCCGATTCCTTCGATTGTTTTGTACGAAGTCAAGTAAACCCTAATATTTATCTTAGAGCCCCTTTATGATTGTACCTACTGACTTTTCATTGAGTCTTGTATAAAGGTAACGTACCAATTTGTCTAGACTAAATCAAGTGTAAACGCAGACAGTGCAATTGCTATGAACAAATTATTGACGGTTGAAAACATCAATTTAAGTACAAAATTAAATTAGATTGCCTTATAGGTCTAGTGGTCTCAAGCGCGACTGTAGAGCACGAGGTCTCGTGTTCGATTCCGGGGTCGGGCTAAGTGTTTTTTTTTATGGGCTGCGGGGTAAACGAGCAGACGCATCGCCTGATGATAAGCGATTACCGCCGCCCGTGGACACCCGCAACCCCAGAAGAGTCGCAAGTGCGTTGCCGACCTTTTAAAGGGTTTGGGCCTCCGGTACCCTCACTCACTCGGTGAAACACAACGCAAGCGTTGTTTCATGCCGGTTTTCTGTGAGGCCGTGGTATCCCTCCGGTCGAGCCGGCCCATTCGTACCAAAGCATGACTCTGCCACGGTAAAAGTGTTGTTGAGTTTTTCTGTTAGGAAAGTCTCAGTAGCAGCAAAGAGTTTGGAATTGTGCCCGCTAGATGGCAATAGGCTATAGACATGGGAATTAATAACAGCATTGGTGAAATGTGGGTGTACAACTGGGTAAACCTCTGCCCACCCCTTCGGGGATTAAAGGCGTGATGCTATGTTATGTTTATTAAACAACAAACTTTAGTCAACGTAGAAATAATAGATTCATATTTACACGACTGCCTAAAAAAGGAGTGTTATGTTATCAGGTTTCATGTATGTATATATGTTAATGGGTTTCTTTTTTCCACCATAACTCCTGAATGCCTTAACCGATTTAGATGTATGAGGTATCGTTAGAATCCTTGATTTTACCGGATCACATATAATATATGTTTTTGTGTCAATAAATATTATTATTAATGATCAACCGTTTCGTTTATGGATCAAAAGACTTTACTAGACCAACTAAAACAAATCAAATCAAATCATATCAAAATCATTTATTTAAAATAAACCATTTACAGGCGGGTTATTATTTATTGCGGGTTGGTGATTTCAGACCATCAATTCCAGGTTTCCTCACGATGTTTTCCTTCACCGTTTGTCTGTGATCTCTTGATTAACCAAGAAAGTACATATGACATTGAAAAAGTCACAGTACATGCCAGATTTGATCCCATAACCTGTGGCTCAAGAGGCGGACCCGTTACAAGCCAGCACGACGTTCGTCGTATACTATAGTATACCTTTTTTGTTTGTTTTCGGGGCTATCTCCCAGGATAAGATGATTGTGGGAGTTTGATTGGCAATGTGAACCTTAAAACAGGCCGATTACCTGTCTGGCCTAAGCTCAGGTTGACAAAGAGCAGAAAGGTAAAGGTTATAACTTACTTATAATCAGGGTGGGGTATAATTCTTGAGACAGCTTCATTTTCGTCCTTACTCGAGATATCCGTATATCCAACCACTACAGTTAGTTGCTTGGATTTGTAGAACTCATCGAAGACACTGAAAAAATTTATACAAAATTAATTAGACTTGGGAAGGACCGATACCAATATACAAAACTGGTTGGCACGCTGCCCTAGTTAGAGAAGCACAAACAAGAAAAATAGACAAAATTAGACGTTAATCTACATAGCACCTCTGTCTATTTTTCTTTAAGAACCCTCAAAGTAACTTTTTGTTAGGTTGCCGTATTTGGAACTGTTTTTAAAACTTAATAAAAGTTTACAATTAATTTTGTTATAACCAATTGGGCAAAAAATTTGCAACTGTCTAACGTTAAGACATCCCCCAAAAAGCCCACCCTTCACCACTTCCCAGTGTTTTAGCTGGTAAGAAGAAGCGGCGCAACAAACTCCCCAGCAACATGTCTGCTTGTATCACACATCAACTGACTGTTCTTTTTTCCATAATAATATCAACTGACTGTTCTTCTAATTCCACATTTACACTAATATTAAAAAGAGAAAATATTTTTATTTTTGTATGTTTGTAACGAATAAACTCAAATACTATTAGCCCGACTTCAATGAAATTCTTTCACCATTAGAATGCTACATTATCCTTGAGTAACATAGGCTATATTTATTACTATAAAATATTAGGGATCCCTACTAAAACTTAAATAATGTAACCTAAAGTGTAAAAAACAATGCCATAAAATGTCTTTCATCGCATGCGCTGCGGAAACTATTGATGATAGAACAAAATTTTCTACAATATTAAAGAACATAAAATTTCAATATCTACAAAAACTTCGCGTTTATCCCAAAATGTTAAAAAAATAAATGTCTACCCGTACAAAACCGGGACGGGCCGCTAGACTTTTCATAACATACATTTTAATTACCAATTTTTTCCAATATTCTTTCAACACTACACGCCCGTAAATTAAAAACGCAAAATACTTTCATAAAATTAAATTAAAATTTATGTTTTCTTAAATATATATTATATGGTTATTAAACTTTTGCCACTAGACCTGTGTGGATAATTTCAAAATCTAGTATCTAATCAACCACGATCATCAGTACCTGCAAACACAGTGCCCAGCAGTAATGAGCCACCTATCGTTCAATACTGTGGCTCCACACTGGTGTGCCCCCTGCCTCCACACGCTGGCTGCCCATGGGAACTCTGCAGGGAGGCTGTCGACCCCTCCCACGATGCGAGCACGGCGGGCCACGTCAATGCCGCACTCTACGTCGGCCACTGTAAAGAGATAGAATATTAATTTTGTAACATAATATAATATAGCATCATACTTGTATTCCCCCAAGGGAAAGGCAGAAGGCTACACAACTATGTACACTCACATTCCAAAAATGCTCTTATAAAGTCTCATCAAATCAAATCAAATCAAATCAAATCGTTTATTTGTGATTCACAGGTATTGTAGGTCTTAATTAAAATGAGTTCATGCCGTGATCCGCCACACAGGGCATACAAATTGGAAAATATACAAAATACTTATTGCCTATTAAATACAAACAAATATTATAATACTTAAAATCTATTATTGTTTTGATAGGAAGTCACTAAGACAGTAATAACAATTTTCTATCAAGAAATTACATAATTTATGCTTAAAAATATTTGTATTACTGATATCTTTTATATCCTTTGGAATGTTATTATAAATTTTAGTGGCCATATTAAATACACTTTTTTCATACAGAGTGGTTTTAAATCTTCTGCTAACGTTATTATACAATCTACTTCTATTGCGAGATCCAGATTCTAATGTAAATAATATTGGATTTTGTTTTATAAATAGAGCTGATTCTAGTATATAAATTGATGGAACTGTAAGTAGACCAAATTTTTTGAAATACTCTTTGCAACTATCAGTCTTTCTTAGACCACACGTAGCACGAATACATTTCTTTTGACATTTAAAAACCCGGTCCCAATTAGTATCATTTCCCCAAAAGATTTATAAATAGAGCCGATTCTAGTATATAAATTGATGGAACTGTAAGTAGACCAAATTTTTTGAAATACTCTTTGCAACTATCAGTCTTTCTTAGACCACACGTAGCACGAATACATTTCTTTTGACATTTAAAAACCCGGTCCCAATTAGTATCATTTCCCCAAAAGATTTATAAATAGAGCCGATTCTAGTATATAAATTGATGGAACTGTAAGTAGACCAAATTTTTTGAAATACTCTTTGCAACTATCAGTCTTTCTTAGACCACACATAGCACGAATACATTTCTTTTGACATTTAAAAACCCGGTCCCAATTAGTATCATTTCCCCAAAAGATTATGTGGTGGTGATCCTATTGCCGGGCCCAATTCCAAACTCCGGGTTACTACTGAGAATTTTCTAAAAACTTAATACCGCTTTTTCTCACCTAGGAATCCCACACAGGACCTCATGCTAAGCAGTCGCGCTTAGGACCACTATAGTCTAGTGGTCCATTGCACGAGGAAGTCAGAAGAGACTTTTTTTTGTAAAATTATTGTAACTATACCTACTATTTTATTCACGTGTACAGGATGCGTGACTAGTTCTGAACTCGAACATAGACCTTAATCATAATTCGTCACAGGAATGGCAAAATTGCTTAACCGCAAAACATTTCATTGGTGGTTCAGCAATTTTGCCTTTCCTGTGACCAATTATCACTATCACTACATATTCTAAAATAATGGCCCCCGCCGCGTCTGTCTGTCTGTTCGTGATAAACTCAAAAACTACCGAACGGATTTCCATGCGATTTCTAATAATAGACAGAATGATTCAATTCCCGTGCGCAGACGGGGCCGGTCGCTAGTTTACAATATACCTCCTTAATTAAAGGGTAAAATATCCTGCCGGGGTTACGGTGAATGCGGGACCTGGGACCCCGTTAAAGATTAGATTACTTAATAACATGTGAATTTAAGTTTCTAGGAATCCGGCACGGCGTCCATAAAGAATTTTGCACACCAGAAAAAAAAAGAAGTTATAGGGTAAGGTTGTGTATCGAACTGATTGCCGCGGCTGTCTGTAGCTGGGTGACAATATTTTTTTTATCGAGAAGACCCCCTCTGTGCCTCGGAGAGAACGTTATATTGTTGTTATACAAAAATATCTAACATGCTGAACACACATATCCAAGCCCAGAACAATTATTTCTAAATAATACAATTATTTTGACCTACCGCACGTCAAATTAATTTACAGTTATTTACACTTAGTTGTAAATGAATTAGTAAATTACAAGTTGTATATATTAAGTACTATATGCACAGTATTTTTAGTTATAAGGCTGAGTCGATGAATCGACTGAGACACTCGAAGAGAAAAAGGCCGGACGAAATTACTTACGGGAATTAAAATGACATAATTGTAGAGATCGGACAATGTACCTAGTTATATGCCTCAAATTGATACGTTAAATTACGTAAATAGTAATATCATGCAACGCGATAGTTTAAAAGTTAATGATACGTTAAATGCTTCAACTCATAATAACAGATTCAAGATCAGATAAGGTGAGTCATTAGTTTCCTTCATACTTTTATTGTTGAAGCTAAATATAGGCAATAATTTCGTAATAGGCTACATAATTTGCCTCAGGCTATATATAGATTGCGGGTCTGTGGGTCAGTGCCTCGGTCATGGACATCCTCTGTTATGATTTATTTCAGTCAAGGTTTATTCGTCATAATGCAATATTGTGACGATTTTGTGCATCGGCACGATTTATATTGATTTTTATTTATAGGATCAGGGGGGTCTCTCTTGAAATTAATACCAATTCCAATTCAATTAGAATATTAAATCATTTTTGCCATTTTTTTTATGTTAACATAAATTTACCAACGTCATAATTATCTTAATTTTAAAATACGTCGGTTTATTAGTATCCCGATTCTTATTATGATATTTTCAATGTCAATCGAGCGGTTTTATTTTCAAGAGTAAACCTCTACAGTAATTTTGACTGCAGAATGTTTTATTATTATTAGTTTTGTGTTTTTTAGTCAAACTCTACTATATTATAAAGAAGGCGTGTGAAGAGAACTCTAAAGCTATATTTTTCATATAAAGAAAAAAGAGCACTTAAAGTAATAATCAAAAGAATTTTAATTCAAATTTCACTCGCGGTTACATTTTTATACATACGACTTTTTTTTATTTGTGTGTGACAATGTTCATTTAGATGTGCGTAAATATTCATAATTACCAGTTAACATTCTTCAAAATAGTTACGCACAACGTTCTATTGTTTAAATCATTTTTCATTTCTAAGTACAGTTCGCAAGTTTTACTTTATAAGAGAATATATTATTTTTGCTATGATCTGTTTTGTTTTAATTTTGGTTAATGTGTACTGTAAAAACAACTTGAGAAGTGATCAAGTGGTATTAGGTCTTGGGATTTTCTGTAGTGGTAGGCATGCAAACCATATTTTTTCACACACCAACTTATAGGATACTTCCACGCGTTCCTAACGCGTCTCGGTGAGAATGTAGGATCATGAATAATAAGGCTCATTATTCTGTTTTCTTAGGCGACATCAAATTGATTGCTCTTTCAGGACGGCGTGGTCTGATTCCGATCTCATTGAATATCCTGTGTATGCTAATAAACGTCCGTCTATCAGAAACGCGCTGACCAGGGAATCGCCGTTGGTACTTTCGGACAGCTGTTGTAGCATTTCCGTCACAAAAACCGTAGACGAAGTGAATATCAACTTTGGTGTTCCGAATACTCGTACGGCACAGTGACTGTTGTAATCAAAATGATTGATTAATTAATCGGAAACCCAAAAACAAATTTCAATAAACTTCAAACTGGCAGCTAAAATGTTCAACAATGGTAACTTTGGTTAATTTCTTTGATAGATTCGTTATCAAAAATGATGTTCTTCGTTAACTCTCGGGTGCCTCTCGTACGTGCAAATGAAATGCAGATAGAATTTGATAGATTTATCATTTTAATTGCATTAAGCGGCAAGATACGCCAAATTTAAGACCATTTATTACTGCAAAGCTCAATTAAATTTAATTCAATGAAATTACAAATATCTTTGAAAAGAAGCCTTCCTTACACAACTTCCTTTGTAAGATTTGATTTGTTAAAGTTATAGAAGCTTTTGGAAAGTTTATGGATAACGTGAAGAATACGGTGTTTAATCTAATCTAATATATAAAAATCTCGAGTCACAGTGTTTGTTATCGAACTCCTCCGAAACGGCTTGATCGATTTTTATGTTTTTTTTTTTTGTGTATATTCAATTTTTTATACCCCAAGGTGATAAGGGTGGCCCAATCCAGAAAATTTATATGGCAGAACAAGGCTTGCGGGACACAGCTAGTAAAATATAATAGTCTTAACAACAAAACAATGAAGTTATTAAATTTCTTGAAGTACTGTGAAGTCATTAGAAACACATTTTTGGTCGTTATTTAAAATATGCATCAATGCATTTTAGCGCTCCGGTTATTTAAATAGAGAAATATAAAAAAAAATGCTATTTTATTTAAACGTTTGAGTAAAAGATAATTATATTATTTATGTCGACAGCAAAAGTCTATTTCGTGATAATATAATTTACGACGACACCTCGCAAAAGTTTTTTTATTTTTTATTTAATTAATATCAGTAAATACTCACAATTAATAAAACACAATCCATAGCTGAGACAAAAAATATAAAACACAAATATCACACGACACATTTTGTCAAAAACATACAATTATCTGACGTTTGTAAGTTTTTACCGTGGTATATATCCGTCCAATATAGGTCTAGGACTTCTTTACATAAGTATTATAAAATATAATTATATATATAAAATTTGTATATATATGCACATGTCAAAGTGCGTGCACTCACTACATGGTTGACGATTAACTTAAGGATATTTAAGTCCTCTATGATTTGTATTGGCCCTCCTTCGCTGGTTTGAAGGCCTGACCCCTATGTTGTTTTAGTGATGCACCCATTTTTTCGTTGTTGTCGATAAATGGTTAATATTTCATTATAACCAATTTGTTTTGTACATAGCTGTCTCGTTGGTCTAGTGGTCCCAAGTGCGACTGCTGAGCACGAGGTCTTGGATCCGATTCCCGGATCGGGCAGTGTTATTTAGATTTTCTGTACCACTCTGTACACCTCTGCCTACCCCTTCGGGGAATATAGGCGTGATGCTATGTATGTAACAGTTTATTATAATATTAACTTCATAGTGCGTTGTAACATTCAATACGTATTTGAAAACTTAAAAATGAATCTCGAAAACCAATTAATAATATAAATAATTACGATGCAAGAAATGCAACGGGTTGCCACATAGTGGTCGGAGAAAATATGAGATAAGAATCTACTAAAGCGAAAATAAAAGAAAAAGTTTACATATAAGGAAACCTACAAACATAAAATTATCGACATAATCACCTGCTAAGCACATCACTATTACAAATTCATTGTCAGGTTCGCCGCAACCTCGACGGATAGCGATTAGAGTCGCGGAACCACATTTAGCGATAACCGAAGCATTATCGAAATATTTCTATGCAATGTCATCTGTTGTATACATTGCGATTATGGTGACAATGCCTTTTGTATTTTATGTGTGGGAATAATTTTGATGGAAGATTTTTATAAAATTATTTTTATGTACGTTAATAAGTTACTAAATGACCGAAGAGGTTGATACTACTAGCAAAGATTGTGGCATAGGTACAAAGCATATTATTATTGCTACCTAAGTTCTTTCATAACCCTTTCTTCTCTTTTACAGGTAAGTATAACACCCATGTATCGAGCACATTGAAGTAAAATTTTTGAGACTAATGTTCAGCCTTGGATTGATAAAGAATAACGATGATTGTGCTTTCTAGAAATATGAAAAAGATTTAGCATCACGCTTGTATTTCCCAAAGAGTTAGGCAGTGGTGTATAGTACACCCACACTTCATCGATGTCATTATTAAGTCTAGTCTAACTGATAATTTCCTTATAGAAAAACCAAATATACCTAATAAGTTTAGAGTTCGCTATGCATGCGTTAATGCTTTTCAAAGGTTTATCTTTAATCAAATATAACTTTGCTCAACCTGAAAATTGAACCCAGGACTTCACGCCTAGAAGTCGCCCTTTTTCCACTAGAGTCACTAATGAAGCAGACTAAATTGTTTAAATTAAAAAGACATATCAGTTTAGAGTAAAATTATAATATAGAACCAAAGTACCTACCTACATCGTTATATCGTCAAAGGTAATCTATTGATAAACAAATTACTTAATCTATTCTGTTCATTATTTTACGTTACGTATACTAATTATCAATTCAAACCTAAAAAACCTATATTTATTTTTCGAAAATAAAACTATCAAATTCGCTATTTTTATTTCACAAGAGTCAATTCATTGCACTTTTATTAATCGTTAATTGATTTTGGTTGCACTTGTATTATTTCATTGCTAAATTTTTTTTTAAATAAATTTTGTAAATGCTTATACACAATTCATTCACAATAATCGGAGCCTTCGCGTTACCAAAGGACAGGTTTTGTTACACATTTCTTTTCAACATTTGCAAAATGTGAGATCACCGTCAAACCGTTTGTTAAAACTAAGAAATATGTAAATAACGAACATTAAACAAAGAAATCAATGATAAAGACGTTTTACAATTTAAATTTATTCCTTGTACGTTACGTGGACAGATTATCTAATAATACGGGTGTTCTTTCCTGTGAGTTTGAATAATGTTAAATAACTTAACTACTTTTGTTCAAGACTGTTATTTGAAACTAAGGTCAAAGGCAGTGTTTACTAGTTACGTCCTTGGTTTTTATCGTTTTCGGTAAATAAGGAAATGGCTTCTATATATACGGCCTAGGTATGATGCGTCACGGACATGTTTTTTAAAATAATTAACGATATTGTAACGTTGTATGCAAAGTTAAAACATTAAATAGAGTTTTAGACCCAAGAAACTGAGAATTTTTAGGTAATATGTGCACTATAGAGGAATTATATAATTGAGGAAAAATTTAGTACCTACCTACTTAAGAATATTTTACTACCTATTGAAAATAAAATTAATGAATTCTTATATCACTATGCAAACTGGGCCACAGAACAAACAGGAATGAAAATAAAAATAATAAAAATATCAATAATTGAAACTTACTGAACTTCTAGTAATATCGTAGGTTTTCGCGATTACGATCACATTGTAATAAATATAAAATAGTTTATAACCGAATCCATCGCTTATATTATTGGTTTTCGTTTTTCCTGACGTCTCAAACATTAAGCAGCGTTCGCGGACGAAGGTGACGGGCATCATAACAGTTTATTTAAAATTATTTTAGGTTATCGTACATAATTTATAGTTGATTAAATTATTATCAATAGTGCCATTTTTAATATGACCAACAATAAGCATGGTCACCCTATAATAATTAGCATAGCCTACTCGTCAATTACAGTTGGTCAAGTGCACGTGTAAGTGGGACGCATCTTGCTCTATATTTTATGTTAATGTGATAGATCTCTTTGATTTATTATATCTATTAGTTTATCAATAAACAGTACCTATACGATAGTGGAAAAAGTAGGGTAAAATAAATAATCGTCATCTCATCTCATCTCTACCAATGGGAAACGGGCCTGTAGTGACAATTACCACGCTAAATTCCACGCGTCATTTTAGTCTTCGCAGACCAAAATCTTGCATCGCGCAAGCACAGTTTGACGGCAATCATGCCTAGGTACACACTGACTAGATTGCGATTTCGTCACCATAAGATGCTTAGTTCAGTTTCCTGTAAAGGGACTGAATAGATGGCAATGACGTCACCAAAAGACATATGTAATGTGGAAGAAGAATTCGTGGTAGTGAGCAGAGGTCGAGATGGATCAGCGGTCAGAGTGCCTGGAGTATTTATCCGGGAGGCGCAGGTTCGAATCCTGCTCCTGACTACATTTTTCTTTCCACAAAAATTTATAAGAATTAAATATATATAAATTATTAAATTTATAATTTATACGTTTACAATATTTAGAAGAAGAGAGTTTCGGAGTAGAGAGCAGAGGTCGGGACGACTTAGTTGGCATAGAACCTGGAGTTATCCAAAAATCATTTTCAATTCATCCAATTTTACAATTTATTAATCTTGGTGATGGCACATGACTTCTAAAACTAGGTGTTACTATTATCTATTGTGTATTTTGTTATCTGTTTAACCGGTTAACTTCTATGTAAATAAAAGAATAAAAAAATCCATTTATTTTCCTCCAAAAATTATATAAACTCCTGATATAATTATTGGAGCATAATTTTTGGAGGAAAATAAACCAAAAGAATTTGTTTATTATTAATTATACAATTTATGGCACAGAGTTTTTAAAAGGAAGGAAAATACAGTAATTTTGGTACAAGAGGTGTGTATGTGCGCGCGTGCGCGTGTACGTGGGTGTATGTGTATGTGCGTGTGTGTGTGTGTGAGAGAGAGAGAGAGTGTGTGTGTGTGTCCGTGGGTTTGCGTTCATGTATGACTTTTTTATTTTTAGTGAATATATGAATATATAGGTATATAAATAGATCGTTGACCTCCGTAGATCGTTACGGCGAAGGTTTTTGGGCGTGGGTGATAGTCCCATAATAGTAGCCTTTTGTTTTGATATTACTGGTTCCTGTACATTAGATAAGACGGCTTGTATGAAAATAAAAAAGGATTCGCTACTGAAAGCTGAAAACCAAAGGGAATTGAAGCTTAATGATGATCAAAACACAAATTTATTTTCTCATTTGCGGTAGGTACTATTAACTTAAATAAGGGAATCTTGCCTGCATTTCCCGAATGGGTAGGAAAAGGTTTACACAGTTGTATCCTTACATTCTATGTAGGTAATTACCTAATAGATGGTGTATCAATTGTCATCAACCAGGCACAAATACAAAGCCAAATTTTTAAAAATGCTAATTGAAATTTGCTAACAGAAAAACCCAATACACCAACTACTTAGGACCCAGAACCTAGGCCTCCACTCTCTGCACCCGCCTTTACAACCACTAGCCCAATGAGGCAGTAAGTAGTTTTAACCTTGACTAAACTAAGTACAAAAAAGAAGGATGTAAAAAAAAATTTTCAGTTTTTTATGTAAAGTTGATGACCAAACGTAGGTGCTATTTGATAAACATAAAAATACCAAAAAAATCTCAACAATGTTTATCAAAAAATAACAAAAAAACACTAATCTCGTCGTCCTTCTACTAAAAATAGTCTTGTCAAAGTCGGAACTGCATTTGCGGAAAAGATTTGAGTATGTTATGTGGGTGATAAACAGCTGAGGTCAGTCGAAGGTGACTGTCTAGTTGGTAGTCTGGTCACACCCGCATGACCAATGAGATTCTGCTATATTAAAAAGGTATTTGCGCAAAGGAGCCACAGGAATCCTGGTGTTTTAAATTTAGTTTAACTAAGATTTTTTATGACTTAAAAAGTTCATCATCATGATCATCATGCTGCCCTTATCCCAATTTATTTGGGGTCGGCGCAGCATACCTATATCTGGCATGCTGTTAAAGTTTTGGCAGTTTTATGACCGGCCGCCTGCCTGACGTTAATCCTCATTGGGAATGCTGTTGTTTATGTGGTAACTGCCACCGATACGGTCTCCTTCTACCTATATATGTCAAACCAAATGTTATCTATGTGTGATGTTATCCTACTATCACACTCCACTAAACGAGCTATGACATAAAAAAGTAAGAAAAAAAAAAAAAAATGGGCTTCCACGTTTTTATCTTCGAAACTAAAATACTAGGACACCTGCGGTTAGCATGACTAACAAAAAAAAAGTTGTATCTTTGTAGTTCTGATAATTCTAATGTAGTTAAACAAGTTTATTATACCTATATAGATAAGGAAGCAGTTGATTTAGTCACTGATCACTCTTTATGAAGCATAAACAATACATCACTTTTTCTGCAATGCAACGGCAACTTTTTTTTAAACGCGAAGGTTCTATTGATTTTAATGACATATAATTTTAATGACTCTACGTAATAAAAAAATAGCTTTGGTTTTCATTTTCTTACTTTACAGTATGAAATTTATAATCGGCATATTTGAAGGTGGTTTCTAAAATCAATAATATACATTATTTCATTGGCGCCTCTTAATTCATCCTGTCATGCATTTAGTAAAAAATAGTCTTTTTTTAATTCCTCCTCAGAACTTCATTATGCTTGGTAAAATTACATTTCCCCTAAAAACTAGCAAACCTTAAAAGTTAAATATACTTCAATTAACGAATCGAATACAACTAAATATCCCTTTGTTAAATATAAAGTCATTAAACTCTAATTATTTCAGTGATTGAGATCGTGTTACGCAACGTTTAAGGCAATTCATTTGGTAGATGACTACCGATGAATAAATTTGCATTATGATAATAACTATTGTATTCCTGTATTTTACTAACATTTACTATATGAGCAAGATCAGACGCATCAAGAGATGTCTATTTCGAATTTGGGCACGTCAAAATAAAATCTCGGAACGATTATAGTAGGCATAGTTTTAGGTAGCCACTAACATTAGAGACGGCAAACTTAATGTATGTAACGGTTAGTCAAACATAGCAACGCTCTAAATTTAGTTTAGTTTGCTTCATACATAAGAATTGACGCCATTATCAATGAAACATCAAAGGTGGGCTAACAATATCATAACATTAACGGTATTGAAGTTTCCATATAAGATGAAACAATAAATCCATGCACTTGGACTGAGGTTATTACTAAACAGACGTACCAACATAATAAAAGAAATAACCTTTTCATCCATTTTTAGTTTGCAATCTCATAAATTTCGCAAGCTATATTACTGCCTTAAACACTACAATTTAGGTTAATCCTCTTACCAAGGAAATTAAACAAACCTTGAAAATATGATACTAAAATATATTTTTTTATGAATCGTAATACTATTTACGTCTGTCTGTTTACGTTTGTAGGTCATTCTCTTGAAATGACCCACATCGACGTAAATACATAGAAATCGGAAGTGACGATTTCTGACGTAGTTAAAAAATACATTAATCATAATTTTGGCTGTCGTGAGGGCCGAGTGGTGGGCCTGTCACTTGAGCCACAGGTTGTCGGTTCAAATCTTCATGTACCAATGTGACTTTTTCAATGTCATATGTACATACTTTTTTAGTTAACTTATGATATCACATAAATACAGTGAAAGAAAAAATCGTGGGGAACCCTGGACTTGGTGGTCTGAAATCACCAACCCGCAGTGAGCGTGGTGATCAATGCTCGAGGCTCTCTATACGAAGTGAGGTCCTTGCCCTGCAGTGGGACAGTTATGAGCTGGTTACATTATGTTATGATAATTTAGGGGCTCGTGGCTAAAATATAGCCGCACAAATCGATCGACCGAGGTTAATCTGCGTTTGCCACGGTCGGTCTATGGATGGGTGATCATCATTTTATATCGAGACCACCTCTGTGCCTTTGAGATTCGGTCCTGGTTCTCAAATGAAGATCTTTATCAGTCGCTAAACTACTACTAAACAGGAAGCTGACCCAAATATAGTTCGGAAAGGGCTAGGTAGATTGATTGATTTATGATAATTTTGTGTAATTTTTATTTCAAAACATGGCAGGCCCATGATAAGATAAGATGATATGAGATAAGGTGAGATGATTTGATATGATATGAGATGAGATGAGATGAGATAAGATAAGATTAGGACTACAAACTTCAAATCCTACGTTCATCAAATTCAGGTTATGCACAAGGCCTTCGTTCTCAGCTCAGACTTCTGGCCTGCACGTGTAGTTTTCGGCCGGACCAAGACCGAAACCAAATGTCTTGGATATTTGGTTTCGGTCTTGCTAATACATAGTTATATAAATTATATATTCTGTATTAGTTTATAAGTTTAGTACTGTCAGAAAGAAAGAAAGAAAAATATTTATTTAGTCTCAAGGTGTCTGAACTGTCTGTTGTGGAATAAAGAAAATTATAAGATATTATACCGACCCACCACCATGATAAGGTTATGTGGTATAGTTGTCGAAAGCGCGGCTGTCGACTGTGAGGTCCTGGGTTCGAGCCTCAGGTCGGGCAAAGTGTTATTGGGTTTTTCTATCTCTCGTATCGTCGGACTGCCATCCCATCGGACTATGTGACTGAAGGAAAAGGGGGGGCACCTGTGTTTGTGCTTACACTTCTGCACTATAATATCTCCTGCGTACTTGGCTTATCTCCATGGAGATAGGCCGCCGTGACCGAAATACGGTTGGGAGTATATTATTATTATTAAGGTTAAGTTGACGGGGCTAAAATAAAAGAAAAACCCAAAAAGGAAACCATAAAAGAAACCCTTACAGAATGTAATGATAAGTTACTTATATTTATATAAAAATAAAATATTTTTATATATCACAGTTCTAATCCCCCATTTTGTTGTCTCTCTCTGTTGTGAAATGCATCAAAGGAAATGTTTTGGACTTTTATGGTCACCGGAACCTCAAAAGTCATCCGTAAGCTATTACACCTTCCACTGATTCCATTATTAGGTCCCATGTAATTAGTGGAGAGTCTTTTGCCATCTACCGAGTACAGTTCTTAACTCCAGGCCCTTCTAAGCTGGTGGAGTTAATTTATATTACCTAATTGTTAACTTTATTTAACTAGGTAATTTATATATTTAAGCTAGAAATGAACAAACCTCTAACCTCTATAAATGCTTAAAGACTCTTTTTAAATTGTATAAATTACTTTTTTTTCTGGCTGTTACTGCAAATAGTGTATACCATAATGGGTAGATTTTTGAGTTGCTATAAAATAAATATAAGACCTATTATATTACAAAAAATCACACTAATAAATATTTAGACGTTGACTTTGACCCTAAAACAATATAAAAGATAAAAAAAAAACACAAAAAATTTAACCGCAGTGTAAGGAAACTGACAAGTGAAAAATAAAATTATATCAGTTCGTGTAACTAATTTGTGTCGGTACCAAACAAAAAAATATGTGAAAACCAGTAAATTAAATAAATAATCAAATGCAACATGGAATTAGCATCTAAGAGCCGATTTCACCGCTGACATTAAAAGCCGAGTTTAACAGAACTTGGTTCTTTTTTTTTGTATATGGCATCTCGCAGGTCAACCTAGGAGGTTGTTGACTGCTTAATCGGGCTTTCCTGTGGTTGTCTTAATAATTTTAAGGCCCTCAGCCAGGGCATTCAACTTATAAACTAAGCGCACGCTAAGGGCACCCCCCTATGAGCCTTGGCTTAGGGCGTCGCTAGTGGGAGGACAGCAAGGGACTGGCTGGATCGGATTCAAAAGAACTTAGTTCTACGTGATCCAGTTCAAATTATGATTTTGATCTCAGTTACGTCGAAATGATTTTACCAGCTACATTTTGATCGCGTTCACGAAAACGAAGTTTTCTTGGTTAATTAATTAAATTTGGTCACAATTATAAATTAAAACAATTTTGAGAGGTGATTACCTAAATTTGCATTTATTGATATATATATGTAAACAATGAATATTACAAAATTAAGCATTTTTGGTGCTGACATATTTATCGGAAACCCTATTAAACACGTATAATCGTGTTTAATTTTATTTAGTTATCAGTTTTATATACATTTTATTTATACAATAGCGTCATATCATAAGTAAGTCAAATAACAACAAAATCAATATTCTATGTTAAACAATATTACGCATTTTGACAAAGCCGCTCTTGAACGCATTTAAATAAGCTGAACGTCGAAAGTCGGGCGTTCAGAAGGCTAAACTGAGTTCAGCTTGAACTGGGTTCAGTTTAAGTTGGTGAAATACAAACTGGAGCTGAACTCAGTTAAGCTTGAAGCGTTTAGTTTCAATGGTGAAATCGGCTCTAAGTGTACATTAGTCTCCTGTCACGTTTAACAATTAAGCTAAGGATTTAAAGGTCACAGCACATCAGTGATCATAAATTAAATAAAAGACCATGACCTGATGATCCTGATGAGATTGATTTGCTATAAAGTTATTAACTTACCAAGTAATATCTTTGATAAGCTTTGGGATGGATGAATATCGCAGTGAAAATGTAGAGGAATTACATAAATACAATCACGGTCATATACTATTGGTCTCCAATTCTCTCCCCGATCTACATCGATTTTTAACCGACTTCCAAGAAGGATATGAGGATTTATAAGGATTATCAATTCGGTAGGTTTTTTTTTAGATTTTTGTTGTATATTTGTTACCTCAGAACTCCGTGATTTATCAACCGATTTGAAAAATTCTTCGACTTCAAAAATAATAAGTAATAATTGTAAATGAATGTATATATAATTGATTTATATATGGATATTTGGAAGTATATTGAAGCAAATAACGCATACATTTTTTACTTTTTAGTTAATTTTTAAACAGCAAAAAGATTTTTGGAGTCCTTTTTATTTTATTTGCTATGAATATGATACACTTCTCAAACAAATTACATATTCGACGAGTGAAAGGCTCTTCGTTTAGAGAGATATTTCTGAAATTTATAAAAAAAAAAAAATACTTTTTATATCGAGACACTTCGTATTCCACAAAAATGGCGCTTAGATCCTTTTGTTATTCAACCGTTGATATATTTGTTAATTATTTCAAATGCAATATTGCATGCCAATCTAATCTTAGAATTATATTTTACTTGGATAGAAAATACTACTGTGAGTGGGGTTTGCACCCTCACTGGACTGGTAGAGCACTTAAAAGATCTCAAAGACTCCCAATGTAAAAAATATTAAGTCCCTCGTTAGACGGCTATTTGATTCAATGAAAAAATAATGACAAGCACGTCCTTTTCTTAGCATTATTTCTGTCACTGCCACACAATTCAATTGACAAACTAGGAGTTCTAGATAGAGACGGGAACGCTCTAAGCCAAATAATATATTGCATTTATAAACAACTAATTAAGAAAAACAATGGATATTCATAAAACAGTCACGAATATAGATATATATTTTTAGAGAAGTTAGGTTTGAGAGTGACCAGGCCCGGTTCTCGTATAAAAATTTAAAAAAAAAAAACATTTATTGTCCAAAGTAATGTTTTACAGGCTTGTATAAAATAAACTATGACATATTTAATATATATATTTATTTATTTTATGAATATTAATATATATTTAATATTCATAAAATAAATCCGTACGTTAACAAACATTATTTTCAGTTCCTTTCTATAAAACAATTTTCACTGGTAATAACTTCTTCAGACGCATCGTTGACACATATAATAATGGATTTATAGATATAGACATCTTCAGTAGGTAACTGTTTGGCTATGTATAAAAGAAATCAACAGAATAAATTTCTAAATACCACATAAAGACTAAAATTGTTATATCATATAACAATTGCTTATCTTCGTTGATTTGTATAGTCTTACTCTAGTTTTGTGTATAGGATGCACCGTATTTTTATGTATACTTTTATGGAACTCTAAGTCTCTAAGTATCTCTTTGTTTTCTGATGAAAAAGTTTGTTATACGACTGTCTGTTCCCTAAAAAAATAAAAAACATACAAACTTAAAATTTTAATCATTCTAGCATTAGAAAAGAAACTGCATCCGCAATCCCGCACAAAGCCAGGATGCACGGCTAGTTATGTAATATTACCGATGCGCCAAGGCGTTGCGCGTTGTGAATATTTTAAGAAGTCTTACTGAATGTGTTACAATGTCACGGCTAAGCCTCCACAATTGGGACAATGTCAAATGTGCATCGTGGCCGTGCCGTGTTTAGATTTGTGCATATTTATTGTGATATTAGTGAGATGAGTTACCTACATAGTTGATACACTTTCCAGTAAGATGAGTTGCATAGTTGATACACTTTCCAGTAAGATGAGTTACATAGTTGATACACTTTCCAGTGAGATGAGTTAAATAACTGATACTCTATCCAGTGAGTTGAGTTAAATAATTTATACTCCAGATTTGGACAACCACGCTAAATAAAAAAATAAAAAACAGCAAAATTATACAGGATCTGCTGCTTTTGATATGATTAGACTGCTACCAAAAGAAGAAAATGAAAACAGAGGATAGAGAGCAATGGCGGTTGCTCCACCGACAAGAACTAAGATCTTAAATGAAAGAAGATATACTGCTTAAAATATTATTTCTTTATTGATATTTTAAAAAGATATACAAAATATTACATTCATCCCTTTGATGGGCCAACATTCCGAATCATACATTAGACAGCAGGTCTGATAACTGTCTTATAGATCTTCCCTTTAAGGGGCTTTAAATTCGGGGGTCGCAAATAGTTCCCGTGACCTGCCGCCATTTCATCCACCCTGTGTTAATTCTATGCTTACCGTTTCGGTCTATTTCGCCATGGCTTTGTACGAGTGCACCAAGATACCGAAAGTCGGAGCAGACTGGTAAAAGCACGCCACTTAGCGTCATGGTTCCAAAACTAGAGAGACTGCCGAAATCGCAGAACATATATTCCGTTTTGGTTCTGCTGATTTTCATGCCAAAACGGAATATATGTTCTGCGACCGTGTTTACAGTTGAGCATATTTATTGTGATAGAGTCGTTGTAATGTTCCACGTATACTGAAACAAGACGAAATTATTAAAAAAGCGCGCCTTCAACGTGTGAATAAAATTTTTGAACCTTTTTGTGTACCATAGCCACTATCCAACAATTTTTTTTAATCTTATTTTCTATGCTATCGGAGATAATGTAAGGATTCTATCGATATTCCTCTAAATTGGTTTAGGCGTTTAGAAGTTATGGTGGAATAAAGATAGGTACTCTGAGACGTACAAACATGAACCCTAAACACAAGACCCTCTACTTTTTGGGCAGTCGTGTAAAAAAGATTTAGACGTGATTTTAATTACTATGTGTGATGAAAAAACAATTTAGTGAAGAAAATCTGGACATTTATAGAATATTTTATTTAGAGTAAATAAATAATTAAATAATTGCCGTTCGCGATAAGACCGCCCATTGTACTTTTGTTATGTACTTGGCTTATGTAGAAAATTTTGTTGTACAATAAAGAATTAAATAAATAAATACGAGCTGCGCCCCGCAAACGTTGTTTTGCCATGTAAATTTTCTGGATAGGGTTATGATCTAGGTATAAAAAATAGCCTCAGACCTACCAAATATACACAAAAAAAAAAACATAAAAATCGGTCAAGCCGTTTCGGAGGAGTACGATAACAAACACTGTGACACGAGATTGTTATATATTAGATTATGATGTAATTGCAGCACAGCCTCTTAGATATATTTTATTTCACTAATTTGATTGACTGCCTCGTTGGTCTAGTGGTCCCAAGCGCGACTGCTGAGTATGAGGTCTTGGGTTCGACTCCTAGGTCGGGCAGTGTTAATGTGAAGAAATTCTCAATAGCAGCCCGTAGTTTGGAATTGTGTCGAGTAGATGGCAATAGGCTCATCACTTATTGCATGAGTCTAAATAACAGCATTGGTTAAATATAGGTGTATAACTTTGTACACATCTACCTACCCCTTCACCCCGATAAACCCCATCTGCATGCTAGATGTTATGTATGTATGTACTAAGTAGATACCTATTTTTTTTAGGAGTTTCTAAGGCTTTTTTAAAATTAAATCGGATCTTTTGCTTCACAATAGAAATAAACATCCAAAAAGAGAAGCTTATTAACATAATATTAGTGACAATGTCACGGTTGAGCCTTCACGATTGTCAATGTGGGGCAATGTCAAAGATGTGCATCGTGGCCAGCCTACCTTATTTAGATACTTAACATAGTCACGCCTGTATTCCTTGAAGGAGTAAGCAGAGGTGTACACATTTGTACACCTACATTTCACCAATGCTGTTATTAACTCCTTATGTAATACGTGGCCTATTACCAACTACCGGGCACAATTCCAAACTTCGGGCTGCTATTGAAAATTTCCTAATAGAAAAACCCCAATAACACGTTGCCCGGCCCGGGCATTGAACCTAGAACCTCATGCTCAGCAGACGCACTTAGAACCACTCGACCAACGAGGCAGTTTTTGTTATATTTCGTGATATATATTCATTTTAATTATTGTTACTAGTTACTTCTCACGTGCATCCAGAGGATGTTCGGAGTTCGAGTTATAAAAAAATGCACGTGAGACCGGTTACTAACCGGTGAACAATTATTGATGAGGCAGTTATATAGATTCTGAATTCGAGTTATAAAAAAATGCACGTGAGTAGTAACCGGTGAACAATTATTGATGAGGCAGTTATATAGATTCTGAATTCGAGTTATAAAAAATGCACGTGAGTAGTAACCGGTGAATATTAATTGACCAGGCAGTTATTTAGGTAATTAATTCAATTAGTTATACCTATTGGAGATCGAAATTGCAAAAATGCGTAATTGTATTGTATCTGTAATAAAGTCATAAATGCATAAATAAGCATGGCCGTACTTTAATGACGTAAATTTTTGAACATTTATAGACATAATTTTGGTTAATTCTCAGCTATTAACGTAATGAGTAGATATAAGAAATTCCTTATGAATTATTTTAATTGGCACCGCTATTTCTTAAGTGGACACCGCTAATCATCATCATCATAAAAATGTAACGGATCGCTGTCTGTAAATGGAAGATATATGAGAAAAAATATTATTGGGACATTTATCAACGCAAACAACATCCAAAACAATGATTGTTAGAATTTTTGTCTGTTTGTCTGTGCGTTTGTGACCGCTAATCTCAGAACCGGCTTATCCGATTTAGATGTGGTTTTCACTTGTGGTAAGCTTCACTTAACATTTAGTGTTTGTTTCATGTCAATCAGTTCATAAATAAAAATGTTATGCCAATTTAAAGAATCACGTCGCACAATTGGTAATTATGAATTTGTGTTCATACACGACATGGTGTTAATTTACGACATCCACGCGGACGGAGTCACCGGCTCAGCTAGTTTTAAATATAAGTTTGGTCATGTAAAACTTATCATAATTATTTGCTCGTAAACGTTGATTGACGACTCTTAGGCTTAATAGTACCTCCTATACTATAAAAGTAACCTATAAATTATGGATTTAAAATGTTACCTTAGGAAATCATAATTAGATATCTACATAGTATTTTTTTTGTAAGTGTTTGATTCTCAGTCTCGCAAAGATCGTTGAACGGATTTGGATAAAATTTGGTATAGAGATAGATTGGATTTTGGAGAAGGACATAGATAAAAGTCACGTTAACGAAGTCGCAGACAGGAGCTAGTATAGCTAGCTATATTTTCAAAACTATCTTTCGATAACTGAAGTTGAGTAGATCATGTCACCGATGAAGCAAAGTTCTGACTGAATGATACCCATTCATGGTAAGTAGAGGACACAGCAGAAAATACCAAACGAAACTAAAATAAAGATAGGTACTCACTAGTGGGTGATTTCGGCCTAAAATGATGATGATAAACAGATTACTGTTTCAATCGAAGTAATCCTGTCTGAAAACATTGCTAGAATTTTTGTATTAACTTTCGTAAGACACATTTATATTAATTATTTTTCAACGGTTATTACTCACGTGCATTCTTCGGGAGTGCTCGACTACAGTTTGACTCGCAACATCGCCACGGGCTCAGCTCATGACTAAATGCTCCGTTCAAGTTCGTAACTATTCAGGCAATCCCCAAGAATGCACGTGATTAATAACCATTGAACAATAATTAATATTGCTAGAATTACCAGAAGATATACCTACTTGTACTTAGCTATGACTAGATGAGGGTTTAATATATTATAGATAAAGATACGGAATCCTAATGAGATGATAAGGTGTGAAGACGAGTAGTTAGTTACTTACAAATGTGTTACAATGTCACGGGTGAGGCTGTAGAATTGGGACAATGTCAAATGTGCATCGTGACATGGACGTGTGTTGATTAGATTTCTGCATTATCAAACACATATTTTTGTATGAATAACGTAGAACTTATTTAATCGTAATACTCGTCATAGTCTAAAGAAGTAGGAAAAATTGAATAGGCAAGTGTCAAGAATAAAAAGAAATAAATTATTTAAATCAAGTAATATTTACTCGAAAAAATAATTTGGTATATCTCTTGTGTCCAGTTTCAATAGTAATAGTTTCATAACTAATTACAATAATGATTAAGTGTTTACCTATTCGGACAAATCAGTCCAGTTTAAGTTATTGATGTTATCAGAGGGAGTAATATATTAAACGCACTTGTAATGGGAACAATACGACGTACATCACGTCATTCTAGTAAAGACGGGAGTAAAATTTGAATACACGTGTAGCAAGATTTGCAATTTACATTATGAACTGGTGCTTTTTTATATAGAACGCATAGCAGTAAAGCGTTAAGACGTGTTTATTGATACAAGTATTATAGCTAAGACTTAAATGAACCCACGATCAAAAATTAAGAACAGGGCAAACTTCTTGAACTATAAGAAAAGTCGAATTGAAGGCCACCTTAACTTTGCAGTTGAAATAAAGTTTTCAAAGTCAAAGTCAAAGGTTTTCATTTCACATAAACCATACAAAGGCACTTATGAAAAGTCAGAATTTACGTGCACGGTTCCAAAAAGTCGCTTCCTATGGAGAAGAACCGGCAAGAAACTCCAAGCTCTTTTAAACTGTACATCTTTAACAATTTCTGTATATACAATTTTGGGCGGGATGTAAAAACAACGTAATCTTGGATGCAGTCACTAATATAAAAGATAATTAGATAAGCCTTATTAAATGAATAGCGCATTTGACAAGTTTACGGTGTTCTCACATTTACAAAATGTTGAAGCTAAAGAAGCTATATAAAACAATGCATAATATCCGTCAAATATTATAAGTAAGTTTAACAAAAGCTAAGAACAAACAATAAGCAAACATTGAAAGAGGTATATTATGCAAAAAACAAAGTCAAAATATCATTAGAACTGTGATAGAAATTACATGTACATTGTCAGTGAGTAGCCAAGGAAGCCACATGTGCAGAAGGTGTTATAGCCAAACATTCCTATCAGCAACGTAGTCTTTGGTTATTATAAGACCAAAGACTACGTTGCTGATAGGAATGTTGGCTTTTTCAATTTTCAACATTGTATATGTCACGGTCGATTCTTCAAGATTGTAATCTTTTTTTTTATATAAGCAATAGTAAGCAGGACGTCGCCAAAAGACGTGTTAAAATATGGATGAAGAATTCGCGGTGATGAGCAGAGGTCGAGATGGCTTAGTGGTCAGAGCGCCTGGAGTATTTATCCGGGAGGCGCAGGTTCGAATCCTGTTCACGACCGTATTTTTTTTCCATTTAATATTATAACTTTAGAGCTCGCTAAGCATTCGTTAATGCTTTTCAAAGATTTATCTTGAATAGTAAGCAGGGACTTTGTCCGCTGTACTAATTTCCACATGAGAGGATAATCGTGTCTATCATATTTATGTGATTTATCTACAAAGAACGAACGACAGAGTCAGAGCTGTAATATGCATAGCATGGCAGAGTTTAACATTAAGTTTTCTGATTCTAAATTCCAACAGACACTTTGAAATAATTACTAAAATGAGGGACATTTTTAATAATATCTGTGTAAGATAACGTGTACCTCAAGGTAACATACTAGGGCCGTCATGATCAAAATTATTCATTAAATTTAATCAAATGATTAGATTGAACAAAATACATTATGAGTGGTTATGGATCAGTCTCTTGAGTCAGGTTGTGGGTTGAAATCTGGCATGTACCAATGTAAATTTTTTCAATGTCTTAATTATGATTAAGGAATATATATAAAGGAAAACACCGTGAAGAAACCTGGATTTGATGTTCTGAAATCACCAACCCGTAGTGAGCTAGCGTGGTGCGGCTTGTACCGTATCTGTTAGAGTAGAGGCAAACCCTGCAGTGGGACAGTACGCTGCTTATGTTATATTATATATTATTTTGAACAGAATTATAACTATGCAGGACTATATATAGCTCAATAGACATGCTCAGAGCACGTGTAGTATAGCGTGCCATAAATAATAATAACAAGGCATCATAATTATCTACCTAGTCACGTGTCAAAAGCCCTTCATCAACGTAGTACATTCTCAAAAAGGGCCAAAGTACTTTTCCTTGCTTTATTATCGAAACACATTTGGAATACAATGATTGATTTTGAAACTAATACATTACGCAAAAGGATAGATAGAGGACCTCATAAATTAGCTTCTAATTTAAGGCAATGATAAATGTGTCATCATGGATCAGAGACTCGTGGCTAAGTAACAGCCACACAGATTTATCGATCGACGTTAAACTGTGCTTTCCGCGGTCAGTTGGTGGATGGGTGACCATCATTTCTCCGAGACCCGAGTGAGCACGTGAAGCCGTCGGTCTCGGTAGTCAAATAAAAAACTGACAGCCCTTACGAGTAGTCAGAGGCCTGAAAGTCTGACAACCAGTCTTACCACGAGATATCGTGTTACCCTGTAACTGGGTTGTGGAGGTAATATAGGCAGTCGCTCCCTGTAGAACCTTGGTATTAAGCTGCATCCGGTTTAACATTATTAAAGATGCTGTTCGCCACCCAAAAAAAAAAGAACATTTTTAAAAATAAAATGCTATGAATAAGCCTTTAGCTACATTACAATAAAACAAACCCAACGCATTCTCAAAATTTTAACAAATAGCAAACATCACATCACTTTTTGATTTTGGAACGGTTTTTCATTCGAAACAAGGCTAATATTTTTTTCTTGGCGAATACGAAATGCAACTTTTGTGAGAGCAGGTTGATTTTATTCCGACGTTTTTCTCATGTTTGGTTGACAACAATGTCTTGTTATTTGAAATGTTAATTCTGCTTCATGTTTATGTCAGTTTCGACTGTTCCTAAAACGGTTGGAGATTCATCAATGTTATGCTTTTGCAAATTTACTTTGCCATTATCTAAATTTGTAGAGACTTTATCACATTGTAATACAGTTGAATTCTGGTTGTTCTTTGTATTTAGTGTTGTACATTTATCGTGGTATTCCTATAGCTTCGATTCGATGAACTGATGTAAATTGTACTTTTTCTCCCGCAACGTCTACTGGACAAAGAAACGTTATTGGCAGGTGAATCCTGTATTTTATATTAGGTACAGATTTCGGAATCGTTTTAAGTAGCAGCAATACGTTTGTGATATGCCGAATAGTGAGTGATCTTGTAATAAGGCATGTTCCCGGCGATTTTAATGACAAGGTTTCTTTACCTTTGTGATAATATCACAAACTTACTCCAAATTGTGATAACATGTTCATATAACTATGGGATATATGTTGGCTTTAACTATATTATTTCATATAGGTTTTGCCAAAAAATATATAAATATCAGTAGTAATCTCAGAAATAAATGAGCTTGACTATCATTACTATTAAATTTTTTTTTATACTGTCATTATATTTTTTTTCCTTGTATGTTAGTTTTCGATTTGGTGTATGCACTTGTACAATAAAGAATTAAAATAAAATACTATTAAAAATACTAATATTAAATGAAAAACAATAACTTTATTTCTATTTGAAAAACACACCCGATTTCATAAAATGTAAGTGTAGCATTAATTGATTTAACATCCCCTTCAAATATTTCAGCTTTATGTCAGTTCGTACTTTGGAATGCAAAAATAGCTTGAAAATATTTAATTAAATATGATTCTACTATGCAAACATAGTTCTAAATTGAGAAAACTGTGATTTAGGTAAATTATTTTAATATTACGTACCTATTGTTTTTAGGAAATAATTTGACATTGGAATTGAATTAGAATTTAAATTAATTTCAAGAGTAACCCCACAGCACTTCTTTTAAATTTAATTATAGAACCGAAATGGTGTTCATTAGAAAGGATAACATAACTCTCATGTTTTTCAAGAGGTTATTCATTTGTCGAATTTTGCTGCTTGCCGGCAACCACACCGACGTTAAATATATGACTTCTTTTATTTATTTTACCCTATGCTTTCTTATATCTACTAATCAAAGCTCAGTCTAAGCTATAACAGCCAAGAGACAGCAGACCAAGGTAAGTGGTTCTTAAGTCTAAAGGGATGAAATCACTCATGGTCAGAAAGTTACCCAAAGCTCTTAAAATCTATCTTGCCTAGTGGTAATAAAAATCATACCAACCCTTTTTTAGAGACAGACGAACATAGACAAAATAGAAATAAGAGTGTAGAACGGGCTTAAAAGAATAGATTAGCCTTGTCACATCATTCTGCAATCTGATTTTCTAGACAAAACATAATGCGTGTAAATGTATACAAAATCTACATTAATAGATGCTATTGATGTCATAGGAGTACATACATACATAAACACAACAGCATTTTTTATTTTTGGAACCGTTAATTCGATATGTGGTAAGAAAATTTCATCGGAAGCAGATAATTAATTCAAAAACAAGTGTATACGACCGCAATTTTCTGGATTCTGGATATTATTTTGTATTATACTTTGAAAATATTTTAATTGCCATTGGTTCTAAAAAATGTGGTGGAAATTTCATGGTTATTACCTTAAGGGATGATGTGCTTAATAAGCAGAACGTATTTAGTTCTCAGAAGAATGAGCCTCTTTTTTTAATCAAATATTGTTTAGGGGCTTATGATCACAAATAAGACGATGCCAGCCCCATCATAAACTAATCTTAACTATAACCTAAACATAATACTTAATAATTATTTTTGTTTCTCTTTTATCTCGGGATTAAACCCGGTCCTTTGGAGGGCTTGCCTGGAGACACAGGTCTAACACACAGAGGCCCCTGTTATAGTTTTAATCTAAATTGAGTTGGAACACCAACCGGAGACTCTCCATGATTGCACTATAGAAATACAGCCATGGAGAGTTCCCGATAGGTACAGAACTATTGAGATAGGTAAAATTAAATTGTTTTTTAAATTGGTCTGTTGCTGTGTTGTGCTACTTGGACTATTTAAAATTCGGTTGCCGGAATTAAAAATGGCGTCTGCCTTTCAACTCTTAAATAATACTTAATAATTATTATTATTATTATTCTAAACTATCAACTATCTTATAAACTAAAACGGCTGACTCCGACGGAGGCGCTGACAAAATACTGTGAAAAAACCTACATCTAACAAACTTAAATTAAATCGATTCATCAGCGCCTCTCTCCCAGTCCTAGTTTTGACACATGCCACCAACAAGTGATAGACTTCCTCCACAGCACCACACTCATTACAATTTGGGTTGGTAATTAATCCCATGATATTTCTAAACTTGTTTAGTGGAACGTGTCCAGATCGTAGCCTATGAGCTATTACAATAAACTGTATTTTTCTAACGATCTTTGATTAAAGTACTCTTTCCAAATATTATGGCATATAATCATATATTTAGTTAATAATGACTTCTTACAACCCAACAGCCGTATAATATAACAGCCAATAAGCACAATATCTTAACTATTAATTTAAAGGTGTTTCTTTTCTAAACCGATGTGTATGTAACACAATACCCCTCCATATCTAAGGGTGGTTTAAACTCTGACACTCCTCAGAGAGGATGGTGGTATAGTGGTCACGTGCTGCCGTGCACAGCGAGGCTCAAGGGAGACCCCTTTACAGTCTCCCCAAGGATGTGTCCTACTAGGCGTTGCACAGCGGGGGTTCTGGAGTTGGTCCCTTAAAAGGACCCAGTGCCAGTGCGAGAGGACATGTGCAGATGGCGACCACCGGGTGGTTTTATTGAGGTAAGAACCCCACACTCCCCGGTCTTATCCCCAAAGGCCGGGCTTTTAAAGGTTTCCCACCGAAAACAAAACAGAAAAGGTTGTTCATCAACCACACGATAAGAAGAAGAATATTCCGTATTTTTATTTGATTGATTACCCAAAATGCCTGTCGTATAATATTCGCTACAACTGACGCAGTTGACCGTTATTTATCATTAACAACCTTCTCAACCACATCAAACATGCGTTCTTCCTAAGCCATTAGCAGTGTTGACATTTTTCTTAGTAAGGTATTTATACTTACTACCGTATAAACGGACACTTCATAAATCAGATTACGAAGTAGCAACAATGTTGCGGATGGCCGATGAACTATCTTGTCATCGCCAGTTACTGCCTGTTAGACACGACGAGTTTTTGTTGAATCCCTCGGAAGGTAAACGGGATAGCTTAGGGCTAATCTTGGGAGGGCCTGTCGTATTGTTGAGCCAAATTAGCAGAACAATTATTGTAAGTGACATTTGAAAGATTGTCAAATTGATATAGTATTAGAAATGGTATCATTTTATGTAATGAAGCTCAATATTTATTTAAGTATCAAAACACCTGCTGGTTTAAGATAAATCTTTGAAAAGCAGTAACGCATGCTTAGCGAACATTAAAGTTATAATATTAAATGGAAAAAGAATACGGTCGCGAGTAGGATTCGAACCTGCACCTCCCGGATAAATACTCCAGGTGCTCTGACCACTAAGCCATCTCGACCCGGGAGGCGCAGGTTTGAATCCTGCTCGCGACTGTATTCTTTTTGCATTTAATATTATAACTTTAGAATTCGCTAAGCATGCGTTAATGCTTTTCAAAGATTTATCTATAATATTTTTTATGGTTTTGTGTATGTGTATTCACCAATACAACTCATGATGCAGTATAAGGTTCGTGTAATGACGAATAACATCGACGATGCTTGCGGCCGTATTATTTTTCCATTTAATGTTATAACTTCACCTGCTGGTTTTTAACCGACTTTAAAAAAAGGAAGTTCTGAATTCGACCCATATGTATATATGTCCGCGATTTTCTGAAAAACTACTGATCCGATTCTGATGGGGCTTTTTTTCTCTTAATTAGATACCTACTCAGGGTAGGGTATGAAATTAATTTGGGATACCTTTGGTGTTGCAGATGTCTGGAGGCGCCGATGACCACTTACTATCAGCTGGGACGCCAGCTTGTTTGACAATTAGATACTAAAATTTGTAAATTATTACTAGATAGAAAAAATAATTTGATACTAATATAAAATTATAGTAGCCGTTAAGTATTTATACCAAAGCAAAATTCAATTCACAATTGATTCATTATTCTTAATCCCTGCTCTCCGTACAGACTATGAACCAATTAGTTCTGCATGAAACTGATTTCAGAATTTTTTATGTAAAGCAAAATCATAATAATTTAATCAAAGTCAATATAAAAATCTCACATTACACTGATTATAAACAGAAAAATAAACAAGGAAGAGCAATATTAATCATTCAATTTAAAACAATAAAGCCAAGGTGAACCATTTCTCTCAAGGTTGGCCCCCAATTAAATCGTGTAGAGTCTTGACCCTTATAATGTGCGGTCTTAATTTGCGAACGCTCGTCAACTCATAATTTGTAAGGTACTCCAGAGTAATATGAAATAATGGTTTGTTTGAAAACGAGGAATTATTTTGTAAAAAAAATATTAGCAGTATTTTTTTGTGGAATTAAAAATACAGTCGTGAGCAGGATTCGAACGTGTGCCTCCCGGATAAATACTCCAGGCGCGCGCCTCCCGGATAAATACTCCAGGCGCGCGCCTCCCGGATAAATACTCCAGACGCTCTGACCGCTAAGCTATCTCGAACTCTGCTCACCACCCTGAATTCTTCCTTCATATTTTAATAAGTCTTTTGGTGACGTCAGCACTTTTATTTCCACAAAAGTTACAAATGTTTAATGCTTTTCAAAGATTTATCTGTAAATATTATGTGTCAACTAGCTGTGCCCGTGGGTTTACTCAGTGAAATTTCAGATCTAAATCTTATTATTACTGAAGTAAAATGTAGCCTATGTTTCAAGATAAATCTTTGAAAAGCATTAACGCATGCTTAGCGAACTCTAAAGTTATTATATTAAATGGAAAAAGAATACGGTCGCGAACAGGATTCGAACCTGCGCCTCCCGGATGAATACTCCAGGCACTCTGACCACTAAGCCATCTGGACCTCTGCTCACCACCGCGAATTCTTCTTCCATATTTTGACACGTCTTCATTTAATATAATTACCATTTAATATAATAACTTTAGAGTTCGGTAAGCATGCGTTAATACTTTTCAAAGATTTATCTTGAATTATTAAGGTAATTGCATTCTTTACGACATTGTATTAACTGCAAAGTTAGTCGTGTCGGTTCGGTCACCCGTATAGGGACTGAATTGATAGCAATAACGTCGCCATAAGACGTGTCAAAATATGGAAGAAAAATTCGCGGTGGTGAGCATAGGTCGAGATGGCTTAGTGGTCAGAGCGCCTGGAGTATTCATCCGGGAGGCGCAGGTTCGAATCCTGTTCGCGACCGTATTCTTTTTCCATTTATTCCATTTAATATAATAACTTTGTAGCCTATGTTATTTTCGAACAAAGTCGGTATCGATGAAAAAATTATTAAAATCGGTTCAGTAGTTTTAGAGTGTATCGATTGCAAACAACCAAATCTCTTTAATGTATAGATTGGGTTGCCTGTGGTCCTATTGGACTTTAACGAGGTTCCGATATTGAAGCTGCATTCGCCACAACCTCAGTAAACAAGATTATCACGACATTAGACATTTCACTTCATCATCGGAGCTCTGCCGAAGGATAAATAAAAATTAAAATACGGAGCTTTTAGTAAAATTAATTAATCGTAAGTACAGAGTACAGACGCGTCTGTTTTTCCTTTAGAAGTGTGAAGAGCAATAAGAACTCTTATAGTAATTCGTTGCCGTGTTCCTAACGAAGGAGTTTTGTTAACGCTTCTTCAATTCAGAATTTTTAGCAGTTGGGGACAGTACTGTAAAAATATATTTTTATTAAGTTATTTTCCCACTTGCTCTTATCCGAATAAAAAAGAGGAGGTTCTCAATTCGACGTGTAGGTCTTGCGTATTTTTTTTTTTCTGTATTTTCGACCACGCATACTTTTTACAGAGTAGTTCGATTTTGATGATTCGTTTTTTATTGGATATGGGATGATAATTCCAAATTTCTTCTCATTTAAATTTCTTCGTTTAAGGTGGATAATTGGAAAAATAAGGAAGTATTGATTGTTCTCATGTCAACCGATTCTGTTGAAACTTTGCATAGTTATGTTTTTTGATGACACTACCACATATTTGTAAAATAAACCTGGAGTTAATCTGATGATAGATCCGAAAGATAGTCAATGGAACTCCTCGACGGTTGATATTAACTACTTCGTGATTAGGCTTATTTCATTCAACTAGATGAGAACTTAAGACCTAGCTATGTTTTGTAGATTATAGCCGCAAAAGAAACCTTTCACAAAGAAAATTACCACCTAAAAGAAAACTGAAAAGATAAAATATCAGAGTGTAACTAATTTTGAGTCGACGCAAATTCCATGGTGCCTTTTAATTATAACGGGGAAGATTATTCTACAACCAAGCTATTCACTAAGAATATGATTCGTCAGATTATTAAACAGCTACTTTATTAGCAGCTGAGGCAGTTAACCTCGTTAGTCTAGTGGTCCTGGGTTCGAATCCCAGGGCAGGCAAAGTCTTATTGGGTGTTTCTGTTAATAAATTCACCTTTGCTTCGGAGAGCACGAAAAATCGTCGCTGCTACGCCTGATCTTTATCCGGTCGTGTCGGATTGCTGTCCCATCGGACTATGAGACTGAAGAAAGAGCACAAATATATGCGCAAACACAGGTGCACTCCACCTGTGTTTGCGCATACACTATAATATCTCCTGCGTACTTGGCTAGGTAGGGTTAAGCTATTGTTACCGAAAAATGGCCGGTGTCGATATATAAATATACAGCTCCACTCCTGTCCTAGACTATATTTTTCCTTCCATTAGGGGTTAAGCTTTAAGTTTGTTTTTTTTTATAATAATTAGGTAATTAACCTTAAAATTAAATATATTGGACTCTGTTCCCGATTCCGGTAGTCCACTATTTTTTTTATGTATAAATATTGCTTTTTTACATTTAAGGTCGTAATTAGTTAAGTAACTTCCTTTGAAAGGGTTAATATATAAGTCAAATACATTCACTTAAGCCAACATTTTTAAAAACAATCTATTTTTATTATCATAGTACTAGCAAGACGAAAACTGCTCCCTGAACGGCGAAAATTAAAGCAAAAAAGAACATAATACTTCGAAAGTAGGTATACAAAATAATACTTTTTATAATGACGTCATAACTCAACAACAAACACACAGAAGGTAGGCAATGCTTAATAAATTATGTAAAACAACCGGGCGTTCCTCGTAAATGATAAATATTACTTTATTGCTTATCATTAGTTTTATAGGATTTTCTTGAGTAATCACATTTTAAATACAGTGTGCGTACGCCGGGCGTTTACTTCAAAAACTAATATATGCGACACATTTATTTGTGATAGCTTTTAATGGGCGTGCTTTAAGCTTGTTTAAGCTCTGTTTATTTGTAGAGAACATACATAACATTAAGAAGTACATACTACATATGTATACTAAGATATGTCTAACGGTTGAGATAATGCGTTTGAAAGATTTAACTGTACTTGTTAAGGTAATTACTTAGGTGCGACATTGAATTAACTGCAAAGTTAGTCTTCACATAAGACGTTTAATTGTGGAAGAAGAATTTGGAGTAGCGAGCAGAGATTGGAGTGGCTTAGTTGGCAGAGGTCCTCAAGTATTTATCAGGGAGGTGCAAATTTAAATCCTGGCCCGTATTTCACCAAGCGGACGAGTGCGATAATTGTCAAAAAATTATGACACTTGTTGTAATAAAAATTTACTTGCGAAATGCTTGCGAACTTGTAGAGTGTCCGCCAGAGAATCGCCTGTCACTTGTCAGCTTTGTGAAATAGGGGCCTGCTCATGACCGTATTTTTCTTTCCACAGAAAATGGAATGATTTTGGCCCGGTTTGTGAGTGTGATAGTAGGATAACATTAGAACCTGGCGCATGGATAACATTTGGTGTGACATAGCTAGATAGAAGGAGACGGTATCGGTGGCGGTTACCATGAGCAACATCATTCCCAATAAGGCAGGTCATAAAACATTGCCAAAATATTAGCAGCATGCAATTTCAAGAAAAATTTGAAAGTGGAAGGAGAATACAAGTTGTGCTGTGCCCAAATAAATTGGGATAAGGGCAGGGGGATGATACGAAAGTGGAAAGGTTGATGTGTACTCTATTCCTGCACGGAGCAAATATTTGTATGATCTACATATACTTGTTTCGTGTCTGGGTGTATGCGAGATTCTTCTTATAGTGTCTGTAAACGCATCGTCTGGGACATTATGTTTCTGTAAACTCACCCACGAGAAAAAGAAGAAATTCCTAGTAAGCGGCAAAGAAAAAAATGGAACAAGAAATGTTTTTTTTTTTTATTCAATTCGTAACCAATTTGAAATACCACGCTTCTCATGTGATATGATGGTATGCGATGGTAATCCTATTGTATAAGATCAATTCGAAACGGCACAATTCCAAAATCCGAGCTACCACTGAAATGATTCTAATAAAATCAACCCAGTAACACTTTACCTGACCTGAACATTAAACCCGAGACCATACGCTTTGTAGGCGTGTCTACGACCTAAACTAGGCGAACAAGACAATCAAGTTAAGATAGGGAATTTTACAAAGTAATTACCAATAATTGCCTTTTACATTTTTACAGTGCAATAATCAGAACTCCTACCATATTTTTTGTATCTTACTAGCCTATGTTATCCGAGATAATGTAAGGATTCTAACGATCCCTACATCGAAATGAGTTCAGGTATAGGAAGTAATAGTTGAATGAAAAAACTTGCATACATTCTTGCATGAACACTGAAAAATAACAGTCCTTTTTTTGGGCAGTCGTGTAATCAGTAAAATAATTCCAACTTATCTAGTAATCTTTTTTTTTTACCAATCAGGTTGTCTCGCCATGATTGTTTGTTTTTGTTAACGGACTAAAGCAATAATAGTCAAATATTGCAAGTTATAATCCGAAACCACAGATTTTTCGAGCCATGTGCGTATGCGAAATTAATTATCACTTGCATAAAATGTAGAAAGAATGTTTTCCGTGAAGAAACCAGTACACCGAAAAGATATTCTCGATGGTGTTTAAAGCCATGTCTAAATACTCCAGGCGCTTTGATCACTAAATCATCTCCGCCTCTGCTCACTACCCCGAATTTCGCACACATTTTAATAAGTCTTGTTGAACCCCCCCCCCCCCACCTCCCCAATACCAAACATAAAATTGAAATTATATTTCTTCCATACGTGCAACCGTCCTCTCCGATATAAATTTATTAGGGTAAAACCCCCCCGAAATATATTTGCTAGGTACGGCCGTGGGGCACTGCCACTTCCAAATATGCTTATATTAGCTTTTGACACAACTCATACATGAATGAAGTAGAGCATATTTGCGTACCAGCTGCATACAGGGACAAACTAACTTGACTGCAGTTGTGCCGCCTCTCAAATAGCTCGTAAAATTTAATGACATTCCAACAGGCTGCTTTGGTCGCGAGAAACGCAATTTTTGCGATACCTCCGATCAACTCTTTATAAGTTAAGCCTTCGTTTCTTTGATGCGATTTTATTTTTTTGATATTTATTTGTTTTGTGTCCAGGTCCAGCTGCATGCTGTCCGGTGTGAAATAAAAAAAAAAGATAAAAGTTTAAAGGTCTTGAGATAGGTCTAGTAACTTTATTAATATGGCTCAATACGACTTTCTTGTTTTCTTTTATAATGATAATTGTTTTTAGTTTTTGTGTCTTGTAGTAGTTTGCAGCTACGATCTACATATATTCAAGTATTTGATGAGCTAAAAATAATAAGTTTTTAAGCAAAAAACATCTTTACACAAAAATTAACCCTAAGTCATGTTTGTCGCAACGTCGGAACAATGGAACAGCGCTTTAACTAAATTGTCCCGTAATTATTTTAAACGTTTTAACTTAATATTTAAGGCGAACCAGTGGATGCATATTTTTATCGTTACACCAACGCGAATTATAAAATAATAGAGCTTAACTCAGAGGTGTAAGATTTTACGGCAATTTGTTGGTAATGATGTATTGTGATAATGTGATGTGCCATATTATTTATTATATAATTTAGGTCCAAAAATCGTGATAGCTGTTATTGGTGACGTGCCTTACAATTAGAAATTAAAAATAAGAATCAATATTCTTTTTCAGGAATAAATAAGTTCATTAATAATTAATTTAATTGTGCATAAAAAATAACATAAAATAAGAAGATTAACAAAAAATGCACAGGCAAAGTCAGGTTTCTAAGTGTAATCGTACAGAACAAGTCCGATAAGCATCTCTGTCGATTTTAATGCAAAAATAATCATGTATTATGAAGACGTTTCCATAATTTCATCGATAATGTGTTATTATTGAGATTTTACTATAATTGGATGAATTAAAACTTTTTGTTTTACTTTTTTATAAAAAGACATGAATTTGCGGGTGGCAAGCAAAAGGAGAACTGTCTGTGCAAAAATGTTAAATATTTTATCAACCAGCCAGAAGTATTTTTTCTGCATGCGAGATGATAGTTAATAATTAATACTATACTTTTCCAAGTATGGCATGGGATCTACTTAATGTGAGTTTGGGGCTAAGATGAAAATTCGGGTCAATGAGCCCGCGAAATAAAAACTTAACCAGCCTACGGCAAGTGGGATTCCCACCAAGTCTTCCGTACTTTGGAAGGAATCATTTATTTTTTTGAGTAGTGATAGCCTAGTGGTATGACCGTTGGACTGACAAGTCAAAGGTCGCAAGTTCCAATCCAAGGCGCCCCATTAATAATAAGCACATGACTTCGAAAAGACACTGTCTTTTCGAAGTCATGTGCGCATTATTAACTAATTATCACTTGCTTAAAACGGTGAAGAAAAACATAGTGAGGAAACCAGCACAACTGAGGCATTTTCTTTAAGGTGTGTAAAGCCATGTCAGAGACCTACGGGTGGTTTAAACTCTGACACTAGGTTGTTCACCAACAACACGATAAGAAGAAGAAGATTTATATTATATTTTCATATAAAATTATGTAACCTGTCACAGTTTTGAGTATATGCTGATGATAGAGATAGGATAGCGAATAGAGAAAGACCGAAGAAACGATCTATGCATAATATGGATGATGGACGGGGAGTGAATACTGAGATGGCAGCTATTAGAAATGTATGTAAGAAAAATACATTCTATACCAACGAGATATTTTGCCAAAATTGGATATATATAATTTTTTATATCTATTTCAACTCGACGGCATAGGCATTAGTAGTAGTTAACAATTTAGATAAAGTCGTACCAGAAGGTATCACTTTTTTAACATTGTATGGAACCTAAATAGTGAAGGAAAAGGAAAAACAAATAATTGCGAGGCCTGAGGCTATTATCTAATAATAAGACAAGGAAGCTCTTCTGTGGGTGACGTAAGCAATAATTAAGGGTCGCAACAGACAGTATCTGATAATAATTAAATGAAAGGTGGTATTTAAAATGTTTAGCGAAAGATACTTAGGTGATTTGATGTGCAATAATGAGAAATTATCGCAGTCAATAAACATTCTACCTCGTTGATCTAGTGCTCTAATCATGTCCGCTGAGCTGAGAGGTCCTGGGATTGATTCCCGGGCCCGGCAAATGGATTTTCATCTGAGCATTTTCATGCTTCGAAGGACACGTTATACCGTAAGCCCCAGCTAAGGCATTAAGTTAAGTGAGAGGCCTAGGGGTCGCTTCAAGACAAGCAGTAGGTTGCCTTCGTTAAAGCAACAGGAGAAATTATGAAATCAAGAAGATCAGAAACCTAAATTGATATGTCTCCAGTACCTATCTTAAAAACGTAGATGAAATACGTTTTGAGGAAACCAACACTCTTTAGAGATATTCTTGAAGCTGTATAAAATTATGTCAGAGCCCTATCAGTGGTTTAAACTCTGGCACTAGGTTGTTCTTTAATCACATGCTAAGAAGACATAGCATCATGCTTGTATCTCCGAAGGCTTAGCTGAGGCGAATCGTTGAATACCCATTCATCGATGCAGTTATTAAGTACCATGTCATAGGTGGCAAGCCAATTGCCATCAACCTCACACAATTCAGATTGGTACTGAGACTTCTTACCAGAAATAATAACAAAATATCCAACCCAGAAATCAAACCCATCACGTTCCGCAGTCTTATTTGCGGCAAATAGAGTGACGAAACATTCGAATCTAGTAGTCTTCTTGTCACGATAAGAAGACGGAACTAGTAAATGTTGTCCAGAATCTCCGTACATACTGTATACGTTATGGCAATATATTCCTAGAACCTTACATGGTGGTCCACACGGGAGGCTAATGGTTTATAGACGTTTAACGGCCGATGGTAAGTAGAAAATTGCTAGTGTTTAACTAATAACAGTTGAGTGAATCGCTTCTAATACTGGAATTGACGGGAACGTACCTATGGCTTGAAACAATTATACAAGGTGTAAGCGAAGTGCGTGGTCATGCTTTAAGGGGTCAATGTACTCATATATATGAACAACTTTTGCTATATAACCAACATCGAAAGGGCGACAAAAAAAATCAGCTGCCTTATACAAATGGTCAATAGGTCGTACCTGGTATTACATAATAAAACAACTTTAAACCGGATTAATCGCGTATAAATTTGGTTTTGGTTT
Source organism: Xylocampa areola (assembly GCA_935421205.1). Classification (NCBI taxonomy): domain Eukaryota; kingdom Metazoa; phylum Arthropoda; class Insecta; order Lepidoptera; family Noctuidae; genus Xylocampa; species Xylocampa areola. Next base: position 14,286,409 of record OW285215.1, read on the forward strand.
TTCCTGACGTTTCGAATACTTTTCAGCGTCATTCAGATCTTTGTATGTTAACAATACAGCCGATTTTTGACGTTGTTACGTGTTAAGTTCGTGAAGTTCCGATCCTATTAGTAAAAAATTTGCTTATACTTTCATTTATTTAAGAAAAAAAAAGAAAGAAAGATGGTAATTTGGAATGTGGTTACCTAATTGATCTAGTTGTTGCAAACGCGCCTAGTGAACGCGAGATCCTAGGTTCAGGTTGGTTTCCCGGGTTGGCAAGCGTAATGTTATATTATAGTAATTTGGAAAGGGAAGTAAAGGCAGGTATCTTATCTTCTCACTCCTTAAACGTAGTGTTGAACGTCTGGTGGAACCAAGCAAGAAAAAGAAACGGATGAAAGAGACAAAGAATTAAAATATATTTTAGGAATAACAGTGAGTTGTGGTATCCGGTAGGCTAGGTCAATCGAGTTATTTCCTAGAATACCAATCGAGCATAAAAAAGAATTAAAAGCAATAAGGGCCTTAGTTAGATCATCAAGTAATTCCAATTAAAATTGAAATTGATTAGAAACTCTTTAAAAAAGTCGCGTGCACGAGAATCACACCTTTTATCATGCGTACATTGTTAATTAATATTAAAACAATTAACTCCAATCATTCTATCTAAACCTATCCAATTGAATGAAACATAAAACTATCCACTTAACCAAGAATAGGTACCTGGTTTACACGCAAACTTAAGAACCTAATTTTACCACCCATTATTTCACCTTTACAAACCCCTATTACAAGTAACCATCTTAACCAGACCTCTCTACACGCAGAATACTGCAACATTTTACCGCAGTTCAGAGGCTAAGTTACAATGGTCACTTCTTAAGTGGCGGCGTCTCTCAAAGCTACAAATTGAACGGCGCCTGCGCATCGGAACAGGTAAAGGATCGCGCTAAGCGTGTCAGCCGTTGATTATGTCAAATTATTTTCGCTAACTTTGACATTTGAATTTTGTACGTGTATTGTTTATTTCGTAATATTGGAATCACTGAAATAGGTACTGGTGAAAAATTATTCAATTTAAATTATTGGCATTTTATGTGTCAATATTTGATAATAATTATACATCAATGTAATTGTAGCTTGATGGCGTTTTAGTATAATATTATATGGCGTACAACACTACCAAGATATTAGTTATAAAATAGAAACATAACCTTTAAGCTAGTAAATAAGTAGCTGAGCCAAGGTATAGTGGTAATTTCTTGTACCGTTTTTTTGCTGCGTTTTATCATTTCCTTCATTCGCGTATGAAAAAACAACTGGTATTCTATTTTTCTAGCTCTTATCAGCGGAAAGACCGCTATTGCTTTCTTCTATCAAATAAAAGTATATTTGACCCTCGTAGCAAAAAATCCTACGCTCTCTATCACACGTTGTATAAAGTTTCATCTAGTCCTTCCTCTTCCTTTCCTTCTTGTCTCTCTCCTTCCTTCGAAATATTTCCATGATCTACAGATAACTGTTTGGGAGGAGATTTATATTTGTAAACGCACTCACAACACGGGTTGGTTATATGACTTCAAAGTGTGTGTGTGTATATCGATAAAGAATAAGAAAAATGTAGGTAGCTTTACACAAGCACTTGGCGTGAAAGAGGAAATACCCCACATATCAAGTTTCAATCATCGCTGATTATAACGTAGTGTAAGTAATCACCACAGCTTAAAAACTAGTTGAAACACGCAAACAGATAATAAATAGTATATGAATAGTTTGCCTATCATTATACTTATCCTACTCACATAAGGACGCGGACATACCAGTACTTCGTCTAAACGTAAAGTATAAACAAACAAAACGCGAACCACGTCGTAAATGCTAACTTATAAACGCTTACCAAGTTATTTTGTAGCCAGATTTATTTTAAAGCGTCTTAATTGCAGGTGATAGAGTTTGAAATTGAGTGGGTTTTTAATTACCCAGTGTCAGTGTAAAGTTTGCCTGATTTGCAGAATGAGTCGATATCGAGATCTGCCTATTAACGCGAAGAGGTTAGGGCGTGGTCACACTGACGTGTTGATTACAACTTTTGGTACCGAAAAACTTGGTCCCGATTATATCATGGTTAGCCCGAGGTACTTCAGTGCTAATGAAATAATTTCACATGTAATTTAAGACTGTTTAAGACGTCAAATTTTAAATTGGATGGCCGAGAAGGGATGCTTTAAAATAATAAATTAATCGTTTCTGTGAAGGCGTGTAAGTGACTACGGGTGAAGTAAATGAATTTTGAAGGAGACGGCCTCTTTCGACTTTTTTTGGTGAGGTTGGTAGTGTTAAAATTATTGATGGAGTGATATGGGGAGTGTTAAATGATGTATCCTTCATTATTGTGTTTCGATATGGTTTATGTTCTTATACTGACGTGATACGTGTGAGACAGTAATATCAGGAATCCGTCGATGACTGATGCATGCGTGTCAGTTAGGGCAGGTCAACTTAAAACTGCTATATTTCTTTCTTCAAAAGGCCATTTCAGATACCTTACACATTATAACGCTCTTAAAGACATGTACAGATATGTCGGGACTTTAAAACAGACCTCTAAATTAGTTTCGGCATTTCTCCTAGTAATAGTAAGATGTAAATATTTAATCATCGCTGATTATAATCGCTAATCAGTTTGACTTGCGACATCGCCGTGGGCTCAGCTCATGACTAAGGGCTCCGTTCGAGTTCGAAACTAGGCGGGCAATCCCGAAAAAATGCACATGAGTAGTAACCGGTGAAAATTAATTGTTAAGATAGAAATACCTTACATACATAAACTCACGCCTTTCTCCCAAGGCAGAAACTACAGAACGCCACCTGCTACGATCCTTATATATGTATTTTGCTTCATCCACGTTCATACATCTGGTCATACATGCGCGGCGGTTGCGAGTACTACGCACCTTACCTTTTTAGAGGATAGCACTAATAAGGTCAGTGTATGTCCTTCTAGGGCGTCCCCTTCCGGCATTTCCACTTAAACCTGCCTTGTAGATACCTTTTGTTAACCGACTTTCATTCATTCTCTCAATATGATCAAACCATCTTAGCATACTCTTTTAAATTTTCGTCACTACTCCTTCTAGATCAAAAATATGTTAGTCTTCGTACAAAGTTATTCTTCATAACTATAAAAATCTATTGGGTCTGCTAATTAGCTAGTCAATAGATTAGACAGTTCTGTGAAAACCTATTTACAGTTTAAACAATTTCATGTCCATTTATAATTGGCAGTAGTTTCACAGGCTAACTGCGTGATACACTGTGCATCGATCAGATAACGATGAAAAAAAAACAAAATGCTAGAAAAACATTGCTTAAAGGTCCTTTTAAAATTTACTTGGTGGAATTAATGCTTCTTGTGAAATGAGGTCCCAACGTCTAACTTCGCTCTTTATTGAATAAATAAACTATAATGCCAAAATGTTTCATGTTATCCAGATTTTTTATTCTACAGCTCCAGTAGGCTCTTGAAAATAAAACCGCTCGATTGACATTGGAAATATGTCAGTGCATACTTTTAAATGCAAAAATGTCTTCAAAATAATTAAAGAATTGATATTAATACACCGACATGCATTAAAATTAAGATAACTATGATGTAGGTACATTTATTTTAATATTAAACATTGTTTTAAGGCACTTATTTGATGTTGGAATTCAATTGGAATTGGAATTGGTATTAACTTCAAGAGTAACCCCCCTGGCTTGGTATTAATCATATTTTAAAATAAAAGGTAAAGGTATCGCAGCTCGCAATCATCCAGTTAGAGCAACGCTACGGTTTGACAAGTATCATCTTTGTCTGTGTCCTTAAAAATTTAATTAATACACCTAGGTACTACATGGCTGTAGCTTAAATAAATTAAAAACTTTTTAATAAAATAAATGCTTATAACGGAAACGGAAAACTGTAAAATAATATTTTATTATAGTCTTCTTAACTAAGTGTAACTAAATTTCAGTTAGCGCCATTTCCACTTTTTATGTTATTTTATTATGATTATTTATGACAAACAACCTACGAAGGTTATAAAATTACTTTAAATTTTATAATCTTCGTAGATTGTTTGTATGCGCCGACTCAAAATAAGTTACACTTACTTAAGATAAAAACGAAAAAAAAAAAACACTTTTTTTTTGTAGCTATATTAATATAAATCATAGCCAAGTTATCAAGATTAATTAAATAAGCTCAAACAGGAGATATGTGTCGTGCTATACACCGATGAGGAGTTCCTATAACTTTTTTTTGTCTTAATCATCTTCAAAGTTCTGTGGGACCAACTTTGAAGACATCCAAAATCCTATAACAAAAGATATATCAAAATCAGACTACCTACTCTGTTAAAACTTATGCGTGATCGTACATAAAAAATATATAATATTTAAGTATATAAATACACGTCGGCATCGAAACTAATTACTCCTTTTTTCATCTGTTAACAAATACATTAAACCTATTAAATGCTACCAACAGTTTGTCGTAAGCAGTTTTAAATCATCCAGTGAACTAAAATAAATCACTGCCACGCAGTTTTTATTTGTTTCATAGTAAACTTAACATCGGCACGAGGTGACTAAGAACCACTTAAGATGACATATTATTAATTTATAGTTGGCTACTTGACAGATTTCAGTATTAAGTTATAGAATATTCTGGTCCACGTACGCCGAAGATGCTATGGCATTTGTCATCAGTGAGAAGGTACTTTTGATAAGGGATATGCTTATGTTTGTCCAAATGGTTTGAATTTTTGATATTTTCGTAGTTTCCACAGAGATTTTCGCGGCCAATCTTTTTAAAAAGTGTCCAACTCATCTTGCCATTTTCTTTGTTGTGTGGAATGTGTGAGTTGTATTCAGTGGAGAGATTTAAATTCAAAGTAATACCACATGACATGAAATATATTTTAATTTGGTAAGCAGTGCATGTAACAGCCGCACAGATCGATCGATCGAGGTTAGGCTGCGCTTGCCGCGGTCGGTCTGTAGATGGGTGACCATCATTTCACACCGAGACCCCTCCATGCCTCGGAGAGCACGTTAAGCCGTCGGTCCCGGTTGTCAAATTAAGATCTATGACAGCCGTTACGAGTAGTCAGAGGCCTGAAAATCATACCACAAGATATAGTGTTACCCAGTTACTGGGTTGTGGAGGTCAGATAGGCAGTCGCTCCATGTAAAATACTGGTATTAAGCTGCATCCGGTTTGACTGGAAGCCGACCTCAATGTAATTGGGAAAAGGCTAGGCAGATATGTAGGTAAGCAGTGCCATGCCAGACCTACTTAAAAATACATCGTAAGAAATACCAGTACCTACATGTAATCAGTTGGCTCCTTAATTACCAGACACAATAGATTATTATTACTTTAAAGTACAATTTTGTACCTCTCCAATCAAAGGAGTTAAGAGATGTCCTTGATGGTATGAATTGATATCAGAAGCCTAATCCTGAGGAAACCAGCACACCTGAGAGATGTTCTCGAGGGTATGGAAATCATGTCAGAACTTGAGGTGAGAGATGTTTTTGATAGTGTAAAATAACAACCAAAACGATTATTACATGAACAGATAAATGTTTCAAATGCATTATGGTATGCGTAGCGAACTCTAAAGTTATAATATTTTAGGGAAAGAAAACCGTTGTGAGCAGGATCTGAACTGCGCCTTCTGGACAAATACTCTAAGCGCTCTACTAACTGAGCTATCTCGATATCTGCGAATTATTCTGAATTCTTCTGCTACAATATTTATATGTTTTATGGTGACGTTATTGTTATATATTCCTGTCATTATACAGTGACTGAACCGACACAATTAATGATATTTTTTACCTATACATGTAATGCCTATATTTCAAGTAATTACTATTTTTCAAGGAACCATTAAAAATTAACGGGGCTTGAACCTGCGACCCAAGGAAGCTTGAAATTTAATAGTCTCGAACAACGACACGGTAGCTCAGTTGGTAAAGAGATGACATGGAATGTTAAGGGTCGCGGGGTCAAGCCCCGGTCGTGTCTATTATTTTTCAATGTTTCCTTGAAAAATAGTTATCGACACAACAAACTTTTTAGTAAATTCAATGTGCGTTACAGGTAAATCTTTTTGAAAAGTATTAACGCATGCTTAGCGAACTTTATAGTTAAAAAATTTGTGGATAAATAATACGGTCGCGAGCAGAATTCGAACCTTCACCTCCCGGATAAATACTCTAGGCGCTCTGACCGCTAAACGAGGTCGAGATGGCATAACGGTCGGAGCGCCTGGAGTATTTATCAGGGAGGCGCAGGTTCGAATCCTGCTCGCAACCGTATTCTTTTTCCACAAAAAATTATAACTTCAATATGTTCTTAAGCGTAAAAATATAAATTATCAGATTTGTAAAATAATGTTCACAAAAAAGCTGTTTTGTGTAGTAAAGAACACATATTTACAATTTCACAAGCATTTTTATAATATCTATAGTAAATTAAAGATGCAATTACTTAATAGTATAGTACTTCCTTCGATTAATAATTTCCAAGATATAAATCAGTATTAATCTCAAGAAAATTAATTGAAATACATGAGTAATTCACATTATTAATGTCACTGGATTAGAAGAAGACGTAAAATACATATTTATAGGCATTCATATATTTATTTAATTTATTTGTGTAGAGTAATAAAATTAGCTTAGTTTATAAAGAGATTGGCTCTTGGTTAATTAAAAAAAAAAAAGGAATAGAAGTATTTATTATTTCCGTTTTAACAGCCGGTGAGGTCGCTTTGGAAGTGCTGAGTGTGAGGTCATGGGTTCGTTTTATGGGTCGAGCAAAGTGTAATTGGGATTTTCTGTAGGGAAATTCTCAGTAGCAGCCTAGAATTTGAAATTGGGCTCGGTAAATAGGAAAAATTAAAGAAAAATAAGTTGGCACATAACAGAAAATAAAATTAAACACAACCGTAAACTACACATAAAATATTAAACAAAAGTTAATAGACTTACCACTACATTATTAACTATTATAAACTATGATATATATTTGACAGCATTGGTGAAAGGTATACGTGCACCTCTGCCTACCTTTTCGGGGAATACAGGCGTGATACTATATTGTAATGTTGTTAGAGTCTTCGCAGACTAGCTACTTTTAGTAAGTCGATTTTCGGAAACTCGATACAACGCCTAAACGCTGAAATGCACAATTTGTATACCACAGTCAAAGGCAAAGAAAATAAAATAGATATAGTAGATAAAAGAAACCTACACGACATCAAAAAAGGCTCCTAGAAAAGTTTATACCGACAGAGTTGCCAAACTAATAGGCGATGCAGCAAAGGCGGCAACTGTCACGGAAAGAAAAATCGCTCTTGAGTTTACTAGGTACTTTTTGGAATCGCTAGTGATGACTAGTCTCAGAATTCTGTTCTATTATACAACTTGCAGAACAGATAGTGGGTAAGCGGCAAAAAGTACTTCTACATGTTTCACAAGAAAAAAGTAATGAAACAATTAAAAAGGACGCCTATATTTTTTTTTAATCTAACTTACCCATGTCAGCCGAGACAATGTAAGGATTACCTTATTATGATTATAACGATACCCCATACATCGAAATCGGTTCAGGCGTTTAGAAGTTATGGTAGAATAAACAAACTCACAAACATGTATAAATACATACATGAACCATAAAACATTAAACTCTTTTTTTGGGCAGTCAATAAGAAACAAGAGTGATTATCTCCAAATTATAAAATTTCAATTAAGTCGCTTTAATATTATTCATCCTTTTTTGGGCAGTCGTGTAAAAGTTGTCCTTCTGTCAGGATAGAAGGACAACTTTTACAATTTGAAATTTTTACAAATTGAAATTAGAGCTGTGCACTTATAGCCACCAATGATTTCAGTCACATTGCTGCCGCTATATTATTACAACAAAATATTAATTACAACATAAAAAAACATACGGGGCAGTCTTTGGGGACTGCCGATAGAGGTGAAAACTAAGTAACTTGTGAATCGTATCGTCGATCTTTCGGTGACGATGACCCGAGTTCCATGATTTTTGTTCACCCAAAAAGTGCTGAACGCGCCTACAGAAGTTTTCACTTCATAAATGCATCCCAATTGCCACTTACTCCAATCGCAAATGCTAAAATTATCATGTGTTGAGTCTCTTACTGCTTCAATCCTCAGGGCTCTTACATACTGCCACCGCGCTGTCATCGACAACGTGCGCTATGTATGTAGAAGTACTTAGTTATTTTTGTTGTCCACCGACGAAACAAGACAGCGCGGTTGGCGCAGTGGTCGAGAGAACAACTGCTGCGCTGCGTGTCGCAGGTTCGATTCCTGCACGGAGCAAATATTTGTACGATTTATAAATAATTGCTCCGGGTCTGGGTGTGTGTGTGCTTGTGAGATTATATGTCTGTAAACGCACCCGCGATACAGGAAGAAATTCCTAGTGTGGGGCAATGTTTAAAAAAAAAAAAAAGCTGTTGACTCTCAAGTTAACGTGTATATTTTGACCACGCATAACTTTTTACAGAACTGTGCGATATTGATGATTTTTTTGTTATGGGTAAGAAGACGCTTTAAAGTTAGTGCCGTATAAATTTGGTAATAAAATCCACCCCCATAGAAAATAGAAATGATTAACTTTTCTTCTGTTAAACCTGGAGTTAATCTGATGATGGAGACGAAAGACACTTGAGGGATATCCTCAACGGTTTACAGTACCTACCTCGGTTGTAAGTTTATTTCATTCATCATGATTATAACTTTAGATTTAGCTGTGTTTTATAAATGATTATGATGCACATTCACCGGTGAAAAAGGAAAATGATAAGTGATAAACAACATTTTATCTTAGTCTTAATAACTTAGTATAACTAATTTTGAGTCACCATTAATTCACGATACCAAATTTTACCAGCCTTAAGTATATTATTATGTAAAGATAAACCTTTGAAAAGCATTAACGCACGCTTAGCGAACTCTAAATATGTTATATTAAATGGAAAAAGAATACGGTCGCGAACAGGATTTGAACCTGCGCCTCCCGGATAAATACTCCAGACGCTCTGACCACAAAGCCATCTCGACCGCTGCTCACCATCGCGAATTCTTCATCCATATTTTAACACGTCTTTTGGCGACGTCATTGCCATCTTTTCAGTCCCTATATAGGTGACCAAACTGACACGACTGATCCGGGAGGCGCAGGTTTGAATCCTGTTCGCGACCGTATTCTTTTTCCATTTAATATAATATTATTATTTGTTTGTAAATTCGGCCCATAGATACTTACTTTACTATAGATTCAAGCAACTACCGTACTGTTTAATTACCTATAATAAATTACATTTGTATTATAACTTATTAGAATATTGAATGTCAAATATTTATAAAGATTTATTAACACTATTAAGTATTATTGCTAAATTTATATAAATTTCAAATAATTAAATGATTTTAGTGCTAATAAAATAATCATTTAAATACACATCTGACATACATTCACGTATTGATTTATTGATTATTGAAATATTTGTTAATTAATATCCTACTAATATTTTAAATACGAAAGTTTGTAAGAATAGATACATGTTTTTACTCTTTTACACAATAACTACTGAACAGATTTGGATGAAATTTGGCACACAGATAGGTTATAGCCTGGATCCACCGCGATAAAGATATTCTACGTGTTAATATTTTTATCGCGGCTGGACTCAATTCTGAAGTCCACTAGAAGGCCAGAACCTAGTTCGGTTTAGAGTTTCACCAGATCTGAGCCCCGATAAAGCATAGCGGAGAATTCTGTGGTTTTAATCGGTAAGAGTCTAGTATAACGTCCGTAATAGATTTCTAAACATAACATAGCACCACGCCTTTATTCCCCGAAGGGACAGGCAGAGGTGTACACAGTTATACTCCCACATTTCACCAATGCTGTTATTAAGTCTAATGTAATAGGTGGTGAGCCTATTGCCATCAACCGGGCACAATTCCAAACTCCGGGCGGCTACTGAGAATTTCCTAACAGAAAACTCAATAATACTTTGCCCGACCCGGGAACCGAACTAGAGACCTCCTGCTCAACAGTCGCGCTTGGGGCCACTAGACCAACGAGGCAGTTTTAGATTTCTTTATATTAACCTGACACAAAAATCCAATTCTATGCACTTGGCCTAACACAGACCGAACCTTATATTAAATTGTGCAATTAATTCACATAATAAATGCATTAAAAAATTGCAATTTTCGTGAAATACAAACCTATATAATTACAGTAAACATTACATACATAATCGTTAGATATTATTTTAAAAAGCTATAAGGTACAATTATTAAATTACAAGGTTTCATTTCTTCTCACAAAAAAAAAAACTATAAACTACTCAATGCATGCGTATGAAAATGTGTCTCCATTTATTAGGCACAATATTTTGTAATAGGCGCTAAAATAAATATTAGTAAAGTTTTATGTCCATTTATCATAAATTATAGTATTTGACTACAAGGTCATCCATGACTAGTTGAGCCAGCCCGCGCCAAGCCAGTAGCTTTAAATTCGTCCCTTAATAATAAGGAAACTGATATGATCCAGCTAGTCCCTAGTTGTCCCCCCAGCAACCCCCTAGGCCGAGGCTCGTGTCCTGCAGGGGACGCCCTTAGTGCTGTTGCTTAGTTTGTAGTATTTTAAAATATGCTCTAGCTGGAGGCTTCAACTTAGATACTGTCCGGTTATGCAGACAAAGCCCCTCTGGCTTTCTGAAAGAGGCCATCACCAAAAAAAAACTACTTATCTTTATTTAACACAGACCTTTCAAGTGCAACTTTACCCACCAGTAAAGCGATATTTGGTACACCGATTCATCACGATGATATTGTCTGAAAAAAAATTACAATGTCCTGAATTACTTTGAGATTAGACTTTATTAATTATTATTTTTCTAGCTATACAAATATAAAGGTTCGAAAGAGCAACTGCTGCAGGTTTTCTCTGGTCGAGCAAAGTGTATTAAATTGGCTTGAACCCGCAACCTTTGTCATGTCGTGGCCTAGACGCAAACGGGACAGTAATTATTATTTATATTGAAACTTTGACTGAATAAAAAAGTATGTTAGTAATAGTTTCTTATTAATTTAACCGCTTATAAAAATAATAATGTACCAGATTAATATTAGCGCATCTGATGGTCCTCTATCCCTGGTAACCTAAACATTTTCCGCATAAATAATGTATCCTCTCTTTTTGGATCATAAATAGGTAAGCTAGATAATATAAATACAGATAAATATTTGAAAAGTATTAACTCTTAGCAAACCGTAAAGTTATACATTTTTGTGGAAAGAGAACACGGTTGCGAGCAGGATTCGAACCTGCGCCTCCTGGATAAATACTCCGGGCGCTCTGACCACTAAGCTATCTCGACCTCTGCTCACCACCGTGAATTCTTCGTCCACATTTTAATACGTCTTTTGGTGACGTCATTGCTATCTATACAATCCATAGTATATATACGAGTAGATATTATAAATTCGTTTAAATTGCCAGTGTTCAGTAGATAATGCGTCAAAAAGTAATTAATTACTAATATTACCAATAATATCAGTTCAAACATGTTACCTGCAAGCATTCCAACAATTCAAATAATTCCATTCCAATTCAGTTAAAAGTTGCGTGTTTAATGTACATACATCAAATTAATCTTTTTCTCATATCTGAATGTCGATGCTCTGAAATTCCTGAACCATTTATAACCAAGTGTTAGTCTATTAATGTCCTTTGAACATATATTTTATTAATACATATAGTTTTAGTAAAAGGGGATAGTTTAGTACGACGTACTAAGCGACAACTTGTACTGGATAATTTAAATTTATATTGGAGTACAGCAACAGATCAAAGTAAACGAAAATAATGAACTGGGATTAGCGTCAGAATGGTCGAATAGATGTTATTGTTTCAAGATTTTAATGCTTACTCGGAACTTAGCTTTAGTACGCCAAAATGGGGCTCTGTTTCAGATATTTATGACATTGCAAAATAATAATCTAATTATGTCTGTTCTCAACTTATCAGTGGAATATGTGTATGAAATGAAAATCTAAATAAAGAATATGGGTATAAAGATTAGTTTAAGCTCTAAAAACTGTTGTGATAACCTAAATTTATATAATACTAGTTTCTGCCCGCAACTTTGTCTCCGTGGACTTCAGAATTGGATCCAGCCGGGATCAAAAGTATCATATGTGTTAATCCAGGTTATAAACTACCTGTGTGACAAATTTCATCCAAATTCGTTCATCCATTCATCCTCACAAACTTTCACATTTATAATATTATTGGTATGATGAATGAGATGATGAGCTTAAAGCTTTGTATTTTTTATAATAAGAGAAGCAGAAGCCTCTAGAAACAGCATAGTTGAGTAAACTGTTAAATTGTAATGGCTAGTCAGAAAGTATCCTTCCCGCGATCTCATAGATATAAAAAACAACATCGTATCAAAATATGAATCACACTCTCCCAATAAACACATACACAGCTTTCAAAAGTCAATTTGTATAAACGATTAGCAAGATACATTCGTATAACAACACGTGTGTTCAGTATCCTTGATTTAGATCGAGTGACGGACTGTCCATTGTCACCGGACGGTTTATATTTAAAACTGAACGCGCTCCTTGCATTCTGCGCGCGCGCACCACATTTTTTTTTCTTCTATAGAGTTCGATTAATTAAATGGCACATAAGGAGGACGATTGGAAAACTGATAACGTTAAGTAGTTAGGGCTGTAGCTGTACAAATGTTATTTATGTGTGTGTAATTAAGAGTAGCAGAGATGTTGTTTTTTTTTTAGTAGCGTGTTTGATTTGGTCTATTTATGGACGCGAGATAGTAGTAATAAATTTGACGGTCGTTAAACAGTCAAGATGTAGCAATCAGTTGTGAAATATCTACTTTACAAGTAATATTAATTGATTTATTTTTATATTATATAAGGTCCTAATTTATTAGGTAATTTCCTTTGAAATGGTTAATATATAAGTCTAATACATTCACTTAAGCTAAGAATTAAACAGAAATAACAATTAATTTGTAATTAACATAGAAAGATTTTTTTTTTTTTTAAATTTGAATTATGTCTAAATTGAGTCCTTATCACTTACACGTTGACCCCTTAAAAGGAAATTACCTAATAAATTAGGACCTTATATATTATATAAATTTAGTTTATATCTTACCTGTTGGTAGAAGTAACTGACTGTAACTGTTACTGGATGAAATAACAAACAGTAAAAGTTAAAAATGTATAAGTTATTAAAACAAAACCTCATAAAATAAATAAGCACCACTCATTCAGCTCATTCAGCAAAACAAACACAAAAATCAAACAACATCAATAAAACAACTCTATAAAGTTAATAACAACATTTCCGCACCCGAATCGATATCAAAACCGCATCCAATGCATTATTGTATTAATGAAATCGGTAATAAAATTAACATTTCGTACGAAGCTCGCGCCAAGCCTGAGTTTGCAGTTTTTGTTTATTTGATAGCGATGCATCGCTAGCTTTACGCTGCACACGCATGACCGTTGCAGTCGCCTTGCAGCGCGTACAACACGAGCACCGAAAGCTCACTAGATAACAATCGGTTTCGGTATCGAATATAGTGTGACCTCGCCTTCACGAACTAAATTAAATGTCACTTATATTTTTGTTTTTATTGATGATATAGTATCGTTTGTATTTTTTTTTGTTTTTGTAAATCGTGTCATGTGTGTGATAGTAAGGAATTTATTGTAGTTAGTTTATTAATAAACTTAACGTCATAAAATATATTGTTACAGTATATAATAAAGTTAAGCCTAGAACAGGATATATGGCATAAAATTCCGGTTTTTTTTTCTGTGTAATAAAAATGCAACCTTCCACTTGCTAGGCGGAGTGCATAATCCATACATGATTTTGATTTTGGTTTTATATTCAATCCTATTTTTCACGATCGCATTGAATTTCAAATATGTCTTTATAAACGGTGAATGTTTTTATTTTTGTGGACTATTTCCCGTTGTGTGTCCCGGGAGGGTGTTGTGTTAGAAACTGTCTTTTCGTCGAGCTGCATTGTCAGAAACCCGGATATGGGGTAAGTCTTTAACAGTGCAGTATTATTAAATAAATAAAAATATAGTTTTTTTTTTTACTGATTTGTGCTCTCTATATTTATAATTTTAAAATTGTACTTTATTTTGGAAATTTTATTATTGTACTTACTGTTGCAAATATCTTTTTTTTTATATCTAATTTAGAATAGTGATGTAAATGTGCCATTCTAGTTTAGATGAAAATGTATTACTTACTACTACTTACCTAATATCTTATTACCAAAACTAATTCTAAGTAAAAACTTTAACGATTTATAAATAAAGTACAAAATTTGAATTTGCCTTTTGTAATTCAGAAAATAATAGTTTCACTAACTTTACTGAGGTTAGTAAATTCTTAACTTATAAGAACTTTAAAGTTTTGATAGACGCCTTGTTTAAATATAAATATCGTTATTTTGTTTTCGTATAAACTTCTATAGATAATATTTTTTGTCTAATATGAGTCAATTCATTATGTACTGGCCATGCTACAGCCGTGTAATATAATTTTATTTCGTTATCCCTCAGTGATGTGCTATATTTAGTAAATCATCATAAAAACCTATAAAATCATAATTAATAAAACAGATATATTGTCTCTTGATTGGACAACGATAATAATAAATAGGGACATGAAAGGCTATGAGGGAGAGATGTTTCCGGATGTTGCAGATAAAAGATTGATAAATAAAATAAAAATTAATAGTGAATACATAGAGCAAAAAAAAATATAATCTTTTGTGGGAAAATAATACGGTCGCGAGCAGGATTCGAACCTGCGCTTCCCGGATGAATACTCCAGGCGCTCTGACCATTAAGCCATCTCGACAACTGCTCACCACCGTGAATTCTTCTTCCACATTTTAATACGTCTTTCGGTGACGTTATTGCTATCTATTCAGTCTCTATACAGGTGACCGGACCAACTCGACTAACTTTGCAGTTAATACAACGTCGTACAGATGCAATTAACCTTAACAAATACAGATAAATCTTTGAAAAGCAATAAAGCATGCTTAGCGATTATTTAAGTTACATTTTTTGGAAATGTGTCCTGTATAGAGTCAACAACTGAATAAATAACAATTTGCTGAGCATATTTTATTTATTCACTATTGTCTTGAGTTTGACTGTAACAGTCGGAAGATTCTCCTAAAAAAAACATTTACACTTTTCCCGATCCGGGAATTGAATCCAGGATCTCCCGCTCAGTAGCCGAGTTCGCGACCTCTAGACCAACGAGACAGTTATTAGATGAAGTTGTTTATTAAATACGCTGCAAAGGTAAGGCCGTGAACAGAATATATTAAAGATTGCATTGATTACTCAATCATGAAGCCAGAATTTATTCGACTATTACGACTTGGCGTAGAAGGAGCCCTGGAGAAGTAGAGTTTAACCATTACCGGGATTTGATTTGAGTGTTATTGAGTCTATTAAAAAAATCTCAATAGCAGCTCGGAGTTAAGAATTGTGCTCGGTTGATAGCAATAGACTTACCAACATGGGATTTAATAACAGCATTAAATATGAGTGTGTATGCCGTGTTCACCTCTGCCACAGAGTTTTACGACAAATAGTCCGTCCACTCACGACTCATTCAACTGTGTACCAACTTACTTTGTACGTCCACCCTCTAATTAGCCAATCGTCTCTGCAACTGGGACATTACTAGATTGACCTTTCTAAATCTATGTCCTAAGAAAGTACTAGGCTTACATAAACTACGAAGAGGTGTCCGTAACTTCAAATATGATTGATACTTGATAAATATCGTCACCATTGGCCGTTACATTTTGCAGTGTGTTACAGATAAACTTTTGGTTACAAAATTAACCACCTGTTAATATATAACATTATAATACAATAAATCTTCGCTCAGTCATAATCAGGCATTGGAAACCGTTTTTTTTCGATTCGGTTCTTCATTTAGGTTCTCATAACGATTTCACTTTTCGGTACGGTTACAAATATAGGTTCCATAATATCGGTGGTACCTCATCATTTGAGTTGATGCATTCGGGGTGTACCTGGCGTACCTCTTCTTTCAGATTTTCTTTGATCGTCATATTGAAGTGTAAAGTCGAAGTTTATAATTTACGGTGTTAGCGATTATATTTAGCATCTTCCATTATCTTATTTTTATTGGGCATGTATGAACTCTGTTCAAGAACCAGTAAAATCAAGGTAAAGGTCGGTTCCGGTTCCTATTCCGGTTCTAGTAACGGAACCCAAATATACCGGTATTTAAGAAACCTTTTCAATCCCTGTAAATAGGCCACAGCTGCTCAATCAGTTTTTTTATTCTAAAAAAGGGTAAGGATATATCGTATCTTCAAATTAAGTACCAGGCTCGCATAACCCGCAAAGAGATATGTTTAACTCCAAGTATGTTTATTGACACTTCATAATACTCGTATCGTATATAAACTTCGCAGTACGTTCCAGTAGTGACAAGTTATTACCTGTAGGTCGTACAGTAATAATTATTTGTTTCTCTTTGCTTAAGAGTATAAATATTAAGGTTCAATTCAACAACATTGTATCAGTACCTTCTCGATAAGATCTTGCCCGATACCTTTATATAGGGAATTAAAATTGTTTTGATGAAATCACACTACATTGTGGCTAGTTTGTTACATTGTTTGTTAATTGTACCTGATATTTCGTTATCGATAAGATAAAATCTTCTTAGAAATCCTACTAATTATTATGACAGTTTTTTTTTCGCGCCTTCGCAGTTGTTTCTATAGTAAAACTTGTTTGTATAAATAATTAAATTAACCTCCTAAAGTATGACTGCGGACTTCTGAAATATCAAGTATAAAAAAAAATCGTGTCACAGTATTCGTTATCGAACTCTTCCGAAACGGCTAGACTGATTTTTATGATTTTTTTGTGTTTATTTGGTAGGTCTGATCGTAGGCAATTTTTTATACCCTAGGTGATAAGGGTGGCCCTGTCCAGAAAATGTATATGGCAGAACAACGTTTGCGGGGCACAGCTAATAATAACCAGCCCATAACAGCTGTCCCACTAATGGGCAAGGGTCTCTTCTCATACAGAGAAGGCACTAGCTTAATCACCACGCTAGCTCACTGCGGGTTGGCGATTTCAAACTCAAGTCCAGGTTTCCTCACGATGTTTTCCTTCACCGTATGTCAGTGATGTCTTAGATTAACTAAGAAAGTACATATGACTTTGAAAAAGTCACATTGGTACATGCCAGGAGGCGGGCTCGTAACCACTGGCCACCATGACATTTCGACAGCTAGTAATACCTACTATATATTTTTTGAGAATCAAGTTTTGAAATCTTTCAATAACTCAAAAGCACTCACCGGCTTAAAACGTTCGCTTTCTTCGGGGTCGTGAATCCAACTAGGTCCGGAAAATATACGTGAGTAAAAGTTAAAGACTTAAAATATACGTGAGTAAAAGTTAAAGAATTAAAATAGCATAACTGCTCCTGATACATACGTATACTTAGATAGTTTGGTCATATTGAGAGAATGAATGAAAGCCGATTAACAAAAGGTATCTACAAGGCAGGTATAAGTGGAAATGCCGGAAGGGGACGCCCTAGAAGGACATACACTGACCTTATTAGTGATATCCTCCAAAAAGGTAAGGTGCGTAGTACTCGCAGCCGCCGCGCATGTATGACCAGATGTAGGTATGAACGTGGACGAAGCAAAAAGCGTATGTAAGGATCGTAGCAGGTGGTGTTCCGTAGTTTCTGCCTACCCCCATGAGAGAGGCGTGAGTTTATGTATGTATAAAATCAGACAGTTAGTAACAGCTGGTGGCACGGGTTTTATCTAATTTCAGGTATATCTCCTCCATTCTCTCATCAGTCGTAACGTTATCGTTTACTCTTTTTCCTTACATATCGTCTCCCACACTGTCCATGAATCTCTTCTTAAGCCTCTCTCCCCCCTTTCAAGACTACTCTTTAGTCATAAATTCAATTTTTGCACAATATGTGGATGAATGCCTTCACAAAATATCAACTAATGATTTTAAAACGAATTACCTACGTTATATGAATCGAAATCGGCAGTAACTTTTCTTGTGGCTTAAACACTTAAAGTACCAGTCCAGAAGGTGTGAATTCATACCCCCCTCGCGAGTTTACTTTGAGCCATATTTCGCTCTCAAAAATATAATGTTTTTAGATTTAGTTTATGATACACAGAATGATACTTTCACGTAAGACTGCCTTATTGGTCTGGTCATAATGGTCCCAAACGCGACTGCTGTGCCTGCATGAGATCCTGCGTTCGATTCCCAGGTCGGGCAAAGTGTTGTTGGGTTTTTCTCTTACGAAATTCTCAGTAGCATTTTGGAATTCTACCCGGTAGACGGCAATAGTTTCACCACCAACACTGGGACTTAATATAACAGCATTGGTGAATTTTGGGTGTATGTACAACTGTGTACACCTCTGCCTATCCCTTCTGGGAATACAGGCTATGCTATGTCATGAAAAAGTAAGTCAAAACTTTCTGTCAACATTTCAACACATCAACTTAGCTTACAACGTTTCTTTAAACACTTGATACAAGTTACCCTATTACGGGGGTGTAACCCACCCCTCACATGTAACACAGTATTGACAGCTACATCACTACATGGTGTAAATATGACGGACAAATTGGTAATCTATGGGGCTTCCCGTCATCGGGTTACGAGGGGCTATCAATATTGATTCGTTACGTAATGTTGATTTATATGAGGTACAATGAAGATTTATTATAGCTATGGATGTAGGGAATAGACAATAATTCGTGTCTTTGGATCAATACTGACATGAGCGCAACTGCAGTATGTTCACGAAGCTGTACAGATCACCAGTAAGCCATCCACAACCTGAAAAAAACATAATAAAGTAAATAGAGAACGTAGCCCTTTAACGATAGTCTTACCAAGTAAATTATCATCTAAATACCGAGATCTCGGGTGCAAACGACCAGAGATCGTTTCAGGGTGGGTCGGGCACATCGCGATGCTCAGAACGAGCAAACGACTGAGGATTTTTTGGGGGCTGAATTGCCCGCGTTCGTAGGGGAACCCTTTAAATGGAATAGGCACCCAGGACCCACGTGGACACGTGGCCCTTGGGTGGTGCAAAACAGGCAACATAACTCTGGTGGGAGGGTTCTGCCGCGGCTGGTTACCACCTACTGGACGATGCCATCCGTGAAGCTATCTAGTCGTGTTTCGGGATGTAGTCCGGTCCAACCGTTGTAGCAGACGGGTCTGGGCAGTTGCATCAACTCCCCAACTGTCGTTCTCCCCAAATCTGTCCACTCTACTTAGAAGGAATATTTTTTCTGTATCTATGTGGTCCATTCTCGGCCACACTGTCGCTTAACATCAGGCAAGTTGATGGCCACACGTAGATCTATTTTTGATAAAAAAAAGAGATACACATAAATCTTTGAAAAGCATTAACGCATGCTTAGCGAACTCTAATATAATAATGAATAGATAGCAATGACGTCACCAAAAGACGTGTTAAAATGTGATAGATAAATTCACGGTAGTGAGCAGAGGTCGAGATGGCTTAGTGGTCAAAGCGCCTGGAGTATTTATCCGGGAGGCGCAAGTTCGAATCCTGCTCACGACCGTATTATTTTTCCATTTTAAATTATAACTTTAAAAAAGAGATAATTCAGGAAATCCTACTAATATTATAAATGTGAAAGTATATATGGATGGATGGATGTTTGTTACTCTTTCACCCAATAACTACTGAACGGAAATGGATGAAATTTGGCACACAGTTTATAATCTGGATTAATACCTACATAGGATATTTTTTATCCCGGCTGGACCCAATTCAGAAATTTACGCAGATGAAGTCGCGGGCAGAAGCTACATACAATAAATTAATACAAATTTGGTTTTCAATACAGATAAAAAGAAAACCGTAGACTTATTATGACCTTACTTACCACATCCATCAAAATACAATGGTGAAATTTGCTCCAGTACAAATAAATTGAACAAAATATCAACACTTGGAAACTACAATACCAACATTATTACGGAGCGAGTGAAACAATATTAAATGTTATTTATTTGCGGAGTATTCCAACTTGTAGCACGTTCGAGCCCCGTTTAGCTCAAATAACATGAGAATGAACTCAAAACAATGGCTATTATATTTGTAAAGTGTTTCAACTATAATCTATGTTATATTTTGAATTTGAAATGTCAATCTCATACGTCGAGGTCTTATTTATTTGGATCCGGGAGCGTAATTGATTGTTTATGTCTACGATAAGCATTCGGTTGGTAATATGAAAGACCGGTAGGATTCTATAAACGGACATTTAAATACATACGTCAATAAACTCGTACAAAATATTAACTGGCACAAAAAAAAAAACACTTTTAAAAGAAAAGAAAGAAGAAATATTTATCTACAAAAAATGGAATAATTATGAATTAAAAACTACTAGCTAAAAGGACGGAAGCGGACGCCCTAGAAGGATATTTACATTGACTTAGTACTTCCAACTGGCGCACGTGTATGACGCGATGTATGAACGTGGACGAAATAAAAAGTAATCACGTAAGGATCGTAGCAGGTGGTGTTCTGTAGTTTCTGCCTACCCCCATACGAAAAAGGCGTGGGTATGTATGTACTAACTAAAAGTTGACTAAAATTAATAACATATTTTTTTTTATTAACTTTTACATCGGCGATATTGTCATTTTCTTTGAAGGCTTTGATACCTTCAAAGTTTTTTTTTTTACTGGCTGATTGTAAAGACTGCCACAGTTGATAAAGAATTCAATTATGTTGTCCAGATACAGATACATTTTTGAAAAGCATTAACGCATGCTTAGCAAACCTTAAAATAATATTATTTTGTGGAAAAAGAATACGGTTGCGAGCAGGATTCGAACCTGCGCCTCCCGGATAAATATTCCAGGTGCTGTGACCACTAAGCCATCTTGACCTCTATCTCGATGGTGACATCGCGAATTCTTCAGCCACAATTTTAATACGTCTTTTGTTGACGTCATTTTGTCTATTCAGTCCCTATACAGGTAACCGAACCGAAACGACTAACTTTGCAGACGTATTAAAATGTGGACGAAGAATTGCCGATGGTGAATAGAGGTCAAGATGGCTCTCGAATTTATAATTTTATGTGGTACAAATTTACTCTGGTGAGTAATTATGTATTTTTTAATTCTCTCCTTTACTTAAAGGAAGGGTCGAGGCGTTATAGTAATAAACTAGTTAAATAATATTCAGAGAACAACTATGGTCGTCCCAATTCCTAACTAGTCGGGCAATCCCGAAAAATTTTACACGACTGTTTACAAAAAAAGTCTTATGTTTTGAATAATTATTGAACAGTGTTAATCTTGCTATTGGCCTTAAAGATTCTAATGAAAAATGCTTGGCAGGGTAACAATTTTATCGGTTCAAAATATAAATTTATTGTTTTCTCATATCAGTGGTTAGTAGACTGAAAGTTGCACGGGGACTACTCGCAATAGTTATTTAGTCAAACACGCTGAATTTTAGCTAAGAAAAAAAAAGTTTAAATAACAAATACCAGCAAGACAAAAATTGCTCCTATAATGGCGAAATTTTAAAAACTAAACATAGAAGCATTTTTAATGAATCCACTATTAGTAAAATATCTAAAAAATAATGTAATAATAACGAAGGAACCTTCAACAATAATTATAATGGGTGAACTTAGGGTTCCGTACATTTTGTGTTTCTTTACATTTTCCAAGTATTGAATTAACGCAACCGTATAGTGATTAAAGGATTTCAGTACATCCTGGTGGGTGTTTGTGTGTGTGCGTCCTGTTTATAAAGTATTGTTGATACAACACGATGGATCACAGGATTTGATTATTCTTATTTTGTAACACCTTCAGGTTGATTTCTTTACTGTAAGGACATTTGATAATAAGGCTCTATTATTTTGGTCTACTGCTTAACTTTGCTGATACTCTGCGTATAAATTTTCTACCAAAACTGTAAAATGTAATAGGAGGAACCTTTAAACTAGCTTAACAACATTTTAATGGGTTAGTAAACCGTCATCTTACCGAACATAGTAAGCGACAAGTGAGTGCACACAAACCTAAAAAGAATACGGATGTAACCTCGTCTAATCGCGGCTGAATCCAGCAAATGGGCGCTCGCTATATGTGTGTGGATGCATTCGCGATCTGCGATTGATAGCGCCGTGACCAATTGTCGGACCTTGATGTATTTATGCACTCATTACTCGCGTATATGCGTGCGTGTGCGAAATTGTAAGACCTAATATGCTTCAGACATTTTATGTAAAAATTATCGTCCAAAGTTTTTAATTATGGACACGTTTGAGTGACGGAACGACTAAAGATGTTTTAGGAATTTCTTAATGTCTCAAATAGAAAACGTTTTATCTTTATTTCCTCCATAGAAGTTATTATATTAAATGGAAAAAAAAATACGGTTGCGAACAGGATTAAGCCATCTCGACCTATGGCTCTCTCTCTATGTATGGCTTAGAGGTCAGAGCGCCTGGAGTATTTAGGGGAGGCGCAGGTTCGTATCCTGTTCGCGTCCGTATTCTTTTTCCATTTATTATAATAATTTTAAAGTTCGGTAAGCATGCCTTAATGCTTTTCAAAGATTTATCTTAATTCCTCCATAGAAATTAGTCAAAGATTTTTTACTCGATATTTTTTGTGAAAACCATATTGTTTTAATAGTATTTTAGTCCTACACATATATTTTATTAGTTCTAATTAATGACATGAATATCAAATCAGTTTTATAAGCTTGAATCTATTGTAGATATAGTTACATCGCGAGCTAGTCAG
The DNA here is from genome assembly GCA_935421205.1 of Xylocampa areola. NCBI lineage: Eukaryota > Metazoa > Arthropoda > Insecta > Lepidoptera > Noctuidae > Xylocampa > Xylocampa areola. Next base: position 14,309,458 of record OW285215.1, read on the forward strand.
CGGCAACCGACCCAATAGGTTTACCGCCATAGGATTAATCATTTTATAGACACAACACCAACATTTCCAACACACCTATTTCCATCTTAACACGTCATATTCAACTTGCACTTAACACCATTAATTTCACAGCAGCAAAAAAATAAGAAGTACTGTTTCTGAAACATAAATCACTTACCAATCACAGGCGACACTCCCAAATGCAATGTGTATAACTCAATCGTGTCTGTTTGGTACAACAGTTATTCACTAAAATGTTTACAGCTTTTGTGGGACTGTGTGTTTGTTTTATTGCTTCTGTATCTTCTGATTTTACTTTGTTAGGATCATATATATAGTATTTTGTCTAGCTTGATAGGTTTTTTTCATAGACCGGACATTGGGCATAAAATCGTAGTCGAAAAGTTATAATGATTGGTAACAAGACGCTCAAACAACTGTCAGAAGTGAAGTAATCCAAGTAGATGACATGAATGATGCTTGGTGCGCCCAGAAGATGTTATACTTCCTTCATCCAAGATGGTGCACAAACATTAATATAAAAATCTTCCCAATGTCTATCTGGGTACTCTAAACCTCTTTGGATCTTTTAATTAAATTCGAGCAATTGACGTCTCTTTTTTTATCATTTAAACTAAAGTTCAGTATTGTAATCATTTACTCGTATTCCGTTTTTGGAGTTCATTGGACATTGTTGTAGGAATTTCCAAAATCCATGTTTATTGACTTTAATATAATTTTTGGCTAATTCTCTAGTTTTAAAGTTATTATATTAAATGGAAAAAGAATACGGTCGCGAACAGGATTCGAACCTGCGCCTCCCGGATGAATACTCCAGGATCTCTGACCACTAAGCCATCTCGACCTCTGCTCACCACCGCGAATTCTTCTTCCATATTTTAACACGTCTTATGGCGACGTCATTGCTATCAATTCAGTCCTTATACAAGTGACCGAACCGACACGACTAACTTTGCAGTTAATACAATGTCGTAAAAAATGCAATTACCTTAATAATTCAATATAAATCTTTGAAAAGCATTAACGCATGCTTAGCGAACTCTAAAGTTATTATATTAAATGGAAAAAGAATACGGTCGCGAACAGGATTCGAACCTGCGCCTCCCGGATGAATACTCCAGGCGCTCTGACCACTAAGCCATCTCGACCTCTGCGACGTCATTCTTTTTCAATTTAATATAATAACTTTAGAGTTCGCTAAGCATGCGTTAATGCTTTTCAAAGATTTATCTTGAATCTCTAGTTTTATCTGTTGGCTCACTAATTACCAGACACAATATATTTTAATTGTTATGAAGTACAATTTTATACTTCGCCCATTTGAAGAGTACATCTGTTGCTTTATGACTTCAGTAAACCATAATTGTCGTCTAAGTATATCTCCAATAATTATGAGAAAATTTTACCAACGTTGAATAAATTTTTATCCGAGGAATAAGCTAAAACTTCAACATTCTAGAATACTGATCAAAAATCCAATTTAATTCCCAGAGAACAGTATCCGACGGTGGTAAAATTCAGCCCTAATAAGATCAGCAAAATATTTAATCATAAGTCAGATGACAATGAAGATGCTGCGCTGACCCCAAATAAAGTGGGATAAGAACCGGAGGATGGTGATAAAGTCAGATAATACTTAACCCAGAGCTAGACGAGACACAATAAAAATTGTATTGTTATGACGCCTATAAGCGTCAAGCACTCCTCAATGGGTTAAATAATTCGTGCATACAGGAACGCCAGAAGACGTAACATGAAACCTGTAAACGCAAAGAAAAAGGAGTAAAAGAAACATACTTATTTGTGTTGACTAAAATAATGGCCACTTTTCTAACCAGCAATTTAACAAGCGAAACTTAATTGCTTCCTCATTCTCATACCTACCGGTCTTCGACTCGACCTGACACGTAAATCTATCATCAACTTATAACCCTGCCAAGTTTTCTAATTATTTCTAATTCATTCTTCAGTTCTTTGTTAAACTTTTTTTGTACTTCATGAAATGCTTTTCCTGTTACCAAGATTGTGACAATTTTGGATTATTTTCTTGTGAATTCTATCGTGTTTATCTGGTTGGAGCTGGTATTGTTTTAATTTATGGAATTTATAGAATCTTGTACTTAGTGCAAATTAGTTAAGTTTCACGTGCCTCGGAGAGCACGTTAAGCCGTCGGTCCCGGTTGTCAAATTAAGATCTATGACAGCCGTCACAGGCCTGAAAGTCTGACGACCAGTCATGCCACGAGATATCGTGTTACCCAGTTACTGGGTTGTGGAAGTCAGATAGGCAGTCGCTCCATGTAAAATACTGATATTAAGCTGCATCCGGTTTGACTGGAAGCCGACCCCAATGTAATTGGGAAAAGGCTAGGCAGGCAGAGTTAATAGTCACGTTTAACAGAGCATTGGACAGTTACAATCTTCAGTAATTTAGAAAAATAGATATCACTGAAATCATTCAAAGTGAAAAAGGGAAAGGAATTTCGAAAGAATATGCAGGCTATTCAGAACCTGGACTTTCTCACGACATTACAAGTAAAAGGGGTATTGAACAAATAGATATATTCCACATTATACATTGCAAGTATTCTCCAAATTGTCATTACCGCAACATATTTACTGCTGACAGTAGAATTTTATCCTACGGACAACTGTAAACAACATGCTTATTGATTCTATTGCTAAGTTATTCAGAACAATCAAAATCACGCTTGGCGTTAAACCTTGAATTATCTACAATAATAAACATTAGATTTAACATAAAACATGGTCCGTTGTATAACAAGAATTGACTAATACCATGCTGAAATCACTATAATAGTGTCAATTCAAATACTAAACATGGAAATTATGATATTTTAGCAATTCATTTGTAATAACTTTATACACAACTTTGTAAACGAACCCGCTGCCGTTTGTTCAACCGATTTTGACTTCTATTACGTCGGTATACGGATGACATTAAAAAGAACATCTTACTTACAATTGCAACAGCTTTGTTATGCCGCTTACGCTATAAATTAAAAAAATCGATTAAAGGGACTGTAAAATGGTTTTTTTATACATGATAAGACCATGTGATGCCTATATTAATTTTAGTGGGGGTTTAGTAATCTTGCAATTATTGCTTAATAGATATCGCGAGGCGTCTCCTTAAGGCCATAAAAAAGGGAACTTGAAATTTACTACACTGGGAGAGCCATGAAACGGTATGTCAAAGGTCGCGGGTTCAAGTTTATTATTTAACTATGTTCCTTAGAAAATAATCATTAGATAATTTTCTAATGTTTAGAAAAATTCAAAATAGAAATTTTCTGCCTTTTGCGTACTTAAAATTAAGTTAAAGGATTCGAACCCAAAGTACGCAGTCACCGACTTTTTGTAATTACATGCTTACTGTATCTATTTAATTAAAAAATTGTAAGGAAATCAGCGCACTGAAGAGACATTCCACGGCTAGCATATGTGTGTTTAGTGAATTAAGTTAATTATGCATTTAAATTTTAATAAAGTGATGTGGATAAGTGAGTTATGTCGAGTCTGTATCTTCTATAAAAAGATCTCTCAAATTGAGAACCACTGACCACTGACCATTTCGAGTGGGGAAGGAGTAAAAGAAACATAGGTAGAATCATTATGTAGACTAGACAAGACAAGACAAGACAAGACAAGACAAGGCAAGGCAAGGCACGTCAAGACAAGACAAGACAAGACAAGACAAGGCAAGGCAAGGCAAGGCAAGGCAATGCAAGACAAGACAAGACAAGACAAGACAAGACAATACAAGGCAAGACAAGACAAGACAAGACAAGACTTTATTGAATTTGGTTGGTTAGACATGTAAATTGTCTCGTTGGTCTAGTGATCCCAATTGCGACTGCTCAGTATGAGGATTCTGGATTCAATTCCCAGAAGCAGCTTAGAGTTTAAAATCGTGTCCGGTAGATGGCAATAGGGTCACTTAATAACAGCATTGGTGAAATGTGGGTGTACAACTGTGTACACCTCTGCCTACCCCTTCGGGAAATACAGGCGTGATGCTATGTATGTAAATTATATTTTTTTATGGATGGAAAAATATGGTCGTGAGCAGAATTTGCACCTGCGCCTACCGGATAAATACTCCAGGCGTTCTAACCACAAAGCCATCTCGGCCTCTGCTCACTACCCTGAACTTTTTCTTCCACATTTGAATACCAACGGCTTTTTGATACGTTATTGCTATCTATTAATTCCCTATACAGGTGTCTGAAGCGACACGTTTAACTTTGGAGTTAATACAATGTCGTACCTACAGATGCGATTACCATATCAAATACAAATTAATCTTTCAAACGAATTAATCTAATCTAATATATAAAAATTTTGTGTCACAGTGTTTGTTATGGAACTCCTACGAAACAGCTTGACCAATTTTTATGACATTTTTTGTATATATTTGGTAGGTCTGAGAATAGGTCGTATTTTTATACCCCTAGGTGATAAGGGTGGCCCTATACAGAAAATTTATATGGCAGAACAACGTTTGCGGGGCGCAGCTAGTAATAATATAATATCTTTTTATTATCAATATCTTCGTCACAAGAGAGTAAATAAAAACAACAATAACCTATCTCTAATCCGTTGATGAATAATCACAGAAATGTGATAAAATTATCCTTCGGCCCCGCCGTAAAAGAACAGAAATTCACAAGCAAACCACCAAGCAAAAGCTATGCCATCTATAAATACTACCAGTCTGCCCGTCCGTCTGTCTACCACTGTTTTGTATTTCTGTCTGTCTGTGTTTTGATGTATTTTACTTTATGCTGGCGGATTCAGAATCGTCTCTGAAGTATTAATAAACTCAAGGTTTGTATCGGCTTAGTTTCTACTGAATGGTGCGACGGTCTTTGTGTTTAGATGGTTATTTTTGTATCATTTTCTTGTATTATTATTATGTCTACGTGTGTTGAGAGAACCGGTGTTAATTGTAGTGTCAAATTTGACCGATGAAAGAGTTGATATCTTTGCATTTTTGGTGCTTCACCAAGTTGTTCTTTGTCAATTATTTCCATCACGTTATTTTAAATAACAACTGCTTTGTCGTATACCGTTCTCTCTACTCTTATTTGAGTAATTTTGACAATTATCAAAAGGTCGTAAGTTAATAAAAAAGTTCTTACTACAGAATATTAGGTGGAATATCCTTTTAACAATGTCTCTGCCACCAAAATAGACACAATAGTGAAACAATCGGTATTCTTCTTATCGTGTGGTTGATGAATAATCCAGGCTCAGAGTTTAAACCACCCGCTGTATTGCTGCCACGAGCCACTAGCTCTTCGACTTAATCGGGGTATAGATATAATAATAATAACAACTTACACGGGGCAATAAATAAGTACAGATATAAGTAGGTATATAATACGACGACAGATAAACAATATTCGGTTATAAATGTCCTGATGTTTTGCCTTAACTAGGTTAGACCTGTGTTTCAGGATATGGCCAATAAATAGTGTCCGCATTGTGGATTATCTGTGAAAAAATAACAAACACTAGAATGTAGGTAAGTCTAATTTAATTAAAATCAAATCATTTATTCATTAATACATTTAGGTACCATGGGTTACATGTTTAATTATTTTCAAAATACTACATTCAAAAAGCTCGGTTAATAACCATAAACCGGGCTATTTGATAAACCGCATACCTAGTGGCTATTTTGGAGGATACCATCGAATTGATGGTTACTATCAATATTATATTGTCTATGATGAGCAAATATGAAGTTGATAGCCCATATAGCCAATAATTACGCTGATCTGAAAACCTGCCCTTATCCCAATTTATTTGGGGTCGGCGCAGCATGTATTCTTATTCCATACATCTTCCATTCCAATAAAATGATTAAAGACTGAAAATAGCTAAGAATGTTATTTAATTACATAAAGTTTTAATAATACAATTATCTGAAACGAAATAACAAAAAAGGCCGATCAATTACAGTTTTAATTTATTTTATGCGTAAAGGCTGGTTTAGACGGGCTAAGTTTCTCGCTTTTCTACAGTCGGCGAGAAAAGTCGTTGAGGACGTCCAATATTAAAAATCTATAAAATGTCTGAACTTAAAAACTATTCATCAAACACAGTGTGGAGTACAAACTGCAGAAAATACGCTTTAAAAAACAAACTTGAATCACAATAATCAGAACTATAGTTAATGCAGTTTTTGCGCGTACTAATCGAATTCAATTGAATAGCAGGCAATTATCAAACACGAGATTATCAGGTAGATAAATCACCACATTAAAGGACAATGAGTAGTATTGTTTAGGTGCTGTCATAATAATAGCATCGGTAAAATCTGGGACTACAACATTAGGAACACCTCAACTAAAGCCTTATAAAGCCAGGGATAGACACGTGACGCATGCAGATAAAAAGTGTTTGAGTGATCAGCTTTCACGATGATGTCCGGTTCTAATCCTGCTCAGGATAAGTGTATGTACAAATAATATATAGATACCTGTTTTTCTCGGTCAGATGTACATTCGAGAATTGTGTCTGGAAATGCACCTACAATTAGTAAAGAATCTTATGTCACGATGGGTAGGTAGAGCTAGGCTGCCGCCACTGATATGAAAATTCAATATTTATAAAAGTATTTTATTTCAAACCACCGCAAGTTCCAAAGTTTACCATTCTCGCCCATAACTGCCATATTGTCACGCAAATGCAACAAAATAACGGGACGTGTCTTCAAAATGCATTATTTTGCCCTTTACTAAAGGTTTCCGTGAAGGCTTACTTATTAATTAGTATAGTAATGAATTAATGATGTTCCCTATCCTTCCTTAAAATTACAGTTTACATTTAACGACTTTCTCGACAGACACAGTTTATCGAGAAACATTTACGAGAAACATTTCACATCTGAATCGCCCTTTACTGTATAGAGTATACAATATACATCGTGTTATTAGTTTGGTAACTATTAACGTTAGTGTTTGTTTAATTAACGCGTTTAAGTTACAGAACATTAATTACGTAAACTAATATAGTTTAACTATTTCACCAGAGGTTTAGTAGTTTGGAGAACCGAGAGTATCATAAATACCATGTGTTTTAACTATAACATAAATTATGTGTAGGTACACTTGTTTAATTAATAATAATAATTATAATGCAATAAAAAAAAGGATACTCATAGCCAATTGGGCATGAATGAAAAAATTAGGTATTTTTTTCGAATATTAGTATAGTAATATTAGTTCAAATAATAAAATACATTCGTCTAAATGTGATTTTAGTTAAAATTTCTTGACTATAAAAGTGCTAGAAAAAAATTCCTTTTACGTAGTCTGGCATCACTAAAAATGACAACTTACCTGTAATCCACAGATTATATAAAATATGAACATGTGACGTCACTGCAAGTGACTTCAAGTCAAATGAAGGTTATTAGTTATTTTTGCCTTTTATTTTGTAATCTCTTACTTTTATGAGTGGAAATTAACAAAATATAGTACATAATCAAAAAATCTCCAAATGGTTTTTCCGTTAGCGCCGTCTTACGAAAAATCAGGCATGCCCAATTGCAATCTCAGCAGAATTGATAGTAATTTTTGTATCATTATTTAGGGACAACTTGACTCTTTTTTCATTGGAAGCTTCGGCTGCAGCTGGTTACTACCCACCGGACGAAGCCATACCCTAAAGCGACCTAGTCGCGTTTCGGGATGTAGTCCGGTGCAACCGCTGTGGGAGACGCGTCTGAGCTGTTGCATCAACTCCCCAACTATCGTTCTCCCTAAATGTATCCACTCTCCTTAAGAGTGAATCGTTTTTTTTTTTTTCTTTTATGTGGAGAAATGCCCTCGCATACCGCTCTGACACGGGGAGACAGAGCAGTTATGTGGGACTCGAACCCACTAAAACTCCACAGTATACCTCCTCAGCTGCTTGAGGGCGGGACGCGGGAACGCTCTCGCACACAACCGCGAACCCGCCCGCAGCCTCGCTATACCGGCACTCCTCTTCCCCTGCGGCCCCACCGCCTCCGCCATCTAACGGTGGCGGCCCCGTCAAGGCCGCGGAAGGTAGGTAGAGCGGCGCATCGGCATACCGGCACTCCTCTCCCGCCGCGGCCCCCATCTCTCAGCTGCGGTACCGCCCATACGACACCGCAGCCCACCTCAGTTGCGGCACCCCCCATAATGCCCGCAACCTACGCCGCTCCAACATGGGCTTGCAGGCAAAGCCCAGAGGAGCGGCCCTCCCCGGGTTCCTCTAGCTTCACCGTGGGTGACCAAGCCACGGCTACTAGAGCCCCCCCACCACGACAAGGCGGAACCCCTGGGGGGGAATAGATTTAATCTGGATATACGTGCTCCATCCTCGGCTACACAGTCGCTTACCATCAGGCGAGTTCGTAGCCAAATCTAAATAAATTTTTGAAAAAAAAAAGCTTAATCTAACGTGTTACTGTTTTTCATTTTGACAGAATTTACGTAGAAAAGCTGCCAAAATAATGATGTAATACGTCGGTTATGAAAAATGTGCAGTTATATTAGTAAGTGCAACGGAACCTTATAGCTCCAAACTCAACGGCGCGGGCTAGCCTAAGCAAGGGTCGGGGCGGAAACAACTCTAAACTCAAACACTAGTTTGGCTTTTAAACAAGAAGAAAAATATGAAAAACAAACATAATTTTTCTAACTCTCCTCTCACGGGGAAGCAAAACCAGTAAAAAAAAAATAAGATGCCCCCCCTTATCAGTCCCGTTAGTCTAGTAGTCGCAAGCGCGTGGTCCTTGGTTCCGATTCTTAGCTCGGGCAAAGACATATTGAGTTTCCCTTTAAAGAGTCCCATGGAATTAGTGGTGAGCCTATTGCCATCTACCGAGCACAATTCCAAACTCGGAGCTACCACTGAGAATTTCTTTACATAATATACATTAAAACTTTGCCCGACCTGCGTACCTATTGGATATCTCGGTTACCAACCAAATTGATGACCATGAATTTTATGTCAACCGTGTTAATCAATACACCTGCTGGGAATCGAACCCAGGACCTCATGCGTCTGGAACCACTAAACTAACGAGGCAGTTTGAGAAGAAATAATGTTGTTTTTGGCAGTACCTCAATTTACCTTAAGATTCTTGATAATATGTTTATGGCTGTGTTGTTTTCATGAGTCCAAATTGATATGAAGTGTCATCTGACACTCAAAACTTTTCTTTGTAATAGTCTTTTTTTGGCTTGATGACACACGACTTAAAAATGTGTGGAGTGCTCGTGGCTAAGTAACAGCCGCACAGATCGATCGACCGAGGTTAAGCTGCACTTACCGCGGTCGGTTTGTGGATGTGTGACCATTATTTTTATACCGAGACATCTCCGTACCTCGGAGAGCACGGTAAACCGTCAGTCCCGGTTGTCAAATGAAGATCTATGGTAGCCGTTACGGGTAGTCAGAGGCCTGAAAGTGTGACAACCAGTCATACCAGAAGATATCGTGTAACCCAGTAACTAGGTTGTGGAGGTCAGATAAGGAGTCGCTCCATGTAAAATACTGGAATTAAGCTGTATCGGGTTTGAATGGAAGCCGACCCCAATGTAATTGGGAAATGGCTACGCAGATATATAGACAAACGACACAAAAATGAAAAATAATTAAGCTCTGTATAAAAAAAAAAGTTTTCTTCATAAAATCATCTATAGTAAATTAAAATTCCTTACTGTGGTAGCGAATTGGCTGGCCGATAATTGATCATTGTACTTTACCGTAAACATAAAAACATAATAAAAGTACGACTGTTACTGGCACATTTATTTCACCATTTCGGCGAAAGAAACTGCCCATACGTAATAGGCACTTCAATCCCTCTGTACCTGGGTGGCCAAGTGTGAGGACTTTGACGGATATTCTCTACATTAAGTTCCTTCTATATTTATTAATAAAGTTTTTTCTTGAATTGATTTTTTATTCGTTATTTGTTGTATTAAGTATAATATGTTTTTTTTTTTGGGAACTAAAAAACGGTCGTGAGCAAGATTTGATAAATACTCCAGTCACTCGCAAATCTATCCGGGTAGGTTCACATCCTGCTCACGGACCTATTTTTCTAACCACATTTTTTAACTCAGGGTTCCATAAATGGGAACTTATATAGAGTAGTTAAAGGTAATAAATTTTGCGTATAACAAATATAGGATAGCATATCATTTTCAATCCAGAAACATTTTCCCTTTTATCAGAGAACAAAAATATCCCAAAACAAACAAAAAACCTGGCAACACTACCGAGTACCTACTCGTAAACCTCATCTGTGTTGGTCATTTAAAAACAAACATTATTACCTATATTTCCTTCAAACAAATACTTTGCACTGTGTAGGTGACAGTCTCATTTATGCTTGCCATTATATAAAATATGTAATATTTTTTTTACAACCTTACGATTTATGCGACCGTTCGTTGGAGTATGTCGATTTTAATTCTGAGAATTTAGTATGAACCAATGGCAAGGAGAATTGAAAGATTATAAAGCATAATATCTTCTTCGTGAAATGTGGAAATTGCAAATAGCCGAGTTGGAGCCAAAATAATGTTGAACAAGGCACTCTTTCATCAGTTACTTGGAACTTAAACATTGTCTTACAAACTTACAAAGTATAATCCATTATTTCAATAATATCTACCTATTACCATGTAATAAGTTAATATTTGAATGTGACGTATTCTTATAATTAATTAAATAGTGACTACAGAAAATTGAGTAGGAACTTTACACTTGTCGACAAAAATAATAATAAAATAATCTAATAATACTTTTTCTACAACAAAACCTTGATACCAAATGTATCAATGTGTTCAGTAGACAAAAACAATAGATTTGAAGCGCTTGACAATAAGCTCCCTTATGATGGTATCATGACTAAGCTTTCCTAACTTTTGTTTCCTACAATTCTCACTACGACCGCTTTTATATTTTCTAGTAATACCCAGTTTTCTTAACCATTTCCATTTAACCAAGAAAACTATACCATATTAGTATATAATTATGAAAGGCAGTATTTTATAAAAATTCCAGAATTTCTACACGTACTCTCAATATCATTTAAGTGTGTGAACGTTGAGGCTGCAATAACAGCGCAAAAACCACTTAGGTGGTCGACCTTTATGGGTATTTTATAGTACTCATATATTTTCCCTTTTACGGATAATTACTTGAATAAAAACAATTAGTGTGTGTTTAACAATTTACTATTAATATTAAAAATAGCTTTGTCTACGTGTGTGGTTTAATGTATGCGAATTGAGAGATAGATTCGTTCTAGATTTTTTATTTTTATTATACACTAGCTGACCCAGCAAACATTGTACCGCAATTCTTTTTCTGTACTTTTATTTTTAATTTTTATTTTATACAATCCTTGTCCTGTTTTTGTATAATAACTTTCGTGAGACACATTCATATTAATTATAGTTTAACATACGCGACACCGCCGCGGGCTCTGCTCATGAATAAGCGCTCCGTTCGAGTTCGAAACTAGTCGGGCAATCCCGAAGAATGCGCGTGAGTAATAACCGTTAAACTATAATTAATCCTTGTCCTGACAATAAAGAACACAAAAAATGAATTATCCAACTTAGGGCAGTCGTTCGGAAGTTATGCGCGTACAAACATTTCGGCGATTCATTTTTATATATTAAAATAACTGAAGTAACATCGATAATATTTTATCGATAAAGTTGTGAGTTCAGATACTCCACGAGCAGATAAAATAGTAGCAAATAGAGGCTAGATAAAAAAAACCGGACGGGTGCGAGTCGGACTCCCATCGGTGGGCGAGTCCGACTCGCACTTGTCCGGATTTTCCGTAAAAATTTTTAGGTACATATTATAAATGGTTCAGGAAAAGAAAACTGCTAGACTCGACTCGCAGTTTTTTCCCATTGCCATCTAGCAGGTACAAACTCTGTTCTGCTACTTAGAATTCCCTGACAGAAAAACCCAATAACACTGCTCGACCTGGGAATCCAGCCCAAGACCTCTGCAGTCCAGAGCACTGCAGTCGCGCTTGGAACCACTAGACCATATTCAAACCCATATTTTCATATCTGGGGGCACGGGAGTGCCCCCGCCAAGACGAGCCGAAAGAAGGTGGGCACTACCTAACTTTTCTAGAAGCATTTCGTCGTATTTTTGAACCGTCTTAGCTTCAGTCTGGATAGAAAGCTCAAACTTGTTATTCATTGTTATAATCGAGGTATAGTCAAGAGCACGAAGAGGGATTTTAACATGATAGGCCCCGTAGACTATGGCGCGTAATACACATCCGAGCTCAGCTAAGAATTTGGCTCTAGTAGAGATCTCATAACATTTTAACAGTAAAAGTATTATGAACTTGGGAGTCTTGGCATACAACTTTACATGAAATGTTTTGTGGGATCAGTATTACCAATCCCATTAGCCTTTCTCTACCTAACAGAACCAATAATAATTGTTAAGTAATTTATAGTGAATTGTTGTCCCATAATATTTAATAGCTATTTTATGTTTGAGACTTACACTATACGAATATAAGTTATTTACGTTCAAACAGTTATTTCTTGAATGTACATAAATTTTAAACTTTGATTGTTTCCGTCTTTTACTACCTACGCCATTAGGCTGCCTGTCCACCGAAGCGGGGCGAGGCCGCTGAGCGGAGCGAGGCAGTAATGCGGAGTGAGGTAGTAATGCGGAGCGGAGTTGCGGACTGTGTCTGTCCATAGACGCGGAGCTAGGTAGCGGAGTGTAGTGAGAAAGTAATGCAGAGCGGAGTTGCGGACTGTGTTTTTTCATACGCGGAGATAGGTCGCGAGCACGCGACGAGTCATTTGAGCTGCCGGCGGCGGGCGATTGGTTTAGTTCCTGCCCCGTCTGCGCTCGTTTCTCCTCTCCGCTTCCCCGCTCCTCTTTCTCGCTTTGCATCCTCGCTCCAAGTCCTAGCTCTGCCTCCCGGTTTTGTATGAATTTTTAAACTAATTCGCAACTCCCTGTCCACCGAAGAGGAGCGGAGATTTTATGCAATTCTATTGTTGGATTTTCCGGCAGCCTCGCTCCGCTCCGGTAGACAGGCAGCCTTAAGCTTGTATGAAATTATTATAAAGTTGGTACTTAAACGGGTAGTTATTACTAATTGTGTATCTTCTGTTTCCTACAAATTTGTGGTTTCATATCCGTGAGGAATCAACTTTAGAGTATAGTCAGCGACAGAAATTGGTTAACACGCATCGAAAATGCATCGACTGTAGTGCTGGTTATTGTGATGTTATAATGTGTGTCACTATTTGTTGATGGAATGTGGACGATATGAGACTGATATAATTAAGTTACTCAGGGCCTTAAAGTTAATCAGGACTGATATAGGTTTATTTCACCGACTTATGGGTAATCCAAATAGTGATGGTGCAAGGAAACTGTTCGAGTTCATGGCTTTGATTTATTGATGTAATTGACGTAAGCTTGTCATTTAAGGTACGATGGGACAGATATACGCTGTGCGTTTATAAAAGTCCCTAAAATTTTAAAGATATAAAAAAACCTGTATTTACTGTATTTATTTGATGGTAACATTGTTATGTTTTTTACTCCGGTTAGTTAGATGACAAAACACAGGGCTAAGGTATTTTAAAAATTCGCATCTCTTTAGTGTTTGTTGTACGTGTCCTCTTGTCTGTGCAATCAGTTTCCTTTACCACAACTTGCCAATATGATTTTTATTTGGGTGACAGAAGGTGACAAAGCTATCAAGGTTCACATAGTAATATCTTAGGTTTTGTCCATCATAAACATAACATAACATAGCATCACGCCTGTATTCCCCGAAGGGGTAGGCAGAGGTGTACACCGTTGTACACCCACATTTCACCAATGCTATTATTAAGTCCCATGTAATAGGTGGTGAGCCTGTTGCCATCTACCGGGGCAATTTCAAACTCCGGACTGCTACTGAGAATATTCTTATAGAAAAATTCAGTAATACTGGCCGGGAATCGAACTCAGGACCACATACTCAACAGTCGCATTTGGGACCATTAGACCAACGAGGCACTTCATCCAACCTTAAGGTTTTTTTTTTTTTGGAACTGTTGGTCGTGAGCAGGATTTGAACCTGCGTCTCTCTAATAAATACAGCAGGCGCTCGTTCAAATGTAACAGCCCGACCTCGGCTAATTACATATACTGAATTTTTCTTCCACATTTTAATACGTCATATGAAGATAGCCTGTATTATTGACAATGTGTTCAATATTGGTTAAACTTTTATATGGTAAGTAGTATTGACTTCTGAAATAGATTCACCCTGTGTAAATAACATTCAGAGCAGCATAATTCTAGATTTCGCAAACTATCTAATGTCACAATAAATATAAAGCATTAACGCATGCTTAGCGAACTCTAAAGTTACAATATTAAATGGAAAAAGAATACGGTCGCGAACAGGATTCAAACCTGCGCCTCCCGGATAGATACTCCAGGCGCTTTGACCACTAAGCCATCTCGAGTCGAGATGGCTTAGTGGTCAGAGTCGCTAAGCATGCGTTAATGCTTTTTCAAAGACATATCTTGAATTATCTAATGTCACTTCAGAGTTCGGAATGACAATATAAATAATCTGGAGAAATATCCAGAGACATCTGCATATTGGACAACCCTAACTTATTCTGTACGTTCGTATGACTGCCTCGTTGATCTAGTGGTCCCAAAGCGCGATTGCTGAGCATTAGGTGTCCGGTTCCTTTCCCGTGTCGGACATTCTCATTGAATTTTTTGCTGTGAAATTCTCAGTAACAGCCCGGAGTATCAAATTGTGCCTAGTAGATGGCAATAGGCTCACCACGTATACCATGGAACATAATAACAGCATTGGTGAAATGTGGGTGTACAACTGTGTACACCTCTGCCTACCCCTTCGGGGAATACAGGCATGATGCTATGTATGTATGTCTAACTTATTCAGGTAAAAAAACCAGTCAGTAATCCAATCACATTTTTTTTATACAGTATCCAATCCTAATCCAATCCGAAAAATCCAAAATATTGTGCAAATTTCAACTAGGAAATAATAAATCATACTAAATTAACACAACACAATAACTATGTAAAGATTTACGAGTTCGCTACGTTTACTTCACTGTTTTACCAAACAAAGACCCTTTGTGGTCGCAAATGGTCGTTCTTAGGGTCATAAGCTTATTGAACTGACCCCTGAGAATATGTTACAAATATATTTATGGGAATACTTTCGAATTTATTTTTAGTATCATTTAATTTAATACGTCAATTATGTTAATACGAGAAGCAAAAACTTGGTACCCTTTTTACGAAAATTACGCGGGCGGAAGAGTATGAAATTTGGCACAGTTAAAGTTTATATGGAGAAGGAGTACAGAAAGTTAATATTTTTATATAAAATGCTTTAGACAGCAAAACCTTAAATACGATCAAATTTAAAATTTAAATGAATTATGGTCGAATTTCGGTCAGTGGGCGACCACTACTTTTAATAATACTTTCATGGGTGTCGGGCGTTCTGAAGAACAGAATAATTATTTTGCCTTAAGCTCTAAAAATGCTCAAAATGTTTCTAAACTCTAGAATTATAATTTTATCTGTTCAGTAGTTTTTACATGACATAAACGAGTAAGAGGTGTATGTATTACTTATATTGTAAAAGGGTGTAACATCCAACAAAGACGGTGATTTGGAAAATTGAGTCTAAATTTTTTCACGATATTTTTCCTCGTTGTAATCTTCTTTCTTATTTCTGTGGTAGAATCCTTATAGTGATCGGATAGTATACGTTTATAATAGAAATAATAGTACAAAGGTGCTGCTTATTTCTTAAGCAATCTCTTCCAGCAGACCTGCGGGAGGAAATTGAGAAAATAAAGAGAAATTGACTTACTTGTGTCAGGGAGTAAATGTTTGTCAGTTTTTAATGTGTTACGTTAACTTTCTTTGAATACTACCCACGTTTTTACATACTTATATAAAGAATAAATTATAAACCTATTTGTTATTAAACTTTAGACTATGTAGATAAGGTGCAGAAACAAGATAAAAATTAAAATATAACATCGAAAGTGTTTGAGGCAAAGTGTAAAGTGCCCAAAAGATTGCCAAAATTGCCACGTAGAATGGTAATTTTAAAAGAAACTATCTTTTGATTGTTTACCAGTTCGAAAAGTCACCAAGATAAATCTTTAGCTAAACATCTATTTAAATAATTGAAACATATTCTATCAATAATTTATTAGAAGAAGTCTCTATGAACCAGTAAAGAAAGAAAGGGATTTAATAAGAAATATAACATAATAAGCTAAGTAAATAAACATGGTGAAACATAACTACGAGGAACAGGACTTCGTTTTTCGAACAGGACAGAAACAGCTATGGGAATACTACTATTGATATTGTATGTTATAATCTGTTGTAGTTGAACTATATATAATAATAATACGTGAAGCAAAAACTTAGTACCCCTTTTTACGAAAATTACGCGGACGGAGGAGTATGAAATTTGGCACAGTTAAAGTTTGTATGGAGAGCAGAAAGCTAATATTTTTATATAATATGCATTGTAATTTCATTAAATGAATAATAAACTTTACATACACTACCTTACGCTTGACACACTCACATACACACACATATATATATAAATATACATATAGAATATAACCTTAATAACGTTCAAATTTGAATGATTATGGTCGAATTTCGGTCAGTGGGCGACCACTAGTACTAGCAAACGTCCTTGACTTTCATAAACTTTGTGTTGTTTTAGGATTAAATCCGACCTTCCTTATTACTAATACTGTAAAAGGTGATGGGGACTTCAGTTGGATGAGGAGAATATTAAATGTTGTATCTTGTTACGATTCTCTTGAGACACTGCTTAAGTTATATATAGAATTTATCGTATAACATATAAAGTAAAAACCTGGCGCATGGATAACATTTGGTGTGACATAGTTAGATAGAAGGAGACCGTATCGGTGGCGGTTACCACCAACAACAGCATTGCCAAATAGGGTTGACGTCAGGCAGGCAGCCGGTCATAAAACATTGCCAAAACTTTAGCAGCATGCCAGATATAGGTATGCTGCACCGACCCCAATATATTGGGATAAGGGCAGAGGGATGATGATGATATAAAGTAAAAACAAAAAATAACAAGACCTAATTGTCTATTCTAAATCTATGTAATTATAAACTGCCTCGTTGGTCTAGTGGTCCCAAGCGCAACTGCTGAGCATGAGGTCTCGAGTTCGATTCCCGGGTCAGCCAAAGTGTTATTAAGTTTTTCTGTTAGGAAATTCTCAGTAGCAGTCCGGTGTTTGGAATTGTGTCCGGTTGATGACAATAGGCTCACCACCTATTACATGGGACTTAATAACAGCATTGGTGAAATCTGGGTGTACAACTGTGTACATCTCCGCCTACACCTTCGGGGAATGGAGGCATGATGCTATGTTATGTTATGTTATAAATTATATATCAAAATAATATATCGTCAGATAAATCTTTAACGCATGCTAAAGTAAAAATTTTTTGTGTAAAGTAAAATACAGTTAGTGAGCGGGATTCGAACCTGCGTGATCGAGATGGCTTAGTGGTCAGAGGTCAGCGCCTGGAGTATTTATCCGGTAGGCGCAGGATTGAATCCCGCTCGCGACCGTATTCTTTTTTCCATTTAATATTATAACTTTAGAGTTCGCTAAGTATGCGTTAATGCTTTTCAAAGATTTATCTTTAATAATAATTGTCCTCTTTAGAAAATTTATAAAGTATTCCTTCTCTGTTCATGAAATCTTATCATCAAAAATGAAAACGTGGGTAGGTATGTAACCTACCCACGTTTTCGATACACGTGTCAAAAATAATTGCCGAGACCACTGACCCCGTTGCAACTAACCACACCGAATCGGACCGATTTAAATCGATCCCTGTTGTATAATCGGTACACTCATTGAATAATCGATTTATAACAAGTGACATGGTGTATCTATTTTTAAGTCTTCCTGTGCGATATCTACCTATTTTCTTTGTTCAAACCAATTGTAATGGCATTTGATTTATAGATTTTCTAAAGAACTTATTCTGGTGACGTGTTTCCCGGTTTTTATGAAGGATCTAAGAATAAAAATCAAGGAGGGTTCTAGCTAATTAACATGTCATAAAAGTGGTGTAGAATGTAGACAGACCATGTTACTAAAATATTTAGTTAGTAAATATGTTTTTTAACCGACGAAAAAAGGAAAGGATCTCAATTCGATGCATATATTATGCGTATTACGCTTTTTTTTAATATGTACACGCATAACTTTTTAATAATATAATTTGTGTGATGTAAAATTATTTTGTTGGTTTAATGGTCCCGACAGTGCGACTTCTGAGCATGATTCGATTCTCAGGTCGTTCAAAATGTTATTGAGGTTTTTCAGTCAAGAAATTGTCAGTAGCAGTCCGCTGTTTGGAATTGTGCCTGGTAGATGGCAATAGGCTAATCTCCTGTTACGTGGGACTTAATAACAGTATTAGTGAAATGTAGGTGTATAACTTTGTATACTTCTGCCTACCACGTCGGGGAATACAGGCGTGACGCTATGTTATTTATGTGTAAAAAACGTTTGTAGTTCCTTGCGGGATAAAGTTTACATTATTATTAATATTATACTGCACAAAACTGACGATTATTATACATTAAAATTCGTACGAATAGTAAAAATTGCAACAATTGTAACAACGTTATTGCCAAAGTCAACCTTGTTTATCAAAATATATGTGCTGACCTTGAAAAATGAGCAGGTTTATTAGGCTAACGGTTGACATTGAATTAAAGATCTACTTAAGGTCGTGAGTTTTTTTTTTCTTAACATACAACGCGATGTAGTACAAAATTACTATCAATTCGATGTAGACCGACAGTTAATACTGCCCCTTAAATTATAAAATAATTCCTGCCACAGATATAATAAATATGATTGCCCTATTAACAATGCTGTCTCTGATGAACTTTGTCTATGAACGTAAATCATTAATTTATATATTTTATTTGTTTCAGAAAACTAAGCATCTTCACAATGAGGCTGGCAAGTCTGCTGGTCCTTCAAGCCGCGGGGGCAGGTCTCGCTTCACCCACAGTCCTGGTCACCAGACCCGTCTCCAAGGTTGCAGTAGAATGGTTGCCGATTGACAACCAAACTGTATATAGACTGGGGGAAGGTGAAAGTAGAAGGTTAGTTGGGTGAAGGTTGGAGAAAGAACCGTGAGGTTACCGACAAAATAGATCACATCTCTTCTGCCTGAAGTTGTCTCTGGTGACGCGAAAGTGACAAAATGTAAGAATCTTATAAAGCTGATCAGGAACAACTTCGTCTGTCTTACTTATTAACGAATAAGAACATCCATTTCTGCTATGTTAGATGCGGAAAACTTGGTTCGAAGTATTCATTTCAAGGCTTCAATATTCGGTGTAGGTACAGAAATCAGCGAATGTCAGCTCGTTCACTGAAGAAAATAGTCGACGGGTTCACAGAGGCAATGTGATAAAATCATGTACATTTTCGCATCTTTGAAGGTTTCTCAATAATACAGTGGAAAAGAAAATGTTTCGTCCTACGTAACAATGTTTTTTTTACCGATTTATATTGTTTGAAGGACACACACACACAGATACAGGACTTGATTTCTTTACGGTTCTTCATGGAAGATGCTTAAAAACTTCAAGTAACAGACTTGCAAATTTTAAATATCTTCTCCACAAACGGCTTAAAATAAGTAGTAGGTACATTATACCACGCCATACCTTCTCAAGCCAAAATGCAGCACCTGGTGGTTTTACTCACCAAACACTTAACAAGCAATTATTATCATCTAGTTACAATATCTTTGTGGCTATCTTCCAGCTACAAATTGAAGTTAATGTCTGAATTTTTTCGCAATTTACATTCGTTACAAGTATAATAGGCACCTACGATTAAGGAATTATTATCACCTAAAAGGATTAAGCTAGAAATACACTAAGCAAGTTCGTTCAAAGAGTTTATGATTCCATTGAGAAGGCCGGCACCATTTTTAACCTTTGAAGATCCGTCTCCCTCTTCCTTCTGTCACCCAAATAATAGTGTTCGACACGTTGTTGTAAACTTGGGTGGTAATCTTTTCTTCATGTGATTTATTTGATCATCACACTCATGGCTAGCTTGCAGTCCGAGTTGAAGACGAGGGCGTAATGAATCCGAGAGTGTATACAATACCTTACCTACTAGCGCGGTAATGATCAATAAGAACCACACGTGTATAATAACCTGCATTATGATCTTAAAAACGATGCTAATAGAGCCACTTTACAAGAAGGCGTGTTGAAAATATATAATCATTGTCAATATAATTTCTCGTTGTCCATATTAATTGATTATTTCACCTTAAAGTAGACTTATAAAACTGAGAGAATATTAGTTGTATTTTCAATTTATTATCTTAATAACACACGTATTGAAACAGCTTATTGAATTTTATCTCAGAACAAATTGCGATGAGAAAAAGGATAACTAGATATTGAACAGGGTAATTCAAATATGTTGTTCTATATATAATTCCACACTTCGGCAGACATTTTGTTTTGTCTTTATTGGTCTTCGAAGAATTAATGGACAAATGAGATGAAATAAATACAGGGTTATCTATCAAATACATAAACGAATGCGTAGTGAACTGTAAAGACTGTGGGAGGCGCAGGTTCGAATCCTGCTTACGACCGTATTTTTTTCCACAAGATTTTTAAACTTTATAGTTCACTACGCATGCGTTAATGCATTTGAAAGATTTATCTGTATTTGTTATGGTAATCGCATCTGTATGACATTGTATTATCGACAAAGTAAGTCGTGTCTGAAACGATAGCGATGACGAATTGAAGAATTTGGAGTAGTGAGTAGAGGTCGAGATGGCTTAGTGGTCAGAGCATCTGAGATGAAATATTTCACGTTTTCTTTTTGCAGCCTGGAACTGAACACGACGTCTTTATCCCAGGCAGTTGTCTTCATCACCATCAGCCCATGTTCAAGGGACTTCCACTGGGCACTGTATTGCGGAAAACCGGGCAATAGTAACGGTACGTACATCACACTTTCTTTATCAATTTTTTTGAAGGATTCCGAATTACTACCTTCATTTTCATTATCACCATCATTTCCAGCCTAACAATAATGCGTTATTTGTACAGTATGTCAAAAAACTTTGACTGTTATAATAAAATGTGTAGTGATCGCGAAAACCTAAGAAACTTTGAGTGCCTCGTTGGTCTAGTGGCCGCAAGCGCGGCTGCCGAGCGTGAAGTCCTGGGTTCGATTCAAAGGTCGGGCAAAGTGTTATTGGTTTCTGTTAGGAAATTCTCAGTAACAGCCCGGAGTTAGGTAGCTCGTGGTGTGACACCCCGTGCTGCGGAGAGCGCGTAAAGCCGTCGGTCCTGTGCCTGATTTCTCCGTTCGTGTCGGATTGACGTTCCATCGGACTGTGAGTGAAGGAAGAGGGAGTGCACCTGCGTTTGCGCGTACACTGGTGCACTATAATATCTCCTGCGTGTAATCTCCATATCCGGTCTAATCTCCAAGGAGATAGGCCGCTGTGACCGAAATACGGTTGGGAGTATATTATTTATTATATGTCAAAAAAGTCAAGAAAATAATGTTTTGGGTACTAGTGCTTCTGCTTATACTGGCAACACTTAATTACTATCAAAGTGTGTACTTTGTTACTAATTTAGTGTTGCCAGAACAAATAAAAGCACTAGTTCCCAAAACATTATTTTCAAACATAATTTTAAAGTGAGTACTTAGTTAGTAATTAACTGTTGTCAGTACAAAGTTAGTACTTTGATAGTAATATAGTGATGTTAGTACAAAGTTAGTACTTTGTTAGTAATTTACTGTTGTCAGTACAAACTTAGTACTTTGATAGTAATATAGTGATGTTAGTACTTTGTTAGTAATTTACTGTTGTCAGTACAAAGTTAGTACTTTGATAGTAATATAGTTATGTTATTACAAAGTTAGTACTTTGTTAGTAATTTACTGTTGTCAGTACAAAGTTAGTACATTGATAGTAATATAGTGATGTTAGTACAAAGTTAGTACTTTGTTAGTAATTTACTGTTGTCAGTACAAAGTGAGTACTTTGATAGTAATATAGTTATATTAGTACAAAGTTAGTACTTTGTTAGTAATTTACTGTTGTCTGTACAAAGTTAGTACTTTGATAGTAATATAGTGATGTTAGTACAAAGTTAGTACTTTGTTAGTAATTTACTGTTGCCAGTAGAAGCAAAGGCACTAGTTCCCACAACATTATTTTAAAGTGAGAACATTGATAGTAATTTAAAAAAATGTATAACTTTAGAATTCACTATGCCTTAAAGTGTTTGAAAGATTTATTTGAATTAGTAAACGCATTGCAGCACAAAATTGTCGATAAAATTAAAGAGTTAGTCATCATCTTCACAATATTCTATGACTCAATTGGCGCAGTGGCTAAGGCAATAGCTTAAGGCGCCACGGCCTAGATTCCTCAGATCCTACAGAAAACTAATATTTGTATGACCTACTAATAGCTGTAGATTCCCGTGTGAGCTTTATTGTTGAGGAGAAATTAATGAAAAGCCCGTAGACTTTAGTTGAAATAAAATATTTATCAGTAAGTAATAAAGCTACAGTAATTGCTGAAATATTTCTGAAAAGCACAATAGATTGTGTAAAGGAGCTTACGAAAATAAACACTCCCCTAGACCGTATTTCGGGCACGGCAGCCTATCTCCGAGGGGATTAGGCAAGTACGCAGGAGATATTATAGTGGAAAATCGTATGCCCAAATACAAGTGCACCTTCCTTCACTGTTATAATCCGATGGGACGGTAATCCGACACGACCGAAGAAAGATCAGATGCAGGACCAACGGCTATACGTGTTATCCGAAGGACGGGAGTGTCACACCACCAACTTCCTAACTCCGGGCTGCTACTGAGAAATTCCTAATAGAAAACACCAAATAACACTTTGCCCGACCTGGAAATCGAACCCAGAATCTCACGCTCGGCAGCCGCGCTTGCGACCACAAGGCCGACGAGGCAATGAAGATAGATTGAAGATGAGATAACAGTAAATAAGCTTGATGTAATTCCTTCACTTTTGCTTCCAGGCCAACTCAATCTACAGAAGGAGAGCAGCAATGGAGAAATGAGTACATTCTCACTAAACATTTCACACCATGACAAATATATTATAGTCGTAAGTAAGATTTACACTAAACTATCGAACGGATAGATTGCAATGACGTCACCATAAGACATTAAAATGTGGAATATAATTTTGGAATAGTTAGACGAGGTCGGGCTCGGGATGGCTGTGCAGAGTGCCTGGAGGATCCAAGAGGTACCAGTTCAAAACCTGATCACGATCTTTTTTTTGTTTCCACTTAAACTTATAATTTTAATATAATGTTTTCGATTCTAACGTATGAAATTCTTACATGGTGACTTCAGTGTGACATGGCAAAATTTTAAATTGAATTGTAAGAATGCGTATGATAGATATATGATGACCGACGATATGGCTAAAAAGGGAATAACTTCTAAAATGACGACTTAAACAAATTGGGATAGGGGCAGTGGAATGATGATTTGTTGATCGATTTGTGGACCACATACTGGTACAAATACCATCAAATTCTCGGTAGGAGTTGGAATGTAAGCGATCAAAACATCTAGTACGGCAAAACTTACAAAGTTGTTTGGAAGGCAATGAGATGTAGGGAAAAGTTAGCCTCCTAATCTATTTGCAACTGTGCGACCAATAAAGAATGCCGCTGCGATCATGCTTTCCGTAGGTACTATGTTTTGATCAAAGTTTCATATATTTTTATGAAACTTCTAGGCGAGTTTTCGAAGTATTTTTAGATGATGAATTTTGGTATTATCTTCATATATTAGATTTCCACGATGTGATACCCCTCAACGAACGCTTCAAAGTGTTTGAAATTGTAGAAAAAAGTAATACCTACTTAATTAATCACATAATTAATTATTGTTCAACCGTTACTACTCAAGTGCATTTTTCGGGATTACCTGAAGGTTCGAACTCGATCGGAGCCCTTAATTGTCGCGAGTCAAAATTCAGTTGACTTGTGGAATGGCCAAATAAGTGCCCCACGAAATTTATTAAACAAAAATAAGCGATTACTCCTGTTAAAAGTTGATCAATTTTAAGATGCACTTTAATTTTTATTATAGCTGTCATCAACTCGAGGTGGCGCTGCCGTAATTAGTGTCCGAGGCGAAGCCACAAGACAAGTGCGCATGCGACTCCGCGTGCGTTCACGAAGAAGGCTTGCAGCTAACTGGGAACCCAGGTAAGATCAAAAACTTGTGTTTTTCTCCGAACACATATTCTTTACTTAATTTTTAACATGTCACCCGGAATATTGTAAGGATTATATCGATAACCCATATTATACCTATCTAAATCAATTCAGGCGTTTAGAAGTTATCGTGGAATAAAGAAATTCACAAACACATTCATACATACATACATGAAACCTAAAAACATAACGCTCCTTTTTTGGGCAGTCATATAATACATAACACACAGATAATAATACACTTTCCAACAAAAACCTGCTTTATAAAACATAGGTACGCTTCTGGAGCAACCACTGCACTTTAATATTAACCATCTTATAAGTGAATTCTAAGCAACCAAGCCTTGTAGCTTACCGATATGTCGTTACACAAGTCATGTGTTATCGAGTCTGCTATCTGTAACTTGTAATAAAGTAACTATGTGGCCGTTAAGTGAATTAAGTATTGGTTAATCTTGCACTGTGTCACTTGGAACTGGTTGGCGTTCGACGTGAATCAGAGGTTACTTGGAGAGTTTTAATAAAATGTTGGGGAGTATTTTCTGTGGTGTAGTTTGTTGCTGTGACCTACATGTGTGATGGAAATGATGCTGTTAATGTAGATTCTACTACGCATGCATCGTATTATGGATTTTGCATTGAATCGTGACACGGCAGTGTGTCCGCCAAGTTCGGTAAGAAGCGAACGACGACTGTCAGTGCATATAGGTATTACCATTTCGAGCTACTTTTACAACTTCAAACTTTAAACTTTATTTATTGCGAACATGGGTAATGTATTAAATTGGTGTTTCATTACAATTAAGTTTAGAACGCCATATTCCGCTTTTATTTTAGCATGCAATATTTTTCACACCCATAATATTAATTTGCTTAGTATTTTTTTTTTTTGTTTTCATAGTTAGTTATCAAATAAATAAACAAATCATTTCAGAAAATGCGATTCAACTTGGCGCCATTAAAGATCTGAAGTATATCTCGTTAGTACCAAACTTGTTCCTTTTATTCACATTTATATTTTTGATGGGATATTTTATTCTTTATGTATCTGTTCTTGTGTTACACTGTGTGGAAATAAATATATCTTTCGGTCTTTCTTACTATCCCAGTATATATTTAATATGTGCAGAATTATGAAGCCGGAGAAATGTTTAAGGCTGATTTAAAAGAAAAACTTTGAAACTAATAGATGAATACATTACAAGTCACATTATTTACTTCTTGTAAATAATATTCTCTCTTTTCTCTGTCTCGCTGAAGACAGAGAACCCTGTCCCACTGCAGGGCAAGGGCCGCTTCTCATACAGAGAAGGCACGAGCTTAATCACCACGCTAGCTCACTGCGGGTTGGCGATTTCAGACTACCAAGTCCAGGTTTCCTCACGATGTTTTCCTTCACCGTATGTCAGTGATGTCTTAGATTAACTAAGAAATTACATATGACATTGAAAAATTCACATTGGTATATGCCAGGTTTGAACCCACAACATGTGGCTCAGGAGGTGGGCCCGTAACCACTCGGTCACCACGACACTGTCTGATAATATGTGATACTATCAAAAATTTTATCATTAGAGAGCTATGGTAATCAGCAGAGAATCGAAACCAGAATAAGCATAAAAATAAAAGGTTCTAAGCTAAAAACCATGAAAACGTAGTAACTTAAAACTCAAAGAAACCACGGTTGTAACTTCTAAACTGCATCCAACGCGTAATTCGGTGTAACATACCTCAGAATCAATATAACATGCTCATAAATCACCTCGTCAGTTGACACTTGGAAATATCTCAATAAAAACAAGTTTCACCAGGTACCGTTAGATATAAATTTCTAACATACATGTGTTCTTCACAAGAAAACCGATGAATTAATATGACTACCTTTTGGGGCCAAAGTTGTTTGCAATGAGTAATGAAAATTGTATGAAGAATCAAGTTTTGATATTTCATCTTTCTTGTTAATTGGTACCAGTTTATTACTATGTCACATTGTTTATTGTTAATTAAAATAGTGTGGTGAAATTAAAACAGTAATGGTATACAAAAATATTTCAAATACTAACATATAATAGAGGATACCCTAGGACACTTATTCTCACAAAACATGAGACATACACGCATAATTCTACTCCCGTCATTGGCAAACAGATCACATTCATGATTGGAGGTGTTAAGCAGCATTATTGGTCTATTTGGATTGAGTGCCTCGTTGGTCTAATGGTCGCAAGCGCGGCTGCTGAGCGTGAGGTCTTGGGTTCGATTCCCAGGTCGGGCAAAGCGTTAATGGTTTTTTTCTGTTAGGAAATTCTCAGTAGCAGCCCGAAATTTGGAAGTTGGTGGTGTGACAGTCTCGTGCTTCGGAGAGCACGTAAAGCCGTCGGTCCTGCGCCTGGTCTCTCTCCGGTCGTGTCCGATCTGTCGATGCGTCCTCTAAGAGTTTTGCGGGCTACTATGAGCTGTTGAGAGCCTCGTCTAACGTCCAACGAGTTGAAGCCCAAAACTCCTAGGAGATAATTAGTAGGGTATATGAAAGGGAAGATGTGAAACGTCTTTTTATATCTCATTTTTTCTCATTATTCATTTTAATTGATTATCATTACATAGTATTAAACAAAGTCGCTTCCCGCTTTCTGTCTGTTCGTGATGTATGCTTAGATCTAATAAAACTACGCAACGGATTTTGATGCAATTTTTTTTAATAGGTAGATTTATTCAAGAGGAAGGTTTTAGTAACTAATTTGTCAAGTTTTTGTATAAGTTGGTTAAATAAGCAGTCTGGGAGCTTTCAACAAAAACGCTGCCTAAAACCTTTGAGATATAACAAAATGATATATGGTGAAATTATGCATTTTATATAGGTCTACAGAAAAGTCTGCGATGGATAGATACTTTATCCACTTTAATACTTTAAAAAAATGGGCGATTGTAAAGCGGGAACGGAATCAAAATTTCATGATTACTTTTGGTCGCGATAACCGACATCCACACGGGCGAAGCCGCGGGCATCAGCTAGTTGTTCGGTGTTTGTTTTCCTATGAAAATAACACGTGTGCTATTTTTGCTTGATTTTAACAATGTAAGCTTTTAGACTTTATGTTAAAATGTAGGTTCATAAAACTTTCCTTTTTTTGCATCTATTATTCTCGGGCTCGTGGCTAAGTAACAGCCGCATAGATCGATTGGTCGAGGTTAAGCTGTGCTTAACGCAGTCGGTCTGTGGATGGGTGACCATAATTTCATACCGAGACCCCTCCGTGCCTCGGAGAGCACGTTAAGCCGTCGGTCCTGGTTGTCAAATTATGATTTATGACAGCTGTTACGGGTAGTTACAGGCCTGAATGTCTGACAGCCAGTCTTACCACGAGATATCGTGTTGTCCAGTAACTGGGTTGTGGAGGTTAGATAGGCAGTCGCTCTATATAGAACACTGGTATTATGCTGCATCCGGTTTGACTGGAAGCCGATCTCAATGTATCTAATTGGGAAAAGGTTAGGCAGATTGATATATTATAAAAACAAAATAGTATCAACGATCACCGAGCTCGTTAAAGTACAAAATTGTACATCCCTAACTTAAAGAGCATGATCAAATTAGTGTCATTGTAGTAATATCTTAGGTTTTCGCGATCACTATACATTATAATAAAAGAACTTTTAACCGGATTAAGGCAGTCCTCCTGCGACCACGAACGCTGCAAAGTGTTCGAAACGTCAGGAAAACAAACCAATAATACCGGCGATTAATCCGGTTAAAAGTTGATTTTATTATAATGTAGTGTCATTGTATTTTAACCTTATAATTGCGAGAAAACAGTCATCGTATTGTATTCACCAAAGTGTAGTAGAAAGAAAAAAACAGTAAGGAGCCGTTATTGGGTCGCATGAAATAAATGGTGAACCCATTGCCCTCCATCGGGCACATTACTAAACTTCGGACAGTTACCGAGAATTCCCTAACAGAAAAGCTCAATATTAGCCCCACCCAGCAATTAAACGCAAGACTTCACGCTTAACAGAAGTACCTACTAACGAAAATTAGACCAGACCAGACATTGTTTATATTTCGATGTTTGAAAGACAAGTAGGTATTTGATTTCATAGACAGAAAACATATTTTAACTACTACACCACAAAACAGTGATAAAGCATTAAAAATACCGTAAATTAGAAACCATTCAAACCAAGACATCAATATAGGTGCCTGTGTCTCGAAAGCCACAAAAGGCGTCTTTCTCTTCTGTCTCTATGATTACAGTTAGGTAGTAACATTTCCTTTTTTATGGTCACCGTTTTCTGTTGCACGTCACGTAGACTATAAATCATAGATGTTGTACAACATTGTATATTGGCATTCCATGTGTTTTAATTGTGTAAGATCTATGGATGAATGTGCTGTTCCAAGATGGCAATGTGTGATGTCCCGTTAGTAAAATGTGATAGGGCTGTCGTGAACTTCAAAATTAAGTTTTGAAGCGTTTGTGGTCCCAGGATGACTTCCACTTGCTACGATTCTGATACACCTATGTTCATTAACCTTTTAATGCATGCTCGTCGGTTGAGGTTTCTCCTGACCTGTCTCCAATTCGATTGCGGTCCGTTTCTCGAGGTCGGCCTGCCCCGACTCTTCCACCCTCGCGTCATATGCTAGTTTGTCAATAACCTTTCATCCATCGTTTCTTCCTAGTCTGATGGGTACAAATTTTTTCTCCAACTTCCAGTTCAGCATATCCAAGACTTAATTAATATGACAGCGAGCTACATTTTAATTAAGACCGCGAACTGGTATGCTTAGATTCTTGATTATACATGAGAGGACATGCCTTAGTTTTTGCGTGTTTAATTGTATGGATGCCACCGTCGTATTCAACTAAGTGATAACTTAACCATTTATTTTCAATGTGTGTCCATGGGATTATATTTTTGTAACGCTCGACATATTTAAGATAACGCGTGTGTTTTAATATACTTTTTTGTTTTATTTTGTATCGGCCACGACTCAAGAATAAACAAATTATTTATTTTTTTATGTTATATTTTTATCATCTTTTAATAATAAAATATTTTTTATTTCATTCCCTTTTGTGTATTAACTATTATTACTATTTAGGTAAAATCTTAATAGCCTATGTTAACTGGCAAATTGTAAGGACCATAACGATATCCCATACATCTAGATCGGGTCAGGCGTTTAGAAGTTATAGTGGAATAAAGAAACTCACAAACATACACGTACATGAACCCAAAAAAAATAACATTAACTTTTTTTGGCCAGTCGTTTAAAAACCTACAATAATATCAAGCCGTAACAGACCAAAAAGGTCTATCTGAGCTTACGCTTTATTTTGTAATTATATTGGTTACTCATACGGTAATCATTTGGATATCTTTGAGGACATAGTTGAAGATTAGTCATTATAAATATTATTATAAATAAGCAACATTTTAAAGAACCATAATCTACTCAACATTTCCATAATACCATCTAATTTTGTTACACAATTCACATCTAAGTTTGGCGTGCTAATTGTAATAATAATAATTAGGCTCCACGTCGTTATAATATCTCATAGTAATAGCGAATTATATCGAACGATTAACTCAGAATACCAATACGTTTAGAATCGGCCTCGTCTAATGAACAAACTACTTTTTATACACTAAACACGTATTGAAGCTAACCCATCCTACCATTAGAGTAATTCAATGGGATTTTTCAATGTTTTCAACGTGCGTCTTCAATTTAACTTCAATAATTGACTCCTTAACTGGTTCGTTAGGAAAGTTGCTATTCCCCTTTTCTAGTTCTGCGTTGATTATAAGTGTACAATATCTGATTTCTTGAGGTTTTTCTTCGATAAATTTACGTTAAATCAAGTGATTATTGTGATTCTACTTAGAATTTTGTTCCGTGCAGTGTTGTTTCTCCTTTCTGCAATTCCGGTTCAATGATGAATATTAGATAGCAAATATTTAATCGATGTTTTGAAAAGTTTGTGAATTCTAATAAACCTACCATGCTTTATCTCTGCTGTTATTTGATTGGCGTTGTTTTTTCCTATAAACCTAACATTTTTGTGATCCTCAGTTGTCTTCAAGCCACCAAATTTTAAGAACATAGGAATGACGCATATCTTCACCAAAATTGTATTTTTAAACAAATTTTCCATTTTCAGCCCCATCGATCCCCAAGCCACAACCTACTGCGTGGTAGCATCTCACAGAAAGAACTACACATCACTGTGCGCAGCCCAGCATGACATCAAAACAATTCGTTTGGAGAACAAATCCAATCGGTTGAATCTAGAAACGGACCGTTTGAAAGCAATCGAAAGGTTGGATAATGAAACCCGTTTGGATGTTCCGACCGAAGTTGATAATAAAATCAATGTGGATTCAGACACTTTTAACATTTATGAAGGGAATTTCAATAACGTTATTAGGAGAAAGAAATTTGGTAAGTACTAAGTTTGCTTTTACTTTTGCCTTCGACAAGAAACGTAGCTAAGACGATTTTTTCATTAATCTGGGTATTGATAAATAACTTGGTATATTTTTCCTAGGTCGCAGCACAAAAGTGACAGATGAAGATCCAGTAATTGCATGTGTTGGTGGAAGAACACACCATCTCATTGAAAATTTGGATCCAAGCACGGTAATATAGAACGAACTTCGTAAGTAGAAAGAAAGAAAGAAAAACTGTTTTTACACGTGAAAGTGACGCACGTAACGCACGACGTAAATGCTTAATAACAAAAACAAGTGGGTATAGACTGTAAAAATAATATCCTAGACGGAAATATGCGTCATTACTGTAAATCCCTGAATTATACCAGAAAATGCGTACTTCGCCTAGCTTTTCTACAACTACGTTGGGGTTGGCTTCTAGTCTGACCGAATCCAGCTTATTATCAGTATTTTACATGGAGTACGTAACGGTTTTAATATGAATACAAATAAATAATAATTTCAAAGTCAATCCAACTATAGACACAATATTCCTGTTGTCTTCAATTTAGTCCAATTCTCTGGTTCTTGATTTTAATAATATTTTGAAATGTAAACCTTTTTTGCAGACCTATTTTGTTAGTGTCTTCGGCGTAGCTAAGGATCGTCGCTCAGGGTCACTGTTGGCTACCGGCAGTGTGCGTCCACGCACTTCTACTGCCAAGCGACTTCGAGAGAATATACCTAGCAAGGCTGATATACGGGGCAGGAACGTATTTTATTTTAAGGTAAATGATTTAGATTTGGTCGTCTTTTGAGGACCCAATAGAATTTACTTTCACACACAGACACTTTGCCATGAATCATTTGTAATAGATGCAAAGGCAACTGATGAGGAACTTATTCATTTATGCAGAAAATAACCAAAATTCGACGCCTTGTCTGAATGCAAAATATTTATGTATTCGAGACCAAAAATTCTATTAATTCATATGAATATTATAGACTTTTCTTTCAAGATACTTCTATCACAACCAGTATTTCGTTACAATTTCTGAAATATACATTTCATTTTCAGGCAACTATTGGTTCGGGTGGTGGTCTATGGCTGACTCTATCAACTTGTGGGGGAGCTGTTGACGTCGAAGTTCTGGTCAGAGGAAAACGACTACACATGGCCAGAAATATTGGTGAGTAGCACAAAGATCTATTAGATAAATTATCAACATTTTATAGCTGTCTGCATCCACTGCCTCATACTGAAATAGTATAGTGTCAAGCAGGCCCCTTATAGAAGTTCAATCATCCAACTCAATCATCTATTTCATCCAAGTTTCATAATTTTGTACAAACTTTCATACATCCTATCATGTATATCAACATCACGACTGTATTCCACTAAGGGTCCACTTAGACAGAGGTGCCGATATTTAGTAAGTATCATTTAATAGGCAGTGAGCCATTAGAGAACTTCCCTAATAGCTGTTAGAAAAATTCTCTAATAGCCCACACCTTGCTCAACCCGGGAATTAAACCTGAAATAAA
Source organism: Xylocampa areola (assembly GCA_935421205.1). Lineage (NCBI taxonomy): Eukaryota > Metazoa > Arthropoda > Insecta > Lepidoptera > Noctuidae > Xylocampa > Xylocampa areola. Next base: position 14,341,927 of record OW285215.1, read on the forward strand.
ATTGAATAAACTAGAAATTAACCTTACCTCGTACTGAGTAGCCGCACTTGCCTCCACTAGACCAATGCAGCCGTCTTCAAACAGATTTCAGAGATAAGTGATGCAACGTATGTTTTTTATTCAGATCCTCACTCGAAATTCTTCGTGCCAGCACCAATATCAACATCTTCAATCCAAGAGACGAGCGACGAAGGATCCGTGCAGTTCGACTCCAGTTCAGAGGAAGCCAGAATGAGATACGTCATCAAAGTCGTTCCGAGTAGATATGGGGATAGAGATGGGACCGTTAGTATCGAAGTAAGTCTAGTAAACTATTTTAAATGTTTTTTTATACATGTTCAGGCCATGTAATGCCTATATTAATTATTATTTTCGGATTCTGATTTTAGTAATCTTTAAATGGTTGCTAAATGGATATCGCTAGGCGTCTCCTTAAGACGAGAAGAAGGAAACTTGAAATTGAATAGATACGAACATGTGACACGGTAGCTCAGTTGGAAGAGCCTTGACACGGTATGTCAAAGGTCGCAGGTTCGAGTCCCGTTCGAGTCTATTCTTTTCAATGTTTCCTTAGAAAATAATAATTAAAGTTAGTTTTTTTACTTTGGTCCACATTTGCAGTTTCTCCTGTGTACTATAGACGCGATTCTCAGTAACCTCCTAGTAAAACTTTCTTGATCCTATTTTCCCCATATCAATCCTTCCTTCTAGTTTAAGATAAAAAACGATATGAGCGTCATCTTTATGTGTCCTCTTTCAGTATACTTACAATATGAACGGTCTTTGTCAAGCTTTGCGACATATCGATAAGATCAGATCGAAAGTTTCAGCAAAAATTATGAAACACCATTTTGTCCACTGTACAATATGCACTCAAATCAAATCAAAATATTGTCAATCTAAACTGGACACAGATTGGGAAGTGTTAGTGACTTTTGAGTGTCAAACAAAGATAGTCCCCAAAGTGCCAACCCTTGTCTACTCGTATTATATATATCTGCCTAGCCTTTTCCCAATTACATTGGGGTTGGCTTCCAGTCGAACCGGATGCAGCTTAATACCATGATACCATGATGTATTAATGAAATTATATCCCTTTCAACTTTATATCCTATCCCATCATTATCTTATTAAATATTATAGTTGACAGCATCAACAACACGTTGGGGAGCAAATACTCCAGAATTGACTGAAGACGGTGCCCACGTCAGGGAACTGAGGCCGAGGCGGCTTTGCAGGTCTGTCGAGGTGGCGTTCTTGCCAGCTAGTCATAACGCAACCGATGTGATCAGGTAAACACTTAAATACAGTTAACCTTGAATGTGAGAAAATTTTGAATAAAAGTTGGAGACGCCTTGCTAATAAATATCGCCAGGCGTCTAAGAAGGGAACTTTAAAAATACAACATTTAACTGAAGTCCGTTGTCATACTTTAGAAGGTTAATGTATCATGCAACAAAACAATTTTTACTAAGAGAACAAATCATCGAAACCGCGGAAAACAAACAGTTTCTCCGTACATTTTGGTCGAGTAGGTATTGTTACATGTGGAAATCTATATATATACTATATACTATAAAACACTTAATAAGATCTTAAATAAGATCAGGTCACTTGTAAGTACTGAATTGATTGCAATGACGTCGCCATAAGACGTGTTAAAATATGGAAGAAGAATTCGCGGTGGTGAGCAGAGGTCGAGATGCGCCTGGAGTATCTATCCGGGAGGCGCAGGTTCGAATCCTGTTCACGACCGTATTCTTTTTCCATTTTAATATTGTAACTTTAGAGTTCGCTAAGCATGCGTTAATGCTTTTTCAAAGACATATCTTGAATTACTATAAAACAATTTAATTACTTCACAACGTTTACGCGCGAACCGCTGTTGTCAGAATGAAAACAAGTAGTGCCGGGACCAACGACGCCACGGAGCACCATAGACTATAGCGGCACTTTAGAATCGACTATGTCTTTTTTTTATTATTTTTTATTATTATTTGTGGCTTTAATGTCACAGGGACCAGAAAAGATCTATTGTGATCGCCACTCTTGTGTTTAAATTAGAGCTCATCCCTAAACCCTGCCGCTGTGATGAACTGCAGGATTTTCCTAGGGGTGATTTCTTTTACTTCATCCGGGCTTAGAATATGTTTCCCTAGATGAGCGTAGCGCTTATGTATTAGCGGTCCACATTCCCCCAAAAGGTGAAGAGGTGTTTCCTCAGCCTCTTCACACCGTCTGCAGGTTTGTGTCTCGCTTAGCCTCAAATGAAACATGTGCTTATTTAAGCAGCAGTGTCCAGTTAAGGCTCTTGCCACAACGCGCAAATTGTTCCTACTCAGCTCTCGGACGTGGTTTGTGTACCTTTTGTCGTAGGCTTTAATGAGGATTTTGGAGTGAGTCATGCCTGGCGATTCCGTCCAGAGCTGGCTTGCACTGTTAAAACATGAGTCCATGAGGGATTTTTGAGCTAGGCTTTTAGGTATACCACAGAAGGGCTCGGGGCCTTGCTGTGTACCAATTGCTCCTGCTCTTGCTAGCTCATCGGCACGTTCATTTCCAATGATGCACGCATGTCCCGGTACCCACCTCAAAACTACTCTATTCCATTTGCCTAGAGAGGCCTGATAATCTGACAAACAGTCATACCACGAGATGTCGTGTTACCCAGTAACTAGGTTGTAGAGGTCAGATAGGCAGTCGCTCCATGTAAAATACTGATATTAAGCTGCATCCGGTTTGACTGGAAGCCGACCCCAATGTAATTGGGAAAAAGCTAGGCAGATAGGTAGTATGAACATTTCTATGGAGCGAAGCTGTTACTATAGTGAAAGTTGTTGTTATGGATGATATTTCCTCAGAAAATGATTATTAACTTCTTTTCAGATATTGCATCGTGGCCCGAGAAATTGTAAGCGGAGAGGTCTATGGGTGCTGGTCTGGGAGAAAGGCAGTTAAGGGCCAATGCGTGAACCATACACAGAACTCGTAAGTATTTTTTTTAAGTATCCGGAAAAAAGGGTTGCTTTGGTGGAACACTACACTACTGGTATTCCGTTGAACGCCAAGCCTTGACCCTAAAAAATAATCATCCATCCGAGAAATAAACGTGTTGTAATGAAAAATCGTTCGTGATGAAAAATCTCATGTCAGAGTATAAAGCACCCGCAGGCCTCTGATACTTAAAAAAAAAAGGTTAGGTACATAAAAGTATGTTAATGTACAACAAAATTTCACCGATGCAAGTTATTATGTGTCATGTCCCTATTGCCATTAACCGGGCACAATTTCAAACATGCTGCTACTTAGATATTCGTAACACAAAAACCCTACACCATTTTACCCGACACGGGAATCGAACCCTGGACCTCACGCTCAGCAGTCCCACTTGCGACCACCCAAGCAGTTACAAAAGTCATAATTAAAGAAACTTACTAATGTAATTGGTAAAGGTCCATGTTTACGAACTTTTAAAATCAGAAGCTAGTCTTCAGACTCAGAGAAGCAATCTAAAGATTGAAATAGGTCCGTTCTCTATGAACACCCAATCGTAGTCTAAGGCCAATGTAAATAAACATAATTATATTAGCACGTACTTACCTATCTACCCGTCTATACCTTGCATTTTCTTTTTTTGTGTAATATTGTGGTTTTTATGCAGAGGGGCTCGTAGCTAAGTAACAGCCACACAGATGGATCGGTCGAGGCTAAGTTGCGGTTACCGCGGTCGGTCTGTGGATGGGTGACCATTAATTCATATCGAGATCCCTCCGGGCCTCGGAGAGCGCCTTATACCGTCGGTCCCGGTTGTCAAATTAAGATCTATGGCAGCCGTTGTGGGTAGTCAGAAGCCTGAAAGTCTGATAACCAGACATACCACGAGAAATCGTTTTACCCAGTAATTGGGTTGTGGAGGTCAGATAGGCAGTCACTCCATGTAAAATACTGGTATTATGCTGCATGCGGTTTGACTGGAAGGCGACGTCAATATAATTGGGGCAGGCAGATAGGGCTTTTACGCATAGCGTCGTAAGTTTTTACTATTGCTGCTCATCATAGACAAGCTGTAACACACGACGCAATGTAGGTACTACAAAGTGTCCATCAATTCGGTTGGCAACGGAGATAGCCAATAGGTACACTGGACTCATATTGGGCACATTCCATCAATAAGTGTTGTAGAACCTCGACAACTCCACAATTGGGTGAAGCGATTTTCTTCATCATGCATGCAAATTTTTTGCATGATCTTGCACTTGTAGTTTGATAACACTTAAATAATGCTCAGCTAAAGCCTGCTTCAGCAGATGCTCTACTGAGCATCATATTATTTATAATATTTATTTAAATAACAGCTTCAGAAATGTCTACCTCCAATAAACTTATGTGGCGTTTCTCAGACAAAACAGTACTTAATTTATAACAAGAAACACGATCGATTTTCTCAAAATTAACCAATTTATTAAATTATGTCGCCTTCGTACCTACCGATCATTAACTTTTCCTCGAAATTTTGAAATAGACCACAGACTAGACTTAAACGATTATCATTTCACGGTGTGAGGATCGAAATAATTATTAAATATGTCTTTTTTTATTTTTATTTCAGGGCCATGGTAATTGTGCAAAAAATCATCGGACTAAAGGCTGGAAGGAAATACGCCATTCAAGTAATGGCTTCGAATAAAGGATATTCGGTTCCGTACAATATTTTGTACGTGGACACAAACGTTTCGTGTAAGGAGGATTGATAGTGACGTCATTTTTTGTTATGCAAGAGAATGTATGCAAGATATCCTTAATAGTTTAAAATGTGCAATCACCTTTTCTAGTGAAGTACGTAGCTAGAGATTTATTTATTTAAAAAATAAATGCAAGAAATTATTTTGTGCCTATTCATAGTACTTAATTTCTAAAGATCTTGCATAATATTTTTAGCGTAACAAAATCTACCGTTGGTAACAGTATTAATAGATTAAAAGTATACGAGTGTTTTATACTATATGGATAGATAAATATTTATTATATTTTCCCGCGTGCTTTAGTTATGAGCTTCCGCACACTTGCTACTTTTAGCATCGGTGAATGCTACCCAATCGCGTATTTTAGCGTTCAGTCGCTGTGTCGCCTTTCAAAAAGAGTAAAATCAAGAATCAGACTATAATCAAGTTATAGAATGTTTCCGGAGGCTCTAAGATTCACCTGGCGGTGTTACGCACTGAATTTTCAGTAACGTCACATTATAATAAAATTGTGAATCATAGATTTTTTTATTTTATTTCTTCTATAATGGCTAATACTACACTGCGGATACATAATACCGCGCGATAACATTGCAATAATTCTTGTAATGAAGGGAATTGTTCAGGCATGTAGGAACGCTTCTACGATTGAAACAATCGCCAAAAATAACATCGCGCAAGTTGATTTGCCGACAGCCTTAGCATTTTAAAATAATTTTTGATGATATGGAATCGAGCTAATTAAAAATGACGAAAAAAATGCATTCGAATTATATCTGCAGCAAAAGTACCTACTAGAGATTGGCACTTTTTTTTATATTTGTTTATTGTCTTGTTTACGAGTATGTACACTGATAAAACTTCACAGCCCTTCAGTTGTAGGTAAAAGAACATCTACACAAGATCTTACTTAAAAAAAAAATGGGTATTTGTAGATTTTTGTACGAATAAATAAAATACATTGTAAATATTTAAACGTCAAAATAATTGAAGACGTTATAATTAAAAAATAAGTACTTACATAATTGTTTAAAATATTAAATTACTTAATTTAACTAGTAGGTAATTAATTTAAATATATTTTAAATGTATAAAATCGTATAAGTGGCATTTATAGTAGGTACATTTAATTTAATGCAAAAGTTTCCATACATTTATGTAGGTACGGTAGGCTACACGTCAGTAGGTAACACGACCAGTTTAAGCTAACCTCGCTTACTATTGAAACCCCCTACTACGATAGGCCAGCTCAAGGTCTATGTGTTACCATGGACGTGCTGCAGTACTGTACCTTCAGTGAATTTTCGCTCGATGGACATTATAATTAATAAATGTCTCCGACAGAGTGTGTTTTCTATTTACCTGCATGCACACACACATACATTAGGTACATTAATTATTGTGTACCTGTCTAATACATGATCACAAAATTTTAAAGAAATTTAATTTAGTGGTAAGATGAGTCAGCTTAATATATTTAAAATTGACTAGGTACCGTACCATGACCAGACACATTTAATAACTATTTATTTCTTTTATTATTACAATCTGTAAAATAACGAATACTTAATTATTTTATTGGACTACCTACACAGTTTTCTACAAAAACAGCTTTTTATGTTTGATTGGTTCATTTTAAAAACAAATCTTGTAAAATTTAGCTAAATAATGTTGAAAATAATAATGTTGAAAAATCGCAGATAATAATTACGAAATCTGTAAGTTCCTATTATTTTGTATGTAAATAGAGTGAATAAAATACCTACATAATAAAAATTGTCTATAAAATTTAAAAAAATACAATTATTATCACCATGCTTTTGTTTATTTTATCCTTTGAAGCCCATTTCTAGTTTCAAGTATGAATAATTCATTTCAAACATTTCACTAAGTGGCTAAGTAACAGCCGCACAGATCGATCGATCGAGGTTAAGCACTGCTTGCCGCGGTCGGTCTGTAGATGGGTGACCATCACTTCACACCGATCCCCTCCGTGCCTCAGAGAGCACGCTAAGCCGTCGGTCCCGGTTGTCAAATTAAGATCTATGACAGCCGTTACGGGTAGTCAGGGGCCTGAAAATCTGACATCCAGTCATACCACGAGATATCATATTACCTAGTAAGTGGGTTGTGGAGGTCAGATAGTCGCTCCATGTAAATTACTGGTAGGTCTTAAGTTGCATCCGGTTTAACTGGAAGCCAATTTAATTGAGAAAAGGCTAAGCAGATGACGAAGTATAAAAATCATTCGACTCTAAGAATGATTTGAATGACAAATGTGTAGGTACCTAACTAATGTCACCGAGGGGAATATTATAATAGGTACTTACCTATTAGTTAGGTCGGTTGACTTGCCGTGCCGACTGATTTATCAGACAAAGTCAAGCATTGGATCAGATCATCGTATATATGTAGGTACCTACATAATATACTTTAGCTGAAAAAAAATGTATCACTTCTATGAATGCCAATTTTTGGTTTTTGTCACTAAACGAAATTAATGTGCCTTAGCAGCTTCTTAGCAGGCGTCCGAACACGGATCTTTTCGACTCGATAAAAGTTTTTATGTAGGTAGGTATTGAATTTTATCGTTCCATTATCACTTTATGTCAAATTTGACGTATAAAATCGACAAACGTGTCGACAAAAAATGCTTGCACCGCAGTCATGGAATAGTTTTTTAATAATTTTTAATACGACTTGCAGAATAATTCGCACAGAAAGTTTGTCGTCTGTGGCGTCTTGGATGAAGTATATAGTTTTGGTAGAACAAATCCAAGAGAAAAAAAAAATTTTTTTGGTACAAATATCCAAACGTTTTCCACGTTTGACAGATTTTGTCAGTTTCATTTTGTTTTCACGTCAGTTTCAATAAAACTCAGTGTCGTTCTTGATACGGCAATTGCCGTAATATACGGCATTGAGGTATTCTAAGCGTGAAAATACGGCATACGGCAGCGCTTTTATTACCTTTCAAATAAAATTCTAGTTTATTTTATACACATTTCAACAACTCGTTTCGTTTGGAAAGTATTTTTTGTCGTCTGTGGCGTCTTGGATGAAGTATATAGTTTTGGTGTATAAGTATCCAAGAGAAAAAAAAAATTTTTTTGGTACAAATATCCAAACGTTTTCCACGTTTGACAGATTTTGTCAGTTTCATTTTGTTTTCACGTCAGTTTCAATAAAACTCAGTGTCGTTCTTGATACGGCAATTGCCGTAATATACGGCATTGAGGTATTCTAAGCGTGAAAATACGGCATACGGCAGCGCTTTTATTACCTTTCAAATAAAATTCTAGTTTATTTTATACATATTTCAACAACTCGTTTCGTTTGGAAAGTATTTTGCTGAACTCCACAATGTAAAAGCTAAGCCAAAAAAAAAAAACAATCATCTCATTTTTTTATTTGTAACTAGGACGAAAAAGCAAAATACTCTTTTATTTAATTTTTGCTGCAATCTGTCACTTCTAAAACATTTTAGTTTTGAGAAAATTAGTTAGGTACCCATCACTATTAGATCGAGTAGTCCCCACATATATTGGAAAAGTATGCCTACACATTTTTCGTAAAAAAAGAAATAGTTATACGGCAATATCTGATATTTGGCCTCGAAATACGGCAATTTTCGATGTTTATTACGGCACGCCTAAATTTGTCAGGACAACACTGACGCAACTGTCAAATAGGTTTTATTGTTATTGAGTACGAAATTGGCAAATTTCTTTGTTTATTTTATAGTGTGTTAATTAAAGATATTTTCACCATAAAGACTCGAAATACTCACATAAAGTGGTGCCACAATGTCTGTAAAAGAAAAAGAGTTCTTCGGTCCGCTGACACTGCACCAAAAAAATGAAAACCCTTCGATTTTCAAGAGTGAAGAGTTGGGTGAATGTTCATGTGTTTTGTGCGAAAAGAACTTCACTTTGCCTGAGAATGAGAAGCAGCTACTTACTCATTTGTTCATGGAACACCGTCTAGTCATAGCTGATGCCAATCAAATCACAGATTTGAAGGAGTACATGCGATATTGGCGGCTCAGATTTAAAGGTTAGTTTTTATGGAATGTATAAAAATATTCAGCCTTTCTTGTTCGAGTCATGAGTGTCATCTTAGGGAACAATGTATGATATTTATTTTGCAGTAGGTGATACTAGACATGAGATATGTAACCGTTTACAGAAAATACCAAAAACGCCCATGTCTAGGTGATACTTACAAAGATTGACTTAGATTGCTACCAGAAATATATGGGAGCAATTTCAATTTGGTTAATGCATAAAAGAAAATCAACACAAGGTTCTATCTAATCCTCAATATAAGTCTTAACTGTACTTCCATCAAAAATATAGGGTGCAAATAAAGGTGGGGGATGACAGAGATTGACAAAATTATGTATAATTTTTATTACACAATATTCTATCATGTAAGTTAAATATAAAATTGTTTTAATTACAGATCAAAACCTGCCATACTTCTGTACCACCATGTTACTTGATAATAAGCCAGATGGCACAAAATCTAAGAATGAAGAATATTTCTTACTCAGTGATGTTCTGCCTGAAGACAAAGAGCTGCGGACAAATCTACAGCAAACAAAACTAGAAAAGCTATTAGAGAGACACCAGTTTGAAAGAGAAGACAGAAACTATATTAGGGAATGCCTGTTCTGTCGCAATGTATCCACCACAACTAGAGCAAATTATTTAAATCATTTGTATGAAAAACATAACTTCCACATTGCTAAACCAGATAATTTAATATTCATTGATGAATTAATAGACACCATCGCAACAAAACTGGAGAAATTACAATGCATATTTTGTGAAGGAACCTTCAAAGACCGCACAATACTTAAGGAGCACATGCGTAAAAAAGGACACAAGAGGATTAACCCAGAGAATAAAGATTATGACAAGTACTTTCTAGTCAACTATGTTGGTGATAAACAACAACATAAACAACATTACAGACTTAATAAGAATCCAAATCCAAAAAAAAAAAACGAATATGATAATGACTCAAATCCAGACAGTGACCCAGATTGGTCAGAATGGACCGAAGAAAACGGTCCAGCTATCACCTGTCTGTTCTGTGAACATACAGAAAAAGAATATGACAGTATTCTGCAGCATATGGAACAGCATCATGAGTTCTCATTCGCAAAAGCTACAGAAGGATTGGACTTCTATCACAAAGTTAAAATTGTTAACTACATACGTCGTCGGATACACATGAAGCAATGCTTGTCATGCGAAACTAAGTTTGATGACTCAAAGAACTTAGAAAAGCATTTAAGGGAAACAAAGCATTGGGTGCTGTGTAAGACAAAGTGGGACCAGCCCGAGTACTACTTCCCCACGTATGAAGATGATTTGTTCCTATGTTTTATTCAAGACGATGATGAGAGTTGGTGGTCAAGCGATGATCAAGAAGTTGAGAACCAAAACTGCATGTCCGATAACATATCCAAGGAAATGGCTATGGCAGTTCTTAATGATTAAATGCAATTGATGAAATACTCCAAGATGACTGGCTACCAATGAAAGACTGACGATTTTGTGAATGGAATAGGTAATTGATTTTATAGTGTAATGAATCTATTCTCTATAGCAATAATGCATAAAGTTGTGAATCTTTTAAAGGGCTTTTTTAGGATCTTTATATGAGTGAGAAGATGAGGTATATTTAAAAACCCTTTGCTGTATATGGACCTGGCTGGTGAAAGCCAACCGTAGATTAGTTAAGTATAAAATATGTAACCTGGCCCTGCTATAACTAGCAAGACCTATATTTAAGTTGGTCTCTGTTGGCCTGGTCTGTAATAACTCCTGCGTACCTATTCGCTATCTCGGTTGCCAACCGAATTGATGGACTCTTTGTAGTTGAGTCTTTGCGTCGTAAGTTTTTACTATTGTTGCTCATCATAGACAAGCTGTAACACACGACGCAATGTACTACAAAGTGTCCATCAATTCGGTTGACAACCGAGGTAGCGAATAGGTACGCTGGTCTCCACTTAGAGAGTATTAGCAAACATTGGTGCTGACATGATAATTGTTACCAACATGCTAAGAGCTAATTTAATTTTTCAAACAACCTTGTTGTCTCACGCGCTACTGCTGAGCATGAGCTCTGCGGTTCAATTCCCATGTTGGGCCAAGTGTTATTGAGTTTATCTGTAAGGAAATTCTCAATAGCAGCCCGGAGTTTGAAATTGTGCCTGGTAGATGGTAATAGGCTGACCACATATGAATAATAGCATACACTACAACTGCGTACACCTCTGCTTACCCCTTAATAGAATACATTTAAAAGAATGTAGTCTGTATATCTGTGGTAACACAATCACTGTAATAGCTTACTAGCTTAGCCCTGCATAATATTCATACTCCCTGTTACTATAAGCCACCTTAAGGTCAAAGTGGTGCCACAGAAATGTAGCTTATTGTACATGGAATATAGCCCCTAAATAATATTGGTCAAGTGTAATGTGTTTAATAACTTCTTTTATATATACAGATAAATCTTCGAAAAGCATAACGCATGCTTAGCAAACCGCAAATTCTTCGTCCACATTCTTTTATATACTTGCCATAACTGTACCTCAGGTAAACAGCTTAAATCAATGTTCCACAAACTTTTTGTTTTCATGGTATATCTAATAAATCGGAAAATTTTAGAGGTTAAAATGACCACCATAAATTAAAAATAAATTTTTAATTTAATATTATTTAAAAATGTATTTATATAATATTAACAAAGCAATATTTATTAACAATCGACAAACCAATATTTATTAGTTATTGAAATACCAATAATTAATCTTCAATAAAAATAATACCCTTGTGCTCAACTTTCTGTTTTTAATTTGATGTTTCTAATTTTCTTGTGTGTACATAAATAAATAAATAAATAATAACTTAATTAACAAACCTAAACTTTATATTGCAGAAAAGGTATTTAATACGAAACATGAACTTGTTTTATTTAGCATAGGTGGTCCAAAATGCCTCGCTCGCTGCAGCATTTTTCTGAACATTGGCCTAAAGGCTTAACCTAAAAACATATTTTGTAGGATTAATAGTTTGACAAAATAGTTTGAAGATTAATTATGAAATAAAATATGTGTATACTCATCATATAATAAATGGACAAATGTGAACTATTGGCACTATCCATTTCAGTTGAGAAATTACAGTCTGTCAAAATAGTAATGTAAATAATACTTTGTACTAGCAACACTAAATTACTATCAAAGTCAACAGCAAAATATATAGTTCCGATAACATAATTTTCATGACTTTCTTGATAGACTGTATGGTCAATGGGTAAATATCTAATTTAATTTATGACACAATGTTTCTTAGAATGAATTGATTTTTTATTATAGATCCTATAATTTGGTGCCATAAATACTCACACAATTTTTGGTTTTACATAACTAACGCTACACTTCCCTAAGTCCAATAGTTTCAGAGTGGTCCCTGCTAGCTCAATAATAATGAAACAATTCGTTTAATTAAAACCTGATAATGATATTGTTATTTGCGAAAAATTTGAGTCCTGTCTGCCTTAGTGGTACCTACAGATTATATTATGGTAATATTTGTGAATAACACTGCCATTTTGAAAGGGCTATTTGCAATTTTTAATGTTATTATTTGATATTTATATTCATTATGATGTGTAACGATTTAATTACACTTGTAACATAAATTTTCAACGACATAAATTTATTTTTTAACTTTTTTTTTAAATTTTGCTTTTAGTAAAAGCAAAATTTAAAAAAATGTTGTTTTGACAGTGATATATTTTTAAAATGCATTAAATGCACACGTAGTAAATTCTACAGTTATCAATTTTTGTAGTGAGAACATGGTAGTGAGCAAGATTTGAACCTGTCCCCCCCGGATAAATGTAAAATGCTGACTACTATGAAAGACTGAAAATATGACGCTGACGTCACCACAAGACGTATTATAGTGTAATAATAATAATTTGAAATGCTCACTAAGGTATTTATATTTCACAAAATAAAACTTGTGTTGTCGTTTCAAAGTGTGATTAAATATTGCCCAAAGTTATTAGCCACATGTCATTTTTAAATTCTGTGTCTATGTCAAACTACATGTTTTTAATTTCAGTGTTGACACTTTTAAAGCCATATTATTAATATTAGATTTTCAAAATGTTAGGACAGTTAATATACTGGTAACATTTTCAGCAGTATTTGACTATGATATGAAATAATCTTTAGTAATATATTCCCTCAATTTTACTTAAATAGAAATATAAATACAGAATATGAAATAATCTATAAAATAATGGTGAGAGTTCTTATCACACTTAGACTTTTTTCAATAATATAATAAAATACCAGATTTTAGGTAAAACTTTCTTTTAAGAAATGGTGCTTAAAAGTAGGAATTTCCACTGTATCGTGGTTCGTTTATAGACTCAAATCTCACATTCACCCACACCGGTAAATTTATTAGTACACCATACAAATAATTTGAGGGGCTCGTGGCTAAGTAACGGCCGCACAGATCGATTGATAAGGGTTAAGCTGCGCTTGCCGGTCGGTCTATGGTCCGCGGAGAGCACGTTATACCGTCGGTCCCGGTTGTCAAATAAAGATCTATGACAGCCGTTACGGGAAGTCAGAGCCCTGAAAGTCTGACAACCAGTCTTACCACGAGATATCGTTTTACTCAGTATCTGGGTTTTGGAGTTCAGTTAACTAATATATAATTTCAAAAGAGTGCTTCCTCCATTTTTTATGCCTATTTTCTAAGGAAAATTACTTTTTGTTTTTAATGTTAACTATTAATTTAGCTTTGGCATAAGTTTATTCCTCGACTGTCAATTGCATTGTCAATATAAATATCTTAATTTATTCTCAAATACCTACATTTGGACATTTGGAAAAGGAACCATATATAGGATAGAGTTCAAAATACGTTGCATCCGGTTTTTTTTTATTTTTTCTTGTATTCCACAGTATGGTTTTTTATTGTTTACTAAATGTAATGGCTCTGTGGCTCCATGTATAAGTTTTCTATTCCGTGTAATAAAACGTTTTGAAAGTTTCATTGAGATTATGTGGTATTGTATAGCATGTATCGAACATTTTGTTCTGTTTGAACCACGTTCCGTTCCTCCATTTAATTGATGTATCTGAAAGCAACTAAAACAATTGATTGTAAATAAAAATGCAAATATGTCTACCCAAGAACTGGATTTCATTATTTATCTAATAGTACATAATCACCCTTAAATAGGTATTATTTTTTCCAGTTTTTCAATAAAATCACAGAAATCTGAATAATACTTGACTGCCTCTGGTCTAGTATTCACAAGCATGGCTGCTTAACGTGAGGTTCTGGATTCGATTCCTGGGTGCTACTGGGAAAAATCTCAGTAGCTAGCAGCCCGGAGTTTGGAACAGTGCGATGGACTTAATTGCATTGCATTGGTAAAATAGCAGGTGCTCTACTTACTCCTTCGTTGTGGCGTGGTCGTTATGATATGGCATGATGAATGAATATAAAACTACCATGAATTAACGCGCAATAAATAACTACTTACCTTTAATCGCTTTACGTTTCGACCAAGTTCAAGTGATTCAAAGGTATTTATTGCGCGTTAATTCCTGTTAGTTTTATAGATATTAATATCGATGGGTGAAAGGCCATTTGGTTCAAAAGTAATTTCTGTGCTTAAAAAAATAAACTTGAAAATAACATCCTTTAGAAATATTTTCATATTTCACTAAAATGTCGCTTGAGCCAAAAAGCCTTTCACCCATCGGTATCATGCAACGGGATAAATAGTTTGAAAGTTATGATGAATCAAAGTTTTGATTTTTGTGATGTAAACCGTGGTGCCAAATTACCAGACTCGATAAATAATATTTTTATGAGCAATATTTAACAAACTAAAGTTGTTTACGAAGCTCCCAAACTATTTTGAGACAAACAAAAATGTTAAGGCTAAATGGGAAATACCACGTCAGAATCCCAAAGAAATCTATTCAGTGAAAAGGTTTATTTTGGGAAAGAGTTTTGTGAGACTGTGAATGTACCTAATGGTATTTATAGTTGTGAAAATTTTGAAGCGAAATCTATAGTATGCTAAATAAATAGTATGCTAAATAAGGGTGGGGCAACGTTTTTTTAAAAAAAAAAAAAAAAAAAATACCTAATAAAAGTACCCACCTCCGAAAACGGGACACAATATTCTACGAAGAGTGTTTTATTTTGAATTTTGGGTTGATAGATATTAATTAACCATGCTACCGAAAAACTCAAATCACTCTTAGGCCAAGATAAAAAAGACAGCATGCGCTTTGGCTTAGATAGGTATTTATTTTTCTTTGGGAAAAAACAGCTTACAATCAGTTCCTTAGAAACAAACAATTCATACAAATCGAGCCTTAACCATTTGTAGACTTCTATTTTTGTATTGTAGTTATTACCACATATATAAAACAAAAGTAAATTTTCCGCAAACGGTACAAAGTTAAACACAACGTTAACAAGAAATTTCGATACAATAATAGACGAAACTGGCGTCCGAGCTCGGATCTTTTCGACAAATTTGTCGACTCGATAAAAGTTTTTAAGTATTGAATTTTCTCGTTTTATCAACACTTTATGTCAAATTTGACGTATTAAATCGACAAACGTGTCGACAAAAAGAACCATGCTGCACCGCTGGCGTCCGAGCCGAGTGTGAGTCTTTTCGACAAATTTGTCGACTCGATAAAAGTTTAATGTACCTACCTATTGAATTTTATCATTTTATCAACAACTTTAAAATCGACAAAAAGAACCATGCTCGCGCCGCTGTCTTGTTGTAACACAGAAAATAAATAGGTTACCCATTTTAATTATTGAATTTTTTAACTGTATCTACGAGGTACTTAAGAATGAGTTTGAGCGATAGTTTGTATTAACCGAAGGCCTGTACCTTCGGTTGATACAAACTATACCAAACGATAGACAAGAAGGAGTTATGAGGAATCTTTTAGTATATTGCTTATGAGTTCAGGTGCAATACCACCATTGGCTACTTTTATCAGAAAGTTTAAATACCTATATATTATGTATTAATAAATAATGTAGGTTAATATTTTCCGGTCTCTAGCTTGCACTTGCGTTTGACAGTCGAGTTACAGTGATAAAAATAATGCAAAGCACGTACTACTTGTAATATTTTTTATCCTGGCCTTAACTAATAAAACCCAAGCCAGATGAAAAGATAATAAGAAAGTAGAAATATTGTACTGCAATACTTTTTTCTAATAGATTAATTATTTTGTCTTCTAAACACAACGCATTGTTACCGAATTTATGAGGTGAATTAGGTTTCAGAGTAATAAAAACATAATCGCTTCAGCAACATCGGACAATGTAACTAACTCAATTAATTCACTTACTGAGACAATAATGAGGGACTTAATTGTTAATAGCCAATCGTAATGCACTTCACAAATTTTCTCGTAAACCTCTAGCTAAGATAAAATTAAATAAGTCTGAGTTGAGTGGATTCAGGTACCGCAAAGTTCACAGAGTTCAAAATTGCACTAACGACTCGACCTTTCAAAAGTCACCGTACTGTTAATATGTTTTAAAATGCGTGATAAATGTTCAAAGTTCCCAAATATTAATGTTTTCCAACCAAAACTAGCTGTTCCAACAAATGTTTTGCATAAATACTTTTCGAATTTAAGTTTACCTACTTCAATATTTTCTTGAATAAGTACCTATAATTTGTGTAGCTATAAATCACACCCAAGCCGACTGTAGTTACTTTCTTCTTCATAGAGATATCGTAGTAATTTATCAAAAAATAAATTATTCGGGCTTCATTTGTACACAAGTTATTAGATTACCCCTCCCCCACCCTTACTCATTTCCGTTGGCGAGACTTGAAAATGATTTTCACCTTTCGGTGTCCTACCCACAAATTTTAATAATTATTATTTTCTTTTTATATTTTTTACCGTTAATAGGACATTTGATTTGCTAAAGTAGGTACCTATATTGATGTTATTTACAAAGCATCACCCCCGAAGGGGTAGGCAGGGGTGTACACATTTGTACACCCATATTTCACCAACGCTGTTGTCCTCATCTAATAGGTGGAGCGTCTTGTCGTCCAAGGGCACGTAGAAGGAAAGCGATCGTCTGGTAGATCACCCACACGCTGGACAGACCTTATAAAAAAAGTCACACAATTTTCCGTTGTACAATGTTCTCGTGATGCCAAAAACAGAAACAAGTGGAGACGCATAGCTCGAACTATTACTTGTAGTGGGAGTCATGAAATGATGATGACCACTCTGTCAAGAGTGAACGACTGAAGAAGATGAATAGGTGGTGACCCTATAGCCATCTGAACTATCAGTCACATTTCTAAACTCTATTTACTGAAAATTTCCTAACATACACGCTATGGCAACCCGGTAATCTATCACAGGACCCACACACATTCAGCAGCCGCGCTTGCTTGCGAAGCACCAAGCTTAAGTTTGGAACATGGAACTGAAATGTGTTTATGTAGGTACAACCGTTATACCTACATAGCATCATAATATCACGCCTGTAGTCTCCGAAGGGGTAGGCATATGTGTACAAAGTTGTACACCTACATTTGCACCAAGGCTGTTATTAAGTCCCATGTAATAGGTGTCGAGCCTATTGCCATCTACCGGGTATAAAGCCAAACTCCGGGCTGCTACTGAGAATTTCCTAACAGAAAAACCGAATAACACTTTGCCCGACCTGGTAATCGAACCCAAGACCTCATGCTCAGCAGTCGCGCTTGGGACCACTACACCACCGGGGTAGTTTACTTACATACCTGTTAAACTTATAACATAGAACAAACACAACTCAACATTTTGCCATATATTACCGTAAATAGGTACCTACCTACCCACTTAACGCCGGACACTGCCTGAGTGCTTCGGATATGGCATCTATACTGTTTTAGCTTTTCGGCGCCAGTTGCCACGGACCTTAAAAAAATACGGACAGAGCGTTGCGTACTACATGTGAACAGCATGTCTAGTCATCCAATTTCGCTTGTCATACACGAGCTAAACGCATACAAATACTTAAAACTCATCCACTTGGCGCCAGTACGCTGCGTGTGTGCGTAATCTATGCTTCGCTTATGACAAGGCAAGGTTACATCCCAGGGGCGGACCGTGAGATTGTGAGGCCCTGGGCTAATACTACAAGGGGGCTTACCTTTATATGTGTGGAAAATCCAACATGTACATTGAGCCAGACTCATACCGACTAAAAACCACACAGTTAATTAATAATATTGTCCATGGTCTTTAATGGGGGCCTTTTAAATCCACGGGGCTCTGGGCTGCAGCCCAAAATAGCCCTTATATATAAGGTCCTAATTTATTAGGTAATTTCCTTTTAAGGGGTTAATGTTTAAGTGATAAGGATTCATTTAAGACATAATTCAAATTTTTACAACAATTTTATTTTTTTCTTAATGTTCGCCGTTCAAGGTCCAGTTTCTGTCTTGCTAGTACTATGTTAATTACAAATAATTTGTTATATCCATTTGATTCTTAGCTTAACTGTATGTATTTGACTTATATATTACCCCTTACAAAGGAAATTACCTAATAAATTAGGACCTTATATATATAGATCCGCCCCTGTTACATCCGTATTTTTTTCAGATCCGTGCCAGTTGCCTACTGTTATACTAATAAGTACCAATATAACGTATTTTTTCAAACCACAAACACTCCCAGGTACGGGCATGGCTCGAATTAAATTTGCCAAAAGTCTAATATTTTCCAAAACCTTTACCGTCAAGCTTTATGACAGTTTGACATAATGTTTCAAGTTAAACGATGATTACTAACTTTTGTAAACTATGGTTAATGATCCGTTACTAACTCCGTAATACCTTTAGTTAGGAACGTACCTATTTCATTTATAGTTTAGGTCAAAGTTTTATTAACTTCGTGGTTGTTGCTCATAAAAGTGGTTTTGGCATTATTTCTCTTAGTTTAAATAAATAGAGGCAAACCTTGCTCTAGGGCCGATAATTATCGAGCTAGGCCACTGACATACCTACTTTAAAACAACATTAATATGGCAATAATCTCAATTAAACCGTTAGCTCGCTAATTAGCAGACACAATAGTTTTTTATTGTAATGAAGTATAATTTTGTACTTAGCTGAGTGGAAGGGTCAATCTATAATTATAACACCATTTATAATTATTGTAACATAACATAACATAGCATCCCGCCTGTATTCCCCGAAGGGGTAGGCAGAGGTGTACACAGTTGTACACCAACATTTCACCAATGCTGTTATTAAGTCCCATGTAATAGGTGGTGAGCCTATTGCCATATACCGGGCACAATTCCAAACTCCGAGCTGATACTGAGAATTTGCCCGATCTGGGAATCGAACCCGAGACCTCATGCTCAGCAGTCGCGTTTGGGACCACTAGACCAACGAGGCAGTAGTAGTATAATTATTGTACCTACCCATAATATGTATGTAAATAATATTTGTAACAAGATGAAGTTACGTGACGTCGCCATAAGACGTGTTAAAATATGGAAGAAGAATTCGCGGTGGTGAGCAGAGGTCGAGATGGTTTAGTGGTCAGAGCGCCTGGAGTATTTATCCGGGAGGCGCAGGTTCGAATCCTGTTCGCGACCGTATACTTTTTCCATTTAATATTGTAACTTTAGAGTTCGCTAAGCATGCGTTAATGCTTTTCAAAGATTTATCTTGAAGATGAAGTTAATTAAAATATTAAAAAGCACGAATACCATGTGTGATTTTTTTTTACACTTTCTTGTTTACCGTTGTCACTGTATTTTTTTTAAATTTAGTTCTTAGCCTAGTTACCCGGGACAATGTAAGGATTCTAACGATGCCCCTTACATCTAAATCGGTTCAGGGGTTTAGAATTAATGGTGGAATAAAGAAAACTCACAAACATACATACATATTAAATGGAAAAAGAGTTCGCTAAGCATGCGTTAATGCTTTTCAAAGATTTATCTTGAATACATACATACTTACATACATACATGAACCCTAAAACATGAGACTTTTTTTTTGGGCAGTCGTGTGAAAGTTCACTTATTTTTGGGGGGGATGATCTCTCTCTTCGTGTGGTTGATCAACAACCTATTGTCAGAGTTTTAACCGCACGAAGGCCTCTGACGTGGCCTTACATACCATCGAGAATGTCTCTCAGGTATGCTGGTTTCCTCACAATGCTTGCCTTCACCGTGCACATGACTCGAAAAGTCAGTGGTGCCTTGGATTCAAACTTGCTACCCAGACTTGTCAGTCCAACGGTCATATCACTAGGCTTTCACTGCTCAGCTACTGCAGGATGATGGGAAAATATGATACATGCGTGATCTAACGCTATTTTATTAAATATGGACCAAAACAGTTATGTTACAGATTAACAACAAAATGTACATCTTGACTTATTATGCTGTGCCATTCCATAATCCGACCCAGCCAGTCCCTTGCTATCCTCCAACCAGCGACGCCCTAAGCCGAGGCTAGTATCCCGCAGGGGGCGCCCTTAGCGTGTTGTCGCTTAGTTTATAAGTTGAATGCCCTGGCTGGAGGCCTTAAAACTATTAAGGCACCCACAGGAAAGCCTGATTAAGCAGTCGACAACCTCCTAGGTTGACCTGCGAGATTCCATGGCATAGCCATTCAACATTCCACCTATAATAATGACGCTTGCATCGAGAATTCATCAACTTTCATGCAAGTCATCAACTTCTCAAAATCTCACTGCATGACTTGTCTTTTCTAGAGCTATAATAACTCAGACACGACAAAGCTTTTTGTAACAATAATTATCTAGAATATATGATAGCCACGCGAAGTAAATCATAATTATTTTAGGACATCATTTTTCATCGCTTATAACAAAGGAGTGATGGAGCGCTATTCTTTGTCACGGGCTCTTGAAAACAACAATAGCTCAGGTCACTACGCACATTATATTAAAAATAAATACTGTACATATTTGACAGAATTAACTGGAAGATTTTATAGAAGCGTAGTGGCCCTTTTTTATTACACGACTGCCCAGAAATAGGAGTGTTAATTTTTTAGGGTTCATGTAAACTCAAAACTCAAAATTTTTATTTCAAATAGGCCCTATTACAGGCACTTAAGAAAAGTCAAAGCTAGGTGCACGGTTCCAAGAAGTTGGTCTTATGGAGAAGAGCCGGCAAGAAACTCCATAAATTGTTTTAATGAAATTTTCATAATTAATGTACTCGTATGTAGGTATGTATGTGTTTGTGAGTTTCTTTATTATTACCGTAACTTCTAAATGCCTGAACCGATTTCTGGGTTTTGATCTTTGGGTTATTGTTAGAATCCTTACATTATCCCGAGTAACATAGGCTAGGACGATTTAAAAATGGCAGGCGTGCTTTTTTATTTTTTTATTAATTTCGTCTTCATATTGTATTATTTATTTATACAATAGGCTCACCACCTATTACATGGGACTTAATAACAGCATTGGTGAAATGTGGGTGTACAATTGTGTACACCTCTGCCTACCCTATCGGGAAAACAGGCGTGATGCTATGTTATGTTATATTTTATTAGCGTCTGCCCGCGAATTCATCTGCTTGGAATTCAGAATTGGGGCCAGCTGGGCTAAAAAATCCAGGTTACAAACTATCCGTGTGCCAAATTTTATACAAATCCGTTCTGTACTTATTGCCAGGAAGGGTAACAAACATCCATCCATCCATACTCACAAACTATAGCATAATAGTAGAATATAATAGGTATGCATAATAGAATCAAAAATGGGTGCAAATAAATACAACATCTAGCTCAAAATTTAAGGCAGTCATGCAATTACCTGTGCACCGAAGGGTTGCTAATCAGTATTTTCTATAACATAATAACACTTTGCCCGACTTGGGAATCGAACCCAGGACCTTACCCTCAGCAGTCGAGACCACTAGACCAACAAGGCACTTGTTATAAATGAAGTCCGTGAAATAATACATCATCATACAAAATTAATGGTACAATGGCACATGGCATATTACAAGTGATCGGAATAAGTAGAGCTAATAAAACTAAAGTCCAAAGCACAGAGAAAAAAAAAGTGGAGACTTACGAGTAGGTACTTACGACAAACATTGTTTTTTTTCGGAATATTACCTTTATTTCAAGATAAATCTTTGAAAAGCATTAACGCATGCTTAGCTAACTCTAAAGTTACAATATTAAATGGAAAAAGAAATAATAATTTTAATATTGTAACTTTAGAGTTAGCTAAGCATGCGTTAATGCTTTTCAAAGATTTATCTTGAATTATTAAGCTAATTGACAGCATTTTTTACGACATTGACGATATTAGCTGCAAAGTTGGTCGTGTCGGTTCGGTCACTTGTATAGGTACTGAATTGATTGCAATGACGTCGCCATAAGACGTGTTAAAATATGGAAGAAGAATTCATGGTGGTGAGCAGAGGTCGAGATGGCTTAGTGGTCAGAGCGCCTGGAGTATTTATCCGGGAGGCGCAGTTTCGAATCCTGTTCGCGACCGTATTCTTTTTCATTTAATATTGTAACTTTACCATTATTCGTCTTTAAAATACATATAAAAGCATTAATAATCGTGCATACTGGTTTTTTTTTTACTTTATTAATTTTAGTTTCGAATTTCCGTTTTTTTCGTAAGGCGTCTCTTCTTTGTCTCCGTTATTTTTCGAACTTTTGGTATTTTATTTCACCTTTTTCCGATCACTGCATATTACATTAGATTAGATTAGAACTTAGGTGTTCTAAGCAGAAAATTAAGGTATTTCAGCAACTAACGCAAAATCTAGGAGTACTGGTAGTTAGTACAATTTACGAGTTTAGTCTGTCACTTCATTTCATTTACGTCGAGATACCACTTACACATACATACGTACAAAATGTATGCATACGTTTCAGAATATACAATTTAATTCTTTGTCGTCTTATCGTGTGGTTGATGAACAACCTAGCAGAGTTTAAGCCACCCGTACCCGTAGGTCTCTGACATGGCTTTACACACCATCAAGAACATCTCTCAGGTGTACTGGTTTCCTCACGATGTTTTCCTTTACAGTTTTAAGTAAGTGATAAGTAATTTATAATCACAATTTAATTAAATAACTTGATACATGTACGTGTAAATTTAATTAAGCAAGCAAATTGTTTAATTTAATCCACAGTTATGTACAAACTCGTGAATTTATGTGATAACAATACCACGATATAAATGGTTAAAATTTATTAATTATCAGTATCCAAATGATTTGAATTAGGAAGTAAAGTTGCGTCTCCATCAGAGATGCCTTTCAAGTGGAGAGCGAAAAATCCACGAATGGCATCACAAGGTCTGGTGGTGTATTCCGCGCTCCTTCCTCGCACATCCATTGTGGATGCTATTATATTATATTCGCATATATCCGTTGAAGAGTTTGCCTTCTTCATCTCGTAGGTACTTTTTTTTTTCAAATGAAGTCGGATGGAAATGATTAAGCAGCAGTAATGTGAAACGTGGAACCCGTGATGTGGAATTCATACTCCGGAATTAAAACCCAAATCTGGATAAACCACGTACCATATTAAATTTAAGGCGTTTAATAACGCTGGCCTTTGCAAAAATCTTCTCCTTCATCTCCCATTTCAATTTGCTAAAATTAAATCAAATTTGACGCAATACTCGTTTTGAAAATGTCAAAAAATCCGCCCAAACCGGTATTTACCGCTCGCGTCTGCTTTGAATAAACCCGGATATTTCCAATTTGAATTCAAACTCTTTTGCGAGGAATCCCGCGAATGAATTTCAAGACAGATTAATTTACGTTGAATACTACCCAACGGTAATTACAAATTTGGAATGAAATGGAATTCTCGTATTGTAATATTTCTACGAGTAGGGCGGCTGTTTCTTAAATTATTGTCGCTGGACAAAGACTTCAAAGAAACCGGACATTTGTGTAAAATCAGACTCCTTTTCAGACAACCATGAAAAAAAAAAACTGCTTCGTTGATTTTCGGGGTTCCCAGGACCGAAAATGTATCCATATTTTTGCAAACATAACAACTTACAGCTATTGATTAATGAATTAACACACAAAATGACTTAACTTGTAGGTGGTATATTATGGCTGCCTTACTAACACCTTAATAAAATTGTGTAAGATAGGGGAGTCATGCTTTTTAACCGACTTGCAAAAGGAGGAGTTTATCAATTCGGTTGTTATGTTCAGTACAACTCCAAAAATAAAAATATTTGTATATTATTGTCCTAATAAATCGATTTAAATCAGAATCGTCTAATTTTTTAAAGTATTTGTAATATTTGTAAGTAAATAACTCAATTGGTTTTTACTTTTTAGTGCATTTTTACACAGAAGAAAGATTTTTGGAATCAGTTCTTTTTTTTTGTTAAAAAATATTTTATATATTAGCACTTACCATTTTAAGTTGCTTGCGTTCTTGTTAACAGTGATACTGTTTTCTTCCTGATCATGGCGTAGAAGTTATCAGTATGAGCATCGGCAAACATCAGGGATATTAAGGATATGAAATATTGGATCCGGATACCTATGGATACGGATATA
This sequence comes from Xylocampa areola, assembly GCA_935421205.1. Classification (NCBI taxonomy): domain Eukaryota; kingdom Metazoa; phylum Arthropoda; class Insecta; order Lepidoptera; family Noctuidae; genus Xylocampa; species Xylocampa areola. The sequence goes on from OW285215.1 coordinate 14,366,348, forward strand.
TGAGCAATATTAAACCGGTTACTACTCACGTGCATCTTCGGGTTTGCCGACTAGTTTCGAGCTCGAACGGGGCTCCGTTCTGTCTGACTTGCGACATTGCCGCGGACTCAGCTCATGACTAAGGGCTCCGTTCGAGCTCGAAACTAGTCGGGCAAACCTGAAGAATGCACGTGAGTAGCAACCGGTGAACAATAATTAATATTAAACCGGTTAAAGATACTGATACAGATATGAAATTATTTCGGATTATCCGATAGTTTTGGATAGTTTCAGTTACGGATATTAGATTTTTAAGGAGTTATAAAAGGAAAATATAAATAGGAAATGACCTTAGTTTATTTCTAGGTTATCATTTGGTACCTAGGTACTACAATCACCGAAACCGGCTCAGCCGGGCGAAGTTCTTTTATAGCGTGTCGTATTTAGTGTCCGCCCCTATTTGTAACTATTCGTAACTTTTATATCAGATTTGGTTAGATATATTAAGCTAATAGCTTTTAATTTTACTAAGGACTTATATTTTTTATAATGTTTTATTAAAAACTAAGGTTTAAATTATTACTATATACACAAATAAACCTAAATATAAAGACGACTTAATTATGTACAAGAAAAAGATAATAGAAATAAAATATTTATCATAAAACAAACATGGTTTAGGCGTCGAAGTATTCCTCCGCATCGCTGTCATCCGGTAAAGTATCCAGAAGACTGGCAGCATTGCTATGTTGAATGAACTTTTACTTGTACATAATTAAGTAGTCATTATATTTAGGTTTATTTGTGGATATAGTATTAATTTAAACATTAGTTTTTATCTAATAGCCAGTTTTTTAAAGAAGTTAAGAATACGGTTGCGAGCAGGATTCGAACCTGCGCCTCCCGGATAAATACTCCAGGCGCTGGCACTGTCCACCAAACCATCTCGACCTCTCCTCACCACCGCAGGTTCGAATCCTGTTCGCGACCGTATTCTTTTTCCATTTAATATTGTAACTTTAGAGTTCGCTAAGCATGCGTTAATGCTTTTCAAAGATTTGTTTTGAAGCATTCTTTACGACGTTGTATTAACTGCAAAGTTAGTCGTGTCGGTTCGGTCACCTGTATAGGTCCTGAATAGATAGCAATGACGTCGCCAAAAAGAAGTGTTAAAAATATGGATGAAGAATACGCGGTGGTGAGCAGAGGTCGAGATGGCTTAGTGGTCAGAGCGCCTGGAGTATTTATCCGGGAGGCGCTTGTTCGAATCCTGTTCGCGACCGTATTCTTTTTTCATTTAATATTGTAACTTTATATTTCTTGTATTTCAAATAGATCATATTACACATAGTTATAAAAAGTCAAAGCTTGGTGCACGTGTAATTCAGGTATATAAAAAATATAAAAATAAGAAGCATTATGAAAGACTTTTTCACCGGACGATCGACCGGATTGATACCACGGCCTCACAGAAAACCGGCGTGAAACAACGCTTGCGTTGTGTTTCGCCGAGTGAGTGAGGGTACCGGAGGCCCAAACCCTTTAAAAGGCCGGCAACGCACTCGCGACTCCTCTGGGGTTGCGGGCGTCCATGGGTGGCGGTAATCGCTTACCATCAGGCGAGCCGTCTGCTCGGTTGCCCCCTATTCCATAAAAAAAAAAAAAAAAAAAAGGAAAATGGGAGACAGTGATGTAATGCGGAACGAAGTGTGCATGGTAGTGTATCACGATGATTTGATGGAATTACTTGATGCAATGAATATACAGGATGAAACTTTCAAGGGGGTATGGATGGCCAAATCCGAAACTATAAGGAGTAGCGAAAAATACTCAAATGAGTCTCGGGCCCATTTTGATGAAAACTCAAACTGAAACGTCAAATATTGGGCCTGAGACTATAGATTCGGATTTGGTCATCGACACCCACTTGAAAGATTCACACCAAATTCGAGGTAAAACACACAATTTTATGTAAATTGCGACGGAAAAATATTGACTATTACACCCCAATCTTGGTCTGAAACCATACATTTCCGATAAGCAAGATTCAATACAACTGCTTGACCTTTTTTCAATTTGTGTTAAATCATCTACCCCCAAATATGTTTGGGTCGGCTTCCTGTCTAAACATGTCGGCTAAACAGCCCATAGTGCAAAAGATTTTATAGGTAAACTACCACTTGTTTGTGTCAGAAGCGCGATCATGATTGAGGGATTTACCAATGTAGCATATGAGGTCAAAGAAATTCACTCCACATCATTAGATGCATATTTTTTTGCATAAGTTGCTTTAAATATAGAACATTTTGTTGAGCTTTAGTTTGTCCAGTGCAAGTTGTGTCGCGCTATCGTTCGTTGGTCAAAAGTCGCGTCGTCCTATCGTCTATCGAGAAAACAATGGAGTAGGACGGTGAGGATTGTACTTACTTTATGCTGCTGACTGATGAGTGACTGCTTTTCTGTGTATTATTCAGGAACTAAACGTACATCGAGCTGCTGGGCTGTCACAACACTGATTGTCGACGTATTATTCTATCGCCCTAACATTCAATTCGTGTATTTGTCGTAAATGATAGCGTGATGAAATATATGTATGATGTTGCCTGGGTCACTAAGGTACAATACAGTGAAATACTCATCAAAATCGGTCCACGGATTAAGAACAAGCGCTCGGACAGACAGACAAACATTTCGGTTTCTATAACGGTATAATACAAACAATAAATTTTTTGTAAAATAATAAATAAGTATATAGAAATCTCTACAGTTTTATTGTTGTGTAGAGTATAGAATTAGATTATTTTTGCGTTAGTGTTGAGAACATTGTAGTTATAGATCCATAAACTTAAATAAAAATAAAATATCGAACAGCAAAAAACTGATAGACGAGTCACGTCACGTCTTCGAAAAAGTTTGTTCTAAATACATTTTTACCGATGCCCTTTTTATAAACATGAAAGCGTAAATTGAAAACATAAATCAATCAAGCGTACTGCTTTAATTTCCTAGCCAGCAGAGTTATAGGTTGTTACTCCCTTTATCGTGAACTCTGTTAAATAATATTTTTGATTGGCGCCGGTTTTTAAATTATCGGAAGAAAAACTGAAATAAATCACTACTTCACTTTTTTAGGGATCCGTAGGTACACATTGAGTGCTAAATGGAACTGTAGTATTGAGCTTCGGCTTGAGCTCGCATGATCTTCGGCTACATACTAAAATTGCTGTGTATAAGGCAATTATCCTGCCGATATTGTTATACACTTCTGAAATATGGTGTCTCTACAGAGGCGATATAAAGCGCCTGGACACTTTTCATTTGAAGTGCTTAAGGTCAATACTTCGTATTAAGTGGCAGGACCGAGTACAAAACACCGACGTTCTAAGACGGTCTAATCTTAGTGGCATACAGTCCCTACTCATAAAGAATCATCACCTTGTACGCATGGATGACAGCAGATTGCCTAAAGCCGTATTCTACTCGCAATTAAAAGAGGGAAAACGCACTCCAGGAGGCCCGTTTCTGCGGTACAAGGACGTTCTGAAGCGCCATCTCACCGCATGCAACATCCCATGCAAGGGTTGGGAAGAACTAGCGCAACAGAGACCAGAGTGGCACAGCTCTGTTTATAAGGCTGTGACTAATTATGAAGAGCATCGGTTAGCGGACCTCGATGCCAAGCGCCTTAATAAAAAGACCCGTCCGAAGCCTTCCTTTAACTACACCTACAACGCCAGCGGTCAGTTGCACTGTGTGCCCTGCAACAAAACCTTTAAAATCAAATTTGGCTTTGCAAGTCACATTCGGTCGCACAATAGATAATAAAGCCAAGGTCGCCATTGTCGGATACGACAAGGAGGACGATAACTGAGCTTACGCTGTATTTTCGTCTGTCCGTCTGCCAGCTTTAAATAAAATCTCGGGAACTCGATAAATATTAGGGGAGGACCGACAACGAGCGTTATGCTCGTGCCTTCTCTGTGTGAAGGTCAAGGTCAACCTTGCCCTGCAGTGGGATAGTTACCTATGGGCTTGGTATGGGTATGTTATTATTTATTTTTGTTTTTAACGTTTTCGTTGTGCTTAATTAAATGAAAATCCTTTAACTTTTCTACTGAAAAGCTCATCGTCAATATTATTTTGCGGTTTTATTTTGGTAATCCTTTAAAAACACAAGTTTTTAGCATCAAATATAACTTTAAAAGTCTACCCCATGTTAACGAGTTAACGCGTGTATCTTTTGCCTTTGTTTTGCACTATGACGTCATTATAGCTTTCTAAAGAAAATGATTGTGCAGTAATAGCTCATGATATAAACGTGAACATTTTTGAAATGATATATGATGCTGAAGTAATTTTGATGCCATCATCCCTTTTATTAATGCCCTTTTCTACTACAAAAACCACTGTTCTTTTAAGTAGAATAGTCTTCGTCGTCGCTTTATACGCGGAATTTTCAACTTTCAAATCTCATATAAATATTATAAATCGGGAAATGTTTTTTTTTGTTTGTTTATTTAAACGAACTTATCTATGAATCTACAAGTCGGATTTAAAATAGTCTTTAGTATATCTAAAGTAAAACGTAGCCACAATATGCCTATCTCTTAAACATATGCCAAAATAAGCTATTTGTGTCAAAAAAAATATTGAAAATCAATTTATGATTTTTGAGAATTATTATCGAGCATGGCATATTAATTTTATAAAGATAATCCTCGCCCTGTATAGCATGTTACTTGGACGGATAGTTTAGGAGATAATGACAAATAAAAATAATTCAACACTCGCGCGAACGAGCCGCGTGACGTATAAGATAGTAAAAATACAACTATACGTTGGTGAAACCGTGGGACACAGCTAGTACATTATAGCATTTCAATTAGTCAGGGCTGTCACTTCACAACAATTTGAATACGACGAACGACAAAATCACTTCGTGGTACCTACCGAAAAAAAATGCCTCAAAAATGTTTGTCTTCAGTTAATGGCAGGGTGTGGGATATTTGTATAACTTTTTAGGCCACCCCTTGTTTCAGGGAAGCTTTGCTAAGTTTGTTTTGTTAGTCAAACTTGGAGGTTAAGACGTTTATATGTTTGCTTTGGAGCTCAGTAGCTGTTGTAATTAGCACTGTTGTTTTCGTACTAATGTGTTTCATTTAGATGTACTGCTAGTAAGTTTTACAATGTTTGCAAGTCATGTGTTTGTGTTGGTCTAGAAAATCGTAAATACATACATAAAGTCACGCTTTTTCCCGTGGGGGTAAGCAGAAACTACAGAACACCACCTGTTAAGATCCCTACACTTCGCTACGTCCACGTATTAAGAAAATCCCTAATCCTAGCTGAGATGATAGCTCATAAAAATGTATGGAGTAAATACATATTGTGCTGACCCTAAATAAAATTGATATAAAAGCAGATAACTGATGAAATAGCAACTGGCGCGTGATGTATGAACGTCGACGAAGCAAAAGGCATATTAAGTAAGGATCAGAGCAGCTGGCGTTCTGTAGTTTCTGCTTACCACCATGCGAAAAAAGCATGAGTTTATGTATGTATGTATGTATAAATATTTAGGTATACACAAAACTTTTCTTGTGACGTGTTCGTCATTCGTATCATACACCCATGACATGACAAACCACTCAGCTTCTCGGTAATGGTGTAACTTTGAGACTTCCTCATTCCTAATGGGCAACTCAAAGCTAAAACAGATGTCAGCACCTACCCTTGGTCCTAATACAACCAATCAAAACAAGTTATTTAGTTTAGTTCGCTATGCATGCGTTAATGCTTTTCAAAGATTTATCTGCATTTGTTAAGGTAATTGCATCAGTACGATATTGTATTAACTGCAAAGTTAGTGGAGTCGGTTCAGTATCCTGTAAAGAGACTAAATAGATGGCAATTACGTCACCAAAAGACGTATTAAAAAATGTGGCGGAAGAATTCGGGGTAGTGAGCAGAGTTCGATGGCTTAGTGGTCAGAGCGCCTGGAGCATTATATCCGAGAGGCGTACGTTCGAGTCCTGCTTACGACCGTGTTTTTCTGTCCACACAATTTTATAACTTTGGAGTTCGCTATGCACATGCTTTTCAAAGATTTATCTGTATTAGCGATTATGTCAAAAGTTTCATCCGATGGCATGATGTGTGCTTTGAATATAAATACAATTCAATGGATGTGTGTGGCATGTTAGATAACATTCAGCACATTAAAGATAAATCTTTGAAAAGCATTAGCGCATGCTTAGCGAACTCTAAAGTTATTATATTAAATGGAATGTTATTATAAAAGATCAGGTCAGAGCGCCTGGAATATTCATCCGGGAGGCGCAGGTTCGAATCCTGTTCGCGACCGTATTCTTTTTCCATTTAATATTGTAACTTCAAAATTATGATCTTGGATTAATATTAATTTGTTAGCTTATTATATTATTTTTAAATTGTTATTCTATAATCGATTATTGTAACATTGCCTGGTGGGTCTAATGGTCCCAAGTGCGACTACTGAGCATGAGATCCTGAGTTCGATTCCCGGGTCGAGCATTGTTATCTTTCTATTAGAGAATTTTGAATAACAGCCCGAGCTTGGGATTGTGCCCGGTTGATGGCAATAGCCACCTACTTAATAACAGCATTGGTGAAATGTGGGTGTATAACTGTGTACACCCCTGGCTACCCTTTCAAGACCTAAAGGCGTGAATATATGTAATGTGCTAAAGAAATCTTACTTTGTCCACAGTACCTAGTTAATATTCCTTCATTTTCATTCCAATACTAGGAGTTCTAAACTAAAATTAACCCAGAGATTTCAGATTTCCAGCAAACATTTCTATAAGATGATCACTAAGTAAAATCATCGTTTACAACTAATGAAATTTCCACAATAAGGTTTCAACATTTCCATGAATTCAAAATAAATTATCTAGTAATCTAATTCAATTCAAGTATATAAACGTCTTCGTAAAACCAACGTAGACTTTGAGCAATGTTAACTATCACAAATTGCTATTTTCAAATGGTTAATTCTATTCCAAAATAATTTAGACTCTAGGCTTTGTTTTGAGAGTGTTCAATGTCTAATAGGCAATGTTCACAATCTTGTTTTAGTATTAGTTTCAAATTCCCTGATAACATTATTTAAAAAGTACCTACATTAAGCTAGATCTCCGTAACGTTACTTGACTAATAGAAGAAATGAGAATGAATGAACACGTGAAATATAATTAATCTCTGCACAAAATAGGCTACAAAATAACATATCCGGGCTGCTACTGAGAATTTCGTAACAGAAAAACACTGCCCCACCCAGGAATCTAACCCAGGATATATGGCTCGGCCTTGAAGGAATTAGAACTGGAGTCGTTTTAGCGAGCGTACCCGGGTCATTCTTCAAGTTGAATTCCTTGCGTCGTTTTCCTCGCGCAAATATTTTTATGAAACTAACTTCGAAATAATAAAATTTTCATTAATACAAGCTGATTGTATATCCATGACCTTATATTAATGAAAATTATAACATTTTGAAGTAATTTTATTAAAGCGAGGAAAATGAGGCAAAGGATCCAACTCGAAGAATGACCCACCCCTCTCGCCACTAGCATATGATTCCCAATTAAATCTTTATATCTTTTACCTGTATGGTTCCAATGAAAGTATACGATTTTAATCGTGTGTGACACAATTTTTATGTTTGTGTTTAGTTTTTTTATGTGTGTTGATGCTGTGAAGGTAATGACGAGAGCTATTTTGCTTTAGTGCAAGTTCTTTTGTGCTTGTGTGTTACCTCACCCCCCGCCAAAAGTGGCGATCAAATTTGTTCAATATTTTGTCAAAAGCCGTCGCGCTACTGGTCCTTTAAGGGTTCGGCAATCGCGCTTGTGGCCTCTATACCAATGAGGTAGTAAGTAAAGACACAAAAAATATAAATTGAAACACAAAACAGTTGTGATTTAAATACCATTATTATTTTATAATATCAAACGCAAACATCAGGATTTTCTATATACTTTTAATCATGTTTATAGTACGTAGGAAAAATTGTCTGTTTACTTTATATCTAGGAAATATGGAAATCTTTTCATCAATTCTCCCAGTATTCCAAATCAAACTAGGTCAAACGATGTTATGAATACACCAAAATACGAAAATATGAAAAATATACTGTCTCAAAGGAATAATACTTATGAGGTCAGTACCTATCTGATTTGCAAACATCCAGTTGAGCTGCCAAATCAATAGTCCTACAGAAGTAAACAATTTAGGAATTGAAGATGATAACAACTCAAAAACAAGAACAACAGGATAATAAGATACACTAGGTATACTAGGAATAAACTCCAAAACTCCAAATAATGCTGGTCTTTGAATTTTATCACCCAGCATTAATGATCAAATAATATGAAGTAAAGCTCGCGCTAGTACTTAGGAATGTATGTACCTCTTTTTAACTTTCAAAAAATGCCATAAATCCAAGACTACAGGCAAAAAAAGACAGTAATAAAAATAATTAATTAAAAAGCACGCCATGTTTGAAATAAAAAGTGAAAAATAAGATAGGTGAAAAATTTTCATCGCAGTCGGGGGACAGTACTTATAGGTTAGGTTAGGTTTAGCTTAAATATAAATCTTTGAAAAGCATTAACGCATGCTTATCGAACTCTAAAGTTATAATATTAAATGGAAAAAGAATACGGTCGCGAATAGGATTCGAACCTGCGCCTCCTGGATAAATACTCCAGGCGCTCTGACCACAAAGCCATCTCAACCTCTGCTCACCTGGTCCGTCTTGTCAGCAAAACCCAAACCAATCAAGTCTGTAAGATAAAATAATGTATTGAAATCGCTTGGAGCTAGTGGTTCAAATGTCAAAGCCGGCAGCGGCAGGTGTATTGGATCGCCCGGTTCCCTAAAATATGGTTGAGCCGGGTGGTCCTGATGCATCCGTCATACTCGTGAACGGATGCTGTCGGCGGTGACAGGTCATCTCGGGCACACTACTCCAAGCGATTCCAAAACATAAAACCTAAAACCTAAAATCGAACCTAACCTGTCCGTATACGAAACTCACGAGTTCGCTTCGCTCGCTCATGGATCAATTTAATTTATTTTCTTTTATAATCCCGATATATTCTTTGACTATTATAGTGGTTTAGTATTTATTTACGTCATTAAAAATTTTCATTTTTTTTTTTTATTGACAAGTAAAATAAACTTAGGTTATTATTATTAGGACATACAGGACATATGCGACAAAATTTCGAACTAAAATCAACAATCTGACAGTTCATTTCACACTGTTTTAGATTATCTGTGATCGTTGACAATGCAGCGGATTGATAAACGCAAAACGTTCATTCAATTCTGCGTGTTATAGTTCAGTAATTATGTAAAACCGCTAAACGTCGTTCAGCTGTTTTTCATAACAGTACTGTTTTGTAAATCAGCTAGCAGTTTTGTCTACAACAGCTTACTCTACGATTCATCTGCGACATATCCATATCAAAGTAGGAAATCTAGATCTGAGGCTATTTCAAAAGAGTAATAAACTGCGTAAAACGAGATGAAATTAATTAAAAAAAAAAAACTGACTAGCGTATGTTACTCACGGGACAGTATAAGGAGTCTAACGATACCCCATATATCGAAATCAGTTCAGGTATTTAGAAGTTATGGTGGAATAGGTAAAGAAACTCACAAACTTACTTACATACATACATACTTAAATACACTCCGTTTTTTGAGCACTCGTGTAAAAAGAGATGTTTGAGAATGCGGTCTTAAACTAAAAAGTATTATATAGCAAAAAAATATGACGGATTTCCGGTGCTTATCTTCCGGTTTTATCATCATCATCATCATCATCATCTGATGATGAAGCTGAAAAATAGGCAGTTCATTAGAACTATTCTAGAGACCGTAAACACCACCGGAAAGTCACAAGAAAGCAAAATACACCATTTCGTTTACTTCGACGACGTATTATTTTTCAGTTATTTTGATTTAAATACCAAACTACTAAACCAATTTTTTTTAAAAATTTAATGTGACCATCAGAAAGTAAATCCTTTCAAATAAAAAATAATTTTTCAAATCGGTTAATAAATGAAGGAGTTCTGGGGTAACAAACATAAAAAAAAAACATACAACCGATTTGATAACCTCCGTTTTCCTCCTTTTTGGAAGTCGGTTAAAAAAACAGCACCACCGCGAATTCTTCATCCATATTTTAATACGTCTTTTGGCGACGTCACTGCTATCTATTCAGTCCCTATACAGGTGACCGAACCGACACGACTAACTTTGGAGTTCTGTTTGTGTTTGTCTGTGTTTAATTGATCTTCCCAACTTTGTTTGTTACATCCTTATCTACTAACGTATTATTATTGTAATAAATAGTACAGTTTTATTACTTCTGTCTTTTTGTAAAAGCATTAATTGCATGTTATGTTTGACTATAATTGGTTGTCCAGTAATGCAGTAAGCACCAGTTTCTAAGTATTTTTATAATGCATCACTGTGACAACTGTTGGCAAACCTAAATAAATAAATAAACAACAAAAGGACCAACCTACTGTTTCTACCTCCAGTAGATATTCGTACCGCTATTCATCTAAGACCCGCTCCCACCACAAACCGCTATTATCCCTACCACTTGACTGACGTACCTTAATAACACTCTTTATCCACTTACATCCCTTACACCCCCACTTAAAAACTCCCACCTCATCCATGTTCGTATTACAACCCATTATAAGCGAGAAAGCAATTAATCAAGTGGCTGTTTACACGGGAAATTAGTGAGTTGTAATTATGTTTATACGAAACGCGAACGTTTATTAGACCGGGTTGTTGTAATTTTGTTGTTTATACGCTTGTGTGCTTAATGGTTACCTACGTGCCCGGTTGTGAAGAAAATTGAATTTATTTTAAGACTTAAATACTCCTTAGATAGAACGACGACCTACTAAAGAAGTAGGACAAGATTCTTTGGGAATGTAAATTCTGATTTTTTGGTGCAAATTTGCTAAGACAAGAAGTAAGTGAAGAGTCTATGCAAGAAGTATTAAATTTTGTTCTACTTAAAAATATTCTTTAATATTTTTAAGAGATTTGCTGCTGCTAAATTGTAACCTTTAAATTGCTTTTTGCACGACTCCCCAAAATAAGGAGTGTTATGTTATGTTATTAGGGTTCATGCATGTGTATAAGTATTTATTTTTGTGAGTTTCTTTATTTCACCGTAACTTCTAAAAGCCTAAACAGATTTAGATCTATGGGGTGTCGTAGGAAACCTTACATTATCGCGGATAAAATAGGTCGGTAAGATTAAAAAATAGTATCCTAATATAGTGTTTCGAAACACAAAAAGATGTGAAATAAAATCTTGTTATTTTGTTGAATAGTCAGTAAATAATAAGAGTACCTAAACCTAAGACCTTGAGTTTTTTATCCAATATCGTATCAAGCAAACAAATTTGTAATATAAGGCATCGTCAAAAAATCTTCTGGAGGACCTTAGCATTGTTTGTGCTAATATAACAAGGAACGAAAATATATTCAACAACGGCCCTCTAATCATAAACAAAACAAACAAACAAAATCATAATATATCCCTACATAATCTACCATAAATAACATTTGTCATTGAATCTGAAAAATAATGATTTGCGTGAAAGAAGCGAATCGTTTGGGGATTACACTGAAGTGTCAAAATAAATTCTTGCGATCATTCTGTTAAGAAATTGAAAGTATTTCTTTGAAAAGGATGCAAATAAATACAATGTACAAGCAGCCAGTAGTTCGAAATAATGGAGATAGTCATGCAAATTTTATGCACTGCCCCGCCGCCCGCAAATATAGGCACATACGCAAGCGGTGATGGACACTGCACGGTTTAACAGATCCTGATGAGGCCTCATGGGAGAGGCAAAACACGTGAAGAGTATGTCTAGTTGATGTTAGTTGCAATTTTTCACTAGTTGAAAGAAAGAAAAAGAAAGATATAAATCAATTTATTAAAAACACAAATATCACCACACTAAGAAGATCACACTAAGTCAAGTCTAACAAGTACACATTTTGCTTGCGTATATTATATGTGCATATTTTTGTATAATAACTTTCGTGAGACACATTCATACTACAAATAAATCTTTGAAAAGCATTAACGCATGCATAGCGAACTCTAAAGTTATACATTTTCGTGAAAAAAGAATACGGTCGCGAGCAGGACTTCGAACCTGCGCCCGGATAAATACTCCAGGCGCTCTGATCGCTAACCCATCTCGACCTCTGCTTACTACCGCGAATTCTTTTTCCACATTTTAATACGTCTTTTAGTGCCGTCATTGCTATCTATAAAGTCCCTATAAAAATTGCGAAGATTTATCTGTATTTGTTAAAGCATCTGTACGACAAAAACGATATAAAAATAAAATCTAGAACGATAAATAAAATCACGGTACTTAAAAATCTTCGTAACTACTTTTCACGCTTCAGCGTACGGGCGAATTAATCAAATTAGTAGGTACCGTAAGCAATAAATAGTATGCTAACAAGTTAGTCGCGTTGAAAACAGCACTTAATTTAAATAAAAATGTTGAAAGAATTATGTTACCAGGTAATTTGCTTAAACTTTTTATGTGGATCTTTTTAGATGGATTAATTTTTACTGGTTTACCGGCTCAGTGACGCGGCCTGGCTGGAGCAAGGGTAACGACCACTTACGGGAACGTCGCGACGGGCCGCGATGGGCCGCGACGGGCCTCGACGGCGAGGCTGTAGTGACGGCGGTCTATGTTTGTGTTCTATGCTGGTGGCCCTACTCCTCTCTTGGAGGAGGGTTATAGCATCATTGAAGTCGGCAATTCCTACTGATCTGTGAGGGGGTGTACCGGGTGGCTGCTACGACCAGGGTTACTTTTCCACAGAGTCGAAAAAACGCTTGGAGATGTGTTTAATAAACTGTTATATGGCGGGGATTTTGAGGTTAAGGTGGAACATAGAACTCTCTCTTCTCTTCGATTCTCGTTGGGAACATAGAACGGGGCTCCCGTGGCTTTTCGAAAGAAAAAGCTCCCGTGGCTTTTCGCAAGAAACGGTTCTGATGGGTCTGCATCCTATGGAGACGGTATGATATTGCGTGTGAGATTACGATACAGGCGTAAGTCATGATGGGGTTCAAGCACGTGGTGTATATGCGCAATTTGCACATAAGGGAAAATTTGCTGCGTGCGTTCAAGATAAAAGTTCAGCGGCGAGCGCGCCGTCCTTATGTGCTCACCGAAGGTGTTTATCGAGGTTGACACCTAGATATTTGGCTCGCTCCGTCCAAGTGATCGGCTTGCCGAACATGGTGATCGGTTTGGGGCAGGGGGCTTGATACGGGAAGAGAACGTCTTGATTTTTGTCGTGGTTGACTTCTATTCTCCATTTCCTAAACCAAGCACCTAGAGCATTGGTAGTGGATTGGAGAGAGAGAGCGATGTAGTCTTGGCTACGACCAGAGTAGTATATAGCCGTGTCGTCGGCAAAAAGAGCTAATTGGGCCTTTTTGTCCTTTGGAATGTCGCTAGTGAATAGCGTGAAGATGAGAGGGGAGAGTACGGAGCTTTGAGGAACACCAGCTCGAATAGAATGGGGAGCGGATGGCGCACCCTCAATGCGGTAGCGGAAGGTGCGATTCGCCAGAAAGTCACGTAAAATGAGTACGAGACGGTCAGGCACTCGGAGTTGGTATAGCTTATATAATAAGTACGAACTTGTTGTACGCAAGAGTGTTGGGCTCGAGAACCAAAAGCTCGTTAGGGATACGACTCTTTGCTTCGGCATAGTCCTTGAGTCACTTATAGATAAGTTTCTCGTAGATTTTACCGAGAACATTGAGGAGGCTGATAGGTTGTTAGCTCGTGGGCTCGGACTTGGGCTTTCCTGGTTTAGGAATACCTATAACGGTGGCGTCTTTCTATGCCTGCGGGAACATGTTCTGACTCATGGCGCCATTGAAGATGGTGGTCATTATTATAATGAGAGGGGCGGGAAGGAGTTTAAATACCTTATTCGTGATACCCGCTAAGCCTGGAGCTTTCTGGGGTTTGAGTCTCTTAATGATCTCTTGCGCTTTGTCGGGAGTGACTGGGGTCAGAGGGTCATCAGGGTCCTCGGACGGTGGAAGTGAAGCTCTACGTATACTAGATAGACTAGGGTTTGGAGCGGGAAGTCTCCAATTTCTTAATTTTTCTGTTGTATATAGTAAGTACATTGCGTCACATGCTTTTATATTTTTAATTTTATTAGAAAAACTATAACATACGATGCTATGTACTACAAAGTGACTACCATTTAGATGTAAACCGAGACAGCCAATACATTTATTGGTGGCCATATAATTATTTACTAGTGTTTCATTGGATACAGCATATAATTACCCGGACATCTGAGTACCTTATAATCCGACCTAATATACAATTATCTGAAATTTAATTTGATTAGATCTTTAATTAATTCAATGATCTATATGTAATTGAATTATCTAATTCAATTATAGATTATTATAATTATAATAGGTCAGATTACAAGGTAGTCAGGTCAACTATTGTTCATTGACTTGTGATCGCAAATGGTTGTGGGTTCTATTCGAGTATAGGAGAATAGGATTAGTGGCCAGAGCGCCTGGAGTATTTATCCGGGAGGCACAGGTTCAAAACTCAAGAACATATTTTTCTTTCCACATATAACTTGAGTTTAAAGATAAATCGTTGAATAGCATTAACGCATGCTTAGCGAACTCTAAAGTTATAATATTAAATGGAAAAAGAATACGGTCGTGAGCAGGATTCGAACCTGCGCCTCCCGGATAAATACTCCAGTAGCTCTGACCACTAAGCCATCTCGACCTCTGCTCACTACCATGAATTCTTCTTCCACATTTTAACACGTCTTTTGGTGACGTCATTGCTATCTATTCAGTCCCTATACAGGTGACCGAACCGACACGACTAACTTTGCAATTAATACAATGTCGTAAAGATGCAATTACCTTAACAATAAAAGATAAATCTTTTTGCCATTAAAAGTTTTATCTGTTTAATTACATATTTTAATTACATATTTTAATTACATATGAACGACATTTTATTAAGTGCAAAGTCAGTCGTGTCGACTCTATAGATAACGATGACGTCATCAACAAGGCGTATTAAATATGAAAGACGAATTCGGAGTAGTGAGCAGAGGTTGACATTGCTTAGCAGTCAAAGCCGGAAACATTTATCCTGGAGCCGCAGGTTCCTGCTCACGACCGTATTTTTCTAACCACAAAAATGTATAACTAAGAAAATATATTTTTCTACTAATACAGCTTAATAAAACATATCATCACACCTGTATTCCCCAAAGGAGTAGGCAGAGATGTGGCAGATTTAACCCGAAAACTGCAACCAGTCTCATCACTGATTTATGTTATGGGACTATAACTATAACTGCAGAAGTGGGTGTAGAACAGTTTACATCTGTGTACCCCATTGGAGAATACAGGGGTGATTCTGTTGTTTATAGGTACCATAATAACACAACTCTATTATCTGTTATCGAACTAATACATCACGATAATAATCTATTACCCATCCGGATACGTCAGATCTACACATTCCGAGTCAATGGATTTTCGTTAGTAGATCATTGTCTATGCCCCGCATACTATCTATGATCTGCATTGCGGATTGTATTAAGTTAGCCTAGCAGTGTGACCGTTGGACTGACAAGTCAAAGGTCTCGAGTTAAATCACGCCGGCCGCAAATATTTAAAGAGGATATAGATTACGTTTTAATTATAAAATCGTAATAAAAGGGAAAGCAAAGAAATAAATTTTACAATTGAAACCTTTCAACATGTTCTCACAAATTAGAAAATGAAGTCTCGGATGTAATAAGTTTGTTTAGAAAGTGGGGTGGTTATTGATTTTGTTTAATTACATATCTCTGTAGGTATCTCTGTGGGTCTGTCTAAGACAGCGTCCAGAGGTCGAAATAGAATTAAATATTTTTAAGTAGCTCATTTTAAGTGAACAATCTAAGTTCTTATGAGTTAATAAATTCTTTAAACTGAAATCCAAGGCACGCACCACTTTGTGCGTATTATAAATTAATTATCACTTGCGAAAACAAACATAGTGAGGAAACCAGCTCACCTGGGAGATTTTCTCGATGGTGTGTAAAGCCATGTCAGCGACCTACGGTGGTTTAAACTCTGATACTAATTTATTCATCAACCATACGATAAAAAGAATCGTAATATATAATACAACAAGATAGACATGTTTGATCTCTAGTTTAAATTCTACTCACTAGTCCATGGAACCCAGTATACAAGCTGATTCTTAGTATAAACGGAACCTGAGACACCGGTCAAATTTTTCATTTATAGAACCGATATAAAAATGTATAATGAAAATTAACAAAGAAGCTTGACTTCTTACCTCCTTGTCCTCCAATAAATATGGATCACTTTGTTGTCCGTCTGTCTGTCAAGACCATTTATCTTGGGAACGCGTGGAGGTATCAAGCTAAAATTAAAACCATATACTCTATAGTCCCTTGAACCTGTGAAAAATTCAAACTTCTAAGTTAACGTAAACAAAGATACGGCCGTTTATGCCGTTAAAACGTATATTTCGACAGTCTCAAGGGAATCAAAATATATACGATACTTTCTGTTGACCTAAAATTATGAAATTTGGCAAGTAGATAATATCTTCCTATACTACGAGAACAGGGAAAAATCTAAAAACTATACATTGAAATCATAAAAAATATAGTGTTTATAGATTTTGGAAACTGAGTTTCGGGAAAGCTCGGAAAAGACTGCGAGACTCGATTCCTGAACTATTTATAATAAGTATCTATAAATTTGTACGGAACCCTCGGTGGGCGAATCCAACTCGCACTTGTCCGGTTTTTTATTTTGTTATAAGTACCGAATTATTATATATATATTTATTTTGACATTACAAACGGACAGTTCAATTTAATTATTTGTATGGATCATGAGATAGCTATACGTATTTTTAACTGACCCGACATATCGTCTCGTTGGTCTAGTGGTCCCAAGCATGTCTGCTAAGCATGAGGGTTCGATTCTTAAGTCGGGCAAAGTGCTATTGGGTTTTTCTAATAACAGCACTATAGTCGAAATGTGGGTGTACAATTGTGTACAGTTCTGCTTACTCCTTCGGGGAATACAGGCGTGATGCTATGATGATGATGATGATGATATTAAACGACATTTAGATGACACAGTTGGCGCAGTGGACGAGATATTGTCTGCTGCCGGGTTGCATGATCTACAGGCACCCATCATACAGGAAGAAACACAAATTAGGGCAACGTTTTAAAAAGGGAAAGGAATACAGTTCAGTCTATCAAACGCATTCATGCATCCAATTTTTGTGGAAAGAAAATACGGTCGTAAGCAGGATTCGAACGTGCGCCTCGCGGATAAATATGTCAGGCGCTCTGAGCAACTAAGCCATTTCAAACGCTGTTCACTTCCCGGAATTCTTCTTTCACAGTTGGTGATCAATAATCACCACCGCGTTTTTTGTGAAGTAAGAATTCCACACTCCGCTTTCTTATCCCCAAAGACCGAGGTTTCCCGTGGATAACAAAAAAAGAGGTATGTCAAGATATGGGGAGACCTTTGCATGGTAGTAGTTCGTTTGGATAATAAAAAAAACTGGGGCACAGAGTCAAAGTCAAAGTCAAGTCAAAAGGTTTTTATTTCAAATAGGCAAATTACATGCACTTAAGAAACGTCAAATGATCATATGGAGAAGAGCCGGCAAGAAACTCCAATCCACTCCGAGTGATAATCATCATCAAGATGAGCAAACATGGTGATGTGTGTTTAGAAGACAAGCCTTTTTTTATTTCTGGGGGGAAACCTTCAAAGAGGCGCCCGGCTTTTGGGGACAAAATCGGGGGGAGTGTGGGATTTTTACCTCACTAAAACCGCCGCGGTGGTCACCATCAGCGCATGGATGGGGACGCCGGGTCCTCATAATAGACCACGCCTATTAGGGCACATCCTTAGGGTAGAAGACAAGCCTGGTGTAACAGGTCATAAGTCATATAAAGAAATTGACTTGCCCCTGGAAGCAAGGTACCCTGAATTCAAGGAAAACTACTCTTATTAAATTTCTCAATATCCTGTGGTACCTATGCAGTCTATTGGAAAATTCTCATCTGCCACTTGACCACGTTGCTGCTGGATTTATTAATTACTTCAGGACTGGGTTTGGAAATTTGATTTTTTCAACTGCGACATTAGTATAATTTAGATATTCTTAAAAAAAAAAACCTACCCGCACTTTATAGTGCATAAAACGGCAAGGAGTTTTGTGTTTTCACTGATGGGAAATTCCTTCTAGGAAAGCGGATCAAAACGATATTTTCGATTAAAATATTATACAGATTAGTTCCATTTGTCCAAAATGTTTCCCGGGATGCTAATTTTATTTTATTAGATCCGGTATGACGATGCAAGCCATTTAAAATGGGACAAAAAGGTTAATCCAAATTGAAAATGGTCCGCGGGGTGAAATTGTGCTCACGTACCATTTTATCTTGATAATTGGGTATATCTGTAATAGCTGACTGTAAAGTTGACAGATGAGTAAAGTGTTATGTTTATTTGGGTTTTTTTTTTTTTTTTTGGGGTTCGTTCCTTAAAACGAAAAGCGAAGCCCTTATAAGTTCACGTCCGTCGGCCCATCTTGTTTGTCTGTCAAGACTCCATTCTCAGGGATGCGTAAAAGTATCAAGTTGAAATTAATACCAAATACCGGGAGCTATGATTCCTCGGAGTTTTTAAAAATTAAGGCATTTAAGTCTATGCAATAGAAAAATACGGTCATTTATACTTCGTTTTATGGAAAGAAGCAAGTTCTCACAGCAAGTAAAGGACACAAGTTGTGTAGTGTCAACATCGTTAATATATAAAAAAGTAGTGCTAACGACACCCTCAATATGCCTAGCCTTTTCCCAATAACATTGGGGTCGGCTTCCAGTTAAACCGGATTCAGCTTAATACCAGTATTTTTTCCCAGAGCGCCTGCCTATCTACCCTCCACAACCCAGTTACTGGGTAACACTATAATTATGACTGGTTGTCAGACTTTCAGACTCTCAGGGACTACCCGTAACGGCAGTCATAGATCTTAATTTGACAACTGGGACCGACGGCTTAACGTGCTTTCCGAGGCACGGACTGGTCTAGGTATGAAATGAGTGTCACCCATTCACAAACCGCCTGCGGGAAGCGGGAAGCGCAGCTTAACCTCGATCGATCGATCTGTGCGGCTGTTACTTAGCCACGAGCCCCCGACGCTAATGCCACACTAAAAGATTAAAAAAAGTTACCTAATCAATTGGAAAATTGTAGTTACCTAAGTACCTATTGTTTGTGTTCGGTTATTCATCATCTTAACCTATCAATACTCTTCAAAAATATATGCTTCACTGATTTTATACAAACTTAAGCGCAACACCGTAACTAATAAGGGATGCGGAACCCACATACATTGTAATTAATCAATGTCTATCGCAACGTCGGTTGATGTAGCCTCGCGTGGTAAGTGGGTCACATACTTTAAGCTTATCTGATTTATAACGTTATATTGTGGAAGCTTTTGTGTTATAAATAAATATGATTTTCCACTCATTTAATCGAGAATATTTGTTAGATTATCATGAATTTAATATTGGACACGTGTTTGATTGATAACACTACCTCACAAGTTATAGACATGGTATCAAGTACAAGCTGACGTGACACCAGTATCAATTAACTGCATTTTTTAAATATTTTTTTGTGGAAAGACCTGTCTGACCACTAAACCATGTTGAACTCTTTTCACTACTCTGGATTCTTCTTCCACACGGTACAGTTCGCTACACATGCGTTAGATAATTCATAAATGTTATTACTCTGTTTTAGAATTCTTAAATGATAAAAATTTTAGCTAATTCTGACATCTATACATAATGATTTTTAATACTTTGACATATGATATTGTAATTCAATACCATGTTGACATTTTTTTTAACTATCTTCTTGCTGACATTAAATATATTATTATTTTTATTAAAATTGTAACTTCTGATATTACTATACAAATTCAAACAGACAGTATACCTTGCTAGATGAAGCGAAAGAGGTGTGTCAGAATCGTAGCAAATGGAAATCGATAGTCTCTGCCTACCCCTATGGGAAACAGGCGTGATTGTATGTATGTATGTAGTATACCTTGCCTGTAGTTATGTGTAACTGAAATTAGTTTATATTGTGTAAAAATTGTGTACCTACTGCAAATAATTTATAATTCAATTTTGAACAAAAGTCTGTAGAATACTAGATGTCTTTTGATATTACTTTAAACTGCTATGCATGCCTAATTTAAGGTAGATTGTATAAGGGTCATAAAATAACCAAACAACTGTATCTTGTACCTACTTTCTGTGCAAATAAAGAACTATACTATACTATAATGCATTAGAAAGATTTATATGGAATTTTGTTTTTACAGGAAATCCTTAACAGTTATATTTTAACTTCTATTGTTTTTTTCGTAATTCTTAATGTATAGGTATTTTTTTTTTAAATATTAAATACATCGCTGTCTTACATAGATAGGTTCGGTTTTGGTAAGTAGTCGTATGTGAGATTTGTATTAGTGTGGTAGTTAGTACGTGGTTTCCTAACGACGCTCCTAGGCCTTCTACGGCCTCAATCAATTGATTTAATTCTAACTGTAAAGTGATGATTTTAGAGTTATAAATTTTTGTGGAAAAAGAATACGGTCGCGAGCAGGATTCGAACCTACGCCTCCAGAATTAAAGGAATTAAATCAAGGAATAGCAGCTGTATAATATATTACCTATTACTTTAAGTTTCGCTAAGCATGCGTTAATGCTTTTCAAAGATTTATTTGTATTTGATGTTTTTAGCTTTAGTCAATTCTATTAAATGTATTTTTTGGACGTAACTAAGCGTTTTTAAGTTCCTAAGTTTATAAAATGAATTGATGTTTTCCTTCAGCGATTTCAGCAATTGATAATTAATTTCTGATACAAACATACTCCTAAAAGACAGTGGTGCGTGCCTGAGACCTTTGATTTGTCAGTTGAACGGTCATACCACTAGGTTATAACTGCTTATCTGTTATATCCATATAATATTATAAATGCGAAAGTAAATCTATTTGTTACCTTTTCACGTCTAAACGGCTGAACGGATCGTAATGAAATTTGGCAAGGAGGTAGATTGTATCTTGGGAAAGAACATAGGTTACCTTAAGTCGCGCTGACTAAGCCGCGGGAAATAGCTAGTATCTAATAAAGTCGAAGAGTTTGTTGATATTTTGTATGATCGTGTTAATCTCGGGAACAACCAGTCGAATTTGAAAAACACATGTTTCATTTGATAGCCCTATTCCTGAGGGAGGATATAGCCTTTTTAACGCCACGCTACGACCCTTAGGAGCACAGCAAGGAGAAAAAAAGCGGGTGAAACCGTAATCAAATTTTATATCCACATATAAGTCATTCATACGTGACATATCCAGCAGAACCCCATTAAAGTGTCAATGTGTTCCGTTGTTAACTTAATTGTTGCGTTCCTAAACACACAGATTCCGTATCATCGGTAGTACCGTGCAAACAGAAACCAGAAACCGGAAGGGTTCGTTGATTAAAGTAAGTACCTTTTACACATTGAAGTACTCGTATTAACCTATTGGTTTTTATTATTATCTCTTTATAGCTGTGTGTCTATATACGGTCTCGCTTTAATAAGATTCATTTTCATTATTAAATTTTAAATTAATCAAGTAACTTGTTATACACATGGTAGCATAAAATAACATAGCATCACGCCTGTATTCCCCGAAGGGGTAGGCGGAGGAGTACACGTTTCGCCAATTTTGTTATAATGTCTCATGTTATAGGTGGTTTGCCTATTACCATCTACCGGGCACAATTCCAAACTCTGGGCTGCTACTGAGAATTTGCTGACAGAAAACTCAATAACACTTTGCCCGACCCGGGAATGGAACTCGATACCTCACGCTCGGCAGTCGCGCTTTGGACCTCTAGACCAACGAGGCAGTCATAGTAAATTAAATAATTTTGACATACTCGAGAAACGCTACATTTAAGATATCGTCATTGAATTCCGCGGTATTGCAAAATGAACCTATTCTGATCATTGATAAATAAATGGGCGTAATATAGATTAAAAAAAAAATGTATGCCATTGAGTTCGCTTTGTGTTCACATTTATGAATTAAAATATATTTATAAGGTGTTGATGTTGATGATGAACCCGTGCTATATGAACACGAATATAGAAAAAAAGTCAACACCCAAAACATATCTTTTTATGCAGATTTCTCCAAGCTCCAATCTATCTCCTTGCCAAATTCCATTACGATCTGTTCAGCCGTTTAGTCGTGAAAAGGTAACAAACAAACAAACAGAGTTACTTTCGCATTTATAATATTAGTATAGATTTTTGGAAAGAAAAATATGATCGTGAGCAGGATGCGAACCTGCGCCTCCCGGATAAATGCTCCAGGCGCTCTGACCGCTAAACCTTCTCTACCTCTGCTCATTACTACGAATTTTTCATTCACATTTTAATAGGTACGTCTTTTAGGAACGTCATCGCTATCTATTTAGTCCCTATACCGGTGACTGAACCGACACGACTAACTTTGCAGTTAATACAATGCTGTACTGATGCGATTACCTTAACAAATACAGGTGACTGAACCGACACGACTAACTTTGCAGTTAATAGAATGTCGTCATAGCTCACAGGATCAGCAAACTGAAGTGGCAGTGGGCCGGCCATGTATGCCGACGAACCGACAACCGTCGGAGTAAACGCGTACTGGAGTGGAGACCGCATCTAGGTAAGCGGAGTTTAGGACGTCCCCCGGATGGAACGCCGATCTGCGGAAAGTAGCTGGTACAAATTGTATGAGAAGAGCCGAAGACCGGGCTCAGTGGCGCGACTTGAGAGAGACCTATGTCGTGCAGTGGACTGCTATAAGTTGATGATGATGAATGTCGTACAGATGCTATTACCTTAACAAATACGGATAAATCTTTCAAACCCATGCGTAGCGAATTTTACAGTTATACATTTTTGAGGAAAGGAAAATAAGCGTTTCCAAACGTCTTTTATAATGCGCACCGCAAAGGAGTGGAACTCTCTACCTGCGTCTGTGTTTCCGAACGCATTCAACCCTAATCTCTTCAAAGTTAGAGTGAACAGGCTTCTTCTGGGTAAGCTCACTCCATCGTCGACTTTGTCTCTGTCACCTCTGACCTAGACTAAAGTCAAGAGCAACCCCAAAACAAACGAAAAATGTAAAAAAAGCGGTCGTGAGCGGGATTCGAACCTGCGTTTCTTACCACCGAAATTTGTATAATTGAAAGATTAATTAGAATAAGAAATATTTTTTGTACACTTACTCAAGTATTCATGTACAGTAATAACATAATTTTAATGTTTAATGCTCTTGCTGATGCAAGGGCCTTAAGGGCCAATATAAGCTGATGTAATAACGCTGTGGATTGAAAGAGGATGTAGTGACAAAGATTGAGAAGGGTATGCTAAGATGCTTTGAGCATGTAGAAAGGATGGATGAAAGGCGATTGACTAAACTAGTACATGAGGTGAGAGTGGGTGGAAGAGTCGGAGCAGGCCGACCTCGACCCGTACCGCAATCATATTGCGGATGTTCTCAAAAAAGCACAGATAAGGAGCCACCTAAAACGAGAGCATGTATGAAGAGGTTAATGAACATAGAGGAGCGAAAGAGGTGTATCAGAATCGTATCAAGTAGAAATCGATAGTCTCTGCCTAACCCAATGGGAAACAGGCGTGATTGTATGTATGTATGTAATTAACCTAAGAAAAATGGCAGAACTTAGTATGAATGTACGCTCACCGCTTATGATCCAATAATGTTCATTAGCATTTCTCAAGGGACACATGTAGGGCACTGAAAATTCGTCTCATTGTCGCGTTTTAAGTTATCAGAGGTACTTGAAGGTGCTGTGATAATGCACGAATGTAAACAGTCATATGGTTTAATTAAACATTGAAAAGATTATGAATCATTGCATACTTATATAATGAATAGATGATGATAGCATATATGTTTTTTTTTTTTAATTTTGAGTAAATCTGTAGTGACATCCACTCTACAAGAGTAGGTATATAATACAGCAGGTATAAAATAATTTGTACGTAATCAGTAATCTGACGAATCCAAGACACGCACCACTGTCTTTTCGAAGCCGTATGTGCGTATAAAATTAATTATCACTTGCTTAAAACAGTGAAGGAAAACATGGTGAGGAAACCAGCACACCTGAGAGATATTCTTGATGAGACCGACGGGTAGTTTAAACTCTAACACTAGGTTGTTCATTAACCACACGATAAGAAAAAGAGGGCCACTTAACTACAATGATTACTTTTCAATAAAAAAAAATGAAATCCTAATGGATCCACGTTGTAGATTTGCTAAAGAAATTCTTCACTTAAAAATTGAGAACAATTTATTTACCCAGATTTAATATATATATTTTTTTTCGTAACAAAAGATGTCAAATATGGATAGTGAAATGGTTCCCACCATTTCACCATCCATCTTTCCAGGGAGAGAGTTGCTTAAGCGGGCAATTTTTGTATATAATGTACATACTGAATTAACTATTTAAGTATCTTCATGATGTTCTATTGGCATAAAATATATTAAATAACTCCACAGAAATTATTCACAAATATATTAAATATTTCTATCGAAATAAAAATTGAATTGTCATAGGTATTCCCTCAATAAATAGACATTACCAAAAACAAACCTATTCTATCCATTATTGTACTTTAATACATGCAAAAACATCAGCTCCCGGCGATAAGCAAGGTATTAGAATCAAGTGGAAAATTGGCATTAGGCTAATTCAAGCGAGCAATCGCAATTTGAAAACACATCTTGGATAAAAATGTGTTAGATTAAACACATTGAGGTAAATGATCTTGCGGAGTCAGGCGAAAATAAAAATAAAAATCTTCGAATTTTAACAATTATGAGTTGCCTTTATTTTTTTGGTTTAAATATAATATTTGAGAGGGTACCAATTCTAATTCCATTAAAACTTTTTAATTAGCGACATCTACCGCACTACATAAATACTACGCGCGTAACAGATGACGTCAAGAATTAGCATCGCGCAAGCAGAGTTTGGCGACAAACTTGCTTAAATAAGAACGCCCGACTCTACAGTCGGGCTCCGTCCCGATGATAGGATCACTGTAGCTCAAGAGTCTAACAGACACACAAACACACTCCGACGCGGTCGACCACCTCGTTATAGACCTCACCGACGAGGTCCGCGTCCGTCGCGAAATGTCTCATCATGTCCGCCCCGACCCTTGCTCGAGCCGGCCCGTGCCGAGCTAGTAGCTTTAAATTCGTCCCTTAATAATAAGGAAACTGATATGACCCAGCTAGTCCCTAGTTGTCCCCCCAGCAACGCCGTAAGCCGAGGTTCGTGTCCCGCAGGGGACGCCCTTAGCGCTGTTGCTTAGTTTGTAGTATCTTAAAATATGCTCTGGCTGGAGGCATCAAACTGCCTCGCCTTAGATGTTGTCCGGTTACGCAGACAAAACCCTTCTGGGTTTCTGCAAGAGGCCATATAAAAAAAAAAACACTACAGTCGGGCTGTAGCCCGCCAGCCGTCCGTCACTCGCCTGTTTGGAAGATCTTCCCATTTTCAATGGAGGAAACCACACCTCAATCCTCCATAGACACAAAGTTTAAAAGGATACGTCGTTGTAAAATATATGGCAGTTTAATATAAAAATGCTGAATTTAAATTGTTTTTAATTAAAAACCTAAAGCATTTTTATATCAATAAGTTGCCTAAGTATACATTGCCATCAGTTCTGATGTAGACAACCCAAACTAAATCTAGAGCATCATTTTAGAGCACTATATGAACATGAAGGGACCAAATAAGAGATGTCAAATTCGAATTTAGACACGTCAAATCAATATGTCCGAACATTTAGAAGGCATTATTTTAGGTAGCCACTAAAATTAGAGACGGCCAACTAAAATCATATGGTTTTTTTCTGTCCCGCTCTAAAAGTAACTATTAGTAAAAGACACCAATGGCCTAATTTTAGTTTAGTCGGCCAAAACAGAATTGACGCCATTGTATTCAAATGATTATACCTGTTTTTTTAATGAATCAAACCGTTTTAAATTTTTATTTTTTTACAGAAATGAGTTCGGTGTTTACTTACCAATTTAAAAAGGTTGATTCTCCTGTTTTTTTTCAGTATTTTGCCTGCTATAACTACTGCGTTGTTATACTAAGCAGAAAAGGTGATTTTCTTAATTAAAATTCGGGTGCCTTTTAAAATGGTAACCTAATCTTAATTAATAATGTATTAAAGACGGGTGGGGTTAGTAGGGGTTGGGAGACTCACTTAGCACTTAATGTTTCGGCAAATGCTTGGGTAATGTACTGAAATAATTATGATGACGTCATGTTATTCTTGTATCGATTTAGATATGTTATATTTGGCTTTTTATATTTTTTTATCGTCGACTGAGTCAACTCTTTTGAAAATCAGTCCTCCTTATGTGCTGATTTCCGGGTCAGTCAAAGTGTTATTGTATTTTTCTGTTAGGAAATTCTCATTTGCCGTCTAGAGTTTGCAATTGTGCCCGGTAGATGACAAAAGGCTCAGAGATGGCGTTTATTATTGAATGAAATTTGCCTAATTTTGGTTTATGGGCTAATCATAAACTATCCCATTGGTCTAGCGGTCGCAAGCGCGGCTGCTGAGTGTGACGTCCTGGGTTCGGTTCCCGAGAAAAGCATTATTGGGTTTTTTATTCGGAAATGCCCAGTAGCAGCCAAAAATTTGGAATTGTGTCCGTTAGATGGCAAAAGACTCAACCTCTGACATGGGACTTAGTAACGACTTTAATTTTGTGAAATGTGGATAGATATACAACAGTATACCTACACCTCTGCTTACCGTTTCGGGGAAAAGCACAGGCGTGAAGCGTTATGCCGTAATGCAATGCTGTCACTTTACGGGATGAAATTGTTGCTCTTTCTTTAAATAGTACCTGCTAGAAGAAGATCCTTATTTATATGAGTTTTAAGAAGAATAATTTAGAAGCTATTCTGTTTTAGGGACTCAATAAAATATATGAGTGCTTATCCATAACATCACCTACACAAAACAAGACTACCCGGTATATACATAAAAAAAAAACTTAAAAAATTTACTTCAAAAAAGTTAATCCAATCTAAGCCCAAAGAAATCTCGCCCCTAATAATAGTATGTAGATTAAAATATCCCCAAAAAATCCTGATCCTGTTAATTCCCCTACTAACCTGACGAAGTTGAACACCAACAGTTTTCCTTCGAACTTAGGCAATTCTTCGTCACAATTTAAGCCGTACAACCTTCCAAGTTTGGGGTGTTTAACTTTTGAATTTATTGAGCAAGATAAAACGTATCATTACTGAGCACACGTCTATGTATTTTCGTGCGAAATCTGGTTTTTAAGTATTGTGTTTTGTGTTCACTCCATACAAATAAAATAATGTCATGAATTAATATGATTTTTTTGAGATTTGAAAATAAATATATAAATAAAATATTTCTGTATGAGATTATAATAGGATCTCATTTTGGAGGGCACTTTGGAGCACTAGTTCTTTTAATGAACTATTTTAATAATTACTCTTTATGAACTTCTTCCTGTAGATATTTTCCGCCCGATTAAGGTGATTAGAGGCTCAAATAAAATTTTGTATCTGGACGCGGTATTGGCAAAAATCATACGTCTCGCTCCACTTCTCCGCGCACTTACCAGGTATCAATTAATATTGAGTGACAGACGTGGCGCGTTACTTATAAGTTATGTATTATTACCTGTCTGTAAACTGCCTCAATGGTCTAGTGGTCCCAAATGCGCCTGCTGAGCATGAGGTTCTGGGTTCGATTCCCGGGTCGGGCAAAGTGTTATTGAGTTTTTCTGTTAGAATATTCTCAGTAGCAGCCCGGAGTTTGCAATTGTGCCCGGTAGATGGCAATAGGCTCACCACCTATTACATGGGACTTAATAACAGCATTGGTGAAATGTGGGTGTACAACT
Organism: Xylocampa areola; assembly: GCA_935421205.1. Taxonomy (NCBI): domain Eukaryota; kingdom Metazoa; phylum Arthropoda; class Insecta; order Lepidoptera; family Noctuidae; genus Xylocampa; species Xylocampa areola. The sequence continues at coordinate 14,394,595 of OW285215.1, forward strand.
GTGCCTACCCTTTCGGGGAATACAGACGTGATGCTTTGTTATGATGCTATGTTATTACCTGTTTAGTCTGCCTACTCGAACTTTTGCAACTCAACCAAATGCAAGCAGAGTTATTATTCGTTGTATGTATATTTTAAAACACTTATCGCTTTCTTATTAACTTTAGCTTATACTTCTTCATTGTACGTTTTATATTCAACAATATTCGTTTTTAGTGTGGGTACCATGTCAAATTGATTTAACTACTACAAATACCGGTCAATTGATTTCTTTACTACAGTTTTAAGAATCGTCACAGTGTCTTTTTCAACCTTGATATTGGGAAATCATCGAGTGATGATGGAACCGTAAACTATAAATTGGAGTTGGATTGGAAGATCTCATTTTGACAGTTAATGTCAAAGTACCAAGATAATTTTAACAGAAAGGGAAAACAAGAAATTATCGAAGAAGCCGCCGTGGTGGATAGACCTCTATAACCTGACTTAGCTTGTCCTCTGATTTTATGATATTGTTGCACCTAAATTGTAATTGCTGTGTAATGTAACTCGCTAGTAATCACAAAAAAAAAAAACAACAAAAAACAAAGTAAAAGTGCTCTCAGTGGCGGAGAGCCACTTAATGTTGGTTTTATTTATTACCGGCTAGGGCTCGCGGTTTCACCAGTTATAATAATCCTAAGTTACTCATTTTATGGTCAGCTACCTGCCAAAAAAAAATTTGTATGAATCGGTTTAGCAGTTCAAAAATTAGCCGGAACAAATGGAAAACAAAATATTGATTATATAAAAAACTAATAATTCTACATACTTGTCGAATGAAATGATTAGTAATGTCAATCGTCACCTTCTTAAGAATTTTAAATGACACTAGCGACCCGCCACGGCTTCGCACGGCTATAAATTAGAAAAAATAAGAGTGACGTTACGTTTAGCCTACGTAATCCATGTGAATTTATTTTTCGTCGATTTGTTTGCAAAATATACTTTTTTTTACTTACAAAAAAACTTAATTATTATAATATACAAACCATATGTGAAAAATTGTCATAATTATCGATAGTGAAAACCGCATAAAAATCCGTTCTGTGGTTCAGTTGGAGTTACCGGATAATGGACAGACAGAAGCAGGGAGCAACTTTGTTTTATACTATAATGTGATGGTAAATATTTAGATAAAAATTTGCCAAGTTATAAAAATGATATACTTAATCGTTCTCATAGCTAGTTATCATATGAGAAAGTGCGAATTCTTCGGCCACATTTTAATACGTCTTTCGGTAACATCACTGCTATCTATTCAGTCCATATTATATACTATATTTTCGGGATTTTGCTACTATATTTGCGGGATAGGGGCTCGTGGCTAAGTAGCAGCCGCACAGATCGATCGATCGAGGTTAAGCTGCGCTTGCCGCGGTTGGTCTGTAGATGGGTGAGCATCTTTTCATACCGAGACCCCTCCGTGCCGCGGAGAGCACGTTAAACCGTCGGTCCCGGTTGTCAAATTAAGATCTATGACAGCCGTAACGAGTAGTCAGAGGTCTGACAATCTGACAACCACTCATACCACGAGATATCGTGTTACCCAGTTACTGGGTTGTGGAGGTCAGATAGGCAGTCGCTCCATGAAAAATACTGGTATTAAGCTGCATCCGGTTTGACTGGAAGCCGACCCCAATGTAATTGGAAAAAGGCTAGATATAGATATTTTCGGGATTTTGCTTACTCATATAAAATTCTATAATAGCATGTATTTATTTAGGATAGGTAAAACAACAGAGCAGCACTTTGTAACTAAATAAAAAAAGAGTTTGTCTACGAAGCCCTCTTCTAGATAATAATTTAACAACAAAATATAAGTAAATACTTCAAATTTTTTTTTTATCTGTATTGTTTTTTTCACAATAAGTAAAGGCGAAATCCTAAGAATGCTTACAGCCAAAAAGAAAATATTTTCTAATATAAAAATAGGTCTTCTTTGAGATACAATATTGGGTATGGCTGTATTGTACCGGTTGATTTTCAGAGAGGGAGAGGCTACCCCTTTCCACACTTTAGGCATACATCAACATATACAATCAATTCAAGATAAATCTTTGAAAAGCATTAACGCATGCTTAGCGAACTCTAAAGTTACAATATTGAATGGAAAAAGAATACGGTCGCGAACAGGATACAATCAAGCCTGCTTCTCATTGAGGTACCTATAGGCTTTGTACCATGTGATATGCCCTACCACCCTCTACTCACCTCTCCGAATTCTACTTCCACATTTTTAATACGTCTTTTGGTGACGTCATCTTTATCTATTTATCCCGATGCACTCAGTGACTGAACCGACATGATTAACTTTATGTTAATTCAATGTTGTACAGATACGATTACCTTAAACAAATACATATAACTTTTAAACTACACTAAACGCACGCACGCACGCTCTTTTTGTATAATTTCTGCTCTTTGATTTTACCTCTTTGTTTTGGTTTATTGCATAAAAATATTATTCTTTTCTTTTGTATTTTTGGTAACTTTAACGCGGTAAAGGGAAATGTCTTGCTGGTTTCTGCGATACAAGCCGTGAGCTTAGTGTAGAAACCACTGTTATTTACCATTATATGTAAATGTATACTTTGCCAAATAAATCTATTTACTTTACTTTACTTTAACTATCGCGTTGCATGATAGATATTAAGTACTATATATCTACCAACAGGCATTAACGCGCAATAAAAATACTTTTGAATCGCTTGACGTTTCAACCAGGTTGCACTGATCGTAGTTACGAGAAGATTAGTGAAAAAGTAAAAAACTTCTATTAGTTAATTATTGTTTAACGGTTATTACTCACGCGCATTCTTCGGGTTTACCCGACTAGTTTCGAACTCGAACGGAGCCCTTATTCATGAGCTGAGTCCGCGGCGATTTCGCGAGTCAAATAATCAATCCCGCAGAATGCTCGTGAGTAATAACCGATAAACAATAATTAATTAATATGAATTTTCCATAAGTTGTACACAGGCACATACATACATACATACGCCTGTTTCCCATTGAGGTAGGCAGATGCTATCTATCGATATCCACTTGTTACGATTTTGACACACCTATATCGCTTCATCTATGTTCATTAACCTCTTCATGCATGCTCGTCGATTTGATTCCGGTATGTTCGTCGAGGTCGCCCCGAAATACGGTCTTGAGCAGGATTCGAACCTGCGCCTCCCGGATAAATACTCCAGGCGGTCTGACCGCTAAGCCATCTCGACCTTTTGATTACCTCGAATTCTATTTATGTGATCACCGAATACTACTCACGTGCATTTTTTGGGTTTGCCCGTCTAGTTTCGATCTCGAATGGAGCCCTTAGTCATGAGTTGAATCCGTGGCAATGTCGCTAGTCAGACTGACTCGTGACATAGGTTTTTCCGAAACTAGTCGGGCAAACCCAAAAAATGCACGTGAGTTGTAACCGGTGAACTATAGTTAATATAAATGTGCCTCACGAAAGTTATTATACAAATATAGGGAAACTTTCATCTACACTAATATTATAAATAGGAAAGATTTGTATTTTTGTATGTAACGAATAAACTCAAAAACTACTAGCCCGATTTTTAAAATTCTTCCCTCATAGAATGCTACACTATCCCCGAGTAACATAGACTATATTTATTACTAGAAAATATTAGGGATTCTTACTAAAACTTAAATAATGTAACCCAAGGTGTAAATGTTCACCCGTGCGAAGCCGGGACGGATCGCTAGTAATTTATAATTACAATTGACGGTCTTATCGTTGTTCAGCGATTTCTTTCAGATAGAACAAGCTTATTTATAAGATGCCTAATATTTACTTATACTTTGAAGGATTTCAGGCTAGGTATTTTAATTGTAAAAAAATTTAAAGAATTTATTGTTGATCCCCTTTGTGTATATTCTATGAAATGTTATTTTCTAACAATAAAAAGTTTTTATATTTATTATTGTTCACGATAGAACAAAAGAAACCATAGGTTTACAACTAATAACTTTAATTAATTGAAATTACAATATTAGAAATGAATTTGCCAAATTTATATATAAAAAAGTAGGTCTTTGCGAGACGATGGCTTCGAATAAGTAACGTGTATCCTTGCACCGCTGGAGGGGTCCAGTATCACGCAATATTAAAGTGGTGCCATTGGCTGGAGTATATGACGTTATATTGGGGCACGGTCATTGGTCAAGGCGGGCGTAGACAATTATTAATACTCATTTTGACACTTATTAAGAAGAAATGCTGAGTAAAATATAACGGGATATCAACCAAGTTTATCAATTTGTCATTACGCAATCCTACCATTCATCCGATTACGATAACACTTGGAGACAGATGTGAAAACATTTAATTTGTATGCGCATGTGAAGGTTTAACACAAAATATTTGCATTTTAATGCTAGTGCGCCATAAAAATTATGTAAAAAACATATCAAATCATCAAGGCTATAACAGCGTCAGATTTCACCGCCAACACAGCTTATCAGATTATACTGTCATGTTTATGTTTTTTCAGCAACAAATTTCAAAGTCTATTGAAAATTTGTTGCCGAATATTGTTATGGTTACGGAGATCAAACAAAAATAAAACTACCTTTGGAAATTTACTCACATCTCTTTTTTTATGGGATTGGGGGCAACCGAGCTGATCGCTTGATGGTAAGCGATTACCGTCGCCCACACGCAACCCCAGAGGAGTCGCAAGTGCGTTGCCGGTCTTTTAAAGGGTTTGGGCCTCCGGTACCCTCACTCACTCGGCGAAACACAATGCAAGCGTTGTTTCATGCCGGTTTTCTGTGAGGCCTATCACACCGGTCGAGCCGGCCCATTCGTGCCGAAGCATTGCTCTCCCACGGGAGTAAACACACAATTTTATTATTAAAACTACACATCCACACAAGGACGTGTAGTTATAATTTAGTAAACTATAGGGATGAACTGTTTCTTGGATTTCTTTCGTATCTCATGAAACCATTTCAGATGAAACATTGAATATTATACTAAAATGAACTCTATATTACAATTTTCCAATTCATTTCATGCAATAATAATTACTTTAGTGAAATTTTGTTCAAAACCTTTATGATTTTGAATACTAATTTAATAAACGCTCTTTGTCCGACATGTAAAATTTTAGTAATTAATATTCAAAAACAAAGTTGTGATACAACGTTATTATGTATTTCGCAATTGGCTAGCTACTTCAGATAAAAACACGGTCAATTAGATTAAGTTGTATGACTATGTGAAATGAGGAATACTATTAGTTGATGATGTATCGAGTCACTACTTAGCTAGTTTAATAAAAAAAAAACAGCCTGTCATGCATGAACTAAAAAGTAAAAAACAAGGTATGTACTGAAGAATTTCTTATCGCAGTCAGGGTACCTATACCAAATTGTCCTACAGTACTATTCCCCGACTGCGATGAAACTTCCTCAGTTACCCGGGAAAATACAAGGATTTTAACGATACCCCAAACATCTAAATCGGATCAATCATTTAGAAGTTATGGTGGAATAAAAAAACTGGCATAGGTACACACATACTCGAACTCAAAAAAAATAAGAATAACTTTTCGGGCAGTTGTGTTCAAAATAGTTATTACCATAAAAACTAATTATTTCAGCCAATGTGGACATCACCGAGAACAAAGTAAATAAAATCAACTGTGCACACATCAATTAAAATTCACAATCATTAATCAAATAAATTACCAATCGGCGTAAATGTGAAATGATTTATTTAACCGTCAAAACCGTCAGGCAGACTGGCAACACTGACGTTTCATAATTGTTTGATCAATGGATGCGATTTGCGAATGTTATTACTATTATAAATATTTGTATAATTCATATTATTTACATTATCGATTCCAGAGGGGCTCGTGGCTGTGGAACAGCGGCATACATTAATTGATCGAAGCACTTGCCCCGTTGTATGTGAATGGCTGACCATCGTTATCATAACGAGGTCCCCCCGTGCCTGGAAGAGCAGAGAGCACATTGAACCATTGGACCTTGCAATTGTCAAAATATTTCTATCGTCGGGGCTAGTTCAATACCACGTAACCAGCAATTATTGAAAATAACACTCACCTGACTTTGAGGTTTCAACCACACGATAAAAAGAATAAGAACCTGACTTTGAGAAAAATTACTAAAAATAATAATTAAACAAAAACAACGTTTAACCGGATTAATCGCGTGTATTATTGGTTTTTGTTTTTCCTGACGTTTCGAACTCTTTGCAGCGTTCGTGGTCGCAGGAGGACTAAGGTGTCAGGTGTCTCAACAGTTTATTTAAAAATATTTCAGTCAACCGTACATATAATTGTCAAAATTCATAAAATTATTCTTGTCTCTGATACATATTAAAAAACCAATAATACACGCGATTAATCCGGTTAAACGTTGTTTTATTATAATGTGTAGTGATCACGAAAACCTAAGATATTACTATAATAATTAAACCTTAAAGTTTTAGTACAAACATAATATTTCATTGGCTGATTCCTAAAAAACTGTTTTAAATAGTGTCAAAATTAAGGGTAAACGCTGGAATGTTTTGAAATAATTCAGTTTTTAATCTTATCATGTAAACCTTTGTCTAAAGGAATTCAGTCATATTTACAATCGCTACTTGCGCGGTACTGAATTATGACAACGGCGGTGCAAGCATGGTTCTTTTTGTCGACACGTTTGTCGATTTAATACGTCAAATTTAACATAAAGTGTTGATAAAACGATAAAATTCAATACATAAAAACTTTTATCGAGTCGACAAGTTTGTCGAAAAGATCAGTGCTCGGACGCCTGGTACGTTTAGTCAGATGCCTGAAATCTGACAACCGGTGTTATCGCGACATATCTTTTATTTTTTTATTATTACGTCGTGTTGCCTGGTCACTAAATTGTACATTAGAAGGACTATATTTAGATTGTTTGCTCATTCCTTCGGTAAAATGGTCGTGATTTGATGATAATGAAACGTGAACGTATTTATAGAAATTTAATTACATTTTGTGTCTATAGAAATAATAATTATTAAAATGCCTACATTTAGATGGAACTGAATTCCCCGAAGGGGTAGGCAGAAGTGTACACAATTGTACACCCACATTTCGCCAATGCTGTTATTAAGTCCCATGTAATAGATAGTGAGCGTATCCAGGTCGTGTAAAATGTTATTAGGTTGTTCTATTTGAAAATTTTCAATAGCAGTCCGGATTTTGGAATTGTGTAATTGTGATCTTCCGGGCACAACTTCAAACTCCGGACTGCTACTGAGAATTTACTAACAAAAAAACCCAATTACACTTTGCTTGACTTGGGAATCGAACCTAAGACCTCATGCTCGGCAGTCGCGCATCGGACCAATAAGCTAAGTACAAATATTTTTTATCTATAATATTATTTTCCAGACCCATTTCTTTGCACTGTTACATCGTCTAGCCCATTTTTCTAGGTCTTCCGTTATCTCCCCGTTCAGGCTTCATTTCGGGTTGAACGTCGGAATAAATGTCAAGATAAGCATCATAACATTTATTCGATCCTTAGCGAGTAGGTAGTTTAGTCTGGGCCTGTACTACGATGTGTTAATCCTATCGATGTTCAATTGCGAGAGAGAGATGGATTTATATAGCCTGTATAGTTCTGTCACTCTCTGCTGTGTATATAAAACCTTCCTGTAATGTTTTGGTAAGATGACAATACAACTTAAATATAGCAGTCGTTAGAATTGTAAGACAATATATATATATAATATATACTCAGAACTATTCGCATTTATTGATTTAACAAAACAACACATAAACATAGCATCACGCCTGTATTCCCCAAAGGAGTAGGCATAGGTGTAAACAGTTGTACATCCACATTTCACCAATGCTGAAGTCTCATGTAATAGGTGATAAGCTCATTGCCGTCAACCGGGCCCAATTCCAAACTCCGGGCTACTACTGAGAATTTCCTAACAGAAAAACTCAATAACACTTTGCCCGACACGGTAATCGAACCCGAGACGTCCTGCTCAGCAGTCACGCTTGGGACCACTAGACCAACGAGGCAGTTTTTATTAATTTATTTTAATAAACTGAACTTACATAATACTAGCTGACCCGGCAAACGTTGTTTTGCCATATAAATAAAAAATTTAGGGGTGGACTACCCCTAACATTTAGGGGGATGAAAAATAGATGTTGGCCGATTCTCATAGATACCGGATAAGCACAAAAAATTTCATCAAAATCGGTCAAGCCGTTTCGGAGGAGTATGGCAACGAAAACTGTGACACGAGAATTTTATATATTAGATAAACCACTCACCTTGGTTATTTATTTTACGAATAAAAAAGTAGTGAAGCAAAACATCGATAAGTTATTTTTTACCTTTCTTTTAACAACACTAACGCATGCGTAACCGTATGCGGGCACAGGCTTAAATTCTGGCCACGACCGTATTTTTCTCTCCATAAAAATGTATAATACCCATTATTTTTTATTATTTACAAAGATATTTTAAATCGTGCTAAGAAATTGTATGCTATTGAAAAGAGATCTATTCACTAAAAAGATCCATCAAAGCTTACAAATATCGTCTTACATTTTCAAGACACACACAGTACGATGCATTCAGTTGTCACTCAGGGCTTACATTGTATAAGTAGCTAGGAGATTATTCGAAACCAGATACTGATACTGTGTACAATTCGAATAAACTTACTGAATAGATCCGAATTTCTGAGAATAGGACCGTGTTACGTCTGTCGTATGAAATACACACAAACGTAAGAGATTTAGATTTTTGTGTTACAGTATTGTAATGACAAGTACAGGTCCAGAGGTAGTGGGTTGAAATTTGATATGAAACAATGTGACTTTCAATAAATATATTGAAGGAAAACATAGTGGATCTATGTTTGGCCACCAAGTCATCTGATGGTAAGCGACGAGAATAGAGCACGTAGATCCATAAGATATCCATTCGCTCTAGCCTTAAATATGCCTAGATGTGTTACAAAGGAAACACGGAAGACGGTAAAGACTTCCATTCATGGGCTGTACGTATCACGAACGTTAATTCAATTATTGTGTACGAGTTTTCGGAAGTTCTATGAAAAATGGCCGGTATTTAACGATCTGAAATCATTAACCCGCAGAGAGCTAGCTGCTTGTGCCTGTGTGTCGTGAGTCTATTGGTAGTGGCTCTTGTCCTGTAGTAGGATAGTTATGGACTGAATAAACAGGTTTGTAAATATTTCATTATTTCTTTGGGTGTTCTGTTGAAGACACTTTTTATGTGTTTTTTTCCTTTTTTATAAGGCGTTAACCTTTCATTCTGAAACTTTTAATACTCCATATTCTGCAGGTTATATTTAAAAACAAGATGGAATTAATTAAACGTGTATATTTCTTTTCTTATTTTATACCTTTTTGTGTACCATACCCACTATACCAATATTATTCTTAAATCTTAGCCTGTGTTACTTGGGACAATGTAAAGATTCTAACGATATAAGATAGAATTTATGGTGGAATGAACAAACTTGCGAACATACATACATACATATATACGTGAACCCTAAAACATAACACCTCTGTTTTTGGACAGGCATGTAATTAATAGTTGTCAATAGGTACAAGACAAAAATACATAGACCTTGCATATTCTATGTAATTTACGTAGTAAGTTTACGGAGCTACTACGCGTAGTAATTTTACGTAGCTGCTACGTCGTAACTATGCATCAACGACGCAATTAGTAACTAGTAAAAACGATCTTTGAATGAATGAATGAAATGATTTTTTACTCGTATCGTACTTTACATAGCTATAGCAACAAATGTATTACATTTACGTAGAAACTACATAGTTATTTTGTTATGGGATAGGGGGCAACCGAGCAGATCCGGATCGCCTGATGGTAAGCGATTACCGCCGCCCATGGACACCCGCAACCCCATAGGAGTCGCAAGTGGGTTGCCGGCCTTTTAAAGGGTTTGGGCCTCCGGTACCCTCACTCAATTGGCGAAACACAACGCAAGCGTTGTTTCACGCCGGTTTTCTGTGAGGCCGTGGTACCACTCCGGTCGAGTCGGCCCATTGGTGCCGAAGCATGGCTCTTCCATGGTAACATCATAGTATGATAAACAAAATTTTGGTTGATGGCAATAGGCTCAACAACTATAAGATGGAACTTAGTAACAGCATATGTCTTTGAAAAAGCATTAACGCATGCTTAGCGAACTCTAAAGTTACAATATTAAATGGAAAAAGAATACGGTCGCGAACAGGATTCGAACCTTGAGCCAGAGGTCGAGATGGCTTAGTGGTCAGAGCGCCTGGAGTATCTATCCGGGAGGCGCAGGTTCGAATCCTGTTCGCGACCGTATTCTTTTTCCATTTAATATTGTAACTTTAGAGTTCGCTAAGCATGCGTTAATGCTTTTTCAAAGACATATCTTGAATTATTAAGGTAATTGCATTCTTTACGACATTGTATTAACTGCAAAGTTAGTCGTGTCGGTTCGGTCACTTGTATAAGTACTGAATTGATTGCAATGACGTCGCCATAAGACGTGTTAAAATATGGAAGAAGAATTCGCGGTGGTGAGCAGAGGTCGAGATGGCTTAGTGGTCAGAGCGCCTGGAGTATCTATCCGGGAGGCGCAGGTTCGAATCCTGTTCGCGACCGTATTCTTTTTCCATTTAATATTGTAACTTTAGAGTTCGCTAAGCATGCGTTAATGCTTTTTCAAAGACATATCTTGAATTATTAAGGTAATTGTATTCTTTACGACATTGTATTAACTGCAAAGTTAGTCGTGTCGGTTCGGTCACTTGTATAAGTACTGAATTGATTGCAATGACGTCGCCATAAGACGTGTTAAAATATGGAAGAAGAATTCGCGGTGGTTTTTTTTTTTTTTTTTTTTTATGGAATAGTGGGCAACCGAGCAGACGGCTCGCCTGATGGTAAGCGATTACCGCCGCCCATGGACACCCGTAACCCCAGAGGAGTCGCGAGTGCGTTGCCGGCCTTTTAAAGGGTTTGGGCCTCCGGTACCCTCACTCACTCGGCGAAACACAACGCAAGCGTCGTTTCACGCCGGTTTTCTGTGAGGCCGTGGTATCAATCCGGTCGAGCCGGCCCATTCGTGCCGAAGCGTGGCTCTCCCACGGTGAGCAAAGGTCGAGATGGCTTAGTGGTCAGAGCGCCTGGAGTATCTATCCGGGAGGCGCAGGTTCGAATCCTGTTCGCGACCGTATTCTTTTTCCATTTAATATTGTAACTTTAGTAACAGCATTTGTGAAGTGTGGGTGTACATACAACTGTGTACACCTCTGCTTACCCCAACGTTTTGAGAGGTCTCTTCTATCGTAATTAATAGTTATTAGTGGTCACCCACTGCCCGAATGCGACCATAATTATTAAGGTTCCATTGTGTGTGTATCAAACAATTGGTAGTGTGTGTAGTGTTGTTGTGAACCGGTTACCGGTTCTTGAACAAAGTGAGTCCGAATTCGTTTGAATATGATCGTTGACACTGAACAGAATAAACTTCTACGGTTCCACTTTACACTCCAATATTACGAACCAAGGCATACTGAAAGAAAAACTTCGCCAGGAACGCGCCAATTGCACTAATTATTAAATGATAGCATATGGGTATTATGGAACTTGTATTTGGAACCGGTATGTTTGTTCCGAAACCGGAACCGAACTGCAAAAGGAACCGGGTTTCAATATGTGGCTGGAGTCCGGGGTTTTGGATTTCCACCTGATTGATGGCAACCTATTACGGTTAACCGGTTTTAATAACTGCATTGAATGGGTGTACAGTAATTAAAATACTTCTCTGCCTTCCCATTCGGGGATACAAGCGTGGTGTTATGTAGGTATGTGTGTATGCATAGTCCGGTCCACTGAGAGAAAGGATCTCGTTGAACGTTAATTATGCATGCATTTTAAGAAGATTCAACACCGTAGGGAAAAGGGGATTGTCTTCGTGTACCCCCATCCCCCCCCACATTGCTTGGCCAACTGGTTTTGCGTTGTATGTGCATTTTAATACGGTTCATTGAACTAAGTGCTCATCATCAATTATTATATAATACTAGCTGACCCGGCGAACTTCGTACCGTCGATTTTTTTTAAATTTTCTTTTATTAAAAAAAAAGAATTATCCAATTTGGTGCAGTCGTTCGGAAGTTATCCGCGTACATACTACATACACTTCGGCGATTCATTTTTATTTAAATAGACAATATATATCTGCCTAGCTTTTTCCCAATTACATTGGGGTTGGCTTCCAGTCAAACCGGATGCAGCTTAATACCAGTATTTTTACATGGAGTGACTGCCAATCTGATCCCCACAACTCAGTTACTGGGTAACACGATAACTTGTGGTATGACTGGTTGTCAGACTTTCAGGCCTCTGACTAGCCGTAATGGCTGTCATTGACCTTAATTTGACAACCGGGACCGACGGCTTAACGTGCTCTCCGAAGCACGGAGGGGTCTTGGTGTGAAGTGACGGTCACCCATCTAAAGACCGACCGCGGCAAGCACTGCTTAACCCCGCTCAATCGATCTGTGTGGCTGTTACTTAACCACGAGCCCCCTCATCAGTAATTATTATGAACAGAAATATAAAACGTAACTTCGTGTAGCGCAGAAAATTATAACAATATTATTGAGACAGAATTATTATTAACTCTACGCAACGGCCGAATGCAACATCTGAGTTTAGTAGATATTGCTTGAATTGGGACTTAAACATTTTACTATAACGATTATTTACACAAATCTGGTCGATGGCTCGGTTAGTGGAGTGTGATAGTAGGATAACATCAGAACCTGGCGCATGGATAACATTTGGTATGACATAGAAGGAGACTGTATCGAAAGTGGTTATCACGAAAAACAACCCTATGAGGGTTGACGTCAGGCAGGCGGCCGGTCATAAAACATTGCCAAAACTTTAGCAGTATGCAATTTCAAAAACAATTAGAAATTAGGAGAGGAATAGGCAGGGGGGTGATGATGATGCTGATTATGACACAAATCTAGTCGCTAAAAGCCCATAACCGCAGCTAATATAGTTGTATTTAGTTATACAACTTAAAATTGTGGTACCATAATTTATACTATCCAAAACAAAAGTCATTTCTGGGCAATAGTGTACGCTTTTATAATAAACTTCCTAGGCCAATAACCGATCTATCGGAAGGAAAGTTTACAACCCTTATTAAAGGCGTCCTTATCCGAAAAGCCTACTATAAGGTTAAAGACTACGTTGACGATAGGGATGTTTGGCAATAATACCTTCTGTACATGTGGCATCCCCGGCTGGTCACTGGCAACCTTTGGCAACGTACGTTTATATATGTCTATTAACTAATCCTTAAAATTAGGAGCAATTTGGTATTTTTATATTCTTTATAGTTCATCCAATTTTAATTCTTTTGCCTTAACAAATTCTGTTTATTTTTTATTTAATCAAATATTTGCTTTGGTTTATATAGCTATCTTTAACTTCAATATTTTGTAAATGTGAGAACTCAGTAAACATGCCAAATTCATTGTAATCCATACAATCAAGCTAAATATTTTTAATATTATTTATTTGTATCGAAGATAACATAGTTCTCGCATTCCTTTTACTAAATTGTATGTACAAATACTGTAAAAGTATGAAGTTTAAAAGAGTAATCATGGAGTTTCTTGCCGGTTCTTCTCAGAATGTTTTATTTATTTTATGACTGGCCGCTTTCCTGACGTCAACCCTCATATGGAATGCTGTTGTTGGTGGTAACAGCCACCGATACGGTCTCCTCCTATCTAGCTATGTCACACCTAATGTTATCCATGCGCCAAGTTTTGATGTTATCCTACTCTCACACTCCACTAACCGGGCCATTATTCATTTATTAATTTCGAATCATAACATAATATTACATTATTTAGTAACAATATAGATCTCCTAAATTTCCTTACGTTATGTTAAGTGTATTAGTGGCCTATGCCTTTATGCCTGCTTTCACAATTTTGTACAGAGGAACTCTGGTTTCCTAAGATACCGGTTATTACTTAGTTTAGGAGTTCAGTAGGATTTATTTGATTATTTTGTTACCTTAGTCTATATATCTTAGCCATAAGACATATATATTGTCATCATTGTAATGCGTTACCTTGTAAAGTTGTTTTTTTGTATGAATAAAGATTTAATTTAATTTAATTAGGACACAAGTACGCTAAGTTGGTCATTTCGTTGGTCGAAGTAATTGCTTTCCCAGCCATTGATTAGGGTAGCACATTATGAAACTAAAAGCGGTGAAATAAGAGTCACCTTACGTGCAAGTGTATTAAAAAAATATTCTTCAGTACGGTCAGCGACAAAGGTTGCTGAACACATCCAAACTTTTTAAATTAATTAGCTCTCAAACTATTCATCTGACTATCTACAGTGCAAAACATGACAATTTTGTCATCATATAAAAACAGAAAATGCAAGAAGTCATATAAAAAAGTCGGTGCAATTTCGATAGGTGTTGATCGAATTCTGTCGCTGAATGTACCCTTTCAACACACACAAAATTGTGTTTCACGTTTTAATTTACTTTTAAAAATGGCGTGTATTTTTCCTATTATTTATGTTATTTAAAAAATCTTATTACTTAGTAACAAAGAACAAGGACGCTAGACGGCCGACGCCATTCAAAACGATAGCTTTTAATTTTTATATTTGGGTGACCTGAATATCCAGAGAAAACCAAAGTAGGCCAAGTACGGCTCGATTTCACAGAGTTGAGCTTCCACACCACACAAACACTATTAGTGGTCGTGGTGGTTGGTAACCTTGTAATTATATCGTTACTTTGTAATAGTATCGGTTAATTAAAAATTTATTAAGAACTACAATGAGACGACACTTATTTTGACGGTTGTTTAAGCTGCCGTACTAAAGTAGGAACAAAAATCGTTGATTTGTGTGCAATAATAAATTTTTTTTTATAATACTTAGCTTAAATTGCACCATTTTAATCTGTTGGCCCGATAATTACCAGACACAATAGATTTTTATTGTTATGAAGAAAAATTTCTTACTGCTCCCATTCGCAGAGTTAACCGATAGAAAAATAATCAAAATAACAAAGTTACGAATTAGTTTAATTGGTACAATTAACTATAATTCGCTCATAATTGAACAGGCCTGATGAATGTTATTATTTACAATCCTGTATATGCAATCATGTATATAGACGTGCAGTCAAACGGTGTAAGGAAAATACGGTCGTGAGCAGGATTCGAACCTGCGCCTCCCGGATAAATACTCTCTCGCTAAGCCGCTAAGATATCTGGACCTAAAAAAAAATTTGCTATTTGGGGAGTTATTCAAGTATTATTATAGAAATGCAATGTGTGGTCTTCATTTTATTACAATGAAATCAAAATCAAAATCAAAAATATTTTTATTCAGATTAGACCATTAGAAATGGTACTTTTTGAACGTCATACATAACAATAAGACAGTCCCCAAAAACGCCCACCCTTCACCGCTTCCTAGTGCTTCACTGGAGAGAAGAAGCGGTGCAACAAACTCACCAGCTACACGTCTCTGTCTATCAAGTTACAAATTATACAACAAAAATATATATATATACATATCAGCTGGGATGCAATGCAATGCAAAAAATGCAAATAGAAGCAATGAGTACCGGACACTGAAACCAAGGCTTTTTACTTGACTTACAAACTGTCAAAATAAATAAACTAAACAGTTTGGTTGATGTTTTCATATTAAAGGTACCCTATCAGCATGGAACCCTAAAAAATCAGACAGAAGTGTTAAAGTTACAATATTAAATGGAAAAGAGTTCGCTAAGCATGCGTTAATGCTTTTTCAAAGACATATCTTGAATCAGAAGTATTAAACCAAATATTTGATAGGACGATAGTAAATAAATATTTTTTTGGCAATAAACCTCATTATTATTAGGAGTAGCTATGTGTAAAAGAAATCTAGTGTTTCGTTTATTTTTGGTACAATTGTGTGATATTACAAGCTATACAAATATAATAATACTGGCTGACCCAGCGAACTTCGTACTGCATTTTTTTTTACCTTGTCCTGATAATAACGGACACATAAAAAAAGAATTATCCAATTTGGTGCAGTTATGCGCGTACAAACATTTCGGTGATTTATTCTAATATATATGATTATACATATGTTGGAAATATATTGAAGAATGGGATCGGAGGTCTGTTTGTCTCACCGGATTTTAAAGGTAATAGTAAATGAAACCAATATTAAGGCTCTCCGCCACTGAGAGCACGTTTACTTTGGGTTAGATATTAGTAGTGAGTCACTTTATATTACAATGTACAATGTAGGTATTACAATATGAAATCAGAGGTCTAGATAGACAAGTCAGAGCGTAGAGATCCGTCCGCCACGGCGGCTCACAAGATACTACCGTCCTCCCTTCACTCGCCGTAGTCGCCGACCGTCCGTAGCACTCGATGTTGCAACACCAATAATATAAAACAGTGTTGCCATCCGACACATACAAATAAATAAATTTATAATATCTACAAGGTAGGTGTGTCGGTCTCTACGTACACTATAGCATATTAAAATTTGTGGGTGTCGGTATGATTATAATATAAGTTGGTCACTTTCAGGCATCTCTGACTACCCGTAAAAACTATCTTAGATCTGTTGGTAGACAGTTATTCTTCGTCCACATTCAGTTACAAATGGGAGGGACTCGTGGCTAAAAAGCCACACAGACCCCTCCGTGCCTCGGAGAGCACGTAAAGCCGTCGGTCCCGGTTGTCAAATTTAGATCTATGACAGCCGTTACGGGTAGTTGGAGGCCTGAAAGTCTGACAACCAATCATACCACGACATATCGTGTTACCCAGTAACTGGGTTGTGGAGGTCAGATAGGCAGTCACTCGATGTAAAATACTAGTACCTATTAGGCTGCATCCAGTTTGACTGGAAGCCGACCCCAATGTAATTGGGAAAAGGCTAGGCAGATATATTCAGTTAAAACTGGAGCCCAAATTATAGTTGACCTGAATCTGTTGAAGGGGAAATAATATCATCCAAAATTGGCTTGTGATTGCAATAATGTATTGATAGATTATTTTTAAAAGAAGGTTAAGAGAATCTAGCATTCATTTCTAAAATATAAGGTCCCTATTAATAAGATATACATTTTTTTGTGGACAGCGTAATACGGTCGTGAGCAGAATTTGAACCTGCGCCTTCCGGCAATCTCCCAACTATAGCTTAGTACCGACCTCTGCTCACTAATTTGAATTCTCCTTTCACTTTTGCTTTAATACGTCGTACGGTGACGTCATCGTCATCTGTTCAGTCTCTATTCAGTGACTTTTTTTATATAACTTTAGAATACACTACTATTGTTCAGCGCTAATCTTTGCCAGAATCCCGGAATCGCAGATGCATTTACCGCGATTGATTTGCCTAACCCGGGCATTTAACCCTGGACATTACGTTCAGCAGTCACACTTGCTATCACTTGACCAATAACACAAAAATCTTTCTCTGCCACGTTTTTGCTTTTTATGCTTTATGGTGTACTATCTGGAGGACAGAGTTTGTGTTGTCTAAATAAATCAACGCGAGTTTTTCAACAACCCTGGCAGAGAGAAAAAAATTACGAAATTGGGTAAATAACCCAATTTATAGAAACCCAGACACTAATTTTGTCGAATTAGGCATAAATAAATGTCACGTGGCAATTTCGTATTAAATTGATGTTGGAACCGTAAACACAGAATTAGAGATAAACAAAGCATTTAGTGCGCACGACACGAGGACGACACGATACTCAAAAAGTTATGGACGTTAAACACGTTGCGTTATCACAATATTTTACGATGCTGTTGCCGATGATATTTTGTAAATAACGAGTTGATTATCCTGTCTTACTTATCTTTACGAGCTTGCTCTTAATAAGGAAAGTACACCTCTAAGCGATATATTTTCAAATCGTCTTACTGTAAATTTAAATCAGTCTTTTCAGCTGTTTTATTAGCACCAGAAAAAAGTTTACCTTTAGAGTGTGTCACCCATGCGTTAATATGAAAGATTTATCTGTACTTGCTAAGGTAATCGTAGCAGTACGACATTGAATTAACTGTAAAGTTAACCGTGTCGGTTCTGGCACTGAGTCTATAGGGCTGAATAGATAGCGTTGATGTTACCATCGTTATGTCTGTATTGTCCATATGTTATGTCTATAAAAATATATATTAAGCTACCTGAAGATATTAAAAGGGAAGACAAAGATAATACATTCATAAACAAATTAAAGAAATTATTACTCCAAAAAGGCTATTACCACTTATATGAATATTTATATGATAAATTTTAAGAATCCTAACATAAAATTTATGATAATAATAAATAGAGATAATATAAATGCCTCGATAAGTATTATAAATTAAATGCCAACTTAACATAATAACATAATACAATATAATAAATAAGTAAATAAATATTGATATTGTATGACTACAATAATAAATAAACAGTACAAATATCATTATGTTATATCTATGTTACATATATATCTATATTAATTATTACTTACTTATCTAGATAGGTACCTACTTAAAATTATATGTAAAAATTTTAAATATAAATAAGTAAGTACATAATTATAATTCGGAGTTGTGTGATAGTTGTGGAATATTATAATTATTATTATAATTAAAAATAATCAATACATATATTAAAAACTATAGATACTTACAATAAATATAGTGTTTTTTTCTTTTGAGAACTAACTGAAAGATATCAATTTTTAATTTAATATAAAAAAAAACAAACAAATTCAATTACTTAACTATGTACAAGAAAATGATAATAAAAGTAAAATATATAACATAAAAACCAAGCGTTGTTTAGGCGTCGAAGTATTCCTCCGCATCGCTGTCGTCCGGTAATGTGCCCAGAAGACTGGCAGCATTGCCACGTTGAATGGCAATGCAAATTCTCTGACCAAGAAACAGGTCAGCCATCTGGTCACGCGAAGCGTCGACCAATCTGACAGAAATTTCTTTGAAAAGCTGGCGTGCACTGGGACCCCATGACCCGAGCGTTTCGACCCCAAACGGCTCAAAGTCGTAGCAGCCGACGAGATTGCTATATAAATATAGCAATATATTTGGTCCCGTCATCTAAGTACCACACGTTAAATTTAGAATTTAGTTGCCTAATAATAGGATTTATAGCAAGGCTGAAAATGGCCGCCCCCAGAGGGTCACCTTGTTGACACCCTACTGCGGAGACGAGGAGCTTATATTTATATACTAATTTCGAGGGACGTCTATAGCATTGCCATAAAAAACTAAAAAAAGTAGGGGTTTTTTTAATTTCGGTCAACAAAGTGTCCCTATTCACGGAGTTAAAAGCGTTCTTTATGTCAACCTTAAGGATAACCTCAGCTTCTTTACTGTCAAGGTAGGTGGATAGGGCATGTACAGCAGCCTCACAGCCCCCTTTAGATCCAAAACCTAGTTGCAAGGGCTGGAATTTGCTGGCCAGTGTTTCGCTATAATAGGCGCAGCAAATTTTGGCTGCTATACGCCGGTAGGTACATCCTACGGCAATGGGACGAATACCACCATCTTTCTTGCGCAGGGCACAAAGATTTGCCCCGTACAAGATATCAATGACGGCTTCGTGCACATTGCCCCAGAGCATTAAATTGGTCAGAGCCGTAAGCTCCTTCAAAAGCGACTCACCAGCTTCCCCGGCGCTTGAACAAGTCAGGTCCTTTATATGCTGGGGTGACAAGCCGTCGAGGCCACCGGCGGAGCCGCTGCGGAAGGAGCCTATGGCAGTGACTAATTGGCGAAAAATAATAGGTAATATATAAATAGCAAATAGGTATTCTACTACATATATAACATATAATTTATTTATGTAGATATTTTAATAAATAAAAAGAATTACTTACCAATGCTATAAGTACCTTCTTACAAATGTTCTTCCTCTCTCCTAATTTTTGCGTGCCCAACAGGGTCCACGATGTACTACATTATTTTACTTACCATCATCAAACACCATTGTGAAATCAAATAAAAAATTTGAGTTTAGAGTTTGAGTTTACCATAAGGCGTATTAAAAATATGGAAGTGGAATTCGGAGCAGTGAGCAGAGGACGGGATAACTGATTGGCAGTGTCTGGAGTATTTATCCAGGCGTGCACCGCAGGTCCGGATCCTGCTCCCGACCTTATTTTTCTTTCCACAAAAATGATAAATTTTGTCTTTGTCGTTCCGGATTAGCACTTAAACGAATGTTAAAATCTTTTTTTAGGAATCTGTATATCAAAAGGAAATAAAAGTACCCTTATAGGATCACTTTTTTATCGGTCTGTCTATCTGCACGTTTGTCCGTCTGTCGGTCAAGACCCTTTATCTCGGGAACGCGTGAAGGTATCGAATTGAAATAAAAGTTAAAACCATACAATCTAAGCGACTGCTGAGTGTGAGGTCTTGGATTCGATGCCCAGGTCGGAGAAAGCGTTATTGGGTTTTTCAGTAAGAAAATTCTTAGTAGCAGCCCGGAGTAAGGAAGTTAGTGGTGTAACACCCCCGTGCTTCGGAGAGCATGTAAAGCCCCGACGGCTTTAGGAGCTCTCTGAGGCACGGGGGTGTCCTGTGCCTGATCTCTCTCCAGTCATGTCGGATTGCTATTCCATCGGACTATAAGAGTGAATGAAGAGGGTGGGTACCTGTGTTTGCCCATACACTTGTGCTCTATAATATCTCCTGCGTACTTGGCTAATCTCCATGGTGATTGGCCGCCGTAAGCAAAATACGGTCTGTAGTATAATTTAATTCATTATAAGTTGATTCGAATAAAAAGACAGTATGCAATTATAACAATAATTAGTACATAAGGCTTACACGTCGCAGCGAATAGGTTTTGAAAGACTCAGCGATTTAGGTTGTGGTTTGAATACACATACACACACGTAAATACAATTTAGTAGTATCAACTAAAGCAAAACTGGCTGACATAAAACTGGCTAGCATCCACAAAAACTGTGTGAATCTGGCCAAAGTCGTATGAACTAAACGTCCCCAGTATTTGAAACAACCCAATAAACATAGTTTTGCCTACTCAATTATTCATTGAAATATGAAACGCGTTAGTATTTTTGACACATGTTTGCTGTTTATCTAGACTAAGGTATATACCGCTGTGTGGCATTATTAAAAACGAATGATATATACTTAAGATTAAATACATTTTTGTGAAACGAAAAAAGCGATCGTGAGAAGTAGGTTAGGTTAGTTAGTCGTCTTTAAAGTAATTGCATAATAACCACATTGAATTAACGATAAAGTTAGTCATTTCGATTTAATCACCGAATAGAGATTGAATAGATGACGTCACCATAAAAAGTATGAATGTGATGGCAGAATTTAGAAAAATGCTACGTTATTGTTCATTGCTCGGGATAGTTTTTTGGCCGGTCTAGAAGTTCAAATCCTACTCGGGACCGTATTTCTCTTTTTAAAAAGATGTAGTTTGTACTGGTGTAGTACCTAGATAGTTTACTTAAAGATGACAAAAAATTGCCAACATTCGAAACAAACTGTTTTTTTTTCTTTTTCGCCTAAATAGAATAAAAATCACTTCTACAGCCTTCGCTCTCC
The DNA here is from genome assembly GCA_935421205.1 of Xylocampa areola. Lineage (NCBI taxonomy): Eukaryota > Metazoa > Arthropoda > Insecta > Lepidoptera > Noctuidae > Xylocampa > Xylocampa areola. The sequence continues at coordinate 14,416,355 of OW285215.1, forward strand.
AATTATTGGATTCAAAAAAGTTCCTATCCTACTCCATGGCCAGTAATAACTCAAATCAGAATTAATTTATACTTTGTTTTTGTGGTTTTGTTCTGTTATTATTTTATTGTATAGCATCATCACAAAAAATTAAGAAAGGCACGTCATCGCCATCCTTCATCATTCAAAGGTTGGAGCTGTTTGTCACGTTTAATTAAAACGTAAACGGTCGTCAATCATATCGTGGGTAGGTTGTATAGATTATTATTCAACATTTTTCCAGTTCAATGCTGCCCAGAAAGGGAGCCGAACAAATTATCGGTGGTTTTGGCATCGGAAAATAGTCACTTTTCAACAATCTAATGTAAAAATAACCTGAACACAAGATGAAATTAATAAAAAAGTTAAAGATCTAATTAATATAAAATCTGATGATGATTCAAGATAAATCTTTGAAAAGCATTAACGCATGCTTAGCGAACTCTAAAGTTATTATATTAAATGGAAAAAGAATACGGTCGCGAACGAAGAATTCGCGGTGGTGAGCAGAGGTCGAGATGGCTTAGTGGTCAGAGCGCCTGGAGTACTCATCCGGGAGGCGCAGGTTCGACTCCTTAATATAATAACTTCTGATGATGATGAATGTCAGATTTTTTTATAAACAATATCAATGATAGTATAAATATTTATAATACTAGGAAAATTAGGCATTTTATAATAATAACTGCCTCGTTGGTCTAGTTGTCCCAACCGCGACTGCTGAGCATGAGGTCTTGGGTTCGATTCCCAGGTCGGGCAAAATTTTATTGTATTTTTCTATTAGGAAATTCTCAGTAGCAGCCCGGAGTTTGGAATTGTGTCCGGTAGATGGCAATAGGCTCACCATCTATTATTACATGGGGCTTTATAACAGCATTGGTGAAATGTAGGTGTACGATTGTGTACACATCTGCCTACCCCTTCGGGGAATACAGGCGTGATTCTATGTATGTATGTTTAATAATAATTCATATGGTGTCCGGTTGGCAGTTAGTCACAGTTCGTATGATGTTATCTACACAAAAGAATGCTATTTTAAGCTTCAGATAAATCTCCGGCATGTAACAGACGAGGGTAAGGGTTGAAACAGCTATCTGATAATGACGTCATGAATGCAAATCTAATGTTCTCATTATGTAATTCTCCTTCACTCATCAGGTGAAACTAATGACGAAAGATGAAGTTAAAAATTTTGTGAAAAGGAAAATACGGTCGTGAGTAAGATTCGAACCTGCGCTTCCCGCATAGATACTCCAGGCGCTCTGACAACTAAGCCATCTCGACCTCTGCTCACTACTCTGATTTCTTCTTCCACATTTTAATACGTGTTTGATGACGTCATCACTATCTGTTAAGAGCCTACACGACTAACATTTTAGTTATTACCGATCAAAGAAGAGTTTAAATTTAAATTACTGCATGAATTAAACCACATTGGAACTTCAATAATATTTACATCTTCTTTGTATTTTCAGAAACCCCGCGGAAGCACTTTTTTTTTTCGATTTGTCATAGTATTCTTAGCGCACCGATTGATCCAAACCTTTTTTATTCCACTTACACTTTCCTCTATTGCTGCGGTTTGTGAACTAGATAATAATATTAAAATACTGTTCCATGAACAGCATCTATAGTTTTCAAAAGTTCAGGGGTGTATACCGTGTTAAATAAAATATAGATAACGGTAATTTTTTATGTTAACGGTTATTAATAATGATTATCTGTCTTCTAACAAACCAATAATGAAAGCAGTCGCTCTAATGTCACAATCAATTTGGTACTTGGTAACATGTCATAAGTTCGTTATTTTGTTTCGAAAGTAACACTAAACTACGACCATAGTTCCAAATATTTAGATGTCAATAAGCACAAGGCTATTTATATAAGGCCCTAATTTATTAGGTAATTTCCTTTAAAAGGGTTAATATGTAAGTCAAATACATTCACTTAAACTAAGAATTGAATGGATATAACAAATTATTTGTAATTAACATAGTAAGCCTAGCAAGACGAAAATTGCTGCTTAACGGCGAACATTAAAAGAAAAAAGAAAATTGTTGTAAAAATTTGAATTATGGCTTAAATAAATCCTTATCACTTACGCATTGACCTTATAAGGAAATTACCTAATAAAATTAGACGTTATATATGAGACTTATGAACGGAGCTGGTGAAGAGCGGGTGGCGCGGTTGGCGCAGTGGTCGAGAGAGTGACTGCTGAGTCGTGTGTCGCAGGTTCGATTCTTGCACGGAACCAATATTTGAATGATCTACAGATAATTGTTCCGGGTCTGGGTGTGCGTGAATGTACGAACGTTTATGTCTGTAAGCGCGCCTACGATACTAAGGAAGTAATTCCTAGTGTGGGGCAACGTTTTTTTTTATTATATATATGTATATATTATCAAAAATGTATCTACGTTTGGCCACTAACTCGCCTGATGGGAAGCGACGTTATGGCCGAAGGTGGAGCAGGTAGATCTAGAAGAAATCTATTCACTCTAGATACTCTAGATTTCGGGAGAACGATAGTTGGGGAGTTGATGCAACTGCCTAGACCCGTCTCTCACAACGATTGTACTGGACTACATCCCAAAACACGACTAGGTCGCTTCATGGCATGGTTTTGTACGGCGGGTGGTAACCAGCCGCGGCCGAAGCCCAGAGCTGTGTTGCCTGTTTTGCACCACCCAGGGGTCACGTGTAGAGATTCGATTTTAAGGATGCACTCCTACTGACGCAATAAAATAAACTTAGCCAACTTATCCTAGTATAATTATTTGTATGTATATTTTATTAATTATGATAAGAACATCCTTTACCTACCTATTTCATCCACAATAAATAAAATACTGTAACCTTGAACATTTCTTGAGAATTCTAACAAATAAGCACAAAACATTTAGGTATCTCACAATTCTACAGAAATGTAATACTAGCAGAAATCAAGACAAACACAAATATATAGAACCAACATTTGATAGGTTTATTCAGTTCGGTAAATATTGCTACGAATCGGCAAATGTAGCAAAGGAAAGCGATTATCTCTTTCTATAGAAAACGAGGCGGGTAGTATAAAAGTAGTATAGCCCTGGAGTATGAATGAGGCGAGCGTGGGTACTGAAGTATGAACAGATGTGTGGGACGTTCGCCTACTTGACTAACCGAGTTGAACGGGTTACTCAAACGTCATCCCAACCTCTACTCACTACTTTGAACTCTTCTAAACTTGAATGCGTCTTATGGTGACATCATCGCTATCTATTCAGTCCGTATAAGGTGTCCCTACGAAAAAATAATAATTGCACAAGCCGAGTGCGGTTATTGAATTTACATTTTATTTTTCTTAAGTCATGGTTTATAAGCACGTGCAGGCCAAATATGACTGGCCGATGGATATTCCCAATAGATTAGTCAATAGTTAGAACGGTTTAGCTTTCTGGGTTGCAACGAATGTAACTGCGATTCTGGAATAGCGGAGGTCGGTGTGGTTTTAGTTTTGGTGTCGTCCATGAAAGTTTTCTAAACACCAAAAAAAAACGGATGATGAACGTTATCAACCTAGTCTCAGAGTTTAAGCTATTTACACACAAACATAAAATTCAAAAAATAGATAAATTAAAACACTACTGTGTGTGTAACGGCTGTGTTATGCTGTGTACGATCATATAGAATATCTCTGAATTTGAAATAAGATTCCTTCTAGGTTATAGAAGATGATTACTTAGGCTTATCCATACTCAGGGGATTACAGTAGACTCTAGGAGAATTATATGAAAAGGGTATTTTTATAGAAAGTAGCTAGTGTAAATTCGTGTAACTCGTTCTTTTTTAAACGGCTGCATCTGTTAACTCGCTTGTTGTAAAATGCCGAAAAGAAATTGAGGTACATATCTTTTTGTAATACAGCTATGAAATCAATTGACAATTCAAACGCCCTTTACAAAACGATCTATTTATAATATTACTGGCTGGTACTCGCGACTTCATCTTCGTGACAGAAGGTAACCTATGTCCTTCACCAAGGTCCAGTTTATCTCTTTTCCAAAATTCATAAAAATTGGGTCACTGGTTTAGAATAGAATAGAAGCGTTTATTTTCAAGAATATGGTCATTACAGATGTAGGTACAATTATTTACGTTCTGCATATTCTGCCAAATGTGGCGTGCAAATATTTAACTTATATCAAAATTTTAAACAATGTATTGTGATTTTTGGTTTAGATTACACTAAATATTGATTTAACATATATATGTACAATATAAATCATGCCGTTGGCGATAAAGTTAATTTAAGCTCTCGAATAATATTATTAGGAAAGTATAATATATTATGTCTAGAGATGTAATATGGATTTGTTGTTAACAATTTAAAGAGCTGATAAATTTGTCTTGAAGATATTCATTAGTGTTATAATAAACTTTTGCTTTTAGTAGCTTATTTAATTCATTGCGAAATTTTCTACATGGTAAATTTTTAATTTTTTCTGGCAGATGGTTATATAATTTTATGGCCATACAGTGTGAGTTTCGTTTATATAATTCTAGGTTAATTTGTGGTATTTGTAGACGATTTTTATGTCTGGTTCGACTACCTTCTTTATCTCCCAATTTTTTGAAAAGTGAGGTGTTGTTTTTAACAAAGATACAAATTTCTAATAAATATATACATGGTAATGGCAAAATTTGGTGTTTTTTAAATAGGGGTTTACAACTGTCGAGGTAGTCACAAGTGAACATTGCTCTGATGCATTTCTTTTGGGCTACAAACAGTTTATTAGAGTCCACTGAATTGCCCCAGACTATGATGCCGTATCGTAATAAGGAGGATACATAGGCATGGTAAGTTATGATTGCAGCCTTTTCGTTTATTGTTTCTCTAACTCTTTTTAGAACAAAGATGAATCGATCAATCTTATTTTCAATTTTTTGTATATGTGGTTTCCAGGTACAATATTTATCCACAGAGATACCTAAAAATACACACTCTTCAACATTGTTTAATAGCTGATTATTGTAAGATATTTCTAGATTAGGCGTGTTAGCTTTGTATGTTTGAAACTGTATAATGTTTGTCTTGTTAATGTTGATTTTAAGGTTGTTTTGTTCTAACCAGTTTATTGACTTATTAACTGCTATTTTAACTTCTGATTCTAATGTTTTGAAATCGTTACTTTTGACTATAATAGTTGTATCATCCGCAAAAAGAATACACTTTTAATTGATCGCGTTGGGAAGATCGTTTATGTAAAGAAGGAATAAGAAAGGCGAGAGAAGGCTGCCTTGTGGTACCCCGAAATCATTTTGCATATAAGAGGATCTGTAGCATTTTTGTTTATTCTGATCAAATTTAGTAATTTCTACGCACTGAACTCTATTTTCCAAGTAGCTTTTAATCCAGATATATGCGTTACCCCGTAGTCCGTAATTATGTAATTTTGACATTAGTGTGTCGTGATGAACAAAATCAAAAGCCTTCGTCATATCGAGGAATACGCAGGCTAACATCGCTTTGTCATTTATGGCTTCTGTGATTTGTTTGAAAAGAGAGAAGCAAGCTAATGAAGTTGAGCTTTGTTTTTTAAAGCCATATTGTTCACTCTTTAATATGTTGCAATTGGATATAAAATTCTCTATTTTACTGTACATAACTTTTTCAAATATCTTGGCCAATATCGGAATTAAAGTAATCGGTCTGTAGTTATTCATATCTGTCTTATTTCCTTTTTTATGTAAAGGTTTAACTATGGATCTTTTCATACGGGATGGGAATTTTCCCTCTACCAATGAGAGATTAACAATGTATGTGAGTGGGACAAGAATACTTAAGGCACAATTTTTAATTACCTTGGTACATAGATCATCATATCCGGTGGAATAGGTGTTATTTATTGATTTAATAATATTATAAATATCTATTTCATCTACTGGAGCCAAGAATATGCTATTGGAATTATTTGGGATATAAAAATGTCGATTGTTTGTATTATTCATATTTACATTGGTTTGTGAAATGAAAAATTGATTGAATAGTTCACAAATCTGTGAGGTGTCTTCATATGTTGTATTATTAAACTTTATGGGTTCAATCTCCGACTTGCTGATTACGCTGTTTGTAGAGTCCTTAATTAGTTTCCACGCGGCTTTACATACATTTTTTGAGGAAGCAATAAAGTGTTGACTATTAATTCGTTGAGAGGAAAGTATGCATTTTTTCAGTATATTCGTGTATCGCTTGTATAATGCCTTATTATATTTTTTATTCGATTTATTAAAGTGATACTGTAGGTATAGAACTCTTTTTTTTGTTCAAAATTTTTTTATGCCTTTAGTTAGCCATTTGTTTTTCGTTGGTTAGGCGTGAACGCGTAGCAGACAGACATATAGTGTTACTTTCTAGACCTGAATTTGACTGCCTACTTGTTGGTCTAGTGGTCGCAAGTGCGGCTGCTGAGCATGAGGTCCTGGGTTCGATTCCCAGGTCGGGCAAAGTGTTATTGAGTTCCCTGTTAGGAAATTCTCAGTAGCAGCTCGGAGTCTGGAAGTTGGTGGTGTGACATTATTAAAGTTACTTTCGCATTTACAAAATTAGTAGAGAAGTAGGAATTATTGACTATTCTAATGTGCCTGGTATGGGCGAGTAAAAGGGTTAAATGGTAGACTTTTTTAATAGCACCCTGAGCAAAGCTTGCGTGTTACTGCTGTTGGTGAGCGATTGACGACGCTTATAAACATCAGAAACTCAAGAATACTGCGTTGCTGACATTTTAAGAAAAAGCTCTTATCTTGAGGGCCCCCATGTCGTATCTGTTTGGAAATACCGCTGACGGAACATAGCTCTATAACTTGGTGGTCTGCCGCCCTCAAAATGCTCATCAAGACGGAGTTGATGAAATTTTGGGAGTGAAGCGGTAATGGAAGTCATCGACTGGTGGTGAGCCGAATACTTCCTTCGATAATTCCACTGGGCACAAAGTAGCGGGAGGTGGTATATATACAAACTCGTCGTCAAACTTTGATTGCGCGATGAAGGGTGTTGTGCGCGTAGTTTCCATGTAGCGAGATAGATGTCGCTACAGAGGCAAGCATATTAATTTTTTACTCAAGAAAAAGACCGAAAACTTTTAGCAAAATTTTATGTCGCTGCTTGGTCAAAAATGCTCGAAGCAAACAGATCGAAGAAGCTAACAGCTTCTTATACAGAGCAGGCACCAGCGGTGCTCACTACGGGTTGGTGATTTCAAACTATCAAGTCCAGGTTTCCTCACGATGTTGTGAGGAAACCTGGACTGTCACCGTATGTCTGTGATGTCTTAGATTATCTAAGAATGTACCTACATATGACTTTGAAGAAGTCACCTTGTTACATACTAGATTTAAACCCACAGCCTGTGGAACAAGAGGCGGGCTGCGACCACTCGGCAACCACGACAGGTTATCTCACTATAATTCCTTCGTAAAAACTCTTTCTACTAATAATATAAATGCGAAAGTTTAGATGGATGTTTGTTACTCTTTCACGCAATCACTTCAAAAATAATTTGGATGAAAACTGGCACACAGGTAGTTTAAACTTGAATTAATATATAGAATACTTTTTAACCCGTTTGGACTCAAATCTGAGGTCTACACAGACGAAACGGGTAGAAACTAGTTAGTACTATTTCAAACCACGATATATAGGAAATTCTAGTATGAGGAAATGTTTTAAATGGAAATAAAAAATAATAATGCTACCAAGCATAGTTTTTAGTCACTATGTTGTTCTGAAAAAGCAGTTAACTAAGCCCACATGGGCTCATGTGACGCCATACTAGATCGATGGACTACTAAATTCTCATCATTCCAAAGGGTCAACCCTATTGCGTAGTGCGTACATCAAAGTCATTCCGACAAATGGTTTCCTCTTCACAAAACGATTGTGGAATGGAAGCACTTCAGACCAGACCCTGGATTTACTATTGATCAAAACACTTTTATCCCTGTATAGATATTTGATAATTTTGTTCCGCAGGTAATATCTTTGATTGATCAAAACACTCTTATCCCTGTATAGATATTTGATAATTTTGTTCCGCAGGTAATATCTTTAATTGATCAAAACACTCTTATCCCTGTATAGATATTTGATGATTTTGTTCCGTAGGTAATATCATTAATTGATCAAAACACTCTTAACCCTGTATAGATATTTGATAATTTTGTTCCACAGGTAATATCTTTAATTTTTAACTGTCTCCTTGGTCTACTTGATACAACCGAAACTGCTGAAATTGTGGTCTTAGTTTCAATTCTCGATTCGGGTTAGAAAATTCTGATATATTCAAACTTTAACTACAACTGACTATCGTTAATTGTTATTACTTGCTAGTGGATATTGTTTAACAAGTATTAATTGGTTAAGAACTCAGTTTGATACCCAATACCCTGACTAGCACAATCTTATAGTTACACTTCACAAAGCAAATGCCGTCTCAATTTCAACCTCAGCTATTTGAAAATAGAGTCGATCGAATTTTGTTCATAGCTGCATATGATTGGATGTTTTTCAAAGTTTTTCCTTAGGTATTTCACGCGCAATGTAAAAGTTAGTCACAAATCAATTTGACGTAAATCTACTTTATTTGTTGGTGTAGCTGATCTTGAGTTTCAGTTTTTTATACTAACAAAAGAAATTTGTAATTTATCTTTTCGTTTCTACCACGAACACTAGTTCTTGTTAAGAAGAAAAAGCCTCTTACTCTTTACAAAATGATTGGTACCATATTGAATATATAAATAATTAAATAATAATATATATATAATAAAAATATATGCTGATATCTACTAGTAATACAAATTTATATTATAAATATGAAAGCAACTCTGTATATCTGTTTGTTTTTTACATTTCATGAACAACTCAACAAAATTTGATGAATTTTGGTATTATAGATTGTACCTTGAAGAAAGTAGGCTTCCATTTATCCGGCAGTCAAACTCGCTGCCATCAGCTGTAATTTATAAATTAAACCTTTATTTTACAAATTACTAACACTAGAGATTTTTTTAAATATCTTTTTTAATCGTTCTCACGCACCCACCAAATCATTACTACATTACATTGTATCTAGGTTACGTTGCAAAATACAGATTCAGAAGTACAACTTTTTTTTTTTAATCACAAACTATACAATTGCATCGGAATATAACTTAATAATAAGAAAAATCACATAAACATAGACATAATAGCCACCTCTGTCTTCCCCTTCGGGGAATACAGGCGTGATGCTTTGTATGTTTAGATGTGTAATAGGTGGTGATCCTATTGCCATCCATGGGCAATAATGCCAAACTACAGGCTACTAATAAGATATTGGGAGGAGTCAACCTCTTTAATTTTACTGCTTCTTTTCGCTCTATTTTTGACATCTGTGTTGAAAACGTCACATGTCACCATATCCTTAAGCACTACCTACATCTATTCACCTATTTTTAGATTTCCCTCGGGATCCCTTATTCGGGAGGAACCAGTTGTGCGCTTCCACCCCAGCCATTCGAATTCAACTTCAAGCAAAAATAATTGCAACTCCGATCTCCTAAAACCCAAAAGTAATAATGATCAAAATTGCATAAAACAGATTTGATGGTCACAAAAAGTACTACAAATTGAATAAAGGATCGACTCGAGTGACGGAAGCTTAAACTAATATTGATAGAACTTTGCTATAAGGAAGAAACAGGTTGACTAACGTTTCTCTCCCCCGTTGGTCTACTCGTAAGCACGGCTGCTGAGTCTTGGGTTCGATTCCGTGGCCGAAAGTTAGTTAGTTATTGGGTTGGTAAGTTATGGGAATTCAGCAGCCCGGAGCCGGTAAGTTAGTTAGTAGTATTTATTGTATTCTTGTTTTATATTGTTATGTTGTTATGTAAAACAACTTTTAACTTTCGTCTTGTTAGTTAGTACTAACAAGACGAAAACTGCTCCGTGAACGGCGAACAATAAGAAAAAAATAAAATTGTTGTAAAATTTAAATAATGGCTTATAGGAATCCTTATCACTTACACATTGACCCCTTAAAAGGAAATTACCTAATAAGTTAGGACCTTATTTATTTGCTGTTTCTGTCATACTGTAATTTTAACATATTTAGTTCCGTAACACGTGCTCTTAAAGTCGCTCTTATTCCGCTTGTGCTTGTGCCTCTTATGCGGCTTCTTGTCCACTTTTATGTTCATAATGAGGCTCGCACGCGTGCTTAAATTACCGAACTAGTGCGTTAATTTAATAAAAATAGCGAGACACCTTTACATTTATATATAAATCAAAAACATCTTACGGAGAATAAATACTTTTGTGATAATTAAAATATGATAAATAAAAGTAATGTCAAATTTTCTAATCATTTATTGTTGTCGCCAAATTAACATTCATTTGGGTAGTAAATAGAAAAAAGTAGATATTCTTTTATTTTATTTTAATATAGGCTCTTTGGTAACTTTCTCAGTGCCTTTCCTTTCACCTGCGCGCGCATAGACCATAGACTCGGCATACGAAAAAAGAAATTCGCTTGCCATTTCAATTATAAAATACAATTATTCGAAGAATATTTAATCTCCCCGCAGGTGTGTTGAAAAACATCGTATGAGACCTCTCTCGGCATCATAACTATCCTCGCCTATGGCTCGGCTAGTAAATCAATCCCAACTGTATTGACCAACTTAGGTCATTAATTCGTCTCTTATTGTACTATTGTTTCACGGTTATTTTTCCTAGCCTGTGTTTGGATCACAGTTCTGACCTAACCGAGTTTATAAAATACACACATCAACACGGTCTAGGGATATTTCATACTCAATTAAATAACTCGAAAAGTACTGGCCGCATTGGAATCTTTTATACACCGATTTGTTTGTAATTTATCTCAGACTAATTCCAAATTCAAATTTTTGAAAATTATTTTGTTTCGGTGGCATAAAAATGTCTTGATGTGTAGGAGAGGGAATTTTCATTTGTGCGAAATTTAGAAAACAATACGAATTACATTTAGTTACAGTTTTTTTTTCATTTTTAAACGAAAGATAAAGTTAAAATTCAGGTATTGTAGCCATGCAACGCCAACATTTGACGAGGGCGGAGATGTTACGAGCTGTGGGAATGCTGGAAGCTGGGTCTGTTCAGCGTAATGTTGCTGAGGCCATAGGGACCCACCAAAATGTAATTTCAAGATTGTGGACACGCTATCGTGCCACAAGTGAAGTAGCGGAGAGGCACCGGGGGCCAAGTCGCATCACTACCCCCAGACAAGACCGATTTTTGCAAATTACTGCGCGAGCTCAACCAAATGCAACGGCGACTCAATTGGTCCAAAGGCTGCGAGTGGAACACCAAGTGCTTGTGAGTGACCAAACTGTAAGAAGGCGACTGCATGAAATGCTCTGAAGGAACAATCTACGCTCTCGTAGACCACTCCGGGTCCCACCTTTACGGAGAGGCAATCGTGGACGACGATTATAATGGGTTCGGAACCACGTGGACTGGGGCCGTGAACAATGGTCCAATGTGCTGTTCACGGATGAATCCAGGTTCGGCTTCCATCCAGATTCACGAAGGACGCGTGTTTGGCGAGTTCCTGGACGATGGAGCCGTCTTCAGAACCCTCAGGAAGTTCACCCATACCAAGGAGGAACATTTATGGTTTGGGCAGGAATTCGTCTTGGAGGACGGACGGATCTCGTTTGGGTGCGGGGCAATATGACGGCAGAACGATACGTCCAACAGATGCTGGGGCCCGTAATCTTGCCCCACAGAACACAAATGGGGCAAGATTTCCTGCTCATGCACGACAATGCCCGGGCACACACGGCGAGAACGGTAGCAGCTTGGTTACATACACACAATGTTAGGGCCTTAGACTGGCCTGCTCAATCGCCAGATCTAAATCCCATTGAGCATGCGTGGGATATGCTGCAAAGAAGAGCTCTGAAGGAAGTTCCTGAAAATCTGGCTACAGAAGATCAACTTTTTGCGCACCTCAGAAGAACATGGGACAATATTCCGCAGCAAGACATTGACAACCTTGTTCTGAGCATGCCGAATCGTTGCCGATGTGTTATGAACATCATGGGCGCTTTCTCAGACTACTAACTTCAAGTTTATAAACACAAATTAAATGATTTTTCTATTTTTTTCAGTTTTTACTCATAAATTAAAAGTTAATTCATATACGGTTTCCGTCTATGCTTAATTTTTTTTCCATAAAATCCTCAAAATTTTGATCGAAGTACCTTAACCATTACTAGAAAATGGTAGAATATTAAATAACGTATCTTTTAAATATATACATGTCATATAAATAATTAACATATTGATAGTAATTCGCTTTTTTTTAAATATCCCTAGACCGTGTTGATGTGTTTAACTTTTATTTTGTAACATTATAATGTTAGAAAGAAAAGGTTTTATTCTGAACCAGCACAGGAAGCAAAAATAACATAAATAAAGATAAAATGTGCTTAAATAATAACCATAACAAAAATAATAAAAGATAAATCTCAGCATAATGCTGCGACATTAATTAGAATGTCGCAAATATATTTTACAAATATAAATTTTAGCAAAAATATTGCATTGACATATGTTCTTTCAAAATTGCGGTCACTAATATAGTTTTCGGTACCGACATTTGGAACAGGAAAAAGCTATTTCCCATCTGTCCGTTGGTGTTAATTTTCTCGTTTCGAAAACTAATATAAAGCTCCAAATATGTTCTTTCATTGGCAGTGTTATGACAGTGCACAACTTGAAAACATACAATCAAAAACACGCTGAACTTTTAATGGTTCATTCCCGCAGCGAAATGATTTTGTCTTGCTAGTAGGTACAACAGATTAAAAGGACTATTCATTTTTAATCAAATCAAAATATCTATTAATGTTCACCGGTTACTAGTCATGTGCATTTTTTGGGATTGCCCGACTAGTTTCGAACTCGAACGGAGCCCTTAATCACGAGCTGAGCCCGCAGCGATGTCGCGAGTCAAACTGGAGCAGCATCGCGCCGCGTAACGTTTCGCAAGCGTCGATGATGTGCTTGGTGTCGGAAGTACTTGTGTTGTTTTCCGCCACTCGTCACTCGTACGAGGTGTATACTGTGCTGACTGTGTCACACTCCAGGCTTAACTCACTTTTATACGACGTGGTCTTCAGAGCTGGTTTTCAAGAAGGAGGTAACGTCCAACCACTGCCTCTGTTGAAGTTCGGGCGACGGCTTATTTTGATAGCTTCACGTACCTACGTTTCGCGGTACTAAGTATTTCTCCCTCGCTAATACGGATGCTTTATCGAGACGTATAAAATGACCTGCAAGCGTGTTCTGCAACTGCTAACTTGATGTTGTCCATACTCTTCATACTACGTTATCGAAAATAACGATGTTGCGACGAGTTTCTCCGATGTAAATCAAGCCACAGTCGCTCGGTAAAAATGTTAAAATAATAGTGAAAACAAAACTGAAAAGTAACCTCGAATCAATAGTTATACCGAGATTCGCGCAGCATGGACGGCCCGGCTGGCCGCACGGTCGTTGTTCTACGCGTGTGGATCGAGCAGTACAGTAGCGTTACGTATTAGTGAATAGCTATTTGATTCTCACACTTTCGAGTTTATGTTTTGATGAGGTTTTTTTTTAACCTATGTTTAGATAATTCTACCAACGAGGGCAACACGTTCTGTCGCGGGAAAACAAACATTAAAAATGTCAGCGAATTACGTACGGCTGCAGTCGAGGATGCAAATAAAACCGATTTAATTTACTTATGAAATTTAATTAATATAATTATTACATTAAAATCGATAAAATTAAGATGCGTGACAATTGTTCGATGTGAGAAACAAGAGTGATTCACAATTACACCAAATTAATGTTCGTCATTGATTCTGTGCGATCACACGATATTGGAATGCTGAGAAGGCGATTCTCACGGTGCAGATCGCTGTATTGCATTAGTCATTGTCACTGTAATTTTAGGGTTTCGCAAGCAACAATATAACATCTCCCTCCACGAGATCGGCAACTATTTGAAAGCGCTAGTTGAAAATAGTGACGATGATGAGGCTGCGACTGGATTGCGTTCTGTGTTGCAGACTTCCTTATCTTTAGCATTAATATCAACTTCATCAGTGACTCTCTGTAGCTTGTTCAATCTGCGGCGACGAAGAATAACGATGATAATGAGTGCAGATGCACCAGATAGTAGAATATATACCGGTATAGTGGTATGGTATATAGCTTCATTGTTCGACGACTGTAGCGTTACTGGTTCTTGTAGAGCAATTTCAGAGTTACTTGAATGTAAACTTCCAAGGTCTATAGTTTCTAATTTTACGGTTTTCATTGATATATTGTACGCATTTTCTTTAATTATTGGTAAGTCCATAATTTTCAATATCTTTCCCTTGACTTGATCATGACGGTTATTTGCAGTAAACGCCGTAGTTCTCAGCATGCAGCCTTTAGGTATAATAGATAGATAACTCCCTTGTAGCATTCTGTAGTAATCTTCAGAACAAGTTAAACGAACTTTCGTTGGTCTGGGAAAATTCACGATGTAATGTTGGTCATCTAACTGCTCCATTGCTTCGGAAGACAGGATGACTGTTGTAAATTGACAGGATTCATTTATTCTCTGGTATAATATAAGGTGTTGAATACAGTCCGACTGCTTGCCATGGTGATGACTTAAGTTATCTTCGCAAAGGTGACCGTGACTGTACTTCGGACATTCTGTCTCTATATACAATAGATCTTTTTTGTGAACCGCTATGAAAGGAGAAGTGGGAATCAGGACCTTATTGTCACGATTAGGAGCCAGGGATAATTTATATAGGATAAAGTTAGTAGGATAAACTATCGGAAATTTCACAACTATCACTATCTTATTCTCATTATAATAGTAACCAAGTCTAATTATATCAAAATATTCCCTGAAATTGATATCTAAAACCTGATTCTTATCATATAACATACCTAATCTATTTATTATATCCTTAAACATAGCATAATTAAATATAGAATTATGAGTACTTTTAGCCCTAATAAATGCCAATAAATTTTGTAATGTGTAAAATTCCTTAGATAAGCTGTCTATATTGTCTCCTAATGTCATTAGTAATTGTGCCAAATGAGCATATTGAACGGTAACTGTTTCTTGTCTAGCATTGCTAACTAAAATAGAATTCATTATTTTCTCGATCTTATTTTGGTTTTCTACTATTCTATCGGTAACATTTGAGCTACGTGAAACCCACTGCTTGCTTAAACTTATCTGGTGATTAATTTCAGATGCCAAATTATTTTCGTTCTGTTTTAAGATTGCAATGGCATTATCATATTTTAAAGCGTCAGTATAATCTAAATTACCTGAAATGCTTTTTATCACTGAACCAAGACCATCTATAAGTCCTCTTTTAATACGTTTTACCTCTAGTGTTTCTAATGGTTCCGATATTTCATCTAACTTGGTACCTAGGTATTTAACGTGGGGTTTATAGAGCGATAACGACATGTTACTCAGTTGTGGCATAAGATTCCGCAATTGCTCGTTAACAGTTTCTAAATTAGTACGCATATTATCAAGATTTATAATTTGGAGAAAGGAATGGAAGTGAGAGATAATCCTTGTGGATCCCAGGTTAAAGGGCAAAATACCTGGTCCATCATTAAGACTGTCTAGCGTTATCTTGTCCGCTCGGGCCAGGGCCAGGGTCAGGACTAGTAGTATTTTCAGTGTTATGAACATTATATCGGTCACTTTGCGCTATCAATGTCTGGATACCTCGATACAGCACGGCGTGTAGATTCAGGATACTCTGGAGCGACTGGATAGCCGCACGGGCGGCTTTACGATTACGGAAATCTTCCTGTTTACGCGAAACCGACCGCGAGTATCCTACCGACTGCGCCAATTACGTACGGCTGCAGTCGAGGATGCAAATAAAACCGATTTAATTTACTTATGAAATTTAATTAATATAATTATTACATTAAAATCGATAAAATTAAGATGCGTGACAATTGTTCGATGTGAGAAACAAGAGTGATTCACAATTACACCAAATTAATGTTCGTCATTGATTCTGTGCGATCACACGATATTGGAATGCTGAGAAGGCGATTCTCACGGTGCAGATCGCTGTATTGCATTAGTCATTGTCACTGTAATTTTAGGGTTTCGCAAGCAACAATATAACAAGCGTGTATATGTATATTGAACATAAGCATCTCTGACATACAAAATTAAAGACTGGGTAGCTACCGAACCGGTTCATTATTGGGTGAAAATCAAGCAGAAATAACTCACCATCACTACCTATTATCGTTTTATCGAACGATAATAGGCATGATGACAGTATATATAAACATTAAGATTAATAAGATTTTCAATAAAATAAATTATTAAATACTCTTTAAAGTAAACTATAAAATCGGCCATGTTGACTGAAACGCCAATTACAGCGATTGATTTCACGCCTCAATTGAATGTCAATCACTGCCGTGGTTTTTCTTAAACTTTTGTCAAATGTTATCGAAGCGTGACGTCACAACTCATTATAAGCGGCGCCATGACACTCATGAGCGATTTGGCGCTTAATTCAAATTGCATAGATTAAAATGCAATAATCTGCGCTAAAACAGAGTTTATTGCTGAAATAATGTGTTTTTCGGAAATAGTAGACGTGTGCCTATATTATTGAAGGCGATCTCAAAATCAGTCATCATGCCTATTGATTTTGTTTCTGTAAAATTATATCGTTTAAAGACTTGTTTTGCTATATTACTAAGCTCGTGCTCTGTCCTAGCTATATTGCCGTCTCTTTCTTACACGTGTATTTTGAGAGTTGCGTGACAGAGACAGGACTAATGCTAATGTAAAGCACGTGCTCAGTAATGTTGCCTTAGCTTTAGACTGGTAGTCGCAATGCGACCACAAGAAGACCAATGAGGATATCTATAGATACAGTGAATAATTTTTGATCCCGAAACCCTAATAAAAGTACAAACTTTTGAACTATCACGTTGTATTGAACTATAACGCGCAATAAATACCTTCGATTCGCTTGATGTTTCGACCAGGTTGCACTGGACTGCAGTCTGCTTGTGACCACGATCTGTGCAACTGGTATAAACGTCAAGCGATTCAATGGTATTTCTTGCGCATTAATTCCTCCTAAAAAGTTATTGGAGGAGTTGGTTTAGTAGTCCAAAGCCCTTCTGATGAGCATGAGGCGCCGGGTCCGATTCCCGGGTCGGGTAAAGTGTTATTGAGTTTTTTTATTAGGAAGATCTCAGTAGCAGTTTGGAGTTTGGAATTGTGCCCGGAAGATGGCAATACGCTCACCACCTATTACACTTAATAAAAGCATATGTGAAATGTGGGTCTACCTCTTCGGGGTGATACATGCGTGATGCTATGATGAATTAAATTATCCAACGGATCACATCCACGAGGTTGAAGTCAAGTTCCAGCAGCTTCTACGTCAGGCCTTTATTTTATACTGTTTCTATACAAAGATTAAAGGATTCCCACCTCCTCTTACACGCGCGGGCAGCGTTAATAATGCTACAAATCGAAGACGAACAAAACAAATATTTATACAGCCTACTTATTGTTGTTCGGCGTCTATGTTTGCGCACGTGAGATTTGTGTCTGTCAATAAAAAAAAGATGAAAGGAAACCCAAGGAAAATAGGACCGTAAAACCGATAAAAGTCGAACTGTTTAAAGGGAAGTCGACGAATAATGACTCGCTTTTATTTAGACAGAGCGTATTAGATTGCAGGTTTTAATAGATTCCTTGTTCATAAAGCAGACGCAATAATTAAACCATCGACATGTGATTCATAGGACAGTGAACTAGTTAATAAAATGGACCTCCCTGCTGTCTTCAGTGTTTTATGATGAATACACTCTGCATATTCAAGGCTAGAGTGAATAGATTTCTTATAGATCTACAAGCCTCCATCTTTAACCACACCGTCGTTTACCATCAGGCGAGTTGGTGGCCAAACGCAGATAATCTATTTTTGGTAAATATAATATTTCAGCAAGATGTTAACACACCTGTGTCTCCAAAAGATGAAATGATAAATGATGTTTTTTTTCCTATCTGACTATCTCTGAGAAGAAACGCTGAAACAAACTCAAGGGGCAACGTACAATAGTACATATCTATGTGAGTGTAACCATGCAGGGATCGTCTGGAATGGCCTTTTGAGGAAAGAGCCTTAGCAGCTTTGAGGTGACCTGTCCTGTCTGACGGCACGTATGCATCTGTCACCGTGTAGCTCAACTACAACTAAGGGAGCGCAACAATCCATCACAAGACGATACCAGATCAGGAGAACATTTGCGTAGGTCACATAAAAACCACTCAAAACCGTCAGAGAGGCTATGAGGTTAGTCATAGGAGTAATGTCCTTCATCCATATATTCCGGGTCTGGTAAACTGTTATTTGGTTTTGCTGGGAGCAAATTCTCCGTAGTAGTAACTATAATTTGAAATGGTGCCTGAATAATTGAAATAGGCTTAATTATTGTGTGTGGTGCATTGTAGAAATGGGGGTGTACAACAGTAGTCCTCTGTGTAACCCTTCGGGAATACAGCGTAATGCTATGTCAAATATTATGAAATTATTAAATTGTCCGTGTCAGAATACGACATAAATATCCTCGCCTGTCTCTTACCAGTAAATAAGATGAAACAAAAATAACAAAGAACAATAAACTACTTGTATAAAAAAAATGTATATGGCTACACTGTATTCTACGACTATTATAATTGGCACAAAACTCGAAAGGAACAAAAAAACAAAACAAAACAAAACACTTTTGCCACTCCGACATTCGATTCCTTTTTATATTACCAAAACGCTTTGCGAAATTGATTTACAAGGTCGTTACCCTTGCTTAATACTTTCTGAATAACGTCACATAATGAAAACATGATTCTCGTTTAATGCAGGAAATCGGAGTTTGTTGAAAATCTCTTTATTCCATTAGTGTAATGCTTGGTACAAGCCTCTCAACGCTTGACATTAATTTATAGTTCGAGCTGTTTGGCTTCTTGAACCGAGTGAACGCTAGGAAACTTAATGATGTGTGAGTCGAGTGTTAGTAAAAATGTGCACACACAAGAGTAACTTATGATACAAGTAAACTATGTTGGTTATTACAGGCGAGCCTGAAGTACTATCCGAGTCCATAGACGAGGGTAGGAATGGTGCCGAGACGTTGTAATGATCACAGCATCTCATATAACGTTTTTCAACATAAGCAAAGAAAGTAATTTTTTTATTCATTCGCCTTGCAGTTACAAAATAAGTGGTATGACCGTAAGACTGGTAGGTCAAAGACTGCAAGTTCAAGACGTGCCTCTGACGTTTTGTAGTTATGCAGGTTTTAGAAATAGATTATCTCTTGCTTATAAAAGATGAAGGAATACATCAAGACCAACACACTTGACAAGTTGACAGATGATCTCATAGTATAATAGCATCACGCCTGTATTCCGCAATGGGGGTAGGCAGAGATGTCACAATTGTGCACCCACATTTCACCAATGCTTCTATTAAGTCCCATGTAATAGGCGGTGAGCCTATTGCCATCAACCGGACACAATTCCAAACTCCAGGTTGCTACTGAGTATTTTCTGAAAGGCCCATATCACTTTGCCCGACCCGGAAATCGAACCCATGACCTCATGCTCAGCATTCGCGCTTGCGACCACTAGACCAATGAGGAAGATGATCTCAATGGTTCATAAATTTATGTCAGAGACCTACAGGTGGTTTAAATTGTGACACTAGATTGTTCATCAACCATAAGATAAGAAGAAGTGTTTTAATAAAATATAATTTAAGTAAATAAAGTTACAATATTAAATGTAAAAAGAATACGGTCGCGAACAGGATTCGAACCTGCGCCTCCCGGATATATACTCCAGGCGCTCTGACCACTAAGCCATCTCGACCTCTGTTCACCACCGCGAATTCTTCTTCCATATTTTAACACGTCTTACGGCGACGTCATTGCAATCAATTCAGTACCTATACAGGTGACCGAACCAACACGACCAACTTTGCAGCTAATACAATGTCGTAAAGAATGCAATTACCTTAATAATTCAAGATAAATCTTTGAAAAGCATTAACGCATGCTTAGCGAACTCTAAGCGAACTCTTCTTTTTCCATTTAATATTGTAACTTTAGAGTTCGCTAAGCATGCGTTACTGCTTTTCAAAGATATATCTTGAATTTTAAGTAAATAAATTGGTTATTTTTTTCGGCGTTTGTACAGATCGATGGAGCGAGTCTTGAACCACAAGACGCGTGGCAAAAATTGCCATCACTGGTCGCAATAACACAAACTCAACATCCCTTAAAACAATTGTAGGACTAGCGTAGACCGGCGCAAACGCGGCAGATGATTTAAAATTTATCATTCTAATTAATTACTTAAGTTATGGAAATAAGGAATATATTTCAGTGCTCGGTATACGACCTTGCAGCATCGAAAAACATCATGGCTTATTAACTATGAATGTTTTTAAAATACAAATTCAAGTTGATTGGTAAACTTAAAATTCTCCCAGCCGCCGTTTGCATTATTCCAGTCCATAAAATATTTAACTGTGTTCATTATCGTTTAAAAGGAGACGCCTAGCGAAGTCCATTAGTAATATTTACAATTAATACCTCAATGTTACAACTTTGCAGTTGTTACTCTATTTCTTTCTTACTTCGAAATATTACGAATTACTCATTAAATATTAAAATAAACACTTAGGTACCTATTTATAAAGGTAGGTATTGAATAGATTCAGGCGTAAACTTGCGGAAGTACATAACAATGGATGCAAATAAACACAATATCAGGCTACTAGACTAGACTGTAGTCATGCAATAGGCATGATGACAGATTTTGAAATCTCCTTTTATAATGTCAGTACACGTCTAAGTTATATCCGAAAAACACATTATTTCAGAAATAAACTTAGTTTCAAAGCAAACTATTGCATTTTAATCTATCTAATTTGATTTAACCGGGAAAAGCTACTGGGTGTCATGGCGCCGTTTTGACGTCATGCCTCAGCATACTTGACTTAAGTTGTTGTTGTCATTCGCTGTGATTGACGTTTCAGTCAACATGGCCGATTGCAGCATTTAATACTTTTATTTTATTGAAAATCTTAATAATAGTAATATCTTAGGTTTGCGCGATCACTACACATTATAATAAAACAACTTTTAACCGGATTAATCGCGTGTATTATTGGTTTTTTGTTTTTCCTGACGTTTCGAACACTTTGCAGCGTTCGTGGTCGCAGGAGGAGCGACCACGAAAGCGAAAAGCGAAAGTTGTTTTATTATAATCTTAATAATCTTAATGTTTTTAATAAAACTAGGAATTTTTTAGAATCCTCTGAGCCTATATTTACCGCTAAAACCATTTATTATTTAATACTGTCATCATGCCTATTACTTGCGCAGCGCCTGCCCACCCGCAAATATTATATGCATATATGCAAGGGATAAAAATTGCTACTACCTCCAACTACTGTAGTACCAGTACCTACTTATATGTTTAATTTGATACGTTAGTAAAAATAATTCTTAGCTCTGCTCTGCAAATCTGTGTTCAAACTTATATTTTTAATACAAAAATTTATATTTTCCTCAGAACAAACGTCCAATACTCTCCTAAAATTTTTGGGGCACCATATTGCACCGACTGCAATTTACATCTACAATGATACAACATAAAAAATTCTACTATCACTGAAAGCTAGTGTATTCTTCGAGACAAATAAATTGATGTAATTTTTCATAATTTGTTCCAAAGCCTTTGTTGAGACAAAAACTTTGCTCAGTAAGACTGCCCATTTGTTTCTAGGCTGTATTTTGGGTTCTGCCAAAATTTATAAATAAAATTGTTATACCTACATATGTTTTTTGGAATATTACTTTTACCCATTGTTCGAATATAATTTCTTTGCTTTGTAAATAAAATAAAACAGATGCTTTTACATATTTTGCTTGAGTTGAAGATTAAGTAAACATATTAGCGACTATATTATTATTCAACTCAGAACAACTTTTGACATTAGTTTAAAGAGTTAATCTGTCTTACTTGGAATGAAAACGCTCCAACCGATCCGACGATGTGCGGAAACGGGACACTATAGAAAAAAAGACTAAGATACATTTAAAACCAAAATTACACCAAAAGATGTATGCGGGACAGGGTAGGAAGTGGGAGTTATTAGGGTGGGGGAAACAACACGGATGACCTTGGTCGTCGGCAACTTTGACCTCAGAAGACCTTGACATAACAGTTTTTGATCCCGGGTGACCTTGACTCTTGACGATCTTCAGCGTCGATGTCCTTCCCTCGTGACCTTGACCTTAGACGACCTTGACATCACGTTAATTTGACCTCGGATGACCGCACCTCACGTGAAGCAAACTTTTCAATATACCCTGCTGATTTTATATAGTCACTATTATTTTTCTTGTAGAACAGCGTTTGTTATAAAAATAAGAAAATCATAAATTACGCATTTATAATATATTCATAGTTTTAGAGAAGAAAATAAACGCCTAAAGTTTAATCCGACATTACTCGAAATGTAAGAAAATTACTAATTTTAAAGAGATCGGTTCTGCCACTCGCCGGCCACTGCCGCGGTACCGCTTGTTCTGATCGCTCGGCTCGTGCGTAGTTTGGCAACAGTTCTAACAAAATATTTTATGGTTGTATGTCTTTCAATTTTCATTGTCTTTTATGCCTTGCGCGCGCTTTGCTCCCCTGGTTAAGATTACTTCCCTCGCAAACCTTATTAAAAATTATGACAACCTCTCATATGACACACGTGACAATGACCGTCATACAATGACCCAATTTAAATTCCGGCCTGCCTGACCCCCGATATGACCACCTTTTGTCACCAAAATTACCCAAAGATTTTCAATATCAAGGTCAAGGTCGTCTTTATGCTGTACCCTACCCTACCCAAAAACATCTGTTGGTGTAGTCTCAAGTTGAAATTTTTTTTAAGTCCCTGACGTTTTTTTAATGTAGTTCAGTTTTCAGGATGAGTGAGGATGCGGCGCAGTCGAAGAAAAAAATAACAGGAAAAATTACTTCCGTATACCTCAATTAAAAGATGGCGTCAAAAAAGGATAGTTCGAGAAATCGAACATATTACTCAAAATAAAATGAAAATTTTGTAAGTCCCCTCTTAAGACTCTTGTATAATCGAGTTGGTTTTCCCCCCCTAGTGGGGTGCGAAACGGTCGGAGAGAAAAAATTAACTCAGAAAAATGGCTCCCCTAAACTTCAACTATACGATGGCTTCAAAAAATGGGTTGTTGTAGGAACGCCAATTTTACTAAAAATTTGTCTATATACCAACTCCTTAGTGCCCCGTTTCCTACACACTAACCCTCCTTTTCCATATAAACTTTAACTGTGCGAAATTGCTTAATCCTCCGTCCACTTGCGCTGCTTCACGTATTAATATATATGTAGATTTGATGTACTTTCAATTAATCAAAATAAGAACATGAAGTAAAATAAAGTAGGACCTTAACTTTATGTAAATACCAAACATGTTTTCATTATCTAGCCAATACAAGTATAAAAAGAAATTATATTGGCAATCACGTCATTGTTCAAACACGCACACACATACACACACAAACAGACGCACGCTAATATACACACAAACACTAATCCATCTTGCAGTTTTGTTGTCTCACAATTTTTTTTTTTTTTGTCCTCTTTTTTATATTATATTTCAGTGCTTGTATTTATTTTATTTATTTTTTAATTGTTAACATCGATAATTGTTAAAAAACTGTATCTTGGATAGATACAGTCTATTTTACTAATTTGGAGGTCAGCAACTTAATATGTTATGGAACATGTAAGAAATGCATAATGAAGATTATTATTATTACATTTTTAAATATTCAAAATACGTAGGTAAAGTAAAATAAAATAGAACATTATTATTGCGTAAATAAAAATTACGACCCCCGGACTTGATACTCTAGGTGCTCTGCCAACAAGCAATCCAGATCTCTGCTCACTATTCCGAAAGATTTTTTCACGTTAATTTAGGCTTATGGTGACGTCATCGACGTTTATTCAGTCTCTATACTGTATTAAAAATATATTAAGATGCTCAAGTGAATTTAGTTTATTGAAACCCATATAATGCTCTCAATCGACTAGTTTTATTATCCTAGATACCACTGAAATACCGTTTTGAAATTCAAGTGGATAATAAAGTAGTCATTATGGGTTTGTTTGTTTATACGAGATAATCTCGGAAGCGATTGTAATGATTTTAAATACTATTTCATTATTGATTTTATAGTATTTTATTTTATGAGAAGTCGTGGCTAAATTACAACCGCATAGATGGATGGATCAGGTAAACCTGTGCTTGCCGTGGTCGGTCTGCGGATTTTTGGTATATTTCGATTTGATTGTATACGTTGATACATTACCACGAAAATTTATAACACTTTTAAAAATATCAAATAAACCTGAAATCAGTTTCGTCCCTTTCAAACGCCGCCATCTTGGCGCGCTTTCTCTGACGTCAGACCTCGCAACATAAAATATATCTTGCATAGTATGCCGTGTTCAATTATAAACATCCTCGTCAGTCTAGTGGTCCCAGCAACGACTGCTGAACACGAGGTCTCGGATTCGATTCCCGGGTCGGGCAAAGTGGTTTTGAGTTTTTCCTGTTATTAAATTCTTAATAGCAGCCTGGAGTTTGGATTTGTGCCCGTTAGATGGCAATAGGCTCACCACCTATTACATGGGACTTAATAACAGCATTGGTGAAATGTGGGTGTACAACTGTATACACCCCTACCTACCCCTTCGGGGAATACAGGCGTGATGCTATGTTAATGTGTGTTTAATTAAGGATTTATAAATTTTATTGTAATGATTTTCTTTATAGAGCAGCGCTTCAACTCAAGAAGAACGACAATACATGAAAAACACCCATTAACAACATATTCGAGAAAATATCATAGCGGACGGTGACGTCACGTTTATCTCCAACCAATGGCGTGGATATTGACATTTTAAATTTTCCTCACATCATTCTCACTTTTCAACTATTATATTTCATAGATAAAACACGATTAATTAAAAAAGTAATTAAATAGGTGTCGTGCTCAGGGTTGCCAACTTTTATTAGAAGAAAAATAAAAAATATCTGATTTCAAGGGACGTAAACAAAAAGTACGGACTTAAAAGAGTATAATTTTTTAATAAAATTTTGAAGATTGTCCCTGCTTGTAGTAGACATTTCCGATACTTCTAATGTTTTCAAAGTATAACTAAGTAGTTTATCTTTATTATCCTTTGATAGAGGCTTCACTGGTCGATGTAATGACAAAATGTTAAATAAATCAATATTTTTTATTGGGGCACCGTTACCTAAAAAAAACCTTTTTTTTTACTATGGAAGCCAATGAATGCTGGCACTAATAGGTATAGTAAACATTGTGTAAAAAAGAGTATTTTACCATACCCTATTAGTGTTATAGATTACAGAGTACGCCTACATGATATTGAGTACAATACTCTATTTTAGAGTACGATTGTCAACCCTAGTCGTGCTACAGTATTAAAGATTACGAATAAAATATTTGACCAAAGTTTTAATCACATGCATATTTCCAATTTTATTCGGGGTAATATTAATTAGGTACTTGTATGAAAAATATGACAAATTAAAACTCGATACCTATATAGATATAATATCTTCATGGATCGGACAGTTTTCTTTAAACATTGCTTAGCTACATCTACATCAACACTAATATTATAAAGAGGAAAGATTTGTATTTTTGTATGTTTGTAACGAATAAACTTAAAAACTAGTAGCCCGATTTCAATTTTACTAGAAAATATTAGGGCTCCCTTGTAAAACTTAAATAATGTAAAAAAAAACATTATATGTCTTTCATCGCATGCGCTGAGAAAATATTGATGATAGAACAAAAAATAATCTACAATATTAAATAACATCAATATCTACAAAAAAACTTCAATATCATATGTCCAACTATTGTATTTATGTAACAATAACTTAATTTTTACATTTTAAAAGTTGATATAAATGCCGACCAAAATCAGACCATGTATTCCATACCTTTATATTAATCCTTATCCAAATAAATCATTTCGTATTCAAAACTGTTTCAATACCTGTAGATTACTTTCATGGAATGTCCGATTTGAATAATTCAAATTGGACATTCCATTAAAAACATATTTTGAATACAAATTTAAAAATGTCAATCTAAACAAAATACTAACAGTAAAATAAACGCCACCACGTCGTGGCCGGTGTGGCCCCACGCAGCACAGCGGGCAACGCGGCGAGGGAGAGGGCACCGAAGTGATAAAAATGAAACCCCTTATAAATAAAATACTTAAGTACATAAAACTAAAAACAATATATATAAAATGTAATACTTTCAGAATAAAAATAGGTTTATGGATAAAAAAAATAATTTTTATAAGAAAAATATAAATAGTAATTATAAAAAAAAACATACTTATGTTCTGCATAAAGATACATTAACTCTACGTTTCTCCTAAATTTGTTTAAAAAATAAATTTCCACCCTTGCGAAGCCGGGACGGACCGCTAGTCATAATATATTTTTACTCAGGACTGTCCAATATCACCACTGAACCACTTCATAAAAACCATTTAGATAGGCTAGACCTTTGCTAAAATATTTTTTTAATGTAATTCTTTGTAAATCTAAAACGACGATGCATTATTTTTAAGGATTATCATAACTATTCGTGGTAAAATAAATACCCTTTGTATTTACTTGACATGAAGTTTTTAATGGTACAATGCGGGCGAGTCAAGTTCTGTAGTAATATCTTTAATAAATACCAGTAAAATTGTGAAGGGACATTTTTAGGGACTGTCTCAATGATGGATTATTTGAATAGAAGATATTTTAATTTTATTGAAGCGACTGTCTCTGATTTCATAATAAATGCCAAAAATACCTACACGACAATCAATTTGTAATAAGATTTATTTTAAAGTCGAGACCAAAGATTAAGTGAGGTGTATTTCATGTGTTCGACAAACACCCTTCATGCGTGTCTTAAATTTCAGAGTTAACTTTACCAAGATACTTTTTTGAATATTTGATGGTGCGATATTCGCGTTTGTATTTGGATGTAACAAATATTGAAAGTACGAGCTGGAATGCCAAATAATAAGTACCAACATTGGGACCAAACTTAAAAAAAAATTAAAATAGTTTTCAAAAGATCCTATTTGGTCGAGCACAATATCGATTACAAAAGTCATGCCAGCCTGATAAATACAAAAAATGATCTATTAATACTCTTTTATATTAAAGTTCCTCGCATCGGATCTCTCATTAATTCTAGGTATCCAGTTAATTTTAATAATTATTCATGAATATATTTGATACGGTTCCTGTAATTTTCATTATATCCGTTGATTCACTAATAATAATTATAAATACAAAGGTAATAATTCCCTTGTAATAAATTTAGTGCTTGTGTGTGTGTAAAAGTCGCGATTTGAAATGGTATATATTAGTTTATTAATTTAGAAGAACGAATAGAAAGAGGAGAAAGTGAAAAAAAATGTTAAGAATGAAAAAATGAAAGAGAAGAAATAGCAATTTTAGAAGAAAGAGAAGAGAAGAAAGAAAATCTTTAGCAAGAAAGAAAGTTCTCTCGTATCGGAGGCTAAGACTCATATAAGGTCACTAAGCCGATAAAGTAGGCAAGTAAGAAAATGAACATGGACATTTAGTTAATCTTTTAGACAGAAAAAAGTATGTAGTTGATAATCCAAGTACTTCTTGCTATGCAAGAACTTAGCTCATGTTTGCTTATAGAGAACCATTGGAATCCTAATCCTAACTAATATTACAAATGTGAAAAAAGTATGTTTTGTATGTTACTTTTTTACGCCTAAACCACTGAGCCGATCATCCTGAAATTTTGCATATACGTTGTCAGGTGTACAAAAACGGACATAGAGTATCTTTCATCCCGAAAAAAAAGTATTGTTCCCGAGGAAAACAACAATAACGTTCTTATGATAATAGATGGCGCCAAGTGTCTTTCGAATCATGATTGAATTTTAAATGAAGTACTAATCCTACATTTTGTAAGTTTTTTCCTCCTGATTAACGTGAGCGAAGCCGCGGGCAATAGCTAGTAATTTATATGAGAAGTTGGTACTCACAAAAGCTACCAACAAGCTACTACAAAAATTATGTCCTTCACAGATATGTCTGCCTCATTCAGTAAGAATTTGGCGGACATCCAAATTATTCAACGTTCGTGGACTCAAATATTAGGTAGACTAACAAGCGATGACGTAACAGAGATTTCACTATTAAGTTTGGGAAAATATAAGAGTCCATTTATGAAAATAAATAATTTATTATTAATATCCGACACGTATTTTTTTTTTGGACTTAGCCACTTGCTCTTAACCCGTAGGGGTTTTGATCTGCGTAACCAAACTATAGTTATGGCGAGGCAATTTGATACCTCCAGCCAAAGCATATTTTTTTAAAACTACAAACTAAACAACACAGCACTAAGGGCGTCCCCTGCGGGATACGAGTCTCGGCTTAGGGCGTTACTGGGGACATATCCGAAACGTACCCTAGACTAATTATTTTATTCAAAACTATATTCAATATTAGGTTTATATTAGGTTTTCGCGATCATTACACATTATAATAAAACAATTTTTAACTGTATCAATTCGCGAGTCAAACTCGCGACATCGCCGCGGGTTCAGCTCATGACTAAGGGCTCCGTTCGAGTTCGAAACTAGTCGGGCAATCCCGAAAAATGCACGTGAGTAGTAACCGGTGAACATTAATTGATATGAATATGTCTCACGAAAGTTTTTATACAATTTTTAACTGGATTAATCGCGTGTATTATTGGTTTTTGTTTTTCCTGACGTTTCGAACACTTTGCAGCGTTTGTGGTGGTTCGTTGCAGTCCTCCTGCGACCACGAAAGCTGCAAAGTGTTCGAAACGTCAGGCTATGTTATTTCTCGGAATTCTATGAAATTTAAGCAATTACTGTACCTACCGCTTGCTATTAGTTAAAGCTAGTTTTCAAGTGGAAACCTTCAAACCCATTCTAAGAGTGCTGTAGCAAATAAGTCGAGTGGCTGGAATCACGTAGCTGGTAAGGTAAGATGTGGAATGTGAAGAACCCAAGATGACGTAGTTATTACGGACTAAGTTTGCCCACGATTCCGCCCCCATGGATGTCAGAGTATAAATATATGAATACAAAGTCGGGATCATTAAAAAAAAAGTTAAGGTGTTTGTGGGATTCGAACTAGAGAGGTGTCTGTTAATCGTAATGCTATCACACTCGTTTGTTGATCTTTCATGTCTTAATTCATCACACTGTACCTACCTATATTTGGCGGAATCTCCAGTTTTGGTGTCATAACGCTGGGTGGTGCGCTAGTACCAGTTTTCTCCGACTTTCAGTATCTAGGTTCTATCGTACAATGCGATGGCGAAATAGACCGGAGCTTTAAGCACAGATCACGGGAACTATGTGTGACCCCCGAATTACCCTTAGATAAGCTTAAGGGGAAAATGTATAAAATAATTATAAGGCCTGCTGTCTTATATGGTGTTGGCCCACGAAGAGAATGAATGAAAGACAATTATGCAGCTGAGATGAGGATCTTAAGTGATATGTGTACTGAGACGCGGATAGACAGAACTAGAAATGAGTCGGAAGTCTGAAAGTGGCACCGGTGTCTGAAAAGTTGTATGGAAATCGTTTATCATGGTATAAGCATGTGATGTGGAGGGATGAGGACCATGTGGCGAGGAAAGTTTTGAGTATGATTGTAGATGGCTATAAGAGTAGAAGAAGACCGAGGACGTGATGGATGGATTGTGTTAAAGATGATAAGGCAAGTAAAGGAGTAAATAACGATATATAACGGCTAATAGAGATGTATGGAAGAAGAATACATACGGCGCCGTCCCAAATAAATTGGGATAGAGGCAGGGGTCGATGACTGTACCTATCTATAGGCAACAAACAAATCCAAGAATTTCGCCGGAAGAAAAATATTAAAATTAAACGGATCCGGCAACTGGGACCGCGGTTCGATTTAATTGCGGGCCCAGTCGTCGGAAACCTTTCGCATGATACATACGAATTCAGAATAGGGAGCTTCTATAAATCTTTTTTCAATATCCAAGGGTCCGGTCATTGACAAATAATAAAATATTAAAATCTAGACTTTTTCACAACAACTGTTCTGAATGATCCCATATTGAAAATAATCAGATTACGGCTTGTATAATACAGAAAGTAAGTAATACTTTTATAAGAACGTCTACGGCGCCTGGTCGCTAGTTTGGTCGCTGGCGGTAATGGCAGCCAGTTGTACGACCTGCGTTGTCGTCTTCCCCACCCTGTCCCCTCATTCTGCCACCCTGCGCCGGAACACGTCACGCACACATTACATACTCTCGTGCATAACTAACATCACGCCTAAATTCTCCGAAAGGTCGGGTAGAGTTGTTTTGTAGTAGTACACCGATATTTAACCAATGCCCTTATTACGTCCCATAACGGTGAGCCTATTGCCATCTATCAGATACAATTCTAAATTCTGAGCTACCCAGAATTTCGTACAGAAAAATACCAATAACACTTTACCCGACCTGGGAAACGAAACCTTAACTCACTCTTTCTCACGCTTAGCTGCTACGTTTTCGATCACTAGACCAATGGGTTGTGTATAAGATAACTACGTCTCATACAATAGGGGAGGAATCTATGAAAATGTATAATATTGATAAATCTTTCAAACGCATTAACGCATGCGTAGCGAAGTTTAAAGTTATAAATTTTTGTGGAAAGAAACCTACGGTCGTGAGCACGATGCGCGCCTCTCAGATAAATACTCCAGGCGCACTGACAACTAAGTTATCTCGACTTCTGCTCACTCCTCCGAATTGTTTTCCACATTTTAATGAGTAATTTTTGTGACGTCATTGCTATCTCTTCAGTCTTGATATTGAAGACTGAATATTGTTTTAAACGTGTTTGTATAAAACTATACAAACACGTTTAAAAGTCACAAGAGTGACTCAGTAAGGGCTATTATTATACAATATTGATTCTTAATGTTTTTTACTACCACTAAACAGCAACATAATATCACAAACTATCCCACAAAGGACATAAAAGTAGTCCATAAAAAGATTAAATATATGTTTTTCTCGCTCTCTCTTAAAGCAAATCCTATTTTTGTTTTCTTTCCTGACGACGTTGAAGTTCAAGGACATACAAAAAGTAGGATATTGATGAAATAAATGTGCCGGAAACGGGCACAGATAAACAATGATGGTCCACGAGCATTTTTCTTGTATATGGGGTGAGAACCGATCATCAATCTTAGGCGTGAAATCGAATGTGCCCATGAAAAATTGTGCTTGGAAGTATTGTTTTTTTTCTTATCTTTTTCCGCTGTTTCATCGCTAACAATTCGAAACAAGGAGTTTATTAATGGTTTTATTTAGTTTTGATGATTTCGACACAATCAACATCATCTACACGCTACTCGCACGAGGAAAGAGAGGCCAGCCCAGTAGTGCTTCACCCACTGCTGCGCTGGTTTCTCTCTCATCACTCCCTGCCCTTATCCCAATTTATTTGGGGTCGGCGCAGCATGTTATCTTCTTCCAGTTTCTAAATGTTTTTGAAATTGCATGCTGCAAAAGTTTTGGCAATGTTTTATGACCGGCCGTCTGCTTGACGTCAAGCCTCATTGGGAATGCTGTTGTTTGCCAGGTTATTAGTGGCGTGTGATAATAGGATAACACCAGAAACTGGCGCATGGATAACATTTGGTATGACATACCCAGATAGAAGGAGAGCGTTTTGGTGGCAGTTACCACCAACAACAGCATTCCCAATGAGGATTGACGTCAGGCAGGCGGCCGGTCATAAAACATAGCCAAATATTTCGCAGCATAAAAATATATGCTGCGCCGACTCCAAATAAATTGGGATAAGGGCAGGGGATGATGATGGTAATAAGGGAATCCTGATAATTATCCAGAATATTTATATGGCAGAACAACGTTTGCGGGACACATCTAGTATGAATATAATAATGCAGCGTAACTTTAGCGCAACCACATCTGTAAACATTCGATTTATGGTTAAGTAACCAAAATTCACGGACGGAAAATATTTATTCACGACTGCTCAAAAAAAGAGTGTTATTATTTGAGGGTTCATGTATGTATGTAAGTAGGTATGTATGTATGTAAGTATGTATGCAAGTATGTATGCATGTTTGTGAGTTTCTTTATTCCACTATAAATAACTTTTAAGCATCTGAACCGATTTAGACGTGTGGGATATCGTTAGAATCTTTGCATTGTCCCGGGTAACATAGGATAGTAAAAAAAAAAAACTCTTCTTCCCGCCCCTGCCATTAGCCTGAAATAAGTAATCGCCAAACCATTATTCTCAAGACTTCAACTGTAAGAGTACCTATCTACTTTGATCGGAAAAGAAATGAAAATAACTTGAGAACCGTAAGCGGGAATCTTGACCTTTTAACAAAATCCTATAAAAGTTTATGAGAAAAAGAAATTTGATCTCAGAACATTTTTATATTTTATATAGCGAGCTTTGTTTCACTTCCGGAAATTTCTTGGAAAATGACTAATCTGAATAATTTAAACGACCCACCACTATAGCAATCGGACTTTTAAAGGTACCTAATTATTGGTCACACAACAGTTGTAAGTAAATTTATTTATTTAAATACATCATCACATCAAGGGCTCGTGGCTAAGTAACAGCCACATAGATCAATCGATGAAGGTTAATCTGCGCTTGCTGCGGTCGATCTGCGGATGAGTTACCATCATTCCTTATCGAGACACCTCCGTGCCTCGGAGAGTACGTTAAACCGTTGGTTCCGGGTCAAATGAGGATCTATAACAGCCACTTCGGGTAGTCCAAAACCTGAAAGGTGAACATTGTTTATGATAGAATGTTTATTTAGTTGCTATTTCGCTTCATTATGATATTAATTTAATTAATAAATAAAAATAAATAAGTACAAAAGTCTAATAGATTTTCCAATAAAATATGTAACCACCAAAACATGTTTCGTTTAATATTTTTAACGTTTTTTTTAATATTTATTATTTTTAGCAAGATATGTCATCACAAAATCGTTAAGAAAATTTTATTATTTTATGGTGTACCCCATAGAATGTAACCCCATAAATCTGAATTTGCTCAGGCGTTTAGAAGTTACGGCCGAATTTGACCTTCACAAACGTATGTACATACATACCTACATGTACCTTAAAAAAATTACACAACTTTTTGAAAAGTCGTGTAAGAAAAACCAACTTTACAAGGTAATACTTACTTTATAATACTAACTCATAATTATTAGGCTAAGAAAAACAAAGGGCAATGACCGGACCCGACGACAAATCCCAAAAAATCATATGATCATTTCTTCATAAAGCGTTTTTCATGAATAAGAGATGAAAGAATTAGATACGTTATTTTTACTTTTAAAATTGATAAAATTCTGCGTAGTATGCAAATGTTTACTTCAACGCTTAAACATAATCAGTTAAAAATATATTCTGCGTAAATGGATTTTAAAATGAAAAGTTTGAAGTTAAAATCACAAAACAGTTATAGAATCCATTTATATAATCATCAATATTTCAATTCTGTAGCTCTATGCTCTCTATACATGTAACTCTTGTATTGGTTTAATTGGCCACTAGAAACAGTCTCTCAAATAGCACACCATTATTTGTGTCGAAAAGACGAAAAGACATTTGATTAATTAATTAATTTATTCATTAAATAGAATGGCCTAAGCCAATAACACCATTTAGACAGAAATACAGTAAGATAAAGGTAATATTACAGTAAGATTAAGGGTTATTCTTAGCATATACGAAACCTGAGACAGGTTAAACATTTTCATTTATAGAACTGGTATAAAAAAAAAAACTAATGAAAACTCACACAAGTTACAAACTTGTATTGTTGCCTCTTTGTCCTCTCATATATATGCTCGCCTAACATTCCATAGCCATCTTAGCGTGTTTAAAAATGTTATTCAACACAATTTACAATAATTATTTATCCCTTCTACATGGTGTCATCATTATTATTATTTACTTCAGCACTATTTACAAACGATAGTGAGAACGCGGGCATGGGCGCAAGCGACACGTACCTACGTATCGATCCCTAGCTGCCAGGTGACTGAGGCGGTGGCGCGGGGTGGGGTGTGGCCAGCGCGAGGGCAACGCGGGTTGAGTGCACTGCAGCTGTGCTGACATGGCGCTAGGGACTCAATCGGCTGGTCCATCTTATAGGATTTTTAGAATCTTATTTGGTGAAAAATTATCATGGTGAAAAATTATCATGGTGTAAAAATTCTTACATTCGATTCTATTACTGATTCTGAGCAAACTGGTATCAGGTTTCGTATATACTATGAATAACCCTGTATATAACTAAAGGCTTGCTTGCATCCTTATTATTTACATTCATGCATTCTTTTCACAAAACTTCAAACATTCTAACAGTGTTAATTTACACCCATCCACAAACAAATCAAACTCTAAATTCAAGAGCAATAAGCTCAGTCAGAGAACGCGGAACAGATCAATTTGAGCTCGCAGCTGTACGAAATGGTAGGCACTGCTAGCAATTTATGCATCCTAGGTACCTCGGCAATAATTGTCAGGCACAAACAACTGACAGACTTCATTGTGAAACTCGGGTGCATCAATCATACCATTTAGACACATTTTCAAAATCACCTGTTCACGTGAACGCCTAACCTCTAAGAAATAATAAAAAAAATTGAGCCATGAGACACAGAGACTGGGGTACATGGAGACTGTCTAGTTTAGGGCTTAAAGTTAATACTATTGTATTTTTAGTTATATAGGACGGTAATCCTGACATGCATAGGTTAAAAGTTTAATCAAAACCTTCTACCTACTTATCTGTGCTGAGCCGTACAAGCTCCTTAACCTAGTTTCAATTTTAAATTTCCTAACAGAAAAACTCAATAACATTTTGCCCAAACGTAATTTTCTAAGTGTCGATTTGATTTACAGTTATATATTTGATGTGGAAAGATATCTGATATAAACCTGGTATAACTTGAGATGCTGGAATGTATGAAATTTTCGATTTATGAAATAATTAACTTTTGTCGGTGGCTAGTCTCCAAACTTATTAAGTAGCTTCATTTTAATCCGACATTACTCTTGATGCGACGTGGTTCCCACTTCTTTCTATTATTAAAATTATAAAACTTATAATCCTACAACATTTGTATCTAAATCATTTTAATATTTTACTAAAAATTTCACATTAGTACACACGAGATTTAAGCGTAGTTGCAATTGAAAACCTCAATTTCCTGTCAATTACGAAAATGTACCTAAATTTCAACGCTATTGCTCTTGATGATCGCGGTTGAGCGAGGCTCTAACGGCTACTGCAGGTAAACCAATTACGTTTGAACATCATAGTGCTCATGCCGCATAGATTGATCCGATAGTGGTTAGTTGCTCTTGCTGGGGTCGGTCTGTGGTCAGTCCAGCTTGTGACCACTAGACCATTAAGCCAAAAAGACCAATCAATTAGAGTTACAACATGTATTTTTTTATATCGTCCTCTAAATAAAGACTGCGGCAAACCTACATTTTGGTCGACAATGAGATAAAGTGCCTTGAGATGTGAAAAGTCTGACTAAATTGAGGATTTTCTGACTAGTCGCAGAAAATCTGCCAATCCACATTTTGTTATATTCTGAAAAATTTGACTGCGATCTTTAATTCGATTTTTTATTATATTCGATCGAATTACGCTTTGGTTGGCTTTGAAATTTTATTGGTTGTACAAAGCAGAGTGTTATTACCTTCCTTCTAATATCTTTGGTTATAAGGTACCCTCTTGTTTTCATCAAAGACATAATTTCTTTAGTTTTCAAATACTTTGTTAACACTACAATTTTCTTTATTGATTTGCGCGATTTAATTTGTACTAGAATCGTCTAAGGGCTCGTAGAAAGCCTGCTTCAACGAGGAATTCACTGATAACTTTCAAGGTCTCTGGGCAAAAATATTGTCTAACCACTCCAAACAGATGTCACGTGAGGTCGCAATACTGTTGAGGGTGCGTTAGTACATGTAGGGATATGATACGTCACGCGCCTACTGAACCTATAATCCTAACAGTCCCTACGACTATAATCCCTATAAGCCCTACAGCCCTAACCTACCATATACCTAGTAGTGATATATAAATATATAAATAAGTTCAGGATGTCTGCACCATGCGACCTAAGGTTACAGACGGAGAGTAGACAGGATGTCCAGGTTCGGGAAGGATAAACTCACTGCCAGCTCGCAGACTCACGAGACTGATCAGAGATGGCTAAAGGTGTCTTGGCCACAGTGAGGGGTAATGAGACAAGAATATAAAATTCAAATCTGCTTTATTTTACAAGATGTACAGCTTATATACTAATTTAACTTAATACACACTATTATACAAAGTTGTATGTGTTTCATGCGTGTAAGATGCAACTCAGTCATTATTTTAACTAGGCCGCTCGTGTAGTCGTCGCCGGGCCAAGTGCTGATTCGATGTTCAAAGGTTAACATTGAACATTCTGGCGACTCCTCAGGGACAGGACCGTAGTTGGTACAGCTCAATGGTTTCGTACGGTCTGGCCTGGCCTTCTCCAGTTTGCTGTGCTTGAGTGGGCACCCTGCGTGGTATGCCGTACGACTGCTCTGTTAGTTGCGTGTGTGGTATGTTGCTGACGATCGAGGGCAATTGAGTAGGTGGCGCCGTGCTTCTTCTCGCAGTAATGACGGCTCTAAGTCGATTCAACACCTGTGGACCAAAATAAATTAAAACAAATGCTAAAGTTATGATTATGAGTGAAGTACTGATGCTAGCTATGTATGTATGAGACTGTAACTGTTTCCAAATTGTGTTATCTAGTTGAGTCTGTAAGCTAGTTTCAGATGTGACTAAATGGTCAAAAATTCCTTTTGTCCTGTCTAACACTACTTCTTCTTTCGATATGTCTTTAATGTTTGTTTGTACAATCTGCGTATTAATGGAGAAATTCGTTGTTTTAGAGTAAGAAGCTAGCACTGTCACAGTCGTTGTTCTTTTTGCAGCAAGTATGTTTTTAAGTGTTTTAATAACGCAATTCTCGGCGATATGTAGAACTCCAACATCGTGAATCGTTATTTCTTGTCTTTGTCCGTCACACACAATCGATATGGCTACTGGTTTTGTCGTTACGAAGAGCCAAGTGTTTTGCATGAATAATTGCTTCCATACAATATCTGTCGACATTTTGTAGATTTCTGACGTGCATTGAGTTTGTGTGTAGTTCTCAGTTCTAAAAAGTTGATCAACTATGCAATTTTTATTTAATTGCATGTTCTTGACAGCTACAGGATAGCAGACAAATTCTGTATTGCTATGAAGACAATCTTTAAATTCTTCTTGACTCAGTTCAAAGTAACGCTCGTTGTTGTAGTCGAACCCCATGAAAGTCTGCTGAATAGAGAAGCACTCGAACGATCCATCAGTTTTCCTCTCTGGAATAGGCGTGACATGTATGAGTGTATACTTTGTTACGTCGTGTATTGGAAAGTGAGCATATACTCTTATGTGAGTAGTATTTACATTCATCTCAGTCTGTAGTATTTGATCCTGAATGATTTTTAAGTTTGATGGTAACTTTTGATTAGCCGTTTTTATTATGTTGCTGACATGTGTTGGTGTTAATATGCTATATACACTTGCTTTTTGTAAATAAATTTCAAGTAAACCTGTATAGTAATCCATTATTTCATTGATGAAATTGTTTGCTAATTCATAGGCTTGCATTACTTGTATTTTAACGTGGTTGTTGTCAATCTTTTTATACCAAACATTGTTCTGATTCATAAATGATATTGCTTCATTTAGTTTTGCTTGGACTTTATCTAGCTTTTTTTTGATTTGCTCTTCAGTTTGGTTTGCAGCTGTGATTGTAGATATCATTATTTTTGTTTGATGGTTGGCAGCATCAATAAGTTTCTGCTGGTTGTTATTTAATGTATCTATGTCTCTGTATACTTCGTCATTAACTCCAAACACCGATGTTAAGAGTTGACCTAATACACCTCTTTTCTTCCTATTATTTCTTATTTCTGTTAGGTATCCTTTTGTTGTCTTAAACTTTGTTTTTTCTTCGTTTAAATGGTGATAAAATTCGTTGCAATGCGTTTCGTACATGATTTTTTGCGTATTTATGCAAAATTGTTGGAATTGTGACGTTATTTTTTCAATCTTTCCTTGGTCTAGTTCTAAACTTTCTCTCTCGTAGTCTGTTTCAATTCTAAACATTCCTCGATTGATAGTTGCAGTTCCTATTTTTCCCACATACAATCCTGGATCTATATTTTTTAATGTGTATGTAGGCGTACTTGATACGGTGCCAATTAATAAAACAAGTATTGTTTGTAATAGTAAATCCTTTATCCAATTTTTCGGTGATCGTATACCTCTTCTGTTTGTGGTAGCTGTTGATATGTTACATTGTGTAGCCGTTTGTATGTCTTTACTCGTTGTACCAATTTCTTTGTTTTCGTTTACAGGGAGCGGGATCAATGTATGAATTGATCTCTTCTGTTCAGCTCCTGTTGATTTTTTAATTGTTACCACTCTAACTACCCCATTATTTCCCGGGTGGACTTCTGTGATTTTTGCCAACGGCCATTTACTTGGTTTTACATTGTCATCTTTTACTAGTATTACAGTTCCAATTTTAGCATTTTCATGTGCTTGTTTCCACTTGTATCTTTGCTGAAGTTGATGTAGATAGTCTTTTGTCCAACTGTTCCAAAAATCTTTTTTCATCTTTTGTATCTGTTTCCATCTATTCATTAAGTCAGTATTAATGTTTTCCATCGGATCTGGTGTTCCTACTGCTTCTCGGCCAATAAGAAAATGACTTGGAGTTAGTATCGTGTTGTCATTAACATCTTCGGTTTGCGCACACAATGGTCTTGAATTCAAACACGCTTCGATTTGGTGTAGTAAGGTGGTCATTTCCTCGTATGTTAGAGTCGTATCTCCGATTACTCGTCGTAAATGATGTTTCACTGACTTTACGCCAGCTTCCCAAATGCCACCGAAATGTGGAGCTGACGGAGGAATAAAATGCCACTCAGTTCCTATGTTTGTTATTGCGCTTTGGAATTGCGGCGATTGCGTGATTTGTAATATTTCTTGATGTAAGAAGTTGGCTGCACCTACGAAATTTGTTGCATTGTCACTATACATGTGTGACACATGACCTCTACGTGCCATGAATCTGCGTAGCGCAGCGATAAATGTTTCTGTTGTCAAATCTCCCACCAATTCTAGGTGTATTGCTTTTGTTGCTAGGCATACAAAGACAGCAATGTATGACTTGTAAGACTTGTGACCTCTTCCTTTCATAGTTCTGGTTTGTATTGGACCTGCATAATCCACTCCAGTATGACTGAATGGATATGATTCCGTCACTCGTACTTTTGGTAGGATTCCCATTTTTTGCGAGTTTGTGTCTGCTTTGTATCGAATGCACTTCACACATTTGTTAATAATGCTCTTCACTTTTCTTTTTCCATTAATGATCCAGTATGTTTGTCGTAAATATGCTAATGTTAATTTGTTGCCTCCATGCAACGTTTTTAAATGTGCGTCTTGTACAATTAGTGACGTTACATGATGGTTGTATGGTAACAGTATTGGATGTTTCTGGTTGTAAGGCAATCCATAGTTTTGTAACCTGCCTCCAACTCTTAGTAATCCATCCTCGTCTATAAATGGATCTAAAGTGGATAGCTTTTTATTTTTCTTCATAGGCTGTCCTCTTTGTATAGTTTTCAATTCTTCTTCGAATTCCTGTTGTTGTATTTTCAGAATTATTCGTTTTGTTACCTTTTTTAATTCAACGCAAGAAATTGGTTTATTTATTGTTTGCTTGTTTGCAAATCTATAGCAGTAAGATAACACCCTTAACATTTTATTTAAACTGGAAAATCTATTCCAGAGATCGTTCTTTTCTATCTCAGTTGTAACACTTGTAACTGTGTGACACTTTTTGATTTCCTCAGTCGGCTGTGGCATACGTCTCGTGGTGGGTATCTGATCGGTTTTTAACCATAGTGGACCATTCCACCATAAGGAATAGTTAACAAGTTTTTCCGGCTCCAGGCCTCTTGAAATGATATCAGCTGGGTTATCAGCAGATATTACATGGTTCCACTCTGCGTTCGGTACAAGTTGTCTAATTTGTGATACCCGATTAGCTACGAAAGTTTGCCAGCGTCCAGGCTCTCCTCTTATCCAGCCTAAGGTGATCATGGAATCCGTCCAACAAGATATCGTGATATTCTTACAATTGAGCGCTTCTTTAACTTTTTCGATCAAACTGGCTAGTAGGAGTGCTGCACATAACTCGAGACGAGGTAGCGTAGTCTTTTGTTTCTTTGGTGCCACTTTTGATTTTGCTTGTAATAATGTAATGTAGTAGTTGTTATTGATTTTTACACGGCTATATACGACCGCTCCGTAAGCTTTCTCGGACGCGTCGCTGAAACCATATAGTTCATTCTCTGTGCTATCAGTTATGTGACACCACCGCGGAATTTTTATTTTTTCTATACTTTTAAGGCGTTTTTGTACTTCAATCCATTTTTTCTGGAGTATGTTATCAACAGGTTGATCCCATCCTATCTCGTTAGTCCACAGTTCTTGTATAAGCAGCTTCAATTTAATTATAATTGGTGCTAACCAACCCAGGGGATCGAATATTTTCGCTACTTCTGACATAATCCATCTTTTTGTTGGGTTTTCTTTTTCCATTATAGTTATTTGAAAATAAAAACTGTCTTCCCGTGGTGACCATGAAATGCCTAATGACTTCCTGGACTCGTCTAATGGTAGCTTGAGTAGTTGATCGTCTTTATCTTCCGCAGGTATATTTTCGAGGAGCTCTGAACTGTTTGACGACCATTTTCTAAGTTTAAAGCCACCCTTGTTTAACATGGATATTAGCTGACTTTGAAGTTCTTTAGCTGTGCTTTCCTGGGAATCTCCAGACAAAATATCATCCACGTAGAAATCTTGTAATGTAGCTTGACTCGCCATTGGGTAATTATCTTTTTCGTCTATGGCAAGTTGTTGCAGTGTTCGTACCGCAAGATAAGGTGCGCTAGTTGTACCGTATGTAACTGTTGTAAGTTCATATTCACTAATTGCTTGTTTGGGAGAAAGTCTCCATAATATTCTTTGATGTGCGAAGTCTAAATCATTAATTTTTATGAACCTGTACATTTTCATAATATCCGCCATGAAGGCAAACTTATGTTTTCGCCATCGTAGCAGTATAGTGGATAAATCTTGTTGTAGTCGTGGACCTTTATACATATTGTCGTTAAGGCTTATTCTTGTGCTGCTTTTGCTGCTCGCATCAAAAACCACGCGTAACTTTGTAGTAAGTGAGTCTTCCTTAATTACTGCCTGATGTGGTATGTAGTATTTTCCTAAGTTGTAGTTTTTTGTATCTACTTTTCTCATATGACCCATACGTAAATATTCGTTCATAAATTCAATGTATTGGTGTAGTAAATTTTCATTTTTTGCGAACTGTCGTTCTAGTTGTAAGAGGCGAGCAGCGGCCTTTTTGCGCGATTCGCCGTTTATGTTTAAGTTTAAGTTTGTATCCTTAAACGGAAGTCGTACCGTGTATGTTCCATCTAGGTTTCTTATCGTTGTTTCTTTATAGTAGTTTTCACAGGCCTGGTCGTCCTGTGTGAGTTTGTAGTTTTGTGGAATTTCTTCTAATTCCCAAAATTTCGTAAGTTGTCGTACCTCTTCAGTGCAAGCCACCATACTCAGTATTTTGGCTCCACTATTCGTGTCATCGGGATAAAATCCGGATAAGATCCACCCTAACTGTGTGTTTTGAGCGATAATTCCGTCCCGTAGTCTTTCGAAACCCTGTAGTAGTATTTTGCTATGGTCTTGGGCACCTAATATTATATCAATTGGTCCCTTTTTATAATAAGTTGGGTCAGCTATCAGCGCATTATCCAAGATTTTTTCTTGTAATTGTTTTAAGTCATGCCTTGGTAATGAACTTGTTAGTTTTGGTAGTATTATTAGCGATACTGGCAGTTTATAATCGCTAGAGTACCTTGGTTGTAAAGTAATGTTGATTGTATGGTTTGATGTTTTTGGTTTTTCATCTCCGATTCCTTTTATTTCGGCTCGGATTTTTTGACGTGGGTAAGCCAGCAGTTGTGCCACTTCTTCAGTGCAAAATGAAGCTTCTGATCCTTGATCACATAACACTCTCAACAACTGCGGCATCCCGTCATAAGAGGTAGTTTTTACTATAGCGGTAGCGAGTAAAGTTGTATTTTTAGTGTTGGTACTTGTTGCCGATAAATTCGACGTTGTTATATTTTGAGGCTTCTCTATTCCTACATTTTTTGTTGTGTATTTTTTGGCGTTATTACTATTTTGAAACGGTTTAGATTGGTGTAATAATGTGTTGTGCCCCTTATGTTGACAAATATCGCATCGTTTGTAAACTGCACTTACACACTGTTTCCGATCATCGTGATTTAAGCAACGCTTGCACATTCTTTTTTCCGTGACGGCTTTGTATCGGTCGCTGACGCATAACTCTTTGAAACTAGGGCAAGAATGAATACTATGATCCATACTTTGACAATGCCAACAGCGTTTATATTTTTCCGATGTTTGTTTATTACGTGATTGTTGACCATTAGTATGTGATAACGACCCGTCAAATGACTTAAGACAACTGAAACGGTTTTCCATGAATTTCATCATCTCGTCGAAGGATTGTAATTTATTCCTGTTTTGTAATTGGTCTTCATACTTGGTATTTGTTTCCTCGTCCCATTTTCTACTGACTATTCTTATCAATAGAGGGCCCCAAGATGGTGTATTTATGCCTTGATTTTTTAGTGCCTCAAGACATTCATTTATAGTATCGTGCATGTCTCGTAATTGTACCGCGTTTGCTCGTTGCATTTTAGGTAAATCTAATAATTTGTCAATAAACTTAGTGGCAATCATGCGCTCGTCTTCATATCTCTGCGTAAGCAATTTCCAAGCTGTTTCATAATTTATTTCGCTAATTGTTAAGTGACGTATTAATCTTGCTGCGTCGCCTTTTACGTGTGTTTTAAGATACTGCATTTTCTCTGTAGAAGAAATTGAGTTATCTTCGTGAATTATTTTTCTAAATAAATCTTGGAATGTGTACCAAGAGTCATAGTTCCCCGCAAATATGGGAATATTTATTCGTGGAAGTTTTACTGACGATTTTGTCGACATAGCTTTTTCACCCGAGTTTTGGATTATTCTTGCTTCTAACAAATTTATGATAATGTCATAATCGGTCTGTGTATTCTCGAAGCAATTATCCTTGAAATAGCTATTGTCCAGTGTGCTTTCAGCCATCAGTAATTCGATGTGCGTCTCTTCAATTTCTAGCCATTGTTTTTGTAAGGTTTGTAATAGTGTTTGTAAATGCCATATTGGCTTATCCTGATTAATGGATTCCTTAGCCTGAGATATTTTCTTGGATATCTGTGACATTCGGAACAGTTGTATAAACAGTTTTGGGCTACTGACAACCCCCTTGTCTTCATCTTCATCTTGAAGTCGTGGTTCATAAATACTTCGTACGTGTTGTAGTCTTTCCTCACATTTTCTGAGGTAGTTGATTCCTTCGTCGTAACATTTCTTAATGTTACCAAAGTAGTTTGTAGTAATGTACTTATGAGTTGACAAGATCTCTTGATCTTGTAGTTTCAAGTGGTTTTCTTGAACTCGCTGGAAAACCTGGTCTAATATTTTCTCCCGTTCGTTGAGGTATTTTTCCGTTTTCCTTGTGGGCGAGTCCTTTTTCAGGTTTGAGACTATCCTTTTGATCTCACTTTAATCCGCTTCCTGGCTCCTGATTAGTTCGTTAACTTCCTGTATCTCCATAGTGCTCTTCTTTCCTACTTCTCTAACGGCCCTATCTACCTAACTCAATAGTCAAGTCTGTCAAAGTCAATTCCTACAGTAATAAGGGGACCG
The DNA here is from genome assembly GCA_935421205.1 of Xylocampa areola. Classification (NCBI taxonomy): domain Eukaryota; kingdom Metazoa; phylum Arthropoda; class Insecta; order Lepidoptera; family Noctuidae; genus Xylocampa; species Xylocampa areola. Next base: position 14,460,727 of record OW285215.1, read on the forward strand.
CGTGATTGAAAGAAATTTCAAATGCTCGAAGGACCAAAATGTCTAACCACTCCAAACAGATGTCACGTGAGGTCGCAATACTGTTGAGGGTGCGTTAGTACATGTAGGGATATGATACGTCACGCGCCTACTGAACCTATAATCCTAACAGTCCCTACGACTATAATCCCTATAAGCCCTACAGCCCTAACCTACCATATACCTAGTAGTGATATATAAATATATAAATAAGTTCAGGATGTCTGCACCATGCGACCTAAGGTTACAGACGGAGAGTAGACAGGATGTCCAGGTTCGGGAAGGATAAACTCACTGCCAGCTCGCAGACTCACGAGACTGATCAGAGATGGCTAAAGGTGTCTTGGCCACAGTGAGGGGTAATGAGACAAGAATATAAAATTCAAATCTGCTTTATTTTACAAGATGTACAGCTTATATACTAATTTAACTTAATACACACTATTATACAAAGTTGTATGTGTTTCATGCGTGTAAGATGCAACTCAGTCATTATTTTAACTAGGCCGCTCGTGTAGTCGTCGCCGGGCCAAGTGCTGATTCGATGTTCAAAGGTTAACATTGAACAAATATATTTGTCATGTGATGTTGCAAATGCAGTTTGCATTTTTTTTTTCTGTTATATTGTGCCCAATGAGGTACTTTATTTATATGACAATCTAGCCTAATGACTAATAAGTAATCTAAGTAATCTAACTTTTTCTAATCTTACACTTTTTTTCACTCACTCTTCACTATAACTCAAAAGGTATTATCGAGGAGCTGGATAGCCTCGACATTCACGTGATGGAGAAGCCTCGTCTGATGTGCTTCTGCATATTTCTTAATTATTGAATCTACGAGCTCTATATTCATGGCCCGGTGGAGGTCGTAATTTCTAATGCAGATGCAGATGTTCACAATGAAATCTTACTGAAAACTTTAAAGCCTCATTTATGTTTATGAAAATCTTAACCCCGTTAATCATACATCCACTCATGCCTTTTTCCCAATTCTCATAGGGGTAGGCAGAAACTATGGAACGTTACCTGTTACGATTCTCCTTTGCAAGTCCGACGTAAAGCGTCAGGCGTATTTGGAGATATATCACCAATAAGGTCAGCGAATGTCATTTTAGAGCATCCCATTGTTAACCCACTATCTTTAATCATTGTAACACGCCTTTCTTTAGATCCCTTCGCGAAATTTGTGAGTGTCTACCTTCATTCATTCATTAAATTCATCTTATTGAAACCATCTTAATTTTAGTAAACGTATTGGATAACATTGGTCCTCGTACACTTAGACTTGTAAGTCAAGAAGGCCATAGCCTTGGGCCTAACTGACAGCAAATTAACTTTTAAAAGTTTCATCAACTTTTCTGGCATGCCACAAATTACTCGTGCAAACAGATTCTTGAAACTTCTGTAGACTATTGAATTTTTTACAAAATCAGATAAACTACACCTTGGTCTTAAAAAATATGGCGAAATAAGGTATCTTCTATTCAAATTTTAGTTTTTTCAGAAGTAAAGTTTTAGTAATAGAAGATAAGTTTAAAAATACCAATTTCATAGGGTTCCGTACCTTAGAAGGAATAAGGAATTCCTGTTCGTCTGTCTGTGTGTGAAGATGTATTTTTCAACAACGCGTGGACGTATCAAGTTGAAATTATAATCCAAAATTTAGATTCACGATCCCATAAAGCTGTACAAAATCAAGCCGTTCAGTCAACGCAATAAAAAAACGGCAATTTAGAAAGAGGGAATGAAAAAGTTATTTTTATGCTGCATATTTTATCACTCACCAGTGAATCAAAAGCTATTGAGTACTTCCCGTTGGCTAATACATATAATATTTGGCAAGAAACATGGTCTTCCAGCATAAATAAAGGGAGAAAATATATGAAAAAATTGTTAATTTGAACATGTTGTGTTACATGAGCTAAGAAAAAAAAAGTAATTGTAATCCCATTAAAAACATTTCATATAAAATTGGTATCCAAGACTTTCAAGTTCATAATGGTTTCACTGTTAAAAAGTAATGAGATCACTAGTAGAACCAGACTCATAGCTAAGCTCGGATTTGTATTACGCGTCATAGTCTACGGGGCCTATCCAAAGTCCAAAGTATATAGCTCTACGTGCTCTAGACTGTACCTTCTTTCTAACAATGAGTAACTAATAACTCTACCTATAAGCCTTGACTTTATAAACTCTACGTCTCGGTAAAAAAGCATGGCTTGGCCGTTTCATTGTCCCACAAATTTTTCCTTATGGATTTAAATGCAGGTTATACGAACCTTCGGTGTAAAAGTCACACTCGCACTTGTTCGGTTCATAAAGAAGCGAGGTTTTTAGACTACTAGTTTTGTGTTTATTTTCCTAGTACAACAAAAATTTAATCATTATAATGAATGCGGAACCGGATCTCCAAGACTCTCGTTATGTTTTGTCCAATAAAATTTTCATTTTGAGGAAAGTTTGTTTAATTAATTAAAAATGTTCTTAAGGTAGAGATGAGCCTTCGTTACTTTTCAAGGGTTAGCTTTCAAAATGTAAGTGGGACTTTTTCCTGCTTGTATAATTATATTAGTCTTGTTATTTCCGGATTAAAAGATAATTTTGTTTGTCTATGGGTCTCTGACCTTGTGTACCTGTAGTGTATGACTTCAGGCAAACCGTAAGGCAATATTACACATCTGATCAGAAGTTCCTTCCCTTTTTAATGGAGGAACCCCGCGCCTCTACTAAAAGGCTTATCCTTTTAGATATCTAGCAACCCTAAGCTCCGACTCGCATGAAGGTAATTAATTTTCATCAGTCTTAACACGATTAGTACAAGATAAGCTAGGTAACCGACGTATCTGGGGGCACGGTAGTGCCCCCGCCAAGACGAGGCCGAAACAAGCGGGGTATTGCCTAACTTTCCTGAAAATTTCAGGGTAAGTAGTCTTCAGTAAGTTTAGCAAATACACAAAGTATCAATTATCTTTTACAGATTCAGATTTATTAACCGCTGAAATACGTCGATTTCGTGACTCACTGACTGCTACTACTTTCTGAAGTATTAGAAAGCTAAAATTTTGTATATAAGCTAAGATTTGCTTATAAATAACGAAAAAATGAAGAAATTGTAAACTTTCCCCCTACAACCCCTCGTTTTTCATATTTCATATTCACTTTATTCACAAGAAATGTGGTTACATAGTGGTGGTAAGGTAATTGTAGTCCTATCACATTTGACATAAACAACAGAAAAATTAACAAATTGGAAACTTTCTCCCTCCAACCCCTCCTATGGGGTATATTTGTACTCCTACTTGTGGATAAAACGGAAAGCTAAAATTTTAAGGTTAATAAACATAACAGACTTATTAAACACACTAAGTATCAATTATCTCGCTTTTATGGTTTCAGATTTAATGACATGTGATATCATTTAAACTTTTGGCTAGGATTTGCTTATAAATGACAGGAAAATTTTAAAATTTGAATTTTTCTCCCTCTAACCACGCGTATGAGGGATGAATTATCTATTCATATAAAAAAAATATTTTGCTGTGTTTAGTCTCGCAAAAATATTAAAATGGCTTGACCGATTTTGATAATATTTTTTTTGTGCGTTTTTGTGAGTTCCTGTATAGTTTAGTTCATTATAAACTTGGGAGTCATGGCAACCAATTTTACATCAAATGTTTTTGGTGGGATTTTCTTTATACCTAATGATTGGTGTAATAAGTACTTAACTGATTCTACCTCGATAGACATAATCTGGGCAATACAACAGAGGTCATTCGTTTATTTATTCATTACTAAAATAGGCGTGATGCTATGTTAAATTCTCAGTAGTAGCCCGGAGTTATGCATTGTGTCCGGTAGATGGCAATAAGTTCACCACCTATTACATGGGACTTATTTACAGTATAGGTGAAATGTGGTTGTACAACTGTGTACACCTCTGCTTACCCCTTCGGAAAACATAAGCGTGATGCTATGTTATTGTTATGTTCATTAAATAGAACGGACGTAGTCAATAACACTATTTAGACAGAAATACAGTAATATGTAAAATAAATAATGAAACAAAACTAAATCCACACCCATTAATATTAATCATATAATACTAGAAAAAAACACAACCTTTCTGTACATGCCACTCGACTCCACAGAGTAGGCAACTCGTTCATGGGTCACCTGTATACGCTTTTATAATAAGCTGCCCATTTATATTAGAAATTTAAGCTACAATAAATTTAAAAAACTTATAAAATCCAAACTATGTAAAAAAGGATATTACAAAATCTCAGATTACCAAAACGACAAAAATGCATGGGACTGAGTGAACTGTGCAAAAAATTCTTGACATGGAAAATACATATTTAATGCATTTTATTGACATCCTAATGACATTTTGTAAACAATTATGAATATTTCTGACATTCCATTTGACATTTTGTGAATAATTCATTTTAAATGTGAGCATCATATAGGATAAGTACCTTTATATCATGATTCGTAACTGTCTGGTGGTTTTGAGTATTTTAGCTGGCCTACGCAAATGTCCTGCCGATCTGGTATCGTCTTGCGACGGGTCGTTGAGTTCCCTTAATTATGTTCGAGCTACACGGTGACTGATGCATGCGTGCCGTCAGTAAGGACAGGTCAACTTGAAACTGCTATAGCTCTTTCTTCAAAAGGCCACTCCAGACGCCCTACATGATTACGCTCACATAGCCTTATAATTGATGTCTGGCCTTTAAAAGAGACTGTGACCTCTGAGTTTGTTTCGGCTTTTCTTCTCAGAGGTAGTCAGACAGGAAAAGCCGGCCTTCTAGTTTTTAATTTGACATTTAAAAGAGTTCCAAAAAATCCTATTTACAGAATAAATGATTTGAATTTGAATTAATTATATTCACGCAATATTCTCACGACAGAAAAAAAAAATGTATGTATGCAAATAAATACAATATCTACTTCCCCAAAATTGAGGGTAGTCATGCATTACCTGTGCACCGCCCCCCACCCGCAAATGTATGCACATACGCAAGCGGAGAAATTTCCGACTACCACCAACTACTCTACACGTGTTTCGCCCCTCCACGGGGCATCATCAGGAGCTGTTAGACCGTGCAGTGTCCACCACCGAGTGAGCCAAAACCGTTTTTTTTTTTTGAAATGGCCTCTTGCAGAAACCCAGAGGGGTTTTGTCTGCGTAACCGGACAATATCTAAGGCGAGGCAGTTTGATGCCTCCAGCCAGAGCATATTTTTATAAACTACAAACTAAGCAACAGCGCTAAGGGCGTCCCCTGCGGGACACGAACCTCGGCTTAGGGTGTTGCTGGGGGTACAACTAGGGACTAGCTGGGTCATATCAGTTTCCTTATTATTAAGGGACGAATTTAAAGCTACTAGCTCGGCGCGGGCCGGCTCGAGCAAGGGTCGGGGTGGACATGATGAGACATTTCGCGACGGACGCGGACCTCGCCGTGAGGTCTATAACGAGGCAGTCGAGCGCGTCGGAGTGTGCTTGTGTGTCTGTTAGACTCTTGAGCTACAGTGATCCTATCATCGGGACGGAGGAGAGCGTGACGTGGTCGGCGGATTTTGTTGATCTGGGACGGCCAGCGGAAGAGACAACTAAGGGATTCGGATGATTAGGGGCAGATTCGAAGTATCTCTTCGATGCCCTTTTCATGAATTGCCTAACGGTAGGCACTCTGAGGTCGAGGTGGAGTTGAAAGTTCCTAATGAACCATGGAGCACCTGTCGCTTTACGAAGGAATCGATTTTGCAGTGTTTGCATCTTATGGATTTTGTAGTACTTAACGTGTGCGAACACGACGCTAGCATACGTCATAATGGGTCTAATACACGTAGTATAGAGCCTAATCTTAAGGTTAAGTGATGGGGATAGACGGCTGACAGCGAAGGCCGCGCGGTTGCGTACCGTCTTAATGTGCGGACGGAAGGACAGTTTGTGATCTAGAATCACACCTAGGTATTTGGCTTTCAGTTCCCAAGGGATTGGCTTGCCGAACATTGTAATAGGTCGAAGCTGGGGAAGAAATTCCTCGGCACCCGTTCTCGAAAAGAGAACGGCGGCGCTCTTATCTGGATTGACCTCAATCCTCCATTTCCTGAACCAAGCGCCTAAGGCGTTGGCAGAGGTCTGGAGATATCGGGTAATGCAGTCAAGACCACTACCAGTGTAATAGATGGCCGTATCATCGGCGAAAAGAGCTAACTTGGTTTTACCACTTTTGGGAATATCGCTGGTGTACAGCGCGAAGAGAAGAGGTGATAGCACAGAGCCCTGAGGGACTCCGGCTTGGATCCGATGAGGGGACGATAGAACGCCCTTTACGTGATAGCGGAAGCTACGGTTCGATAGAAAATCTCGAATGATGAGTACGAGACGGTCAGGCACTTGGAATTGATACAGCTTATAGATTAAGCCGTTGTGCCAGAACTTGTCGAAAGCTTTAGCTACGTCGAAGAATAATACGCCCGTTTTCATCTTGCCCATGAAGCCTGCGCTTATGTGCTCAACGATACGGTGCAACTGATGGATGCATGAGTGTTTAGCTCGAAAGCCAAACTGCTCGTTAGGAAGAAGCTTATTGGATTCGGCATAATCCCTTAAACGAATATAAATTAGCCTTTCATAGATCTTTCCGAAGACGTTAAGAAGACTGATCGGGCGATAACTGGTCGGCTCGCACTTGAGCTTACCGGGCTTTGGAAAACCTATAACTGTTGCCTGTTTCCACGATTGTGGGAAGATATTGTTGCTCAGTGCCGCATTGAAGATGGCGGTCATGAGAACTATGAGAGGTGCGGGAAAGTATTTAATCACTTTGTTGGTGATCCCGTCTGAGCCTGGGGCCTTCCTGGGTTTGAGGTTCCTCACGATCGTTTTGACTTCGTCTACGGTGACGGGGGGCAAGGGATCGTCGGAGTCGTATGGAGGCGGGAGTGCAGTTCTACGTTTGACTTCAGCATCGACCTTGGACAGGTGAGCGTTGTCTACTGGTAGAGTGCTAGGCGTACATTGGGCTTCTAAATTGTCGGCTAGTACTTCTGACTTTTCGTCGTCATCAAAAGCAGGTCGTTGATTAGGTCGATTGAGCGGGGGTATAGCGGCGCATTGATCGGATTTTAATTTCCGCTGCAATTGCCAGAAAGCTTGATGGGTGGGTTCTATATCATCGAGCATTTTGTCCCATTTAGCTTCCCGCATTTCCGATATGCGCTTCCTCACAGTACGCTGCAAGGTGCGCATATGGATACGATTAGCTTCATTGGGGAAACTGTCGTAGGCACGGATAGCTGCGTTTTTCTCCGTCAACGGTTCACGTACATCGTCCGGCAGTTTCCAGCGGTGTTCATCCACCTCCGGGACTTGCCGTGAATATTCGTTCACTACGGATTGCACGTGACTAGTGAGGGAGTCGATCGCAGACACCGTGTCGGCAACAGACACTATATTATCGGGAATTGAGTCTAAGTGCACAGAAGAGGTCGACTTGAGGCGTTCCTCTAGTCTTCCCCAATCCGTGGTGGTTTTAGTGGGGACAGGTTGATCTGGGTCTGAGGGACCTGAGCGGGGGCCTTATTCTAGGATTACTGGTCTATGGTCAGAGTCAAGCTCTTGTAGCGTCCCTATAGAGCGTAAACCGAGGTTTACGTTCTTTAGAATCGCTATGTCGAGTATGTCAGGTCGGTGGTTTACATTGTCAGGGAAGTGGGTAGGGCTCATCGGGGCGATGATATCGAAGTTAAGTTCGATACCTAATCGTTCGAGGTGTCTGCCTCGTGTGGTCGTCGTATTGCAACACCAGGATTCATTTTTGGCGTTAAGGTCGCCAGCAATGATAACTGAGTCGCTCAGAGCAAATAAGGATTTAATGTCGGGAGCTAAGTTAACTTTAGATGTGACTTTAGGTGGAAGGTATGCCGAGACGATGGTAATCGGCTGGTGACCTGTCATGCCTAGCCTGCATATAGAAGCCTCTATGTGAGAAAGAGGTGGGAGGTCCATAGGGATGCAGTATAACGATTTTTTGTAATAAATGAGTGTACCGCCCGCCTGGCAACGGGTTCTGTCGTTGCGCACTATTCTATAGTTTGCAATTCCAGGGTTCCTCTGGGCGGGTTTAAGAAAGGTCTCCTGTACTAGGAAAACGTCAATTTGATGGTCACGTAAGAAGGTCGCGATTTCGTCACGTTGGCCATTTATGCTATTAGCGTTAAAGTAACCTAACTTAAGGCATCGGGGCTTAAATTTACTATTTTCGGTAGCCATTAGTTACCGTTAAAGTTGATATTAGCTAGGGCGTCAGTGATGTCTTTATATTCGAGCATCACTTGTAGAATAGCAAAGCCGTTGCCTTGCATAGAGCGCAGAGTTTGAGCTAGTGCGCTGAACCTATCCGAGCTAATGAGCGAGAATACGCTCTGAACTACTTCTAGGTCCGATCCAATCGTTGGCTGACTGCTAGAGCGAGCGGGGCTTAGCCTAGGAACGAAGGTCTGTGAGCCAAAACCGCACGCCACACCTCTATTTATGCCTTCTCCCCCCCACATGTTGTAACGGAAAACTACGGAATGTGTTTTTAAACTTGATTCAGTTTATTGAAAATTTTATCTGTAATAAATAATTTTATATAGAAAAATGGATGTTAAGAAATATGTAATGAATTAATTAAGAATAATAATTATGGTATTTAAGAGGTAATAAAAATAATTTTATTTAATAGGTTGTTGATGAAAAATACGCAACAGTGGGGAGGAGGAAACATTAAGCTGCTCATTTAGTATGGTCCCATCAACGCTATGTTTGATAATCTCTAACTGTTCCAACACGCTCAGCCTTAGACCTTTACTACAAGTGTGTAAGACTTTATAGGAATGCCCTTCCGATAATCTATGACCGGTGTTTAATAAATGTTTCGCAAAATGTGATCTCTCTGGTCGGGCATTCCTACAAGCCGAAATGTGTTCTTTATAACGTGTCTCAAAACTGCGGCCAGTTTGACCCACGTACACAGAATCACATTCATCACATGCCAACCTATACACCCCCGACTTCCCGCCAACCTCTGTCTTTTCTTTGCCGTTGCAAATGGCACGTCGAACGGAATTATTAGTTCTAAATGCCACATAAACGTCGTTATTCCTTAAAATTTTTGAAATTTTGTCTGACATTTTACCCAAATATATATTATATTCAATAATTATGTATGTGTCCGTGATACTAAATAAAAACAAAAAAGTAAATCTGATATTTAGAAAGAAAGAAAGAAAAATCATTTATTTACACGACGCTTAATCATAAATTATTGTATTTAGAAATGTTATCTGTCTGTCTGTCTTAAAGTTTGCCTTGACAAGGCTTCAAAACGGCTCAACGGATTTAAATCAAAGCTTTAACAGGAATTTTAACTTAAATTTTCGTGTGTGTTTCATTTCGATATGTTTCAGATTTCGGAAGATATGAATACAAATACGTATACCTAAAGCTATATTACTGCTGCCATTTAGCGGGTATTATGACTAACATGCAAATTGCTATAAATATGTCCAAGTCAGGTTTCAAATCTTTGAAAAGCATTAACGCATGCTTAGCGTTATAATTTAAAATGGAAAAAGATTACGGTCGTGAGCAGAATTCCGACCTGCGCCTCCCGGATAAACATTCCAGGCGCTCGCTAAGCCACCTCGACCTCTGCTCTCTACCACGAATTCTTCTTCCACGCTACTACTTCTATTCATACTTTCTCTTCATTTTGAGTTAAACAGATTTTTGAATAATTGAATCTCTTCCAAATTATATAGACTGAATTATATAGAAAGCTGAAAGTTAATGGTGAAATATTTCATTACTTTCATCATATCTTAACTTTCAATCGAAGTAATTTATTCGAGTGGGATTTACCCCTGCAATAGTAATAAATCGTATTTATCAATCACACAACTACCCAAAAAAGGATTGTTATCTTGTTAGAGTTCATTAATGCACGTATATGTACATATGTTTGTTCCACCATAACTTCTAAATGCCTGAACTGATTTAAATGTATAATGTACCATTCTCCCGGACAAAATAGGCTAGTAAGATTTAAAAAATGGCAGGCATGCTTTTTAATTTTTTATCTTGTATATTACGTGTACTAGGCAGTACACGCAATATACAAGATAACAATCCTTACAAGATAATAATCCTAAGTTGGTATAGTAGTCTCAAATGCGACTGTTGAGCATGAGGTCATGGGTTCTATTCTCGGGTCGGGCAGTGTTATTGAGTTTTCTGTTAGAAAATTCTCAGTAGCAGCCCGGAGTTTGGAATTGTGCCCGGTAGATGGCAATAGGCTCACCATTTATTACATGGGACTTAATAACAGCATTGATGAAATGTGGGTTTACAACTGTGTATACCTCTGCCTACCCCTTTGGGAAATACAGGCGTGATGCTATGTTATATTACGTGTTTGTTATTATTTAATACCATTAGTTACTAGCATTGATTGATATTAAATGGTATAATTTTTCAAAGAAAAATAATACTGTAAAGTTTTATACACTTTTTTTTATCAATCATCAATATCTGAAAAATAAAAATAAAAATTTAACCAGCTTATAATTTATTTCACTAACAATACTAAGTCTTGTAGACTCTCACTTTCACTTCTAAAACAAAGTTACAATCATTCTAAATGAGATTAATTAATGAAAGCGACGAAGTTTCCCTTCCTTGAACATCTCATTTGCAATGTTATAAACCAACTTTGTTATAAATGATTATTTGGATTCATAAACTTCACTGTCTTCCATAATGAAGTAATTTAAACTCCTGTGTAAACAAGCCTGCATTCATTGAAAATGAAGGAAATCCAAGAGATAAATTCTACTAATATACTTAGATATTATGAATGTAAACGTTTGTATGTTTCTATATTTGTTACTATTCGCAAGTAAAACGGTTGAACGCAAACTAAAATAGCTTGGACGTTGGAGAAGAACATAGGCTACTTTTTGTTGCGAAGATAATTTTGTGGGCTCCGGTTAAGTATAGTATAAATCCATCTTCACAGATTAGTTTTAGATGTCCTTGATTGTACCTGCATAAGATGTGGATAGGTAGGTATTTTATCCACGGTAGACTTCTACTTAGCCATTAATAAGAACCATAAACATTGTTTAAATCGTCTGTGAACAAGTAATGACAGTGCGGTTGGCGGTTGGCGCAATGGTCGAGAGACCGGCTGCTGCATCGCATGTCGCAGGTCCGATTCCTACACGGAACTAATATTTGTATGATCTACAGATAATTGTTCCGGGTCTGGGTCTGGCATGTGACTGAGATTATATGCTAGTAAACGCACCCATGATACAGGAAGAAATTCCTAGTGTGGGGCAACGTCTTTTTTTAAAATTAAGTCTATCTGATGCTATGTCTAAATGATTGGTAGCAAAAATATTCTAATTCCATGATTAAGATATTCATATCAAATTTCTTTATCCAAATTAGGCTAACAATTAGCGCTTTTTGAACGTCAAACATTAAGACAGCCCCCAAAAAAGCCCACCCCTCTCCGCTTCAGTGTTTTATCTGGGAAGAAGAACCGGCGCAACAAACTTCCCAGAAATACGTCTGTCTGTATCAAAATTATTTATAGATTAACGTATTACATCTCGAGGAGGTAAACCAGTTGAGACCATCTCGGATAATGGAAAGAATTTTGTGGGGCTGAAAAAGAAATAGTGTCATGCCTTGAAAGTATCTAATAGTCAAGATATTATTGATTTCGCTACCGATAACAATATTAAATTCAGCTTTATTCCGCCTTACGCTGCTTATTTTGGCGGTTTATGGGAAGCAGGAGTTAAATCGTGTAAGCACCACCTGCGACGCGTAGTACCCTACTACTACGTAGTACTAATCTTATGTACGAGGAGTTCAGCACGGTATTGGCACAAACTGAAGCCATCCTGAACTCCCGTCCTCTCACAGCTCTGTCCACAGATCTTACTGCTCCAGCCTGCACGAGACCTGACTGCCGCGCCTAGTCACCGCTTGCTACGTTACGATTTTTCGAGCAGATGAGGTAGAGCATATGGAAGCGGGGGGCTAAGGACCGCTCAACACACTAGTTCTGATAAAACATGACAATCTACCATCACTCAAATGGAAGTTGGACAGAATAATTTGCATTTATCCCGGGACTGATCGCATCTTACGAGTGGTTGATTTTCTGACTTCATCGGGCATCACACAAAGAGCTTTCTTCAAGATCTTTTCTCTGCCAATACCGCCGACTGACACTGATGACAACGTGCCATCCTGCTGACCTATTGGAACCTGCTGCTTCCAAAGCCGGGCCCATGTTACCGCCATCTATACATAACAATGCGAAATACGAATGAATCCAAAGATACTACGTCACATCATTCCTGTGTCACTCATCGTCCAATCAACGACTTTGTCAAGATTGATTCGTTATTGGTTGATCTACTTCAATTCGTTCGCTCATGAGACTTCATTTTTTCTTTACAATAATTATTTCAACTATCAAAATCCCTCTAAATAGTATGGTAAATCGTTTATATAAATCAAAAATAAAAAAAGACCCAGAATTGAGCCTTGAGGCACGCCTAATTGAACTGAAAGTCTGCGAGACTTAGTGCCATTATTATCGCCGCACTGATACCTTTGACTTAAATATGATTTAATAATACTAGAAGCTAAGTTTTGAACCTTAAAGAGTACCATGAACGACGCAATCGAACGCTTTGGAAAGATTACAGAACACTCCAATTGCATTCTGCGAATTCTCCATGCATTGAAAATGTGTTTTAGAAGAGCAATACCCGTATCTTTTGTTGAACGTTATTATTTCTGGCAAAGCCAAAGGGTTTTAACCCTTTAGCTCAGCCACGTACAAATACGTATTTCATAACAATAAAAATCGGTTGTGTCTGCGAATTAGCGAGCCAATAGATTAAACACTACTTAAATTTCACAACTAGGAAAGTACCTCAATATCTCTTGACATCAAAATTAGAATCACGACTTTCCCATTAAGATGAAAAACGATTTGAAAAAATTAAAAAAGTTTGAGGTAATTGTAGAGTTCTTACTTCAAAGAGATCGGTTCTCATCAAAAGTTTCCAATTTCAATTAACAGTAGGCTTATACGAAGACTAATTCGGTTACTAATTGTAATCCAGTTATTAAATGGAAGAATAACACAATTAATAATTCATTTCGGCAATAAATTGACGTATTTTCGTTTCATTATCGTATCGCTTCACACGTTTAGCGCTAGACTATCCTATATGTGTATTTAATCATACCGACGAACTACCCAAACAATCGTATATGGAACTCGAAAAACCCATTTAATTTACAAATATTTGCATTGATTTTATACTTTATTGCATAGCATCTGGCTTGTATATTCTGAAAAGACTGGCAGAGGTATTACATGAGAACAAAAATATAACAATATTAATATAATAACCCGATGTTAGTAGTGTTAGAAAAAATATTATGGTCGAGACTTGTCATAAGGCGCAAGTTCGCTGCATTTATGTTGGTTAGAAATATAAATACTTCATAACAATAAAAATGTATTGTATCTGCTAATTACCGAGTCAACAGATTAAACTAAATTATTTATTACACAAGACCATTATACACTAGGTAATTTACTACTACTCAGTTAATCGAACTTTTATTGAGCTATTACCGAGTTTTATTTAATATTAATCCTATTTTGGCCTTTATTACCTTTGTATTAAGGCTCTACAAAAATATCTGGCAGACAATTGGACCCTTATCTTGGGAACGTCAAGTGCAAACGCGTACCGAATAACAATTGTCATCAATTAATTAAGATAAGTCGGTATTCGGTAGTAGACATTTCTTGATTTCGACTTAGTTTTAGTTTAGTGTTTCGCTTAGCTTTCAGTATTGAAACCGATATAAACATTTAATAATTAAATTCTATATAAAATACCAGAAATATCAAGTTATGGGACGAAGCCGTCGTGCGTAATGATGATGTAACCCAGTGTGGTGGTAGCGAGATTAATTGGTAGGTAGGAAAAACTGTGTCGGAAACAGCGCAGGCATTCGACTCTCTCTGATAAGAATATGTACTAAAGTAAGGTTCTTATGCCGTATCTTAAAATCAGGTTTAATATTACATAACAAGGCATGACGCCTATATTCCCCGAAGAGATGTAAGTAGTACACCCACATCTCACCAATGCTGTTATTAAGTCCCATGTAATAGGTGGTGAGCCAGTTACTTGACACAATACCAACTCCGGGCTGCTATTATGATTTCCTAATAGGAAAACTCAATTCAAATTCGTTCAGTATTTATTACGTGAAAGAGTTACAAACATCTATCCATCCCTACAAACTTTCGTATTTAGTATATTATGTTGAGTAACTGTTTGTTATCTTTAGAAAATCGTGCATAGACAAACAAACACGGAGCTATATATATTTTAATCGACTGTGAATACTGACTTAGAAACTAACTCAACTGAAATTACGAAATCTGAGTGGCCAATAATTACCGAAATACCTAATATTTGCTTAAAACAAGTACGAAGATTGTTAATAGTAAATGTAAATGTTTTGGTGATATTAAACTGTTAATATAAGTTATATTTAAATAAATAATAATAAATAATACGAAATTAAACCAGTATTCAGTGAAACCTAGATTACAACGATAGTAGAATTTCGAAGAATCCTTCACTTTGATAATTTTGATAGATAAGCGACAATCGTTAATTGGATGTCAGAGAAATATTTGTAGATTAAAAGGATTTTAGAACTTTTATGTTAATTAGACTATAATCTAGATAGTTCAGTTACTTGAAAAGTTCATTTAAAGACAAGACTTGTTGATGAATAGCAGGCTGGCCACAAATACGAATCTATACTCAATATAATAACGCTGAAGAGTTTGTTGTTTGTTTGAATGCCTTAATCTCTGGAACTAGAAGTCGGATTTGAAAAAAATATTTTGCATGTGATAGCCTAATATTTCAGAAAAGTTATACGCTACAACATGTAGTAGCCAACAAAAAAATACATTACATCGCGTTTTGGCAAATCTCTGCATTAAGTCGCGATAGCCAAATCATGCGTTTCAGCATTTGTATCAATGCCGCATCATCATTCATCACAAATAGGTATGATGACAGTATTAAAGAATAAACGGTTCGAGAGAAAAAAAAAATACACAGGATTCTAAAAAATTACCTAGTTTTAATTTAAACATTAAGATAAGAATTTTATACTTTTATTTTATTGAAAACCTTATTAGATTTTCTATAAAAGTATAAAATACTGCAATCGGCCATGTTGACTGAAACGCCAATTACAGCGAATGACGCCTCAATTGAATGTCAATCACCGCCGTGGTGTTGCTTGAGCTTATGTCAAATGTTTTCGAAACGTGACGTCACAACCCATCAAATGCGGCGGCATGACATCCATGAGTATTTTCGAGCTAAATTCAAATTAAATAGATTAAAATGCAATAAAACTTAGTTTATTGCTGAAATATGTGTGTTTTTCGGAAAAAGTAGACGTGTACCTATATTGTAGGAGATTTTAAAATCAGTCATCCTATTATGCGGGCAAAACCGCGGGCAAACGGTTGTACCTAATATTATCTAGATCTAGTAACAAATTAAATCAGTTTTCTGTAGAAGTTCGATAAAAATTGAGAGTAAAATTTTGATAAAAGTACCCTTCAGTATGATGTGGGCCAGAAATTCATATCATATGAACCTCATAGAATGTTTGGTGATTTTGAATCGTTTTATGCGACGTACGCAAATGGCCTCCCGATCTGGTACCGTCTTGTGACGGGTCGTTGAGCTCCCTTTATTATGGTTGAGCCATACGATGCTAGCTATGGCTACTGATGCATACGTGCCGTCAGACAGGACAGGCTACCTCAAAGCTGCTGACTCTTTCCTCAAAAGGCCATTCCAGACTCTCCCTGCATGGTTACACTCATATAAGTATGTACTATTATGTCTGGACTTCAAAAGAGACGTGAACCTCCGAGTTTGTTTCGGCGTTTCTTCTCTGCTCGTTAGTCTCGTGGTCCCAAGCGCGACTGCTGAGCATGAGGTCTCGGGTTCGATTCCCGGGTCGGGCAAAGTGTTATTGAGTTTTTCCGTTAGAAATTTCTCAGTAGCAGCCCGGAGTTTGGAATTGTGCCCGGTAGATGGCAATAGGCTCACCACCTATTACATGGGACTTAATAACAGCTTTGGTGAAATGTGGGTGTACAACTGTGTACACCCACATTTCTGCCTACCCCTTCGGGAAATAAAGGCGTGATGCTATGCTATATGTATATATATATATGTTTCTTCTCAGAGAGAGTCAGATAGGAAACGTCGGATACGGAAACAGCGCCATCTACTTTATAAAAAAGACTTGTAAAAGTATCTTCAACAGATCTATTTACAGAAATGAAATCATTTAACATTTCACTTTTTGTTGTTTACCGAAATGCAAAGCAGCACTTATTCTTACTTGTACTTCATCAGTGTGATATAGGTACTTGTCGAAAAAGGTTAGGGCCTTAACTAGCTGTGGGTGTACCAAAATTAACTTGACCTCTCAACCTACATGTTGTGCCATTTGGGATTCACATTGTAGATGTGAAGTTCTCGTCTCTACTTCAAATTTTATTCCACCGAGAAATGTATTAAAAATATTTTATATGAGATGATATTCTGTAGTGTTGTATGAATGGGATGCTTGGCTTACTTCCTGTGGGGATGCTGGATGATGGGTGGCTATTAGAATAAATTTTAGGTGTTCTTCTCATTTTCTACGTGCATATTTTCCAATAACTCCGACTGATTTCTTACTTTAGCCTTTCGACTACCTACGCTCAAGAATACAAGGTATTCATTCTTAATTTAATGTTTAATCTTTTTTATTAATATAACTAGAAAGGGAGTGACTACTGATATGACGGCTGACAGAGATGTATGAAAGAAAATTACCGCAGAACCCAAAAAAAAAAATATAATTACGAATTTCTATTACACATTGTATATATTGTATATATATTGTAATTGAAACTGTCATAATGTGAAATACATAAAACAATTTTTCGTTTAAAATGAATATTTTAAATCAACATGTGCTACTAACTTTACCAATATTACCCATTACAAAGTTTATTTGTGGGTAATACAGGTTCGTAAATGCGTAACTGTTCAATAACAAACTTTACTAATATTTGATACACTATAGGCCTTACTTGGAATTCGAGCCCTAATTAAGGTTTGCGAATCGTTATTAAAAGGAGTGGCGGTTCAAACAGAGGCTCATCTCTACTTCGGCCATTGAATACTAAAACAACTTGTTTTTCACTATTAGTTCGCATAACAGCGTGTTTTTTTATTTACTTAAGTATCCTTCAGTTTGAGTTAGGTGTAGCATGATATATCAGACCTAAAGGGCCTATCACATAAAAAAGTTAGTCGTTATGATTAACTTAATATGAAAGTGAATGTATTTAATTTTAAATTCTACTAGCTTCTGCCCGCGACTTTGTCTATGTGGACTTTAGAATTGTGTCTAGCCGGGATAAAAAGTATCATATGTGTGAATCCAGACTATAAACTATCTGTGTGCCAAATTTCATTCAAATCCGTTCAGTAGTTTTTGTGTGAAAGTGTAACAAACATCTACAAAGTTCGCGCGCCGCCTATAGGATAAATTTGATAGAAGAAACACACAACACAATATAAAATGCTTTATTTATTTTTTGATTATATAGAATGGCTGAATTTAATAACACTATTTAGACAGAAATACAGTAAGGTTAAAGTAATATATAAAACCATTTAAAATATAAAGCCTTGCGCCCTTATTTTACATTTATGCATTCTTGTATAATAACTTTCGTGAGGCATATTCATATTAATTATTGTTCACCGGTTACTGCTCACGTGTATTCTTCGGGTTTGCCCGACCGGTTTCAAGCTCGAACGGAGCCCTTAGTCATGAGCTGAGTCCGCGGCAATGTCGCGAGTCAGACTGACTGAGACTTTATTCATTCTTCTCACAATACTTCAACATCTATGAACATATATGAATAAATACCGTACCGTAATAAGTACTGGATAAATAGTACGTACCTGCTAAATTGAATATGAAATCTGCAATTTCATTACAAATTCATAGCTCGTTAAAAGTAAATTAGATTTCAAAAACACTCTTATAAGATGAGTGCCTACTCTACAAAATCAAATTCAGTTTCACACATATTTGGTTCACGAAGTACTTTTCAATGTTTTCATTATTTATGCTCGATTTCATTCATGTTATATTGTCACAGTACGTGTCAATATTACACTGCGTTTATTTGGTACTCAACATGTTCTCAGGAATGTGTAGTGAAAATTAATCTAGACTGAAATATGTATGTCGCAGATGGATTGTAGAATCCGCTGTTTTATAAAACTGCTAGCTGATTTACAAAACAGTACTGTTATGAAAAACGTTTTGCGTTTATCAATGCAGCGGATCAACGATCAGAGATTATGTAAAACAGTGTGAAATGAACTATCGGATTGTTGATTTTAATTTTTGATCGAAATTTTGTCGCATCGCATTATTTGTCTTTTATCAACATTAACCTAACTTTATTTTACTTTTAAGTCAGTAGCAAAAAAAAAGATGAAAATTTTGAATGACGTAAATACCAAACCGCTATAATAGTCGACAATATATGGGGATTAAGTACGAAAATAAATTAAATTGTTCCATGAGCGAGCAAACCGAGCTCGGGAGTTTTGTGTACAGGACAGGTTAGGTTCATGTTTAGGTTTTTCACAAAAATAGGAGCCCCGCCAAGCGGGGCTCCGTCGTCCCAGCCACGGAAAGACAAATCAGAATACAAACATCTTTTTTTTTTTTACTTGAGTGGTGACTATCCATTTAATATACCCATAAAATCAACAAATCTGTCCCACTGTAGATATGTCAGATATGTCAATGCACATATGCATTAAGCCTAAACGTGGGTAGCAGTTTTGTTACACTTTGCAGCGTTCGTGGTCGCAATAGGAAATGTCAGGAAAAACAAAAAACCAATAATACACGGGATTAATCCGGTTAAAAGTTGTTTACTATAATGTGTAGGGATCGCGCAAACTTAAGATATTCCTATAAATATTGTTACTATTTTCATTGATTTATCATGACGTACAGCGCCGAGACGTACACACTTAACTCGCTTGGAGTTGCTTGAATGTTTCATTGAAGAATAGGATGATGATTTGACCGGAAATGTAATTATCCGGAAAAGAATCAAGTCAACACAGCTTTCAGTATCTTCATTTTCAGACAGGGCCGATGGTCATTGAAGCAGACGAGTCCTTGAGTGGAAACCGCGAATTGGCAAGTGAAGCGTCGGTAATCCTCCAGCTAGAGACTGACGCTCTGAAGAAATCGCTGGGGATCGCCTGGATGCGTAAGGTAGAAAACCGGATGTTGCGGACTTTATGCAGCGGTGGACAGCAATAGGTTGAGTTGATTGGTCAAATTATGCTCGTCAACTAGTAGTTAGAGATTACAAACCTATGGTAAGCCTAGCTATCCATTTACTGTAAGTTAGTGTAGGTGTCCATGATTAGGTTGGGGCTCTGTCAATACTCCTTCCCAATCTGGGAGGGCCGAGCATTGACGGCTGTACATAACGATCGTGCGATCAATGGCCCTGTATGGCGCCCCGGTGTGGGCAGCTACCCTGACGACCCGCAATATCGCAATATTGCGGAAACCGCAAAGAGCGATGGTCGTCAGAGTCATTAGAGGATATCGGACGATCTCTTACGAGGTGGCGTGTACACTGGCCGGATCCCAGCCTAGCTACATCGGAGGCGTGAGGAGGCACTGACGCGACGCGCAAGACTAGCGCAGCGACAGATCATGCTGGGTCGGTCGGAGATCTACCAGATCATGGTAGCAGAATGGCGGGACAGGCTTCTGTGCCCTGCCGCTGGCCTCGGTACAATTAAGGCGGTCCGGCCAGTGCTCAATTACTGGCTCAAGAGGACGCACGGCTCTTTGACGTTTCGGGCATGGTTGCTTCGGGAAGTAACTGTGTCGCATAGGCAGGGAGCCGGAAGCTCGGTGCCATCATTGCGCTCATTTTCGGGAAGATACGGCACTGCATACGCTGGTAGAGTGTACCGCATGAGAGGAGCCGCGCCGTGCCCTCGTCTACGAAGTGGAAAATGACGGGTCACTGCCGGCTGTTGTTCGTTCGATGGTCGGTGGCGCAGAGTCCTGTTACACGATGATTTCCTTCTGAGAATCAGTTGTCTGTGAGAAACTGCGAAAAGGAACTCCCTTTTGGAGAGGACGAGCTCTTTCCAATCCGCAGAAAGCGCACTGGGCGTCAGCGGAGGTACAGAGTTGTGTTTAAAGCATAACCTAGCATTTGGTGTTAAACGAAAGCTGAAGTTAAACGTTTTTTAGTGATCTGTCTGTAGATGGGTGAACGCTAGGAACATTTTTATCTAAACTTCTAACGCTATAAAGGACTAGTGGGCACGCTAAACTGTCGGTCCTGGTTGTCGTTAATTAATAGTAGTGACTTGGCCTTATCATAGGCCAAAGGCGGTTATAACAACTCTGAGACTTAGTTGGTCTCCACCTCGAGGCCATCTTTACCCGGAGATGCAAGGGGTGCGGGGCATCTGGGCGCAAGCTGACTGCCCTATATGTTGACACTACTATTATAGTTTACTAGCTGTGCCCGCGGTTTTACTCCCCCCTCATGACCGCCCACTTTGCACATCAAAAATGCGCGCGTGGTACTTGATACTTATTTTGTTGCGGAGTTATGTTAAAACTATGATATCTTTTAAGATATTCATTGAAATCAAATTAAGTCAAGGGCAATTTTGTTCAAAATAAATAGTTATGATGAATAACTTTTACTTGGATAAGGATTAATATCATGTTTATAAAAACACCTTCGCTAACAATGCATTATTTTAGAACAAATTTGATTACCGTTAAAAAGGTTACAGTGAGTAAACTTTAAAAGATCATATATTTTCACATAATTCGTTATACTTCATTTTTACGTAACTTTAGCCGTTTTCGCAGCGCACGCAATGGAAAATATCAAAAGGAATATTTTTCCCGTTTTTGCAACATTTTTCATTGATACTCCGCTCCTATTGGTTGTAGCGTGATGTTATATAGCCTATAGCTTTCTTGGGGAAATGGACTATCCAACATAAAAATATTTTTTTAATTCTGTCCAGTTGTTCCTGCGATTAGCGCGTTCAACCAACCAAACAAACAAACAAACTGTTCAGCTTTATAATATTAGTATAGATACGTATACATTATAAACAAAAGGTTACCTTCTTACTTAATGCCACACTGTCGAACCTACTACAAGCTTAAAATTAACAATCGTCTCTATTAAAGGTTTCTTTTACAGAGCGGCACTAGAATGTACCGCTTTCAGCACGTGTTATTGTCATACCGTGCAAGCCAATTCTACTCATATACAACAAACAATCAAATTGTTGTTAAATGTATCGACAAAATGTAACATTATTATGTACCTGCTTCATTTTTCAACAATTCTATTACGGCGTTATTTAATTGACAAGAGGTCAAAGGGGCGCTGACTGAATTTCACACACCGGCGCCATTTATGCTTGAGACGGCGCTTCTTCTCTAGACTACACGAAAGAAGAAGAAGAGGACCTAGTATCACGCTTGTGTTTCCCGAATGGTGAGGTAGAAGCGCACTGTAAAGGGGTAAGCATATCGCCATTATTTTTGTCAAAAGGACAGATGCATGAAGAGGTTAAATCAATATAGATGTAGCGAAAGAGGTGTTTCAGAATCGTAGCAAATGGATATCGATAGTGTCTACCAACTCAAATTGTATTTATGTATTGTTTTTGTCCAATCGTTAAAATTAGGCTTTAATTCTAATTGAAATAGTTTCTTTGCTGAATTGGCGATTTTCAAACTCTTTTACATGACTCGATGATCTAGAAGGCGCCAGCATTTCCTATCTGACTACCTCTAAAACTTGAAGGTCAAGGTCTTTTCTAAAGTCCAGACATCATATACATATGTGAGCGTAACCGTGTAGGATATCGAAGGAAGGAAGGAGGAATTGAATTGAAGGAGACCGTATCGGTGGCGGTTACCACCAACAACAGCATTCCCAAAGAGGGTTGACGTCAGGCAGGCGGCCGGTCTTAAAACATAGCCAAAACTTTAGCAGCATGCCATATAAAGGTATGCTGCGCCGACCCCAAATAAATTGGGATAAGGGCAGGGGGATGATGATGATGAACCGTGTAGGATATCTGGAATGGCCTTTTGAAGAAAGAGCCATAGCAGTTTTGAGTTGACCTATACATGCATAGAACGATCATTTTTAATTGAACTCCTCCCAACGCGTTTAATATTTACCACCATTTTATAAAACGAAACCACTTTAAATGGAGTTTTAAGTGACACAATTAAATTACTGGCGAAACGAAAAGCTGTTTGTATATTAATTAACGTTTAACCCTGCTGTGTGACATCACAGGTTTATTGAGGTTATTTTAATCAATGATGTTACAAATTAGGGAAAATTCTACCGCGCCTGAATTCACAGAAACTGACCACCATACAGCGCGGAAATTACGTTTCTTTGTGACCAGGATTTTAACTTGCACCCGCAGGATGTATACTCCAGGCAGTGGCGTAGCTTAAAGGGCCCGGTATCAAAATTTATATTCGGGCCTTTTTATAAAATTTTACGATTTTTTTCTTACACTGTATAGACGTTGGGGCCCTTGTAGCTTGGGGGCCCCGTATCATTGATACGACTGATACGGCAGTAGCTACGCCCCAGAAGAAGGTTCAAATCCTAATATAAATATTTTTATTTTAAATAGACCAACCTACAAGTACTTACTTGAGAAAAATTAAAGCTAGTAATAATAATTTTAACAAAGGCAAATAATAAACTCGTTTGCGAACTCTGCGGTTACATTGACACTCCTAATTGGAGGCAAAATGTCACGTCATCGTGTCAAGTTTTGCTTTGTTGTGTAGAAAAAGACCTGATAGCTGAAATTTGAATGAAATTAATTACTAGAGCGTTTAAAATATAGCTACTTTGTCCTCTCCACCTTGTGGTGGCCCTGGCAAAATTTTTAGTGATGCGAGAAGTCATGGTGACGCCCCTCCGAACACTAAAATGTTATATTAATTAATTATTGTTCACCGGTTACTACTCACGTTCATTTTTCGGGTTTGTCCGGCTAGTTCCGAACTCAAACGGAGCCCTTAGACATGAGCCGAGTCCGCAGCGCTATCTGAAAATTGTGTGAATTCGCCATGAAAGATTTTATATAAACAAAAATTTAGTTATTTCTATACATTTACCTACCCGTAATTATTTATTGTTTGCAAGCGGTAGGGTAGGTAATTTTTCGTAAATTAGGTATAATTTTTAGGTTTACTTTTTTATATTTCAGTATTTTAGACAGACTGAAAAGTACAATCCAATTTAATCATTCAATATCTAGTGTGTACGTTCCGTACTTTTTATTAATATTTTTTATTTTCTTGTGGTCACTTGATCGTTACCTAATACTGTTTTAAGTTCAGATAAATCTTTAAAAAGCATAAACGCATGCTTAGCAAACACTAAGTTAATTTTTTTTTGTGGAAAAAGAATACGGTCTTGAGCAGGATTCGAACCTGCGCCTCCCTGATAAATACTCCAGGCCTCCTCTGACTGCTAAGCCATCTCGCCCAGTTAGAATTAATTATTTATTTCGGGCAGATGTTTGATGGCAAAGTAAGCCTTTAATAAATGCTAAAAGCAGCGAATTCATCAAACTTTACACAGACAATGATCCTCGACCCCGCTGCGTCCAGTTCACTTAAGTGACTGGAGTCTCCACCAATCTAATTAATTGCAATATTTCATCTCGCTCTAGTTCTCTTGTAACTCTCTAGTTGCCTTTGGTATTTAAAGAGTAGATATGACTATTACCAAATTTAAAAAAAAATGGGAAGAAAAATACGGCCGTGACTAAGATTTTGAACTTCCCGGATACTCCATCCACTCTTTCAACAGAGCTATCCCAATCCCGTCTACATATACCACTATAAAGTTTGGTATGCATTTGTTAATGCTTTTAAAAGATTTATGAGTTTTATTAAAAGTAACTCATGGCTAAGTAACAGCCGCACAGTTCGATCGATTGAGGTTAAGATGCGCTTGCCGCGGTCGGTCTGTGGATGGGTGACCATCATTTCATACCGAGACTCCTCCATGCCTCGGAGAGCACGTTAAGCCGTCGGTACCGGTTGTCAAATTAAGATCAATGACAGCCATTACGGGTAGTCAGAGGCCTGAAAGTCTGACAACCAGTCATACCGCGAGATATCAAGTTACCCAGTATTGTCTGGGTTGTGGAGGTCAGATAGGCAGTCGCTCCATGTAAAATACTGGTATTGAGCTGCATCCGGTTTGACTGGAAGCCGACCCCAATGCAGTTGGGAAAAGGCTAGGCAGATTGATTAAAAGTAAAATATTTTGTGGAAAGAAATGGACCACAAGTGGGACTTGAAACCTTGACCTTCTGGCTTAATAAATAAACCAGCTGCACTTCCCATCGAACTTTTGGGTTGAAAAAGTTAAATACGTATATTTTCATCCGAAACGATCCCACTTCTTTCGTGTGGTTAAGCCGCCCATAATCCATTGATGAATCGTGAATACATTTTGCCTTATTCTTAAGTTAAATGTGATCATGGACCGTTTTTATTTGACATTCGTTATTTGTATTTTAAACAATTCGTATCTCTACAAGTCTCAGTACTAGCAAATTAATACCGGGAAAGGAAACCACAACTCCAAAAAAATTTAATAAAATTTTTAGGTGTCATTGAACTTTATGACCCCGATGTAAGGTATTAATTAGAATGGCAAGGATTACAATGAATCAAATAATTATTATAAATTTTGTTAGGAACTCGTATTATTATAATGAGGATTTGATCATATTTTTAGTAACAGCCAGGATTCGTTTACTGTTTATTTTTCAAATGTAAATACTAGCTGTAAAGGATAATTTACAATATAAAGTATCTATCTTAGCATCGCCCCCTCAGCCAGAGTAGCGAGACGGTGTTAACTGTTAGCTTACTGAACGTAACTATTTGTCGAATTAAAAGAGAAAATCCGCCATAGAGACATAAATCGCATCTAAACACATTTTCCATTCAGCTGGGACGTTTACTAATAACACATTGAAGAGAAAAAAAAAATATGGAAGATTCTGCATTCAATAAACCTCTTAGATAATTACATACTATTTATATGATAATAACTGCGACACATACATATAAAGTAATAAATTAAATATAAACACACAACTATATTATTATGTGGGACGCTCGTACGCAAGCATAAATAATAAACTGTTAAAAAACCTTCTAAATTATGATTTTATTCCCAAGCATCTTTAATAGTATACGAGAAAATTAAATTCGAACACTGGGACGAAGCATTGATTTCACAGAAGCGACTGTCGTCTTCGACTTCGGTTACGAACTGAGTCATTAGACGTGTAGGCGTTCACACTTGATCGTTAAATGACTTCAGTTGCCCGCCAAGGTTGTCCTATCGATCAAGTGTGAGTGAGCCATAAGAGAACTGCGTGGGATTTTATTTAAAAGTTATTAATATAATAAATAAATCAGACAAATTTTGTGTTATTGGAGATAACATTTTGTTCAAACTACAACGACTCTACAAAAAAGTTAGTGATTGTTTCAATAAATATCTTATTATAAAAATAATAATCGTAAGTCTCCTAAGTCCTATATATATATATGATTGTGAAGTGTTTGCTATTTTCATTTTATTGGATTTATGTACCTATTTTTTTTACAGAATTAGACAGACGTGTGTATGTTTTTATGTAGTTTTTTTCCCATAGTTGGGAATTTCAGCCCTGTCTTGATGTCCTTTAGTTTGGGTTTCTTTACGCTGATTTCTTTCAGCTACAGTTCTAGGGGGGAGCAAACCGGGGTATCTGCTTCAGGCGGCATCTTCAAGTACGTAAGTATTTTTATTTGCTTACGTGATTAATGGACGGCCCCTAAATCGATTGTGCCATGGGCGGTGTGGCAGGTGGCACCGTGTTGCTGAAACCACATGTCGTCAGGGCTCAGGCAGCCGCGATCAGGTGGCGACGGGTGACGCATATTGTGTGAACGTTTGAGCTGCAATAAATACTTATTTAATTAGAAATGGCGAACGGCCACTATTTACCGCAATGTTCGCAGAGCGCAGTGTAAACTTGTGGCGCGTTTATAGTTGTTCACACACGCACGTCGGAGCAACTTAGCAAATTCCTGTAGCCTATCTAGTATAATATAATGTTATTATATTGCATGTACCTAATATCTAACTCAATCCATTGCTATTTTTTTTTTTTCTTGTTACAGCGTTCCATATTTGCGATGTTGGCTCAGGCAGCGTGTATTTGGTTGGCGAAGGAATTCTGTCCAGTGGACCAGAAGAAGACCACATAAGGTCCAGAAAACTGAGCCATCAAGGTCACGCCTCGAGCTTGCTGACGCCGACGTATATGCCTATTAGTTATTACCATTAGAGGTACGGTAACAAGTACATAGACAATGACGTAATTTTTTTTTATACCGGTACCGCTAGTGTACTTAAATATCTATCTATATATACATATTTTTTTGTTACAAAGCTACGGGTTCATCGGTGACGAAAACGGCGTCATAAACGGGCGGCACTTCGAGGACACTGTCACCAGAGCCCTGGAGATACCGGATAAGAACCTTTTAACTTTTTTTTTGTAACGAAGCTCTTTCACAGGCACTGCAACTCCGGCCTCATTTTCACAATGATAACAATCATGTTCTTCTTTTGTGTAACGAATGACTATCATTGTTACGCAATACTAATATATTTGTGTTAATTAAGTCATAAACGTAGTTACTTAAACTATATAGTACAGTATTGCACGCCAAGCGGATCTGCATTATCTAAGCCATCAAGTCGAATTTTAGTGCATATGAACAGTATATGGCTCCGCCAATCGCCTTGGGGATTTTGTTAAGGGCATATAATGTTATGTATATTTGAAATGCAGCTCACGGTGAAAATTTCCCTGGTGGTAGATATTACTGAGCATCGAGACGAGGTCCTTGAACTTATTTACATAAAGTTGAGCGAAATTAAGACTTGTGTATGCAATCAAATTGCGCAACTGATTTGCAATAACAATACATTTCAAATCGCCGTACATTGCGTCGTATATCGCCTTCTCGACTAAAAAAATCTATGCAATTTATATTGTCAGACTATCATAATTTAAATAATCTATTACAATTGAAAGGCAGTTCCTCTATCACTACTGGTCTACACAAAAAGTTTGTTTTTGCAAAACGCTTAATCTAAGATATGTCATTATTTGCTTTTATTTTAAGTTCCAAGATAACTTAAACCAAAGGATTGGTTTGGTTAGGTTTTGTTTTTATGTAATTTTCACAGTTCTCACCTAACTTTAATGATGCAAGCACTCAATAAAAATGTGCGTCTCGACAGCAATCTACTATACAAAGCATCATCATGATCACCCCTACCCTTTACCAACTTATTTGTGGCAGCGCAGCATATATTCTTCTACTATACATCTCTATCAGACGTCATATCGGCAGTCACTCCGTTACCAGCCTATCATCTTTAGTCCATCGGTTTATAAGTCTTCCTCTACTCTTATAGCCATCCACATTCAAACTCAAAATTTTCCTCGTCACATGATCCTCATCCCTCCGCATCACATGTCCATACCGTGTCAAATGATTTCCACACCATTTCTCAGTGACCTCTGCCACTTTCAGACTAACCTACTATACGAAACGTAGCAAAATGATCAATTAAGGACAACGCAAAGGTCTAGACAGTGGTCTTCATATAGATAATGTTTTCACAGTGCAAAATTATTTTTCTAATAGGGAAATTAAGAATAAACCCAAAAGCTAATATTGCCGAAAAAAAGAGAGTTCCTAGCAGGAACTTCAAACAATATTACTAAAATTAGGATTGTGAGGGGCATTACCGTTTTGTGAAAATTGAGAGTTTTCACAATATTGAATGTTGCTTTAGCGAGATTTAGTTAAATGTTTAAACTTCGTGAAACTGAATCCATACTCCAACATACCGACGATGTTGGAGTATGGATTCCGTTTCACGAAGTTTACTGTGAAGTACCTACTAAAATTATGGGTTATGAAACTTTTAATATTGTTTTCATTTTATTTAATATATTCAAAGAAGAAGAAGACAGAAAAGTTGTCTATTTGATGATTAGGCTTTTCAATGATTATATGAATAAATCTTTACTTGACACAAAGGAAGTACAAAAACACATTAAATATACACAAGATGCTGACAATAAATTCTTTTGCACAGTTATTTTGGACAATGATTTTAAATACAGTAGCATCAGCTGATGTTACTGCATTTAAAATATACGTACAGCTGTACGTTAGTTAACTTTTAACTACATCGTTATCGCGGGGGCAGTTTGGTGTCAACTCCGCGACAAAAAGCGCAAGGATTATCGCACTTCGCCATCGCTGTTTTTTTTATTATTGCTAAAATAATGATGAATGATATATGATGAAAGAATAATATATATATAGACACAGCTACATAAAGCGATCTTTTTGTAAAAAAATAGTAACATAGTGGCTATGGTACCCCCAAAGGTTTGAAATAAAAAAAAACACACATGGCATGCGTGCTTTTCACACCTTTATGTGTACCAGAGCCATTTAATTAAAAAAAAATCTACTCTTACTAACCTTTTTTACCCGGGATAATATAAGGATTCTATCGATACATCAAATATCTAAATCGGTTCAGGCGTTTAGAAGTTATGGCGGACTAAAGAAATAAACATACATTGACCCTAAAATCATAAGACCCCTTTTTTAGGCAGTAGTGTAAAAATACTCGTAGCGGTCAATCTTCGTCAGATTATCTTCTTCAAGCGCTGCTTATAATTAACCTTAGTTTACCAACCACAATTTGCAACGGGCTATTAACTCATCATTAAAATTTCCACAGCTTTAAACTTCACATTATAGAAATAAGATTATTTAAAACATTTCAGCGTTCATTTTTCCCCTCTCTTCTAAAATGCCAAGCATTTCCTGAACGTGATCAGATATTCAGGTCAAAACTGGCCAAGGAAATTCATTTTGTGGTTGATTATTGACATGAATTTAATTAACTCATTGACGTAACGAACGAACAGAGCCGTATGTTTGCTGAAACTTTGGCTAAACATAGGAACTTATTATTATAACACTAGAGAAACTTAACTGAGAAAATACATTATTATTATAACACTAGGGAAAATACATATCATTAGACAATTGAGTTTTTTATAAACATTGTTTTTGTTTCCAGACTTAGAATGGCCTTTAGCATAATTTGACAAAAGTTATGAATTTATTTCATTTATTTCTGTAATAATGATAATTTTAAACGCTTTAGACTTTTATCAACAATTATTTCGCCATTGCTATAACAGCGATGAAGAGTCAATTAAAAAAAAGATTATATGATGATAGAACCTTAGATTGATTTGAGATTTTTTCGGAAAGATATTCAAATTAACATCACAATCAAAGTTCGAGGTTATTTACTCCCAAATTATAATTATCTCCAATGATATCTTGAAAAAACAACAGTTGGCAATGTAATAGTGGGCTAGCGAGCGTTTGTAAATACACAAAGATGTAAAGGGATGAATTATACGAAATGTTATAGAGAGAAATGTTATACTTACACGTAGCCTGAAGCTCTTGAAAGCAACAAAGCCTTTATTATGCAGATGACACGATGAATTTTATTTAGATGCAAAATTCTGAAGTCTTAGAGTATTACTACTTTCAGTACCATTTAATCACCATACCATGTACCATATAAAAATACATAATTTAAAAATATAAAAAATAGTAGGCCACCGGCATCTTATCTTCTTCTTTTTTGCCTAGCCTTTTCCCATTATTAAGAATAAGCTCTCCTGGTTATTTTTCTCCAGGACGTTTGGTTCTGGGTCGTTTTAGACGAATTACATGCATTTTTGATTCGTTCTTAACCGTCATTGCGACGGTTTGTCGGGGTCTTTTTGTATAATCAGAAATAGATCTACGTTTAACCACCAAATCGCCTGATCTGATGGTAAGTGATGGTGTGGCCGAGAACGGAGCACGTAAATCCAGAAGAAATCTATTCACTTTAAGTAGCGTCGACAGACCAAGGGCGAACGATAATTGGAGAGTTGATGCAACTGCCCAGACCCGTCTCTCACACGGGTTGCACCGGATTGCATCCTAAAACACGACTAGGTCGCTTCACAACATTGCTTCGTCCGGTAGGTCGTAACCAGCCGCGACCAAAGCCTCCCACCAGAGTTGTGTTGCCGCCTGTTTTGCACTACTCATTGGCTAAGTATAGGGATTCCATTTTAAGGGTGCACTCCTACGGTGGCAGGCAATTCAGCCCCCAAAAAGTCTTCCTCTTCTTTTGGATGGGGGGCTCATATCAAGCACTTTTCATGTGATATGGTAATTTGGCCTTTGCATAACATGCCTGTACCATCTTTGTCGGTTTTCCAGTAGCTTTTTGGAGATGAATTTTACTAACCACATATTTACCTATATATTTCGTATCCAACTTTGTTACTCCTCCGGCCCATCGCAGCATTTTCATTTTCAGCAGTTGAAGTTTTCTTCTTGTTCCTTCTTGAGACCCAACGCTCAGAACCATATATCTGGTACAACAGCGGTACCAATCTACCTCATTCTTGTATTCAGACATGATAGAGAATTATATAGTTTCAGGTTTTGCATTACTTAATTTACACGCTGTAACTAAGTGTAATTTACATTTGCCTCAAATAGATCATTTTATACTGAGCGACGATATCTAACGATCCGTGAAATGACTGTAGTGAACGATCATCCCCTTTGAATAACCAATGAGAAAACTGAATGGTAATAAAAATTGTTACGTACCAATAACATGAAAATGTATGGTTGTTTGTTTGTTTTGCTTTATGAAGTTCTCTATTTAGTAAATATAATTACAAAGTACTGTATTCTAGCAATTTAAACACAGAAATATTGACACTTTACCAGACTAATAGGCGTCTTTACAAGTTTACAAATTATCAGGTTTGAGACTTTTTATAACATAAACATACGTAATTCTTCTAATCACGGTATGATTTATTGATTAAAAGACATTTATAAAATGAGGGTGGTTACTTCAAAATAAAAACTAGAACACGCTAGTGGCGTAGTATCCGCATGACCACAGCAGCACGAGCCGCCCCGCCTCGCATGTATGAGGCGAGAGCGGGCAGGCACATCGCGTGAACTATACGTAGTGATGCGGGAGTTTTTATGGTCCATATCTATCGATACATTGTAAGCCTTGCAAACTAATTTGTTCTATATCTGATATTAATAGCTGTTTAGATTTTTTTATGTGATGTTTTTTGTTACGGAGAGACCATATCACCAAATTCAAATTTTACAACGACATGCCAAAAGGTGTGATACCGACAATCGCCATTTTGTGACGTCAATACTCAGCAATACTCAGTCAACAGACCTATTGTAAACAAACATTGTACTGCCCAAAGCTGAAATACGAATAAAGTGGTTGCAACTTGGAAGAAGATATGATGCTTCCCAAATATCAACAAATGCATCGATTTATTTTGTGTCATGTATCACAGTGACTGAAGATTGACACTATCTTGTCTGTCATTCTCTAATTGCCTGGGTAGTGATGTCACGAGCAGTGATTGGTGTTTCGAGTCACGTGACACATAGATTACAATTATCATGAATTTGTTTAGCAAATTAAATCTATTTATGGACTATTAATATTATTAAAAAAAAAACCAGTAAAGCATAATCTTTCAATATAGCTAAGCTTCATATTTTGATTCCACTACTATCAAATACCCTATTAGATATTCAATTGTTTGTCTCTAATTATTCTTGTTTATCAATATATTTATGTAAAGTGAATATATTGTTTAAATACACATAAATCAAAATATATTAACGTATGTAATGTCATGTATTACTTGCATAGTTATAACAAGGTTTTAAATGCAAACTGTATAGTGCTAATTTCATAACAGTCTAGGCACACATATAACAACAGTGGCCAACAAACGACGAAGTTAACTAGTTATGCCAAGCTACTAAGAGTCTTCATGCTCACGTCTACAATTACTTAGTGGAGCGTATTAGATCTCATAAGGATGTTCAGTAACTTATTATAGCTTTACCCTTTGACGCCAAGCTTAGCGCATCGGAAGTATGCTCTCTACGCCAAGCCATTTACCTACGTATTTTCTACTAAATACCTAAAAACTGCTCGTGATGGGGTATTACCAGAATATCAATAAATCTTTATCAATGCTACTCGATCGATTTTCCATGAATAAAGGTGTTAAATTTAACAAATAAAAGTTACAATAGTAAATTTATGAACTAATATAAATTATATAATCAAATTAATAAACTAGCCCTCGGCACTTGCTCGTACCAGCCCGCGCCTGCAGCTTTAAATTTATCCTTAAATAAAAATAATTTGAATCCGATCCATCCAGTCACTTGCTGTCCTCCCACCAGCGACGCCCTAATACCCCGCAACCCTTAGCCTGATGTCACTTAGTTTATAAGTTGAATGCCCTGGGAGCCTTAAATTTGTTAAGGTAACCACAGGAAAGCCCGGTTAAGTCGACAACCTCCTAGGTTGACCTGCGAGATGCCATACACAAAAACTAGTTCCACAATTAAAACTTCACTGAAACAAGTTTTTATCAAACAAAACGCCTCTAATGAGACTGAGGTTACTACTTGTCGCCCGAAAGCAACAATGGCGTACGACTTCAAAGTAAATGCAGTTATTAATTTAGGGGCGTGGTAAATAATAATAATAATGTATAAAATAAAATAAACACCTTTAGAGCAAACTCTTGTTTTACGGACCTGTATAATACGGAAATGTCACGGCAACTCATTTTCTCCAGGGAAACTCCTGATCGTATCTATGATCTGACAATGGACATAATGATCTTTAAAGTTATACTAATTCCTCAATAGACGCATTTTTTATAGTTTTATTTCAATTAGCACACAATTTACATACATAAAATTTAATTCGGCGGAATGAAGCCGGGGAGCGCCAGTTGTTTTTTTACATGACTGCAAAAAAAAGTGTTAAGTTTTTAGGGTTAATGTATGTATGGTTCTAAGTTTCTTTATTCCACCATAACTTCTAAATTCTTGAACCGATTTAGATGTACGATGTATCGCTAGAAAAATTAATTTTTTCCGGGTAACATAGGCTATTTTTTTTAATTAATTTCGTCTGGATTATTTACTTGCAACGGTACGGCAAGTGAAATTTCCTGGGGCCTAATTCTGCTAATTTACCAATGCTTCAGTTGAGTGTCGATAGTGTGTCGATGGAATGATTTTAGTTAATTGGTAGTCTGCTAGCTTAATAAGACCACCGGTCTAACTAAAATAATTCCATCGACACACTATCGACACTCAACTGAAGCATTGGTAAATTAGCAGAATTAGGCCCCAGATAATAGAAAAATTTAATCACAGAACATTTGTCTTTGCTCGTGTAAAGTATAGAATCTCAC
The DNA here is from genome assembly GCA_935421205.1 of Xylocampa areola. Lineage (NCBI taxonomy): Eukaryota > Metazoa > Arthropoda > Insecta > Lepidoptera > Noctuidae > Xylocampa > Xylocampa areola. The sequence continues at coordinate 14,494,580 of OW285215.1, forward strand.
ATCGAGATTCAAAATAAACTTCCTCAATCCTAGAAACACACTGCTTGACATTTACTAATACTTACACGAGTAGCTTTTGCTCAAGAAGAAACACTAGAAGTTGAACCGTACTTCTCTTTAGAACTAACTTTAAAGTCGAAGAGAGTGATTCTGCACAAAGTACGTACGCTAGGGCGCATTTCCACTGTATCGACACGTTTTATATCGTTGAACGACTGCATTCTTATCGGTAACGACGCGATATCGTTAAAAGTAAATTGAATATAGCTACATATTAATTTAAACATTAAAATTAAGTATTTTTCCGTGTCGTGGTAGATGTCAGTAGGCTCACCACCTATTACATAAGAATTAATAACAGCATTGGTGAAATGTCGGTGTACATGACATCTAAGTATAAAAGTGTTCTAGATATAGATTTTGTTTGATATTAAAGAATGTTTATTTATTTAAACATACTTACATACGGCTCTATCTATCGTTGTGTGATTGTGTCACAGTGGGAACGCGCCCTGCTTTAGTTTAACACAAAATCCCGAGAACCTTCAAAGTAACTCGAGAGAGTAAAAATGTATTGAAAAAGGAAGCGGTTGGTGCGGTCGCATTAAAAAAAATACATTTTTTTTTTTTATTAAAAGTTCTTTGGAAAGATGGACTTTTTGCTAAAATATTTTGTGGACTTGAGTTTGATTACAATTTTTGGAGTGGCGTTGGTTATGTTATGGTTTTTATATTATAATGGTTGGTATGTCTGAAAGCATTTCTTAATATACTCAGGCTAGGTTTTAGAATTGTATTGTGTTATCTGTTCGTTTGGCAAGTTGTAACATGGCTAACGTAACGAAATCGAAGGAGTGACGTTTCTCCTCTCAATGTTCTTTAAATTAACTCCAGGTCTCCGGAACTGCCTAATTGGTCTAGTGGTCCCAAGCGCGACTACTGAACATGATGTCTAGGGTTCCCGGGTCGGGCCAAAGTGTTATTGAGTTTTTCTGTTAGGAAATTCTCGGTAGCAGCCCGGAGTTTGGAGATGTGCCCGGTGGATGGCAATAGGGTCACATGGGACTTAATAACAGCATTGGTGAAATGTGGGTGTAAACTGTGTACACCTCTGCGTACCCCTTCGGGGAATACAGGCGTGATGCTATGTTATGTTATATTTATTTATTTATTTATAAAAGGTACTCCAACAACTTATCCACTACTCAACTTACAGTATAAAAGTCTGGCATTAGTTTAGGATTTCAGTGAATTTGTGATTCTGATTAAAGTAACGTAGAACTGTGCCTATTTTCGAGTTGGAATTATATATGTATTTTTTTATTTTTGTAAAAAGTAATTAAAAATTAACTAAATAAAAATTATAACTATATAAAAAAATACTATATTTTTATGGTATTTATATGTTAACTCCAGGTTTCCAATAAGTTGTAATGTCATTAAAACAACTATCTATACAAAATTTTAACAGCATTTGTTATTTACTATTTTATTGGTCTAATGAATACAAACGTGCCCACGCCCACGCACACTCACACGCACACGCACACACACACGCACACGCACACACACGCACACGCACACACACACGCCTACGCACACGCACACGCGCATGCACACGTAAACCCGCGCACGTAAATGCGCGCGCACAAGTATACGCGCAGAAGCATACACTCATTTTCGTCCTTATTAATCTGCTTGCCAGTCTTTTAATAATTAATTAATGTAATTTGAACCTCTCCTTAGTAATTATAACTTGGAAACCGTGTATCAGAGTCTACATACTACACTTAGGGGTTTCAGGAGTACTTCCGCATATGAAATCGACATTGAGAGGCTTCACATAACGTTAAACCGTACATAAATCTTGATATTATAATATAACATATTACATATATAGGTTTTCTATAATATAAAGAAAATTACTGGATATAATTACCAAAGTGTTCCAATGATAAATGATTTTATTTCTGTAAATAGATCTGTTGAAGACACTTTTACAAGTCATTTTTTAAACTAGATGGCGCCGGCGTTTCCTATCTGACTGCCTCTGAGAAGAAACGCCGAAACAAACTCAGAGGTCAACGTCTCTTTTAAAGTCCAGACATAATACTATATCTATGTGAGTGTAACGATGCAGGGATCGTCTGGAATGGCCTTTTGAGGAAAGAGCCATAGCAGCTTCGAGGTGACTTGTCCTGTCTGACGGCACGTATGCATCAGTCATCGTGTAGCTCAACCATAACTAAGGGAGCTCAACGACCCATCACAAGACGATACCAGATCAGGAGGACATTGACGTAGGTCACATAAAACGACTCAAAACCGCCAGACAGTCTATGAGGTTCATGTATGAATGAATTTCTGGCCCACATCGTACTCACATTCACATTGCAAATAGTGTCTAATAGAATAACAATATTATCAAAAAATGACAAGAATCAATGTCAAAAAGAATAATCTTAATATAATAAATTCATTAAAATATCATAAAATAAATTAATAAAACATTACAATGTCAACAGTAGTAAAAAAAATACAAAAAATACAGCAATTATCAATGACTGTCTAAACATTAGAGCGAGCGGCACAATCCCAAGCATTTTTATCTTCTACGTAGTCTTTGATTTTATAGTAACCCTTTTTGCAAAGAGTCTGCTTCACATATGACTTAAATTTGTTGAGACTCAATTCTTGAATATTGCTTGGGATTTTGTTGTAGAAGCGTACACTTTGACATCTATATGAATTACTAATTTTTTGGAGCCTAGTTGATGGTAGCACGAGTTTATTTTTGTTCCTCGTATTGAGACTATGAACATCGCTGTTTTTACAGAATAGATTAATGTGTTATTTAGTCTTCTTCTCGTTTAAAAGTAAATTATTAAAATTGAACCAGTGTATTACTTTAGAAAGAGTGTTATTTACATCGTCAGTAACTGGCTGTTGCCGTTTAAGTTTAAATAGGAGTGATGTATCATCAGCAAATAACACAATATCTTGATCATTTTTTACCATAAAAGGTAAATCATTAATGTAAACGAGAAAAAGGAATGGGCCCAAAATTGAGCCCTGCGGAACTCCCATAGTAACCAACGACCCTTGGGATCGCTTTCCATTGACATCCACTCTTTGGATCCTATTACTCAAATAAGATATAAGAAGTTCCAGAGCAGTATCCTTTATTCCATAATGTTGTAACTTCCTGATTAATGTTTCATGAAATACGCAATCAAACGCCTTAGACAAATCACAAAAAAATCCTAAGGCATCATGTGAATTCTCCCAGGCGTTATAAATATTATCTAAAAGCTCAACACTGGCATCGGTTGTTGAGCGACCCCTTGTGAAACCAAATTGTTTATTGTGTAACAGATTGTTTTTGTTAAAATGACTTAGCAACTCATCAAGAATTAATTTTTCAAATATTTTACTGAAAGTGGGAAGCACAGAAATAGGTCTGAAGTTAGTGGGATCATTCGTGCTGCCCGATTTAAACAAAGGTACGACTTTACTGCTTTTCATTAAATCAGGAAATACACCACAATCAATACAATTATTATCATGGCCAATTCAGGCGCTACTATGTTAATTATTGATTTTGTAAATTCGACAGAATGGCCCCAAAGATCGGCGGTCTTTTTAACATTTAGGGTATTAAACATTTTTACAATATCTTTGCCATTTATATAATGGAATTTAAATTCATTAATGCATATATTAACATTTTCTTTTAATAAAGTCTCAGCAACAATGGGACATGACCTCAGGGTTTTAGTGGTTGAGATTGGAATGTCTGTGAAGAATTTTTCAAATGCTGTAGCAACTTCTAAATCTGATTTAATTTCTTCATTACTAATATTATGGCAAATATCACTTTTACAATTCCTAACTCTACCAGTCTCGTTATTTATAATATCCCATGTCATTTTAATTTTATTATTACTATTTTTAATTTTTGCACTTATATAACGAGCCTTTGCTATATGACAAATATTTTTAAATAACTTTGAATATTTTTTTACATATTGGTAAAATTCATGACTTTTATTATAGTTTCTTTCTTCATACAATTCAAATAATGTTTTTCTACTTTTATAAATACCCTTAGTGGCCCATTCACTGAAGGTTGCAGTACCTCTAACTGAGATCTTCTTGGGGATAAAAGTTGAATCAAATTCAGTACAATACATGTTAAAAAAAAATATACTGCTGGTTAGGGTCATCACTACAACATAAGTGAGGTAATTTATAAATTAATTTGATTTTGAATATCTCCAAGCGACCCGCAGTTTTAGGCACTACAGTAATGCCTTTCTTTACTACATCTTTGGACTGTTTATGAAAAGCAATAAACTGTCCACAATGATCAGAGTCTAGTTGATTTATATTTTTTTTACTCTGTGGTACAATGTCTGTGAATATGTTATCCAAACATGTAGCAGTGGTAGCAGTTATTCTAGTCGGCTCCAAAAAAAGATTTTCAAGATTATATGACTTAAATAAATTTTTAATTTTGATGCACATAGAAGAATCCTCCAATAAATTAACATTAAAGTCACCGCATATCATTACATTTTTATTCAATTTACAAACCTTTTGCAAAACTTCATCCATGACATTTTCAAAACAGTCATATAATGATGAAGGCGGTCGGTACACACTCAATACAACAAGCCGCTCAAGCTCAATGCAGGCTATTTCTATAGTACGCTCAACAGAGAGGCTCACAATATCTTTACGTTCTTTAAACTGATAATGTTTCTTTATTAAAATTAATGAGCCACCATGTATGGCATTTTCTCTGCTGAATGAACTACCAACTTGGTGATTATTGTAATTGAATATGAGCTGATGGCTTTTAAGCCAGTGTTCTGTAATACAAAAAATATCAATATTGTTACAGTTCATAAACAATTCAATTTCAAGTTCTTTATTCAACATTCCCTGAATATTTTGGTGCACCAAGATGATGGTATTTAAAACATTGCATGTATTTGTTACACTAATAGGTGTAATTTTTTTAATAAGTTTTTGTTATATACGCAAGAGGTTGACTCTATTGTCTTAATTTCTAATTTAAATGATCAATAATGTCAATTTTATTAGCCAAATTCTTGGCTGGTTCATTATTAATGTCATTAAATTGCTCAATAGAAGCAACAGTTTTTGTAGCCAAGTTCTTGGCTGAATAATCAAAAAAAATAGGATAGCGATACAGCTATTTGTCGTTTACAATATTTTGATAGATAATAGCTATCTTTGGTCAAATATAAATTATTACTAACATAATTGTTAGAGTCAATTATATGAAAATTATTATTATAACATGTCAATGTGTTTAATGTCAAGTTTAGCTTAAATCTTATATTATTTTCTTCCTGTGGCAAACTGTTACTGTAAGGAAATGTGAACATCACAATTTTACCTAAAGTTAAATTCAAAAGTTTGTTATGGTAATATAGAAGTCTATTTTTGTTTACATTCCCCCTATTTGCAACCATTACCAATAAGGTTGTGTCCTGGCTGAAACTAAAATTAAGAATTTTTTCCATAATATTAATATAACTAAGACCAGGCATACAATAATTCAGGAAGATTATCCTTCGAATTTTTGTTATGATTTACTTTATTTTTTATAGAAATATATTTAAATCAATTTAATCACGTGTATCATTGAATATTTATCGAGTTTATTTCAATTAATCGCGTATATTTTTGTTGTCTTCGTCAAGGGTTCATAAAATTGATTGATTATACCATAAATTACGTTAACACGAACCTGGACGAGTAAAAAAAAGTTTCTTAAATTTTTGTCTCTTCAATACACTTTACATGCATGTGCAGTAATAATGTGTAATTAAGATTATCGAAGTTTAATTACCTACTCCTCTTTGCTTGGATCTTCCAGACATGTGATACCGGGATTTTTAGTTAGGTAATTCTTAACAAGATGTATCTCCACGATTGGGTCGTGGGTAAATGCCGATAATCAACCGATCGAGGGTAAGCTGCGTTTGCCGCGTTTAGTCGGACGACGGGTGACCATAATGTTATAATATTTTTTGGAAAAATAATAATTTGAGCAGGACCGAACTGACGCGACTAACTTTGCAGTTAATAAACTGTCGTACAGATGCAATTACCTTAACAAATACAGATTTCTTGTAAAGGGACTGAATAGATGGCAATGACGTAACTAAAAGATTTATTAAAATGTGGAAGTAGAATTCGCAGTAGTGATCGGTGGTCGAGATGGCTTAGAAATCAGAGCTCCTGGAATATTTATCCGGGAGGCGCAGGTTCGAATCCTGTTCACGGCCGTATTTCTATTCCACAATTTTTTTTCAAAAATTTCACCGTATTCTTTTTCCATTTAATATGTCGGAGATGGCAACACTGTTTTATATTATTGGTGTTGCAACATCGAGTGCTACGGACGGTCGGCGACTACGGCGAGTGGAGAGAGGACGGTAGTCTCTTGTGAGCCGCCGTGGCGGACGGACCTCTACGCTCTGACTTATCTATCCAGACCTCTGATTGTACCTACATTGTACATTGTAATATAAAGTGACTCACTACTAATAACTAACCCAAAGTAAACGTGCTCTCAGTGGCGGAGAGCCTTAATATTGGTTTTATTTACTCTTACCTTTAAAATCCGGTCAGACATACAGACCTCCGATCCTATTCTTCAATATATTTCCGACAAATATAATAACTTTAGAGTTCGCTAAGCATGTGTTAATGCTTTTCAAAGATTTATCTTTAATTGTTAAGGTAATTGCATTCTTTACGACATTGTATTAATTGCAAAGTTAGTCTGCTAGGTTTCCTGTAAAAGTCTTATTTGTTTTTTGTCTGACAAAACATTGGTGTACACCAATGTTTGGTCAGTCAAACCAATAACACAGTTTTGTGTCATTGTGTGTAAGTTATTTTTTTTTGGTATTGGCTAGTCTGAATCATTGACTAATTTCTTCTTTCTAAACATTAACATATTTAATGGACAAGAAGAAACAGGACATCATGGTTTCGGTTCCTGATTTTGAAATTAAACAATAACTGTGCTATCAGAACTAGTAATGCCTATTGTCAATTATAAGATACATATATTACTAATCTTTGGTCAATTGGTCAATGACCGACATGCGTACTATTTATATCTAGTTCAACTCTTCCGTTTTTGAATAATTATGCAGTCGTGTGTCGTTCCCACTTGCACGAATCATCAACTAGTCTCATTCGGAATCTGTTTTTAAAATTAATATTATATGCACAGTTGGTTAGATCATTATTACCAACCAAGGTCCGCACAGATTAGTTTAGTGGTCCGGATTCGAACCGCATTTGGGGACTACTGTAATTGCGTGATGAAATATATTTATTACGTAACCTGGGCCACTAAGCTACGCTAAGCTTCTTATATGCTATAAGCGTTCGGACAGACCCACCGACAAACAGACAGAAACGTTTCCAAACATTTTGGTTTCAACTTCTGTATCGATAGTGTTAAATACCCTAATTAAAATGTTCGAAACATAATCAATTCGTGTACACCATAAAAAATTCTGATATCGGAACTTTTTGTTCTAAAATTTTATCGATACAATAGTCGACACTACACTATTCAAGTCACAAGTCACTATTTTGGGTATATGAAAAAAAAAAAACTTTATTGACAGAAAACTTATTACATTTTGTTTTTAACCCTAGCACCTCTACTAGTATCAACTGTATGACAGGTACTAGTGTCTTCTCATAAAATGGTACATGTCATAAGATATAAGCGATTTAGTAATTAAACATTATTATTAGTATTTTTTTATACAATAGCATATTCAAAGCAAGACTAAATAAATTAAATTGAATAATTGTTTAATTTGATTGAATGATTAAGTAAAATAAATAAATAAATTTACTAATTTTGTATTTAATATTAGGACACAAAAACGGACAATGCGAGAGTAGCATGCAAAGGAGTGTATGGCAGTAGATGTGAGGTGTGCTATGTAGTGTGCGTGTAGTGTAGTGATAATGAAAGATCTGTGTGTGTGGTGTAGTATGCGCAATTTGTAACATGTGAGTGTGGTAATATGTTCGTGTTAGTGTGAGTGGATTTACTTTATTAGAGCCTCTGTGTCTTGATACGGGAGTGCGAACAGCCAGGATTTTACAACATTCTTACATCGGTTAAGAGGTTGTGCGTAGATCTTGTGGATTCTGTTGATCTTACTATAGAGACGCGGAGCAGTGACATAGTACTGTCTTCTCGCCAGAGAGGTGCGGTATGGCACTGAGGCACAGGGTCGTGCCCTTCGCCCTTGCACTATTGGAGTGAAGTTCAAGCAGGTATGTAGCTTATTAATGGCACGTAGGATGTATAATTGTCTTACTGTCAACAGTTTACTCTCATTATATAATGTACTGGTAGGGTATAGACGGGGCTTGCGAAGCATCACTTTTAAGACAGCCCTTTGCGCGCGCTCAAGGCGGAGCATAGATGTAGCATCGGTACCTCCCCATGCGGTAATGCAGTATTGCAGTAGTGATTGAGTCAGAGCAGAGTATACAATATATAAGGTCTTAGTATCTGCACAGGTGCCAAGTTTTTTGAATATAGGCAATAATTTCCTGATTCGCCCAACAAGACTGTTTATATGGTAATGCCATGTGAAAGTGCTATCGATGATAACGCCTAGATATTTGATGTTATTCGTCCTAGAAAGAGTTAGGCAGTTGCAGCCTAGGGTTGAAGAATCGCAGGTATGTGCTACAATATTCAGGGCATCCACAGCAGGTTGAGATTGCGTTCGGAGGGAAAAAGTAATAAATTTAGTTTTAGGGATGTTCAATGTTAAAAGGTTTTGATTAAGCCATTGCATCGTTTTGGTGACTGCAAATTCAGCCTTTTGACGGGCCTGCTCCCAACTTGTTCCATGTGCAATTAACACTGTGTCATCAGCGTAGGATATTAAGCTACAGTTGGGTATATCAGTTAAACACAGATCATTGATATAGATAAAAAATAATGTAGAAATAAACATTAATATTAGAAAATCGTACTCAATATTGCTTTTATGATCATTGCTTTTTACTATAGAGAAAATTCTTAATTTTCTTGATAGGATTTGGTTTTCCAAATAAATTTTCTAAAGATAGGTTTTTCCACAATCATCATCATCATTCCCCTGCCCTTATCCCAATTTATTTGGGGTCGGCGCAGCATGTAATTTTGTATTTTTTTTCCAAAATATGGCCATGAAAATATATGCTGTTGTTGAGAATTTACCTGTGAAATGAATGTTTTTCTGGATTATTTTTATAAAAAACATCGCAGTCATCAACAAAACACGTAGGCATAGCTTATAAATTTTAAAACTGTGTAAAATATACATAATTCACTGACAATAAGACAAATATAAGTTAGCATGATTTTTGACAGTGACACTGGAGAAAACAACATCTGCCAATAGTGCTGCTCGAACCTAAATCTGCTTTCTCTTTCTAACATGTGATATTTCCGTAAGCGATTCCATCCCCATAGTAGGCTTTGTAGGTCTTTTTCTATCCTACGTTTATGATTCTTACACACGTTCCTGTTGTAATTGTTGCCACTGCAAAATGAAACACATTACCAAGATTTTTGAAAAAAAAAATTTATGATAGAAATGTAGATTTTGCCGTTAAATATAAAAGCTAAATTTCTTTAAAGAGTTATTTCAAATTTCTTTCACAACATTCACGTCCAGTTTATCTAATATTAATAAACGGTGGCTTATCAAGCTTAGTTACTTTTACTATAAAGTAATAATTTTTCACTTATATAACGTTATTATCAAATGATTTAGTCGTACCTACATAACGTTTTAAATTTTACCCTATAAGAGGCAATGTCATGGTGCGCTGGTAACACTACGCGGGTGAGTGAGGTGCGGGCGGGGGGCTAATTTGGACACAATGCGCTCCGTACAAATGTGATTGAACACTCTTTCTGGTTTATTCTGTATTCTGAGTAATATGGTACACAAAAAATATGAATAAAAATTATAAAAAAAAAACACGCCTGCCGTGTGACTAAATATTCTTCAGTAGGTACATTCCCACAAGGCAAGTGTGCTTTTAATTTTAATTTTTTTTAAGCAGCTTGTCTAAGTGTTAGGTACATAATCGCTTGCGGTGAGAAAATTCCCTTTAATTGAATAGGTCTTATTTGATGTCCAACTTTACAGGCGGGTCTGCTGCGGGTCTCCTCATTTCTGATTCGATCACGCAGGGAAACGCCGAGCAAAGCCAGAGACCACGTCTCAGTTCCGTACGTCATCACTGGCAACAGATACTGGTTTTAGACTTTTGTCTTGGGGTACAGGTATTTTGGACGAAAAGACGTTACGTAGTTTCCCAAACGCTGCCCAGCCGAGTTGGATTCGTCGATTGACCTCATTCTCGAAGTTGGACCTGCCTAGTTGCATTGTTTGTCTTGGGTCGACGTTATTGTCAACAACTTCGAGATTGGAGTTTCCAACCGCTATAAATTTGGACCGAACATGGGCATCGTACATGATTTTTGCCTTGTCAATGTTTATTTTAAGGCCAACCATTGAGGTCATCGAGCATTTGTCCTAGGTCCTCAAACGATTCTGCCATGACCACGATATCGTCGGCATATCGAAGGTAAGTGATGTACTCGCCGTTTATGTTGATGCCATGCCCTTGCCATTCCAGGAGCTTGGAGGCATCCTCCAAAGCAGTAAACAGGGTAAAAAGTTTCGGAGATATTACGTCTCCCTGTCCCTGTGTGTAAAGGGATTGCCGTCGTATATTGGTTCTGTACTCGAACCGATATTGTCGCGTTATTATACAAGCACTTCAACACTTCGAAGTACCGATAGTTAATACGGAACCGCTGAAGAGACCGTAGGACCGCCCAGGTTTCGATCGAATCGAAGGCTTTCTCATAGCCCAGAAACGCCAAGCATAGTGGCCGATTATACTCTTCAGTCTTCGGTATAATCTGCCGCAGCGTATGAATGTGGTCCATGGTACTAAATTCGTGATGACTCTCAAAAATAGCTTATAGACATGGCGCAGCAGTGTGATGGGCCTATAATTCTTCAATAATGTTTTGTCACCTTTTTTGAAGAAAAGGACCACTAGACTTCCGTTTCATGATTTTGGCGTTTGTCCCCAAAGCAAGACGAATTAAAGAGCCTCTGAACGGCCCTAAGAATCGGTGTTATATCCACCTTCAGAAATTCTGAAGTGATCGCGTCATCGGCCGGCGTCTTATTGTCCATAAGCTGTTTGAGAGCCATCCTTATCTCGTACAGGCTGATGTCCGGGATATCTTCGGTATAGTGTCGGATCAGCTTGGCTCTCGGATTTTTTGCCGGACAAGTTACGTAAAACATGGCTTAGCTGTTTAGGTATACAATTGTCCATACAACCTCTCTAGCTCCCTCAGTACCTCTGACCTACTCGACGTTACACTCCCATCCTCCGTTTTCAGCTTCGTCCGTGTCGTCGTAATGACCTCACCGTATGGACAGTGTCTACCAACCTGCTACTTAGATGGTCCACGGCTACACTAACTAGGCCTTCTAAATTGCTTCGAGCAATTTTTCAATTCGAGCTGAAAGCTCTCGGGGTTTTGAATATGAGCATTTAAGGGTCGGAGCGTGAACTTCATCAGAAGGGAGCATTCCAATTTAACATTTATATTCAAAGTGCCTCTTATTATTCGGTGATCACTTCCGGTTTTAATCCTGTGGATCACGGAGACATCTTTGAATAATTGTCTTCTGGTTGTCATAATGAAGTCAATCTCGTTCTCTTCATAGTCTCAAATCACGTAGATTGAGAAGGTGCTGATAATTACAAGTACTCCCCTGATTAACGTGGCAGCTTACTCAAAGCACGTCATAAAATAAATTGTATCTTTAAACTTCATAAACCTAAAGTATTAAAGCGAAAACAAACATTAAACATGAACGCTGCAAAATGTTACAGACTAAATCACAAAAAGTAATTAAAAAGTTAGGGACCACCAAAAATTACAAAGGCTACCACTGTTCGTGTCTTACATAAATATGACACAAGGACATAACAGATGCTTAATAAGTGTTGACAGTACAAAATGAGAAGCACAGAAGGTATATTTACAAGCAAACATAATTGTGCCAAAGATAAGCTGTTGCGTCAGTCATTAGCAGACACAATAGATTTTTATTGTTACAACGTACAGATCTGTACGTTACTGAGCCGAAAGGTTAATGTAACTGCTATGTTTCAGATTTGTACTTAAATGCACAGTCTATTGGAGTCCGGAGAAAGCAGTGGGATAAACTGGACGCCTAAGGTGGAAAACCGTGTGTTCTTGTGGTGAATTTCGGGAGAGAACTGCGATAAGCTGAGTTGATTCAATGATCGGAGTCCGTGCGCAAGGCCTTAGATTACTTCTTCTTCTTCGTGTGGTTGATGAACAACCTAGTGTCAGAGTTTAAGCCACCTGTAGGCCAGACATGGCTTTACACACCATCAAGAACATCTCTCAGGTGTGCTGGTTTCCTCGCGATGTTTTTCACCGTTTCAGCGAAGGATTATTAATTTCTTGGATTCGAACTTGCGACCTTTGACTTGCCAGTCCAACAGTCATACCATTAGGCTATTACTGAAATGAGGTTCTTCTATTATTAAAGTGACTATGACATTGACAATAAAAAAATACTTATCTATATATATAAAACAAAGTCGTGTTAGTTACACCACTTATAACTCAAGATCGGCTGGACCGATGTTAATTATCTCTTTTTTGGTGGATTCTTCTCTGCTCCAAATAGCAGAATAAGTTATAAAATATCGGATAAGTTATCGAATAATAATAAATTAATATTAAAAGGAAAAAGAATACGGTCGCGAACAGGATTCGAACCTGCGTCTCCCGGATGAATACTCCAGGCGCTCTGACCACTAAGCCATCTCGACCTCTGCTCACCACCGCGAATTTTTCTTCCATATTTTAACACGTCTGATGGCAACGTTATTGCTATCAATTCAGTCCCTATACAAGTGACCGAACCGACACGACTAACTTTGCAGTTGCAGGGAGTTTAGTTTTGACATTCTGTATTATCTTACTTATGGCATAGCTCTGTCCTATTTGAGATGCAAGCGTCCGTGCCAAAAGACTGAAAAGATTGCATTTTAAATCTTAAGTGCTGCCACGATAAGGTCAGTTTTGTTATTCAAATTGGCAACACTAGAATATTCAGTTTTTAAATCCGGATGCAGCATAAAATTTGTATTTCTTTAAGGGGGGGAAATACTTCATATTGCGCTATTCCTAAGAATTAAATTAATTCGACGTCATGAAAGATTTATCAGCAAAGCTGTGCTTACGTTATTGGCGCAGTTCTGATGTAATTCGTTCTTAGCGCAGTTCTATTGTAATATTGTGTGATGTGTTCTCACCTAAACAAAATTATGAGCATTCATGTCTTTTACCAACAGTTATTATGAGCGGGACGAGACAAATTTTGAGACGGCAAATTTAAGCATTTTAATTGCAAAGTTAATCGGTTATGTGTATAGGGACTGAAAAGATAGCAATGACGTTAACAAAAGACGTTTTCAAATGTGGAACAAGAATTAGGAGTAGTTAGCAGAGGTCGAAATGGTTTAGTGGGTAGGCGCGTAGGTTCGAATCGATATCGGCTCATGACCGTATTTTTCTTCCACAAAAAAGAAAATATATCTCCACAGCCACGCGTCGCTTGCCATCAGGCAAGTTAGTGTCCAAACGTGGAACCATTTTTGATAAAAAAAAAAGTCGTTACTGCGACAGTATTCAATAGACGTTCAATTATATTCATATTATAATACCCCATTAAAAAAAAACTTAAAGGGTCTTCATTTTCAAATAAAATTACGCACGTTAATACAATTTATTTTAAAACTAACTTGTAGATTCTATCTTAACGTAAAGCATTATAGAAATAAATTAATTATTCAATAGGTTCACTTGTGGATGCATAACAATGTGGACCATATTCTTAAAGTTTGAGCTCTTTGTAAAATTTTGTCAAGAACTCTAGTCTAAAATTAGGTAAATCTGGTTTATCAGAATGAGTAATTCCTCTTCTCATGTGTTATAATGTTCTATCGTCATTATCATAATCATCCCCCTGCTCTTAAATTTTTTTTTTTTTAAACCTTTAATCCCATGCTTATTGTACTAGAATATTAGAAACATTACACGGTAAACAAGCACTTCTCACAGATAACTCGAACCACAGATTAGTAACTACCTTATGACTCATATATTCTTAGTCACAGAATACCTACATTTGTTTGCCTTTGGTCTTATTTTGTGTGTGTGTTCGCATCGTTTAAATAGGAGAAAAGTAGTAGTATTAGGCAGAGGTGTACTGTTCTAGACACTCATTATACCGATTCAGTTATTAAGTCCCATGTAATAGGCGATGAGTCTATTGCCATCAACCGGACACAATTCCAAACCCCGGGCTGCTAATGTGAATTTCTAATTGGAAAAACCCAACAACGTTTTACCCGACCCGGGGATTAAAGTCAGGAACTCATGCTGAGCAGCCGCGCTTCTAGCAGAACAATAAGACTGTTAGAAGATACAAAATGGTAATAAAAATGTCTCGATATATTTTAAGGTTCATTTTAATGCCACAATTTCATATTACTGGTCATTGATGTATTTTATTACTGTAATAAAAGTACTGAGAGTATTAAAATGGCGCTTTCCACGCTCCCAGTATTCATATTGCCCGTACGTGGTTTTACAACGTCCCAGCTATAAAACATAACTTTTCCAGTTAAAATATAATTTAAACTAACGACTTCTGGTATTAGCACCCACTATTTTTAATTTGAATGTTTAGCACGCCGTTCCTCAATATTTCTTTGTGTATAACATTACACACTATTTTGTACTACTGTACAACTTCACTAGTTTTTAATAAGCCAATTGTGTTCAAGCTTAAATTATAAAAAGAACTACTAGCAAAAAAAAAACGAATAAATTAAATTATACTTTTATCAGATTACGTATACATCCGTTTTCACATCCCAATTAAAATGCCATATAGAATAAAAATGATTAATTATTCTTAGTCTAGAACGACTAAAATAAAAATAAATAATAAATATGACGTTATACTTTAATGAAAATAGCGTTAACCGTTAATAAAATATTTTAAACTCTATTCTAGACATATTAAACTTTGAGAACCAACCCCTGATCACCACAGGGAGCAAGTTTCTACAGGGTTATTAGAAAATATGAAGCAGCATCGTGAGCGGTGGTTGTTTAATTAAATGACTGGAATATTACACATAATTTGATGTAGTTTAATAAATAATTTTTGAGGTACTACGTAATTTGCGTGGTTATAAAAAAAAATCCTGTCACAGGTGTCTACAGGATGATAATTCTATCTACCTATCTAACCTATATTAGCCCTGTAAGCAAAGGCCTCCCTTTCGTTTTACACATACTTCGTTCCTTGATACTCGCTAATAAGGGCTAGTCCTTTTTGTTAGAATCGTGCTCGTCTCTCTTCGCTATTGCTATAAATATATTTTAAATTATTTAGCCTGAACACAGTTTATATTAGTTCCATAATATATTAAACTGAATTAAAAGTTTCTTAACATATTGTCAGCAATATGTTGAAATTACTAGTTTAAATGATAATATCGAATCAACTGTTTTCACATCTTCATCTAAAACTAATAAACGACGCGTGCTCCAGGGAATCGTTTTAGGCCCATTATTGTTTTTATTTTACGTACGACTAGCTGATACCCATGACTTCACCTGCGTGGAATTTGATATCAAAATATTTTGCCATCAATTTTTGTCCCTGATTTCATCGATTTTTTTGTGTACCCCTAAATCTTTTTGGCTAGAAAATTACTAAACCTACGTTACTCCTTATATAGTCAGCTACCTGCCAGTAAAATCTTGTCAGAATCGGTCGAGCCAGAGCGAGTTTCGAAGATTAGCCGGAACGAACAGACAACGAGGCTTACAAAAAAAAGCTGATTTTTAGACATAAGTATCGTGTAAATAACTGTGTGAGCTTAAAAAAAAAAACTATTCTTTTGACATTACAAATAGACACTTCAATTTTATATATTTGTATTGATTAAGTGGAGTTCATAAATTATGAGAGTATCCTTTTTATTAATATTATTAATGAAAAGGATACTCTTATGTTACCTCAGAACACGAACAATACATCTCATGATAACAAAATAAGCGAGGCAGTCTAGACTGTTCTACAATGGCAAATTTGTGATAAACAAAATTAATACGATTTCGTACGTACAAAATAGTAAACACTTTCAAAATATTAACATTAAAATAAGATCTTAGGTTTTCGCGATCACTACACATTACAGTAAAACAACTTTTAACCGGATTAATCGCGCCTCTTGCGACCACGAACGCTGCAAAGTGTTCGAAACTTCAGGAAAAACAAAATCCAATAATACACGCAATTAATCCGGTAAAAAGCTGTTTTATTATTAAAATAAGAGATAATAGCATAGAATATATAGACAGTATAACATCAATACTCAATACCTTTATTGCTTTCTATATTGAAATGAATACTAAAACGCCTTAAAACTATTTTTGTATAATAACTTTCGTGAGACACATTCATATTAATTATTGTTCAACGGTTATTACTCACTTGCATTCTTCGGGATTGCCCAACTAGGCCCTAAAACTATGCGTGGGTTAAGGTAAAATAAATTTACCTACATCATAGTTATCGCAGTTTTAAAGCCTTATTATTACCTGTCCCAATTCTTATATAATTTATTAAACACTTTGGCATTTAAAAGTACGGATTGACAAAATTTTAACGCAAAATAGAGCAGATTTTTAAGAATAAACCTACGATACATATTATTTACTACTTAATCTGTATACCCGAAAGTACAAAATTATACTTATCAATTATTGTTCATTGATTACTAAACACGTGCAATCCAAAAAAATGCACGTATATAGTAACCGATGCACATTAATTGATGGCTCACGAAAGTTATTATACAAAAATTGTAATTGATGACAATAATACTTCTACCGTGTCTGGTAATTGGCGACTCAACGGATTTATATTAGAACACGTGACTCTCGTCGCAATAGTCACCCCCTCTCTTTATCACTACACTTTACTAACATTGGTATATGGAACCTTTATAATGGCATGAATGAAATGTGGGTGGTTGGGCTTATGCTATATTATATTAATTATTGTTCATCGGTTACTACTCACGTATATTCTTCGGGTTTGCCCGACTAGTTGGTCTAGCTGAGCCCGCGGCAATATCGCGAGTCAGACTCATGACATCGCCGCGGTCTCTGCTCATGAGTAAGGGCTTCGTTCGAGTTCGAAACTAGTCGGGCAAACCCGAAGAATGCACGTGAGTAGTAACCGGTGAACAATAATTAATATGAATATGCCTCACGAAAGTTATTATACGAATATGCTATAATATGTTAAAGTAGGAATATCATTTCGCACTTGAAATTAAATTAATGAATATAAATTTACTTGAAAACGGCCTCGTTGGTCTAGTGGTTCCAAACCCGACTGCTGAGCATGCGATCTCGGGTTCGATTCCTGGATCGGGCAAAGTGTTATTGAGTTTTTCTGTTAGAACATTCTCAGTAGCAGCCCGGAGTTTCGAATTGTACCCGGTAGATGGCAATAGGCTCACCTATCGCCATCTTCCGGTACATCACATGGGACTTAATAAAAGCATTCTGTAACTGTGTACACCTCTGCCTACACCTTCGGGGAATACAGGCGTGATGCTATGTACTATTTAAATTCGCTTCTGTCCGCAACTTCATCTGCGTGGACTTCATAAATGGGTCCAGCCGGGATAAAAAGTAACCTTTGTGTTAATACAAGTTCTATACTATCCGTGTGCCAACTATCATCCAAATCCGTTAAGTAGTTTTTGCATGAAAGAGTTATAAACATCCATCCATTCTCACAAAACTTCGCATTTATATTAATAATAGGATATTTCATTACGTATAATATACTTTAGTGAAAATTATTTTACAGACAAGTAGAGAACATCATAGAAGATTAGATCCTTTGTGGAGAATTTTCTAATAAAGACCAATTTTATTTAATTATGAATACTGAGGTGTCTAAAATTGGTGTACGAGTAAACCTAACAGAAGACCAACTCTCGTTAAGTATTGACACTCACGACAATTCTGATGTAGCCCGAATATAAAAGTGCGACAGGATAAATTAGAAGTCTTACTCGTCTAACAAAAAATTACGAACATTCTTAGTCGGCACACTTTTAGGTGACCTCAAAAATTAAATAAGTCAACTAAAATTGTATGGCAATTTTAGGTTGATACGATTAAATTTCAATTTTGGTGTTTTTTATTTTATTCCACCTCACTCTTATTAGTAATAAATAGCAATTCTATAATTTTTGTATAATAACTTTTGTGAGACAATATGAATGTGTTTATAATTATAGTTTTGCGGGCTCAGCTCATGTCTAAGGGCTCCGTTCGAGTTCGAAACTAGTCGGGCAATCCCGAAGAATGCGCGTGAGTAATAACCATTAAACTATAATTAAAATTTAAGTTTAGTTACATTTTAGGGGCTTCATTAAAATGGACATTGAGATAAAGTTACGCGGTATTATAGGATACGTGCATCCATTATAATATAAAATACATAAATTTGACATAAAAACTAGCAAATAACAGTTTTCACGTATCAAAATTAGTAATAATAAATTACTGGAGCCAAATGTGTGTTTTGTGTGTACAAACTGTTTTGTCGCTTCTAGATACGCTCGATCTTTATATTTCCTGCAAACATGGTTGAACCAATGTTTCAAATGTCAAGTTTTCTTTTTTTTAATATACGTTGACGTAGATTGTTGTTGTTATTTTATATTTATTAGTAGCGTAAGTTTTTTTGTATCGCCGCGAGGTTATTGCATTTGTTATTAAATAATTATTTTTCTCATTTAAGTGAATTTTTATTCTTTATGAGGAAATAAATTATCTTAAACCAGAAATTTGACCAGATCAAGATTCATTTTTTTTTCTTTAACCTCTTGTGTCCCACTGCTGGGCAAAGGTCTCCCCCATATTCTTCCACACGTCTCTCTATGTAGAAATGCATCTAGGTCATCATGCCAGTATTTTCCAGGCTTACCACGGCGACGCCGTCCCTCTTCAGGCACCCACTGTGTGACGACTCTAGCCCACCTATCCGGGTGCATTCTGCAAATGTGACCTACCCAATCCCATTTCAGTCTGGCAGACTTATGGCCTACATCAGCGATACCTGTTTTGGAACGTATAATACTGTTACGGATACGGTAAACGAGCTTGACACTTGGCATACTACGTTCCATTGCCCTTTGGCAAACCTTGAGTTTGGACTTTCGAGACTGGGTCGAAATGGCTTAGTGGTCAGAGCCCCTGGAGTATTTATCCGGGAGGCACGGGTTCGAATCCTGTTCGCAACCGAGTTCTTTTTCCATGTAATAGAATTTAAGTTAATTTAGTTCGCTAAGCATGCGTTAATGCTTTTCAAAGATTTATCTGGTAATGGTTTTATGTTAATAAATTTTACTTAGCTACCGCAAACTTATTTAAATTACAGTTTAGACAGTTTTTTTTAATATTAATACTGAAAATAGACAAAAAATATTTGATGGAAAAAATTTAAGAATCTTAGATGCCTTTAGTTCAAATTCAACCAATTTTCTTAAAGGCTTGATCGCATACTTTGAGCATTTAAATAATGAACTTAACCTTCTGTTCGCTAATTTAATAGCAAGAGTTGCTTAGATATGAATTCGATTTAAAGCCCTCAGATTTCTAGAATTTCAATGTCTGTTATTACGAAGTTGCTTGGATTTTATCATTTTGTGTTATTTTAGCCATTGAACGTTATTTAAACAGTACTAAAAGATAAATTAATAAGATAATTATAACCTAATTTTAAAACGATATTATATTAATATTTTATTAGGGCATATAAGAACGAAATACAAATGCTTTTGAACTATACTTTCTTAACCGACTTCAATAAAGGATGACCTCCTTGTATGATTATTGTTATTTGATTGACTTGTATGTATGTTTGTATGTCTGCGATTTTCTCAAACACTACTGATCTAATTAGAATGGGGCTTTCGTAATAATTTCTTTAAAAAGTAGCCCTTTAAAGATATTCATACTTACACACCCAGACCCGGAACATACCTAATGGTTTGTCTATAGGTTGTATAAATTTGCGTTTATTAAGTTTAGTACAATACAGTATAAAAATCCTTAGATAAAGATAAAAAAGGCAATTACCGCTTTAAACCACAGTCCAACTATTTACAGAGATACACACTGTTAGCGCCGTAACACCTGAACTTTTTTATGAATAGTGTTACTTAAACAAACACTATTTTTGCAAAATCCTAGATGCTGCATAGGGTTCTGGCAACCCTCTGCGTAAACAAAATCTAGCTTTTCTGAGATAGTTTCGACGCCTCATCGTATTATGTAGACTCTTTGCTTTAGAATTTATCGTGCAGATGCTATATCGTGCAGATGCTGTATCGTGCAGATGCTATATCGTGCAGATGATATATAGATAGATAGATACTCTTTATTGTTCATCAAAAAGAAAACTTAACAACATATATATTATTTTACAAAAGTGGTACAATAGGCGGTCTTATCGCTAATAGCAATTTCATACAGACAACCGTTGGATGGACAAGTGCGTGCAAGAAATGATAACGGGCCGTTGGCGGTGTACTTTAAAAACTATAGAAAGTAATGAAAATAAGCATAATTATTATGATATAAAAACCTAGATTTAAATAATAACACATATATACTTAAATATATATCTAATAAAATACATATCTACAAGTAAAATATATACATATACAATACACAAATTTAATAACTAATAGTAAACAATTTACGAAGCTAAGTAGTGTTCCTTTACCATTCTTTTAAAAGTAGCTAACAATTGTGCTCGTCTCACACACACCGGCAGTTTATTCCATAAGCGCACCGCCTGGATAGTAAAGGAGTGGTCAAAAAACCGGGTGGAGTGCGTGGGCATCTTTAGCTTTAAGTTCTGAGTTGAATGACCTCAAGGAGCGTCTCGAAATTTTCCTTGAGATAAAAAGGGGTTGTGGGATGAAACAGAATACTGTAAAGCAGTGAAAGAATATGAGTATTCCGACGAAGGCGTATTGGAAGCCACTTGAGTTTAGCACGAAATTCAGAGACATGATCATATTTGCGTAATCCAAATATAAATCTAATTCAAAAGTTTTGAAGTCGCTCAAGCTTGTTAAATTGGTCCTCATTGAGATCAAGATAGCATAGATCATATATAGTCATATATATAGTGTTCACGAAAACCGCTTTTAGTATCACCGATCGGTGATACTAAAAGTAACATGTTTGTTAAGAGCCGAATTATTAATATTGCTGTCTACCTATGCTGGCTACGCACGGTTGCATTAATAATAGACAAAAAATCCAATCAGTTTTGCAAGCACAAAATTCTAGATAAAAGGGTTAATTGGACCATCTCTTCCTGCTACGAAATGATTGAATCCGTTAATCGACTTCCGAAGTAATTAAAGGGCCCACAAAAAAATTTAAATACGGAAATGTTATCCCAAATTTTTGTAAGGGCAGTATATTGCTCCTCCAGATCGTATTTCGGTCACGGCGGCTTATCTCCACGGAGATCAGCCAAGTACGCAGGAGATATTATAGTGCACAAGTGTATGCGCAAACACAGGTGCACTCACATCACAAGATAATTCGATGGTGCATAAAAATATATATATATAGCAAATAGGAAACTCACCAGCTTACATAATATGAAGATTATGATGTTTGTGTCGAGCGTTATTAAAAGCACCAGCAATATTAATCTACTAGACTTCGCTTTAATTATTTAATTTATTTAATTATATTTAAACAAGATCATGTGACACATGTTTCCGGGACCGTGTTCAAATCAAAAGAGAAGAATATGATCCTTCATGCCTTGTGACAAAAAGTTTCGCCCCACCACCGCATTTTATCATATAATTATCGGACTAGATGGTGATTGGCTGATTGCGAAAGTCACCTTCATAATAATATTATTTTATTCTTGTTATACCCTCTACTTTATATATCTACTTATATTAATTTAAAACGTTTTTGTTTCGTATTCATTAATTTAATAAATATTTTATAAATTCTTCATTAAACATCTACCTCCGTCCGTGTGTCACTGCAGGAGTGCCAACTGAAAATCAGCACTGGATGTTCCACGTCCAGCATATGCTGAGTTGGCGGCCCTTTCGGCACTGGCATATTTGACAGTTTTTCTATATATCTATGTTAATTTTAAAATCTGAAATGTTTTGCTATAGTTTTTTTTTTACCATGCCTTTTTTCGTTTTTTTTTTCGCTGTCACTGTGTCCAGTGTGGAATATATACTTTCTTTCTTTCACTCCCTCTTTCTTCACTCTCATAGTTCAATGGGACGGCAATCCGACACAACCGGAGAGGGATCAGGCGCAGGACCGACGGCTTTTATGTGCTCTCCGAAGCACGGGGGTATCACACCACCAACTTCCAAACTCCGGGCTAATACTGAGAATTTCCTAACAGGAAAACCCAATAAAATTGTACTTGACCAGGGAATCGTACCCAGGACCTCACGCTCAGCAGCCGACCACTTGCGACCACTAGACCAACGAGGCAGCCAGAGCAGAATATTAAACGACTGTTAACCATTTTTTTTATTGATTAAGGTTTGAAAGACGCAGGCGTCTCGGTAAGAAATGATGGTCATCTATCCACAAACTGACCGCGGCAAGCGCAGCTTGACCTTAATCAATCAATCTGTGCAGCTGTTACTTAGCCGTAAGTAGGGACCTATTATATTGTAAACAAAATGAATGATTGTCGAGCTTTTTATGTTAATATTAGGTACTAGCTTTAGCCCGCGACTTCGTCTGCGTGGACTCAGAATTGGGGCCAGTCGGGATAAAAAGTAACCTATGTGTTTATCTAGGCTATAAATTATCTGTATGCCAAATTTCATTTAAATCCGTTCAGTCGTTTTTGCGTGTTTTTTTTTTTTATGTGATAACGGGCAAATTTGCAGTCGTTCGCCCGATCGTAAGCGATGACCACCGTCCATGGACACCCTCAACACCAGAAGTACGCTGTTTTCTTGAAGGTTTGAAGGTCGTATTGGTCCGGAAATACTGCAGGCGGCGGTTCATTCCACTGTTTTGTTGTGCGAGGCAGAAAGTTTCCAGAGAAGCGCACAGTTGTGGACTGCCAAAGTAACCTGCCTGAGAAACAAACATCCAAACATCTAAAGATCTTCACAAACTTTTCATTTATAATATTATATAGTAGGATAGGATGTAAGTTTAACCATGCGAATGTAGCCATAAATAATATCAATACCTCAGCAATAATTTAAGGCCCCCAGCCAGGGCATTCAACTTATAAACTAAGTACTAATAACACGCTAAGGACACCCCCTGCGGGGTATGACCTCGGCTTAGGGCGTCGCTGGTGGGAGGAAGCAAGGGACTGGCTGGATCGGATTCAAATCATTTGGGGACGAAATTATAGCTACAGGTTTAGCGGCGCCGGCTGGCACGAGCAAGGGTCGGGGTGTTCGTAGATGCACAAATGAATTGTTTTTATACGATTATGCGTAAGAGGTGTGCGTCTCTGGTGTGCAAGGTGCGGGGTGGCTCCAATAGAATTCTGAATATGATTGCTAGTCGCCTGGACTGCAAGTACGTCAATCGCTGCAGTGCCATCTCTCACAGAATAGTACAGCGGTGAGTCACGATGCAGGCAAAAATAAAATTATATTAATTATGTCATTTTTTGTTATGTAATTATTGTCACACTAACATAGTTTGTAAGTTACACTAACCTATATGAGTCCTGGCCACTTGAATAAATGAATCTACTATTAATATTAATGCTATCATAACCTTATAATAAAACAACTTTTAACCGGATTAATCGCGTGTATTATTGGTTTTTTGTTTTTCCTGACGTTTCGAACACTTTGCAGCGTTCGCGGTCGCAGGAGGACTAATGTGTAAGGCGTCTCAGCAGTTTATTTAAAATTATTTCAGTCTACCGTACATATAATTGATAAATTCATAAAATTATTTTTGTCTTTGATACATATTTAAAACTAAATCGCGACGGTATTTCCTAAGACTATCCCTGAGAAGAAATACTGAAACAAAGTCAGAGGTCACAGTCGTTTTAAATTAAGAGAAGCACTAGGACAGGTAGCACGGTAGGACAGCAGGTCGGCGATCAACTGTGGTGGGCTTTGGGCGGCTTCTGCGACGGGGATGTGGAGCTCGTAAGTTATTATGTTTGAGAACATGCTTCACATGGTTGAGTTCCCCTGCCAGGTGGTCGGCGTCGCAGATGCCTTATGCTCTTTGTAACAAAGAGGAGAAAGATACTTGAACGGTAAGATTCACCGTTCAAGTATCTTTCTGTGAGGGTGGGCTTTCTATACACAGTGAGACTAACAGAATGATCTGGATTATGGATAAGTAATATATCACGGCCAGTGACTTGGTTTTCTTTAATTCCATAGTGAATTGAATTTTATTATGTATGGAATTTAGGTGGTCTAAAAATGCAGGGACCCCATTGTGAGGCAAGATGGTGAAAAAGAAAGTCTTGAAGCATGCTTCTATCAAAACCTACTTCAAGCCACATAGAAAAATCAGCCAACTTCTCAGACCGGTGAAGTGCCACATTCCCTTACAAGATGCAGGGGTCTACAAGATTGATTGTGATTGTGGGCTATCATACATAGGACAAACAAAGCGTAGCATTGGCACCAGGTTGAAAAAATACATAGCTGACGTCAAGAATAGATGCTCAACAAAATCTGCAGTCTGTGAACATACAACAGACAAACCCAACCATTTTCTACGTTTCGATAAACTCCAAACCCTCGCGAAAGAAAACCGATATATACCGAGAATGCTCCGCGAGGCTATTGAAATTAAAAAAACACCCAAATTTCAATAGAGAAGATGGTTGGCAATTACCACCTGTTTGGAACGCTGTACTGGAAATAATTAAGTACCAAACCAAGTCAAGTCACAAGAAAAATCAAGATACTGTGAGCGATTACTGCGTGCATCTGAACACCTTTTAGTTTATAATTCGTTAAAATTGTATCTCTAAATTTAAAACGACTGTGACCTCTGAGTTTGTTTCGGTATTTCTTCTCAGGGATAGTCTAATGAAATACCGTCGCGATTTAGTTTTAAATATGTATCAGAGACAAAAATAATTTTATGAATTTATCAATTATATGTACGGTAGACTGAAATAATTTTAAATAAACTGTAGAGACGCCTGACACCTTAGTCCTCCTGAGACCACGAACGGTGCAAAGTGTTTGAAACGTCAGGAAAAACAAAAAACCAATAATACACGCGATTAATCCGGTTAAAAGTTGTTTTATTATAATGTGTAGTTATCGTGCAAACCTAAGATATTGCTATCATAACCATTGAACATAACGCATCACGACTGTATTCTCCAAAGGGGTAGAGGTGTACACCGGTTTACATCTACATTTCACATTATCATATTCATGCATAAAGATAAATCTGTGAAATCATTAAGGCATGCTTAGCAAACTGAAAAGTTATTATATTAAATGGGAAAAGAATACGGTCGTGAGCAGGATTCGAACCTGCGCTTCCCGGATAAATACTCTAGGCTCTGTAACCACTAAGCCATCTCGACCAAGCTGGCTTAGTGATCGACCGTATTCTTTTTCCATTTAATATAATAATTTCATATTCATGCTGTTATTAAGTCCCACGTAGAAAATAAAGAAATTAAACGACCGCGCCAAGGGTAAAGTGAAATGCTCAATGAAATGTTCGATCAGTAGTCATCCATCATCACGTCCCATTACTATTCAACTCAAAGGGCTTTAAATTTCGGCGCCTACGGAGTTCAACGTAAATATACGTGCTGTGAAACCGAACACTCCGGTGTTTATCTCCCGTCTACAGTACACCACCAAGGCGGACGACATCGTGGAGTATGTGTGCCAAAGGAAGTCACGCCGAGAGTGTAGCTGCTGGAATTGCATAGCAACATGAACTTCAGGATATTTGTGGTGCATGTACCAAAGTGTTTTCTGCACCTCGTCATTAATAAGGACTTTTGGTGGGCGTGGTATTCCAATTTTTTACCAGTATAGGCTTATATAACTTTATAAACTAACACAAACTGTATTATTATAAATATATGTTATTTTGTATAGTATATATGGACCAGAGTAGCCTGAAAATGAAGAGATTATTATTATTCAATATTTCTTATAGGCAAGAAATGGCCTGAATTTAATCGATCGACCCATGAATTTCACTCTTTTAAAGATAATTATGAAAACAATTGCTGTTCAGAAATTCCATCAATACAGATAATAAGATGAGATCTGAAAATGTAACTAAACAATATTTAACCGTCTAATTGATGAATTCAATTGTTTACCTAAATAAATGTTTGGTAACATCACAGTTATTAATTTATTAATTAAAATATTTCGTAAGGTATCACAAAATTATCAGATGAATAGCGAGCCTTTATATCTACGTTTAGTTCAAAATCTAGGTTCAAAATCTGGCTTCTGTGGATGATTGTGAACGTTTAAAAATACTTCAAATGAATAAGATTTCAGTTTAAAGTTATAATATTAAATGGAAAAAGAATACGGTCGCGAGCAGGATTCGAACCTGCGCCTCCCGGATAAATACTCCATGAGGCTAATATCCAGGAGGCGCAGGTTCGAATAATGCTTGCGACCGTATTCTTTTTCCATTTAATATACCTAATAACTTTAGAGTTCGCTGAGCATGCGTTAATGCTTTTCAAAGGTTTATCTTTAAGATTTCAGTTTGTTTCCATAAAATTTAAAAACTTTATGTAGATTTCTATAGCATCCGAATTGATATTGAAAATTTATATTAAATTCTAAAAGATGCAAAGTAAATTTATAATCCAAGAAGTTTAACAAGGGTATAACAAAGGATAATATAGTCATAGCTTATCGTCGTTACATATCAAATTATTTACATCAGGTCATTTAAAAACCCCAGTCAGCCCTATAAGAACAATGCAGATTTGCACAGAGTGAAAATTATATGAGTCAATTTAATTCACTTTGATTCCCCCGAAGACTAGCGGGGACTTGCGACCAGTGTCGTACCTTTACATTATCAAAATTGATATTAAGTACGGTTATGTTCAAGTATTTATGAGCCTAGCTTTTTTCCAACTATGGTCACTCACGTAAACTTCTTGAACTTAAGAAACGTCAAATAATTTTAGTTGATGGGTTCTAAAAAGTTGGTTGTGTCCGGTGTCGAGATCCTTCTAGCTATCAAGATAATGGCACCACACATGGGACGAGTGTCTATCTGACCTCTGTAACCCAGTTACTGGGTAACACGATACCTTGTGGTCAGACTGGTTTTCAGACTGTCCCCGCCATCTGTAACTGGCTGTCATAGATTTTAGAAAGACCGGAGAATATAATGTTCATACCAATAATGTCATCATTATTAGCGCCTATATTTCTTTCATCTTTTGTTCCCTGTTAAAATATTTTTTTGCTATATATTGTAGGTTAGGCAGTTGTCCCACCGCCAGCGGGGAAGCGACTAACCATCGGCTATTTTCTCGCTCAAGAAACGTACAATAGATATATACATTCGTGTAAACAAAAGAGATGGATATATAAATAGTTGATCGCTGACTGTTTACACTACCGGCGAGGACTCGCTCCACTAGTTTGTCGCTGAGCGACAAGAGCTATCAAAGTTAATACTCGCTCAGCGATACTTGCTCAGTGATGCTTGCTTGGCGGTCAGAACCCACGCCGAGAAACCAATCAGCGGCCATTTCTACCTAGAGTGCGGTAAACTCATCCATAGTTATTTTTTATTTGTTATATCCATATTTCGACGGGAAGGAAATACTAACGTAGCGCGTGCGCGTTCCGAGCGAGTGCAAGTGGTGCGAATAATTGCCCGTCGCACTCGCACACTCGCTTATGCCCAGCCTCGAAACTATCGGTACTACACACTTGCTTCTCGCTGTTTGCCAACTTGTTTCTAGCTCTACTCGCTTCTCGCTCATCGTTGGCGGTGGAAGAAGTGCCTTATACTTATAGGCGAGTAGCTTCAACAAAGCTTTAGAAATTTAAATATCATCGCAGTAAATCTTTTTAGAGACCTTTTTTAATTATTGACTTCTGAGTGGGGGATAAAGTTTCATTCGATCAAAATCTAAAGGCACCTACGCATTGTGTCCGTTTAGAAATCAAGATGATGATGATAGTTCAAATCCGATTCCAACGCATCAAGCAAATTCATGAATAAACGATACCATAGCAGCAGTTTCAATGAATAGGCACACAGGGCTAGATAACCTTTCGGCTCAGCAACGTACAGATCTATACGTTGTTGTTTTGTAATAAAAAAAAAAATACTTTGGATTGTTTTTTGCAGTCGCCAGAGAAAATAATGCACTTACAATTCATATATTTTGATGTAACGACGCTATTTCTGTGGCTATATCGCTCTAGGTACCTTTTTTGTTTTCTGGGGGAAACCTTCAAAAAGGCGCCCGGTCTTCGGGGATAAGACCGGGCAGTGTGGGATTCTTACCTCACTAGAACCATCCCGGTGGTCACCATCAGCATGTGGAAGGGGTGCACTGGGTCCTCTGAACAGACCAGCTCCAGTACCCCCTATGCAATGCTTATTAAGGCACATCCCTGGGAAGACTCTAAAGGGGTTTCCCCTAAGCCTCGTTATGCACGGTAGCATGTGACCACTGTGCCAAAGTCTTCTCTGGGGTCACATGATAGGTGAACAGAGTCCCCGCTCTGTGCATCCGTGACCCTAAAGGCCCACCTGCTTTATTTAATCAAACAGGCGGGGTTTCGGCTGTTAGGCGCCGAGGCGGTTGCTTCCTCGACGCCTTCTTCTCCGAGTGGGATCGGCCCTCTCACGATCCCACTCAGCGGCCTCCTTCTGGACCATAACGGTCTCGCAGAAGGAGGCCATTCCCTGTCACTTCGCTGCGTCTGCCAGCATAGCACTTACTACTGCTGGCAGAGACAAGTCACGAACGATTTGGTGCAACGCAATGGTGGCAATTTGCCGTAGCCTCTCGCCCAATCCTGTTCAGGAACCCACCGAAGCAACTGTGCCCGGTGAGCACCTGAGTGAGCCTCGGTCGAGGTACCTAATGACAAAAATACTCAAATAATAATTACTTAAATAAAGATTCTTCTAATTCAAGATATGTCTTTGAAAAAGCATTAACGAAAAAGAATACGGTCGCGACCGTATTCTTTTTCCATTTAATATTGTAAGATTCTTCTACATCGTATTTTATCGGATCGAATAATACAGTGTGTAATTATTATAAGGATGATCCTAATTTATTATACAACAATTGTTTGAAGAATGTTATCCAAATAACTTGAATCAAAATATTAATTTATAATTTAATAGACATCTGTTGTTTAGCTAAGTAAAGCTTAATTAAACGGTTCTTCAAGTTCAATTCTGATTCGTATTTGGCTGAACTATTCTTAGTTAGTTAGGTAGGTACTTTACTTGAAAAAAGGTTGATTTAGAGTTGATCCAAGTATAAGTAGGTTTAATGGAACTTCGTGTACCTAACGATTTACTGTCGACATGATAAGGATTAAAGGATTTTGAATACAAATCGCTTTTATTTTTTGGTCATATTTTTGGTAGCGTTCTTGTGCAAGTACCTACCAAAAATAAATCGTTTTGCACACCTATCGCAGTACGTAATTGGTACTTAGCAGGTACTGATTGGTATTAAGCAGTGATAGCCTAGTGGTATGACCATTGGTTGCGCAAGTTAAAGGTTGTTCGAACCTAAGGCACGCACCACAAACTTTTGGAACTTACCTATGTGCGTATTAGAAATTATTTATCACTTACTTAAAACGGTAAAGGCATCATCATAAGGAAACTGGTACACCTGAGAGATGTTCTTGATGGGGTGTGTAAAGCCATTTCAGAAGCCTAAGGGTAGCTTAAACTCTGACTCGAGGTTGTTCATCAACCATACGATGAGAATTGATAAATAATGCCTTGAATTTAGATCCAAAAAAAGCCGCAAAACAATGCCCAAGTGACTAAGTATCCATATGAAACCTCTTGTGTTACGATGTAATTTGGCTTAATTTTAATTATTGTTTTAGGATTTTTAAATTAAATTGACTGTTTTATGATAATTCCCAACAGTTTGCAATAATTAGGTTACGAGTTCTAACTCTAGAATTCCATTTTTCTTCTTAACTTGTTACTATGAGCCGAATGCAGCTGGTTTAACATATGTTTTATTTTAATACAGGAGGTAGGCCACCTGTAGTAAAAGATACCTAACTAGCTGATGCCCACGGCTTCGCCCGCGTGGGTGTTGGTTGTCGCGACCAAAAGTAATCTAGACCTAGACTAGAGTCAAGAGCAAGTATGGTTACACGATTTTAATCGTTTGTAACACAATTATTTGTTTGTGTTTAGTTTTTTTTATGTATTTTAATACTGTTAATGTAATGACGAGAGATATTTTCGCTTTAGTACAAGTTTTTTGCGCTTGTGTGTTACCTCACCGTTCCGTCCGTTAAATGTCGATGTTCGATATTTAGTCAGAAGGCGTCTCCTGTCTGGTCCTCTAAGCATTAATGTATCCAGTTTTGAGGTAAGAATCCCTTAACGTCATTCAGTTTTATATTATTAAACGAAAAAGAGCTGAAACTAGACACAAAACATTTTATTTATAATATTAAATGGAAAAAGAATACGGTCGCGAACAGGATTCGAACCTGCGCCTCCCGGATAGATACTCCAGGCGCTCTGACCAACTAAGCCATCTCGACCTCTGCTCACCACCGTCGCCATAAGACGTGTTAAAATATGGAAGAAGAATTCTCGGTGGTGAGCAGAGGTCGAGATGGCTTAGTTGGTCAGAGCGCCTGGAGTATCTATCCGGGAGGCGCAGGTTCGAATCCTGTTCGCGACCGTATTCTTTTTCCATTTAATATTGTAACTTTAGTGTTCGCTAAGCATGCGTTAATGCTTTTTCAAAGACATATCTTGAATTATTAAGGTAATTGCATTCTTTACGACATTGTATTAACTGCAAAGTTAGTCGTGTCGGTTCGGTCACTTGTAAGTACTGAATTGATTGCAATGACGTCGCCATAAGACGTGTTAAAATATGGAAGAAGAATTCGCGGTGGTGAGCAGAGGTCGAGATGGCTTAGTTGGTCAGAGCGCCTGGAGTATCTATCCGGGAGGCGCAGGTTCGAATCCTGTTCGCGACCGTATTCTTTTTTCCATTTAATATTGTAACTTTAGTGTTCGCTAAGCATGCGTTAATGCTTTTTCAAAGACATATCTTGAATTTTATTTATAAATGAACCTAATTAATAATGTATAATTTTTATACAACTTTTGTGCGTCAATGGTTTTCTGAAATGCTGAATGTATTTTAATTATTAATTCATTGTAATCAAACAATGCGTACCATACCTATTTAATAAATCTCAAAAAATAGCATAAGCGTAAACTTGAGCTTAACTTGTTTTGTTTATAAAAATGATTTACCAACTGCCTCAGTCGAAGCTGCTAAGCGTGAAGTTGGGTCCCATAACCGGCTTCAAATCTTGAGAAGCAGCCTGCAGTAGGAATTGCGCCCGGTAGATAGCAATAGGCTCACCACTTATTATCACGTCATGTAACTTAATCAAAGCATTGATGAAACGTAGGTCCACAATTGTGAATGACACTGACTACTTCTTCGGGGAATACAGGCGTTATGCTATCTAATAATGTATCCTTGTATCAGCTTACAAAGCCTTTCAGGCTTACTATACAGATTTGGGGGCCAATTTGACCGCGTCCGTAGAGTGTCCCTTTAAAATGGATCCCTACACGTATGTGGTGGGAACACAGACACCACCGGACGAAGTCATGCCGCGAAGCGACTTAGTCTTGTTTCGGGATGTAGGCCTGTACAACCATTGTAGGAGATATATCTATCGTTTTCCCCAAATCTATCCACCCTTCTTAGAGTAATTAGATTCGGGTGAATCAACTTTGCACATCATAAATCAGAAACTATTAAGCGGTATGTATCCGGATCGGAGCCTTATATCTTCCATCCTGTATAGCAAACCAACTACGTAACACTATTCAAAACTATTATACTATATACATTCTACCACTCAGTATTACGAAACATCAGTATTCAATCTCCATGACTTACGGCACCCAAAACTTTTCCACTTCGATATTTCAAACGCCAAATACCCTTGTAAGAGCGTATTCACATTGTGGGATTGGGTGACGACAGATTTATTACTGTAACGTGTTTACAAAACTTGCAACGTGTTCGTTCCGAATCGAGAGTAGAATCGATTACACTTCTTTTTTAACCCTTTCCCTGTCCTCTAAACCCTTCCTTGATTTCGGTTTTGGTATTCCCAGATCGGGCAGTGTTATTGGATTTTCTTTTAGAAAATCCTCAACCCGGAATTCGCAATTGTACACAGTAGATGGCAATAACCTCATCATGTGGTGTTTATAACGGTATTGGTGAAATGTGGGTGTATTGTGCACGCATCTGCTTACTCCTTCGGGGATACTGGCGTGATGGTATACAAATGTATATAATTATATACATTTTTTTCAAAAATATTTTATGTTTGGTCATGCCGAGCCTTTACAGTAAGGTTTTAATGTGGTATCATAAATTTGATATTACAATACCTGGGTGGTCTGAAAAGTTTCCGACCTCAACGTGAAAAAACCAGCACTCGTCAATAAAAGCTAGTGAATGTAGCTGTGCATTTTTTGACAGTTACTCGCCAACATTTCAGCCATTTTGGACGCGTAGTTGTTATTTGAGAGTCGTTTGAGTGAGTCGATGTGAGTGTTTTTGTGAAAATGGAAAAAAGATTGGTATCGTGTTGTCATAAAATTTTTGTTTTTGAAAGGCAATACGCCTACGCAAATCAAAGATGAGTTGGACTCTGTGTATGGGGACTCTGCACCGTCATTTACCACAGTGAAATGTTGGGCAGCTGAATTGAAACGTGGCCGTGAGAGCTTGGGAGACGATGAACGTTCAGGACGTCCAAAAACTGCAACTACTGGCGATAACATCGCTAAAGTTCACCTAATGGTGCTAGATGATCACCGAATTAACCCTTTGACTCACTAATTAGCAGACACAATAGATTTTAATTGTTATGACGTACATGCTTATACGTGCGTGAGCTTACATGTTAAAGTGAGAGAGGTAGCAGAGGCTACGAAAATGTCCAAAGAACGTGTTTGTCACATATTAAAGTGTGTGTCACATACCTAAATCAAGATTTAGGTATGAGAAAGGTGTCTGCGCGTTGGGTGCCGCGTTTGCTCACGTTAGACCAAAAGTACTATTTGGACGGGTTAGGTAGATGGGACCATCGCTGGGAGAAGTGTGTAGATTAACAAGGAGAAAATGTTGAAAAACAAAAATAAATTTAAGAAAAAATGGCTTGTATCTTTGTTAGGTCAGAAACTTTTCAGACCACCCACGTACGTACATCACAGACATACGGTGAAGGAAAACATCGTAAAGCAACTTGGATAAAATGGTCTGAAATCGCGAACCGGCAGTGAGCTAGCGTAGTGATCAATGCTGGTGCATTCTCTGTATGCGAAGGGCCTATAACTGTCCCACTAGAGGACAAGGCCTCCAGTGCGACAGTTATGTGCTGGTCATATTTGTATGTAGTACCTAGGGGAGAGTCGGTGAAATAGTACCGGCGTTTTAATCGAACCACCTCTAGATTACCCACAAGCCAACTTATATTTGTAATGCTGGCAATACTTAACCATACTTTAAGGGCTCCATCAACCCTTGACCATTTTGTAATGGCGCTCGTAGAGAACGTTACGTGCTAGAGAAAAAATAAGTTATTGGGAAATTTGATCAGAATTTTTGTGTTGATTCATAAGGCTGAAACTTACGAAAAAGGTGAGTTTTTATAACAATATCGACAGTATTTGAGTGCCAAACTAAACAGTTTTTTACATTATTTTCTCGGAATCTTTAAGTTCGAAGGTTAAGTAACTGTTCGTTGTTTTGTTTTTAAATACATAGTTTTTTACGACATGTAAAGAGATTTCTGTTGATGCTCAAATCCAAAAAGGAAGACCTCCTTAAATTTTAACTTTATCCAAAAGATATAAGAGATAGTACATTGCCATGACACAAACAATATAAAAATGCCCCATTTAACAGAAGGAAAGTAGATATTTTGTTATATTTTCTTAGTCATTAATAAAGTACTTATTATAGTTTTTGTTCTATGTTTGTTCAAGACATAAATAAGATATCTGTTAGATTAGGTAATTCAAGTAAATGACACCAAAAATAAATATTTTCATTTAATTAAATATTATTTTATATTACTGGTACGATTTAAACGCCCATAGTACGATTTAAAATACCTGTAGTACGATTTAAACAACTAGTTAGCTAAATTGTACCGTTAACAGGCCTCCGAAAAAAGGTCATTTTTGGCTACCTTAACTGCAATCTAAGACAGCAAGTTTTTCATATGTGATAGCCCAGATTTATGACTTATAATTGTAATAGTCATTCATATGTGTAAGTCTTTTCATAAATTAAATATTGACGTTACAATATTAAATGGAAAAAGAATACGGTCGCGAACAGGATTCGAGCCTGCGCCTCCCGGATAAATACTCCAGGCAGAGCGCCTGGAGTATTTATCCGGGAGGCGCTAAGGCGCTAAGGCGACCACTAAGCCATCTCGACCTCTTAGTGGTCCGGGAGGCGCAGGTTCGAATCCTGTTCGCGACCGTATTCTTTTTCCATTTAATATTGTAATTTTAGAGTTCGCTAAGCATGCGTTAATGCTTTTCAAAGATTTATCTTGAATTAAATATTGACGTCAAAGTAAAAAGAAAAATTTCTTCTCAGGGTTAATCTTAGGAAATACCGTCGCGATTTAGTTTTAAATATGTATAAGAGAAAAAAAAATGAATTTAATCAATTATATATACGGTAGACTGAAATAATTTTAAATATACTGTTGAGACGCCTGACACCTTAATCCTCCTGCGACTACGAACGCTGCAAAGTGTTCGAATCGTCAGGAAAAACAAAAACCAATAATACACGCGATTAATCCTGTTATAATTTGTTTTATTATAAGATTAATTGATAGTCGTGGAAAGACAGAGAAAATCGGCACAACACAAGTAATGGTAGCGCACCCTAACAGAAATCTTCTAAACTTGGCAGATTAAACTGTACAGTTGATTTATTTACAGCTTTACCTCAAAACTAGTTGAGAATCCTTTGAAGCGATCAAGCGGGGTAAATGATCTTTGACTTAATGTACTTGTGTTATACAAGCTATTAAATCTGTTGCCTCATTAATTACCAGACACAATAGAATTTTATTATTATGAAGTACACTTTTGTACTTCTCCAATGAAACGAGTTAATCTGTACCCTGAAAAAATGAAACGAAATAATAAAATAAAAAGCGTTGCATTGCGTTGCATTGCGTGAATTATATTTTATATTTCAAACTTTTTTGTGTACTTTGGCCACTTTAATACTTTTTTTTTTTAAGTTTAGTAGTCTATGATTCTCGGGATATTGTAAGGATTCTAACGATACCCCATATATCTAAATCGGTTCAGGCGTTTAGCAGTTATGGTGGAATAAAGAAACTCACAAACATACATACATGAAAACCTAACACTCTTTTTTTGCACAGGCATGTAATAAAAACATGCTGAATCGTGTCAACTTACTGTAAAAATTCTACAATTTTTTTAATAGCCCAATTTTCACTACGAATCATTAAAGAGTTTGTTTTTTAGATAACTCAAGTTATTATCATCATCATCATCAATCATCAATAATTATAATAAAAATGTAACGGATCGCTGTCTGTACATGGAAGATATATGAGAAAAAAATATTATTGGAACATTTATCAATGCAAATAGCACCCAAAACAATTATTGTTAGAATTTTTGTCTGTTTTTCTGTGCGTTTGTGCACGCCAATCTCAGAAACGGCTTATCCGATTTAGATGTGGTTTTCACTAATATATTAAAGTTAGCTTCACTTAAAATTTAGTGTTTGTTTCATGGCAATCCGTTCATAAATAAAATAGTTATGCCAATTTAAAGAATCACGTCGAACATTTGTTATTTATTAACTATGAATTTATGTTCATACACGACATGGTGTCAATTTACGACATCCACGCGGACGGAGTCACGGGCACAGCTTGTAATATATATATATATATATTAATATGTTAGTCAAATACTTTCACTTATGCCAAGAATTATGTAAGTGTAAATAATAATTTAACTGTTAATTAAATTGCCACGGGCTTAGACTAGCCTGACTAGGAATTCGTTCGAGATCGAAATTATTCAAACTACCCCGTAAAATTAACAAGAAACAATCCTGAAAATGTGAAGAGTCGAGGCGCGGCCAAGTATGCTTCCTATGAACATTCCATTTCATTTAACATGCTGTCGTTGGAACATGAAGACGTGGGTTTCAAAATCGTTAATCATAATTAATTAAACCATCTTTCACACGCAACGAAATGACGGAATGCTAGTGAAGTCGCGGCGCGGGCACACCGCCTGAACTGGCGGTGGTGGTGGCGCCTGAACCTCCGTCCGTGCCGTGACTTTTGTATGTTAGGGCATTCATTTATGAAGGAAACGTGAGAGTAGCGTGCCGTTCTTGCACCTACGCTTCAACTCTGTGATTATGTGGGCGACGCGTCTTGTAGTCCTTAGAGAAAAGCGTTGTTTCGACGAAATCATATGAAGGTAGCAAAAAATGTTGGTCAAACATTGTTCGTACTTCGGTGCAGAACGAAGGAAAATATTTATAAATCTATTTTGAGAGTCCTACGGGTTGTTTGAACAAGTCTGACATTCTCTCGTGTTGTTCGGGGCAAACCTAGTGACTTTATCCGGCTAGATAAATACTAATAAGAAACAAAAACCAGCAGCTTTCCAATTTTCCTTTTACGGAATTATAGTTTGTTTGATTTTTTTATGTTTCTTTTAGCGTCTGACACAAAAGAAAGTAATAGTTCAATTTGCGATATCTGTAACAAAGGTAAGAATAATATTATAAAGGGTCAGTTACCAAACCCTTGCCTAAATAAATATTCTCCTGTTTTAGGGTTTTCCTTAGAATCCTTTGTACCAATAAATACAGTAATGTTGGATGATAAATATAACATCTTTGTACATCAAAGAAAAGCAATTCAATACAATTTCTGTGATATATAGGGGAGAGTTGGTTATATAGTATCACTTTTT
This sequence comes from Xylocampa areola, assembly GCA_935421205.1. Lineage (NCBI taxonomy): Eukaryota > Metazoa > Arthropoda > Insecta > Lepidoptera > Noctuidae > Xylocampa > Xylocampa areola. Next base: position 14,532,177 of record OW285215.1, read on the forward strand.
ACTTTGACGTCAATATTTAATTTATGAAAAGACATAAATTACATACATATGAATGACTATTATAAGTATAGGTGAATATCTTGGCTATCACATATAAAAAACTTGCTGTCTTAGATTGTAGTTAAGATGGTCAAAAATGACTTTTTTCGGAGGCCTGCTAACGGTACAATTTAGCCAACTAGTTGGTTAAATCGTACTACAGGTATTTTAAATCGTACTATAGGCGTTTAAATCGTAGCAGTAATAAATATAATATTTAATTTAATGAAAATATTTTTTTTTGGTGTCATTTACTTTAAGTACCTAATCTAATAGATATCTTATTTCTTTTAACAGAGATAAAAAAAAACTATAATACCTAATTAAAAACTAAGAAAATATAACAAAATATCAACTTTCCTTCGGTTAAATGGGGGCGTTTTTTTATTGTTTGTGTCATGGCAATGTACTATCTCTTCTATCTCTTGGTTAAAGATAAAAATACAGGAGCTCTTCCTTTTCGGATTTGAGCATCAACAGACATCTTGTTTCTCTTTACATGTCATAAAATGCTTGGCTTCGGAATTGAATCATTTTGAGCAATTTTTTTTAAGATTATTTGTTTTTTTCGTAAGATGAAAGTGCTCTCTGTAAGTTTTCTTTGTTCCATTGATAATATTTACTTTTATCACAAAGATTAGTCATCCAAATAAAAAAAAAATAGTTGAAAATATATTGTTTTGTAACTGTCGGATAAATTGTACCGGTATAATATGTCCAACCATACTGTGGTACAATTTAGCCAACCATGTATTTAAAAACAAAACAACTAACAGCTACATAACCTTCAAACTTAAAGACTCCGCGAAAACAATCTAAAAAACTGTTGAGTTTGGCACTTAAATACTGTCGATATTGTTATAAAAACTCACAGCACGAAAATTCTGATCAAATTACGCAAAAACTTATTTTTTTCTCTAGCACATAACGTTCTCTACCGGCGCCATTACAAAATGGTCGAGGGTTGATGGAGCCACTAACGCATGATTTAGTATTGCCACCATTACAAATATAAGGTAGCTTGTGGGTAATCTAGAGGTGGTACGATTAAAACGCCGGTACGATTTCACCGACTCTCCCCTAATTCCTTGTTTTCATAATATTAGATAAATCTTATTATTATACTTTCTTACATTTAGAAAATATGTATTTGGTTTCTAAAAATTAAAATATTGCTTTTGTTTAATTGCTCACCAAAAAAGTAAACGTTCACCATTTTTGGTATCCTTCGTCGCACCGTTTAATTCACAAGACACATTATAATTAAGTATAATATGTTATTCCATCTTTTTGGCCTTTCAAGACGACCGGCGACCTATAGAGTTATTCTAAGTAACTGCTGGCAGCATTGACACGTTGTTCTAATTATCTAACCGAGAAACAAGCTAGCGCTCCGGGCACGCGAAATGTCGACCAGTCTGCGCGAAAATTCTGTCAAGAGCACTGAGACCTCAAGACCCGAGCGATTTAACCCTCACTAGCTTACAGTCATAGCAGCCGATGAGATTATCAAATTTGTACCGTTTTGAAGGATTTTGTAGTCGCAGTAGTAGCGCAAGCATATTATTAACGTAAAATCACTGAATACCGACTTCCTAGTTTTTGTTTTATTTCGTTGTTTAGAGATGTCATATTAAAGTAAAATTCATTGTCTATTAAACCCAGTGAGGATTATAATAAAATACATATTTATGATTTTGATATGGACAGAGAAGTAACAAGAGGTGTTAAATGTTCTACGAACCATATTTCCGCCCACAAAAATTCACTGTTCCAAACTACCGACCACTAGTGTACCTAATTCCGACCCCTTACGAGGCTTGAAATAATAACCGAGTTTCTTTAGCGTAATATGATAGTAACCAGCTCCTTAATTTCATGAATGTAGGTAATCTGAAGACAAGAGGGTATACAAACTATATTTCAAATTTATATTTTAATTAGATAAATAAATTCAGATCGCAATAAGGGCTTCAAGTTTCATGACCGTATATGATGTATTATCAGATTCCAGAGGTTGTTTTATCTGCACACGTCACAGATGACCGCTATAAACCTATCATCCGGATTTTTATACGATTCCCATCTAAACTAAACATCTAAATAAATTTAAACTAATTTAACAAGATGGCGCCAACGATCACTGTCAACTGCTTCTTATAAATTTGAAGTCAGCCCTATAATAATTAAAAAGTCAGGCCTTTACTAATATGTGATCAATTTAGTAGAATTCTGGGTATTTTGATTGTAACATAACATATGTATTGCCCGAAGGGGTAGGCAGAGGTGTACACAGTTGTACACCCACATTTGACCAATGCTGTTATTAAGTCCCTTGTAATAGGTGGTGAGCCTATTGCCACCTACCGGGCACAATTCCAAACACCAGGCTGCTACAAAAAAAAACCTACCACAAAAACTTAACAGCACTTTGCCCGACCTGGAAATTGATCCTGAGACCTGATGCTCAGCAGCCGCGCTTGGGACCACTAGACCAACGAGGCAGTCTAGCCATATCGGCTCATACGTGCGTCAACGTGCTTTCTGGAAAGGTAAAATAAAGTTAAAATCACTCATCCCTAGAACGGCCGTAGCAAGCGCAGCTTAACCTCATTCGAACGATCTGTGCAGCTGTTACTTAGCAATGAGTTAGGGACTCATCTGTTATTGCGTTTTTTTCTGTTATCAAATTCTAAGTAGCAACTTGAAGTGAGTATTTCTGCCTGGTTGATGGCATTAGTCCCACCACCAATACCTACCATACAAGGGACTCAATAGATAACGGCACCTGTGGAACGTGGGTGTACTATAGGATTAGTACAATATTGTTTAACCTTTCGGAAAATGCAATGCTACGTATTAAACGACAAGAAGCAAAAAATCTATTTTGTAGGTAGTTCTCATTTTACATTGATTTTAGTGAACAAAGATGGAGTCGGAACAAACAAGGATTTTCTTTGTACATTAATGGTTACCTAACCATAGACCAATTTTAAACTTTCATAATTTAATCAATTTTCTGATTGATTTGCTTTAAAGTCAATAATGGTAAAAAGAAAACTTCTATAGTAACAAATAAATAAAAATATAGTTTATTAAAAATCACGTTATGTCCATTTTGGTCTTACACATAAGAAAACAGTGATTGTAATAAAATTTTATGAAATTTGAACTCAGTAATCTCAATAATTATCCAATTTACAGTAGGTCGTATTTCGGTCTCAATATTCCTTAACTAATAGATTAACAATTAAAATACAAAGAAACATTGAAAAAATAATAGACAAGAACGGGGCTTGAACCCGCGACCTTTGACGTTCCGTGTCATCACTCTACCAACTGAGCTACCTTGTCGTGTTCAAACCTATTGAATTTTCAATCCTCTTTGTATACGTCTTAAGGAGAAAAAAAAATATAATTATATATAATTAAAATACAGTCTAAGCCGTATTTATAACAAATCGTACATAATTTAACCATTTGAAGTGTGCTATAGAAAAACCGCCATACCGTTCACCGGGCAGTGTTCGGTGTTTGCTGTACTTGATCAGCCATAACAACCGTCCACATCACTAGCATACTTTTTACCTATTGATGATAAATAAATAATTAAAAAAATATTTCTAACCCAAGACTAGCAATTATACTACCTAAAAATCATTTCATAAATATTGAAGATGAAACAGATCATTTGTAAATTTTTTAACGGTTTTTGACGTTTCGACTAAAAATAATTATCAAATAAATCACTTCGTTTTGGAATAAACTATGATTAACCAAGAAACAAAACAACGTCCATGTTCAAATAGATTAGCGTTTGTGTGTTGTGAGTCTATAGAAACGTTTAAATTAGTAGCTATCTATAGATGATACTTACAGTCCACTATATTAAAATTAGTAGCAAATAAACCGACATACACTACACGTTGTTTTTATTAAAATCCAAGGCAAACAAAAATCAACCATAAGTATTGAACATCCATAAAACCTCATAATGTATTGCACAAAGTTATTTAAGCAGTTTTAAGTCGTGACAGGATTTAGCCTAAAAATACTAAGTATTTATTCAAAAATAGCCGTTACAACTAGTGGACCGATTTCGGTGGGGGGTCGGATTACGGTGACTTTACGTTATATGTATATTAGTCTACTATTTTGGTATGGCTTACCTGAAAAAAAGTTACCTATATTTGACCATTATCACCAGTTCCCAATAAAAAAATAGTCTGCTGGAACCACCACGTGTTAAAAATATATTTGCAGCGCTACAGAACCACCTGGAATAAGCTAAAAAAAAACATTGAAGACAATTTAATGACTATCACATGGCCGATCAAAACAATCCCGATCAAAGTTTTCGTTTCAAAGTAAATAAACAAAAGAAGGTAAACTTTGTGCGTTCAGGTGTTGTTAGCAAATAAAATACCCTAGTTAAACATTTGTTACACCGTTTTAGAATGCAAGTTTTTTTTAACACAAGATTTTCCTGTACATATCTAACGTCCACGTGATATTGTAAAAACCCATTTACCTGAAAATAAACGATTATTATTATTATTATATTGTGTTTAAATTTAAATTTCTCCCATTTCTGGGGAACTACGTCAAAATTGCGGGCTTTTGGCCAAACAACTATGACGGTACTGAGTATTTAGTCTATCGACAGAAACTTTCTGACGATTGTTCAGTATGACTGCTTTCTGTAGGAGTACGAATGTGAGTGGATGAAGATTTAATGTTTTAAGGCTTGTATGAAGTGTTTTGGGTATAAGGCCGGTGCTGGATATTATGATGGGGATGATCTTGACTGTTTTTATTCTCCATTGGGTTTTTAATTCAATTGTCAAGTCTGTGTACTATGAAAGTTTGTTTGTGTGTGTGGATGTTAGGTTGTGTGTGTTGGGAATTGCTATATCTATCAGGTATACAATTTTATTTTGCTTTTCATATAGGGTGATGTCTGGTCGGTTATGGTGTATAGTTTTGTCAGTCAGTATAGTTCTGTCCCAGTACATTTTGTAATCAGGTGAGTCTAGTATGATTTGAGGTGTGTATTTATAGTATGGTGTTTTTTCTGTAATGAGTTTGTGTTTGTGTGCGAGTGTCTGTTGTATAATTGCTGCTACCTGTTCGTGTCTGTGTTTATAATCCGTTTGTGTGATGTTTGATTGTTTAAGGTTGTTTATGACATTGACGGCAGTGGTCACTACTTAGACTGCTGTCACGGATGATGTACTTCCTGTAGTTTTTGGTGTCTATTACCTGGTCTTGAATCGCCAGCATAAATCCTTCTGTTTCCGGAAACAGCTCGCCTCGCTTTAACCATGCGTTTGACGCTATCTTGTCAACATTTGGGTCGGTCAAGTTGAGGCGATGACGACCATGGAGTGATTTTGTGTCCATGTGTAAATTTTTTGTTGTTTTGTGTATATATTTATTTGTTTGGTGTGATCCGCAACAGAGAGTGGTTATTATTATAATATCATGCCGATTCAGGTACTTTTTAAACGTTGGATTGATTATGTAGGTGTTATGCTTTTTGGATTCATGTATGCGTGCGTGTATGTTTGTGACTTTCTTTATTACACGACTGCCCAAATAAAGTAGTGTTATGTTTTTAGGGTTTATGTCTGTATGTATGTTTGTGAGTGTCTTTATTCCACCATAACGTCCATTAAGTCCGCCTTTGTAACATAATTCTTCCATAAAGTTTATATAAATAAGTAAAAACTTCTAAAAGCCTGAACCGATTTAGATGTATGGGGCAAAGGGGTAATAAAAAAAAACAATGTTAGAATCTTTGCAGTTTACCGGGAATTATAGGTTAGTAAGATTAAAAAATAGTAATATAGTGGCTATGGTACATAAAATTGACGAAATTAATAAAAAAACGTTAACAGAACGCCTGCGATATGTGAATTATACTTAGGTATGTTTTTATTTCACACCGTTTTATGTACCATAGTCAAAATATTACAAATTTTTTTCATGCTCGCTTTTATACCTATATGTGCGTGCGCGAACTTTGAAACACAAAACTTGAGACAGCAAGTTTGATACTAGACTCGAGCGAGCAATAATAATCATTGTGCCAATAGTCGTGACGGCCAACGGACTGATAGCGAATAGTCTTGACAAACATCTTATCAGGGTCTCGTTAGACGGCTGGGTCGAGGGCCTGATACAGAAAGTTGTACTCCTCGACACGGAACACACGGAACTCTGGAACCTAACCACCGGTAGCTTGGACCCTGTTCCCGATGCCGGTAGCTGGTATTTGTAAAACCGTTTGGACTACATAAACGGCTCCAGGCATCTAGTGTATATAATTTTTAAAAGCATTATGTGCATAGCAAATGCTAAAGATATTCATTTTTGTGGAAAGATTAATACGGTCGTAAGCAGCATCTTAACATAACATAACATAACATAGCATAGCATTACGCCTGTATTCCACGAAGAGGTAGGCAGAGGTGTACCTACTTGTACACCCACATTTCACCAATGCTGTTATTAAGTCCCATATAATAGGTGGTGAGCCTATTGCCATCTACCGGGCACATTTCCAAACTCCGGGCTGCTATCGAGAATTTCCGAATAGAAAAACTCAATAACACTTTGCCCCACCCGAGAATCGAACCCAAGACCTCATGCTCAGCAGTCGCGCTTGGGACCACTAGACCAACGAGGCAGTCTATGTAAAAGTCTATTTAATGATAGGTATATAGTTAAAATTATAATTTATATGTATAGTTGAGGAATAAATGGAATTATAATTAATATACGAGTAAATGCGACTCACGAGCAAAATAGTATTTTTAATGGTAACTAAAAAATTGTATCCGCGTCCAGCAAATGCTGAGCTGTCTGCCCTGTCGACAAAGGCATACTTAACAGCATATTTTAATTAAAAAATTTATTAACTATTTTGTTCCTTTTTAGAGTTCCGTACCTCAAAAGGAAAAAATGGACCCCTTATTGGATCACTTTGTGGTCCGTCTGTCTGTCTGTCCGTCTGTCTATCAAGACCCTTTATCTCGGCAACGCTCGGAGGTATCGAGTTGAAATTAAAACCATATACTCATGTCTACTACAGTCCCTTGAAGCAGTTAAAAATCAAACTTCTAAGTTTACGTAAGTAAATGATACGGCCGTTTATGCCGCAAAGAACGTATATTTCGACACTCTCAAGGGAATCATAATTTATTATTTATTTAGGCTACTTTCCGTTGACCTAGAACTATGAAATTTGGCAAGTAATATCAACCTATACTACAAGTATAGGAAAAATCTGAAAACTATAGGACATTTGTAATTAAATTGTAAAAAATGTTGGTATAAACTGTTAGTTTAACCACAATTTCACTTATAAAATACAATAATATGAGTAATTATAGGTTTTGGAAACTGAAATTCGGGAAAAGCTCCGTAAAAACTACGGGACTCGTCGGAAAAAACTACGGAATTCCTGAATTATTTTTAATATGTGCCTACAAATTTGTACGGAACCCTCGGTGGGCGACTGCGCCTCGCACTTGGCCAGTTCTTTTTTTATTTGTTGTGTATTTTTCCTCTATGTTGTGTTGTCTCTGTGTCCATGCTGAATAAAGGTATTTTCTTTCTTCTAAAACCCACACTAAAAATATGTAATCCTCTGACTTTATCATAAAGAGCGGTAAGGGAAGGCACGTGTTTTACCGTGGGCGTTTCTACTGCATAAAACATTTACAACTTTATGCAAAAGGAAAAAACAAATTTGTGACAGCAAAATGTAGCAGAATATACGTACCATAATACTTTGCAAAAGGACAATGTGCCATTTTGTGTGAGACCCAACCCTTTCCGTGTAGACGTGTAACTTCATGACCTATGTCAATGGAAAGGTCCAAAAGAGTGTTATATTTTATCTATACTATTTTTGCCATTAAAGTGATACTGTATCGCGTATAACAGTGTCTAAAGTAAATAAAACAGAATATCTTTACACTATGAGCTATTTAATCAGACTGCCGAACACACTACAGGTTAGTGCCCTTAATCCTAATTTAACATTTGTTTATTATTTAACCTATTGACGAAGCGCCTATAAAATTATCGGAGCAATTGCGAGTTCTCATAACTAACGTTTCTAATATTTATTTTTTACAAATTTTAATTTTATGTCTATAGATTTTTTCTCTCTTGTCTACTACTTTTGGTAATCATCTCGTCTGCATTAAACATCTTGTAAAAAACGAAATTATATGAAGTTAAAAGTATTTTCAGAGTTTCACTAAAGGAAATCCAATCCTTTAATTAAACACCTACTCATAACTATATATAAGTGTGGCTGTCACAGGTTACAAAAAATGTAACTCTCTTTGAGACTCAAGATAAATCTTTGAAAAGCATTAACGCATGCTTAGCGAACTCTAAAGTTACAATATTAAATGGAAAAAGAATACGGTCGCGAACAGGATTCGAACCTGCGCCTCCCGGATAAATACTCCAGGCGCTCTGACCACTAAGCCATCTTGACCTCTGCTCACCACCGCGAATTCTTCTTCCATATTTGAACAGGTCTTATGGCAACGTCATTGCAATCAATTCAGTACCTATTACAGGTGACCGAACCGACACGACCAACTTTGCAGCTAATACAATGTCGTAAAGAATGCAATTACCTTAATAATTCAAGATAAATCTTTGAAAAGCATGCTTAGCGAACTCTAAAGTAACTCTTTGAGACCTTATATATTATAGGTACTAACTAAATGTTACAAAACATACATTAGTTCTACGAACAAATTATTTCACTATGCACGCAATGGTTAGATATAAATTAGGTTAATTTCATTTGTGCCTACTATGCCCCGCACGACCGAAATCACAAGAGAAAATTGTATTCTTCAATTTATTTAAATACAGTCATCATATTCCCTCATTTGCTTAGTGGCTGCAAATACGGCTGCTGATCATGCTGTTAGGGCTTCATACCCGGGTAAGGCAAAGTGGTGCTGTTTTTTTTTTGTTGGGTTCTTCTTATTAGAAGGGAAAACAGGCTTTATTATCTTATTATATTAATCCCCCTCCCTGAAAACGAGAAAATAAATACGATAAATAAATGTACACTTTGGTTATTAGAAAGGATAACTCAAAACATCTCCCAGAAATCTCCTAAATGTTCCAGGCTTCTTCCTGTTACAACACGAAGTGTTTTACGACACAAAATAGTTTACGAAGATCTCTCTTTGATGTTCCAACTATCCACTTGACTGTACTTTGGGAAACGAAAGTACTTAGTATACTCGTATTAGTTACGCGAACCGTCACACAGTTTTGTGAAGAATCTAAACAAGAAATATTTTTTGTGGATGTGTTTTAAATGCCTAGTGGTCCTAAGCGCGACTGCTGAGCATGAGGTCTTGAGTTCGATTCCCGTGCCGCGCAGTGTTCTATATTCTCAGTAGCGGCCCGAAGTTTGGGATTGTGCCCGATAGATGGCAATAGCCTCACCACCATGGGAATCAATAACAGCATTGGTGAAATGTGGATGTACAAATGTGTACAACCCTGCCATACTCTTTCGGGGAATATGGGCACGACACTATACAGCATGGCCGTACGGCTGGGATTGCCATTTTTTACACAACTGCCCCAAAAAAGGATACTTCTTTTTTGGGGTAGATGTGTTGTTGAGTATTCACGTATGGAACACGTGAAAACATTATACCCCCCCACCCCACCCCTCCGGCTACGCATAACATAACATAACATAGCATCACGCCTGTATTCCCCGAAGGGGTAGGCAGAGGTGTACACAATTGTACACCCACATTTCACCAATGCTGTTATTAAGTCCCATGTAATAGGTGGTGAGCCTATTGCCATCAACCGGGCACAGTTCCAAACTCCGGGCTGCTACTGAGAATTTCCTAAAGAAAAACTCAATAACACTTTGCCCGACCCGGGGATCGAACCCGAGACCTCCTGTACAGCAGTCGCGCTTGGGACCACTAGACCAACGAGGCTACGCAAATATTAAAAAAGCCGGCCGTAAATATATGCGTGCATGGCCGATGCACGCCATTTCACTCTAACAACCTTATTATTTTTATCCAAATAAAATGTCACCCTCACTGTCTTAATTCGCCCAACAACGCCATAGACCTTAGAAAGAGAGTAGGGAGGCCTTTGCTCTGCAGTGAGACAAAACGGTCTGAAAATAATAATTAAATAATAATATACTTCTTCTATGTCGTGGTGGCCGAGTGGTTACGGGCCCGCCTCCTGAGCCACAGGTTGTGGGTTCAAACCTGGCATGTACCAATGTGACTTTTTCAATGTCATATGTACTTTCTTAGTTAATCTAAGACATCACTAACATACGGTGAAGGAAAACATAGTGAGGAAACCTGGACTTGAAATCGCCAACCCGCAGTGAGCTAGCGTGGTGATTAAGCTCGTGCGTGCTCTGTATGAGAAGAGGCCCTTGCCCTGCAGTGGGACAGTTATGGGCTGGTTTATTTATTTTATTTATTTAATATACTTCTAAATAAAATAGAATAAAAAAGTCTTGAAGGAAGTCTGCCCAGCAGAAAATGTAGTCAAATAAAAATAATATAATTAAAAGTGAAGGAAATTGTCATAAACCTCAATTACTAGAATGCCTATTTTTAATTAAAGTGAGAGAACATTTTAATGCCATTAGTGTCTAACACTTCATTAGTACGAAAAGGGACACAGATATTGTGAACACTAAATAATGACTTAGAGGACTCTTAACCCTCCATTGGTCTTTGTGATTTAGGAACAGACAACCTAAATTAAAACTATTTGATTCCAGAGGCTTTAATTAAAGTCTACCCTAAATAAATACTATAACACCAAATTATAGGTTTTTCAATCAAGAAGGGGGTTAAAGACGACTTCCTCTATTCGATGAACTTATAGAACGAAAAACGAAGAGTATAGATTATAGACTTGATGATCTCAGTTTTGTTTATTCGAAACTAAAACTAACATTTCAGTGGTACTTTATAGTACCATGTATCTTTATAGTACCACTTTATACCATGTATAAAAATGGCTTCATATAAGTCTATTTAATCTATATTGGCGACCATGATTAGCTACTACCTCGTTGTACTAACTGCCTCGTTGGTTTAGTGGTCCGTAGCGCGACTGCTGAGCAGGAGGTCTCGGGTTCGATTCCCGGGTCGGGCAAAGTGTTATTGAGTTTTTCTGTTAGGAAATTCTCAGTAGCAGCCCGGAGTTTGGAAATGTGCCCGGTTGATGGCAATAGGCTCACCACCTATTACATGGGACTTAATAACAGCATTGGTGAAATGTGGGTGTACAATTGTGTACACCTCTGCCTACCCCTTCGGGGAATACAGGCGTGATGCTATGTTATGTTTTTATGTTTAGCTACGCCCAATCATTCCTCTATCTTTTAATATGTTATGGTGTCGTCATCGTCTCCTATTCAGTCTCTGTAGAGTGCCTGAATAATACAAAAATATTTTCTTAGCTACGTTATGGATCGGTTTCCAGTTTAAACGGATCCACCTTAATCTGTATACTCGCAAAAGTACAAGATTGTTATTGAGAACAATAATATTACTGTTGTGTCTGGTAATAGCGGGTCAAGAGATTATGTCTGTATTTTAGACGCGATAGGTTATCTGAACCTCCACAATCCAGTTACTGGGTACCATTAAGTTCGTCGTTGTAAGACTGATTTTTAACAGGCAAAAGTGGTGCAAGGGCTACAAACATAGACAGAAGATTTTTAAGGGCTGCGTTGCCCGCGTCCGTAGGAGTACACCCTTAAAATAGAATCCCTACACGTGGCCCCAAAATGGTGCAACACAGGCAACACAACACTGGTGGGAGGCTTCGATCGCCACCGGACAAAGCAATGCCGTGAAGCGACCTAGTCGTGTTTCGGGATGTAGTCCTGTGCAACCGATGTGGAAGACGGGTCTAAGCAGTTACATCAACTCCCCAAGTATCGTTCTCCCCAAATCTATCCACTTTACTTAAGAGTGAATAAAATTATTCTAGACATACGTGCTCCATTCTCAGCCACACTGTTGCTTACCGTCAGGCGAGTTGGTGGCCAATTAAAACAGGCATTTGACTAACCGTTACGACAGATCATCATAGATCTTCAGTTGACAATAGGGAATATGCATGTGATTCAAATTTAGGTCAAATATTTTTATTCGTTATCTTTATTGCTGTAGAATGACACCTATTCAATAACTTTTTTAATTAATCGTGTTTTAACTAATAAATAATGAAGTTGAAAAGTGAGAATCATGCGAGGGAAATTTTAAATGTTAACATGTAAGCTCACGCACGTATAACTATGTACGTCATAACAATTAAAATCTATTGTGTCTGCTAATTAGTGAGTCAAAGGGTTGGACTGAAACGTGACGACACTCTACGCGATGACAATATCTCGAGTGTTATGATGTTATTACTGGGTGTTTATCATGTTTTCTGGTTCTTTGTGAGTTTTAACGTTATTCTTTAAAGAAAATCCCTTAAAATATATTTATAATTTGTCTATTAATCTTTCCATACTATACAAGATATCTTTTAAGAAGTGAAGTCTGACGTCAGAGAAAGGGCGCCAAGACGGCGGCGTTATAATCGCCCGAAACTGATTGCAGGTTTGTTGGTTATTTTAATACTCAATAATCATATTTTTACAAATGTTATATTTTTTCGCGGTAATATACCAACGAACAAAAACAAATTTAAAAAAAACGTGCATATACCCTATTGGTACAGACGGTTTAACGAACTCTCTGAGACACGCGTAGTTGTGTGTATGTGCCCTTAAGGTCATAATCTGTTGTTTTAATACAGAGTAGGAGTTTGGGATACCGAATTTGAAATTAATTCATGGAAACTGTTTATCTTTTATACGGTCATCGGCTTTGTGTTAAGAGGAAGGATTTCGACTACAAAGAACTGCTGGGTTACAAAGGATGAATTAGAGAACACATTATAAGAAGGATAGGACCTACATTATTAATAAGTAAGTATCTAAAGTAATATCTTAGGTTTTCGCGATCACTACACATTATTTAAAAAAAAATATTTTAACCGGATTTATCGCGTGTATTATTTGTTTGTTTTTCCTGACGTTTCGAACACTTTGCAGCATTCGTGGTCGCAGGAGGACTAAGGTGTCAGACGTCTCAACAGTTTATTTAAAGTTATTTCAGTCTACCATATATATAAATGATAAAATTCATAAAAATATTTTTGTCTCTGATACATATTTAAAAATAAATCGCGACGGTATTTTTTAAGACTATCCCTGAGAAAAAATACCGAAACAAACTCAGAGGTCACAGTCGTTTTAAATTTAGAGATACAATTTTTCAATTTTATCGAATTAACAAAAAGGTGTTGCGTTGCACGCAGTAATCGCTCACAGTGATTTTTCTTGTGACTTGATTTGGTTTGGGACTTGATTATTTTCAGTACAGGGTTCCAAACAGGTGGTAATTGCCAACCATCTTCTCTATTGAAATTCGGGTGTTTTTTAATTTATATAGCCTCGCGGAGCATTCTCGGTACATAACGGTTTTCTTTCGCGAGGTTTTGGGGTTTATCATTACGTTGAAAATGGTTGGGTTTATCTGTTGTATGTTCACAGACTAGACACAATCAGGAAAAACAAACACCAAATAATACACACGATTAATCCTGTTGTTTTATTATAATTATCTAAAGGTTATGCCAACCGCGATTAGTTGAGTTTTTATTTCTATTATGTAGGTGACTGGCACAATAATAACTCTTTAGAATCAAAACCATAATAATTAAACCATGACTTAAGCACAATAGTAATATTAAGCAATACTAAAACCGAAACGAATAGGTATATTCTTCACGGAAGGTTAGATCGAGATTTTCTCGATCACAAAATCTCTATCAGAGACCTACGAGTGGCTTAAACTCTGACACTAGGTTGTTCATCAACCATACGATAAGACGAAGGATTCTTGACAATTAATTTTCATTTATTTATAAAAAAATGATGCTCAAATGAATCTAACAGCTGGGATAAAATGCATGTCAAAATTTTTACGGGTAGAATTCACCCATTACACCAAAAACCAATTAGGTGTGGTATAAAGTCCAATTTTCCCTTGTTCCACAGTATACCGTATCTCAACCCAATCAGCCCTTCCCTCTTATTTTATGGGACAGTCACGCCATAGCAGAGTTATCTTTATCGTTATAAAAGTATTACAACCCTAACTATAAAGCGCATGTCTCAACGCTTGCGATCAGCGAGTTTAGCGAGAAACTGTAAGTGTGGCCCTATCGATGGTTTGCGGGACAGTAACGTGCATGAAGTGTATAGTTTTCATTTTATCGCTGTGAATACTAGTAACTACCTGTTTTAATCAGTAGACTGTATCGCCTAATTTCTTCTGACAAACGACTATCACTGCAATAGACAGGCAAAATTTCGTGATATTGCTCTTACAACTTCGTCTTATCGAGTGGTCGATGAACAACAAAGTGTCAGAGGTTAAACCACCCGCAGGTCTCTGTCACGGCTCTATACAGCATCGAGAATATCTCTTAGGTGTGCTGGTTTCCTCACGATGTTTTGCTTCACCGTTATAAGCAATTATTTTTAATACGCACATGACTTCGAAAAGTCTGTTGTGCGTGCGTTGCATTCGAACTTGTGACCTTTAACTTTATTATATTAAATGGAAAAAAAATACGGTCGCGAACAGGATTCGAACCTGCGCCTCCCGGATGAATACTCCAGGCGCTCTGACCACTAAGCCATCTCGACCTCTGCTCACCACCGCGAATTCTTCTTCCATATTTTAACACGTCTTATGGCGACGTCATTGCAATCAATTCAGTCCTTATACTTTTAATATAATAACTTTAGAGTTCGCTAAGCATGCGTTAATGGTTTTCAAAGATTTATCTTGAATTATTAAGGTAATTGCATTCTTTACGGCATTGTATTAACTGCAAAGTTAGTCGTGTCGGTTCGGTCACCAGTATCGGGACTGAATTGATTGCAATGACGTCGCCATAAGACGTGTTAAAATATGGAAGAAGAATTCGCGGTGGTGAGCAGAGGTCGAGATGGCTTAGTGGTCAGAGAGCCTGGAGTATTCATCCGGGAGGCGCAGGTTCGAATCCTGTTCGCGACCGTATTCTTTTTCCATTTAATATAATAACTTTAGAGTTCGCTAAGCATGCGTTAATGCTTTTCAAAGATTTATCTTGGACCTTTAACTTGCCAGTCCAACGGTCATACCACTAGGATATCACTGGTACACTTGCTCCTCCAACTGAGCGAGCGGTACGGTACGGTAGATATTTTGCGTAAATTCTTATGAAAATCAGCTATCGCTGCGTCAACAGACAGGCTTCAAGAGACAAAATAGAATGTTAGGTATTTAGGGTTCATGTATGTAAGTGTATGTTTGTGAGTTTCTTTATTCAACCATAACTTCTAAATGCCTGAACCGATTTAGATGTATGTGTTATCGTCAGAATCCTTACATTGTTCCGGGTAACATAGGCTAGTAAAATTTTAAAAATGGCTGGCGTGCTTTTTAATTAATTTCATCTTGTTTTGTGATATTGCTCTTCCAACTGTGCGAGGGATACTATAAATCTTTTGAGGAAGCTTTGTGTGTGTTGATGACAATTATATTTCATTTTCATTTTAAAATAAATATGTATATGCGAAGACATAATATGGCCTTAACATGTATAAAAACTATTATACACTACAAGCCGTTGATCAAAAATGTTCAGTCGGAAACATTTGCGAGTTTTTATGAATAAGAATAAAAATTATTTATTTGTATTTACTTTAAAAATGTTAATTCTTCTCCTTTAATCAAACATCTTGATATTTTAACTTTTTAAAATTTTGATGAATAATCTATTTAAATTAATGTTTCAAGTGAATTATAATTATTTGAATGACATGTGTAATAATAGCGTTTTATTTTAACGTTTATAACTAATTTTAATTCTTTAGCGGTTTAATGTTCATAATATTGTTTAATGTAAAAATAACCTTATATTTGCGTGCTAATATGGTAGAATGTACTGGATTTAATTTTATTCTAACACCTTTATCTATGTAACTTATTTAATTGCAAATAAACTATTTCTATTTCTATTTCAAAAATACGAGTACAGCAAGTTGACAAAGTTCATAAAAGTAAGTTCCATTATACTCTACCAGGTGACTGGTGCGCAAATATTACATTATAATGTGGTTAACATAATTTTATGGAATGGAAATAATCAATTTATTATAGTTTAAATATGTAGATACATTATGGATTTTTCCTAATAAATCTCGAACAGCTCTAAGAATAATTTGTTGCCACTGTCAAAGGGCGGCGAATACACTGCCTCGTTGGTCTAGTGGTCCTAAGCGCGACTGCTGAGCACGAGGTCTCGGGTTCGATTCCCGGGTAGGGCAAAGTGTTATTAATTATTATTTCTAGGAAATTTTCAGTAGCAGCCCGGAGGCTGGAATTGTATCCGGTAGGTAGCAATAGGCTCACCACCTATTACATGGGAATCAATAACAGCATTGGTGAAATGTGGGTGTACAAAAATGTACACTTCTGCATACTCCTTCGGGGAATATAGGCGTAATGCTATGTAATGTTATGGTTTTTATCACGCAAAGCAGATGGGGCGAGTTTGTGAGTATATTGAAAAATATAAAAACAAAAAAATATTTGGTGTTGACTTTTTCATTGAATCGTATCTGGATCAGCGGTATAGTCAACCCTTTAAATATGGCACGGGTATGAATTATAGCTTATTGGTTGACCCTCTCCCGTGGTCCGCAGATTAGCAGGAATAAATGATTGCCTCGTTGGTCTAGTGGTCGCAAACGCGGCTGCTGAGCGTGAGGTCTTGGGTTCGATTCCCAAGTCGAGCAAAGTTTTATTGATTTTTTCTGTTAGGAAATTCTCAGTAGCAGCCCGGAGTCAGGAAGTTGGTGGTGTGACACCCCCGTACTTCGGAGAGCACGTCAAGCTGTCGGTCCTGCGCCTGATCTCTCTCTGGTCGTATCGGATTTCGGTCCCATCAGAATATGAGAGTGAAGGAAGAGGGAGTGCACCTGTGTTTGCGCATACACTTGTGCACTATAATATCTCCTGCGTACATGGCTAATCTCAGTGGAGATAGGCCACCGTGAGCGAAATTCGGTGAGGAGTTTTTTTTTTATGAGGATAGTAGATAGTTTAATCGCTTGGCTTCCAGATAATGGATATGAAGTTCACTATTGCCGAGCAAGTGTCGCTCGGCACGAGTACCGACCGTCATGACAACATCACTGAGTAAGTTTTCATTTCGTCGCTGTGAAAACTAGTAAAAAAGTGTAACTCGCCGGCAATATGAACTATGAACTATAATATTATATCAATTAATGTTCACCGGTTACTACTCACGTGCATTTTTGGGATTGCCCTACATTCAGTTTGACTCGCGACATCGCCGCGGGCTTAGCTCATGATTAAGGGCTCCGTTCGAGTTCGAAACTAGTTGAGCTGTCCCGAAAAATGCACGTGTTAGTAACCGGTGAATATTAATTGATATGAATATATCTCACGAAAGTTTTTATACTATAATATTATAATTATATAACTGTCTCTTTCAGTTACACGGGATCATACAACAACTATAGGTTTCTTGGGCAAGAGAATACTTATAACCAGTCACTTACACGCCGGCGGTGGGACAGATCCCTTAAGGAGGTTATATTTCTGAGGATAAATCAGTTACTGCCTTCTGGGTGGATAAATTAAAATTATAGTTAGTGTGTATTGCCAAAGTACTGATATCATAAAGGGTTAAATATTGCTCCCAATTCCGTCATCGCTACCATCGCTGACTCAGTGGTGCGGCTTTTGGGTTGCTAATTGTAACCTTTGGTTCGCTATAGACTACGCTGTTACGGTGGTTATAAAGACCCACACCAGTTGAAAATGCAACAAAATTACGGTCTTCCGACCGTACGCTTTTCCATGAATATTAATGTTAAACCTAATTATAGAAACCCTTATAAAGAGCTTAGTTGAGGTATGATCTTCCGGACACCTGATACCGAGGAAATATGGGTAGCCGTAAAAATAAGGCCTTCATCATGATTAATTAATAAAAAATTTAGGAGATAGCTACTACGCAGTTTCACATATATTTTCGTAACTCATTAATATCAATCACGTATAACTTACAGTTAGTCCTGAATAAGAAAATGTGTTTGTTGTGTTTAGCAGTCAAAATCTACTCATTAAGCTGTTGCCTCGCTCATTAGCAGACACAATAGATTTTTATTGTTAAAACGTATAATTCTGTACGTGGCTGAGACGAAAGGTAAATAGATCAATGTATTTACTGGAAGAGGCTATACGTCGACGAGAGGTTACTATAGATTATCAACGCTGTTCGGTTGCTTTTTTATGCGACACATCAGCATTAGTGTGGCGACCTTTTTTCACACAGTTGCGATGCACAGAATTACTTTGTAACAGAAAATATGTCTATGTATTATTTTAGTTATACTTAAGTTTTACTGTTTATTCTGTTATTCTGTAACTGTGTTGCACTGTGTGTCTTTCTTTAATTCTTATTTAAACATAATAAGGGATATTTGTTACGGCGGTGACAAGTAAAAAATTAATCAAACTCACGTTCCTTACAAACTACTACTATAATTCTTTCTACACTGCAGGATCAGCTCATGATAAAGGGGAATTCGAGTTGGAAACCATTCAAAGTCAAAGAACATCATGTGTTCACAGCTTCTCCATCCTGCGATGAACAAAATTACTACACGGTGATAGGTACCTATTTATCAAGAGATTTTCTTCTGGTCGTATGGTTGATGAACTAAATAGTGTTAGAGTTCCAACCATCCGTATGCCTCTGACTTTACAAACAATATCTTACTTTCCAATAACATTTTTTTTTTCTTTAGTGCTTCCTCATGCCCAATTCCTAATGATAAAGAAAGGTAAATGTTTTCGAGCGGGTTTGACCAAACTTCGGAATCAAGGCATCTGCAAACATAATTTAGATTTACGAGTAATATCAGATCAGGAAGAAAATTATCTTTCTTCATACATAAAAGCTTATTCAGAATCCCCGTGAAGATCAAACGATATTGTATCTAACATAAACGATTCAACAAATTGCCTAGCTTGCTGCACAAAAGAGGTAAATTCATAACACTTCCTCTTATGCTGCGTAATCGGTTATGAGCGCGTGTATCAATTTATTTCGAAAAAAATTCTTGAGAAATTCATTTGTACGTAAGTATCTGCAATTTGGGCAAAATCTACACAGATCTTTATTATGTGTTTTTTTATTTCTTTGGTTGTTTAGATATAGCCTGCTACCGATATTATAGATGATTATAATAGCTTCATCGTATTACCGTTTCTGCCAATATAAAGAGCCTCCGCAAAGAAAAATGGGCAAATATGAATGAGGCTTGGTCCAAATGTCTGCTAAATATGGAGTACATACATACATACATAGCATTACGCCTGTATTCCCCTAAGAGGTAGGCAGAGATGAACACAGTTCTACACCCACATTTCACCAATGCTGTTATTAAGTCCCATGTAATAGGTGGTGAGCCTATTGCCATCTACCGGGCACAATTCCAAACTCCGGGCTGCTACTGAGAATTTTCTAACAGAAAAACTCAATAACACTTTGCCCGACCCGGGAATCGAATCTGAGACCTCATGTTCAGCATTCGCGCTTGGGACCACTAGACCAACGAGGCAGTTAATATTTGGAATAATTTTTACTAACACACAAAAAAAATACTTTCAGTGAAAAGTTGTAGTAAATAAATAAAAAACAATATATTATTTAGTTAAATTACTTTTTCCATCCATGAAGCAGTGATAGCCTAGTCAAAGGTTGCAAGTTCAAATCCAAGGCATGCATCACTGACTTCCAGAAATCATGTGCATTTTATAAATTAATTATCACTTGCACAAAACTGTAAAGGAAAACATCGTGAGGAAACTACCAGAGGAGTGTTTTCGGTGGTGTGTAAAGCCATATCAGAGACCTACGGGTGGTTAAACTCTGACATTAGGTTGTTTGTCAACCATACGATAAGAAGAAGAAGACATTTTCAATTAATTTCATTCGATGTACCTACATCCAAAATGGTGGCAATAATACTTTTTGCCTACAAAATCCCTTGAACATAACACAGCATCACACCTGTATTCCCCAAGGCATCTTGGTTTTAGAGGTAAATATAAACACAAAGTATTCTAAAACAATACCTAGTTTTATTAAAAACATTAAGTTTAATAAGATTTTCAATAAAATAAAAGTATAAAATACTGCAATCGGCCATGTTAATCACACCGAATGACGTCACGCCTCAGTCAAATGTCAATCACCGCCGTAAATTAGATGGCTTCAACTTATGTCAAATATGCTGAGGCATGACGTCAAAATGGCGCCATGACACCCAGCGGCGTTTTCGCGGTTAAATCAAATTAGATAGATTAAAATGCAATAATTTGCTTTGAAACTTAGTTTATTGCTGAAATAATGTGTTTTTCCGATATAGTACGTGTACTTACATTATAAAAGGATATTTCTAAATCTGTCATCATGCCTATTCCAAACTCCGAGCTTTTGAAAATTTCCTAACAGAAAAACACAATCACACATTGTCCGTCCTGGGAATCGAATCCAGAACCTCATGATCAGCAGTCGTACTTGGGCCCACTATACTAACGGAGCAGTTTACGGTCTTCAATAGAAGTTTATGAAAATCTCCTATTTTGCTGTTTCTTATAATACTTACTATAGTTTAGACTATGTATATTATAATATATAATGTAGACTTATAAATAATTATATATTCTCATTTCATATGCCCAAAATAATATATGATAACGATAAGGACCATAAGTCCTTAATATTTAAGCACGTGTAAACACGTGCATAATTAATGAAGTCCTTCAATTCGGAGTGTAAATTATGTATTTATTTATTAGGGTAGTGTCTGAGATACAAATAATTTTCGGGTGGTGTTTATTACATGATTCTCATTCGTGTGAGACACATTTTCAATGCCGTACATGTGTCCCCTGAGAAATGCTAATGAACAATAATATTGTAATATCTTCGGTTTGCGCGATCACTACACATTATAATAAAACAACTTTTAACCGGATTAATCGCGTGTATTATTGGTTTTTTGTTTTTCCTGACGTTTCGAACACTTTGCAGCGTTCGTGGTCGCAGGAGGACTAAGGTGTCAGGTGTCTCAACAGTTTATTTAAAATTATTTCAGTCTACCGTACATTTAATTGATAAATTCAAAAAAATATTTTTGTCTCTGATACATATTTAAACAAACAAACAAAAAACCAATAATACGCGCGATTAATACGGTTAAAAGTTGTTGTATTATAACAATAATATTGGATCTTAAGTGGTGAGCGAACAATCTTACTAAGTTCTGCCATTTTTCTTAGGTACTTAAATTGACCCTTAAGCTTGATGCAAACGTTGGGATACCTACAACGGCGGGCATATATATTATACAATTATATTATTATTGAACATGAATACTTATGAAAATATATCTACGAAAATAAATTTTCTTATACTGACTCATCTATCAAACCGATTAACGCATGCTTAGTAAACTCTTAAGCTATACATTTCTGCTCACGACCGTATTTCTCTTTCCACAAAAATGTATAACTGTAGAATTCGCTACGCATGCGTTGATGCGTTTGAATGATTTATCTGTATTTGTTATGGTCCCTCCTCGAATCTTTATGACATTGTATTAACTGCAAAGCTAGTCGTGTCGTACCTTTATAGTGTCTGAATAAATAGTGATGACGTCACCAAAAGACGTTTTAAAATGTGAAAGAAGAATTGAAGGGGTAGTGAGGAGAGGTTGCTTAGTTGGTCAGAGCGCCTGGAGTATTTATCTTTCCACATTAATTTTTTAACTTTATATATTATAGTATCTGTTGTAATCTGTAGTAAATGAGATAATCTTGATTTATATTATAGCAACATTACCGTAACAAGTTTAGATGTAAAACATATTTGAAAGTAATAAACATACTTAATATGACTACTGGGCTTATTTACTAATATCTACCACTCAAACACTATTCATTAATCTTATGTTTGTTTTAGAAGTCCTCCGAAACGGCTTGACCAAGTTTTATGCAATTTTTTGTGTATATTTTTTTAGGTCTAAGAATATATTGTAGGCTATTTTTATAACCGTAGGTGATAAGGGTGGCCCTATCTAGAAAATTTATATGGCAGAACAACGTTTGCGGGCACACCTAGTTATCATATAAACCTACTTATTAATGAAGCACTTAGACCTGTTTAAAAAGGCTCAAGATCGCTACCCTTGAAAAATAAGAGATCCATATAAAATAGTTCTGACTCGAGCACCAAGGATTTCTCTATAAAAAAAAACTGATATCATATGTGTGGACTCACTATAACAAAATACCGAAGAATTTTAAAGAGTTACCAAACACCTTATTAATTTTTCAAGTTAAAATTATGGCTGTAACAAAATCGATTTTATTCTATGAAGGAATTTACAAATAATGCTAAATAATATTTTGAATTAATGTGATAATTAATATTGAATAATGTATTGTAAAATGAACGAATAATATAAACTAGCATTTAAAGCATGCCATTGGACTTAATATATAGTAAATATAATATATTGTAATGTTTTTGCATGTCAAATGTCTGACTATGTATTAGGAAATTATTATTATGTAAACAAGTTGCGACATCGAGCGGCAATGTCTGGCATACCGCTGTTAAACCCACGATGACCCAGCTTGGTATGTTTTTGTAATCCAACATGTAAAATTATTTTGTATTTGTATAAATAAAATAAAATAAAATCAAGTACGAGTACGACTCGCGTACCGAGGGTTCCGTATAATTAATATTACTAAAATTCTTAAACTATGAAAGCACCAAACATTAACGATAGAATGTAATAACGACATTAACACACAATTTTACACCCACATTTCACCAATGATGTTATTAAGTCCCATCTGCCGGGCGCAATTCCAAACTCCGAGCTGCTACTGAGAATTTCCTAACAGAAAAACCCAATAACACTTTGCCCGACCTGGGAATCGAACCCAAGACCTTATGCTCAGCAGTCGCGGTTGGGACCGCTAAAACAACGAGGCAGCTTTTAATTATGCATTTTTTTAAATATATGTATCTATGATAGGTAAAACTACAAATAAATTATTTTAGCCAAGTTTCATAATTCCAGGTCAACGAGAAGTACCCCGTTTTGATTTACTTTCGAAAGTCAAAACATGCTGCATAAATGGCCGTAGTTTTTATTGCATTGACTTAGAAGCCCGACTTTTTACAGCACCATTGAACCGTACATCTATGTATTTTATATTGTTTATTTCAACTTGATACTTCCATGCGTTCCTGAGAAAAAGGTTCTTGACAGACAGATAGACGGACAGACGGACGGACAATGAAGTGATCTTGGTGAAAAAGAAGTGATAAAGGTTCCTTTTTTTCATGTTGAGGAACGGAACCCTAAAAATGTGATGTTTAGAATTATTTTTTATATCGAGACACGTAAATTATTCTGTTTGGGTGTTTGTGTCAGACGTCTTACACTTGTCAATTCTGGACTTATTACACCAAGAAGTCCTACTACGGCATTCGAGTTGCCTATAGTAATTTGTTCCGTCAGCTGATAAATTTTCGCAGAAGCGAAGGTTGACTCGTTTAATGCTATCCAGCGCTTCTCTTAATGTCCAGGGATGATGCGTGTGTAAATACTATAATTATGGGCATTAAGTGACTATTGCAACCGAACAATATTTGTAATGTTGTTTGAAATAAATAAATTTATTCCGTATAATTTATTTTAATACTTACTGATTGCATTTGAAAACGTAAATTATATCTAAAAAATAATAATTAAAAACATAAAAATTACGGGTCATTACCATCCTCTCGAACAGGGTCCAAGACACCGGTGATTTCAGGCCCTTGACCCTGCCCTCTAACGAGCTTTTTAAGGTGTTGGTCGTGATTTTTCGCTATCATTCCATTGGCCGTCACGACTATCGGCATAATGGTAGCCGAATCCACATCCCACGTGTCGAAAACCTCGTAAGCTAAATCAATATATTTGATTTGTTTCTCTTTCTTAGCTAAAGTGAAGGATTATTATTATTGTTGTTGTTTTTTAACTACTGAGTGAATGCCTCCTTCCCTCTCTATTCATTTATCGTAACTCTTTGCTGTTAGTGGGTGTTGGGAAAATCATTCATAAACATTTTAAACTCATCTTGCCATCTCCGTTTGAGGGCACGAATAAATAAATTGGCTAGAAAAAAGAAAAAGACTGTAGCTTTTCCATTTAAAGATAAATCTTTGAAAAGCATTAACGCATGCTTAGCGAACATTAAAGTTTTTTTTTTTTCACGTTCGCATTCCACATGCGATAGTGCTTTTCAAAGATTTATCTGTACTTGTTAAGGTAATTGTATCTGTACGACATTGTACTAGCTGCAAAGTTGTCGTGTCGGTTCGGTCAACTGTATAGGGATTATAATGAAAACAACTTTTAACCGGATTAATCGCGTGTATTATTGTTTTTATTGTTGTTCCTGACGTTTCGAACACTTTGCAGCGTTCGTGGTCGCAGGAGGACTGCAACGAAACCACGAACGCTGCAAAGTGTTCGAAACGTCAGGAAAAACAAAAAACCAATAATACACGCGATTAATCCGGTTAAAAGTTGTTTTATTATAATGTGTAGTGATCGCGCAAACCTAAGATATTACTAACTGTATAGGGACTAAATAAATAGCCAAAACATCACCAAAAATACATATTAATATGTAGAAGATTAGTGTTCGCGGTGGTGAGCTGAGGTCGAGATGGCTTAGTGGTCAGAGCGCCTGAAGTATATATCCGGGAGGCGCAAGTTCGAATCCTGCTCGCGACCGTATCCTTTTCCACAAAAATGTATAGTTTTTTTTTCTAGCCAATTTAGCGTTGGATTTGTACAAGGAGCCCGAAGGCTTCCGATTTGGCTTAGGACTGCTAAACCAAATCCAAAGCATGAAAACTTTGAGACCAAAATGTGCGATGAAATTATCTGCGCCAAGAGTTGCTTACTGTTTGTGATTTTTAACAATAATTGGTCTAATTTTATTGCGGCCCAGCGATAATCTGATAAATCAAAAATCAAAAATAACTTTCTTCAAATTAGACCATTAGAAATGGTACTTTTTGAACATCATACATTACAATAAGACAGTCCCCAAAAACGCCCACCCTTCACCTTATTACACCTTATTATACCATCACCTTATTCGACATAATTAATTACTATACTATTACACCCTACTCAAAATGAATTCAAATTCAAATTCAAATTCATTTATTGCAAATATGGGTAGTAATACAGTTGGATTTTGAGAAACAGGAAAGTTGTTAGTGTCACCATATTCTGCACTAGGCATGCAACATTTAGTTCGGAAAGTGGTTAGTCCCTTAATTAAAAAGAAATTTAAATACATTCGAGTTCAATATTACATGTTTTTTAAATTACCAATTAAAGTCAAGTTATATAATGTCAAGGTAATAATGTCAAATTAAATCCATTATGCCAAAATGTCAAGAATTAGTAATTGTGAAATCCGTAATTTATGTCAAACTTTAGTAATTACCATTATTAAAATTTGATAATATTAAACAATTAATGATTATAATTAACATTATTAGAGTTTGTCACTCAAATATTCATTAACACTATAATAAGATTTTTCCAATAACATTTTTTTAACATTACATTTAAATATGTCCATACTTTTTAATTCTATGATACATTTTGGCAAATGGTTATAAATTGTTATATATTGTGAAATTGTTTCCTTGAACGTAAAAAATTCTGATGTAAATATTATGATGTTATAGAGGTAAAAAGTTTTACGATATCTCTGAGACAAAAAATCAACCTCTTCCGCAACTTAATCAGTAGATGAAATTTTTAATAAAAGTTGCGTCTCAGAACTTTCCTGGTAAGCTTTTGAAACGGAGTGTTCGGTGAAACTCATCAAAGGGTCGTTCAGGATAAGTTACATCTAATCATTTGGCATAGGAGTCTAATTAAAGTCTCCTGATACGAAAGCCTCGTTGGTCTAGTGGTCCCAAGCGCGACTGCTGAGCAGAGAAGGTCCTGGGTCCGATTCCCAGGACGGGTAAAGTGTTATTGAGTTTTTGTATTAGGAAGTTATCGATAGCAGCCTGGAGTTTGGAATTGTGCCCGGTAGATAAAAATAGGCTCACCACCTATTACATGGAACACTTAATAACAGCATTGGTGAAATGTGGGTGTACAACTATGTACACCTCTGCCTACCCCTTCTCTTTACAGGCGTGATGCTATGAGTTATGTTATGATACGAAGGTCCTGTTTCTAAGTCCTACCTGTCCAAGAGACTTATCGTCTGCATCAATGATCACGGTGCTTACTAATAATATAGCTAGTCGTTGCAGTCCATATCTAAATCTATGAAACATATATACATCACCAATACTAAGCCCCATGTAATAAGTGTTGACCCTATTGTCATTTACTGAGTACAATTCCAAACTCCCGGGGTAGACAATTTACTAACCTAAAAACTCAGTAACACTGCCCGACCTGGGAATCGAACCCGGTACCTTGTCCTCGGCAGTCGCGTTTGGGACTACTAGACCAAGTACTAAGGGTTCTGGTGACGTAATTTTTACTTAAGGCGATCTGGGGTACAATTAATGAGACGTCTGCAGTTCTGTCTCAGTGATCTAGTGGTGAGTAGAGGAGTGTATCAGGAGAAGGCTCCAGATCCCGACTCAGGCAAGTATTTGAGTTGGCTGGAAGGAAGCCCGAAGTTGGGAATTGTGCCCGATCGGTTACAATAGGCTCACCATAATAGCAAGCAGTATTGGTGAAATGAGGGTGGACTGTAGTACATCTCTTCCTAATTCTCCGAGGAATATAGGTATGATGATTTGTTATGTTATGTCTTTGAATTTCAAAGGTGCTAAATCAATCTTGTCAGGGTTGCCATGTAGCGTGGTCAGTGATGATGAAAGAATATCATGTGAATTTAGTAATAAGTTTCATTTTTAAGGGTATTTGTATGTCATACATAACATTACCAGCCCATTACTATCCCCCTGCTTGGCAAGGGCCTCATGTAATACAGCGAAAGTACAAGCATTCATCACCACGCCATGTCACTGCGGGTTGGCGATTTTTGATGCTTGTTACTCTTTCACGCAACTACTACTACCACTCCTGAACGGATTTGGATGAGATTTGGCACACAGATATCTTTATAACCTGGACTAACACTTAATATACTTTTTATCCCAGCTGGATACAATTCTTAACTCCATGCAGACGAAGACGCAAGCAGGAGCTAGTTTAGGAATAATCATGCTTATTATACGCATTGCATCGCATGCATTAAACGATTTGAAGTAATTAATCCGAATCTACTAATCAATCTGTTACCGTTCCGATTGATATTTTAATGGATTAGTAGCTAATCCGGACACTTTACTGATGTATTTCGATGGTGAATTAGTTTGTTCACCTGTTTAAAAAATCAATTAACTGACAAATACAGCACAGGGATGTGACAAATTATAAGTCATTTTATAAACTAGATGAGGCATTTCCTACGGATGTATGTTTCGGCATTTCTTCTCACAGATAGTCAGTATCTGTGAGAAGAAATGCCGAAACATACGCCAACCAAATAAGCTATGTATGTCCGTGAGCATCTTTATACTATTATATTTATACCACTTATGTAATTTATCTCTGGACTATAAAAGACTTCCTTGGCTTTTGAGTTAATTTCGGCATTTCTTCTCAGAGATAGTCGGATAAGAAATGCCGGCCTCATCTAGTTTATGTACTTGAACCATAAAAAGATATTATGTGATACAAGGTGATGATCCCCACTACCATTTATTTCTCTTAACGATTCAAAGTTTCTACGTAAATCATTTTCATTAACCTCTGACAGCCATTAACAGTTTTCTAGTTAAAATCCCTCTCGAGAGCTTAATAATTTTATCCTTATGCAAATATGTAGCAAACAGTAAAGTGAAACATAGTTTTAATCTAAATAATAAATGAATATAGGAGCTCTTCGTCTCACCGAGGTTACTGTTCTCTCTGGGATGATAAACTGAACTAAGTTGATGATACTCATGAGTATAAATTTTTGTAACGGTGGAAAGATCACCCTCCTTGCGTCGTTGTCTTCAATGCTGCGTGATCATTATGAGGCACTTTTCTATTGACTATGTTCGGCATTTGGCTACTCCAAATTCCTCTTCCACATTTGAATAAGACTTAGCTTAAGCAGAGGTCAGGATGGCTTAGTTAGCAGAGTGCCTGGAGTATATATCCGTGAGACGCAAGTAGAAATCCTGCTTACGAACTTATTTTTCTTTCTCCACAGATGACTGATCCGGATGCGAGTGTGTGTGTGCGTGCATGTGCATATAAGAAAGAAAAAACATTTATTCAGCACTGGACACAGTGACAGCGTAAACAATAAATAGTAGTTAGGTACTTAATTAATACAAACAAAAAAATGCGCTGTCGAGTGTGCCCGTACCGAAAGGGTCACTAACTCATCATGTGCTGGGCGTGTGACACCCAGCGCTGGTTTTCAGTTAGCACCCCTGCAGTGACACATGGACGGAGGTAACAGTGTATTCAGCATAAGTATGTTACCAAAAAACAGCTACATTGAAACGTAGTGAGGCGCGGGAATATATGATGATATGTGCTAATATGTTATGTAATTTAAAATGTGACCTTAAATTTTAAATAATTATCAATAGTGTTTATCTGTATAAAAACTTTCGTGAGACATATTCATATCAATTATTGTTCACCGGTTACTACTCACGTGCATTTTTCGGGATTAGTCCCAAGCGCGACTGCTGAGCACGAAGTCTCGGGTTCTACTCGGTCGGGCAAAGTGTTATTGAGTTTTTCTGTGCGGAAATTCTCAGTAGCAACCCGGAGTTTGGAATTGTGCCCGTCTGATGGCAATAGGCTCACCACCTATTACATTGGACTTAATAACAGCATTGGTGAAATGTGGGTGTACAATTTTGTACACGACTGCCTACCCTACCAAATTTTTTTTAATTCCCATATCCCCTCGTGTAATATCTCTTTCCTATCTGTTCCCGCCTTTATTCCTATTTTTCCAAGCTCACACGGCACTGCAATATATCAAACAACACGCTTGGGTACATTAATCGTCACTTCGGACTTGACGTTGACTTATTGCCTTACTTTGTACACATTGTCTCCTTAGTAAGATAAAACTACTAGAAAGATAAATCTTTGAAAAGCATTAACGCATGCTTAGCGAACTCTAAAGTTATTATAAGTATTAAATGGAAAAAGAATACGGTCGCGAACAGGATTCGAACCTGCGCCTCCCGGATGAATACTCCAGACGCTCTGACCACTAAGCCAGCTCGACCTCTCCCGCTTAATAACTTTAACTATAAAGATAAATCTTTGAAAAGCATTAACGCATGCTTAGCGAACTCGAATCGGATTCGAACCTGTGCCTCCCGGATAAATACCTCAGGCGATCTGAATCTTTCTTTTTAATTCTCTCGAATTCTTCTTTCATTTTTAACGTGCGCCTGGAGTATTTAACCGGGAGGCGCAGGTTTGAATCCTACTCACGACCGTATTCTTTTCCATTTAATATTATAACTTTACAGTTTGCTAAGCATGCGTCAATGCTTTTCAAAGATTTATCTTTATTTGTTACGGTAATTGCATCTTTACGACATTGTATTAACTGCAAAGTTAGTCGTGTCGGTTTGGTCACCTGTAGGTATAGGGACTGAATAGATAGCAATAACGTCACCATAAGACGTGTTAAAACGTGGAAGAAGAATTCACTATAGTGAGCAGAGGTCGAGATGGCTTAGTGATCAGAGCGCGTGGAGTATTTATCCGGGAGGCGCAGGTTCGAATCCTGCACACGACCGTATTCTTTTTCCATTTAATATTATAACTTTAGAACTCATGCTTTAGAACAACAATATTCTGTAGAGAAAGCAGTTTTTTGTCGATGATGAAATAAAAAAAAATGCCAAATGGCAGGCATGCTCATTTTTTTTATTAAATTCACTTTGTTTTAGGCCTGTGAATATATTTTTGGTATATTCTCTATCTAGTGAATGAATTAAAATCACCCGTGTGTCTCAGTTTTTATTTCTGTTGCCATCTCGAACGCAATTAAAATTTGATGGCGCAGTGGTTGAGAAACCAGCTGCGGCGTCGCGTGTTGCATGTTCTTTTTGACAGCGCGGTTGGCGCAGCGGTCGACAGACCGACTGCTGCGCTGCGTGTCGCAGGTTTGATTCCTGCACGGAGCAAATATTTGTACGATCTATAGATAATTGCTCCAGGTCTGGGTGTGTGTGTGCTTGTGAGATTATATGCCTGTAAACGCACCCGCGATACGGGAAGAAATTCCTGGTGTGGGTCAACGTTTTTTTAAGTGCAGTTAAGTAATATACATAGTCTTACACCAACTTTTACCGGGGTACCCGATGATAGGATCACTGTAGCTCAAGAACTGAACAAATTCACAAGCACACTCCGACGCGCTCGACTGCCTCGTTATAGACCTCACCGGCGAGGTCGGCGTCCGTCGCGAAATGTCTCATCACGTCCGCTCCGACCCTTGCTCGAGCCAGCCCGCGCCAAGCCAGTAGCTTTAAATTCATCCCTTAATAATAAGGAAACTGATATGATCCAGCTAGTCCCTAGTTGTCCCCCCAGCAACGCCCTAAGCCGAGGCTCGTGTCCTGCAGAGGACGCCCAAAGCGCTGTTTCTTAGTTTATAGTATTTTCAAATATGCTCTGGCTGGAGGCATCAAACTGCCTCGCCTTAGATATTGTCTGGTTACGCAGACAAAACCCCTCTGGGTATCTGCAAGAGACCAATTCAAAAAAAAAAAAAAACCGGGGTCCTGGAATCGTGGCTTCATCCACCACGACGAGGCTCTGACGTGGCTTTACCCACCTTGAACATCTCTCAGGTATGTTGGTTTCTTCACGATGATTACCCTTACCATTGTAGACAAGTGATCAATTTATTTAACTAACTAGCTTCTGCCCGCGACTTTGTCTGCGTGGACTTCAAAATTGGGTCCAGCTGGGATAAAAAAATATCCTATGTGTTAATCCAGGTTTTAAACTATCTGTGTGCCAAATTTCATTCAAATCCATACATACATACCTACAATCACGCCTGTTTCCCGTTGAGGTAGGTAGAGACTATCGATTTCCATTTGCTACGATACTGACACACCTTCTTCACTTCATCTATGTTCATTAAACTCTTCATACATGCTCACCGATTTAGGTGGCTCCTGACCTGGCATTTTTTGAGAATGTCCGCAATTTGATTGCGGTACGATCGTCAAGGTCGGCCTGCCCCGACTCTCCCATCCACTCTCGCCTCATGTACTAGTTTAGTCAATCGCCTTTCATCCATCCTTTCTTCATGCCCAAACCATCTTAGCATACCCTTCTCAATATTTGTCACTCCACAACGTTCCCTTATCACACTGTTCCTCACTTTATCTATTAAAGTTACGCCACACATACTTCTAAAAGCTCTCATGTCTACTGCATTAATTCTGCTTTCATGTTTCTTCTGCCACACCACCTTTCAAATCGGTTCAGTAGTGATTGCGTGAAAGACTAACAAACATCCATCCATCCATCCACCCTCACAAACTATCACATTTATACTATTAGTAAGATAGGATACCCATTATCTATACTATTATTATAAATGCAAAAGTAAGTCTGTCTACTTGTTTGTTTGTTACGTTTGTACCAATTTTATTGAAATTTGCTATAAAGATAGATTTGACCTTGGAGAAGCACATACACTTTGTCGCGTAGGCGAAGGAGTAGGCATAAATTAGTAATTAATATATTATATGACGTCCATGTTTACGAACAGTCATTGGTGTCTCTTGGGTTCGAACCTGTGACTCGTTATTCCAATCGTCACATGAAAACCTACTAGGCTGTCACTGCTTACGCTCGGTGATGACGAAGTTCTCTAAAACCTACCTACTAAAACTATTCGTGTTCTTTAATTTCCAAATTCAACGCAAATGTACTGGCGATCTAGTATCGTCTTGCAACGGGTCTTTCAGCACCCTTCAAATTTTTTTTAGCTACATGAGGACTGATGCATACGTGTCGTCAGTTAGGATAGATCAACAAATAAAGGTATAATTAATAAATGCATTGGTGAAATGTGGTGTACAACAGCTGTGCACACCTCTACCTACCCCTTCAGCAAATATAGGCGTGATACTATGTTTTATATCTAGTCCAACGAGAAAAAAGTCTTACAACATATTAAGAACGCGCCCTAACAAACTTGCAGCAACTTATCGAATAAATCCTAACTCGTAAATTGCTATCAACCAGAACACCTCTAATAACATTTTTTTGGTGAGTTATCTAACCCTATAATTGCCGTAATTTCACGTAGATTGTAACCTACAAACACATTCGAAAATATGTGTATTAACCGAAAATTTTCTGTACAATATGTCTTTCCAGAAGTTTGGAATTTATTGTGCCCCCTAAAACGGCCTACATTTGTTTGAAAGGCATCAATGCCTGATTTTATTTCAAAAGGAAGATCTATACGAGTATATTTAACGATCTCTTAAGTTACATACAAATCGTCTTGGAAAAAAATTCGTTTGTGAGAAGAATTTGCAACACCTTCAACTTATCCCGATCCTACTCGCTTCTAAGCTTATTTTGACATCGGCGTCATTCTATTAATTCAGAGTTCAGTTTAGTAGTAAACTGAACCGACACGATGATTAACTTTTCCGTTAACTCACTGTAGAACTAAATATTGTATCAGAATTAGTTTCATTTTTAGATTATTATTTTTTTACTTTATCTTATCGAACGAATACTTTATTTGACGTCTTTCGTAGATCTTACACAATAATGTTGTGCACTTTTTTGGTATTTATGGAAAGTACTGAACTAGCTTGCTTCAAAGCAACAAGCATATTCTTCTTCTTCTTTTGATGCCTCTCCGACTAGCGAAGGTTGGCAATCAGCTCTGCATATTTCTTACGGTTCTTCGCGACCATACCACAAAAATGTTAGGAAATGTCTTATATTTAACTCTGAACATTTTTAAGAAAGATTAAGAAAGTACATTAAAAAACACAGTGAGAGCCCCGCCTTAACATAATTTTCTTGTTATTTTTATTATGAAGCTAACATAACTATCGAGCACACACATACATAACATGCAAAATAATGTCACCATAAAAACAACGAATATACTTACAGATAAACACGAGAAAAAAACTCACTTCACAACTTTTCCATACTTTTCCTTCCGAAAACTTCGTGAGAAATAAATAAAATGTTTAGGTCGTGATCAATAATATCCTGACCCACATTGGCTTTTCTACGCGCTTAGGGACTTAAGTACTTCGATAGTTTTTTCATGAGGCAGATATTTTTAGAAATAATGCGTGAGATGAATATTTTGTGCCGAGACAAAAATTTACATGCTTATTTGATGATTTTAGTTAAGAGTAGTATTACGCCTGCGTTATCCAACGGGTTCATACTATACTAATGCAAAGTCAAAGCCTAAACATAACATATACATAATTATATTATAATTAAATGTAACGAAATTTCGAAAAAAAAAAAATGTCTTGAATATAAAGTACAAATAAAAAAATTCCCCGACCAAATTTTTATAAACATAATATACATTTAAAATAATATCGTTTGACATATCACTCAAAAGGTATAAAGCTTATTTCGTCTAATAAAGATCTTTATCTTCATAAAACAAATCAAAAGTTTCTGAGTGGTTTAAAAAATAACCACTTCTAGCCCGTTCCATCAGAGTCCGGGTGCTCTGAGTCAGGGGTTGAATAATATTTCTAAGATTAGATCAAACGATTGTTATAGTAAATGATTTTCGAACAAATGAACTTTATGTACATTTGCTTTTATATGAAACAAGTTCTCGAGTTAATGTATGTTACACGTAATGAAATTATATCAAGAATTTGGTATATATCTCACGTTTATTAAGTCCTGTGAACGTTCTTGACATAAAATTATACCAAATAACTTTATATGAAATGAGACACACACAATTTATGTGCCCTTTTGGATTGTTAAAATTGCCGTTCTTAAGCCCAATGTAATTATTTTTCTTATCGTGTGGTTGATAAACAACCTAGTGTCAGAGTTTACACCACCCGTAGATCTCTGACATGGCACATCATCGCCAATAACTCTGTGGTGTGCGGGTTTGCTCACGATGATTTCCTTCACCGTTTTAAGAGAGAGAGATTTTCCTAACTAAAAATCTAATAACACTGTGCTCGACCTGGTGAGTCTGACTGCATCACGCTCAACAGCCTCGCTTACGACTACTAAACCAAGAACGCAGATTTTTAATTATCATTACTAACCACTTCTTGTTTATCTTTGTTTTAATTACATAATTTTAACAACCATTTTAAATTAATTAGCTCAGAAACGAATCACGGATGTTGTGTAAACATTTTAATCATAAAATATTCTTAATTGCGTTGACATTGTAAGGTTTTATTGGCAGTGTCAATAAAGCTGTCAACTGATACTGATTTTATTAAATGTCATAATTTTTGTCGTGTTATTTTATTAAGTTGTTACACTGTTATTATTTTTTCTCTTGAATAATTATAAAACAGTAACGAGTAATTGCTTGGCAGGTCAATTCGGTAATTTTTGCGACGTCTAATCATAAATG
The DNA here is from genome assembly GCA_935421205.1 of Xylocampa areola. NCBI lineage: Eukaryota > Metazoa > Arthropoda > Insecta > Lepidoptera > Noctuidae > Xylocampa > Xylocampa areola. Next base: position 14,567,216 of record OW285215.1, read on the forward strand.
ACCGTCTTTAGAATATTTGTCTGATTGTTTGTTTCGATTAGGATGCGAAACGGCACAATTTTTGTTTCTGACCATCATACCTGTGTAGGGACTGAATATATAGCAATGAAATCACCAAAAGACGTGTTAAAATGTGGAAGAAGAAATCACGGTAGTGAGTAGAGGCCGAGATGGCTTAGCGGTCAGAGCGTCTGGAATATTTATCTGGAAGGCGCAGGTTTAGGTCCTGCTCACGACCGTATTCTTTTTCCATTTAAAATTATAGTTAATAGTTTGCTAAGCATATGTTACTGCTAAGTAATTATAATATAATTATGTGCGTTTTAGACTATGTAAACTTGACACGACATGTAAGCGTTTTGGTTTTAACTGTAAGCTTGTATTGTTATGAAACAAATAAATAAATAAGTTACTGCGTGATGCTAAGTGTGTAGGTACAGTTAACACACGAAGTCGTTGTTGGCCATCGTTAAAGCATTAGGGATACGCAATTTTTTTTTCCTAGGAACTGAGTTTAATCTTATAAAATGAATTATTCATGAATATTTTTCATTTCGGCAAATGGCACATGCTTCAAAAGAACCATTTTTGGCAAGAAGTATAATGAAAACTTGAGTTACAAGCTCCGCCATTTACTGGGAATTTATTTAAATAATAATGCATAGAATATTTTAGTAGGAGTTATTATGTAATTTTTTAGTTTTGCAAATAACTAGATGTTGCCAGTTTTAAGCATTCGTAGCATCTACTTATACTTTAATAAAACTGTAGAGGGAAATTTTTGGACGTACTATATACTATTAAAGCAAAAGAAGACCTCTCACACACACACAAACTCATACACACTTTTATTATTGACAGACGGTCCACACACATTCACGGCTATTACCAACTTTGTTCCATATTTCTTATTATAAGCCTCCGATGCATGTAATGTAACTTTGCGCTTATACCAATGTGAATGCTGCTACCCAAGACACAAGTTGAATCTTACTTTGTGTACAAGGTAATAGGTATAAGGTATAAGGTATTCGAATTTTGGTTGCAAGCGCGGCTGCTGAGCGTGAGCTCCTGGGTTCGATTCCCAGGTCGGGCAAAATGTTATTGGGTTTTCTAGTTAGGAAATTCTTAGTAGTAGTTTGGAAGTTGGTGGTGTGACATCCCCGTGCTTCGGAGAGCATGTAAAACCGTCGGCCATAAGTCGTATCCGAAAAAAATAATGTATGATAGCCAGATATATGAGAAATAGTTTATGCTTTTATTTATTCTTGCATTTGGCTACATCTCTCAGCTAACCTGAAATATTAATATCTGTCAAGTAAGTCGGAAGAAAAAGCGCTCCCGAACCGCTTTATCCGCGTGCGATGCCGTAACGGATAGTGATACTTAAATGCAATGTTCTACAAAAATATTGGTAGGTACTTAGTACATATTATAAACTTTTTTACAAATAAAAATACCACCGAAAAGGAATCGGTTGACATGTGAACAATCAATAATTCGCTATTTTTCCTTTTACCCATCCTTAGGGGTGGACTTCAGGAGTGAAATTTATATGGTATCAACTTGAAAGTATCCTCTATTCATTAATAAAATAATAATTAAAATCGGTCTACTCTGTAAAAAGTACATAAAAACAACACGTCGAGTTGAGGACCTTTTCATTATTTATTTATTTTTTGGTTAAAAACCTCATTAGTATATGATTCGGGGATAAAACTGCGGGCCATAGCTAGGTTTTAATAAAAATAAAGTTCTTTCAAACGATAATTGCTGTCTGTAACGTTTCCTGTCTACAAACTTAGTCTGTGTAGTCTTAGCTTTCAGTAAATATATGGAGTTTCTCATGTAAATGTAAAATAAGTAGATTATTTTGCTAATAGGATTGTCATTGTGGAAATGACATTTTATTTTTATTCAAACTGCGAAAGAGACTTCGTAAAATTTTTACATTTTCTATGAATTTTATATAATTGATTCTGTATTATATAACATAACATAAAAAATAGTATCACGCCTGTATTCCCCGAAGGGGTAGGCAGGGGTGTACACAGTTCTACACCCACATTTCACCAATGCTGTTATTAAGTTCCATGTAATAGGTGGTGAGCCTATTGCCCTCTACCGGGCACAATTCCAAACTCCAGGCTGCTACTGAGAATATTCTAACAGAAAAACTCAATAACACTTTGCTCGACCCGGGAATCGAACTCAGGACCTCATGCTCAGCAGTCGCGCTTGGCACCACTAGACCAACGAAGCAGTTATATTATATTCAGACTTTAATTAATTCATTTGTGTTAAACTTTGAGAACAATTACCGTAAGTACAGGCTTAGTATAAACTAACCGTCCAGTAAACAAATTAATAGGCATTAATTAAAATTTCACACCATATTAACCTTACATTGCAGTATGTGTCGGTATAAATTCACGTGTATTTTTCGGGATTGCTATCACCTCATGACTAAGGACTCTGTTCGAGTTTGAAACTAGTCGGGAAATCCCGAAAAATGCACGTAAGTAGTAACCGGTGAACAATAATTGATATGAATATGTCTCACAAAAGTTATATACAAATATAAATATGTCTTCTGGTTATCAAATTTAAAATCGTATTCTAAAAATATACCTCAATGTTTATATTAGTCATATATAAAGCGGACGTTGACTAGTTGACAACAGCTTGCATAGTAAATGGGTATTCATTGTTTGCCTGCATACGTATCTCTGTCGCCCACCGTACTAGCGCTCGATCATCGCAGACATTCGATAAGGCTTGAGCACTCACTATTCTTTTAGCGTCAGTTACTTTATGAAGACCTGCCTTCTGATTCTTGTTGTGTAACTGATGAACTAGTGTTAGAATTTAAACCACCCCCGTAGGCCTCACAACAAGGCCGCGCAGCCAGGAATTTATTTCGGGAGGGAGGAAGGTTGTACCTTCAAAAATTATTTCTGCGGGGGTATCCTATTTTTTTCACGTATGGAACAAGTCTTAACATTATATTTCATTTCTTGTCTAGATTTCGGGAGGGTTGAATCCCCAAAATGTCCCCTGGATATCCCCTTCAGGCTCTCGTCCCGACGATAAATACCACCGAAAATAAAAATAATACCTAAATAAAAACTTTCCTGACATAAAATGGTATTTGAAGTACATGATTTTATAATTATAAGGTACATTAAAGTTTGTTTGTGTCTCAGGTGTACTGGTTTCCTCACGATGTTGTCATTACATTATAAGTTTAAACATGACCTTTACGTCCTACACTATTGATAGAGTGTGGTGGGTGTATTTTAATAAAATCTCCATCCAAGCCTGAAGCGATTCGCATATCAATTAAGTTAATTTTAACTTCAAAAATTAAAAAAGTTTATACTGACCCAGATTAAGAATTTGGGATTGATAGGATATATTCGATGATATAGAAAAAATAAAACTAGGTGTTTGAATATTACAATTTTTTCTTTCACAGCACGTCTTTACATGACTGTCCAAAAATAGTGTTATGTTATTAAGGTTCATTTATGCATGTATGTATATTTGAGAGTTTCTCAATTCCATCATAACTTCTAAACGACTGAACCGATTAAGATGTATGGGGTATCGTTAGAATCCTTACATTATTTCGGATAATATAAGTTAGTAAGATTTTTAAAATATAGTTTTATAGTGTCTATTGTACACAAAACGGTGTGAAATAAAAACTATAATTCACCCATACCTTACCATACCAGGCGTGTTTTTTTTATTTTATTAATTTCATTATTCATCATCGAACCAAGTTCGAGAGCTATGTTGTGATTGTACTTAAATTTGATCCTCTACAAAAATTGCTTCACTTTCACTTTAATGCCAAACAATATTGGACCCGTACCCGATATGTTAGACAAAGGTCTTTATTGCAGGGACTTCCGATGGGCCCTTTACGGTAATGTTACTAGTTTCAATCTGTTGTTTATAGCTCCAATTTGTCAAAGGTCTAAAAGTTGGTGCGGCTTTCATGCAAAAGGGAAGTGGTCTTTTTTTGAGACTAAATATTGGTCGATATTACATATTGAGGTCGTGGCTAAGTAAAAGCCGCACAGATCGATCGATCGAAGTTAAGCTGTGCTTACAGCGGTCGGTCTGTGGATGGAGGAACATCATTTCATATCGAGATCTTTCTGTGCCTTTGAAAGTCGGTCCCGGTTACTTATGGCAGGCGCTATGGGTAGTCAGAGGCCTGAAAGTCTGACAACCAGTCTTACCATGAGATATCGTTTTACCCAGTAACTGGGTTGTGGAGGTCAGATAGGCAGTCGCTCCATGTAGAGCACTGGTATTAAGCTGCATCCGGTTTGATTGGAAGCCGACCCCAGTGTAATTGAGAAAGAAAGCCTAGACGGATTCATTAGATCTTAAGTTCGTGTTCGGGTATAGTTTTGCTACCGGTAATACGTACATTATTAGGTTTAATTTTTTTACAGATTTGTTCATATTCTCTGATTTCTGTTAATTTCTCTGTTCTGTTAATTTTTCTGTTGTTCTCTGTTAATATTCTCATCACAGCTGCTTGCAGTTGTCCTTCCGTCATGCAGAATCGGTACGGCACCGTAAGTCGATTCTAGCACCTCTAGTCTATAGTTCTCTGTGGCGTCTCTGAACCCCACTCTCCTTTTGGCATTATAACAATTGCAGTTATCATGTGAATGTTGTGAAATCTGTTCAATTATTGTAAAGGTTTACATAGCATCACGCCTGTACTCCCCGAAGGGGTAGGCAGAGGTGTACACAGTTGTACACCCACATTTCACCAATGCTGTTAATTAAGTCCCGTGTAGTAGGTGGTGAGCCTATTGCCATCTACTGGGCACAATTCCTAACTCCGGGCTGCTACTAAGAATTTCGTAACAGAAAACTCAATAGCACTTTGCCCGACATAGGCATCGAACCCGAGACGTCATGCTCAGCAATCGCCCTTGGGACCACTAGACCAACGAGGCAGTCTTGTAAGAATTGATTATAATGATATATACATCAAACTGTTTAGATTTTCCTAGTTAACAGCACTCTAAACAGAAACATTTATAGCTTAACATTTAACATTCTACATAGTTAGTACTTTTCTCTTTGTATACAACATTTTCTATTGGCTAGTTTCCAGGTGGGCCAAAAGCAATTTTAAATTTGAAAAGGCTTACTTAGCCCAAATTTAATGGAAAACTTAATAGTATTTTCTAGTCCAAACGCACAACGGAAATGGACCACAATTCAGTCTACATAATGATTGTTAAAGATATACCGATAACATCCCGCACTCTATATTAAGATAAGTTTTCTAAAAGATACCTTGGGTTTATGAGTGCAAAGTCCACAATACCTTAAATAATACTTAGAGAAATCGTAAATTGTATTGTTTGCTTTTCATTTTCGGTTTCTTTAGGAAATTGACTACAATTAGACCTGAATATTGGTCTAGGGTCACGGATAAGATCTTGCCTTTCGTGTTTAGGTGTCATTCGATTTGTTTTAACTGCTTTTTTTTTAGGTTAATCTATTGTAACATGCCTTAATTCTATTTACTTTCTCGAATTCATAGAATCGGTTGGGAGGCCAACTGTTGGACTGTAGTCCACAAAAGTGCCATTATCAGAATAATGTTAGAGAAAATTCTATCCCTTTTCAATATTCTTGCAGAAATGATAGCCTAGAGATATGACCGTTGAACTTGCAGGTCAAAGGTCACAGATAGTGACTCGAACATTGGAACTCAAGCCTCTGACAACTAACCTTTCTAGTCACTTAACCTTTCGGCTCAGTAACGTACGATCTGTACGTTGTAACAATAAAAATCTATTGTGTCTGCTAATGACTGACGCAACAGCTTAAGCGTATTAGAAATTATTTATCAATTGCATAAAACGGTCAAGAAAAACATCGTGAGGTTACCAGGACCTGTAAAGGCCTCTGACATGGCTTAACACGCCATTGAGATGGTCTCACAGCGCTTAGGTGCCTACGTAAACTGCTAGGTTGACCCTGATGCCCACAATTTCTATCTACACTAATATTATAAAGAGGAAAGATTTGTATGTTTGTATGTAACGAAAAAACTAAAAATCTACAAGCCCGATTTGAAAAATTCTTTCACCGTTAGGAAGCTACACTAGCCCCGGGTAATATAGGCTATATAACATCACGCTATCACCAGTAAGAACGGTGCATTGACGCGGGTGAAACCGCGGTGCACAGCTATAGTCTATAGAAAAAATTTGAAAAATTGCGTACTATAGCCCCTCAAACTATATAATCTGCCAAAAGTAGTTAGCCAGGTGCATAAAGATGTTTTATTACTATTTGAATTTAATGAAGACACACAAAATGTGACACGCTCGATTTTAATTCAATTATACGCATCTACTTGCGATATCTAGAAGGGGCTCGTGGCTAAGAAACATCCGTATCGATCGATCGATCGAGGTTAGGCTGCGCTTACCGCGGTCGGTCTGGGGACGGGTGACCATTATTTCATATAAAGGCCCCTCCGTGCTTTGGAGAGCACGTTAAGCCGTCGGTCCCGGTTGGCAAATTAAGATCTATGACAGTTAGTCATAGGCCTGAAAATCTGACAACCAGTCATACCATGAGATATCGTGTTACACATTAACTGGGTTGTGGAGGTCAGTTAAGCAATCGCTCCATATAAATTACTGATATTAAGTTGTATCCGGTTCGACTGAAAGCCGAGCCCAATGTAATTATGAAAAGGCGAGGCAGATTGATTATTTCCGATATCTAGTCCTTCTTCTTATCGTGTGGTTGATGAACAACCTAGTGTCAGAATTTAAACCACCCGTAGATCACTGACATGGCTTTACACACCATCGAGAACATCTCTCAGGTGTGCTGGTTTCCTCACGATGTTTTCCTTCACCGTTATAAGCAAGTGTTCATTAATACGCACATAACTTCGAAAAGTCTGTGGTCTTAGATTCGAACTTGCGACCTTTGACTTCTCAGTCCAACGGTCATACCACTAGGCTATCACTGCTATCTAGTTAAATAATATAAATATGTACTTAGGCATTCAGCAATCATAATTTACTACGCATCGTGAAAGAAATTAATAAAAATACATCCAGGGGTTTCTCGATAAAATTAATCGTAAAATCGAAACGGGCCGCTGGTTGTAAAAGTCGATTACCTTATATTATTGCCTGCGGTAACAATAAAAAGATTAACCTAGGTAATTAAGTTATTTTAAGGTGCATTAGACTAAAATAACTGTTCCCTGTAGATCAATAAGTCGATGGGAAAATGTGTTTTAACATAAAACATATAACATCCCGCTTTTATCCCCCAAGGAGGTAGGCAGGGCTCCTTAATTCCAATATTGTTATTAAATCCCAAATAGATGGTGTTGTCATCAACCGGGCGCAATTTTAAACTCTAGCCTGCTACAGAGAATTTCCGAACAATAAACTCAATAACACTGCCGATCGTATCCGAACCCAGGGCCTATAGCTCAATAGTCCCTTCTAAACTAGATCATGCAATGAGACAATAATGTATTTATTTATTAGTCTCCAGATAAGAACCCAACACAGGCCAATAGGACGCCGCATCGAATCGGCTATAAAACCTAAAACTGTGCCTTTCAGGCGAAGATTCAACTTCACTAGGGCTAACTGGCATATGTTTTCTGATGGCATTGACTTAAAACTGCAAGAAATGGATCCGGTACCAACCACTACGAACAGTTTGTTAAAGTTGTATGGGCCATATCACGACAGTACATCCCGTGAGGTTGCCGTACTACTTACATTCCAGGTCTAAACAAGGATTCCACCTCACTCCTTGCAGATTACGAAAACTCAACACAGACCCATTTTCAGAACAAACTTTAGAACTCGGCGAGGAAGTAATGCGTGAAGTCGGTGATAGCCGCAGGAAAAAATTGATGTCAGTTGTCACTGAAACAGACATGACACACAACAGCAAAAAGGCTTGGAACACTATTCACAATCTCAATGACAACTCCCCACAAGCACTGAACCCGGGCCAGATGACGGCCAATAAAGTTGCCCACCAGCTTCTTCTTAATGGTAAACCTCCGCGACGCTTATCAAAAACTAGAAAGCTGTCCAGCGTAGAACTTAAAATAATAATGCCACCGACATAAGTAAGGCTTTTACATTAACAGATGTGATTTGCGGGATTAATAATCTAAAAAATAGCAAAGCCGCTGGTTTTGACGACATTACTGTCGACCAATTAAAACACCTCGGGCCAGTGGCTGTTTCCTGGATACTATCTCTCTTCAACACGTGCCTTAAAGATTATAAGATACCTAAACTTTGGAGGCGTGCTAAAGTGATTGCTCTGGTCAAACCAGTAAAATGTCCAAAAGACCCTAAAAGCTACCGACCTATATCTCTCTTATGCCATACATTAAAACTTTTTGAAAGGCTTCTACTTAACCGCCGTACGGCGCATAATCAAACCATATCTCATCCCTGAACAAGCTGGCTTTAGGCCAGGAAAGTCGTGTACTAACCAGACTCTTAAACTGACACAATTAATCGAAGATGGTTTCGAGACAAACAATGTCACAGGTGTTGTACTGGTGAACCTTTCAGCAGCCTATGATACAGTCAACATCAAAGTCGGTGAACTCACAAAGGATATAAGTCTCGTGCATATTCTTGGCGCCATCCTGAATAACCGACGCTTTCAGGTCTATCATGGAAAAGTAGGTGGCGCTGTCAAAAAAACGGTCTCCCCCAAGGTAGCGTGCTAGCCCCGGCCCAATTTAATATTTATACGAACGACCAGCCTAGCTTTGCACAAACGCAACACTTTTTATATACAGATGATCTTGCTCTAGCCGCGCAGACATCTACTTTTGAACAGGCCGAAGAAAAACAGACGAAAGCTTTGGAAACCCTTGGTAAATTCTACGATGAAAATGCACTACGGCCAAACCCATCTAAAACTCAGTCCTGTGTTTTCCACCTTCACAACCGTTAGTCTAATAGGACGTTAAGTATCTCGTGGCAAGGCGTTGACATAGAACATTGCTTTCAACCCCGCTACCTGAGCATTAATTTGGATAGGTCCCTGACATACAAGTTTCACTGCCTAAAAACAAAACAAAAAGTCGGGACTAGAAACAACATCCTGCGCCGCCTTACATCCACTAGCTGGGGAGCTTCACCACAGGTACTACGCACAACTAGTCTATGTCTCTCTTTTTCCACTAGAGAGTTCGCATGCCCAGTGTAGCATCGTTCCGCCCATGTTAAGCAAGTAGACATAGCGCTAAATGATACATGTTGCATCGTGACTGGGTGCCTAAAACCCCTCTCACGATGTTGTACCCACTGGCGGGCAAAGCACCACCAGATGTACGCCGCGAAATAGCTGCCCGCATTGAGAAGGGACTGCGGACCCAGGTTGGCCGCTGTAAAACTAATTTGGCCAAATGGGGCATTCTGCACCCATGCCAAATACAGTGCCAGTGTGGAGCAGGTGCCCTTTGTGCACAACCACCTGCACCACCAAGGATCTTAATGAGGCCAACGAAAGAGCTGTACAGGTTGCTCAATACTGGTGTGATAAAATTTAATACGAGTCAATCGACACGAAAAGAACAAGAAGTCTCCAGATCAATTTCAGATTGCATTTTCAGATTCGATTCCTGGCTAGTGTAGTTTAGAAATGTAATTATTATCAATAACTTGAAGAACAATGGCGAACTCACATACAAATTTTTGTTGACATAAATTTTAGTTCAATGTGTACTTTTAAAATAAGGCTGTCATTATAGATATTTCACTTTAAAGTCTTGAAGGTTATGTCTTGTCCAGTTAGAAAATCGAAGAAATACCTATGGCATTTTAGAGCAAAATAAACTACGGACTAAGTCAACAGAGTTATTAGGTTTTTTTATTATAATTTTTTTTTCGAAAGGAACTTATGCTGCAAGGTTTAAACTTAACTAAATTGATAGTGACGTAAATCTAAATTGTTGTGATTACGTAGGAAGAGCGAGGTTTTCCCAATACAAGTATCTTTTGATTACATTCTGGGAAGCCCCGGCAACTTACATGTAAAAGATTTTCTGAAATAAATCACTTTTTTTTATTAGATGCTGTTGGTTCTGCTGGTCAGATGAAAATAATTTATATGGTAACACAGATCTAGATAACGTAAGCTACATATATTACCAAACTGTGGATCAAATAACAAGATGTCAAGCATGTAGACTGACAGTCGGCATTGTTGCCATACTCGATTTATGATTATATAATTATTATGATGTCATTTTATTTAATTAATAAGTATTATTACAGTATAATTAGCGCAATTTTTTTATCGATATTTTATTAATAATATGATCCGTAAATACACTCCCGAAATATGTAATATAGGCACAGCACTTTGAGTAACATAAAGTAGATTTAATTTCAAAGAATGGCATAAATAAGTCAGTTCAACTGAGAAAATACAAATTATTTGTCAATTGTGTTTTCAAGAAAAGTGGTTTATTTCGAGACTTACAATGGGATTTATTATAAATTGAAAAAAAACTTATGAATTTATTTTATTTAAAAAAGGTTAAAAAAAGGATACAAAAAGGTATTAATTAAGGAAAGATCAAGTCCCTGGATCACAGACACCGTTACAGAAATGATGAAGTTGCGTGACAAATCTCATATTAAATTTAAATCAACCGAAGATGAAACTCACTTTAAAACCTACAAAGAACTCAAAAGTATTGTTATTGCCGCACTTCACAGTGAAAAGTCTGCTTATTTTAAAACTTATGTTAATAATAATATTATTAATGGAGCCACATTAAGTCTGTCATTAACACATCTACTAAGCCAGTGCAGGGTTTACCTTTCTTCTTTCATGACACGGAAAGTTTAAATCAACACTTCTTGGAAGTACCCGGCAGTGGTATGGTTACTATCTCTGAATTAACTTATTTTGAGTTTAACAGATTTAGTAATTACCATTTTCAACTCAAACCTGTGCAAAAGGACACTGTTCTTAATCTTCTCCGTAGCCTTAAATCAAATGCATTGGGTTGTGACAATATTTCACTGGTGATGTTGATGATGACTCTTCCTCAGTCACTTGCTGCAATCACATCCATCATAAACTATTCAATAGTAACTTCTACCTTCCCGGACCTGTGGAAAATGGCTATAGTTAGAGCCATCCCTAAAGTTCCTAACCCTACCATAGCTAAGGATCTTCGCCCAATTAGTCTGCTGCCATGCCTTTCTAAGGTTTTGGAGAGGGTAGTTTGCAACCAACTTAGAGAATATATAGAACAATCTAATATTTTACCTATGGTACAATCCGGATTTCGCAAAAAACATAGCACACCTACAGCTCTAATTGATGTGGTGGACAATGTGTTGGACGCCAGAGACCAGGGTATGGTAACTCTGCTGATACTACTCGATTTCTCGCGCACTTTTGACTCCATAAATGTTTCACTATTCATATCTTTAACTTATCAAGCAATTGAAGACTTGCTGGCTGGTATAACTGGTTAAATCCTATGTCAACTATCACGTACACTCAAGCTCCCACCCACATATACACATCTCACCACACACATACACACCTCATCACACACACATAAACATATACTAAATAATATAATTTTAAGGTATTTTAAAGTAGTTCTTTTCCATAATTAAAAATTGACATATTTATTATACAAATCCTCTGTTAAATGTAGTAACAATAAGCATCACTCTGTGACTAGCAAGCGAGGAACACTGACTCCTAAGATACAGGTCTTGTCCAAGTTTAGGTGTCAGGAGTCTCAGTAAAGTTTGCATGTACTTAATGAGTCTAATTCAAAAGGACTATAAGTGAGTAATATTAAAGCAATGAAATTTTGACTTATTCTCTCCTTGTGTATTAGGCTTATGTAAAATAAATTATTATTATTATAAAAAATATTATTATTATTCCTATTGCTCTCTAAGTTGTCATATTATTGGTTTCATATTGAGACTGTAAAATGGTTCCATAGTTAATTCAGCAATAGGTTTCAGTCTGTACAGGTCACTGATGATAGGAGTGGAGATATTTTGTCATCTAGTCCGAGACAGGTGAACAGGGGTGTGCTTCAGGGATCCATCCTTGGACCACTGCTCTTCATCTTATACAGCGCTGACATTGCCAGCTGTCTAGTTAACACCAAGTTCCACCTCTATGCTGATGATTTGCAGCTATACCTCTCCTTCCATCCTGAGAATGCTGCAAATGCTGTAAAAAGTATTAATGAGGACCTTGATAGGATCACAGTTTGGTCAAACAAAAATTCCCTAGTATTAAATCCAAACAAGTCAAAATTTATTATTCTAGGTTCCCAGGGAAACTATAAATAAAACACTGGTTTATAGTCTTGATCTGAGGATTGATGGTTGTCCTATCGAACGGGTCCAGGAAGCCAGAAATCTTGGGGTTGTATTTGATGGGCAGCTACATTTTGAAACCCATATTCTTGAGGCTGTACGAAACTGTTTTTACCGTCTTAAGCTTCTCTACAGGACTCGTCCCTACATAAGTGTGGATATGCGTGTCATGCTGTGTGAGTCACTTGTGTTATCCAAGCTGAACTACGCTGACACTGTGTATGGGACCTGTATTCTTGGGAGAACTGAGAGGTTAATTCAGCGAGTCCAAAATGTATGTGCCCGCTTCTGTTTCCATGTTCCACCACGAAACCACATCACACCATTTTTATGATAATTGTACACGCTTTAGACTTTTATCAACAAATATTTCGCCATTGTTATTTTTGCTACTTTTGTGAATGTGTTGCAGCTTATCTCCTTGTGTTTTAACGTTATCATTAGTGCACTTTTAAATCACAAAAAAATATCCAGATATCTCTTATCAACAAAACTATACATACAGACATAAACTCACGCCTTTCTCCCACGGGGGTAGGCAGAAACTACAGAACGCCACCTGCTACGATCCTTAATATGCCTTTTGCTTCGTCCACGGTCATAAATGCGCGGCAGTTGCGAGTACTACGCACCTTACCACTAAAAATATATAGAGAACATTAGACTAAAAATATATAGAGACATTATTATATAAACTTAAGCATTACGGACTAGGTAAACCAGCTCTCAGCTTGATAAATTCGTACCTAAATAATAGGCAACAGCAAGTTCAAATAAATGGCGTAAACTCAATAGGCTTAAAAGTGAAAATGGGGGTTCCACAGGGTTCAATTTTGGGCCCTTTTCTCTTTTTAGTATATATAAACGATTTACACTTTGGAACGTGGCAACTAGCTTCTGACAATTCAAAAGTGCCTGTAAAGGGTCTAATTGAAATAAATGATTTGACTTTGACTTTGACTTTAGAAAAAACTTGTCTTTAATAACAAAATCTAACTCAATGTTCCCTTACATCGCTTCGATTCAATATCACTTCGCCGAATATTCTAGAGAATTATTGTCAGTCCAAATACAAAAGACAGACACACAATTTGATTAAAATCAATGAACATCAAATGTACGCGGATCGCTGACTTTCAAAAAACAACAAAGGTTCTATAATAACGTTAACTCGAGAAAGGCCTTTAATCAATATTTTGCGAGACGTTCTCTGTGTCGTACAATTCGACGGCTAGAAATACTGATCACTACTGATAAAAAAATGGACTAGCGAGAATCGAATCGCGTCGTCACGGTTCCGTACCGTACCGATAGGCAAAACATTATTTTTAAAACCGGAATACTCTGTAAGAATTAATGCGTAACATAAAAAAGCAAATATACCCGACTTGAGAACTTTCTCTTTTTTCTTTGGTTGATAACGAGGATATTTTGAATACGTTTCCCTAAAAAAAAAAACAGACCAAAACCATTTTTTTTTTAGTAAAAACGTATTTTTTTTTCCTTAGAATTAGTCTCAAACCATTGTAAATTGAACTCGTGTATGGGTGCCAAACGCGGTGACAATTATTAAGAAATTTCGCATTTCCAGGGTTGGCAAATGTATCGGTGATAATGATAATTTTATAACATTATCATCCTCTGACGTTTCACAGTCATGCGAATCATATAAAGATAAATCTTTCAGACATTAACAAATGCGTAGCGAACCATAATTATATTTTTTTGTGGAAATGTCTTAAAATGGGGAAGAAGAACTCGGGGTAGTAAGCAGGCGTCGAGATGGCGTCGTAGTCAGAGCGCCTGGAGTGCACTTATTTGTCTGGGAGGAGCAGGTTCGAATCCTGATCACGACCAAATTTAAGGAAAATTTGGTTTTCACAATAATTTATCACGACCGAATTTTCCTATCCATAAAAATTTATGCGAGACATACTTTTTCTAACCGTAATCTACTCCCTAACTTCTTCAATATAAATAAATAAATAATATATAAGTTTCGCGATTTCTTGCCGCAGAAGTAGAATTCTTCACACTATAGACATATGTAGGAAGAAACGAAACATTTAAAAAAATCTAACCCGTGAACTCTATTAACCACCTCGCGTAGAATATTTTGCAATATCGTAAACCGTAAGGTAACGTAGGTCTCGTATAGCATGAAGTTTTATTGAAATCTTTACAAATTTAAACTTTATACACGAAAAAATTTCGCCGGCACGTGTCAAGTTTGAAAATAAACCTATTTTCTTAACATGACCACGTTGTTTTACCTTTTTTTATAGAGGACGTACGACTAGTTTTCAGAGATTATATGCTGATTATTACACGCGGAGCTTCACGCTTCTCCCGAAGAATAAGGCAGTGGTGAGTATCATTGCCTACATTTAGTCACTGAGTTTAAACCGCCCGTAGGTCTCCGACATGCTTCACTTAGTAGCGGCCTGTAGTGGGACGCCGACGCGCATATATTTACAGATCAATCTTTTAAACTCACTAACGCATGCGTTGCGAACTCTAAAGTTAAATACATTTTTGTGGAAGGATAAACACAACCATGAGCAGGATTCGAACGTGCACCTCCCGGATAAATACTCCAGAAGCCAGAGCTCCAGCTCAGTGGTCAGAACCACTATTGTATTTTTATTTTGAAATTTCTTTATTGCCATAAAACATATACACAAATGTTTTGTTAATTACATTACAACTTATTATCTACTGTTATTTATAGACTTAGTACGTCTTTTTATAACATTTTATTATGAACAGTTAGCTTAAAGTACTTATTTATCCAATCTAATTTAATAACTAATTGACATGTGTTGTGTCAATATAGGATAATTAATTAATAAGGTGTTACTGGTTGTCAAATTAAGATCTATGACAGCCGCTACGGGTAGTCAGAGGCCCGAAAGTCCGACAACCAGTCACGCCACGAGACATCGTGCTATCCAGCAACTGGGTTGTGGAGGTCAGAAAGGCAGTCGCTCCATGTAAAATACTGGTATTAAGCTGCATCCGGTTTGACTGGAAGCCGACCCCAATGTAATTGGGAAAAGGCTAGGCAGATATATAATTAATAAGGCGTTACTACTTTAACAAATGCATTAAAGATACTTAATATTACTAAAAATCGAAGAATAAATTATTTGAAGTTAAACATGTACTTTTACAATGTTATAAACATTGTTTCAGATTTTTTAAACTAACACTTAACAAGCTTGTAGGATTATTATTGTTTAAAGGACAGTTATTATACATGAACGCATATTATAACAATGAATGACTACGGATTTAAAGAAGTTAAGAATTGAAGGTAAGTAAAAAAATAAAAATAAAAAGTTGTCGCAATGTGATCGACGCCCGAGTCACTGCAGAGTAGCGGCCCGGCTGGACAGCAGGTAGGGGGGCCTGCGTCATTCATACTCGAGGAAGTAGTGATGAGGCAAACGGTATCGACAGTAAGTGTGAGCGTAATGTAAATTGCGGAGGCGGGATTTGCCTATGCGTGATACTAGTTGGTTACTGTGGTTAGGATTTTTTGAAATGTAAAATTTTTTGGCTAGTTTTAGAACATGGTCTTTTATAAGCGGGAACTTTATTTGTTTTTGTAATTGTTTTAAATTAGTTCGAAATGGTGTATTATAAGCAATTTTTAGGGCTTTGTTTTGGACTGTTTGAATTTTAGCGTAGTTAGTATTACAGGTACTACACCATACTGGCGCGGCGTAAGTAATACATGGTCTAACTAATGTAGCATAGATACGCATTTTTGTTTTGGGACTTAGGTTGCTCCTTCTGTTTAATATGGGGCTTAACGCGTTCATAGCCTTAATGCCCTTTGTATGTAGTGCTTCAATATTTATAGACCAATTGAGCTTCATATCTAGTATAATTCCGAGGTATTTGACGGACTTCTTCCAAGGAATAATGTGATCGTTATTAGTTTTAAGTTTTCGGTCAGGTACTGAGCGTTTTTTTAGTGAAGATAATTGCTTCGGTTTTATGGGTGTTTAATTTTAGTTTCCAATTGGTAAAGTATTGGCTAAGGTTATCAAGGGACCATTGTAAACGTGTAACAATGGTATCATAATCATCAGATGTAGTAAGACTTGCAGTATCATCTGCAAAACCGGCTAGGTGAGTATAAGGTTGCTTTTGAATATCGTTTAAATAAATAAGGAATAAATGGTCAGAACCACTGAGCTATCCAGACCTCTGTTCACCAATACGAATTAAATAATGTAATATTTGCGCAACAGTCACCTGGTAGTAGAACTTACTTTTATAAACATTGTCGAATTGCTGTACTCGTATTCTTGCAAATAAATTATTCTTATTCTTATTCTTAAATTGTTTTCCCCTTAATACGTCTTTTGGTGACGTCCTCGCTATCATTTCGCTAGAGTTCGAGATGGCTTTCGGCGCCCCTCCTCCATGATGGCGCCCGCACATTGCTTGCACAACCCTAGGACCGCTACGAGCTTTACCCAACATCGAGAATATCTCTTGGGTGTGCTAGTTTCTTCGCAATGTTTTGCTGCAGCGTTCTTTGCAATATATACCCATTGATAATAAATTTCTAACACGCACAATATTACAAAAAGTGTATGTTGTCTTGTATTCGAAACTGCATTCTTTTACTTGCTAGTCTTCTTGTTGTATATTTAATTTCGGGGGTATCATTATTTGACCAATCTAAATTTTTTAGGAGTGTTTGATTTTATTATGTTTATGTGAGAAATAGCTACATACCACACTAAGTGTTAAAGATGATAATATGAAAAAGTTTTGGCGATCTGAGTGAGCTGAGGTGATCATTACACATGAGGCTGGATTACAGCCCAAGCCGCAGAAGGATGTAATTCGGCAGAGTTTGTATTCCCTTAGATTATTATTATTTGATGTAAAGTGAAAAGCACACAATAAGATGCATAATGGGTAAAAGTGGTGTAATGAGAGCTTTTTACGACCAAGTGTGTTGAAAAAGTATTTACAGTGCAGTACGTACATTCTAAATATCTCCACGGGATAGACATGTGTGTAATAAAACATTTTAGGGCAATAAAATTGCGGATCAGTCCGTCGTCCGTCGTTAAATTATCCGCTACAGTTTCATTTTATATAAATACTCTTAGTTTAATACCTATTTAGTTTGTTTTAGTGCCTGTTTTATTCTTTGAGATTACGTTATAGTATGTTTTAGTTTAGATGATTAGATGAAAACAAAATTATAGAATTGCCTAATTTATCTAATGGTCGTAAGGTTGACTTCTGAGCATGAAGTTCTAGGTTCGACTGCCGATCAGGTAAAGTGACAGCACTGCGTACTAAAACCGAGTGCAGAGAAAGGACCCTACCCCCCTAATTAATTTCAATTTGTTTTATCATTTCAGTCAATAACTAAATGGTAGATACATTAGAGATATATGTGGTTTTAGAATCAAAAAATGATCAACTCCTGTCTACAGTGCTAAAGACATCAAGACACAAAGATCGCCAACAGTAATTTTCCCTATAAAATGACTGTCTCCGTCATTCATCGTAACATCTGAACTCCTCCTTAATTTTAGTACAAATGTACCACTAAATCCTACTCACTGTACGACTATCAAAGCGTAGTAAAATCTTCGACGATTGCGACTGATGCGCGAAGCAACAATAAACTTTATTACAGTGTTCTGTTTTCTGTTCTCGAATGATACGTAATGTGGCATTTTTGTTATTGTGCGAGAATCTAGCGTGAACGATTTGAGATCTCGCGAGAGCATGCGGCGATTTTGCGAGTCAAATTGACTGATATCTCGAGTTTGACTGCGGGCTCTGTTCGAGTTCGAAACTAACTAGTTTTGAACTCGAATAGACCGTCTCCCACAATGGGATTATGCAATTTAACGTAAAATGCACGTCAGTAGTAATCGGTGAACAAAAATTAAACACACAATAACCAACGCAAAGTTTTAATAAGTTTCGCAACAGAATCTTAAATACTAGCAAAACTTCGCCATAATTTTTTAGTTGTGAAAGCCTCATAAGAAAAGTATGTCTTTAAGTAAATCTCTTATTTCGAAGTTATGAAAAACTTTAGTTATACAAATGATGTCGTAAAATTTATTGAAATATATATATATATACGATACTTATAGACGTGATTGGTTTCTATGTATATATGTTACTCGGGATAATATAAGGATTCTAACGATACCCCATCGACCTATATTGAAATCGGTTCAGGCATTAAGAAGTTACGGTGTAAAAAAAGAAACTCAAAAATATACATCTCTAAAAACATAACACTCCCTTTTTGGGCAGTCGTATAAAAATATAAAGCACACACGAAACAGCTAAAGATATTGGCCATCTTGTTTTTACAGAAAAAAAAAACGATAATACTTAACTAAAATGGCGTTGCTTTAAAAATTCCCTCTTTTTTTTATTTAGAGCCCAACCCATTTAGGCCCAAAAATTCAAAAGTGTAATTTTTTATGAATACTCGCGGGCCAATAGACCCTGTCAACGGGCTGTAAAATCATTACTGTTGATAATATTTTTTTAGTCTCTTTTCTAAGTGTTCTATTTTAATAAGTTTGGTTAAAAAACGAGTTTTAATTTATCGTATTATACTATGTGATATGTATATTGTAGTGCGGCCGGTATATGGTGACGTCATTGCCACCTATTCAGTCACTTTACAGGAAACAACTATAACTTTAGAGTTCGCTAAACATGCGTTAATGGTTATTAAAGATTTATCTGTATTTTTAAATTTTTTGGTTGTATTGTGTTTCAATTTCAATTTATTTTTATTCATAAACAATTTACAAATTGTGTCTGAAACTTACAAAAAAATTCAAGTACATTATTAAAATTAGCATTAAAACATAAATAATTAAAATTAATCAATAAAAACCTACTTTAAAAATAACATTATCAATTTAAATAAATAACAATAACTTAATGTCAAATTAATTGCATTTGTTTCATTTATTAATATTTATAAATTCATCTACAGAATAAAAACATTATCTAATAAAAAGGCTTTAACGTTTTTTATCTGTAAATAGAATGCGCCATTATGCTAATTAATTATTCGGTTTAGAAAGTCCAGCTTAGTACGTTAATGGATAATAAAGTGTGATACAGCCGGATTTGAATAGGAACCACGAACGTGCATTTTAAGCCTCTTCATAACAGGAAAACGTACAGTATTCGTCAAAAGATAAAAGGTAGTTACAACAATAAAAAGCTATGTAACTAGATTATGACCCATGACAGTCGGAAAAAGGATTTTGAATAAGTAAAGGACTAATTAATTGAAGGTAAGGTTATTAAGATGAAAGCCGTCGTTCTCTTTGTTGTCTGTTTTATTGAACAGGTCATCTTTAGCGTGTTTTTTCAGGCTGCTATCCAATTTTTTCAGGATTTTTAGGGAATGCGACGTTGGGGTAGCTTTATCACAAAAAAAAACATGTATAAGTCAATTACCATAATTTGTCTTCACCTACGTAAATTGTGATTCTGTAAAATGTAACAAATCTACTAATATAATTAACCGTTCATAAATAAATGTCTACAGCATAATAAAAGTATAAATAAATAGTGATGCAAATGAGGTTCATTTTGTACCTTGATTGCTTATAAATAGATCCAATTGATAACATTTTCTTAACTAACTTACGCCCTAAGCCGAAGCTTGTGTCCCGCAGGGGACGCCCTTAGTATTGTGTTGCTTGGTTTGTAGTAATTTAAATTATACTCGGGCTGGAGGCATCAATCTGCCTCGCCTTAACTATTAAGGAGGAGGTTTGTCAGACAAACCTCCTCTAGGTTTCTGACAGACCGAAAAGACCATCACAAATCTTAACTACATCATGGCCTAGCCACGGGCGAGACGTGGTCGATGCACGGTGTAGCATGAACTGCTTATCAAAATTATTTGTACTGATTTAAATCCATGCCTCACCTGTGGTGACTCGTACTCGGTTTAACCCAGCAAAAAACATTCCATATTCATATTAAATGGAAAAAGAATACGGTCGTGAACAGGATTCGAACGTGCGCCTCCCGGATGAATACTCCAGGCGCTCTGACCACTCCCCCCCAGGGGTTCCACCTTGTCGTGGTGGGGGGGCTCTAGTAGCCGTGGCTTGGTCACCCACGGTGAAGCTAACGGAACCCGAGGAGGGCCGCTCCTCAGGGCTTTGCCTTCAAGCCCATGTTGGAGCGGCGCCGGCGTAGGTTGCGGGCGTTTCGCAACTGAGGTGGGCTGCGGCGTCGTATGGGTGGCACCGCAGCTGCGGGATGGGGGCCGCGGTGGGAGAGGAGTGCCGGTATGTCGATGCGCCGCTCTCCTGACCCGTCGCAGGAGACCTTGGGCGTCCAGATACGGGGTCGTCTGGCACCCATTGCACATGGTCTCCGAGGTGGTTGCGGCACGCCATTACATTAGTCTGGTGTGCTGTAGCGGGGGGGTGCAATACCCAACCCCGTGAGGGAGTCCGGCAACGGACGGCTGCGGGCGAGTTCGCGGTTGTGTGCGAGAGCGTTCCCGCGTCCCGCCCTCAAGCAGCTGAGGAGGTATACTGTGGAGTTTTAGTGGGTTCGAGTCCCACATAACCGCTCTGTCTCCCCGTGTCAGAGCGGTATGCGAGGGCATTTCTCCACATAAAAAAAAAAAAAAAAAAAAAAAGGCGCTCTGACCACTAAGCCATCTCGACTGGTCAGAGCGCCTGGAGTATTCATCCGGGAGGCGCAGGTGCGAATCCTGTTCGCGACCGTATTCTTTTTCGATTTAATATAATAACTTTAGAGTTCGCTAAGCATGCGTTAATGCTTTTCAAAGATTTATCTTGGACATTCCATATTCGTTTAGCAAACACGAGAAGTAGGTACACCATGCTAGCGACAAAACATTAAACAAAATTTCTTGAATGTTCTAAGTTGTTTCGGCTCACGGTGCCTCGCTCGTCCCGCGGACGTGGCATGACTCGGACTCATCTCGGTCTATCATAAATCATCTCATATTATACTCGTTATTGAATAAACATGCGTGAATACCATGACATGACTTGTTGAGATTAAAAATATAACTATAAATTTATTAATAAATATTGCTTGGTTGCAAGTCTGCTGAATGAAGCAGGTAAAAACTATCCGTTACTTTAATTAAATTTTACATAATTATAATTAAACGTTAAAATTATTGCAGCCAGTAAATTTTACAGTATTCAATAAAACACGTTTAAATATATCTAGTTAACGAATAACAAAATAAACGTTAAATGATCTCCTTAACAGTTATATTTTTAACTTTTAATTTTAATCACGTCGTGGTCACCAGTATGGAGGAACGAGGTGTGGCGTTCCTCCATAGAAAAGGGAGGATCCTCCAACCAGGCGGGTGATATTGCCTGGCGGGCCACGGCCCAACGTTTAATGTCGGGAGGTCGTATATATACACACTCGTCGTCAAACTTTGATTGTGCGATGCAGAGTGTTGTGCGCGTAGTTACCATGTAGCGAGATAGATGTCGCTACATAACCAATATTTTTGTTATTACTTTTTTTGACATATTTATTTACGTTTAATCACATCACTAGTTGATATAGGTCTGAAATTATTGCTGTTACGGAAGTTGGCTATAACTTTCTAAGATCTTGATTAATTTCCATGTTTATATAAAAAAAATATGATATATTCTAAGACGGATAAATCTTTCACTAAAGTTGGACTCGAATCAACTTACCTACTATGAAAAGTATACCTATAATATGTATAATGTTCGTAAGCTTTGAAGATTACGATGAGAACATCTTGCTTTGATATCCTCATCGTAAGACGTAATATATTTACTACTGAAGTCCTTCCTGCACTTAAGGGTTTGTTTCCGCATATTCTTGAGGTAAAATCTCTTCCCAAAAATAAGGGTTCACTTCACATAAAGGATTCAAATTTGTTGTCAGCCCACTTATGTTAAGATTTTTCACTGGAATTAACACTAATTACACAATACGATGAAAATAGAGATGTACTGACGAAGATTAATACTTTTTCTTGTCACGTACAGGTCTGTCAGGGATCCGATCAATTATAATGAACACAGCAACGAAAGTGTTTAAAGCAAATAAATTTACATAATTTTAGTTTTTATTCGTAACATATTATATTAGAAACAATATTATTTTATGTAATTGAAAAACTGCCTTGTAGGTCTAGTGGTTTCAAGCGCGACTGCTGAGCAGGAGGTCTCGGGTTCGATTCCCGGGTCGGGCAAAGTGTTATTTTTTGGTGACGTCATTGCTATCTTTTCAGTCCCTATACAGGTGATCGACCCAACCCGACTAACTTTGCTGTTAATACAATAGTCGAAATTGACGCCATATTTGCACTCCGCCAATTGTGCGAGAAGTACAGACGTGCACATAAGAACTTGCACATGGTGTTCATTGATCTGAAAAGGCGTATGATAGAGTACCTCGGGATGTATTGTGGTGGGCTTTGAAAGAGAAAGGCGTGCCTGCGAAGTATGTGGAATTAATTCGTGCTATGTATAATCAATCCTGTACATATGTCCAGTCAGCTGCTGGCAACACCGACAAGTTCAGTGTGGCTGTAGGCTTGCATCAGGGGTCGGCTTTAAGCCCTTACCTCTTCCTGATGATAATGGACGCTCTGACGTTGGACATACAGGAAGAGGCACCCTGGTGCATGCTGTTTGCCGACGACATTGTTCTTGTCGGTGAAGATGGGCCCCAGACCCAGAGCAGACTTGAGAAATGGCAAAATAATCTGGAGAGTGTTGGTCTAAAAATCAGCAGAACCAAAACAGAGTACATGTTTTGTGATTTTGGGGGTCTCTCCAGTTTTGGTGCTATAGCGCTGGGTGGTGCGCTATTACCAGTCTGCTCCGACTTTCAGTATCTGGGTTCTATCATACAATGCGATGGCGAAATAGACCGGAGCGTCAAGCACAGAATTAACACAGGGTGGATGAAATGGCGGCAGGTCACGGGAACTATTTGTGACCCCCGAATTCCCCTTAAACTTAAGGGGAAAATCTATAAAACAATTATTAGACCTGCTGTCTTGTATGGTTCAGAATGTTGGCCCACGAAGGGAATGAATGAAAGACAACTACATGCAGCTGAGATGAGAATGTTACGAAGGATGTGTGGTGTGACGCGGATGGATAGAATTAGAAATGAATATATAAGAGGAAGTCTGAAAGTGGCACCGGTGACTGAGAAGTTGTGTAGAAATCGTTTAGCATGGTATGGGCATGTGATGCGGAGGGATGAGGGTCATGTGACAAGGAAAGTTTTGAGTATGAATGTAGATGGCTATAAGAGTAGAGGAAGACCGAGGAAGCGATGGATGGATTGTGTTAAAGATGATATGACTAGAAAAGGGGTGACTGACGATATGACAGCTAATAAAGATGTATGGAACAAGAATACATGCTGCGCCGACCCCAAATAAATTGGGATAAGGGCAGGGGGATGATGATGATGACAATAGTCGAAATTATAACTTTATAATTTTAAACTATAATGTTCTCCATTCTGGTCTATTATGTCGATGTATCCAACCTGGATTCTTATGCCATGTATTTACTAGGGGACAAAGGTCGAACGACATGACACGTGTCACGAGACATTTGTTTCCTATTTTTATTGACATATATTATGGTCGAAACAAGACTTACACAAAAAGCTACACTGGAAATGTTCAATGAAACATTCAAAACGAAAATATATTAATGACGGATCAAGAGTCGGATCTACCAAAGATTTATTGTCTATAATCTACCTAAGCCGATGAAGCAATCCAAATGTTAGGATTAACAGAGATGTTTTCCAATAAAATCTTTCAAATCCAATACAACTGCGAAGAAACAATTTCAGCTTAATCGCTCACATTAACAAAGGCATGTCTTCGATCAAAAAACAAAAACGAAAAGCAAAAACAGTAGTACTAAAGATTTTTATTATACGAGTTTGATCACAAATCATATACTTACTAGATACCGCAAGTAAAGGTACGTCTAATTGTACGAAATTCAAGCGAGTCAGATTTTGTGTGCCATTCTACTAAAGTTGTGGTGATGATAGCACTTGCAGTCCCGAAACTCCGTAAGACTGTTTCGTTTTTAGTCGGTAGGAAAACTACACAAAAATGTTGTTAAAATCACCATAGCATTCAAACACCTCCCTACACTCGGCTCACTCCTTTTGTTATATTAAAGTTCCACTTTAAATTATTTATTTTCATAATCATCGTCATAATTATTTGTTTGTGAAACATAGGTGAATATACATAGGTAGGTCTTAAATTAGGTAACAATGTTGCACTATGTTCTACCACAAAAGTGTTGTGCAAATAAAAATTATTAAAATTATACTCAAAATAATACTTAACTAAAAATTATATAAATACTGGATAGTTTAAAAATTGTATATAGAAATTGTCATCATATAAAATAATAAAAAAAATAAAGAAAATGTCATATTTTAAAGAAAAATCTTAATAAGAAAAGAGAATGTAATATTTTATTCTGAAATAGTGGGTCATATTTTCTAATAGAAATATAAATTTTCTATATTATTTTTCTTTTTTTCATTACGTATTCTGTCTCATTACGGATAATGGATAGCAGAATGAAGGAAGAATTTTAGCAGTATAAAGCTAATAACAGCATGCAAAGTACGTTCACTTGCTGTATCTAGTTCAGTTTATATCTGTGTGTTTGATCTATCGCCAAGCGCCGAGAAATGAATGCCGGGCCCAGTGGACGAGAAAAACAGTTTTTGAACATCTATACTATTATTGTTGGGAATCTGTATGATTGTCTGTGCATTGGGGGTTTTTATTGAAAACAATAATATTTGTAAAAGATTAGAACAAACCGGACAAGTGTAAGTACATTAACGACAAAAAGGAAAGTCGAATTTAATGACAAAATTTATTTTAACTTTATTTTTTACGGCTGCATGGGACCGTAATAGTTTATGCATTTAATATGAATTTGAACTTGATACCGTACCACATTCCTGAGAAATAGGGTCTTGACAGAGAGACGGACAGTAAATTGATCTTAAAAGGGTTCCTTTTTTTTTTGATAAACCGAGTCTTTATTGATTGAATCGTCATCAACCTATAGCAGTCCACTGCTGGACATAGGTGTCTCCCAAGACGCGCCACTGAGCCCGGTCTTCGGCTCTTGTCATCCAATTTCTATCAGCTACTTTCCGCAGATCGTCGCTCCATCTTGCCGGGGGGCGTCCTACACTCCGCTTACTTAGACGCTGTCTCCATTCCAGTACGCGTTTACTCCAACGGTTGTCGGTTCATCGGCATACATGGTCGGCCTACTGCCACTTCAGTTTGCTGATATTGTGACCTATGACCACCATAAATCGAATACCGAAGCTATTTAATGGCATTTACAAATCAGGTGGTCAAGTGTTGATTGAAGGCTATAAATAATCACGGCTGGTGTGTGTATCTTCACTACAAACTCTTTAAAATAAGTCGAAAAATGTTACCGTTATACCATGATCATTGGGCTTACTCTTGAAAATAATTCCGCTCGATTGACTTTGGAAATATGTCAGTTCATATTTTTAAATGCCAAAATGTCAATAATAATAATTATAGATTCGGGATAATATGAAGACAACATGCTTTAAAATTGAGGCAACTGTAATGTAGGTACATTTATTTTAAAATTACGCTTTGTTTTATGGCGTCTATTTAAAATTGGAATTGGATTGGAATTGGTATTAGTTTCAAGAGTAGCCACATGTCGTTAGAAAAAATCACAAAAAAATAATACTTCAGTTCTATTTTCAACTAATTTTGTTCCAATAACGGTTCTAATGCTCTTCTTCTTTTTCTAATGTGCTTCTTTCAAAGACGCTTGAAGCTTGTTCTATTTTTAAAATAACAAAAACATATTAAATAACGTGTTTTAAATGCGAATTATTGTTATCTGTAGAATATAAAATTCTGAAAGCAGTAAGACCGCACGAATAACACTTTTTGATATTATTTGTAAAGAAAGACAGAAAGAAAAGAAAGAGTCTTGTATTTACTGTCACAGATCGTTAGTGTTTGCACTGAGTTCACGTATGACATATTGATATTTCGAGGCCATTCTATTATTTAGTACGCTAAGCAATTTGTATCAAAAAAACATAAGTTGCAATATCTGCCAATTCCAAGCTACAGAACAAAGAAATACATACGTGAAACTAAATTAAACCATATTTTTTAAGAAAATATCTGTAAATAAAATAATATTGTCAGTTTTGCACTTTTAATATTGTAGAATAACAAATGTGTTCTCTCTATGATAAGCAAAAGAAAACACACTTGGATCTATAGCTAACATAGTCCAATCTACAGAGTGGAAGATGATGTGGTAGATTCTAACAATAAAAAAAAAAAAAAAATTTCATCGAGCATTAAAATAGATTCGTCGATTCAGTCGTAATAGCCGACCAGTTTTGTTTCAGCAAAAATATTTAACTTTAGAGTTCGACACGCATGCGTTAATGTGAATGAAAGAGGTATCTGATTTACTCGTCGACTCGAAAACTTCTTCCTTTTTTCATTGGTTTACACGGGTCTTCACACAAAAAAAAAATATGTTTGATCTTTCATAGAATAACCGTACTGCACGTGAGATTTTTGGATAGAGATTCAATTTTCTTTTTTCTTTCAGACATCTTCCTGCCGGGGTCGCGGCGATTGCTGCAACGAACCCGCTACCTCAGTAAAGGTCAGAGACCGTGTGGTTTTTGGTTTGTAGGAGTCCGGCACAACGTCCATGATGGATTTTCTAAACTCAAAAAATAAATAAATGTGTAGGTACTTATTTAATGCCATTGGTAGTATTCATGATATCGATTAATTTACTTTTCAGCCTGATATTACATTGGCTAGCCCAATTTTATCGACCTTCACGGATAATAAAGTACTAAAAGTAGCTCTTTGGAGATTACGTGCCTCATCCGTTGAGAAATTATATTACAACATCGACTTATGAAGTATTTTAAAGTAGGTATCAATTTGAATATTCAAAACTGATACCTTAGGTTATTTCGGAATTATAAGACTAGACAACATAAATGGGGATCGGTTGATAAATATACATATGCATACGTAAACCCTAAAAACTTTTTTTGAGCAGTCGTGTAATAAAAACATAGCACTCCTTTTTCTTGGGCAGTGGTGAAAAACAAACAAATTATAGTATCATAAAATGCAAAATTAAAAATCAGAATTTGTACTTTGGAGAATTAAGATGTCTAGTACATCAGTGCCGAAAAGGTCACCAACTCAGCACTCATGTGCTGCTGAACGTGAAACATCCAGCGTTGGTTTCCAGTTGGCACACTGTAGTGTCACATGGGCGGAGAACAATATTTTAAATTAATACGAAAAGATATATCAATCAATTTTTTTTTTTTTTTTTTTGTAAATATGTTAAGGTCATGTAGCCTATCATCTTCCTCCTGTACAAATTATTTGGGGCGGCGCAGCATATATTCTTGCATGTACTCTCTAATTTTACTGGCATGCTGCTAAAGTTTTGGCTATGTTTCATGACCGGCCGCCTGCGTGACGTCAACCATCATTGGGAATGCTTTTGTAGCATATATTAATTGAAATTTAATAGAAACGAAAAGGCGACACGATGGCTCAGTTAGGAGAGCGATGACACGGACTGTCAAAGGTCGCAAGTTCGAGCCCCGTTCGTGTCTATTATATTCAATCAAGTTTACATTCCTTTGACATTGTCCGTAGCCCGAAATATCTCCACAAAATCGTGAAAGATTCACTAGGTTAGGTACTCCAGACAAGCGCCTAAGCTATAAATAAGACTGAATCCAAGCAATCCCCACAGGTATATGAAAAAATTTACAGCGCTTATTTTCAAGCAAAGCCGTAGGAAAATCTAGTCGTTTTATAAACAGAGGCACCGATTGTCCGACGAAACGTGTTTTGAATCTCGAAATCGCATTATTATATTAAGATCTATTATATCTCTCGCAAATTCTTATATTTCCTGATCCGCTTAACGTTTGCAAAACAATGTAGTTTGAATCTTGAGAAGACCGTAATATTTCCAAGAAATTGATTTAGGTGGAACAATTTATTTTACGGATTTTTTCGCCTTCTAAAGTAGATAGATCTAGAGACGAATTTTTTTTTTCTAAGAAGTATATTTATTTACTAGCTGATGCCCACGTCTTCGCCCGCGTGGATGTCGGATATCGCGACCAAAAGTAATCATGAAATTTAAATCCCGGTCCCGCTTTCCAATTACCGCTTCATAATTGCCCATTTTTTTAAGTATTAAAATGGATGTAGTATGTTATCCTTAAGAGATAGACATATGCCATTATGGACTTTTTCTGGAGACCTATATAAGATACATAATTCCACCATACATCATTTTGTTATATCTCAAAGGGTTTAGGCAGCGCACGCCAGAATAGCTCGTAGATGGTAGAATTTTTCCTACTTACTTGACACTTATCGTCATATTTTGGTCAATTCACACAATATCTTTATAAATTGTAGCCTATATGTTATTTTGATGTATAAGCTATATTATTGTAAAGTTTCATTGAAATCCATTCAGTAGTTTTTACGTGAAAGAGTAACAAACATCTATCCATCCATACTTACAAACTTTCGCGTTTATAATAATATTAGTAGGATTTAACAGGGCATTCCAAAAAAAGTTGCCCCATACTAAGGCCTAAGGCTAAGGCAAACATAAACTTTAAGTGCTCACAACTGTCAAACTATAAGTGAGAGTAGGGAAATTAGCTAAGGTAAAGCACGTGCTGAGTAATGATTATATTAATTAGCTCAGGCAAAGCACGAGCTGAGTAATGTTTAAATTAATTAGCTTAGGCAAACCACGTGCTGAGAAATGATTAAATTAATTAGCTTAGGCAAGGCACGTGCTGAGTAATGTTGAAATTAATTAGCTTAGGCAAAGCACGTGCTGAGTAATGATTAAACTAATTATATTAGGCAAAGCACGTGCTGAGTAATGTTTAAATTAATTAGCTAAGGCAAAGCACGCGCTCAGTAATGTTTAAATGATTTAGCTAAGGTATAGCATGTACTGAGTAATGTTTAAGAATCATGTCACTAGAATTACTCCCGTATTGCGAGTGTATATTGTATATTGTACTCTGTTCTCTCGACCACTGCGCCAACCGCGCTGTCAATTTTTAAATCCAAAATCTCAAATTGACAGCGTGGTTCTCTATCTATTGATAATTGCTCCGGGTCTGGGTGTGTCTGTGCTTGTGAGATTATATTTCCGTGCGTGACGAAACTCGTCACGTAGCCGTCCCGGGCTTGTAGGACGGTGAACTACCCAAGTCCATTACCCTCAGTCCACCGTCCATCGTTCTTCGGCGCCTGGCGTGTTTTCTGCGACAAAGGCGTGACAAGATACTTCCTAAAGTATCCGTGGTCTGAGAGCATCCGTCATCCGGAAGCTCAGGACGGCATGTCGTCTCCAGCCACTCCTTCATTACGCGCCTTACCACCGCTATTACGGCGTGCCCTGGGCTGTCGCTCCAAGTAAAATACTGGTATTAAGCTGCATCTGGTTTGACTGGAAGCCGACCCCAATGTAGTTGGGAGCAGGCTACAATCTGAATGTGGAAATTAATCCCGCAATAATATGACAGAAATACTAATACAGTCGAAATGACATTTTTTTATGTCTTCCGTGGTGTCTTTGTTCCTAATTTGCAACGGTATTCTCAGCGTGAAAATTTATTCTGTAAATTCGCTTGGGTGTAAGGGAATCGGAGGCTTCAATGAAGTGTTACAGTGGACCATTGAGCGTGTACTTTCTACTTAACTGAAAAAGGGACTCTAAGACTTGTAGTTTAAGTTTTATATTGCATGACAGAAAGAGTGGATAACTAATAAATTTGCTGCCAAATAACGCTTATAATAGTATAGTGTCGACTATGGACGTTATTTTAGATAGAGTAACGATTACTGCAATTAGCTGTATCATGATTAAGAATGCAAATCATCATCATCCCCCTGTCCTTATCCCAATTTATTTAGGGTCGGCGCCGCATGAATTCTTCTTCCATACATCTACTTGTACCTACTGGAATGCTCCTTAAGTTTTGGCTATTTTATGACCAGCCGCCTGCCTGACGTCAACTCTCATTGGACATGCTGTTGTTTAGTGGTAACTGCCACCAATACGGTCTCCTTTTATCTAGCTATGTCATATCAAATGTTATCCATGCCCAAGGTTCTGATGTTATCCTACTATCACACTCCACTAACCGGGCCACTAGTGACATTATGAATGCAACATAGCAATCAAAAAACCTATTTTTAACCGACTTCCAAAAAGGAGGAGGTTATCAATTCGGTTGTATTTTTTTTTTTTCGTTTTATGTTTGTTACCTCAGAACTCCGTCATTTATGAACCGATTTGGAAAATTATTTTTTTATTTTAAAAGATTTACTTTCAGATTGGTCCCATTTAAATTTTATGAAAATTGGTTTAGTAGTTTGGTATTTAAATAAAAAAAACTGAAAAATAATACGTCGTCGAAGTAAACGAAATGGTGTATTTTGCTTTCTTGTGACTTTCCGGTGGTGTTTACGGTCTCTAGAATAGTTCTAATGAACTGCTTATTTTCCAGCTTCATCATCAGATGATGATGATGATTTTTTTATTTTTTTGCTATTTAATACTTTTTAGTGTAAACCCGCATTCTCAAACATCTCTTTTTACACGAGTGCTCAAAAAACGGAGTGTATATAAGTATGTATGTATGTAAGTATGTTTGTGAGTTTCTTAACCTATTCCACTATAGCTTCTAAATACCTGAACTGATTTCGATATATGGGGTATCGTTAGAATCCTTACACTGTCCCGTGAGTAACATACGCTAGTCAGTTTGTTTTTTTAAATTAATTTCATTTTGTTTTACGCAGTTTATTACTCTCTTTTGAAATAGCCTCAGATCTAGATTTCCTACTTTGATATGGATATGTCGCAGATGGACTGTAGAATAAGCTGTTTTACAAAACTGCTAGCTGTTTTACAAAACATTACTGTTATGAAAAACAGCTGAACGACGTTTAGCGATTTTACATAATTACTGAACTATAACACGCAGAATTGAATAAACGTTTTGCGTTTATTAATGCAGCGGGTCAACGATCAGAGATTATGTAAAACAGTGTGAAATGAACCGTCAGATTGTTGATTTTAGTTCGAAATTTTGTCGGATATGTATGTATGTCCTAACAATAATAACCTAACCTTAATTTACTGGTCAAAAGCAAAAAAAATATGAAAAATTTTAATGACGTAAATACTAAACCACTATAATAGTCGACAATATATCGGGATTATGAAAGAAAATAAATTAAATTGATCCATGAGCGAGCGAAGCGAGCTCGGGAGTTTCGTGTATCCCGACACGGACAGGTTAGGTTCGAAGAGTTCCTCTTCGTGTTTAGGTTTTTTCTAACCTTACGGACACAAAAATAGGAGCCCCGCTAAGCGGGGCTCCGTCGACCCAGCCACGGAAAGTCAAATCAGAATACAGTATCGCTTTTTTACTTGAATGGTGACTATCCATTTAATATACCTATACAATAAACAAACCTGTCCCACTGTAGATATGTCATTCTGCATTACGTCTAAAGGTGGGTAGCAGTTTTGTTAAACGTATCGCAATGGCAATCCAGCTGAACGTTGTTCAGCTGTTTTATAAAACAGTACTGTTGTGTGTAAAGCAGCTAGAGATTTTGTTAAACAGCGGATTCTACAATCCATCTGCGACAGATATATATGGACAGCGCGTTGAGTAGGTCTACCCATATTCACTTCCGATAAATCAGTTATGGTACGCAAGATTCAATAAAAAGCAAGAAATAAAATAATTTTTAACAAAAAAAAGAACCGACTCCATAAATCTTTCTGTTAAGTAAAATTGCACTAAAAAGTAATAACATAATTGCATTATTTACTTACTACAATTTATATAAAAATATATTTTTAATTTTAGAGGATTCTGAATAAAATCAATTTATTAGGACAATAATATACAATTATTATTATTTTTGAAAAAAAAAAAAAACAAAAAAAAAAAACAAAAAAAAAATTATTCGAATGTTGACATTCACAGTTGTGTTATTTGCTGCTCCAGAACTTTAATTCATAACTATTTCCAAAGTGCATATAAATGAACGTTGCAGTTGCTATGTTGAACAAAGTTCCTTACTGAAAGAACGTATACAAAATATCTTGATAAACAGTGCAGTGTTAATACGTAAATAAACAAATAAACTACAAAGGTACAAACGAATCAATTAATATTTAGCAGTCTTACCCTCAGTTATCTGCACGCGGGACTTTTTTAGTGTGCGAAATTAACTTTAACAGAACACCGAAGTGCGTTGGGCCTTTATTAGTGTGCAAATACTAATTATTTGGTATTAATAACATTATATTTCTTCAACGCACGGGTATTGTACCAAGAACAAAATGGTACAATGTTCTGGATGCAAATTGAGCATCCTGGTCACTCATAAGCGTATTAAATGCACTAACTCAAATTGTCATCAACATTATCACCAGGAATGCGTAAAATTTTACGAAGCGACTACCCCTCGCTCTAAATGGCTATGTTCTGATTGTTTGTCTGCGGACAAAAAAAATGAAAACTCGCCCAATAAAGAAAATTTGAGCAAGGTTGGTGTAAGCTCTGAAGTGTCACCGGTAATGGGGCAAGATCTGATTCTCATAGAAATCCGTAACTTGCGTCAGGAAATGCTGGATAAGTTTGAAAGTCAACAATCCTCACTTCAGAGATTCACTTCAATGTTATCTAAAATGCAAACAGATATTAGCGATTTGGGATCAAAGCAATTTCAAATGAGAGAAGAACTTGATGAAGGCCTAATAACACTTAAATTCTTATCTGGTTCTCACGATGATCAACTATTGCTGAACGATAAACTTAACAATAACATGTCTGAGCTACTCAAGCAGAACAACATCATGCAGTCAAAGGTGAATGAATTGCACTTCAAGGTCGCTCAGTTAGAACAATATGCTAGAGAGTCTAACGTCGAAATTCAAGGACTACCTGAGCGCAAAAACGAAAACTTGCTCACTATTATAGAAGAAATTAGTAAATCGGTGTCTTTCAACTTACAAGGACATGAAATCATGGCATTCCATAGAGTAGCTAAGCTCAAACCAGACTCCACCCGTCCCAAAAATATTGTAGTTAAGTTGAATTGCCCGCGTACTCGTGACAATTTCTTAGCTTCTGTCAGAATGTTTAATAAAAACAATAGCGATAAGCTGAATACCTCCCACATTGGATTCCCTGGCGAAAAGCAACCAATCTTCGTAACAGAACATTTATCGCCTGAAAACAAAAAACTCCATGCTGCCACCAGATCAGCTGCCAAGGACAAAGGATATAAATTTGTATGGATACGGAACGGACGCATCTTCGTTCGCAAAGAGATTTCTTCAGGCCACATCATCATCAAATCCGCAGACTGTTTGCTCAAACTGTAATTCCCCTACTCCAGTAAAACGTGTGCTACTCAATTTATTTCGCTATTCAAATTCAACGTCAAGATATTTTATCAAAATGTAAGAGGCTTAAGAACCAAAACAGATTTCTTTTATGTGTCAGTATTGAAGAATGATTATGATATTATTATAATAACAGAGTCCTGGCTGAGCGATACGGTTTTTGACCACGAGTTATTCGACAAACGTTATAATATTTTCCGGAGAGATAGGTCTTCTACTTGTTCGCACAAAACTAAGAAGGATGGTGGAGGTGTCGTGATTGCAATTCTAAAATCATTCAATGTTGTGCGTAAGATTGCTTGGGAGTCCGAATGCGAAGACCTCTGGGTCTGTCTGAAACTTGGTAAGACATTAATTAATATTTGTACGGTATATGTTCCTCCTCCAGTAAATCAAGACTACGTTGATACCTTTCTTAATAATACAACACGAATTATCCATAGCGATAGGCTTACTGGCACTAATCGAACTACCGAGGCCATTTTTCTAATATTGGGTGACTTTAATATGGGAGATATTACTTGGCATAAAGATTCCACTATTTCACACCTAACTCCGGAATCAACCGGCAATAATCTTAGCAATACATTTCTGGACGCATTAGCTTACTGCGACTTGCACCAACATAATAACATAGTCAACATAAACCATCGAATACTTGACTTAGTGTTATGTAATGGTTCGGCTCAGGTTTCAATCGCCCCAGCTATAAGTTTCTCAGTGTCGCCAGATTTACACCATCCTCCTCTAAATATGGATTTAGAAATAAAGACTGAGTGTATGATGAAGCCTTGCTTCACCCCAACACTAAATTATTATAAATGCAACTATGATGCTGTGAATAATGACCTGGAACGTATTGATTGGCCTTTGATACTACATGAATCACATACAGTCCATGAAATGGTGGATAATTTTTACACGACGCTTAGGCCCGTTATCAATCGGCACGCCCCAGTCAGCTGTAACCGTAAAGATTGTTACCCTGCATGGTTTAGTCGTCCTTTGCTGAAAGCGCTCAAACAAAAGCGTAAATTTCACTCGCGATATAAAAAATATGGAAATTTAATGGATAAGTTGCAGTTTGATATTACAAGGACACGATGCGATGTAATGATAGCAGAGTGTTATTCTGTTTATAAGCAACAAGCAGCTGACAATCTCAAACATCGTCCGAAGTATTTCTGGAAGTTTTTTAAAGATAAAACATCCAATAGCCGGTCTTTGCCTAACGTAATGACTCTTGACGGATCGTCGGCAAAGGGGGGGCAAGAGATTTGCGAACTATTTTCGAAACATTTTCAAAGTATTTATTCTTCTGACACCCGAGTTAGATTAACGGATTGTCCGCCTTGTTATAATAAAGTCTCATGTGGGGCACCTTTTAGTAACTGCGAAGTAAATGAAAATGAGGTTCTAAAACAACTGAAAAGCTTAGACATATATAAAGGACCTGGGCCAGACTCAATACCCCCCATTCTCTTAAAGAACTGTGCACAGACCATAAGTAAACCGTTAACCTTAATTTACAATAAATCACTAGAGACTGGTATTTTTCCTATGCAATGGAAAGAAGCCTTTTTGACTCCTATTCATAAGGGCGGAAAGTTGGATGATATTACCCAATATCGTCCAATATCTATATTATCTGGGATGGGCAAAATATTAGAGGCCATAGTAAATAGAAAGCTTATAGCTGTTTTTCAGCAATCAATTGACTCAAACCAACACGGCTTCTTGCCACGCAAATCTACCAGCACAAATTTGGTCGGCTATGTTTCTGATATCATAGACACTATGGACAAAGGTGGTGAAGTACATGCTGTGTATACCGACTTACAAAAAGCGTTTGATCTGGTAAATCACAACTGCCTATTAAATAAACTTTCTAACATGGGCATTCATGGATCGTTACTCAGATGGTGTGAATCATATGTCAGGAATCGGTCCCAGTTGGTACATATTCATGGTTTTAAGTCCGCGGTGTGCAAGGTCCCATCAGGAGTTCCTCAGGGTTCCCATCTCGGGCCCCTTTTTTTCCTAGTCTATATCGATGATATCAAGTATATTATTCAATCTAGATTCAAATTATATGCCGATGACTTAAAAATCTACCGAGCCATAAAAAATCAATCTGACATATTAGCTCTTCAATCGGATATTGATGCTGTTCATAGATGGTGTACTCAAAATTATATGTTTCTAAATCTAAATAAATGTTATCATATTAAGTTCACTAAAAGAAAGCAACCCTCTCTGACAACATATTCTATAAACAGCACCCCTCTTGCAGAAGTAACTACCATACGTGACTTAGGAATCATCTTAGATAGCTCATTGAGTTTTAGGTTTCATATTGACAGCATTATAAATAAGGCTTCTCGTTTGTCAGGCTTTGTTAATAGACAAATGAAGTTATTCAAACAACCAAGTCTCACCATCACCATTTATAATACTCTAGTACGAGGTATTCTCGAATACTGCAGTTCCGCCTGGAGCCCGAGCTATCAAGTACACATTAACAGAATTGAACGCATTCAAAAGCGTTTTTTATACCACCTAGCGTTTAACAATAATCTGTGCCGGCAATTGAAATCACACGAACAACGTCTCCTATACTTTAAAATGGAATCATTAGGTATGCGTCGCAAGATTTCCGACATAATGTTTCTTTATAAGCTCATCCATGGCCTTGTGGATGCCTCTGATGTCCTTGAGCGCGTATCACTGATTGTCCCACGCCCCGGCAGTCGTCTATGTAACCGTAGAACCTTCCACCTCCCTAAATTTAACACTAACCTTGGCCAGCACTCCCCTGTTTATCGTATGAGCTCCGCATCTAATAATATTCGTAGTGATATTGATATATTTGTCTGTCATGATTCTTTAGCCTCCTTTAGGAAAAAACTTAAATCAATGCACTCTAGCGAGACAAGTTAAGATTTGGTAGTAGTTGAAGTTGAGTAGTTTTATAAATTATAACATAACTTTATTTAAGTTTGCTGTGTTCGCATCAAGAAGGATACAGTCACTACACGCCTCTAAATAATTGTTGTTTATACTTGTAAGATGTGTACCCAGTTTTGTGAACCAATAAAAAAAAAAAAAAAAAAAAAATATTTTTGGAGTCTTAAGTAATTTTATCATTTTATTCCACGGAAATTATGTCAAAAAATATAGGTACAACATTTTTGACTAGTATTACAAACAAAAGTGTTAACAGTGCTATTTTTACATAAAATAAATAAAATTAATACGCAAGTTATTCTTATGTAAGCTTTTTTTTGCTATAGCGGTTAAAGCAAAAATATTGTGACAGAAAAAAAAAACAACTTTCATATTTGTTTATATAAGATGATGATTATTAATGATTAAATGTAACTTTCTTTTTCTATACAATTGTATGATTATATTTAAAATTCAATATTTGCATTCTAATTTATTGACTTACTGTTTGAACTTATTATTAGCTTAACATCTTATTTTATTTTTTCTTATACCTGTAACACCGAGAAGGTTTGTTTAGAACCGTGTGGTTTTAAGTAGTAATTCGGCACAGAGAACTTAATGTATTCTGCACACTAAAAAAAAATATACTCCCATTAAATACGGTCGGTTTTCCAGCACAGAGTTACGAAAAACACAGATATACCGCTTGACATACAAAAACACCTCAAAACAAGTGTTCGTGCACATGTAAAATAATACTACAGTAGACGCAGAGTTAGTCATTGTACAAAGCAAGAAATTAAAATTGAAAATAGATTTATTAAACAACACATAACCATAGAAAATAACGGAAAAGAACAGCACATTACAAAAGAAAAATATATTTTAACATAAAAAGGACTGACTCCAAAAGTCTTTCCGTTAAGTAAAAATGCACTAAAAAGTAAAAAAAAAATGCATTATTTACTTACTTCAATTTAGATAAAAATAAAATTTTGGGGATTTTGAATAAAATCAATTTATTAGTACAATAATATATCTACAATTATTATTATTTTTGGAGTCAGTGACGGCCAAACTATAAAAATATTTAAGGAGTTTCCTAAAATTTGAAAAGTATATTTAAAGATCATCATTAGTATTACCTAAATGAATCTATTTAGGTACAAATGAACACAACAACTGCCTAAGGCGACCGTTTAGTTACATAATATGTTACTTCATGAATGTACTTACACGTTTGTTATTGTTTGCTGGCACCGACTCCAAAAATAATAATAATTGTAGATATATTATTGTACTAATAAATTGATTTTATTCAAAATCCCCTAAATTAAGTCATACACACTCACAAAGATTATGATGCGTCGCTCACCCATCATTAGCGATGACTTCACCATATAACGTATTAATCATCATCATCCCCCTGCTCTGCTCCCTGTTTGGGGTCGGCGCAGCATGCTGCTAAAGTTTTGGCTATGTTTTATGACCGGCCACCTGCGTGACGTCAAACCTAATCGGGAATGCTGTTGTTGGTGGTAACCGCCATCGACAACGTGTTTATGTGGAAGAATCATTCGGAATAGTTAGCAGAGATCGGGATGGCTCAGTTGCCAGAGCAGTCATCTGGTGAAGATACTGCTTCAAACTGCCTCGTTGGTCTAGTGGTCTCAAACGCGACTGCTGAGCGGGAGGTCTCGGGTTCGATTCCTGGGTCGGGCAAAGTGTTTTTCTGATAGGAAATTCTCAGTCAGCCCGGAGTTTGGAATTGTGCCCGGTTGATGGCAATAGGCTCACCACCTATTATATGGGACTTAATAACAGCATTGGTGAAATGTGGGTGTACAACTGTGTACACCTCTGCCTACCTCTTCGGGGAATACAGGCGTGATAGTATGTTATGTTAAGATGCTGCTTACTATCGTATTTATCTTTTCATAAAAATGTATATCTTCAGCATTTGCTATACACATAATGCGTTTTAAAAATTATATACACTAGATGCTTGGTGCCGTTTTAGCAGTCCAAACGTTTTCCCGTCAAGGACTAACTTATTCAAAAAGCTTTGCGGAGCTCATTAATATGACTCGACTTATTAAGAAGTGCTCTCTGAAAACTATAAACGTCAAAGACTAATAAAACTTCAAGTTTACGTTAGAAATTCTCAACCCACAGTACTTATACCCACAATGTTGCACTGAATAAAAAGAGTCCTGAAAAACTTGTTTAATGTAGTATGTATTTTTTTGTTTCTTTTTGTCCAGTGGTCCCAAGCGCTCTGCCCCGGGTTCGATTCCCAGGTCGTGCAGTATTAATGGGTTTTTTCGTTTAGAAATTAGTTCTGGTAGATGGTAATAGGTTCACCACCTATTACGTGGGACTTAATAACAGCGTCGAAATAGCGTGAAATGTGGGTGTACAACTGAGTACACATCTGTCTCCCCCTTCCGGGAATACAGGATGATGCTTTCTTATATTATAATAAAACAACTTTTGACCGGATTGATCGCGTGTATTATTGGTAGCGCGCATGTATCATATTTGCGATACTGACCCTCTATTTGCTTCGATGCTTGACTAAACCAGGGTCGACATCTATATAATTTTCGCACTCTTAAACGAGTTGCGCTTCGCTTCCTCAGATGTGTGTGTCACCCCTAATCGGTGTTTATGGACAACAATATTTTCCGAAAGTGTTAAAATCTGTGCTAAGTTAAATTTTCCGACACTTTGTACCGTACCAAAAGGTCCCATTTAAACTGACGCCAACGCACGCAGAGCAGCGACGTAAATCCCGAAAAATATATTTAATTCATTCGCAAGCCGTTTATTTTTGGGACATTTCGGAGATATTTTTAGAAATACTTTACACAAACATAAAACTTTTATTATTCATGAGAATATTGTTACGTTAAAAAATACACAATAAGACGGTAATGACCACAAATTAAAAACCAAGGCTGAATCTACGGGTCAACCAGACAATCTGTGAAATTACTGTATGATAAAATCACTAAACAAAAAACTGATTATTGAGTCTGCGTTTGAGATTATCAAGAACCTACTTTTTTACTAAACAGCAAGTACTGTCATAACCATGCTAATAACATAACATCTTTTAACATAAACAGTCCCTAACAGTCCCACTGCAGGACAAGGGCCTCTTCTCATACAGAGACGGAACGAGCATTGTTAATGAAGCTAGCTCACAGTTAGATGGTGATTTCAGACCATTAGGTCCAGGGGTGCTACTCCGAAATCTGATATTATTGGTGGTTCGGACCGAAACGTAACAACGCCGAACGCCGAACTAAAAAGTAAAAAATTTGTGAAAAAATAATACGGTCGCGAGCAGAATTTGAACCTGCGTCGCCCAGACTACTCCACGCACGATAAATACTCCACGCGCTCTGACCACTAAGCCATCTCAACCTCTAAATCCCTACCATCAAGTTTATTTGGATTCGACTAGACTTAAGGCCGTGGCTTTGAAACCAAAAAAAAGCAATTAAATGAACCTATAGTGAAATATGATTGAATGTCAAATTAGGTTTCTAAGGGGTGGGTACACGCAATAAACTGTTAAAATAAAAAATATTTTGTTATTGATATAGAAAACCATAAAATTTATTTTATATTATTATTCCACTAGTCAATACGCTGAATAAATTAATCTACTTTAAAATAATATACTTTTTATATAGTGATGACATTTAAAAATCCCGAAATCTCGAAAATCATGCTGGCGGGTACTATTAAATTCGTTGATTCGCGGGAAAAAGTCAATATCAAAGTGGATAAAATTTATTGTCTGTTTAACTAAATGCAACACTTTTTGCAGATATTAATTCATGTTGCAATTTATTTCGGAATAAACACACATTCTCGTATGCATAACATAACATAACATAGCATCACGCCTGTATTCCCCGAAGGGGTAGGCAGAGATGTACACAGTTGTACACCCACATTTCACCAATGCTGTTATTAAGTCCCATGTAATAGGTGGTGAGCCTATTGCCATCTACCGGGCACATTTCCAAACTCCGG
This sequence comes from Xylocampa areola, assembly GCA_935421205.1. Classification (NCBI taxonomy): domain Eukaryota; kingdom Metazoa; phylum Arthropoda; class Insecta; order Lepidoptera; family Noctuidae; genus Xylocampa; species Xylocampa areola. The sequence continues at coordinate 14,608,281 of OW285215.1, forward strand.
GCTGCTACTGAGAATTTTCTAACAGAAAAACTCAATAACCATTTGCCCGACCCGGGAATCGAACCCGAGACCTCATGCTTAGCAGTCGCGCTTGCGACCACTAGACCAACGAGGCAGTTCTCGTATGCAACATTACAATAATAATTATAGTTAGGAACGGAATTAAATTCTCTTACCAAAATTAAACTGAGAACACACAAAGCATGCTATGTTTTAACAACATTCTGTAATATTTTACCCTTACCAAAGCTCTGAGTCGTCTTGAGAATTAAGGTTAAATTCACGAGCCAAGTATTGTCAAACATCGAAACCGATACGTCAAAAACCATTTTGGAGTAGCGTCAACGAGCGCCAAATTTTCAAATCGCGAACTTCGATCGATCATCAGATCCGAAACACTTCATGGTAGCAAAACGTCCAATCCGTCAGTTGAAGCTTCAATGATTGGATTTCGGAGTAGCACCCCAGGATTTTCTCACGTTGTTTTCCTTCACCGTATGTCTGTGATATCTTAGAATAACTAAGATAGTAAGTAGATATTATATTAAAAATCACATTGGTATGCACATGCCAAATTTGAATCCACAGCTTTGTGGTTTTAGAGGCCAAAACCATACCAATACCTAGAAAAAAAATGACCATTAATATTTCCGATATTGTGTACCGCATGAAAGAGGTCCAATTAAGGCTTAACCGCGCAGTTACTACTACCTACCTACTTTCTATATATGAGTCTGAAAGTGATGCCGGTAAAGAGCAGTTGTATGGAAATCATTTGTCATGGTATCGGCATGTGTGGTGGAAAAGTACGGATCATGTTACGAGGTCAATTTTGAGTATAAATCTATTAGGTACAAGTATAGACGAAGATCAAGTTAAAGATGGATAAATTGTGTTAATACATACATAAACTCACGGTTTTCTCACATGGATGTACGCAGAAACTACAGTACGCCACCTGATACAATCCTTACATATCATCCTTTTGCTTCGTCCACGTTCACACATCTACTACGCACTTAACCTTTTTGGAGGATATCACTAATAAGGTCAGTGTATATATAGGTAAACTGTGTTAATCATGATATTAATGTGGGGAGTTAAACCCAAAACAAAGTTAAAGTAATAAAACCCACTACACCGTGCCTTCCTCTGATATTATTTTCGAACACCAATGTTTTTTTATTTTATTTAACTGACAAGTCAGAATTGAAAGAAAGGTAGAAGGCAAAAGCAAGTCGGAAGTAAAGAAATCGTGGTTGGGAAATGAATTTAGGGGAGTGGACAGGAGTTGTCAACGTTGAACACCTCTTCCGGTTGGCAAAAGACAGACCGGGTTTTGCAAAGCTGACGGCCGACCTCCACCAAATAATGAATAAATCAAAACTCCACGTCACGTTTTCCGACACTTTACACTTTACCAAAGAAGCTCCAATTATTAAAAAAACTGACGGTTGCAAGCTCAGCTACTGAATATGTGTCTTGATTCAATTCCCGGGCCGGGAAAAGTATTATTGAGTTTTCTGGTAGGAAATTTTCAGTAGTTTGAAATTGTATCCAAATTATTATGAAAATTATATAAATAATTCACTATCAAAAATAATAGACTGGCTAAATAGTAACAATTTAGTTATAAATTTATAAAAAACTAAACTCATGCAGTTCCATCAACGTCGCGCTAATCCAAATATAAGTTTAACATACAAGAATTATAAAATAGAAACAATCAATAACGCAAAGTTTTTAGGTATAATGGTTGATAGTAAATTAATATGGAAACCTCACATAGAAAACTTATTTAAGTGACTTAGTAAATCAGCATACGCGCTTTTTCAATTACAGAAAAAAATTATATATCAAACCATTATGGACAGCTTACCATGGACTTGTGGCCTCAGTTTTGCGGCATGGCATTATTTTTTGGGGACAGTCAACTGATAGAGAGCTTATATTAAGGTCACAAAATCGCTGCATAAGATCCATGTGCGGGTTAAAAAATACAGATAGATGTGTGCCTTCATTTAAATCACAAAAAAAATTAACATTACCAACAATATATATATTAGAAACAGCAGTATTCGTTAAAAGCAACCCAAATCTGTTTCAAAAATTGACAGCAGTGTGAAAAATGCCAATACGGTAACAATATGCAACATACAATATAAATACTGGATAATAAAAAACATACCGTTATGGAAATTCAAAAAACTTAATATAAAACCAACATCCAAATTTCAGACCCGTCCGGTGGATTTTCCAAAAATTCAGTTACATACAAACCTTGTCCTGACAATTAAAAACACAAAAAAAAAGAAATCGGCCTTATCGATCGAGCCGTTCTCAGTGATGAAAATTCATCCAAGCAGCAAGTAATTTTTATTTATATAGATTTACATTTCCATGAAAACCTAACAGTTAACTGTAATACATAATATTGAAAATCAATTTCCATTTACTCGACATTATAATTATTAATGTTCATTTTAAATATTCATTGGTAACAGTTTGACCCTGGCCTATCGTAGTAGGGAGATTCAATAGTATACGAGGCTAGGTTATACTAGTTGTGTTACCACTGTGTTGCAGCTTACTGTATATATATATATATCAACATTTTCTCTCATTACTGGCCAGTTTCAATTTAATTAACTTAAAAGAAAATTATGAAAGAGTTTTAAAATATAATCTCATAATCACGGATCTAAAAAAAAATACGGACGGAGCGTTGCGTACGACACGTGAGAAGCATGCCTAGCCATCCAATTTGGCTTGTCATACACGAGCTAAACGCATACAAATACTTTAATCTATGTATGTGTGCGTAATCTATGCTTCGCTCATGACAAGGCAAGGTTCCATCCGTATTTTTTTCAAATCCGTGCTCATAATGTGGAGTGTGCTTTCAAAGCGTTTTTGTAAGTGTAAGTAGGTACCGTAAAGCAACCCGTGCCATACTATGGAATCGGCGCTACGGCTACAGTCGATTTCAAGCGACCGCGGGCGTCGGACCGACCGCTCGTCGCCGTGCCAAGTTCGCGCGAACATCACAAATTCGAAATTTGAAAGTTATAGTTTTAACAAAGTTCTTTTATGGAAGTTTATTGACTTTATTGTGTTTGAAAAGACAAAGCAGCCAGTGTTAGTTATATATAAAAGTTTTTTTTTTTTGTTTTATTGAAACTAGAAAGTTTTTATATTTAAATATTTTTTTATTTAATTTTCATAAAAACTGAAAGGAGCTTTACGTATTTACTGGAATTTATTTCGTCTATGAGTGTGTAAATAATTGCAACGGATTCCTAATTTTACTGAGTGTAACATTACAAAAGATTACTATTTGGATTTATAAAGAAAAATATATCAAATTTAGTGACTGTGCTAAGTGTTAGTGATTAAAAAGTTCTTAATATCAGCTCCTCACATGTAAGTAATTGAAAAGTTGTTAACTAACTTTCAAAAGCGCTTAATTCTCTTTTAATTGTAGGTAATTAAATTATTAACGGATAGCAAGAAAAGTTTTACAAATATTTTGAAGCTTTCTGAAGGGTACCCACCCTCTGAACCTTATTTTAAGACGGAGTTATTTTTAATAATTTGTTAATCAGTAGAAATTTTGAACAAACCCAAATTAATATATTTTATTTAGTTATTATTATTTGAAGCTTAGATATTTCTTACCATCGGGCTTACTCTTGAAAATAATTCCGCTCGATTGACATAGGAAATATGTTAGTTCGTACTTTTAAATGCCAAAAAGTCAAGAAAAAGTTATAGATTCGGGATAATATGAAGACAACATGCATTAAAATTTAGGCAACTGTAATGTAAGTAAATTGATTTTAAAATTACGCCTTGTGTTAAGGCGTTTATTTTATTGAAATTGAGAGTACATATCTATAGATAATCGTTTAACCTTAAAAGAATGAAAAAATATTTTATACAAAGTGGACGTCTTAGTGCTTTTTGAGTGCAAATAATGATAAGGACGGCACCCCAAAAACGCCCATCACCATTTCTTAGTATTTTTACTGGGAGGAAGAAATGATTTGATTCTAACAAACAATGGTTTTATCACTAAATACTTTACTACACTAAATACTAAATAATTTTGCACTTCGCATAAATAGGTTACAACAAAATTATTGTTGGACTCGCTAAAACAGTAAATAGAAAATATTCTTCAGTCTTAAAAAAAGCTAATCGTTCCATCACGCCTGTATTCCCGAAGGGGTAGGCAGAGGTGTATACAGTTAAACACCCACATTTCACTAATGCTGCCCCTAAGTCCCATGTAATAGGAGGTAAGCCTATTGCTATCTACCGAGTGCAATTCCAAAGTTCGTATTGCTAATGAGAATTTCATAACAGAATATCTCAAAAACGCTACCTGACCCGGGAATCGGACGCGATACCTCATGCTCAGTGGTTGCGCTTAGGACCATTAAACCAACCAGCCAGTTAACGTTAAAGAAATAAACAAATCAATGCAACGTTGAATTGGTTGATGTTCAAATGTTTATTTAAACATAAACCAATACGATATAATGTTGTGCAATAAATTCACACTTCATTGCTAATTAGGTTCTTTTTAACCGACTACCAAAAAGAAGGAGGTTGTCAATGCGGTTGTATTTTTTGTAATCGAATGGTTGATGAACAATCTTGTGTCAGAGTTTAAGCCACCCGTCTCTAAAATGGCTTAACACATCATCGAGAACATCGCTCAGGTGTGCTGGTTTTGAGTGAGAGAGCTAGTGATAATTAATTTATAATACGCACATGATAACTAAAATGAGTATTTAGTCGAACCTGCAATCTGTCAAATTGGCAGTTCAACGGTCATACCACAACACTATCAATGCTCCTCTAAATAGGTACAGTAGATGTATTACCTTACTCTATCTTTCTTGAGGTCTTACTAATTCACGGCCTTGGGCGAACTTGGCCTCAGTTCAAGCCACTTGAGGAGACCTGAATTGCATGCCGTGACGTCATTAGTGGTGTAGCTGAATAACTGTTTTGATGAACTTGAGAAACTTGAGGTACTTAAGATATCGTACGTTATAGCACGTAATCCTCATTAAAACACAAAATATATTAAATTTATTATATTTAAAAATGGACGTTGACGTAAATTATCTTGAAAGATAATTAAATTAACAAAATACTTTATTTATAGATGATGTTTGGACGTGTGATCGTCGACGAATGAATGTTGAATGAACGAAAATACCAAATAAACTACGAATATCCCCTTTAATTCATAAAGATACTTGAAAAAAGAAAAAATGCATGGATTTAGTTAAATTTAGGGCTTGAAAGGGACATTAAGGTGACGGCTGTTAGTGATGTATTGTATGGAGAAATAAGGCGTGGTGCGCTGACCATAATTTAATTGGGATAGGGACAGAAGATTGTTGATGACCTCCAAATATAGGGGAGACTAAAAGTGTGTAATCCAATGCACCGTATTTGATGAGCTCGCGCAGGTCCAAGTTCGCACTGATTCTTCCTGACCTCGACAGCGAGGGAATTGGGTTTCCATATCTGAGTTAATAAACACTTAATGTATGCAGAAATAGACTTCAGTATTGTACATACAAATATTTAAATTTGATTTCGCACATCCTCACGCACTTGATCTCGCAGACCACATGATGACAGAGAGAGAATCGTGTTTCCGATGGTGATATAATAAACACTCTAGGTATGCAGGAATCACCTGACCTTATCCCAATATAATTATTTGGGGTCGGCGCAGCATGTATTCTTCTTCCATAAATACTCTCTATTTGTACTGGAATGCTGCTAAAGTTTTGGCTATGTTTTATCCGTCTGGCTGATGTCAACCCTCATTGCGAACGCTGTTGTTGGTGAAAACCGCCACCAATACGGTCTCCTATCTAGCTATGTTATACCAAGTGTTATCCATGCACCAGGTTTTGATGTTATCCTATTAACCGGGCCAATAATCTAGGTGTGCAGAAATCAATCTGCCTAGCCTTTTCCCAATTACATTGGGGTCGGCTTCCAGTCAAACCGGATGCAGCTTAATATCAGTATTTTACATGGAGCGACTGCCTATCTGACCTCCACAACCCAATTACTGGGTAACACGATATCTCGTGGTATGACTGGTCGTCAGACTTTCAGGCCTCTGAGTACCTGTAACGGCTGTCATAGATCTTAATTTGACAACCGGGAGCTCGGAGAGCACGTTAAGCCGTCGGTTAACGTGCTCTCCGAGGCACGGAGGGGTCTCGGTATGAAATGATGGTCACCCATCCACAGACCGACCGCGGCAAGCGCAGCTTAACCTCGATCGATCGATCTGTGCAGCTGTTACTTAGCCACGAGCCCCTCTGTGTGCAGAAATATACTTCAATATTGTACCAAACCAATATTTGAATACCCGTCTCGCATATTCTTCTTCATTTACGTAAATTCATAAGATTTCCACCAAATATGCACGAGGAAAGATATGAAATTTTACAATATAAATAAAAAATTTGGCCTCGCCTCATCTGACCGGTGGAATCTAGCTTAGACACAAAACAACTTTGCATAAACAATAAATGATTTTTATGACGTGTGACTTAAATATAAATTGCAATTTTAAATGATTAGTGTGCATAACAATTGCGTCATGTTCCCAAAAAGGATAAGCAGAAGTGTCAATATCAAAACATTTATTTCAATACCATTTACAGGCACATTTTAATTGTTGCTACGTTCTAATGTGTAGTTTCTTGTGTTATTTGTTTATCGAAAATGGATCTACGTTTGGCCACCAACTCGCCTGATGGTAAGCGACGGTGTGGCCGAGGATAGAGCACGTAGATCCCGAATAACACTATTCAGTCTTTAGTAGAGTGGATAGATTTGGGGAGTACGATAGTTGGGGAGTTCATGCAACTGCCTATACCCGTCTCCCACAACGGTTCAAAAAAGTGTCTCGTTGGTTTAGAGGTCATAAGCGCGGCTGCTGAGTGTGAGGTCCTGGGTTCGACTTTCAGGTCGTGCAAAGTTTTATTGGGTTCTTCAATTATAAAATCCGCAACAGCAGCCCGGAGTAGTTTATGGTGGCACCACCCTGCTTTGGAGACCATATACTCAGTCAGCACTGCGCCTAATTTCACGTGATCGGCGATAAGACTAATACGGCAATTTAAGAAAAATATGTAAATGTTACTTTATTCAATATTTGTGTATATTATTGTACATTAATTATTTAAACTTGAACTTAATAAAACTACATTTTTACAGTACTATTTAATATATTAACCATACACTTTAGATATTATAAGTAAAGTACCTTCAGCCCTTTCATTTGCAACGCCGTTTTAAGTTCTCCTTATAAAACAAAACCTATTGGTATGCACGTTGGACTGACAAGTCAAAGTTTGCAAGTTCGAATCCAAGGCCCGTACCACAATCTTTTCAAAGTCATGTGCGTATTTTAATTAATTATCACTTGCATAAAACGGTGAAGGAAAACATCGTGAGGAAAACCAGCACACCTGAGAGATTTTCTCGATGGTGTGTAAAGCCATGTCAGAGACCACATGTTGGCTTAAACTCTGACACTAGGTTTTTCATCAACCACACGATAAGAATAAGAAGTAAATAGCATAGCATCACGCCTGTATTCCCCGAAGGGGTAGGCAGAGGTGTACACAATTGTACACCCACATTTCACCAAATGCTGTTATTAAGTCCCATGTAATAGGTGGTGAGCCTATTGCCATCAACCGGGCACATTTCCAAACTCCGGGCTGCTACTGAGAATTTCACTACTTTGACTAACACTGCAAAATCAAACACACCAAGTATGTGACTAGCTGAACAGCAAGGCGGGTTGGTGATTTCAGACCATCAAGTTCAGGTTTCCTCACGGTATTTTCCTTCACCATATGCCTGTGATGTCTATAGTTAACTAGGAAAGTACTTATGACAATGGAAAAGTCACATTGGTTCATGCCAGATTTGAACCCACAACCTGTGGCTTAATAGGCGGGCCCGGAACCATTCGGCCACCACGACAGTTATTTTAAGTACAAGAAAGTGTAGGAGTCATGTGCGTATTAGTAATTATTAATTATACATATCATTGCGGCTGTATTTGCTGGGCACAATTCCAAACTCCGGGCTGCTACTAAGAATTTTCTAAAAACCCTATAGCTTTATGCCCGTCCTGAAAATCGAACCCAGGCAGAAATCGAACAGCAGTTACACTCGGTGAATGAAAACATCTTGAGGAAACCAGCACACCTGAGAGATGTTCACGATGACGGTGATGGTGTATAAAGCCATGTCAGAGCCCTGACACTCGACCTTAAACTCGACTAGGTTGTTCATCAACCACACGATGAGAGAATTTTCTTGTACTCTCCCTGAGTACAAGAAAATATTTTTGACCACGATTCAGTAGCGATTTTTTATATTTTTACTTGCAACACAATAACACTAAGTGCACCAAAAAACAAAGATAAAATAGAAACAAACATAACAATCTTATTCAAAGACTTTCATTCAAAAACTACATTCTAAATGCCGCACAAAGAGATTCTCACTAACGTTCATGAAATATTGGTTGCAATTTTTTTATAGTAACTTTCGTGAGGCAAATTTATATTATTTTTTGTATTCATACTGTGACTCACGATATTGCCACGGGCTCAACTCATTACTAAGGGCTTCGTTTGAATTCGAAACTAGTCGGAACAATCCCGAAAAATGCACGTGAGTTACTGGTGAACAAATGGTAGCAATTCTTGTATTGCAAACTATAGTATAGTATTGTTATCTTTACTATTATATAATGTTTAAAACGAGACGGAACGTATGAACAGGCGTGACATTCAAGTTATGACGACAAACCCCATAATTTGTTATGGGTTATTTCAACTTTTGGTAGCTTAAAGTGCCCAAAAAATAGGATACAATTTTTTTTTGCTTACTGGCTACCTCTTCATAAATAAAAATAAATTAGTTTATATAGATTTAATAAACTTATATATTATTACATTAATAATATTATAATTTATTAGTTTAAATAAATTGATCTATTATATGGGACTTAATAATTTTGAAGCATTGGTGAAATGTGGTATACAATCGTCTACACCTCTGCCTACTCTTTCGGGAAATACACGCGTGAAGCTGTGTATTTATAAATCTCTATAAAAATATCATCACTTCGTCATTAGTAAATTGCACCCATGCGAAGAAATAAAATAACAAAAAATCAAACGCCTGCCAACGTAATCATTTACTTCCTTGTTCGACCTTAAGATATGTTAACTACAAGACAATGTTATTGCAATACTCTCTTAACTAAACAAACCAAAGATTTGTGTGTCGATTGATGTGTTCAAAACAGGCTCAAAACTGTGAGTGGTCAGTCGATTACAACTACGTTTCCTTCCAAAAGTGCTAAATTTAATGTAAACAACATAAAGATGAATCTTACGAAAGGAATTTCTTATTTCTGATACTGGTTGATTGAAATGTTAGAATTGAAAGTCAAATTCTCTTTATACACAGGCAGATGTAATCATATTTCCGATTACTATGTAAAAGTAGCATCGTGTTTTTATTCCCGATGGGTTAGAGAGAGGTTCTGCTTCGTTGGTCTAGTGATCCCAAGCGCGACTGCTGAGCATGAGGTCCTGGGTTCGATTCCCGAGTCGGGCAGTGTTATTGGGTTTTTCTATTATAAAATTCTCGATAGCAGCATGGAGATTGTAATTGTGCCCGGTAGATGGCAATAGGCTCACATGGGACTTAAAAACAGCATTGGTGAAATGTGGGTGCATAACTATGCACACCTCTGCCTACCCCTTTGGGAAATACAGGCGTGATGCTATGTAGAGAGACGTGTACTGGAGCGCCGCGCTTTGGCATTTACAACTCTGTGGACTGTCCGTGCAGGCCACCTGTGGCTGACCTGCACAGGTAATCGTACATCGATACATTCGATGGGCCATTGCCTGCTGAAATTGCGGTAAGTACAGCCGAGATCTTGAGTAGGATAGTAGGACCGTGTGGTTTTAGTTAGAAGGACGTCCGTGATGGACTTACCACACTAGAAAAAAAACCGGACAACTGCGAGTTGGACTCGTCCACCGAGGGTTCCGTACAAATTTGTAGGTACAGATAAATCTTTGAAAAGATTAACGCATGCTTAGCGAACCTTAAAGTTATAATTTTTTGTGGAAAACGAATACGGTCGTGAGCTGGATTCGTACCTGCACTTCCTGGATATATACTCCAGGCGCCCTGACTAAGCCATTTTAACCTCTACTCACATCACATTTTAGTACGTCTTTTGTTGACGTCATTGCTATCTATTCAGTCTCTATACAGGTGACCGAACCGACACGACTATAATATCTTTAGGGACTGAATACATAGCAATAACGACTGATATCTCCTGCATACTTGGCTAATCTCCTCGGAGAAGGGCTGCCGTGACCGAAATACGATCTAGAGGAGTGGTTTTTGTGTTTGTGTTAGTGTTTATAACTATAAGGTATCAACATCGCTTCAGGTAGTGGAAAAACGCAAACCTTACAATTCGCTTACTTATAATTATTTAAACCTATGTAACTCGGTAATCATTATTATCAGTCACAATATTTGTCTCAGCTTTCATGAATACAATCGAATTAATGACGTCATTAGAACAATATTCGTCATTACATCAAATATTAAAGAAATAACGAGCATTATTGATACATGATATAATTTAATGATATTAATAATATACCTATAATGTTGTATAGGTTCATTATGAAACTTTTTTTCTTGCTTCTGGAAATCGTAATACATATTTTATAATTTAGAAGTTTTCAAGCGGGTAGCAACTGTTTACTTTTGTTTATTTATTCTTCATGGGCGATTGTACACAGGCGGGGTTAATGCCTTAGGCATTCTCTGCCCATCAACCTTCGTTCAGTGAAATCAAAATAAAACAAAAATATTGTATAATAAAAATAAAAATAAGTGAAACATATCTTTCATGAAAATTACATACTAAAAATTTTTGTTAATTTGTTAATTTTGTCTGATATAGGGTCTTATTTATTATTAGACAATCTATGATAGAAATTATCTACTATATTTAAGGAGGGTAACAATTTTAAATTAAAAAAATTATGTGGATATAGGTCAAAATATTTTACTATTTTTTTTTTATTAGATTAAATATTGATTAAAATATTAAAATAAAGGTTAGGTTTTCGCGATCCGTAATCCGTATATAAGTTGTTTTATTATAATCCTCAAATATACACTATGCTTCCTTAACCTCGTACATTATAAGTCGCCAATGCGTGCACGCCTAAAGAATTCAAAATGCCTTTAAAAATCACGATCACGGCCTGAAACTAAAAATTTCCCTAAAAACCTATCAGATATATAGAATTCAAAAGAACTAAAGACATACAACTCACTTGAAAATTTCACTACTATATTACAGACCCGCTTACTTGCAAAGTATATAATAATGAAATTGAAATATTCTTAAAGGATTACAAAGATTGCTTTCACTGATCTTATTTAATCCGGTAAGTATCTGAGAATATCAATACGAATCAAAAGTTCTGATAAAGTTTAGGTATGTATTACTTGTCTTCACCCCTTTTTCATTTTGCTCGGCTCCTATGAGCCGTAGCGTGATGTTAAATAGTCTATACTATTCCTTACGAATCTGGCTATCATATACAAAAAAAAATTCAAATCCGACTATTAGTTCTAGAGATGAGTGTGTTTAAACAAACAAAAAATCTCTTCAGCTTTATTATATTAGCATTAGATTATAAGCAGATTAACACTGGAGTTTAGTATTGTGGTGATAGATTGTGATCTTGCAATAAATATGTATTATCTCGGTGGTGGACACTGCACTAACAGATGGGGGGGAGGAGGGTTACCTCGTTTAGAGTAGTTGGTGGTGGTTGCGAGCTCGGTGAACAAGTAATAGCATGACTACCTGTGGAAATAGTACCTATTGTATTTAAATATTTATAAATTTATACTATCTTATTTGCGTACATTTTAATAGAGTAGGATTTGAACTCAGAATTTCACACTCAGCACTGGCTTTTGCATCCTCTAGACCAGTGAGGCAGCTATTCATTATATATATAACAAACAAATAAACAAAGTTAGGCCGCTTTGTTGGTTTTATGATCAAATGAACCAACAAGCGTAAAGTCCCAAGTTTGATTACCAAGTTTGGCAAATGTCTTGAGTTTTTTCTATAAGGAAAACCCAGTTGCTTAACTCGTGTTCGATATAGGGCTATAGGCACAAGATATGACTGTGTTATCAGCGGGACGTCCTTAATTTTTTATAGGAATTATTAGTTTGGTATAAAACATTTTTAATCCCCGACGGAAAAAGAGGGGTGTTATAAGTTTGACGTGTCTGTGTGTCTGTCTGTGGTAAAGCAGCTCCAAAACGAATGGACCGATTGTGATACGGTTTTTTTTTGTCATCAGCTGTTTTTGTTAGGTGCTGTTTTTTTTTTGTGTGGAGGTCCTTAAATTTTATTTTGTGCATATTTATTTTACTACCTGTAATGATAGATGTAAGTTTGAGATATAAATAAATAAATATTTAATAACCTTCCGCTATGACAAAAAGAAGGTCTGACAACCAGTCATACCACGAGATATCGTGTTACCCGGTCAGAGTCGTGTTACCAGGATGTCAGATAGGCAGTCGCTCCATGTAAAATACTGTTATTAAGCTGCATCTGGTTTGATTGGAAGCTGACCCCAATGTTATACGGAAAAGGCTATGCAGGTGATATCACAAAAAATAAGAAAATACTAATTGTTTTGGCTATTCACAAAAATTACACCTGCAAAATGAAACGGTAAACTGTGTCAACTTTTCAAGGTGGATTCCTGTCATTTCCTATTTGACACCTTATAACGCCCACTGTAAAGATAAATCTTTGAAAGGCGCAGGTTCGAATCCTTTTCGTTCCATTTAATATAATAACTTTAGAGTTCGCTAAGCATGCGTTTTCAAAGATTTATGTTTAACATCAAATAATATTAAATAATTCATTGAAAAATTTGTCCATTCCTTTTGATTTCATTTTGTAGAGGTGTACTTTGGTACGTATGTAGTCCCAACTCCCAATTTTCCGAGTCCTATAATAATCCTATAATTATTTAACCTGTAGTTAGTATCATAATATAACACGTGTAATTTGTTTCCATGTAACATTAAACCAACCACAAAATGCGGTATTGTAAAACTATTACTAAGTAAATCACACCGCACCTAGTTTGTGAAACGAGCCGCAACTCAATTACAAATACCGCGTTTTAGATTTGTTAGAAAGTGGTAAAATGATACTCTGAAATAATATTATCACATTTTAGTATGAGTTGGGGAACAAGGACTACAAGGACATACATAGCATTACGCTTGTATTTTCTGAAGGGAAGAGTAGAGACGCGCCAGACGCCGGAAGGCTCTTTAATCTCCGGCCGTCGTGAGCCGTGGTCTGCAGGCGATGAAATTGGGTAGTTCGTCGCCCGATCAGCATCAAGCCCGGGACGAAAGCGCTCCTTTTTAGGGAGCGCTCACCTCTAGTGGAATTCGTGCAGACCAACTGTGGCCGACCTGCATTGATGACGGGGTCCGTCGATGATTTTGACGGATCATAGCCTGCTGGGGTCGCGGTGAATTCAACTGCGATCCCGAGCTGTCAGTAAAGGGTAGCGAAGGACCGTGTGATTTTTAGTCGGTAGGAGTCCATGATGGATTGTCTACAAAATGCGGGGCAGTCTTTTGGGACTGCCGATAGAAGTGAAAACTGAGTAACTTGTTAGCTCAATACAGCGTTCGGTGACGACGACGCGAGTTCCATGATTTTTGTTCACACAAAAAATGCCCAACTCGCCTAAAGAAGTTTCACTTCGAAAAAAAGGGTAGAGGCATACTGTTGAACAGTAAACTACATGTCACTAGTAACGATACCAGTATAAGCTGGCCTCGCATACTATTGAAACTGCCTACTACGATAAGCCAGCCCAAGTAGGTACATCAATAAGCTTAAGTTTTCAACTATACATCCACATTTTGTTAATGTTATGTCCTATGAAATTGGTGGTGGCTTTGGCATCAACAATTCTAAGCTCAAGGCTGATACAAAAAATGTTACAACAGAGGAGCCCAATTACGGCAACGTGGGAATCTAACACAAAACCTCACGTTCAGCATTCAATTTTAACTATATTTTTCATAAAACAGTAAAAAATGAGTACGTCTGCTAAAACCTTTACGTATAATATATGTTTTTTTTTTGGTTTCAGATTTATTAGGTAATTCCCTTTGAAAGGGGTAATATTTAAGTCAAATACATTCACTTAAGCTAAGAATTACATGGATATAATAAATTATTTATAGTTAACATAGTTCTAGCAAGACGTACTGCTATTTGAACAGCCAACATTAAGAAAAAAAAATATTTTAAAAATTTGAATTATGTCTTAAATTACTCCTTATCACTTACACATTGACCCCTTAAAAGGAAATTACCTAATAAATTAGAACCTTATATATGATGGCTGAATAATTAGAGCGTCTGAAATATTTACCCGGGAGGCGCAGGTTGAAATCCTGCTCACGACCGTATTCTATAAACAAAAAATTATAAATTATAGATTTCGCTAGGCATGCTTTAAGCAAATTTTTAGCACATCAGAGCAGCAAGGTTGATCAATCTTGAAGATTTGTGGGTAAACCAAGTTCAATACCAAATCCTTTTAAGGTATCAATAAGGGTTCTGCTGACACCAAATCGTAATTTCTACGCAAAGGACAATCCCTTAAACTAATCCCACACCTTAGGACCCACGTTCACTGTACGATTTATCGCCAGAGATTTCGTGAGAAAACTAATAATCCAAATTGAGTTACATTAAGATAGATTGAATAATTAATAATATAGGTGGTGGTAGTAATATACAATTATACACGTAGGCCTGTATAATTAGACACCCATTAAGTAAAACATAGTGAAATATTAATTAATAATTTGTTTTGTGGCCCAATATTACTTTTCAACACTTGCTCGGAAAGTGACTCTTATCGCACCGCTTTAGGTTCATAATGCAGCTCATTAGTCACGTATGCTTTTAACTTTACACTTTAAAGACTTTAAAAATCTAGGCATTATGTTGGTTCTGTACTTTTAAAATAATATTTTAATTTTACAACTGTTTCAGTTTAAGTATATTCTGCACTGAGACTAAAATAAGTAATTTCTTTCTGTCTTCTTCCTTAAAACAGAGTTTGCCCTCTGAGTTTGTTTCAGTTTTTATTCTTGGAAATAGATAGGAAATGCCAATGCTTTTAATTTGACATCAGATATGGGCTCATATAGGGACGCCGATTTTTTGTATGTATGTTCGGCACGAATCTTGGAAGCTAAATGAGAACCACTTTCCGATGTCCGATTCAGCTCAAATTTCGAGGACTTATGTATCTTTGGTGACAAAACTAATATGATACCACGAAGCTGTTCTAATGATAGAGTCGGAAGACGGTCATAGGAACTTCTTAACTAAACTAGATAAACGCATCGAGTTTGAGCCCGATTTATTCGTCTTGAAAGCTTACTTTAAAATTTATTTTTATTCTAATAGGACCGCGCCTTCACGCAACTTCACACGGAACAACGTCAAGAATCAGCTGTACGGTATATATGTGCATTTTGTAGATAGCGTCATATCATTCTTCGAAACGGACAGTCCCATTATCAAAAAATCTGACTAGGTATATGTTATATATAAGTATGGTGTGTTTGTAGCTCAACTGTGTAACTGCCTCGTTGGTTTAGTGGTCCCAAGCGCGACTGCTGAGCAGGAGGTCTCGGGTTCGATTCCCGGGTCGGGCAAAGTGTTATTGAGTTTTTCTGTTAGTAAATTCTCAGTAGCAGCCCGGAGTTTGGAATTGTGCGCGGTTGATGGCAATAGGCTCACCACCTTTTACATGGGACTTAATAGCAGCATTGGTGAATTATGGGTGTACAATTGTGTACACCTCTGCCTACCCCTTCGGGGATTACGGGCGTGATGCTGTGTTTGTAGCATTGATCATGTTATCAATAAAAAAATGACTTACGCACATTAAAGATAAATCTTTGAAAAGCATTTACGCATGCACATGTACTCTAAAGTTATAATATTAAATGGAAAAAGAATACGGTCGCGAGCAGGATTCGAACCTGCGCCTCCCGGATAAATACTCCAGGCGCTCTGACCACTAAGCCATCTCGACCTCTGCTCACCACCGCGAACTCTTCGTCCACACTTTAACACGTCTTTTGGCGACGTCATTGCTATCTATTCAGTCCCTACACACTCTTTGGAATTGAACTGACGAGAGTGTTATTTTATGTATGTAGGGATACGAAATTACAGACATTTTATGCAGTATAACGAGGTCAAATTGTGTTTCCTATACCTAATAGTCAGTCGGCACGCTAACCAGACTAACTATAACCTATTTATGTATCGCATCATTGATCAATTGGGGAACTAGCTTTAACCTTTAGTACATTGGCAAATATTACGTGCAAGTTACCACTCTAGATATTAGCCTTTAAATATGGTGAATTTTTATTCTTTCAAAGAGGATTCTATCAATGACCTTGAATAAACAAATTTTTTCTAAAACATTTTGGTCAGTAGTAGTAATATTTTGACCTTGAAGATTGATTTTTGTTAAGTAAGTCTGAAGAAAAAGTGCTTCCGAACTGCTTTATCCGCGTGCGCTTGCGTAATGGTTAGTGATACGTAAATACAATGATTTACTAAAATATTTGTCCTTAATACATCAAAAAAAGTCCGAAATGACGTATACCTATCTCTTAAACATAAGCCATAAAGGTTTTTGGCCAAAAAATATTTATTTAAAGTTTTATTTTATATTAATTCTTACGAATAAAAGTTACTTTATCATCAAGAAAATTTTAACTTTACCCTTTATAGCACGTTATTTGGATGCATAGTTTTGGAGAAAATATAAAATGAACGCGAACGAGCCGTGTGACGCATAAACCTAGCCGCCCGATGAAAACTAACCACTGGGGAGAACACAACACGAACTATGAATTATTTTCTATTTGTTGGTTAGTACTAAGTAGGTAATTAAAATAGTAGTTAGCTTATTAGATTACTATACGTAGGTAAAATCGAGGGACACAGCTAGTTTCAACATAAGTGTGCATTTTTCTGTACCTCTAATAAACTCTTACCCCGTTTGTCTATATACTATAGGTATATAATATATGATTTCCACGCTTTATATTGTATTTTATGACGTCACTCTATATGTGTAGTGTTTGCAACTATCTCATTTTCTTTCTAATCCTCGTTCGGTTAACACATGTGAGAGATGCAATTTAATCAGTGAAGACAGTGTTGTGAACTACACAATGTCACTGTATTGTAAGCACACAAGTCTGTGATACTATCTTCAATGAAAGCGCTGATTAGATTGCCAGTTGCACAAATACACCAGTCTGAATCTACCCTAAAAGAGAATGTAATTTTATTACATCTACAGTGGGAGCAATCATTTATTATTTTATGATTTATGTGAAGCGAGCACTTTCTACCGTGCCCGTCAGGGTCCACATATGATTCCTATATTTTGATCTACTTACATAACATGACAATGTCGTGGTGGCGGAGTGGTTACGAGCCCACCTCCTGAGCCACAGGTTGTGGGTTCAAACCTGGCATGTACCAATGTGACTTTTTCAATGTTATATGTACTTTCTTAGTTAATCTAAGACATCACTGATATTGTCATCACTCACATCGTGAGAAAACCTGGACTTGGTAGTCTGAAATCGCCAACCCGCAATGAGCTAGCGTGGTGATTAAGTTCGTACCTTCTTTGTATGAGAAGCCCTTGCCCTGCAGTGGGACAGTTATGGGCTGGGTATTTTTTTTCTTTTGTACGTGACATAGCCAGCCCATAACTACAGAAATTACGCGAGCATTGATTATCACGCTAGCACACTGCTGATGGCGATTTCAGACCATCAAGTCCAGGTTTACTCACGATGTTATGCTTCACCGTATGTTTGCGATGTCTTATATCGTTCGTTGTGAAGTTGTTATGATCGGACTAGTACAAAATTGTACTTCGTAACAATACATTTGTAGTGTGTCTGATAGTTCCCGAGTCAACAGAGTACCTAAGAAAGAACATAATCGTGAAAAGTCATTGCTACAACCACGAGCATATATAAATATTTCATGATTTGATCACTAATTTCGGATCTAAACTGTGGAATGAACTGTCGCCTGCGGTATTTCCGGACCAATACGACCTTCAAACCTTCAAGAAAAGAGCGTACTCCTTTTTAAAAGGCCGGCAACGCACTTGTGACTCCTCTGGTGTTGCGGGTGTCCATGGGCGGCGGTAATCGCTTACCATCAGGCGAGCCGTCTGCTCGTTTGCCCCCTATAACATAAAAAAAAAATAATGTGATCATTTATAGAAGGCATATTTATGTAGCGTTTGACTGCCGCATTGGTCTAGTGTTCGGCAAGTGCGGCTGCTGAGCGTGAGGTCCTGGGTTCGATTCCCAGGTTGGGCAAAGTGTTATTGGGTTTTTCTATTAGGAAATTCTCAATAGCAGCCCGGAGTCAGGAAGTTGGTGGTGTGACACCCCCGTGCTTCGGAGAACTCGTAAATCCGTCGGTCCTGCGCCTAATCTGTCTCCGGTCGTGTCGGATTGCCGTCCCATCGGAATATGAGAGTGGAGGAAGAGTGAGTGCACCTGTGTTTACGCATACACTTGTGCACTATAATATCTCCTGCGTACTTGGCTAATCTCCATGGAGATAGGCTGCCGCGACCGAAATACGGTCGGGAGGAGTATTATTATTTATGTAGCGGCACATATAAATGTGACACCGTAGGAATACCGAAAAATATCTGCTGCGACACGCGATGCAAAAATATAGGACGCCGCATTGGCTTCAAAAATATGTTCCCGTCCGTAACCACTTGGCCACTATGTCATGTAACACTTATTACACTGGAGTGCAATAAATGTTTTGAGTATTGTAACTTCGCATCGGCTACTCGTTTTATTGCGTTCTCCTATTCGTTGTGCGAGTGCCAAAGTATGCAATGTGTAACACAAGTATGCAGTCATACTTTAGGGGTCAATGAACGAACAGGGGGTTGTTTAGGGGGCTGAGTTGCCCCCGTCCGTAGGAGTGCGCCCTTAAAATGGAATCCCTACACGTGGGGTAGTGGAAAGCTTGCCGTGAAGCGACCTAGTCGTGTTTCGGTATGCATCAACTCCCCAACGATCGTTCTCCCCAAATCTATCCACTCTACTTAAGAGTAAATAGATTTATTCTGGATATACGTGCTCCATCCTCGCCACACTGTCGCTTACCATCAGGCGAGTTGGTGGCCAAACGTAGATAATTTTTTTATTAATAAAATATAACTTATACTATACGACAAACTGCGAAAGCTCGAAAAAGATTCATTTGCTCCATACTCTTTGGTCGTGTAGGTTTATTCGCACTTTCGGATTGGGTCCCAGTAAGTCTTGATTGTATACATAACTACATAATTATACCCCCCTAAAGTATGACTACGGAGTTACATACTTCTGTTACATATTTGAAAAGCATTAACGCATGCTTAGCGAACTCTAAAGTTATATTTATATTAAATGGAAAAAGAATACGGTCGCGAACAGGATTCGAACCTGCGCCTTCTGACCACTAAGCCATCTCGACCTCTGCTCCCCACCGCGAATTCTTCTTCCGACGTTATTGCTATCAATTCAGTCCCCATACGGGTGACCGAACCAACACGACTAACTTTGCAGTTAATACAATGTCGTAAAGAATGCAATTGGTGGCGCAGGTTCGAATCCTGTTCGCGACCGTATTCTTTTTCCATTTAATATAATATGATTTCTCCTTTAAAAATATAGTGGGCTGTCTTAGCCGACCAATATCATCATAATTATTATCCCATCACTACATCAATGTTAATTGTAAAAACACATGATTTTAAAAGAGTGTATATGGATTTCCAACTTCTTGGAACCTTCGACTTTTCATAAGTACCTATAACTTGCTCTTTTGTTTTTTTTTGTTTTTACAACATATGGGGGATTTAATGTGTCTTTAAATTTTGATTGGTCTTGCAGTTTTTGGACTTTTCAGACTTGAGTACCTACTTAGACTAAGGATCCGGATTTTTAACACATTAAGAAAGAAGAAAGAAAGTTTTTTTATTTAGCACATACATAAGACACACAAAAATAAAGAGGAAAAAGGAGAAAATAATAATAATAATAATAACAAACAAAAACTTAACATAAAACATAAAAGAATATATTATAAAAATGAAATTATTCCTAATTATAATTAGGGCAACACCGACCACATAGGATTCGGATATGTGTTCCGGCGTTTTGTATATCCGGTGTAGGGGCCCAGAGAATAATATTTTTAAATCTATACAATTTTAAATTATTATATTATTAAAATGAACTGTCCAGTATGTAGACTAACATAGAAACCATCGACAAAATTATCTTTGGAGAGAGCTATAATACTGCGGAACGCTAAATGGATTTCTATATCATTACCATTGGATTTCCCGCATACTACAGATCAAACTATCGCCCTTTGTATAGCCGATTCGATTTTTATATAAGAAATCTATACTATCAATTTGCACACATTTTAAACCTATTGAGCAACCGATTTAAAGTCTGCAGTGTATCTTATAGTTGAACAAAAGCCGAACAAATAAAAGGTGACTTCTATCACTACATATTATAAAACAAAGTCCTCCGCCACGTCTGTCTGTCTGTTTGCGATAAACTCAAACATGCTGTTTTCATCAAGGGAGTAGTAGTTCTCGAGGAAGGTTATAGTATAACTATAATTTGTCAAGTTTTTGTATACATTGGCTAAAATATAATGATATTTGTTGGAGGTGTCATCCAAAAATTAGCCGTCTGGGTGCATTCAACGAAAACGCTGCATAAACCCTTTGAGATATAACAAAATTATGTATGGTGGAATTGTGTATCTTATAGGTCTGTTAAGGATAACATACTATATCCATTATAATACTTAAAAAAATGGGCAATTATAAAGCGGTAATTGGAAAACGGGAACGGGATCAAAATTTCATGATTACTTTTGGTCGCGATAACCGACATCCACGCGGGCGAAGCCGCGGGCATCAGCTAGTTACATTACATAATTGAATACTGTCATCAGTAAAGTGTTGTTGATAGATCGTCTATATGTATAGGACAGTAGGCGTGGTTCTATTGATTTTGACAAATGGGACTATCAATTTGGGCAAGTGACGCATGAATTAAATTATCCACATTCACTCTACAATGACTGCTTATTGGCCTAGTGGCTGCAAACGCTAGTATCACAGTCATATCAGGGTCACGCAAACTGTTATTGCTTTTTTCTGTACGTACAAGTTTATTGCTCAACATTAAATTTAAGTAATCAATATAATATATACAATATACTTATAACTAAAAATAATAATAATTATTATATATACTATAGAGCGTCGAAAAATTCATCCGCATCACTATCAACTGGTAAAGTGCCCAAAAGGCTGGCAGCATTGCCACGTTGAATGGCAATGCTGATTCTCTGTGCGAAGAATAGACCAGCCTTCAGGTCACGTGAACTGTCGACGAAACGCCTTGCAATCGCTTTAAATAGAAGTCGAGCGCTCGGACCCCACGACCCGAGTGTTTCAACCCCAAACGGCTCGAAAATATAATTATTGGTAAGACTGTCATATTTTCGCCGCTTGAGGGTCTCCGCAGCTGAGGCAGCAGCACCAGCACAGGACGCCGAACTAGAAAGATGAGATGGCGCAAGGGTTTTTCTGTTAAGAAATCCTCAGTAGGCATCCAGGAGTTAGGAAGTTGGCGGTGTGATACCTCCGTGCTTCGGAGAGCACGTAAAGCCGTCGGCCCCGCGTTTGTCGGATTGCCGTTCTATCGCACTCTGAGATTGAAGGAAGAAGAAGAAGGAGTGCACTTGTGTTTGCGCATACATTTGTGGACTATAATATCTCCTGCTTGTTGGCTAATCTCCATGGAGATAGGCTGCCTTGACCGAAAGCTCGTTTGCGAGTATATGTAGATGACGATGACGTCACCATAAGATGTATTAAGAAGGTGAAAGAAAGAATCGGCTTAGCTAGCGGTAGTTGCAACATCTTAGCAACGTACTTGTAGGATCTATAGAGGCGCAGATTAAAACCTCTATCACAGTCATATTTTTCCATCCACAAAAGTAAAACATAGTCTTTTGCTTCCTAAATGCCTTTTAAAACTTGAAGGCATAATCCTAACAAATATTACCTAGTTACAAAGTTTCTGTTATGCAATAATATTTCTTTACTTATAGTCTTAGTTAAACTAATACATCACTGACAGTGAAGCAAAACATCGATTGAAGAAACATGGATTTGATTGTCTCAAATCGCCAACCCGCAGTGCGCTAGCGTGGTATTAATGCTTGTGCCTTCCCTGTATATAAAGAGGCCTCTATCCTGCAAGGTCAGTCATGTGCTGATTATGTAATATCCATTCAGGAATGATTACCTGCGGTTTTTCAACACGGTGATAAGTAGTCACAACATTGTTTTTTTCCAACACTTTTGACGGTATAACTTTGAATTAATTACGTCAATCGAATTGAAAAATAACCACTACACAATATCTAACCTTTGTGAAACGCACAAAAGCCTCCGTGATGAAAAACTTGTAGGTATTCATTCTGAAACCAAACGTAGAATTCGTGAAAATGATTGTGCAGTTTTGTGCATATCTAGTAATGGTAAAGGTAAAACGCCACGTTCATAAATCTATGGAACTCATAAAATGGAAATGACAAGATGAAATTAATAAAAAAAATAAAGAGCACGCCCGCCCGCGCTGTGTGAATTTTTAATTTATATCACAGCTTTTTTGCATCATATCCAAAATATTACTATTTTTTTTTAATAGCCTAGTTTACCTTGGAAAATGTTAGGTTTCTAAAAAATACCGCACACATCTAAATTGGTTAAGGCGTTTAGAAGTTATGGAGGAATAAAGAGACTCACAAACATACATACATACTTAAATTCATAAATTATGAATCCTAAAAACATAACGCTCCTTTTTTGGCACTCTGGTAAAAAGAAGATTGGTTTTATATTAAATTTATAATGGAGGAAAATATCGTGAGGAAACCGGGTCAAAAAGTGCCAACCCGCAGTGAGCTAGCGACAATGAATGCTCGTGCCTACTCTGTCTGAGAAACTCTTCACATATAACATAACCAGCCCATAACTGTCCCACTGCAGTGGAGCCCTGGAGTGGGACAGTTATGGGGTGGTTATGCTGTATGTGCAATGGATACATCGAAAAACGACGACTAACTGTAGTAGTGTTTTTCTTTCTTTCTTGTTTTCTTTTTTTGTGAAGAATATTGTAGTTAATATCAACCACTGATATACTTAATTTTTGCAAGATTATTTTTTTGTATAGATTACGTATCTCGATACGATATTCTGAGTACAAACCTACGTTATCCCTTTGGGATATAAAAATGTAAATAAATATGTGACTTTCCTTAGAAACAACGCAAAAATGACGCCGTGTTATTCAATGCTACAAAAAAAATGTTTAACAATTTTTTCCCTCAGATTATGTTTATGGTATAACCAAATACAACTAAACTTTAAAAACATACTATCAATCCTGTATGCCTTGAAGTGTCAGACAGAGGTAGGTATGCTGCGTGCGCGTGTGTTACTGTCCGTGCAGGCCAACTGTGTGCGACCTACAAATGACAGGATCTTGACGGATCATAATCTGCCGGGTCCTGAGACTTTCTTAATAGGAAAACTTAGTAACACCTTACCTGATCCAGGAAGCGATCCTAAGAATACAAACTCAGCAGCCGCGCTAGTACCCAATCGACCGATGACGCTGCCCGCCCACGTCCGATAATCGGTAACCGATTTTTTATAGGAGAAAAATAGAACGTTCTGATTGTAATTACCATAGAGTTTCTTGCCCGTTGTTCTCCATAAGAATCTACACTTTGACGTAGCAACTAGATTCTTACAATTCAAAAGTGCCTGTAAATGGTCTAATTTAAATAAATGATTGGACTTTGACTTTGACAATAGTGCAACGCACACGTCCTACAAAAAGTTTGACGTGGGCGGGCAGCCTGAGGCATTCAGACTCTGAGACAGGTCACAAAAATGTTTTTCATTGATACTAAAATATATTTTTCTTTATCACAGTTTTTCCCTTACATTCTTACATTTTATGGTACACTTAAATACAACCATAAATTGATTTATTATACGAATCTCGCGAGCCTTTTTATATTTCACTAGCGACTCGCCTCGGCTTCGCACGGGTATAAATTAGAAAAAAAAGAGTGATGTTACGTTTAGCTTACGTCAGCCATGTAAATTAATTTTTCGGCGATTTGGTTGCAAAGTATTCTTTTTTCTACTAACAAAAAAAAAGATTAGTCTTTTGTATTATTATTAAATAAACCATCTGTGAAAAAAATATCTATACGACTGTGAAAACCGCATCAAAATCCGTTGTGTGGCTTAGCTGATAAACAGACAGACAGACGCGGCAAAGCGAGTTTGTTTTCAACTATATAGAGATAAATCATGGACATAGTAAATTGTATAACTAATAGTTTTTTTTTTTTAGTTAAGTCACACCTCTCGTCAGTGGGGCGCCGCCATTATGAAAACCCGCGTCTGTGGAGGAACCGACAGTCGGCTCATTGCAGCGTTCGAGGCATGACGCGTAAATAAATGCTCAATTTTCGCGGTAAAACGTGTTAGTTTCCATAAAAGTGTTATTATTAGTGTAAATTATTAACTACATTAACTATATAAACAAACAAAAAGTTGTATTGTGCAAGTTTAGAATAAAAATAACGTAATTCAAAATTACGTAATGATGACGCAATAGTAGGTACAAGGTCGACGCTCCGCCACGTGTTTGTTATCGTAATATCTTTTTATTTAAAGCGATGACCTACCTTTTTTATTGTTATAACGCAGTGGTAATATAGTGTAGTATTTGATTTAGTGAGTGTAGTGAGTGAGTGATTAGTGATTACGTATATTTTGATAAAAACAGTGGGCGGTACCCAGTACTGGTAAGTACCTAGATTAATTTCGATAAATATCCTAATCCTTATAACTGTGCATTAATATGAGTTATCTAATGTGTAGATTATATTCTTATGTTCACAAAACAATAACAATATAGCCAGTCGAGCGAGTATTCTATAAATAGAATTCCACTTTCCATAACGGGGCAACGAACTCCGCCGGCCGTTATTTTTTGATAACGTGTTTATTTAATAAAAATGTATGTACGGGTATCAATATTATTCAATAGATTAATGTAAATAGGTATACTGTATCGGGATTAATAGTTTTTATCGTTACAAAATGATAATTCATATGTATTATAATGTAAAATAGGTAAAAAATTACGATATTTTGCGTTTACCGCCAAATTTAACGTATTTTTCTTTTTTTTTTGTCTATCATGTTATATACCGTATTCAAGGAAATTTAATATACTTTAATTCTTCTATACATCACCATAGTGCTTTCCATATCAAAAAACAAAGATATCATAATGTATACGTAAGGAGGTAGCACGCTGTCCACCCGTGAACATATGGCCCCACACACGCGCCATATTGCCAATCGACCGACTGTCGGTCGCTCCACAGACAAGAGGAAGCAATATTAAAATATTAAAATTGAAAAAAAAACCTGTCATTTTATCTCATCTCTTTAATTCACGCTGTCTATACAATAGTTACATAAATAAAATAAAGTAAAAATATAATCACCGTGTGCCGAATATGGTCACTGGACAGTTAACCTGTTAAGAAAACGGAAGCTTAGTTAGGTACTCGAGTCTAAAAACACCAAAAGCTAAAAGACTAATAAAAGGTAAAGGACCATTAAATTGTAACATAATAACAGTTGAATTGTTGCGTTAATTTGCGTTGCCGGGAAAACATAAAATTGGCGATTGCGAGCCAGGTTTCACAATAAAATGTGGAAACAGGAAACATTGTGCCTTCTTGACATAATTGAATACAATTTATTTTTATTGTAAACATTTTCCTAAGAGAAGATAATGTCTTTTTGCTTTTGTGTTGGTTTATGGTACGAAATGAAATGTAAATGTTCATCAAATTAGGTTTTGATAACATTAGAAACCATCACGCCGATATTCTGTAAAAGATTGCGCAGAGATGGCTATCTGCACACCCATATTTAACTGATGTCGTTATGAAGTGTCATGTTATTATATGACCCCCATTGCCATTTACTGAACACAATTCTGAAGTCCTGGTGCCTGAGAATTTCTAAACAAAAAACAGAAAAACTTGACCCAAACCGGGAATGGATAATACTTTGAGAAGTATGTATGGAGTAACTTTGAAAGATAAAGTGAGGAACAGCGTGATAAGGGAACCTTGCGGAGTGAAAGAGGATGTAGTGACGAGGATTGAGAAGGGTATGCTAAGATGGTTTGGGCATGTAGACAGGATGGATGAAAGGCAGTTTAGTCAATCGCCTAAACTGCCTTTCATCCATAGTACATAAATCAAGCGTGGATGGAAGAGTCGGGGCAGGCCGACCTCGACGAACGTACCGCAATCAAATTGCGGACGTTCTCAAAAAAGAACAGCTCTGGGGCCACCTAAATCGACGAGCATGCATGAAGAGTTTAATAAAAATAGATGAAGCGAAAGAGGAGTATCAAGATCATAGAAATAGAAATTGATACTCTGCCTACCCCAATGGGAAACAGGCGTGATTACATGTATGTATGTATGATAACAAGACTTGCGTTCATTAGACTAATAAGGCAGGCTACGTTAAACAATCATAATACATATTATGGCAAACGTAGTGTAAGATACCTAGGTGAATTGGGCGGGTTCAAATCCTGCTCAAGACTATATTTTCCTTTCCACGAAAAATAATAAGAATCTTGTAGATTATACTGACGTACTTTTCAATAAATATACGAAAAGTTATTGAGGCAAAATAAACAATTAAAAGTCAAATAACCTGCAGATTCAGTGTTAATTATAAATTCTTATGTTCTTCATTGAAAAATTTAATAGTGACACGAAATACAAATAAATATGCCCCACAAAACCGTTTAGATGGTTTGTCTATGGGAACTTAGTCTCTATATAACAATAACAATTTGGTAGGGTACAATGTGAACAATTATTTAATAATGTTGTTAATTACATGATTGTAGGTTTTTAATTAAGTTTTCTCTTAATATTTTGGCATGCCTGCCTATCTGCCTCGTTGGTCTAGTGATCCCAAGCGCGACTGCTGAGCAGGAGGTCTCGGGTTCGATTCCCGGGTCGGGCAAAGTGTTATTGAGTTTTTCTATTAGGAAATTTACGATAGCAGCCCGGAATTTGAAGTTGTGCCCAGTAGACGGCAATAGGCTCACCACCTGTTACATGGGACTTAATAACAGCATTGGTGAAATGTGGGTGTACAATTGTGTACACCTCTGCCTACCCCTTCGGGGAATACAGGCGTGATGCTATGTTATGTTATGTTCTTAATAGTTTGGCGAATTTATGCTTTTTTGGCTCATTTCTGATATCTGCAGGTAAATTGATAAGAATGTAAGGTATACGTTTTTCAAGGGTTCTATCACCATAATAGTTGACTAGTTTTGGCACTTCATATTAACCTGCAGACTTCGTGCCTTTGTTGTGTGACTTTAATAAGTAACAAAAATAAGGAGCTTTCTCATTAACATATACATTTTCGTAGATATATTTAACAAAGGAATTTAAATTTCTACGAAATAATGTTTCCTCTCTTAATTGTTCTTATTATTAAAGTTCTGTATTTAACCCTAGAAAGATAATCATACCACGGCATACGTTAAAGATAACCATACGCTTCAGAGGCGCACCATTATTATAAAACGTGTTATAATTGATTTAATACAAAATATTTATTATTTATGTTATTGTGACAAAAGGTATGTTTAAAACTATAAAAATAAAAACTCTTTTTTTATTTAATTAATTAAATAAAAAAAGAGTTAATTTGTATATTTAAGATAATTTAGAAATAAATGAGTATACTTCTAGAAAAAAGTAACAAAAATCAATTTGCAGAAGTTCATCAGGGTTGTTTTCTACTTCACCACCCAGTAAAGCGCAGATTTCATTTTCTGCCAGCGTTCTTCGATGTGCCATGATGTATACGTAATAAATCATTCCTAAAAACAAATAAAAAACGCTTTACATCATTACAACTGCAAAATTAATTAAAGTTTCACAAAAGATAACCATACGCCTCGCGAGCGCACAGATTCGCCGTATTAACAAAACTATAGTACTTACAGCATGGAAACGGCCGTCCCGTGAAAGGTTAGATCGACGACTGAGTTGGCTGAGAAGGACGAACAAATGCACGCGTCGGATAAAAAAAGACAGCAATATGTATCCCGCGCAGGCGCCTCTGCGGCGTAGGTTATCTTTCTAGGGTTAAATAAATCTCGTTTTAATTTTTATTGTAGAAAAAATATATACTAAAATTACATATTTTTTGTGGTAAGAAAATACTGTCGCGTGTAGGATTCGAACCTGCACCTCCCGGATAAATACTCCAAGTGCTCTGACCGCTACCATCTCGACCTCTGAATTCTACTACCACTATGTCTTTTGGCGACGTTATCGCTATATATTCAGTCCCCATACAGGTAACTGAACCGAAACAAATAACTTTGCAGTTAATACTATATAGAAAGAAAGAAAATAAATTTACCAGGGGCAGATAAAATCGTATTAAAGTTACAAAAAAAAAAACAAATATAAAAATAATATATATTTTTGTTTTTGTTATTTTAACATTGGCAACAATCAAAAGACGATCGGCTATAACCAATAAAACAATAATATCGAAGTCAACATAAATCGTTTTGATTGGTGCCATCATAAAACATGGCTGACATTTTTGGCGAAATAAATAAAATTCTGTACTTTGAATGGACAAACATAAAATTAGAAAATCATAGACACCTCAGAGGAACAGAGTGCAATGCCTCGTGTCCCGCAGGGGACGCCCTTAGCGCTGTTGCTTAGTTTATAGTATTTTGCTCTGGCTGGAGGCATCAAACTGCCTCGCCTTAGATATTGTCCGGTTACGCAGACAAAACCCCTCTGGGTTTCTGCAAGAGGCTAATACAAAAAAAAAACCTTCACTTGGAAAACTTTAGATATTGGCGTCAATTCTAATGTTTGCAACATTAAACTAAATTCAGAGCAGTCTTTTACTAATAATTACCTTATGAGCGAGATGGGACGAATCAAGAGATGTCAAATTCGAATTTAAGCACGTAAGATTACAATTTCCAAAGTTTATAGAAGGCACAGTTTTAGCTACTAAAGTTAGACACGTCAAACGTAAATTGACATGTTTAGTTTTAAATTAGACGTCATCCCGTTCCGCTCTTATAATAACGGTTAGTAAAGCACAGCAATGCTTTATATTTAATTAAGTTTTCTACATTAGAATTGACGCCATTATATCGTTAAATAATTTTTTTTTTTTACTCATGCTATCTTGTTTAAACATGCATCATTTGAACTACGAAATAAATTCATAATAATTTTTGTATTTTTAAATATAATTATTTCAAACAAGTCAATTCAAATATACCTATTATCTCAGTTTTTCTAAGTGAACGAAAACTATTTTGATGTGTGTAGGTACCTACTATAACACAGGTAAATCTTAAATATCTTGAAACCTTACATAACAAACTAGCTATGCCCCGCGGTTTTACCCGTGTATAATTATATAATAATTAATCTAAGTTACTCCTTAAATAATCAGCTATCTGCCAGTTTTTTTTTTATAAAAATCGGTTTAGCCGTTTCGAAAATTTGCTGGAACAAACAGACACAAAAAAAAACTGATTTTTAGGCATGGGTGTTAATAACTGTATGCTATATATAGCTTAAAACAACTATTATTTTGAAATTACATACAGACACTTCAATTTTATCTATTTGTATTGATAGGTAAATCTCAAATACCTTGAAATCTTATTACCTATGCCGTTCGCAGTTATATCCTTATAACGACGTACCATAACTG
Source organism: Xylocampa areola (assembly GCA_935421205.1). Taxonomy (NCBI): domain Eukaryota; kingdom Metazoa; phylum Arthropoda; class Insecta; order Lepidoptera; family Noctuidae; genus Xylocampa; species Xylocampa areola. The sequence goes on from OW285215.1 coordinate 14,638,565, forward strand.
CGATATGAATGACGAAAAATCGTATTTCCTTGCACTACTTTCTGTGACAGTAAAAATTCAACACGTCCGACTATATTTTTGCTTAAGACGTATAACGTTGGCGCCTGACAACTTGTTAAAATTCAGAAATCATATAGGTAACAAGTTTTGTTGATTTTGAATTCGCATTACGTAAGCAGTTCACATATTTTTTGTAGAGTTTTATACTGAAAGAAATTCCATCAGGGGTATACAAACAAACGTTTTCCTTTTTGTGAAAAAAAATGGTTAATATATGACATAATAACAGATAGTAGGTAACAGTAGTAAGGTATATTATCACTTGAAATAATGTTCACATGATATAATTTTTATATGCTATACAAACAAATAACCTAATTTCATGTGATATAATGTTTAATTCAATTCAATTCAATATTTATTGCGTTCCACAATGTAATTTAGGTGGTAAATACAATCAGTTAGATCATTATGGACCCTGTCGGGCACAGCAATGTAGGAGAGAGGAAGCACTATGTGTCTTTCATTGTTTCATCATATAATTTGTTTCTTATTGTATTACCTATACCTACCTACTCTTAATAATTTTTTCACATAATTATTTCGAGTACTATTTCAACATATTATTATTATTTATTTTATAATTATTATAAAGTGTATGCTTATAACATATATGTTTTATTATAATTTATTATAAATAATATTTAATTAATTAAAATTATTTTTTATTGCTATAATAAAGTAGAAATAAAATGCAAATTTTTATTAAATATCTAATCTAATATGTTATAGGATTTTATATTGTATTTATTAAATTAATATTTTTTAATTATGTACTATTATTTTAATTTAATATCGTTTTCATATAAACTTCTTTTCCTCTAATAACATTTATTATAACGTTCATTTCATATAATTTTCAATTTGTGTAATGTTCTTTTTTTATAACGGTCAGTTGACCTAATTTTCATTTGACCTCATTTTCATATTTACTTATTTATTATATGATAAGTATTTATTTTTAATTAAACATTGCTAAGTGATTTATTTTTACACGACTGCCCAAGAAGGGAGTGTTATGTTTTTGTCTTTACTTCTTTTTCCTGTTTATGTGCGCATCAATGTTTAAGGTTATCTTATCCAATATAATAATATGTTAAAATGTTTTTTTGTTTGTTTGTCTTCAATACGCTTCTTTATCCTTCATCTGATTAAATTCCACTACGATAATGTGCGAGGGGCAGCGAAGGTTTCTGCCAAAAAAATATGAATACAAATGTATCCGTTTTGATTTTCATATCAATGTCAAGATGTATGTATGCACCCCACTTATTGACTTGCAGCATCGATACAATCGTGCTGATTATATGCAAGTAACTGTAACTGATGTCGTGGTGGCCGTGTGGTTATAGGCCCGCTTCCTGAGCTAGAGGTTGTGGGTTCAAACCGTATGTACCAACATGATTTTTTCAAAGTCATTTATGTACGTTCTTAGTTAATCTAAGACATCACAGACAATACGGTGAAGGAAAACATCGTAATGAAACCTTTGTTGAATTTAGTGAGACTATTAGCGAAAGACGTATTGCCTAAACGGTATTATGTGGCGTCAGATAGGGCAGGTCACCTCAAAACTGCGCATGGCTCTTTCCTTTAATGTCCATTCCACAAAATGCTGCACGGATGACTGCGAGAGGGTTACACTCATATACAGATGTTTTTTTTAATCGCTTCAACTCATTCGTAGCGATCGCGCAGAGTGAAATTATAGGGCCTGAATAAAATGTGGAAGAAGACTTTGGAGTAGTGAGTAGAGGTTCAGAGGGCTTAGTGGTCAGAGCGCCTGGAGTATTTATCCAGGAGGTGCAGGTTTGAATCCTACTCATTACCGTATTTTCTTATCACAACAATGTATAACTTTAATGTACCATCATGTCTGGCCGTAAAAAGAGACCTTGGCCTGACAGTTTGTTTCGGAATTTCTTCTACGATTAGATAGATTCCGATAGGAAATACCAGCGCCATCTAGTCTTATAACAAACTGACTAGTTGCCTGTTAAAATAAAATAATTTATCATTTATGTGTACTTACTGTGTACCCAGTGGTCGAAAGTATTATTGTTTTCTTTAAATTTTATTTTATTTATTAAATTTTAGCTTCACCCTTCCACAGACCGATCGCAGCAAGCACAGCTTAAACTCAATCGATCGATCTTTGCAGCTGTTACTTAGCCACGAGCCCCCCAAGCCAGCCAATACAAATAAATAAAATTTAAGTGTCTGTTTAACACTTCAATTTTATTAGGTAATGTCAAAATGATAGTTTTTTTAAGCCCATACTGATATTTGAATGTGGTCTGTTTGTATGTCTGTGTGTTTGTTCCGGCTAATCTTCGAAACTGCTTTCTAACTTAGGCTAATTATAATATAGGAAAAGTTACTATTTTTATTTATATTAAATTTAATATCTTCTTTATCGCATTATGTAAACGATAGATTAAATTTAGGATGTAAATGATAAATATATACATTTTATGTAATGATTTAACGAAGAGTACCGTAAAAGGTCGTCGTGTACTTTGTCGTTGAGAAAGAACACATTTCTTTGTCCCGCATTTCCGTGACACTGAGCTTCTACAAATGTCATCTTATAGTGGGAGACCAATTTGTACCGGGTAAAATATCACTGTACTGAAAATGTATATTATATGTATTATGGAAAAATGTAATAATTTATATCCCTACAATCAGTATAATCAGTACCCTTTCACATTGATACGCGGTCTATCATTATTTTTATGAATAAATAATGCTCTTACAAAAACTTTGGCAAGAACACATAGGTGGTTTGGTCCTAAGTGGTCCTTCGATCCACAACGTCATTATATATAAAGATTTTTTTTAATTGCTTTAGGTCGTATAGAATAATTACTTTACATACTTACAAAATTACGCCTGTTTCCCATTGGGGTAAGCAGGGACTGTCCATTTCCAGTTTCTTTGATTCTGACACAAATCTTTAGCTTCATCTACTTTCATTAACCTCTTCATGCAAGCTCGTCAATTTATGTGGCTCCTGACCTGTCCTTTTTTAAGAACGTCCGTTGGGGTAAGCAGGGACTGTCCATTTCCAGTTTCTTTGATTCTGACACAAATCTTTAGCTTCATCTACTTTCATTAACCTCTTCATGCAAGCTCGTCAATTTATGTGGCTCCTGACCTGTCCTTTTTTAAGAACGTCCGCAATTTTATTGCATCGTATTGTATGTTCGTCGAGGTCGGCCTGCCCCGAATCATCCATTCTTGCCTCATGTACTAGTTTAGTCGATCGCCTTTCATCTATCTTTTATACTATACCTACTCGCGACAATCTAAGAAGTCCGATTTGACGTTTCTTTTTTGAGTGCATGTTTTCAATATAAAGTCAAATTTGAGGTTTACGAATTATACTCGTTGTTATAGTGTATAGGTAACATAGTAATTATTTAGGATTATGAATTAGTTTTTTTCAATTTCTTACGTAGACGTTCATACAAAGGTAAAATGAGAAACGTGAAATCGGACTTCTTAGATTGTCGCGAGTTTAATTTCTTTACTGCTTAAAATTGTGGTAGGTGTTACAATAATATTTTTCAAGAAACAGCACAATTAACCTATTAAGGGCATACACTATATTCCTCCTACTCAATGCATTATTATATTTTAACCCTTCCGCTCAGCCACGTAGAAATACGTACTTCATAACAATAAAAATCAATTGTGTCTGCTTTTAGCGAGCCAACAACGTCATAATAGCAGTCGCTAAGCGGATTCATAGGTCTATGAGCTGCTTACGAAATCTGGTACTAGATCAGCTAGGAGCTGGACTATACCAACAAAGATAACATAACATAGCATCACGCATGTATTTCCCGAAGGTTATGCAGTCCCATGTAATAGGTGGTGAACCTATTGCGATTTTCTAACAGAAAATTCTAATACTTTGCCCGACTGGGAATCGAACCCAAGAGGCTCAGCAGTCGCGCTTGGGACGATTAGACCAATGAGACAGGTATACCAAAAAAGGTAAAAATAATTAAGTAGACTTCGGATACTTTATAACACGTGCTTTTTGACAAGCGTCGTGTGGCTTGTGTTCACAGTACACATTATTGTTTATTGATCCATAGGATGATTTATGTGATGCCAGAACCGAGCCGTGGCATGACCGGAGCACGAGCCAGGAGTGGATTCAAATCCTACGAACATTCGAACAATTTATATGAAGCAGTTCAGGCTTCACCGTGCAGCGACCACTTTCCATTCAAGGCCCCGCTGTACGTAATTGGCACGGCTCGGTCTAGCATAATTTTTCCGTAAATTAATGTAATTACAGTTTACATTTCTTTTGTTGCAAATGTGGTTTTGTTTGTTTTTAACCGACTTCAAAAAAGGAGGAGGTTTCTCAATTCGACCGTATATTTTTTTTTTTTTTTTTTTTTTTATGTGTGTTCGGGGATAACTTCATCGTTTATGAACCGATTTTGATAATTCTTTTTTTGTTGGAAAGAAGATATCTCAACGGTGGTACCATGATAAGGAAACCAGAATCTGATGATGGATCTCCGAGAAACCGAGGGAAACCTTCGAAAATTCGGGCGACAAGTGCATTTGTAAATTTTTTCATTAAGTATTTTAAAGCACTACTATTTAATGAAGGTGTGGAGTCGATCTGATGATGGAGCTGAAAGACAGTCGAGGGAACTCTTTAAAGATTTACAGCAATTACCTGGTGTTTGGGCTTGATTAATTTGTATTGATGAGAACTTTACACCTAGATGGGTTGTGACTGTAATTAGGGGTCTGATGATGAAGACGAAGGACAGTCAAGGGAACTCCTCAACGTTTTACAGTAGCTACCATGTTTTGTTATGTATGTCCGTCGATATCTTTGTTTGAAAGAGTAGTCCCCAGAGGTGGTCCCATTTCAATATAGTAAAGATCTGATGAAGACCTTCGAAGTTAGACGATGGAACTCTTTAATGCATTATAGCAAATCACTCTCAATTGCTGTAATCGCATATTCATGTATAGTTCATGCCACTCAATACATGCATAGAATCATGCCTGTATTGCCCGATGGGGTAGGCAGAAGTTTCCAATGTTGTACACAAACATTTCACCGATGCAGTAATTAAGTCCTAGCGGCTTTCGAAGGCCTACCCATATTATTAAATTTCTAAATTAACTTATTTATGAAGTATACAAACTATATATGACCCATACAATATATATATAACACACTTAAAACTAAAAAGACTAAAATAAATTAATTTTAAACAAAAAATGAAAACCGCCTTCAAAAATCTACTACACTAAAAAGTTTAAAATAATATCAAAATTTGCTTATAATAAAATCATTTTAAAAGAACAATATATAATAATAATCTGTTAATTTTGGAGTCGGTGCCTGATGCATATGGGGTTTATAACCAGATACAAAGGCCGGTAACATAACCACAGCGCAACGAACTTAAGTGACTAACAAGAGGAAAACAATAACCCTCTCCCAGTACAGGCACCGACTCCAAAATTAACAGATTATTATTATATATTGTTCTTTTAAAATGATTTTATTATAAGCAAATTTTGATATTATTTTAAACTTTTTAGTGTAGTAGATTTTTGAAGGCGGTTTTCATTTTTTGTTTAAAATTAATTTTGTTGAAAAGAGTTGTAGATCGTTCGATTTTTGTACCAGCAGCGGATAGTGTCATAGTCACGGAAGCTCAAGTTTGTCTACCATAGGACCTTGAAGTTTTAAAACGAAATGGCGAAGTTATTTAAGTGCTTTCGCACGTCTTGGAAGAAGTTTATTAAGTATCTTAAGTTCCTGTTAAAAATGTATTGTTTTGTACAATACATTGTTACATTATTAAAACCACAGATTTATGTTTAACTAGAAACCGCTGTATGCGTGTGTGTACACGATAGTTTAAAAGTAGGTACGTTTATTTCTATGAAATCCAAGGGTGTCAGATTTTGTGCGCTTTCATTCATAAATTCTATAAAGCAATAAAACATCTTCAAGATATGTCTTTGAAAAAGCATTAACGCATGCTTAGCGAACTCTAAAGTTACAATATTAAATGGAAAAAGAATACGGTCGCGAACAGGATTCGAACCTGCGCCTCCCGGATAGATACTCCAGGCGCTCTGACCAACTAAGCCATCTCGACATCTGCTCACCACCGCGAATTCTTCTTCCATATTTTTAACACGTCTAATGGCGACGTCATTGCAATCAATTCAGTACTTACAAGTGACCGAACCGACACGACTAACTTTGCAGTTAATACAATGTCGTAAAGAATGCAATTACCTTAATAATTCAAGATATGTCTTTGAAAAAGCATTAACGCATGCTTAGCGAACTCTAAAGTTACAATATTAAATGGAAAAAGAATACGGTCGCGAACAGGATTCGAACCTGCGCCTCCCGGATAGATACTCCAGGCGCTCTGACCAACTAAGCCATCTCGACATCTGCTCACCACCGCGAATTCTTCTTCCATATTTTTAACACGTCTAATGGCGACGTCATTGCAATCAATTCAGTACTTACAAGTGACCGAACCGACACGACTAACTTTGCAGTTAATACAATGTCGTAAAGAATGCAATTACCTTAATAATTCAAGATATGTCTTTGAAAAAGCATTAACGCATGCTTAGCGAACTCTAAAGTTACAATATTAAATGGAAAAAGAATACGGTCGCGAACAGTAGGAGTATCTATCCGGGAGGCGCAGGTTCGAATCCTGTTCGCGACCGTATTCTTTTTCCATTTAATATTGTAACTTAATAAAACATCTTCTTTATACCAATCGACAGAGATACAATTTACTTTCCAATGTAGGTATAATATTAGTATAGATTTGAAAAATGCTAAATAGATTTTTAAAGTGTTGGTAAACGAATAAAAATACAATGACAGAAAAAGTTTACGAAAAACTTATAAAATGGAAAACGACACGAATTGCAAATCATCAATTTTTCAATTAAATTTAATAAAGGAAAGTTAATTCGAAAACATTTCACTCAATTCGGAGTCGTCGAACTGAATAAATTTCTTTGAAAGTTAAATCGAAATTGATTTAATTGTTTGCGAGTTTTTTTACCATAAACAGATCTTGACGCGAACAATCTCGTTATCAAGATATTCATTGTTATGAAAAGTCGTTTTCAAATTAATTTTGTTTTCACTCAAACTTTTGACTTAGATGAATTTATTTTACGTTTATAATAAGTCATGTCAAAAAATTACTCTTTATACCAAGTACAATCGGCAATACGGAGCCCAAATTGCTTTATTTTTAGGCATTCCGAAATAAATATTGTATAAATCATAGAATTATTATAAACAGCTGAATGAATGGATGAAATGAACGAATGCTGAACACGTATAAACTGAATGTTTTGTACGTCATACCATTTTTATTATCTGGTGAGGAATCTTGGTATTTATTAAGTAATATATAAGTTATTTGGGATGGAGGAGTTATTTTATACAAATATGTAGATTTGGTATTGAACCTAGAATAATAATTTAGGATACCATCGTCCCACTCATATAGAAATGTATGTGAGTTCAGCGCAGCATGTTTTGAGGGTTCCGTTTCTCAAAAGGAAAAAGGAACCGTTTGATCACTTTGTTGTCCATCTGTCTGTCTGTCGAGACCCTGTTTGTCAGGAACGCGTGGAAGGTATCAAGTTGAAATTGATATCAATTAGAATTCTAAGTCAATGTAAATAATATAATAAAATATTGTAATAAACAAATACGGCCATTTATGAAGCATATTTTGACTTTCGCCGATAAATCTGAACCTTTAAGTACTTCCCGTTGAAATTATAAATTTGGCAAGAAGCAAGGTCCCACGGCACAAGTAAAGGAATAAATCCGAATTTCGTTAATTAAAGTTACATCACATAAAAAAATGTAACTGCAAACATAAAGTTCATCTTCTTTTCGTCGCTAAAGTGATGTTTTCGGTGGTTTCATGATATATCAACTTCGGTAATGTTAATTATACGGAACTCTCGGTATGCGAGTCGTCTCGCACTTTTCCGGTTTTTCTTACATGTAAACAACGCTATTAGCTGTTATAATCTCGATATAATGGTACTAAGGAACGCAAACGTAGTCATAGACACAGCTAGCATAGTGAAAGTACGTTATTACCATATTTAGGAAGATCCTTCTGCTGATACTTCTGACGTAATCACAAAAAGCCTTTACGCGAAAAGGGGAAAACACGACCATAATTTGTTTCAGGAGTAGTTCATGACACTATCTTCCTTCGGCTAACTCGCCTGATATCGCTCGCTTCATCAAGAACAAAGCCTTTTTTCAGCATATAAAATAGTTTTTATTACATTCATATAAACTGGATGTTCTATTTAGAGGGAAGGGTTTGGTTGTCAAATTAAGATCTATGGCAGCCGTTACGGGTAGTCATAAATCTGACAATCAGTTATACCACAAGATATCATGTTACCCAGTAACTGGGTTGTGGAGGTCAGATAGGCTCCATGTAAAATACTTGGAAAAACGCTAGGCAGATTTTTCTACTTAGAGGGAATATGAAGGGATGTAATTGAAGAAACATCCTTATATCGTATGGTTGATGAAAAACTTCGTGTCAGAGTTTAAATCAACTACTCTTAGGTTTCTGACATAATCTTTTCTAATTTCGAGGGCTAAGTTGCCCGCGTCCGTAGGAGTGCAACCTTAAAATGGAATCAAAGTGGTGCAAAACAGGCATCACAACTGATGGGAGGCTTCAGCCGTGGCTGGATAGCACCCACTGGACGAAACCATGCCGTAAAGCGACATAGTCGTGTTTCGGGATGTAGTCCGGTGCAAACGTTGTGGGAGACGGATCTGGGCAGTTGCATCAACTCCCCATTATCGTTCTCCCCAAATCCACTGTACTTAGAGTGAATTGGTAGCCAAACGCAGTAGAATTTTTGATAAAAAAATTACTTTTCTCACATGTGTTCGTTTCCATACATGTTTTTGTTTAGCGTTTTAACCAAGTGATATAATTATTAAATATTTTTCAGCGGTTATTACTCACGTGCATTCTTCGGGATTGCTCGACTAGTTTCGAACTCGAACGGAGAGGTTGACTCGTGACATCGCCACGGGCACAAATGGATTTGTTTTTGTGAAATACAAATATGGGGTTTTAAATAACATAATTTTCATAAAGTTATAATATTAAATGGAAAAAGAATACTACTAATAAGTATTACTTTTCATTTAATATTATAACTTTAGAGTTCGCTAAGCATGCGTTAATGCTTTTCAATGATTTTACTTTAATAATTTCCGTATTCAAATTAATACATTTAGCAGCAAGTAAAACATTGCTTTTAATACATTTATGAATGGAAACAGTTCTTCCCTAACCGAATAGAATTCTTCCATTAAAATTAACGTTTTTATTTAGTACCTACAACGTTTTATTACTTTCGTCTCACATGTTCTTTTAAAGTAAGACACCGGGTATACGGTTTATTTATAGAGCTTCTGTGTAGTTACGGATGTAATAAAGTAGTAGAGGGTTTGCCCTTCACAAGAGTCGGTTAACAAATGTCCCTTGTATAGACGACAAACGGGTAAACTTCGTTTTACGGTTTGAATGAAACTTAATCTTGAACAGATTTAAGTTCATTTTCTATTAATCTCTGTTTATTACACGACTGCCCAAAAAATTTAGTGTTATGTTTTTAGGGTTATGAATGTGTACGTATGTTTGTGAACTTCTTCATTCCACCATAACTTCTAAAAGCCTGAACCAATTTAGATGTATGGGATATCCCGGGTAACATAGTCCAGTAAGAATAAAAAAAATGGTAATATAATAAACACCTCGTAGTAGTCGAGTGGTTACGGGCGCGGGCCCGGCGGCTCTTGAGCCAGCAGGTTGTGCATTCAAACCTGGCATGTACCAATGTGACTTTTTTAAATGTCATAATTGTACCTACTTTCTTAGTAAATCTAAAACATCACACAGATACGGTGAAGGAAAACATCGTGAGGAAACCTGGATTTAATGGTCTAAAATGGCCAACCCACAGTGAGCTAGCGTGATAGTCAATGCTAGGACCTTCTCTGTATGAGAAGAGGCCTGCAGTGGGACAGTTATGGGCGGCGTAGCATGTATTACTCTTCCAGTTTCTAATTGTTTTTGAAATTGCATGCTGCTAAAGTTTTGACTGTGTTTTATGACCGGCCGCCTGACGTCAACTCTCTTTGGAAATGCTGTTGTTGGTGGTAACCGCCACTGATACGGTCTCCTTCTATATAGCTATGTCACACCAAATGTTATCCATTCGCCAGGTTCTGATGTTTTCTTACTATCCGGGTCATCCACTAACCGGGCCGTGCTTTTTAATATTTTAATTAATTTAATCTTGCTGACAATTGTTGGCAAGGAGTTCCGAACACAGTCTGACGTTTCGAACACTTTACAGTGTTCGTGGTCGCAGGAGGACTGGCCTAAGTATTTGATATTAATTTCAATATGATACCTCCACGCGTTCCTGAGAAATAGAGCCTTGACAGACAACCAGATGGACAATGAACTGATCCTATAAGAGTTTTTTTGAGGAACGGTACCTTAAAAATAAATAAAAGTCAATTTTTCCATTTTATATGATAAAAAAGTACGGTATACTAAAAAATCTATAATTTTCTGAGAACTACACCCAATCCAACTTCGTCTCGGTTCATTTGAATCAAACAAGCGACCTCCCCTTAAGCAATACACAACTTCTTACTTTCCTACTAATCAGGATTCTGCCCGGGAACGGACTCGACAAGTTGTGCTGTCGACGTGGGCACTAATAATGATGTTTTAATAAAAAGTTTTGCCTTTAAAAAATGCGTCATGTTGTTATTTCTAGATAACAATTAGTCAACCTTTTTTTTTTTTGAAGATATTGGATTTAATTAACATAAGACATAATCCATGTAGTGACCACGGACATAGATTTTTCTTTTAAACCATAAATCAGTTCACTAAAATATTTAATACATTTTTTTTAATTACAAAAGCACTTTTATTTATTATAATCAATTATAACATAACATCCATGGACTAATTATAATTGCTTCATGATAACATCATAGCATCACGCCTGTATTCCCCGAAGGTGTAGGCAGAGGTGTACACAGTTGTACACCCACATTTCACCAATGCTGATTAGTAAGTCCCATGTAACAGGTGGTGAGCCTATTGCCATCAACCGGGCACAATTCCAAACTCCGGGCTGCTACTGAATTTCCTAACAGAAAAAAAAACCCAGTAACACTTTGCCCGACCTGGGAATCGAACCCAGGACCTCACGCTCAGCAGCCGCGCTTGCGACCACTGGACCAACGAGGCAGTCGACACCAATGTAATTGGGAAAAGCCTAGATAGATTAAATTATTACGCTACTGTAGTGTTCGCGTGTCGTCAAATAAAAAACATTCACCTAATTAAAAGAGAGGTTACTGATCCGTGATTGACCGACTTGTTCAAATTACGAATTTACTCTCAACTCGCTCGAACAATTTTTATCGTTAACAGAAATGACATTATGACAGTTACCAAGCTCGTAAATGCCATAAATATAACTATTTTATATTGTAATAATTCCTTTCGGTGTATCTGACGCAGATGGATAGTAGAATCCGCTATTCTACAAAACTGCTAGCTGATTTTCAAATTTTATAAAACAGCTGAACAACGTTCAGCTGGATTGCCATTGCGATACGTTTAACAATAGTGCTACCCACAATATTAAATGGAAAAAGAATACGGTCGCGAACAGGATTCGAACCTCCGCCTCCCGGATAGATACTCCAGGCGCTCTGACCACTAAGCCATCTCGACCTCTGCTCGCCACCGCGAATTCTTCTTCCTTATTTTAACACGTCTTATGGCGACGTCATTGCTATCAATTCAGTCCCTATACAAGTGACCGAAGTCTACTACTTACGTACTTGGCTGAGTCAATAGAGCCCCGTGAAGCGGGATGTGATTTGTACGTGGGTGAGCCAAAAGGTTAAGCAACTAATAACATTTACATAAACAGAAAAGTCAATTGTGCCTGTTATATGAAGCCGGGCTCTTTGACTTACTAGTCCACCGTTTATTCCACTAATTTATAGCTACTCTATGGCATTCCAGTATAAAACGATTTTAAGACTCTAAAAATAAATTCCGCATGAAAATCATATTAATAAACTCGTATGATGACCTAGGCAAAGCTCCTAACACAAAATCTGTCCGACTGATCCCCCATAAACGTTCAACGTATCCATATTAATCTCTATTTACATACATAAACACATCATCACATTCTCCACTGAGGTGAAGGCCTTAAAAATGTTTAAAACAAAACAGATTTCTAAATATTTACGCGAATGACTGAAAATTCATTGATACCGACGTAATGTTTGTATTTTACATGTACCGAAACATTACTATAGACAAACAAGCATCGCCTAAAAATGTGTAAAAATTGTATACATAATTAATCAACATCAAAATGACGTTTGTGGCGCGGTGGCAACGTGGTTACGAGTCTGTTTGTTACGTTTAGATTGTGGGTTCAAACGTGACTTTTTCAACCACGATGCAGTAGAAATTACTGGAGTGGGGTAGCAGGGGTTCAATTAAAAACAGGCATAAGTTTCGTAGTTAATTTAAGACATCACAGAAATAAAATGGTAAAACATATAGCTATAAAGTTATTATATTAAATGGAAAAAGGATACGAACGGGTAAGGGTTCGAACCTGCGCCTCCTGAATAAATACTCCAGGCGCTCTGACCTTTAAGCCATCTCGACCTCTGCTCACCACCGCGAATTCTTCATCCATATTTTAAACCGTCTTTTGGCGAGGTCATTGTTATATAATCAGTCCCTATACAGGTGACTGAACCGACACGACTAACTTTGCAGTTAATACAATGTCGTAAAGATGCAATTACCTTAACAATTAAAGATAAATCTTTGAAAAGCATTAACGCATGCTTAGCGAATTCTAAAGTTATTCTTTTTCACCAATGCTGTTATTAAGTCCCATGTAATAGGTGGTGAGCCTGTTGCCATCTATCTACCAGGCACAATTCCAAACTCCTGGCTGCTACTTAGAATTTTATAACAGAAAAACCCAATAACACTGCCCGATCTGGCAATCGAACTCAAGACTTCATGCGCAGCTGTCGCGCATTGGGACCACTAGACCAACGAGGCAGAAAAAACCAGACAAGTGCGAGTCGGACTTGCCCACGTTAATAATGTTAAAGGGTTCCGTATAAATTTGTAGTTACATATTATAAATAGTTCAGGAATCGAATCAGCAGTTTTTTCTGAGCTTTTCCCGAAATTCAGTTTCCAAAACCTTTAAAGGCTATATTTTTTATGATTTAATTACAAATGTATAGTTTTCTGATTTTTCCCTGCACTTGTAGTATAAGACGATATTACTTGCCAAATTTCATAGTTCTAGATCAACGGAAAGTACCCTATACATTTTGATTCCCTTGAGAGTGTCCAAATATACATTTTTTGCGGCATAAACGACCGTACACGACGTACATTTTTTTTAGAAATTTGATTTTTTCACAGCTTCCAGGGACTGTAGACCTGAGTATATGGTTTTAATTTCAACTCGATACTTTTACGCGTTCCCGAGATTAAGGGTCTTGACAGACATACAGACAGACAACACAGTAATCGTATAAGGGTTCCATTTTCTCATTTTGAGGTACGGAAACCTAAAAAAATACGGTTGAAATAGTATGTTGAATTGCAGAGGTCGGGATGGGTTAGTTGACAAAGCACCTGGAGTATTTATGCGGGAGTATTTATCATTATTAATATTACCTAACATTTGTTAAATTTGTTAATTATCTTAACTTAGTTGTCATTTTAGTGCACGCTGTGGTCTCCTATAATTGAAGGAGTACACTTAATTATTACCCAATTATTGTTAATTTATGAATTTTTGAATATATTCTTTGTTTGGAGACCCTTAAATAAATAAATAGTCATGTTTCGAGACGTAGACTGGTGCAATCGTTGTGCGAGACGGGTCTGGGCAGTTGCATCATCTAGTTAGAGAGATGACGCAACTGCCCAGACCCGTCTCCCCGATCGTTCTCCCCAAGTCTATCTACTCTATTTAGAATAAAAATTCGATTTATTCTGGATCTACGTGCTCTATCCTCGGCCACACTGTCGCTTACCAGCAAGCGAGTTGGTGGCCAAAAGTAGAACCATTTTTGATTTAAAAAAAATTGGCCTTAATGCAAAATATGGTCTGAAATCGCCAACCTTCTCTCTATGAGAAGCCCCACTATAGATCAGTAACAGCCAGGAAAAGTATATATGTATATTGTTTATGTACATAAGTTGTGTTATACGGCATGAATAAAATGTGTGTTAACAAAAAAACAACAATTATTAATTCAGTTTCAAAAAGTCCACATCAAACTTTTGCTTTTTCTGCATACTATAATATTCGAAACCCAATTTATTTCCTTTTTGTATAACCTTACATTTCTTTTATAAAAATCATGTAACAGGCAGTAAAATATAAGTTTTAATTTGTTTAACAAAGCTTAGCTAAGTGGATCCAATGTAATAATACAATGTAAATTTATTCATGTTTGCCAACTTCTTTTATTAGTACAGATATTTTTATTCCTTTATTTTAATCTTTTTATGGAACGTTTCCAAATATTTGAGTATAGAGCATTTAACATGTACCTACTTATAGTATAGTAGACTGATTTACTTCCTCGTTTCTCCAGTGGTCGCAAGCGCGGCTGCTCAGCGTGAGGTCCTGGGTTCGATTCCCAGGTCGGGCAAAGTGTTATTGGGTTTTTCTGTCAGGAAGTTGGTGGTGTGACACTTCCGTGCTTCGGAGAGCACGCAAAGCCGGTCAAAGAGTCGTCGGAGATAGGCCGCTGTGACTGAAATACAGTTGGGAGGACTATGATTAATATGTTGGTAACTCATACTATAAGATCATCATAATCACATACAATTTATGTATATGTATACTCCTCACTCGGGGTGATAGATAGCTCTCGGTATCCCATTGATAATAAGAGAGTTTGGAAGCAGAATTTGTGCGTGTGTGGGAATGGAAGGTGTTGGTTCCTGATGAAATGCCGAAAAAGAAACATGGATATTTAATAACTTAGTATAACAGAGACTAGTAAAACTAGGTAAATTAATACTTGATTTACTTCTCAATTTTATCTGTAGAAATTATATAAAAGTAACAGAACAAAAAAAAATACATTTGCAGACATTGAGCACAACCATCTCATAAAGCTATTAGACAATAATAATTTTACACGTGAGTTATCTAACCTATTCTCAGTTAAACTCATTTTCATTATCATACTACAAGTAGCATTCACTCCAATAAGTCGCGGCTGGCTTCAATTCTAATCACCTTTGACCTTTACAGTTATTTGCCTCAGTAAACTTGCCATATTATTGATGAGAGGGTTTGAGTCTACACAAATAACTGTCACGTAGCTACTACGTCACTACTCGGCTACGGCCGTACGCGCTTACTCCACTACGTGTCTATAGCCCTACGCAATTACTCCGCTACGCGACGACGCTACTACGCAACTACGTCACTACGCCAACGGTAATAAAAGTGAAATTGAATTCGGAAGACGACAGTGCTAGCTTTCTAAATCACAGCATTTTATACCTATTGATTGCTATCTGATTGACTCAATTACTGAGGAGTATCGGTATCTTTAGTCTATATCTGATTTTAAGTTTTTAATATATGAGACCGCCTAAAATCTGCCATTAGTTGTTTTTCCTCGTTATGAGAGCACCCCATTAACTGCGTCAGCCAATATTGGAATACTTGGTGTCGACATATCGAGCGAAGTCCAGTTCTGCGGCCATTAGGAGGGTAAGACTAAGCTAGCCTCCAAGAAGCTTGGTGTACTCAATAGATCGAGACGGTATTTCACTCAGGCCCACCGCCTACTACTTTATAAGGCGCAGGTCCGGCCTGACATGGAATACTGCTCTCATCTTTGGGCAGCCCCAGTCCCAGCTTCTCCCTCCCGACCGTATATAACGGAGAGCGATTCGAATCGTCGACTGCCAAGATATTTCAAACCAGCTGGACCCCTTGCTGCGTAGAGATGTAGGCTCGCTATGCATTTTCTATCGCCTATATTATGGGGAGTGGTCGGAGGAATTGTTCGGACTGATCCCTGCCGCCTCTTTCCGCCATCGTTCTACGCGACAGGAGTTCCATCATTAGAGAGTGCATTTAGATGGTTGGCAGTCCACAACTGTGCGTATTTCTAGAAACTTTCTGCCTCGCACAACAAAACTGTGAAATGAACTGTCGCCTGCGATATTACCGGACCAATACGACCTTCAAACCTTCAATAAAAGAGCGTACTCCTTTTTGAAAGGCCGGCAATGCACTTGTGACTCCTCTGGTGTTGCGGGTGTCTATGGGCGGCGGTAATCGCTTACCATCAGGCGATCCGTGTGCTGGTTTGCCCACTATCACATAAAAAAATATATTATAGATTTTCAAGATATGTCTTTGAAAAAGCATTAACGCATGCTTACCGAACTCTAAAGTTACAATATTAAATGGAAAAAGAATACGGTCGCGAACAGGATTCGAACCTGCGCCTCCCGGATAGATACTCCAGGCGCTCTGACCACTAAGCCATCTCGACCTCTGCTCACCACCGCGAATTCTTCTTCCATATTTTAACACGTCTTATGGCGACGTCATGGCAATCAATTCAGTACATAGGTACTAGGGAGGCGCAGGTTCGGATCCTGTTCGCTACCGTATTCTTTTCCATTTAATATTGTGATTATAGATTTTGTTTATTAGCCTTTCTATAATGAAATAGTCCCACATAAGCTAGGAACTTTCAATGAAATTCATCACGACGAGCAAGTAATAATAGCAGCGCGCAAAAACAGAAAAAACAAACCACCAAAACAGGACTTACAAAGTAAACAATCATTGGTATCGATCAAGATACTGTCCAACATTACTGATAATATATCAGTGGTTCCAAAATTAGGTATTTTATTACATAATAAATCACCTTATATCCTATATTGGATGATATGATCAATCTTCTATAATGCAAACACTTCACTAAAAGCTGCGTATCACTTCGGGTTTTGTTGACATCCCAATATGTTCTTTTCACCATTACTACAGTTACAAATACAATGTATAATATTAAGTGGAAAAAGAATACGGTCGCGAGCAGGATTCGAACCTGCGCCTCCGGATAAATACTCCAGGCGCTCCGACCACTAAGCCATCTCGACCTCTCGAGAGAATGAATTAATAACTTTAGAGTATAATATAATATAATGCTATTCAAAGATTTATCTTTAAATACAATGTAGCAAAAACATTAAAAAGTTATAATTTTTTCGTATTATGTGGTTGATGAACAACTTAGTCTTATAGTTTATACCGCCCATAGGCCTCTGGTGCTTTTAATAGCACTAATTCCATTTTTGGAAATCTATGTTACCCGGAACAATGTAAGGATCCTAACGATACCCTATCATACATCTTAATCGGTTCAGGCGTTTAGAAGCTATGGTGGAATAAAGAAACTCGCAAACATACATACATATTTAAACACATACATACATGAACCTTAAAAACATAACACTCGTTTTTTGAGTAGTCGAGTAAATAAGCTTCACAAGAGCTTGACCAGAGTAACAATATTACCATAATAATTAAAAACATGGTCATAATTATAATATACTTTGATAAGTTTGTATACATAACCTTTGCATTAAAATATATTACAAAGGAAATAATTGAGAGAAAAGAGGCAGGGTTAAAATAATTAAATAAGCAAGTCACGTAAACGAATGGAAAATGTAATAAATTCAATTAAAACACACTGTGAGTGGGCTGAAATGACTAGTAGTTTGAATCAGGATATCTTGTTAAATTAACCAGTTAAATATACGGTTAAGCTGTGCTTGCTGCGGTTGGTCTGTGGATGGGTGACCATCATTACATATCGCAACCCCTTCGTTCCTCGTAGAGATAAATCGTCAGTCGCGGTTGTTAATGTAAAATTTATGACAGCCGTTACGGATAATCGGATGCCTGAAAGTCTGACAGTCTAAACACGAGAGATGGTGTTACCCAGTAACTGGGTATTAGATATATATAAAATACTGTTTTCTTTTATTAAAATACATCCGTTTAGCCGGGAAAAGACTAGGGACATTGACTATTTAATAAAACAACATAAAATAAAAATACGCAGGGACGTCGATTCGATATTGTCTAATTAAATTAAAATTACTAACTAGCTACTTTATAGTGGGCATTTCCATAGAATGGTAGTTTGACGTTTATAATTTAGAAACCACCTAAAAGTGTAAAACTAAAATTTCCATCGAATTTTAGTCATATATTAATAATCTAGTAATTGCCAATTTAATGACACGTCTCTCAATTCGTCTCAACTTTCTCCTCAAAAAAAGCTTAAAACTTTATATACATATTTTTTTTAACTTTACATATTTATTTTTATAGCCTTATTTGCCTTTTCCAGACTTTTGGGCACGTTACCAGTGGATAGCGATGCGGATAATATTTTGACGCTATATAATATAATATTTATATTTTTAAGTTATAAGTATTTTGTTTTTTATGCAGTTTGTATATATAGTTAATATATTATTTATAGGTTTCCTATTCATTTATCTATTGAAATAAATAATAATTAGGTGCCTTGTTCCGTGAATGAAATGTAATTTTTTTATTAGCCTTTATGGAACTGATAATTATGGAGGAGTAGCTATGCCAAGTGGTCTCTAAGAGCAATGAAAGTTTAGTCTAAGCAAGCAATAGCACTGTCGGGTAGTGCTTTTGGTCATGCAAATTCTCTCTAGTGTAACAGAAGGGAACAGAAACACGTTTCAATAATCAAGTCATATATTTTACTATCAATTTATACCAATTTGGACAGAGTTCCGGCTACCAGTCAGTATAGAACAAGTGACGTCACAGCTGTCATGGTATAGGGTTGCTAGTAATAGTGCGCTTATGTTAACGGTCGTTGACTGCTTGGCTGGCATAGCTGAGCAGCTGGCATTGGCATGGCTGGCAGGGGTGGCATGGCTGGCTGGCATAGCTGGCATAGCTGGCTGGCATGGCTGGCAAATTCTGCCTAGACTTACGGCGTGGCGTGACACTAGAGAATAAACACAACTCAGGTCGCACAGCAGTCGCGTTTGCATTCACTATACTAATTATGCAGTGCAACGGTCGCAAGTTTCAACTCAAGGCATGCACCACTGAGTGACGAGTCATGTGCGTATTAGAAATTAATTATCACTTGCATAAAACGGTGAAGGCAAACATCATGAGGAAACCAGGATACGTCAGAGATGTTCTCAATAATAAAAAAATAAAAATATTTTCTCACCACAATATTTGAAAATATATCTAATACATAGTGCTTGGTTAAGGTACGTGTGACAATATTGTGGGAGACTGGTGCCTAAGCTAGGCTGAAGTCTGTGTTTCAGGCCACCAGGTCTCCACCCCGAGTTAAATTACAAGAAATCAATGGTGTGTAAAGTCATGTCAGAGGCCTACAGGCGGTTTAAACTCTGACACTAGGTTGTTCATCAACCACATAAAGTTCGTATTATAGAACATGGATGCAGTTCTAAAAAAATATCCTATCTGAGTAATATCTTATTTTATTGCTATTTATAAGCACGTTTTTTTACGTCATTTAAACACAAAGAAACAAAATTTATAGCTTAAGGTATATCCTAGTTGCAATTTGATCCAAAGTAATTTACAGTCAAAATTAGAAATATATTTATATATAAGGTCCTAATTTATTAGGTAATTTCCTTTTAAGGGGTCAATGTGTAAGTAATAAGGATTTATTTAAGCCATAATACAATGTTTTATAACAATTTTATTTTTTCATAATGTTTACCACTGTACTATGTTGATGACAAATAATTTGTTATATTCATTTAATTCTTAGCTTAAGTGAATGTATTTGACTTATATTTTACCCCTTTCAAAGGAAATTACCTAATAAATTAGGACCTTATATTATATTATTATATATTTCTAATTTTGACTGTAAATTACTTTAGATCAAATTGCAACTAGGATTTCAAATTCTAAATTAGGATCGCATCGCCCACGTAAAAGATGTCACATTACCAAGAGGTCAAATAAACAACGAAACTTAATATCACGCCTGTACTCTCCGAAGGCTTCGGCAAAGGCGTACTTTCGTTCACTCATACCCACCAATGCCATTATTAAGTAGCTAACATAACATTATATCACGCCTCTCTCTACTCATTCTAATTCTCCTACTTATTATAAAGCCCGTGACACATTAATTCCACACACGCGTTAATTCCTGTTAATCTATAGAAATATTATGCAACCCGGTAGTTTAAAAGTAAGGTTATAAAACTTAATTACCTTCAAACTGCTTCCGAAAGTGTAGTTCCGCCTCTTGAACCACACACGGTTCGTCCAAAACTAATATGTGCCAATTTAACTTTTTCAGTCTTATGTAGGTATTTGCTTATTTATTCTAACTCGGACATATGGTGAAGAAAACATCGTGAGGAAACCTGGACTTAATAGTCTGTAATCGCCAACCTGCAGTGAGCTAGCGTAATGCGTAAAATCAATGCTTGCGCCTTCTCTGTATGAGAAGAGGCCTTTGCCTTGGTTATGATTATTGTTATTGTCCTCCAAAAAACAATGGATAACAATGCTGTCGCTACAAAGTCTTGTGAAGAGCCACATTGGATGAAAAACGAGAAACTTTTAATTAACGACTGATTGTGCCAACTTGTTACAAGGGAGACCGTAAATGGAGGACTTTCGTTTTCGAAATCGTGGACCAATTTTGTTGGCAACCTACTTTTTAAGGGTCAGTGACGTACCTATTCTATTAAAATATTTTTTCTTAATTTCACCGACGATGGAGAGTTGTAGCACTTTGTGAGGTTCGTGATAGCAAAATACTTTGACTGACTTTATATTTTTTTTTTTTTATCTATTCTGTCATGTCTGTTTCATTGTAAAGTCCACGTTCCAAAGCTTCTGGACGGCGTCAACATATCGGTCCCCCGTAATAGCCAACCCAGGCCTGACCGTAAATCAAATGTGTTTGTACCATATACAGCTCGAACTAACCTCGGGAGATCAGCGCCATTGAATCGCTTTATGAGGACGTACAATGATAATCACACTCGCACCAATAGCATTGACATTTTCTCAAACACCCGAGATCAATTTCGAAAACATCTATACAGCATCTTCTAAAAAAAAAAATATGTAGTACTTTAATTTCTTGTTTTATATAATTCCATTTAATTGTTCAATTATTTTATATAAACTAAATTAGGTATAACGCAAACATTGCAAGTGCTGTGCACACCTACAAGTGACAAGTTCCTGTAGTACGTACTAACTGTAATATTTATGATTTCTAATAATGTTATTGTGAACTAGTCGTTGGAGTGCCATAATAAATAAATAAATAAATAAATAAATAAATAAAGTGAAAGAGTTTTTTTGTTTGAACAACCAGTCGGATTTGAAAAAATTTATATGATAGCCAGGTTCGTGAGAAATAGTCCAGGCTATCTAACATTCGGCTACACTTCGCAGCTACCCTTTAATATCGATTATTGTTAAGTAAGTCGGAAGAAAAAGCGCTGCCGAACTGCTTTCTCCGCGTGTGCTGGCGTAATGGTTAGTGATACGTAAATATAATGTTCTACAAAAATATCGGTCTTTAGTACATCTAAACGAAGTCTACGATGCCATATGTCTATCTCTTATATACATACGCCACAATATATTAAAAATTAGTTGTAGTATAGTGCCAAAAAATATAAAAAATTAATTCAAGATATGTCTTTGAAAAAGCATTAACGCATGCTTAGCGAACTCTAAAGTTACAATATAAAATGGAAAAAGAATACGGTCGCGAACAGAATTCGAACCTGCGCCTCCCGGATAGATACTCCAGGCGCTCTGACTACTAAGCCATCTCGACCTCTGCTCACCACCGCGAATTCTTCTTCCATATTTTAACACGTCTTATGGCGACGTCATGGCAATCAATTCAGTACATAGGTACTAGGGAGGCGCAGGTTCGGATCCTGTTCGCTACCGTATTCTTTTTCTATTTAATATTGTGATTATAGATTTTGTTTATTAGCCTTTCTTTAATGAAATAGTCCCACATAAGCTATCTCGACCTCTTAGTGGTCATGATCAAGATGGCTTAGTGGTCAGAGCGCCTGGAGTATCTATCCGGGAGGCGCAGGTTCGAATCCTGTTCGCGACCGTATTCTTTTTCCATTTAATATTGTAACTTTATAAAAAATTAAATTGAATATCGGGCACAATGTTATAAAGTTTTTCTGTTAAGAAATTCTCAGTAGCATACTGGAGTTTGGAACTGTGCCCGGTATATGGTAATAGCCTCACCACTTATTAAATGCGACTTTATAACAGCATTGGTGAAATGTGGGTGTTAAACTGTGTACAACTCTGCCTACTCCATCGGGGAATACTCCATAGGCGTGAGGGTATGTTTAATAGTCTTTTCATGTACTATTTGAATATTCTCCACGTGCTGATAGCCTTATTTACTCCATTATTTACAAGATGAAATTAAAAAAAGGATTCTAACGATACATACATATAAATCAGTTCAGGCGTTTAGAAGTTATGGTGGAATACAGAAACACACAAACATGTGGCATCACAAGGAATGCGGAGAACCTTACCAGGGTCCATGTATAATTATGTACCTACATACACATACATGAACCCTAAAAACATCACACTCCTTTTTTGGGCAGTCGTGTAAAAACGTATTGATGATTTCTAGATGATAAACATTTAACAGAGAAACCCTTTACGAAACTATAAACAAATAGGAAATTAAAGTATGAAAAAAAAAGAAATATGGGTTCCTAAGAATGGGAATTCCTAAGGGTGGTCTATTTCCGGGAACTACATAATACACAAAGTATAAAACGGATCGTCTGATTGCACGCTTGTCTTTTTTGTCCTTCAAATTCATCCGCCAATTATCGGCCATCTACGACCTAATTCTGGACGACGGTTGGTATTGCGAACAAGTCTTTCTTTTTGGTAGGTACAGACAGTAACGAAAGTCTATTAACTCGCACTAAAACCGCACTTAATTTAGTGCTAATTAAAGCTTCTACGTGATGACTGTATTGCATTAATTTTATTGTATGTATATAATAAGAGATAAAAATATTTTAACAATCCCGTTCGTCTAGTGGTGCCAAGCGCGACTGCTGTGCCCGAGGTCCTGGGTTCGATTCCTGGTTCGGACAGTTTTATGGAGTTTTTCTGTTAGGAAATCCACAAAAGCAGTCTGGCCTTTGGACTATGCCCGGTAGATGTCAATAGGCTCACTACCTATTACATGGGACTTGATAACAGTACTGGGGAAATGTGGGTGTACACCTCTACCTACCCTGTCGAGGTTACAGGCGTGATGTTATGTTAAGTATTATTTGTTTTTATTGCGCCGTCCCCAAGTTACTTAGGACCTCGACAGAAAATTATTGAAATATATAGTATTCCATTCAGTTGAGAACAAAAGCCGATTATAAATTACGAGCTAATGCCCGCGACTTCGTCTGCTTGTCAAAAGCTAGCCTATGTCCTTCTCCAAGGTCCAATCTATATCCTTGCAAAAGTTTAGTCGTGAAAAGTTAACAAACAAACATTCAAACGAACAGAGTTACTTTCGCATTTATAATATTAGTATGGATTCACAGTTTGACTAGACTCGCGTGAGTAGTAAACGGTGAGCCTTAAATAATATGAATGTGCCTCATGAAATTTTATATAAAAAAAGAAATATTCTGATACACATATATAGGCACTTTTGTCGCTAATTGTACTCCATTTTGCAGGCGTCTTATTGCAACATCTTTACCGTTTTTTTGTCGGTTACCTTTCATAGAGTAGGGACGCTTAATTTGTTCTCTGTGGAGTATTCGGACTAAAATAATGTACGTATATTTGTTTCATTTTTAAAGTTCCGTTCCTCAGAGGAAGGGCTTGTGCCTAAGTAACAGCTACATAGATCGATCGATCGAGGTTAAGCTGTGCTTTCCGCGGTCGGTCTGTGGATGGGTGACCGTCATTTCATATCGAGATTTCTCCGTACCTCACAGAGGTCTAAAGATCGTAATATAAATCTATGACAAATGTTACGGGTAGTCAACAGCCTGAAACTGACAACCAGTCATACCACGATATATCGCGTTACATATTAACTATTTTGTGGAGGTCATATTATAGGCACTCGCTCCACGTAAAATACTGGTATCAAGGTGTATCCAGTTTGACTGGAAACCGACCCCGTTAGGGAAAGACTAGGCAGATTGTTTAGTTCCTCAAAAGTAAAAAAGGAGTCCATAAAGGTCTTCGGCTTCGTTATCCATCTTTCTTTCTTTTTATCATGGTATGGATATGTGTTGCGGAAAAGTGAGGAGCATGTGACGAGGAGTAGGGAAAACGATACGTGGATTCTGTGAAAAATGAGATGGCTCGGAAACCGACATGACGGCTGGCAGAGATCTACGATCTATGGAAGGAACAGATATGCTGCGACGACTCCAATAAATTGGGATAAGGGCAGGGAAGGAATGATGAAGTCTATATTTTTGTTAGAAACACGTGGAGGTATCGAATTGAAGTTAGGTTATATCAAATCAGAAAGGTAAGAACTAAGAATCAAATAAGATGAAGGAAAGGTATAAATAAAAGAAGTTATGGTTGAATAAACAAACTAACAAACTTAAATAGGTACATGAATCTAAAAATGTACCTAACACTTCCTTTTTTAACAGTCCTTTAAAAAGGTCTCTTGAAGGTGAAAAAATCAAGCTGAGACAGCTCCCCGGTATATTAAATCCTATTAGGTACTTCTCGTTAATTGACGGGGTGTCCCGCGTGAGCGACGAATACAACGCGACGCGACGCTGCAAAGGCGACGAACACGATCAAAACAACGCCATATGCTTGCGGCTTACATGGCAGTCTGCTGCGAGATGCGACGTATTATATGTTTTGTGAGCGACACGCGACACCACGAACTTACTTCAATAGTAATGGGTTTTTGAAAATAGCATCAATAATATAATCGAACGTAGACGGTAACACGCTACAATATTGTTTGAACATTTTAGAATCTTTTCTTAAATTTGGATATAAATTATGCAACTCGCCAAACGTGTTTCTTTGTAAAAATATTATGTTTTTCTTTCTGTAAGATTTACAATTTGTTTTTTAAAGTCTTTAAATATGAAATTTCAAGCAAAATTGCACTGTACTTCCCCATGATTGGAGAAGTAATGACCAAATCACGCAGGACACTTATCGCGTGTCGCATCACGTCGGATTCCATCGTGTTGTATCGTGTCGCGTCGCATCGCGTCGCGTTCCTCGCTCACGCAGGACACCCTTTTAGAATACTGAAATTTGACATGGACTAGTCATACAAAATAAGGAAAGGATATTTTTTTAATCTGCCTTCACCATTTTACTACCGAACTTCCAGACGCACTGCAGGATATAATCCGCACTTGGTTGATATTTCCTAATGTCGTACTCAGAGCTTCTCCTTAACCTTCATTATGCGTACTGCGAAAATGTAGAAATTCTTTCCCAATGTCTGTGTTCCCTAGAACTTACACTCCCTAAAGAGAGAGGCATCTTCTGAGAATGCTCGTTCCATTGTAGACCTCAACTATAGGTTTCCATTAACCTAATTTGAGGTCAAGAGCTGTCTAAAAAGTAACATAAAATAGCATCACGCCTGTATTCTCCAAAGGGGTAGGCAATGTACACAGTTGTACACCCACATTTCACCAACGCTGTTATTAAGTCCCATGTTATAGGCCATGAACCGGGCACAATTCCAAACTCCGGGCTGCTACTGAGAATTTTCTTACAGAAAAACTCAATAACACCTCAATAACACTAGACAGTCTAAAAAGTAACCTCTTCATATCAATGGAAAGCAGCGTAAAAGTACTATTATAGATACATAACTTCAAATACCAAAGTCTATACAAATACCAAATGTAAAACTATGTGACCAAAAATAATACTTGAAAATAGTTTATAATTATGTTCTAAAAAGTTTATTTATTTTCTCAGACAAAAAATTTGAAAATAGTAAACTAAATTCCATAATTGCACAGAGGTTTAATAGTAAAGTAAAGTTTTTTATTGACACAAAAACAGTTGTACATTTTTAGGCAACACTGGATCCCGCACTAGGATACCCTGTGTTGCAGAATCCAGTCTCTCTCACAGGTATTATTACATAGAAGATCAAGTGCAGCGTTTACATAGTTGGATGAGTGTGAAAATATTAAGGTGCATGTGCGCGTGTGTGTGTGTGTGTGTGTGTGTGCGCGTGCGTGCGTGTATGCGTGCGTGTGCGTGTGCGTGTGCGTGTGCGTGTGCGTGTGCGTGTGCGTGTGCGTGTGTGTGTGTGTGTGTGTGTGTGTGTGTGGGCATGCATGTGTGGGTGTGTGTGGGCATGCATGTGTGTGTGTGTATGTGAACGCGCATGTGTGCATGTTTTAGTTTATAGTGAGAAGTTTCTCCGTATCTGTATAGTCAAGACCTAGCAACCAAACATTTACATATTTTTTTACAGGCAGAGATTAGATTTTACATAGAGAGGATATAACAAATTATTTGATATAACCATGGTACTAGCAAGACGAAAACTGCTCCTTGAACGGCGAACATTATGAAAACAATAAAGATGTTGTAACAATTTGAATTATTGATTAAATGAATCCTTATCACTTACACATTGACCCCTTAAAAGGAAATTACTTAATAAATTAGGACCTTATATATGCGAGAAAATGCACTTTTCTACACGACTGCCCAAAAAAAAGGATAGTTATGTTTCAAAATATTTTAATATTTTAAGTCTCTATAGTGGTCTATACAGTGGCTAAATCATCACGATTATGATGCTGGCAAGGAATTTCTTTACCCCGATGATTATATGCGATCTTGTATCAAATCGTGTGTCATATGAGTCAGCGATACACGACAAATTGTTAGAAAAGTCACATAAATCAGATCAACCTTAATAGCTGGAGAGGATTAATATACAAATTTCAATTTTCTAAAGAGATTTCAAAGCGCAAAACCGCTTATTCTTCAAGATAAATCTTTGAAAAGCATTAACGCATGCTTAGCGAACTCTAAAGTTACAATATTAAATGGAAAAAGAACGCATAATCTTTCTTTTGTGATTTTATTATCTATCTAATTAACTTTAATCAAATAACTTTGTTTCAACGTAAAATATATTTTTTTTCCACGCAAATCCAATAATACGTTGGTAAAAATCGCTTTTATGTTTTGAAGTATTAATGATAAGTAATTGAGACTCATTAACAATGGACTCTCAAAGTACCTATATTTACTCAGAATATAATGTCCAATAAAGTAAATTTTACAGTCTTTGTTGTCTACGAGAAAAATAATTATGGAATTAAATAAAAATATGTCAACTTCGCTAGCAACATGAAAAGCCAATATTGACGGAGAAAGTTGTAATATTTGTAGTACAGTCACCAGCACAACGTGTATAAATATGCACTTTTTAAGCTATATATCTTTTGAATTTGTAAGTTAATGTTAATATTTGTACCCCCGCTTGTAATGTATGTGAAACCGTTTAACATTAAGATCTTAATATACCATATACTCAGAAATAAATTAATTATATTCTATTTAAACTTTTAACTATTCTATTTAAATTAGATATCTGTTTTTTTTATGGGATGTGGGGCTGCCTAGCAGACGGATCGCCTGATCGTAAGCGATTACCGCCGCCCATGGACACCCGCAACCCCAGAGAAGTCGCAAGTGCGTTGCCGGTCTTTTAAAGGGGTTGAGCCTCCGGTACCCTCACTCACTCGCCGAAACATCATCATATCACTCCGGTTGAGCCGGCTCATTCATGGTGAAGTATGGCCCTCCCACGGTAAAAATAATATAAATAATAATATAGAAGTTTTAATGAATGTCCATGTGTAGAAGGAATGGTTCTTCTATCGTGTTACATACCTAATTATAGTAATACACGCTAGACATATTAACGGTGATTTTTATAAATTTGTGTTTATATGTTTGTGTTCGTGACTGTACAAGGCGACAATAATTGTAATCATTTGATTACTCAGTAATAAAACTCTCGTCTCGCTTTGTTCCTTTGATAATTCATTTAATTGGACGTTTATTGAAGCCAGTCGTTAAAAGGAATGCTTCTTAAAAAGATTAAGAGAATATCTTTTATATTCTGAGAAATATATATAATTATGTTTTTTTATACATTGTTCAGGCCATGTAATGCCTATATTAATTACTAATTTTCAAAGAAACATTGAAAAAATAATAGACAAAAACGGGCCTGGAACTCGGGACCTTTGACGTTCCGGGTCATCACTCTAACGAGCTACCTTGTCGTGTTCTTAATCTATTGAATTTTCAATCCTCTTTGTATTCGTCTTAAGAACACGCCTGGCGATATTTATCTAAAAATCATTTACAGATCTACTAAACTCAGCTTTACCACTTAGCAGTTGTAAATCGCCGAAAAACATCCCAATCCTTTTATGTCTATTATTTTTTCTGAGAAATATATTTTATTCCCTGGACACAGCCGTACATCTTTATTTCACAAAGTCCTATGTTATCAGTGGTGTGCCTGTTGCCACCTTCCGGCACAATTACAAACTTCTATTGAGAATTTCCCGACTTGGGGGTGAAACCCAGGATCTCATTCTCAGCAGTCGCGCTTGGGAACACTAGACCAACAAAGCAGCCGAGGTAGGACCAGATACAGTTTTCTGTATTCTGAGGGCCAGGCAAGGGTTTAGAAACAAGTCCTTCATAACGGATGTTTGCGGGTAGGGAATAATATGAATTATTATAACCTTTGGTCAGCCGGGCTTTTCTGTGGTCTCCCATGCTTTTAAGTGAGGTTCAGGGCACAAAGTGTGTAGGTCTCTGCCCTAATTAACTTATTATAATCAAGCTAGCGTGCGAGTTCATCAACGAGGGAATTGGACAAATATCACAGTTCCACCCACTTCTTTTTCTTATCGTGTGGTTGATGAACAACCTAGTATCAGAGTATAAACCACCCGTAGGACTCTGACATGACTTTACACACTATCCAGAACATCTCTCATGTGTGCTGGTTTCCTCAAGATGTTTTCCTTCGCCGTTTTAAGCAAGTGTTAAATGATTTCTAATACGCACATGACTTGGAAATGTCAGTGGTGCCTAAAGTTCGAACCTATGACGTTTAATTTGACACTAGGCTATCACTGTTTACTCGCAAGATCTCAAAACGGAACGTATAGATACTTACAAATATAAATTAAAATACCTGTTTTAATCTATAAAATATTCATTAAAATTCATTGAGTCGTTTCGGAGACTATTCGAGACAGGCAAACATTCTAAAAACATATTATGTACCTATGGTTCGGCGATGTACCTACAGTTTTTTTTTTATCACACAGTGGCTACATATTTGAAATTAAAGCTCCGTCTTCTGTTTTCCTACGGGCGCAACTGTATTGAAATGGTATTTAAATAATACATATTAAGTAATTTCTTGACATAATTCTTTATGGATTAAAGAATTATATCAAAAAATGGCATAATGTATGAAAGTTAAATAGAAAAAAAGGATAATGACACAGAATCCAGAATCAGTCATGACATCACTTAACTACCTCGTTGATCTAGTGGTCCCAAGCGCGACTGCTGAGCATGAGTCTCGGGTTCGATTCCCAGGTCGAGCGAAATGTTATTGTGTTTTTCTGTAAGGAAATTCTCAGTAGCAGCCTGGAGTTTGGAATTGTGCCCGGTAGATGGCAATAGGCTCACCACCTATTATATAGGACTTAATAACAGCATCGGTGAAATGTGGGTGTACAAATGTGTACACCTCTGCCTACACCTTCGGATAATCTGTATGTATCACTTAACTATTCGCAATAAACAGATGCCCCTCAAACCATCTCTATAGAATATAAAACCCTTTCCTACATTAAACAATACACTCCTCAAAATGTATATATTTAAAAACAACCTGACCTTTGGATTTGATATTTGAAATTAAAACTATAACATTAAAATCTTTGTAAAATATTAACGAATGCATAGCGAACTCTAAAGTGATATAAAAAAAATTGTGGACAGAAAAACGTTCGTGAGTGCAAAGGGACTGATTAGATGGCAATGCCTTCACCAAAAGACGTATTAAAAATGTGAAGGAAGTATTAGGGTAGTCGGTAGAGGTCGAGATGCCTTAGCGGTCACAGCGCCTGGAGTATTTATCCGAGAGGCACAGGTTCGAATCCTGCACACGACCGTATTTTTCTTTGCACAAAAATTTATAACAATAAAAGATAACTCAAACCATAATCAACGTAATTATGCACTTCTCCTTAATTTCTTAGGCTCCGTCCAATCCCAGTTGAATGATTCTGTGTTAGGCCTATCGCACACAAGGCTACACAAGTCTCCGACACTGGACAACTTTAGTATCTAGGCGACAAGTCTAGCGTAATACAAGGTGTAGCAGAAGTCTGTAGTCATATTAATTATTGTTGACCGGTTACTAATCACGTACATTCTTCGGGATTGCCCGACTCACGACATTGCCGCGGATTCAGCTCATGACTAAGGGCTCCGTTTGAGTTCAAAACTAGTCGGGAAAACGCGAAGAATGTACGTGAGTAGTAACCGGTCAACAATAATTAATATGAATATGCCTCACGAAAGTTATTATACAACTATCTGTAGTCATACTTTAGGGGGTCAATGTAGTTATTTACCTATAAAAACAAGTTTTACTACGGAACCATATTAGGGAGCGCGAAAAAAAAATCTACTGCTTCACAGAATTGTTCATACCTATTCGACCAAAATGTTTAGATAGATAGATAGAATAATCTTTATTGTACACCATTAGAGTACCATTTATAAAATTCAATTATTAATTAAGGGTACAGTGGTGGTCTTATCGCTAACAGCGATATCTACCAGATAACCTTTGGATGTACAGAGAGACGTGAATAATTGCAAATGGGGCCAGTCAGTGGTGTACTACACTACATATTTTACAAGAAATAAATACAATAACTAAAGGTTGTCTGGAGGTTGAGGAAGTATCACCCCGAGCTATAAGACCGCCCATTGTACATTTCTGTTTATACATTATGTTTTGTATTGTTCTCATAATTCGTGTACAATAAAGAGTATTGTGATAACTAAATAAATAATTATGTTCACTCCTGCGACCACGAACGCTACAAAGTGTTCGAAACGTCAGGAAAAACAAAAAACCAATAATACACGCGATTAATCCGGTTAAAAGTTGTTTTATTATAATGTGTAGTGATCGCGCAAACCTAAGATATTACTATAATTATGTTCAGATATAGGAATAGCAGGTTGGCAGCAACTAATCTTAGGAAGAAATGAAATACTGTTTTATTAAGTTTTAAAAAGTATCAGGTGTCTGAGCTCGCCTTACGGCTACAGGCAACGCATTCCACAAACGTACAGCTTGGACTGTAAAACTTTGTAGAATGCGTAGCATCTCAAGTCTCATGTTCTCGAATGATCTTAAGTAACGTGTATGTGTGTCATTCAGGAGCTTAAATTGTTCTTTGAGGTAAGAGTGGGTCGTAGGATTAAACAGAATACTGTAAAGTAAAGATAAAATATAGGCATTCCGGCGAGGACGAATTGGGTGCCACTTGAGCTTAGTGCGAAATTCTGAAACATGATCGTATTTGCGTAAACCAAATATGAATCATATCTATGTGTTTGAGCTTGTGATCGGATTTTTCGGGAAATACAGCCAGGGTCGTCTTCAATGAAGTTTATATTAAGTTTAACGAAATAACAACGTTTATTTTAAATAAAATGTTAACAAGATAAAAACGTACAACCGACATAGGTAACGAGCTTGTCGAGAGGAGTGAAGTTTGTTGAATGTGCTGCCCTTGTCGCACCCATCTGAAACCATCCGATGACAGTTGACAGCTTGCTTAGTTCACACCAGTGCGCAAACTATCATTACGAAAGACAGATGTCGCTAGTAGTGTCGTCTTGAACATGCCGGCCGCCTTGGAAGCATCACGGTCCAGGCTTCCAACATGAAGAAGTCGGTGTGCAATAAGTCGACTATTGCACGGGTAGCGGGCAAATCTTCGAAAAGGCCCGCCGTATTATGCCGGCCGCTGTACGAATTTCAGCGACGCGTGAAACTCCATCATTCCCAGGGAACACACGCGTAATTCGGCCCAGTTTCCATTTCAAAGGCGGAAGATGATCTTCTTTGATAAGAACTAGGCTGTCCTGGGTGATATCTTCACTGTCTACCTTCCATTTAGTACGCCGTTGAAGCTCTGACACGTACTCTTTGGACCAACGCTGCCAAAAATGTTGTCTGAGTTGCTCCACTCGTTCGTAGCGTCCCAGTCTTGTAGGCGTCAGGGTCGTCAAGTCTTCGTAAGCTGGCGCAGTCAGCGGTCGGCCGATCAGGAAGTGAGCTGGAGTCAGAGGAAGGTAATCCTGTGGGTCTGAGGACAGAGGGGACAATGGACGGGAGTTGAGGACAGATTCAATTTGCGTTAATACTGTTTCAAACTCCTCGCGCGTCAGCTTCGCATCTCCCAGTACCCGCCGCAAGTGGTACTTACAGGACTTGACTCCCGCCTCCCACAACCCGCCAAAATGAGGACTATAAGGAGGTATAAAGGTTAAACGAATTTGATTATGACTAACAAAATCAGAAATATCATTAGAATTTTCGAAAATTACGGATAGTTCTTTTTCAGCACCAACGAAGTTTTTCCCGTTGTCTGAAAATATCTGAGATGGCTTTCCACGACGTGATATAAAACGTTTTTAAAGCTAAGATATAATCCTGTGTGGTCAAGCTACCAACCAACTCTAAATGTATAGCCCGAGTTGCAAAACAAATAAACAAACAAATATATGCTTTTATTAACTTAGCACCTCTGCCTTTACGGTCCAATATAAGCAATGGCCCTGCATAGTCTACACCACAGTGCATGAAGGGAAAGCTTGGTTCTAACCTCTCGGATGGTAAATTACCCATAATCGGGGTCAATGTCTTCCCTTTCATGCGTGTACATATAACGCAATTGTGTACCACCTGCCTGGCTAAATTTCGAGCTCCCAGTATCCACCACTTATCACGCATGGAATATACCAGAAGTTGAGGTCCTGCGTGAAGTAATCGTTTATGTTCATATTCACACAATAACCTCGTAAAACGATGTTTACCACTTAACAATATCGGGTGCTTTTTATCATAGCTAAAGTCGGTAGCGTTACATATTCTACCACCCACACGAATTAAATTCAATTTATCTAAAAAAATATTTAGACCAGCTATTTTGTAAACTAATTTGTTGGTAATAGATTTGAACGGCAAATTATTTATAAGATTGTAATATTCATCACTAAACGATTGCAGCTGTACGAAACGCGTCAAAGCAATTAGTGAATGTTGTAGTTCATCTATAGATAACAAACCGGTTTTACGGCTTCGACTGCCACCGGGAGTTAACGCTTGCATGTTATCTATAAACCGCAACACATATGCAAAAACCCTTTGTAAACGAATAAATGATGAAAAACGGTCAACATCAATTAATTGAATTGATTGATTAGATAGTAAATTGATTGTCTGAGATTTAGTTTCAGGCAATTCGACAGATATTAGTTCCACATTATTATAAGACCAATTAATGCTAGGTTCTCGTAAAAATTTAGGCCCGCACCACCAGTGATGATTGTTATCGTATTTTAAGGAGTCTATACTCACGCCTCTCGTTATGAGGTCAGCAGGGTTCTCTATGCCCTGTACATGACGCCAAACTATATCGTCAGTTAACTCATTTATTTGTACAACACGATTTTGGACAAATGTTTTGAGTGAGTGCGGAGACATACGTAGCCACCCTTGAACTATTGTCGAATCTGTCCAAAAATAAACTTTATCGAAAGTTAAACGTAGGGAACCTTTTATTTTATTGTATAATTTTGCACCTACAAGTGCTCCGCATAATTCGAGCCTAGGAATGCTCACCGTTTTTATCGGTGCTAATTTACTTTTTGCACATAATAAATGTACAGATATAGGTATAGAATTCTCGCAGTTTTGATAACACGATCGAATATATGCACATGCACCGTAGGCATGTTGAGACGAATCTGTGAATATGTGAAGATCTTTATATTTCGATTTTATATTTGTAATGTAACGAGGTATTTTTATATCACGTAAATATTGCAAACTGGAAACGAACCTATACCATTCATTTGCAATATTCACTGGAACTGCTTCATCCCAATCTAATTTAAGAAGCCACAAGTTTTGCAATAACATTTTCGCTGTGATTACAACAGGTGCTAACAAACCTAACGGGTCATACACCTGTGAGATTATTGATAACAAATATCATTTTGTAACGGTGGCCCTATATATTGTATATCATTTAACGATATGTTAGATGATGTTTTTGCGCTTGCGTCAAATACAACACGTAATTTTGTTGTGACACTATTCTCTCTATAAACACCGTGATGCGGTAAAATGTAATGTGGTTGACTCATTAAATCCTTAACATTTGACACCGGGGACATGTGACATGTGACATATTCCCGCATAAAATCGCAATATAGTTTTTTATACTGAGGCGAACGGTCTAACTTTCTTTCGAGCGAAATAAAACGATTTTTCGCTATAGTGTACGATACGAGAAAGAATTCGCAGATTCCTTCAAAGGAACGCGCACACAGAACCTACCGTGTTCATCACGCTGAGTAGTCTCTATAAATAACGCTTCACAATAACGATCATCTTTTGACATCAAAGTAGGTAAGTCAGATAATTCTTCCAACTCCCAAAATTTTCGTAACTGTGAATCAATTTGAACTAAGTTACACTGAACTTTGTCAATTTTATACGAACGTTTCATACGAATAGGGCCAGATATGATCCACCCTATCTTCGTATCGTATAGGGTCGGACCAGAACTGAGCCTTATTTTATTTTTATTTAATAGATCCCAGAAGATATCTGCGCCTAATAGAACGTCTATGTCAGACGGGACACTAAATGTGGGATCTGCGAGTGAAATATGTTTAGGTATACGTATACACTCGCAATCAAAGTTTATCGAAGGTAACTTTGACGTAATTCTTGGGAGAACCAAACATTGTATTTCCGTGATAAAGTCATTAACTTTTGAACGAAAGTTTATTTTACAGGTGTGAGAACATTTTGAAACGAGTTGTCCTACCCCCGAGATATGAACTGTGGACTGTATAATTGGTAATTGTAAACGATTACATAACGATTCAGTTATTAAGCAATTTTGACTCCCGTTGTCAAGAAGTGCTTTAACTGTATGATATTCATGATTTGAATCAGGGACATCAATCAGTGCCGTTGATAACAAAACCGGTTGTATCGCGGCATTGCACATGAGTACGTTTCGCTCGGAATGTACTTGCGCATCAGCTGATCTGTTTACGATGTTTGATCGCGCACTAGGTGTGGACTCGACCATACCTACACTTTCATTTAAAACATTGTTATTATGAAGAAGCGTGTTATGCTTTTCACGACACAACTTACATGGGCCAAATGAACATTCATTTAGCGAATGACTACAACGAATACAATTTTGACAAAGGTTTTTATTTTTTATTATCGTATGCCTATCTTGCACTGACATATTTAAAAACCGTGCACACGCATATAAGAAATGGTTGGCACCACATAACTCACAAACAATATTTTCTTTATTTATAAACGAGTTCTGTTTACTCTGTGTAGAAACGTATGAATGCATGTGGGGTTGCGGGTTCGATTTCGAGAGAGACTGCCTTTTATTTTGATTGCAATTAAACCTGTTGGAATCGTTAGTGCTTGGTTTAGACGAATTAACGGTTTTACTGTTTTTTGAATTTATCATTTCTAGCATATCGGCCCGGTTTCGAAGAAATTCAAGTAAATCATCTAACTTAATATTGTTATGCGAATCACTTAGTTTAGACACGAGTGAGCCTTTATGCGTCTCCCATTCGCGCTCCGTGGATGGGTCAAGTTTTGAAACGATTAAATAAACAATGAGCGTATCCCATGAATCGGTTGGTTCATTCAACGATTTGAGTGCACGTAAATTACGTAATGTCGAATCTATGAGCTTCCTAATTTGAGCACAGGATTCGTTTTGAAGTGACTGAGCGGCAAACAACGATTTTACATGATTTTGTACTAATAAACGATTATTATGAAATCTATTTTCAAGTAAATCCCATGCGTGAGAGTAGTTAGGAGCAGTAAACTCTAATGCACTGATAACATGAGAGGCGGAACCACTAAGTGAAGATTTTAAATAATGAAATTTTTGTATACAATTAAGATCGTTACGGTTATGAATCATGGTTACATACGAGTTTCTATATTCTAGCCATTGATCATATGAACCGTCAAAGGCAGGTAGTTTTATTTGTGGTAGCCTAATCGATACAGGACTAAGATCACCTACTCTTTCACAAGAAAAAGCTTGCTTTTGTTCACTATGGTCATACATACACTTCGCAGAAGCCATAAGAGAAAAATACTGTTCCTCGAATACTTCTCTGTAATCTAATTGAGCCATGAGGTCAGAGTCTGTAACTAAGCTTTCAATTTCACTTTGTATATTATTAAAATTTTGAAATATAACGGTATTTGACTGAATTCGTAAATCTAATTCCGCTTTGAGAACAGGATTTAATTCTAAGCTTTCAAATCTAGCCATGTATTTCTCAAATAACGTTAGTCTTCCTTTAAGTATACCTCGCTGCTTTTTTAAATCAACGAGGCGTTTAATTGAATTTGTACCTATATCTAACCGTGGAGATTTTGGTCTATCACCTTTAATTTTAACACGTTCCTGAGTCGTGGCTACCTGAAACCCTTCATCGTCACTCATTTTGGCAGATTATACAAGGCAAGAGTACTTACAGTTTTCTGTTCAGCACCAGTCCCGGCGCAACACGACACGACTAAAACACGAAAAATAATACAGATTAACGCAAATTATTGGAACCGGAGAGGATAGAATGGGTTTTATCACCAGACCGCTTGTGACTCGCCGCTGATCCTGCCCTTCTAGTTCCTCTTTCAACGAGTTTTCCGCAGACGTTCCACGTGGCCACGTAGTTCTCGATATTTGGCTCAGAAGGACCAATGTTTGAGCTTGTGATCGGATTTTTCGGGAAATACAGCCAGGGTCGTCTTCAATGAAGTTTATATTAAGTTTAACGAAATAACAACGTTTATTTTAAATAAAATGTTAACAAGATAAAAACGTACAACCGACATAGGTAACGAGCTTGTCGAGAGGAGTGAAGTTTGTTGAATGTGCTGCCCTTGTCGCACCCATCTGAAACCATCCGATGACAGTTGACAGCTTGCTTAGTTCACACCAGTGCGCAAACTATCATTACGAAAGACAGATGTCGCTAGTAGTGTCGTCTTGAACACTATGGATTTTTTTCACGCTTTCGAAGTGTGTCTCTTAGTAAAAGTTGTTCGTATAGGGTACATTAACTTCCTAAAGACTACGGAGTTTGGTACATGTTCCTTTGTATGCCTGTGTATGAACCTGTGTTAGCTCATATTCAAACGCCACTAGCGAACATATATTATAGTGTGTACTGTCATCAAAATCCATATCCTAACCAATATTATAAATCCCATTGCGTTACAAAATATAAGAGTATTTGTTGTATATACTCTCAGCGAGATCCTAGAGTAGGTAGACATAATTATTATTAGAATATAACTCACACAGCCCCACTGCAAGGCAAAGGCCTATTCTCGTACGTAGAATGCACGAGTGCATTGATCACCACGCTAGCTCACTGCAGGTTGGCGATTTCAGATCATTAGGTCCGGGTTTCCTCACAATGTTTTCCTTCAACGTATGTCTGTGATGTCTTAGAGTAGTTAAGAAAGTACATATGAAATTGAAAAAGTCACAGTGGTACCTGCATGCCCACAGTCTGTGGCTCAAAAGACGGGTCCGTAACCACTCAGTATAAGCGTGTTAACAAATTTAAAGTCGCCATGTAAATGAGACTTGTGTAGCCTCGTGTACGAATGGCCTTACAAAGACGAACGATTCGCATTCGTTCCCCAGTTCTCATCTTGTCCCTAATTTTGTACTTACGAAGGTAATGACCGTGTAATTACATATTGACGTTCGCTGGTACCAAGGGTAGGTACTAGTCTCTTAGTTATATACCTACGTATAAAGTGGTATCTGAAATTATAAGTACCCGCTGTACCCAGATAAGTGATGTATATATTCGTGTCGGGATCAGGCAAAGTGTTATTGGGTTTTTCTGTTAGGAAATTCTCAGTAGCAGCCCGGAGTTCGGCATTGTGCCTGGTAGATGGCAATAAGCTTACTACCTATTACATGGGACTTAATAAAAGCATTGGTGAAATATGGGTGCACAACCGTGTATACCTCTGCCTACTCCTTCGGGGAATACAGGCGTGATGCTATATTATGTTATGTTTATACATGCACCACAGTTTATTTATATTCGCAATTTTTAGAGATCCGTCCCCCAAAAGGCAAACATTAACCCTTACTATTACGTCGTTGTCCGCCTGTATGACAGTCTGTCTGCGTGTTTCTATTTGTCAAGACCCTTTTCTCAAGAATGCGTTTCTCAAGTTGACAAGTTGCTTACGTCGGACGTATAAAATTGTACACA
This sequence comes from Xylocampa areola, assembly GCA_935421205.1. Classification (NCBI taxonomy): domain Eukaryota; kingdom Metazoa; phylum Arthropoda; class Insecta; order Lepidoptera; family Noctuidae; genus Xylocampa; species Xylocampa areola. The sequence continues at coordinate 14,677,619 of OW285215.1, forward strand.
TAACAATAATATTTCAATTGTGTCTGTTATTGGCGAGTGAATGATTAGATAAAGAGAATGGAGGTAAATGTCAGTTACTAGATCGATAGGATAGTCAATGATCCCTTGGAGCTGTAAAAAAAACAAGCTTCTAAGTGTTTGAGGGCTGAGTTGCGTTGAGGGCGTCCGTAGGAGTGCACCCTTAAAATGGAATCCCTACACGTGGCCGCTGGATGGCGCAAAACAGGCAAAACAACTCTGGTGGGGGGCTTCGGCCGCGGCTGGTTACCACCCACCGGACAAAGCCATGCCGTGAAGCGACCTAGTTGTGTTTCGCGATGTAGTCCGGTGCAACCGTTGTGGGAAACGGGTCTGGGCAGTTGCATCAACTCCCCAACTATCGTTCTCCCCAAATCTATCCGCTCTACTTTACTAGTGAATAGGTTTATTCTGGATCTACGTGCTCCATCCTCAACCACACCGTCGCTTACCATCAGGCGAGTTGGTGGCCAAACGTAGATCCATTTTTGATAAAAAAAGAACGAAGATGTAAAATAAGGTAAAAAAAAATTTTGATTTGATTAATTTATACGTTACCTATATCTCAATCTATAGTGTACTTCCCGTCGACGTATACGAAATAATAATAATATTAAATACCAAGAAGGAAGTCACACAGCATAAATAAAGGAAAAAAACCGAAAACCATTATTGTACAGCGATATCACATAAAAATATAAAACCGTTAAAATATATCCTGATGTGCACGAAAAAACTGACATTATGTACGAGTATGTAACTGATTCGAGCATAGGTTTAATACCTTTACAAGCAATAGTTCTTTATTAATAGATTACTACTGAAAAAATACTCATAACCTACTTATAGAAACTCAAAACCTACTTATAGTAACCTACTTATAGAAACTCATAACCTACTTATAGTAACCTACTTATAGAATTTTCTTAGAAAAACTCAAGAAAAATCAAGTTCACCAGAGGGAGAAAGATCAATTTCGTTTTCTTGTAGTCTTACTATAAAATATATACGATATAATAAAACAACTTTTAACCGGATTAATCACGTGTATAAAAGTTGTTTTATTATAATGGGTAGTAATCGGTAATCGGTATAATATCGTGAAAACCTAAGATATACGATAATTATTTTCTTTAAAAGAAGCACCTTGAATCTGAATAAAACAACACTCGCAATTCTATTAATAATAGTTCGAAACTATTATTAATAGAATTGGGAGTGTTGTGTCTTGCTTTCTGTGCCTGTTATTTTTTTTTTCCACATAAAAAATATAATTTTCGTTCTAATAATATTATCTTCATTTCTACTAAAACCACTCAAAGTGACAATACTAGCAACACATTACGCAAAACTATCCATATAACCCAACCTCCAATAAACACTCTACCATAATCAATGGAGTGTTACTAGCGACTATCTTATCAAGACAGTAGATTGAATAACTGAATAAACATTTATCACAAAAAGCTTCTGAAACTGAAACAGGCTTCGATCTATTACTCTTGTTCACATCCCGCCACTTGATGTAATACTCTTGAATACGCCATTTTTTATATTTGGCAACCTTTTTCTGTAATAAAATCATCTTCGTTTCATTTACTCCAAGTTTGTGAGTTATAAGATAAGTTATACGAAATTGTTTTTTTCCTAATTCAATGAGATTCCATTAACTTGACTATTTATTATAACTAGTGGTCGTCCACTGGCCGAAAGTCGACTATAATTCATTTAAATTATAAATTTGAACGTTATGAAGGTTCTATTGTCAAAAATATATGTGTGTGTCAATCGCATGGTAGTGTGTATATTTTTTTTTTTCGATTTAATGTATTTCTTATCTGTATTAATATTATAGTAGACATGGATTAATAATTCGATGCTCTCTAATAGTTTATATTTTTTATTATATTTTATAATAATCGTTAAAAAAGTTAATAATTGTTTTATAAGTGAATAGAATAGAATAGAAATTTATTTATTTTCTCATCATCAAGACACAGTACAAAGTCAAATATGCAATACATAGAGACTGGTGTCTGTTTTAGGTAGAACCTGTATTACAGATCACCAGGCTAACCCTCCGTCGGACAATCAATTTGTGAGCATTGACTGTATTTAATGATAAAAAGATAATCAACAACATTAAAACAAAATCATTAAAAAAAGTTTAATTATTTATTAAATAAATTAAGTGTGTAGTTGTTACATAATTTAACAAGTTAGTTATTTTTCTTTCCACAAAAAAGTATAATATCAGTGTTCGCTTAGCGTGCTTTTCGAAGATCTATCTGCTTAAGTTAGTTATCGTTAGTTTATTTGAGTATCTTCATTAATTAACCTTTTGAGCGACAGAAAAAATAAACTTTGTCGTTCTACCAGAGCGCCGCGATTTATTATTTACCAATGTCTATAAAATATTTGTCTTCTAATCAAGACATGGCGCTGAGCATTAAATATCAATTAACCTTTCGACTCAGTAACGTACAGATCTGTACGTTGTAACAATAAGAATCTATTGTGTCCGCTAATGACCGAGGCAACAGCTATAAAGCAAGCACATAATGCCATCCAAAATCAAAATCAAAATCAATATCAAAAATATCTTTATTCAAATTAGACCATTAGACATGATACTTTTTGAACGTCATACATAACAATAAGACAGTCCCTAAAAACGCCCACCCTTCACAAAATAAATAAGATAAATTAATTATATTATATTAAAATAACTATTAACCGGATTAATCGCGTGTATTATTGGATTTTGGTCTCCTGTCGTTTCGAACACTTTGCAGCGTTCGTGGTCGCAGGAAGACTATGGAGTCAGGCGTCTCAATAGTTTATTTCAAATTATTCCAGTTTTCCGTACATATAGATGATAAAATTATTATTTATCGCGAAAACCTAAGATATTACTATAAATTAATAATATTTTTTTCTTTGTTGCAGGTTAATAACGTTTAATGGCAGCACTTGAGTGCTGTGTCTACACCAACACACATTCGAATTGCTGAACTAAAACGTAAGTTATAAAAAACATTTACAAAGTATCTGTGAACAGCGTTAGCTTTAATTTCAATACATTATTCAGAACGACCTGTAAGCTTGTGTTAACATACGAGCTTGAATTGAACAGCGAGCGCTAAACACATTTGCTAGAAAGAAAATAAAAATATATTCGCACAAAACACGTAATGACAATTACGCAATTTAAAAATAATAAAAAAAATACAACAAAAGATGTGCCTAACTGCTGCATCAGACAGCTCGAGTTCAGCTTACCGAGACAAGAACCTAGTGCCAATGCTGGTTTTCAATTTAATCTGTTGACTCGATAATTACCAGACACAATATAAATATTATTGTTATCAATTACCATTTTGAACTTTCACGAGTATACAAATCCTATAGTAAATCGTAATGGTTGTAAGTAAAACAGTTATAAAAAAATCAATGACCGTTTTGAAGATGATCAACGTCGCAAGACAACCATCAATTGAATACATTCCGCCACCCCACTACCAAGTAATCATAATATTACGTAATATTAAAAGAAATTAACAGATGAACGAGTTATAACTTATTTACATCGGCCTACTAGGTTAAATTATAGATACGTTGTCTTGGTTAGTGCTTGAATAAATAATCTATTGAGCTCCAGAAAGTACATTAATACTGTGGGTATTCCTTCCTTTCCTTACACTTAACATAAAACCTATAAGAAATTATTATCTACGGATAGTCCAAAGCCCAAACGTCTGACCAGGCCAACCCTAATATTACCCGTATTCCCCAGTAGGTAATTGGATTGTGGAGGTCAAATGGTAGTTACTCCGTGTAAATACCGATCTTCAGCCGTGTGGTAACACTCAGTACTAACTAACATAGTTTTGAAATCCATGAATCATGATGAAAGTATTTTGAAAGGATTAACATGTGACTGGATTGGATTACGTACCTTCAAAATTTGTTAGTACTCCGACACCGGATTAATTAAATTCATTGAAGCCTTTCAGATCGTCAGTTATTAGAATTTATGTACAGGTGACGTGTGCTTCGAGAGCAATTAGTGTTTGGAACTCCGTGAGGTGAATGTCACCCATACCCATGTTAAGATGAAGGTGATATTGGTCTTAGAATATGATTTAGATTCTATTGAAATGGAAGTTGAGTTGGAAGAAATTTATTTTCACATATACTCACTATGCCACTTACATGTAAATAATAATAACTTTTTCGTAAACTTATTCTAATTGTCAAAATACTGTGAAGTAGCTGTGCCCCATATCTCCTATTTATTGTGGAAAAAAAAGGCTTAACTATATAAATAAAAATTAATTGCCGCACGTATGAAAGATCATCCACTTCAGCAAGTGTATTGTATCTTGGTGGATATCAAATTAATGGACACGTTGTAGTACATTGCGCCGTATGTTTTTATAATCCTTGCTCTTCATAGACAAGCTTTAATATACAACGCAATGCACTACAAAGTGTTCATCAATTCGATGGTAACTGAGATAGCCAATAGGTACGCAGAGCGGCTCGATCAATGCAATAGATTTTTTATTTCTGTATTGTTCGTCATCATTAATAAAGAGAAGAAAGTTTTTTTTTTGGAAAATTCATTGAAAACGTCGGAAGTTTAATGATATTTTTGTATAAATCGTATTCGAAGGAAGCCGGGGCGCGTCGCTAGTTTGAAAAAATAATAGGTATATTCTTGCAAGGATTCTTATCAAATAGACCTCACAAACAAACAAGTAATTTAGTATTGCAAACTCAGCACACCGTTATTGGCAACACTCGAATCAATGACGTAGGAATCACTGGACGTTGTTATGCAATAGAGTCACAAAATCCTTTTGCATCAAACTCATTTTTATTACCGATAAATACCTTTTATTATATTTTATTATAAAAATTTTAGTGATGTCCTTGCTGAAAATATACAAAAATATATCTATTGACACAAAGCTATTTATCTACTAGCCTAACAGTCGATTCTTTTTTAATTCATGCAATTTTTTTAATTTTTCTCTCCTTAAGAACCATCCTCGTACTTCAAGGAATATTTAAAAAAAGTAATTAGCGAAATCGGTTCAGCTACTCTCGAGATTTGCGCTTAGCAACACATTCAGCGATTCATTTTTATATTATTGGTAGATCTTTTTTTTTTTTCAAAAATAATGCACTACTATTATCAGATATTAATATTTTTTAGTCTTTAATATATAATCGTTTAAAAAATAATGTACTTAAGAAAATAATATCAAACCATGAATTATTCAAAATGGCGGTATGTGGGTTGCCTCTGTCTTGCTGAAGAGCGTCCACCTATAAAATTGTCGTTGGTGCCAGAGAGCTTTCACAAAATAATAACTTGGCACACAAATTGTTCCCAGTTGCTGACAACGCATCAGACGACGTAACGATATTCTGAGAATTGCTACGTAAAATAATTTAGCAAACAAAAATGCTAAAATCTTTTCACATCGAAAAATGATATTTGTCCAAATTTTTTATTGAATTTTTCGCGGTTCGTTATTCTCAATGTTTGGGCAAATGGTCGCATTTTTCGAATATTCTTCATACATTCCTTAATATTCTTTTTATCTCGATCCGAACTAAAAAGATAGACTGGATTTATTTTTGTCAGGGGATTGTTCAAATTACAAAAAACATAAAAACAATATCTTTCGTGAGACATATTCATATCAATTGTTGGTCACCAGTTACTACTCGCGGTTTGACTCGCGACATAGCCACGGGCTCAGCTCCTGACTAAGGGCTCCGTTCGAGTCCGAAACTAGTCGGGCAATTCCGAAAAAATGCACGTGAGTGAACAATAATTGTAATGATCCACAAGTTTATAGTTTAGTATCACCAACTTAATTGCATCTGGTGAAGAGGAGTTAGCTGTCCTCCTTACAAGGATATAAAAAGAAAGCGTCAGACTCGGCCTTAAAATCAGCGCTTCAAAAACTAAAATAATGTTGGTAGATCGGGCACACAAACTTCATCCTTCACTAGCCCTCCAAGACTACGAAAACATAGAACAATTTGTTTACCTGCGCTCTCTCATTACCAAGGACGGCGGTTGTACTAATGAGCTAGGTCGACGTATAGGAATGGCTAAAAGCGCAATATCAAGCCTCCAGAAAATTTGGAGGAACAAAGGTATACGTCGAGCTACCAAAATACGTCTAGTGCATTCCTTGGTATTTTGTATTTTTATCCGCCGTCCACGTCACGCTTTCCTCCCTCCCGATGATAGGATCACTGTAGCTTAAGAGTCTAATAGACTCACAAACACACTCCGAGGCGCTCGACCGCCTTGTTATAGACCTCACCGGTGAGGTCCGCGTCCGTCGCGAAATATCTCATCATGTCCGCCCCGACTACTTGCTCGAGCTGGCCCGCGCCGAGCCAGTAACTTTAAACTCGTCCCTTAATAATAAGGAAACCGATATGATCCAGCTAGTCCCTAGTTGTCCCCCCAGCAACGCCCTAAGCCGAGGCTCGTGTCCCGCAGGGGACGCCCTTAGAGCTGTGTTGCTTAGTTTGTAGTTTATAAAAATATGCTCTGGCTGGAGGCATCAAACTGCCTCGCTTTAGCTATTGTCCGGTTACGCAGATCAAACCCCTAAGGGTTAACCGCAAGAGGCCACATTAAAAAAAAAGTGAGGGAAGGACAAAGATTAAGAATCACCAACTTATGCGATCTAGTAAAAAAATTCCATACTTCTTGGCTTCTTGCAGCTTTTATGGTTAAAAGTGGGTGAAACAACTTGGTGTTTCGGGATGCTAAAGCATATTTTTTAACATACTTCATGTATTGGTTTTTCGTTTAAACTGTATTATTTAAGAATTGCTTCCACTGCTTTTCAAATTTCCTCAAATATCTGCGCTCGAGCGCTATTCTCTTAAGGTACTTACAGTGCCTGTATTGGAAATACCAGTTCGCTGAAATACCGTTACCGAAACAATAAGATAACTCGAGTTCTTCTAGAATTCTAGTAAAGGAATGTACAATACAACCACATTATGTATATGGTTTCACTCACTTTTTATATTTTTGCGCATCTCCTTAAAGTCCTAGCGTAATGTTAAACAGCGTGTAACCTTCCTAAAAATTGGGCTATCAATGCAAAAATAAATTTTCAAATCCGCCTAGTAGTTCCAGAGATAAGCGCGTTCAAACAAACAAACTCATCAGCTGTATTATGTTAAGTATAGATGGGATATCGCCACGTGTAGAATCTTGCAATCACTAACTACCTCTTGTTAATTGTATGTCTAAATTATTTCCTCAGACAAAAATCTGCATCACGATTAAACATTTCGTTGGTCAAGTGGTCCTAAGCACGACTGTTGAGAATTATGCCCTGGTTTCGATTCCCGGGTTGGGCAAAGGGTTACTGGGTTTTTCTATTAAGATGATGATTAAAATGTGTATCGGGCACAATGTTATTAAGTTTTTCTGTTAAGAAATTCTCAATAGCTGCCCGGAGTTTGGAATTGTGCCCGGTAGATGGTAATAGGCTCACCACCTATTACATGGGGCTTAATAACAGCATTAGTGAAACGTGGGTGTACAAATATAGACCTATACCTATGTCTCCCCTGCGGGGAATACAGGCGCGATGCTATGTTGTGTTATATTACAATTAAACGCCAATTTTCAAACCAATGCCTTCATTTTCTAAGAAAATGTTGTATATCACAAAAATCAATCTGCCTAGCGTTTTCCCAAAAACGTTGGAGTCGGCTTCCAGTCTAACTGGATGCAGCTTGATACCAGTATTTTACTAATAATGTGATGCCTAGTGGCTATGAAAACCAATTACTTGTTGAATTTGAATTATGATTGGTATCTATATACATGATTATATTATTGATTAGTTTATTTTCCACGATCATGTTTCAGACTTTCTCAAAAGGAAAAGTTATAATTCTGCCGTCAGTTAATCGAAACTTCGATACCAATTCTTGCAAATGAGTTTTGTTTTCTCAATCATCGTGTTTTTTGGAAAAATGCCAGTTTTCTATTAAGTTTTATAGCTACATGCTTTATTAAACCCCATTAAACAGTTTAGTCTAGTCTTTTACAGAACGTCAAAAAGCTTTCTGCGAATATAATGAATTAGTAATTTATTGGTTTAATAATTCTACTTTTATTAGACAGGTTATAATTATTATTACCGCATAAAGTATCGTTGGACGTCAAGTGGTTACCAGCCTGTTTCTTGAGGTCTGGTTTTTTTTTCGTGTGAAATATCCATAATCGTCGCTGTCCCAGTTTCCTAAAAAGCTCTATCTACCTACCTCCTCTAATCTGTATCAGGGTCCCTGAAACACAACTGAAATCACCGCAACCCGACGTTATGGTCCATCGAAGATAACGAAGCACCCTGTTATCAATGCAGGCCGGCCGTATTTGGCTTGCATAGACACTCTAGAGCATAGGTTCCCAGCGGGGGTGGTACCGCCCCCTAGTGGACGCTGGAGTATTTTGTGGGGGCGGTAGTAGGTACAAAGGTCCCAAATTAGGGCATAATATTTGATGATTAATAGATAATAGACAAACATATAAAATTGGTATAATTACCTATTATGCAAAGGGGGCCCTCGTTTTTTTTTTGTAAACTCCCTAAAAGGTTGGGAACCTATACCCAAGAGAGTTGCGCGCAGAAAAGCGTGGCGCGCTGCCGTCTCGGGTCCGTTGCTGGTGGGGCAACGAACTATCTAAGGACCTTGCATGTATATTTGGATGTGACTTTTCAATGTCAGTTACTACTAAGAGATTATTAATTGAATAAATATCCTACTGATATTTTGATATTATACTGTTATATGATACTTATAGGAAAACTGTAAGTCACTGACATTAAAACAAAAAAAAATCGACAACCTAAACACAACTTCCTGCACAAAAATAACCTACATTTATATTATACACGGAACTGACTAATTCACACACGAAGAGATAAAGGAATCCCCTTGATAAAGGTCGGCCTAGTTATCGGATAGGATGGGAAATAAGGTTAGTTAATGGCATTTATCAAAGGGTGTCGATTACATACGAGCCCTCTTTCTTTATTCGATTACGCAAGTGCGGCACATATGGGTAGGGTTCTATGTTTGGTTTCCGTCCTCCTCCGAGTCCTTTGTATGTGGAAATGAATACTTATGCTTATATTTTAATAAGTGCACAGTAACATTGGCGGTTTTTTCACTAGACGGCGACAGGACGCTGATGAGAGGGCTAAGCTTGAAAAAGGAATGTATGTATTTTACTTTTTTTATTGCATACTTATTTATGTATTGAATATATTATGAAGATTACCACAACTACATCCTTTTACGAATATTACCTAGGCTACAGTGGAGGGTAAATATGGCATACATAAGTAAAATGAGAGGGAAAGAGTCTCCATTCCACACCCTCTTCACTTTACACAAAAAAAAAAAACAAAATGTGGACATTGTTTTTCCTCCGATTTTTGTATAGTCAGTCATTGTGGTTTATAATATGGATTATAATAATTATATTTTATTTTGAGAGCTTGCACGACACGTTTATAGTGTGTATCACAACATCAATTGATTTATAGAATAATCTTGATAACGATAATATTGTTCAACGGTTATTACTCACGTGCATTTTTTTGCACAGTTTTGCCCGACTATTTTCGAATTCGAACGGAGCCCTTAGCTGAGTCCGCGGTGATTTAACAAGTCAAATTTGACCTGTTTGACTCGTGACATCGCCGCGGAAGAAAGAGTAGTAAACGGTGAATATAATAAATAATAATAATAATAAATAAATAAATAATTAGGCATAGTATCCCATATAGACACAGTTTTAAAATATTGTACATTAGACACAAATATAAAATATAGAAATAAATATAAAAAGCCTCACAAAAGTTATTATGCAAACGTTAATCATTTGTTTTCAAATAAATCTATTTCCTATCACCATTACAGCACATCCATAAAATCTTCATATGACAACTGTTGTGCAAGATTTTCTAAAATGATTATACTTTGCTGTATTGAGACAGAAGAATTTAACTGACTTGGCATGGCACGGAAGCTGCTTCCTCTTCATTACTGAAATTCCAATAAAAGTACATTACCTACTAATTCCATTCCCTACTATGCTTACGATGTTTGTGAGTTTTTTATTTATTAATGTAGATAGATACAGTGTGGCTGTCTCATTCTGTTGCCATTTAATCCTAAAGATAAATATTAGAGGATGTGGACGACACCAAACACGGACGCTTCCTAATTCAATTAAAACCGTTTTTGCGGTGAGGACCCTCGCTGATTTTATTCGGAAAGCTAAACATTTGCATCTGTAAGTAATATTGTACTTTTATAAAGTCTGTGTTTTAAAAGAACAATGATGCTGGGCATATAATATTTTATAATTAAATGGTGCGAGCTTTTTTATTAAATCAAATAAAATCTTATATAATACGGATACAAAATTCTCGCCAACGGAAGGATTTTTTATGAAACTTCATTCAATACTATTTTTAAATGCTTTTATCAAGTTTCATGGATATATTTTTGAATTTTATCAATCATACTTTGCTCCGAAAGACTTTTTAAATACTTTTAGGCAGATTTATATAGAATTTATGCACGCAATTTTGGGTATTGATGACATAAGTACTCCTACAATATATTCTAACTAATTCAAGATGGCGAACGATTGAAGATGACGGTTATTTTTTCTTTATCAATACTTCCACAAAAAAAAAATGGTTTCCTATTCACTGTACTAATTGAATCGTCTTATTCAATTAACTTGTAGATATAATCAATAACATGTAGATTCGCTCTGTGCAGTAAGGGAGAAATTTATTCACACAGGAGTTAATTCCGCGTCGCCTCCGCTACAGATGTTGGCATAGGCTTTCGGTACAGCAGGCAACAAAGGCGTTTTAAATAAATATTGGTTAGGTATTCTCGAACATACTAATGAATGATATATAATTACGTCGCAGGCAATTTGTATGATTCCGCCGTTTACATACACACTGTACCAATATCATATCACTTTAAAAACGCTCGTAGTTTAGATAACTATATATCGAAGGCAAAGCGAGCGAAGCGAGCTCGGGAACGCCGACACGGACAGGTTAGGTTCGAAGGGGATGACCTAGGCTGGTGGGCTGGTGAGTGAGCGCAGCGAGCAAACTGCCCCTGTCATTCCCGTCTTGTTTAGGTTTATTGCGACTTTACAGACGCGGATATAGGAGCCCCGCTGACGACGCCGTATGTTAACGGTGGTATCATACAAATTGCATGCGTCATAATATACCTACGATTGCCTCGTTGGTCTAATGGTCCCAAGTATGACGGCTGAACATGAGTTTTCGGGTTCGATTCCCGAGTCGAGCACAGTGTTAGTGAGTTTTTCTGTTAGGAAATTCTCAGTTGCAGCCCGGTTTGGAATTGTGCCCGGTAGATGGCAATAGGCTCACCGTCTATTATTACATGGGACTTAATAAACAGCATTAGTGAAATGTCGGTGTGCAATTGTGTACACCTCTGCCTACGCCTTCGGGGAATACAGGCGTGATGCTACGTTATGTAATATACACTTTAGTGCCGTTTTATGACGTTGTATAGTTTCGAATACTGTTGAAGTAAATCGTTTTTATAGTGAGCCTGAGATCCTTGTTTCAGCTCTATGGACAGTAGATAAATATTTTTTTATTTTTTTCTTATAAATTTCTATTTTTCAAAGAAACATTGAAAAAATAATAGACAAGAACGGGGCTTGAACCCGCGACCTTTGACGTTCCGTGTCATCACTCTACCAACTGAGCTACCTTGTCGTGTTCAAACCTATTGAATTTTCAATCCTCTTTGTATACGTCTTAAGGAGACGCCTGGTGATATTTATCTAGTAATCATTACAGATTTACTAAACTCAGCGTTACCACTTTACAGTTGTAAATCGCCGAACAACATCCCAATCCTTTATAAATCATATATAATTATATTTTTTTTTTTAATACACACATCAAGCCCCGTTCTTGTCTATTATTTTTTCAATGTTTCTTTGAAAAATAGAAATTAATATAGGCATTACATGGCCTCAACATGTATTAAAAAAAATATATAATTATATATGATTTATTTTATATAACATTATATTTTTTAAACTTTTTGTGTTTTACTGTTTGATTAATAGTGTCTTTAACTAAGTCGGTTAAGGTTCGATATTCTGGATTTTGAACCACACCCGTAGGTACATAAAAAGGAGAATTACTCAGTCATTGTTTTCTTTGATGCTGACGCGATTAATGTTGGTTAAAAAGTAACAGTCAAAAAATTACAAAATAATTTTCCTTTTCTGTGGTAGTTAGAAAACCGTTTGAAGACAGCCAAGTGTGAATATCATCGTTTATTGGCAAACAATAGGTGTAAAATTACAAAACTTTCAAGAATACAATCTCGTAATTAAACTTCTGTCCTACTTCGAAGAAATTTCTTGGAAATTGAAAACAATGCTGCAGCTATCAATACAAACAATAATATATTAATTAAAAGTTTGTTCTGCCGTTTGGCTCGTGACACTTCCAAGAAAAAAACGGCACGAAAAAGTTCTACTCTTACTGACAAATAACTGATAAATAATATCTGGACATTTCATCATATCACCCATAGCACGTCCACTGCTGAACATAGGCCTCCCCAATAGATTGCCAACAGGACCGGTTATAAGCGGCTTGCATCCATCGCGATCCTGCGGTCCTAATCAGATCTCTGTCCACCTTGTAGGACGTCCTACGCTGCGCTTGCCGTTGCGTGGTCTCCACTCTAGAACCCTATGGTCCCATCGGCCATCATTCTACGTGCTATGTGCACTGCCCACTGCCAATTCAGCTTGCTAACCCGCTGGGCTATGTCGTTAACTTAGGTTCGTCTACGAATCTCCTCTTTCCTGATTCGATCTTGCAGAGAGACTCCGAACATTGTCCTCTCCATAGCTCGTTGGGCTATTTTGAGCTTACCGATAAGGCCCATACTAAGAGACCACGTTTAAGTGCCATACGCCATCACAGGTAATTTACTGAAGATAATTTACCAAGAAAGGAAGTGTTAATTTCCTGCCTAAAGTGTATTTAAAGGGTGATGTCCTACTTCCCTTGACACTACTCTATTAGTTACGGAAGAACAATAGGCCTACAGTTAACAAGTAGTATGTTTGTTAGAGCTATTTTATGTTTCACCTATCCAAAAATTCTAAAAACCAACTCTAACATTTCCATGCTGCCCCAGCTTTTATAGCTGAGATAGAGGGCTTTTTGATATCATGCAGGTTTCTAATGTTTTTTAAGAGTACAGTAATGCAGGTTTTATTACCTGCTGACCAGCTAAGAGCCCAAAATAAATATTTCCGTTCTTTATCTTCCTTCTGCTTGCTACCTTGCAAGGTAACTTTTGAAAATAAATCCGCCCAATTGCACCTTATATTTCACTCGATTTTATTACCTGCTGACTAGCTACGAGTCCAAAATAAATATTTTCTTTTTTTCTCTTCCATTTGCTTACTGCCGTGCAAGATTACTGAATAAATCCATTTAATTTCACCTTATATTTCACTCCCATTTTCATTCATATTATCTCCTTCTTTGGCTATCCACTCCCTCTCACGAAAAAACTGTAATATTATTCTGAAACGCTAAAGCATTACTAATAGTTTTAACATTACACAATCGCACATAACATTACATATCGCGCCTATTTCCCGTGAGACAGAGACTACTGATTTCCACCTGATAGGATAAGTAATGATAGATTGTTCGCTACACCCAGTAATAGCCATAATATTCAGCCATTTTCCATGCACATAATAGGTATCTACGATATATATTATTCACCCTTTCAGTGGACACGACGTTTTCCGAATATCAATAGATTATGTCCTTAATTAATTGATTTTGTTGTCCTGAATGTACTGAATACTTAGGTTAGAAAGCACGCCTGCTATGTGTGAACTTCAAAGTAAAAACAAGGTACTGTATAATTTTCAACGCAGCATAAATACGTTAAGATGGCGATAGGTAAATTTCTAAATATTTAATTAACTTTTGTGGATAAAACATTCAACCACGAGCAGGGTTCGATATGATTTTGATTTTGTATCCTTTATAGCATCAATGTTTATTACGCATGCGTTAAGTTACTATCCTAATACTATTGACGATTTGTGAATTTGGATGGTTGATAATGAATCATGCCAAAACTTCTGAACGAAATTGACTGAAATTTGGTAGTAGGAGTAACATTTTTGATCACAAGAAAATGCATAGTTTCTGCGGCAAAGGGAAAATCCTGGGAGTTAAACTACGGGGTCCAACTAAACTACATTCCCAAGTGTCATGTGTCTATTTACTAAATAAATATATCAAGCCAATTGGCAACAATTGGGTTATCAAGAAGACTTATAAGGCCAATAAAAATAAATAATTGGCACAAGATAGAGTAGGTACACTGTTTAGGGAACTAATGACTTTGGAGTACTCGCTCATCCGAAAATGATTAAACACTATTATCAATACAAATAAATAAAATTGAATATGTTTGTGATGTCAAAGTAATCGTTTTTTCAGTTTCTTTTATTTTTCTTTCTATTTTCTTATTGTTTGTTCCGGCTAATCTTCGAAATGGCTGGATTCTGATAAGATTTTACTGACAGGTAGCTGACTATATAAAGAGTAATTTATGCTAATAATAGCATAAATATACGTGGGTGAAACCGCAGGGCACAGATAGTGTTTAAATAAGATTATAACAAATATGAGAAACGTGGAATAATTAACAAAATAAAATTCATAGAAAAAATAATCACCAAAGTCAAAGTCTAAAAGTTTTTATTTCACATAAACCAATTTAAAAGGCACTTATGAAACGTCAGAATTTTGTTGCACGGTTCGAAAATAGTTGATTTCCATGGAGGAGAGCCGGCAAGAAACTAAATTGAATTTTTTACAGTATTTGTACAAACAATTTAGAAAGAGGAATGCGAGAACAGTGTAATCTTCGATACAAAGTTATTAATATTAAAAATATTTAGTTATAATATAATAAACACAACGGAATTGGCAAGTTTACTGAGTTCTCACCTTAACAAAGTTTAATAAAGGCAAGTAGTAAGTGTGGAAGTGCATGTTTCCACCGTGGGAGGGCCATGCTTCGGCACGAATGGGCCGGCTCGACCGGATTGATACCACGGCCTCACAGAAAACCGGCGTGAAACAACGCTTGCGTTGTGTTTCGCCGAGTGAGTGAGGGTACCGGAGGCCCAAACCCTTTAAAAGGCCGGCAACGCACTCGCTACTCCTCTGGGGTAGCGGGTGTCCATGGGCGGCGGTAATCGCTTACCATCAGGCAAGCCGTCTGCTCGGTTGCCGTATTCCATAAAAAAATATGTGATGTTTAAGTGTATGATGTGAATTCCTGTTTCTCATTATATGAGATATGAGCGGTGGGTGGAGGTAGGTATATATAGTGTGTGTCTGTGAATGTTATACTGAGTTATCTAATATGAAATTAGAGTCAACCCCTCAAGGGACGACCGACTGCTATTGCCATCATAATAAGAAAACTTATATTTTGTCGTGAATTTCAAATGATTAAGGTGGATTATCAGTCTGTTTCCTCGACATTACGTACTTAAACTGTGTTCTTAACTCCTTAGAGCGCAAGCACAGACATCACTAACACTAACACATAACAACAAGCCGTGCCCTGTTCTAATTCCTTTATAAGACTATTTGCCTATTGTTAACTCCACAATGGGATCACAAAGGATTGCTATTAGCACAAATCTATGTAAGACATCCGGCAGTTAGTCTCGATCGACCTTTGAGGTGCATGCATTGTATTGGCAAATGCATTGATGTATTGCAGTATAATTGAACCTATAAGTAGGTAACTAACAGTAATTCAGGCAGCTCTTTTGTTAATGGCATTTAAAATGAACATGATTCATTTCTATTACAAAAAGAGGTATATCTGCTGTACCAAAGTTCACCGATTTTCCTTAGAGTAAAATTTTGTATTTTATTAAACTTTATTCCGACTGTGGTAAGATTCGTAAGCACAAAAATAATCAAAATCTAACCTTTGCAATGGAGTCTAACAAAGGTTAGATTTTATTAATTTTTGTGTTTACGAATCTTACCACAGTCGGAATTAAGTTTTTAATAAAAACAAAATTGCTCAAAGGAAAATTACGAAGGAATTGGATTCATGTTCACCTACCCAAAATGCTGCGAAGTAAGGATTAAAACTCCTGCAAAAAAATATCTTCTAAGAAATAACTTGAAACGACTAGTTAGAAATCTTTGCTTGGAAAGAATTTTAAGAAAGTCAAAACGAAGATGACGATTATGAAAAAATAATTTATTTTGATAATACATTAAAATAAAACAACTTTTAACCGGATTAATCGCGTGTATCATTGGTTTTTATTTTTCCTGACGTTTCGAACACTATATGGAGCGTTTGTGGTCACAGGAGGAGTCCTCCTGCGACCACATACATACATATTATAATGTGTAGTGATCGCGAAAACCTAAGCTAACCTAATAATTATATAACTATTAATAATTATATAATTATAACTATTAATAATTATATAATTATATAACTATTAATAATTATATAACTATTAATAATTATATATAAAAATAATAATATAAAATATAACCTATATTACTAATAATTATACAAAATCTCAAACGGGATTGCGGGCCTGCCGTACGAACCACTCTGCACATAGTAGAGAATTGTCCCTTCAAAGGATCCACGGGAGACCTGGAAGATCTGAATTCAAATACCACGAACTGGCTGACGAAAAATAATGCAGTTTGACATTCTGCAGAAGTGCCATAGAATAATAAATATACATCCAATATTAACTTATACATTGATGAAATTTGGTATAATGGTGGACGGAGGTATAACTTGTCCTACCCTACGCGGAATAAAGGCCATGTTTTATCAATATTTGACAGAGACCTTCTTAAATACAATTTGAACACAGTACTGCAGACGAAATCAGGGATCACTGACGTCACTCGAAAAGCTACCACGCTTATTAGAACTTCGCCGGTCACGTGTAGCTTTTAGGTATCAGAACTAGGGCAGCCAGGCACGTGTATCATTTGTCCACCATTTTATGAGCCAAGATGTCTCCTAATTGCGTCCCCGTAAACATTAGTAAACAACGGTTTCCCAGCAGAATTAAGCACAGGTGGCGGAACATGTTTGTTGTCTGCTAAAAATATAGTAGACGCAGTCATGATACTAAAAGTAATGAAAAGGGACATTTTCCCCTTTTCATGGTTTAGCTGATGAGCGTGACGGTTTCGATGCCCGGGTCGGCAAACTATTGGTTGTTTTTTTAGATTATCTCAGTAGCTTTCTCAGTGAATTTATGACTGGATGATGGCAAGAGGCTCACCTCCTATAACATGGGACTTTATAACGGTATTGGTGAAGTGTGGAAGTATCTATCTCAGTCGATAGTATTATATTATCTGTGCCTCTGTCTATATATATATGTTATAGTTTCGTTGACAGAACTTTATAGTAGGAGTATAAAGCACCTCGTAGGCCTCTGATATGGATTAACACGCCATCGAGAATATCTCTCAAGTGTAATAGATTCCTAGCGATGTTTGTCTTCACTAATTATTGAATAATGTTACAAAGAAAGTACACAGTACAACGTTATTTTGATTCCAGAAAAACAAAGATTTACAGACAAAGTGCCGCAAGCAAGAAATAAATAACACTAATATTAATGAGGCACGATTTTTTCAGACTCAAGTAGCGATGGTTAATTAGTGTAATTGTTACTAAATGAACGTTGCGAGCTTTTCTCAGGTCGGGCAATAATGTTATTAGGGTTTCTATTAAGAGGTTCTCAGTAGCAGCCCAGATTTTGGCTGGCAAGAGACTCATCACCGTTTAGATTGCACTCGTTCTCCCTCTCTCATTGGTTAGTTGATGAGCAAACTAGTGTATGAAAATGGAAAGAAAAGCGTTCTTTCAGGTTATACTAGAAAGACAAAGAACAAATAATAAAATCGGAGTTTCAACCACCCGTAGGCCTCTAAAATGGCTTTACACACAATCGAGAACATCTATCAGGTATGCTGATTTCCAAACGATGTTTGCCTTCACTGTTTTGTATGAGTGATAATTAATCTTTAATACGCACATGACTTTGAAAAGACAGTGGTGCGTGCCTTGCGATCTTTGACTTGTCAGTCCAACTTGACACACTTTGAGTGCACACTGCACTTCTGCTGAACCCTTCAGGGAATATGGACATGATGCTACGTAAACGGTAATATAATTATTCATTACTAGCTGTGTCCCGCGGTTTAGTCCACTTTTTCTTTTTTCTCGGCTCCTAAATTGTCTATAACCTTTCTCAAACATCGTACTATAATTTTTCTAACCCGAATGGTAGTTCCAAAGAGCAGCGCGTCCAAAAACACAAAAAATCTCTTAAGCCTTATTTTAATAATATAGCATAGACAAAGTATATAAATGTTTATTTGACCTAATTTGACAATGTTATGTAAATATTCTTAGATATAATTATGTGCAATTATGTGATGGCCCGGTTATTGGAGTGTGATAGTATGGCGCATGGATAAAATTTGGCAAAACATATCTAGATAGAAGGAGACCGTATTGGTGGCGGTTAACACCAACAACAGCATTCCCAATGAGTGTTGACGTGAGACAGGCGGCCGATCATAAAACATAGCCAAAACTTTAGCAGCATTCCAGTACAAGTAGAGGAGAGGAGTATTTATGGAAGAAGAATCCACGCTGCGCCGACCTTAAATAAGGGCTTGATGAATTATATGCAATTCACATGTTTTATTTATTTCTGTTGTATAGTGTATGCAATTAATTACGTTGATCTAGTGCGTTATTTCTGAAATATTTAGTAGCTATAAGTAATGTCTGTCCGTCATAAGTGAATAAAATTTAAGATGCGTTTCATGTACGTTAGGTACTATTTTTGGGTGACAACCCTGTTTATCTTTCTCCAAAAGTAATCCTACGCAATAACATACGCAGGAACGTTTGATAAACAAGTGATTAACTTTATTAATGGCATATTTTTAAGCTCACTCCTACTCCTGTTTTTGTGTTGTGTACTCAAAATACACACATATCATACTTATATAAATTTTTTCACGTAGTTTCGGTTTTGATGTTGTATTCCTACAGTATTTCACATAATTCTAAATTAGCCAAGATGGCGGACAATTAAAGATGGCAGATAACGATGTTCGCACAATGCATCAAAATAAAAAATAGACCTTTATGATTGAGCAAATTGGATCGTCTTATTATATTATTAATTTGTAGACAGAATCAATAACATTATTTATAATATATTTTAAACCCACACCGAGTCATGTTTTTGTGCTCCGTTACAATAAAAATATACAAGTACGTATAGGTAGTACAGTGGGGCTCCTGGCTAAGTAACAGCCGCACAGATCAATCGATCGAGGTTAAGCTGTGCTTTCCGTGGTCGGTCTGTGGATGGGTGACCATCATTTCATACCGAGACGTGCCCGTTAAGCCGTCGGTCCCTGTTGTCAAATTAAGATCTATGACAACCGTTACGGGTAGTCAGAGGCCTGAAAGTCTGACGACCAGTCATACCACGAGATTTCGTGTTACCCAGTTACTGGGTTGTGGAGGTCAGATAGGTAGTCGCTCCATGTAAAATACTGATATTAAGCTGCATCCGGTTTGACTGGAAGCCGACCGCAATGTTATTGGGAAAAGGCTAGGCAGATATAGATATAGGTAGTACAGCACGCGTCGACTCAAGAACTTTATCTTCTTTTCGTCGTTTAAAAACATAGCATATTACATAGCATCACTCCTGTATTCCCCAAGGAGTTAGGCAGATGTGTTCTCTAGTACACTCATAATACACCGAAACTGTTATTAAGTCCCATGGAATAGGTGATGAGCCTAATTGACGTCAACCGTGCACAATTCTAAACTCCAAACTGTAAATGCAAAATTTAATAACAGAAATAGGTACCCAATGTGAAAATGGGTCAAGGCTGGGATGTTGCGCTGTGCTATCTAATGTAGAAGCGAAACTGAAAGATATCATTTTGCTCACCTTTATAAGTATGTTTTGTTTATAGTTTTGTGCTCATTTATTTTAATTAAGTAACTGTTTTGTTCCGTACCTCGGAGAGCACGTTAAGCCGTCGGTCCTGGTTGTCAAATTAAGATCTATGACAGCAATTACGGGTAGTCAGAGCCCTGAAAGTCTGACAACCAGTCATACCACGAGATATCGTGTTACCCAGTAACTGGGTTGTGGAGGTCAGATTGGCAGTCTCTCCATGCAAAATAATGGTATTAAGCTGCATCCGTTTGACTGGAAGCCGACCCAATGTAATTGGGAAAAGGCTAGGAAGATATAGATATAACTGTTTTGTTTTCTATCCATGTCCATGGGTTTTACGTTCGTAACGTCACCTGGGGTGTACACTGAAAACGAGCGCTGCGTTGTGGCTCATTCTACAACCCAGCATTACGCTGAGCGGAAACCTTGTTGTTACGGCGTGCAATTTGCAACCGTAGGTAACTAGGTATGACCCGTATTTGTTCTTTGTGTTTGAATTTGAATTTTAAATTTGGATTTGAATTCTTTTTTTTTCTATTCTTTCCTTGTACCTACCTATACATAATTTACTAGCTTCTGCCGCGACTTAGTCCGCGTGGACTTTAGAATTGGGTCCAGCCGGGATAAATTCTACTTGTTAATCCAGGCAAACTACCTGTACGGCAAATTTCATCCAAATCCGTTCAGTAGTTTTTACGTGATCGTGTAACAAACATTCAAGAGACCACAACACCTGTAAGGCAATTCAGATTTTTTTATTTATATAGACTGACTTCTAAAAACAACAAGAAATAATTATTCATTTACGGTAAGTACTTACGGCACGTCGCACTTACCTGCTCCGACAAAATTATAATTAATTACAAAGACTACAATGTAATTACAATCTTGTACATCAAAATTAATTATATTTTCAACAGGTTCTTTGAAAAGGTGGAATGGAATGTAATTGTTCTTAAACATAAAAATTGTTCATGAAAAATTATAAAAGTAATAAGTATGAATTCTTTATGTTTTCAGTTTGTTTCGGTGTTACTTTTTGTTAGATAAAGAGTCGGGTTCGTCTAAACAAAAACATTTTGGGAAAGGTAGTTGAGCTAAGTGGTACCTATTACCTATTATGAAAGCTGTCCTGAAACTAAGTAAGTAAAACTTTATATACTATTTTTCAAGGAAACATTGAAAAATAATAGACACGAACGGGGCTTGAACCCGCGACCCTTGACATTCCGTGTCATCAAGTATTGGTCTAGTGGTCCCAAGCGTGGCGCTTCGGACCACTAGACCAACGAGGCGGGCTGAGCATGAGGTCTCGTGTTCGATTCCTAGGTCGGACAAAGTGTTATTTGAGTTTTTCTGTTAGGAAATTCTCAGTAGCAGCCCAGAGTTTGAAATTGCGCCCGATAGATGGCAATAGGCTCACCACCTATTACATGGGAGTTAATAACAGCATTGGTGAAATGTGGGTGTACAACTGTGTACACCTCTGCCTACCCCTTCGGGGAAAACAGGCATGATGTAAGTACCTATGTCTAATTATAATGTTTTTTTATACATGCCTATATTAATTACTATTTTTCAAGGAAGCATTGAAAAATAATAACCACTAACGGGGCTTGAACCCGCGACCCATGATACACGGAATGTCAAGGGTCGCGGATTCAAGCCCCGTCCGTGACTATTATTTTTCAATGTTTCCTTGAAAAATAGTAATTAAGTAAAACTAACATAATACTCTCGACCACTTGGCAGGTGAATTTTATATTCTTATATATATTCTTTATGGTACACACGATATATAATACAAATTATAACAGTGAAAAAGGATATACAAAGGTGAATTGGAAGTATGGATATCGGACGGACCTAGGATACTGAAGAAGGATTACATACTTTAGGGAGCGGTAAAACATGCGCCTTTTTCCAGATAGAGGGAAAAGAACTTGTGAAGAATTACAGGAGCAAGTTCATCTACGATGGGAAGAAGCATTTGGAGTTGGAGGCCATCATCGCCCACCGCTTTAGTGGAAATGGATAAAATGGATTACTTTATATCACCTGTAACCCGGTGAAAACTATTCTTCTTCTTCTTAAAAAGAAGATAAGAATATTTACTTATTAACTGTGTCATGACCATAAATCTGTATATATATGTATTATTCTTATATGCTATATTATTTTCTACTAGTAATATTATAAATGTGAAAGTTTGTATTTATCTTATTCAATTACGCAAAAACGACTGAATGGATTTGGATTGGATGAAACTTGATTTAAAGATACATAGAATCGTTTTGTACCAGGAAAATCCAGAGTTCAATCAATCAATCAATAAATTTATTTGCTAGAATATGGTAAAATTGGTCTTAAATTCTATGGTTCGCATATTCTGCCACGTATGACGTGCAAATATATAGTAAACAAATATAATGATTATTATAATTATTAGTACATCAGTCAACACATATTATAATTACACCATTTTATCATCTAGATATATATACATTTTTGACATTACCTACAATAGTTTTTTTAAATTTTAATGAGTGTGCTCTTTACTCTCGTCTAGGTCAGAAAGTCGACGATGGAGTGAGCTTACCCAGAAGAAACCTGTTCACTCTAACTTTGAAGAGATTAGGTTTGAATGCGTTAAAATTGGTTAGGGTTAAAAACAGACGCAGGTAGAAAGTTCCACTCCTTTCCTGTGCGCATTATAAAATATGATTAGAAACGCATAGTGCGAATTGGTGGAATAGCAATAAATATTTTGTAATTTTTTTTTTTTTTTTTTAAAAAAACGTTGCCCCAATCTAGGAATTTCTTCCTGTGTCGTGGGTGCGTTTACAGACATATAATCTCACAAGCACACTAACACCCAGACCCGGAGCAATTATCCGTAGATCGTACAAATATTTGCTCCGTGCAGGAATCGAACTTGCGACACGCAGCGCAGCAGCTGGTCTCTCGACCACTGCGCCAACCGCGCTGTCAAAATGAATGTGAATATATGTAGTATATAATCGGTTTTTAAACAATGTCAAGTTAGTTGCTGTAGGAAGAGGGAAAAACTTTGGGGCGCAGCTAGTAGGTAGGAATAAATAATATTCATCATAAATGCTATCCAAAAACTAGCACTACAGCGTTTTAAATGTTACAGCATTATGCAGTATTAATTAGACTTTTACACCTTCCACCGACGTGTTACCTGCTCGCGACCGTATTCTTTTTCCATTTAATATTTATTATAACTTTAGAGTTCGCTAAGCATGCGTTAATGCTTTTCAAAGATTTATCTTTGATTGTTAAGGTAATTGCATCTTTACGACATTGTATTAATTGCAAAGTAAGTCGTTCGGTTTGGTCACCTGTATAGGGACTGAATAGATAGCAATGATGTCGCCAAAAGACGTGTTAAAATGTGGAAGAAGAATTCGCGGTGGTAAGCAGAGGTCGAGATGGCTTAGTGGTCAGAGTGCCTGGAGTATTTATGCGAGAGGCGGATATTTTCCATTTAGTAGTATAACTTTAGACTTTTACAGATTATTTTATTTTATTGTTAATGTTTAACGTGCTCTCCGAGGTACGGAGGATTCTCGGTATGAAATGATCGCCACCCATCCACAGACCGACCGCGGCAAGCGCAGCTTAAGCTCGATCGATCGATCTGTACGGCTGCTACTTTGCCATGAGCCCCTAATAAAAACTTTTCCATACTGTCTCTATAAAACAACAATTTCAATATATTCGGTTCATTGTACACAATCTATTTTTATTATTGACTGCGATTCAATTTCTTTCAAAATCGCTTTTATTCCTGCTCTACCTTATTTATATCGATTCCTTTGTGCTGGACAAGCTAAGAAAACTAGGGATAGGTTTTTATAAATTGACATAGGTATTGAAAATGGTTTAAATGTTCAGTGTTGTATTTAGCCTTGGGTGAGTTACACTAATTATTTATATCAAGCGAGGTTAATGTTACAAAGGTTTTTTTTTTACTTCAGGGCGAATTTAACATTTGCTTGAGTTTTAAAAATTATTTATTAAGAAATATACCCTATATAAAGTTACAATATTAAATGGAAAAAGAATATGGCCGCCAACAGGATTCGAACGTGCGCATCCCGGATAAATCCGCGACACGTCTTATGACGACGTCATTATAATCAATTCAGTACCTATACAGGTGACCGAACCGACACGACTAACTTTGCAGCTAATACAATTCTTCTTCCATATTTTAACGATGACGTCGCCATAAGACGTGTTAAAATATGGAAGAAGCATTCGCGGTGGTGAGCAGAGGTGGAGGTGGCTAAGTGGTCAGAGCGCCTGGAGTATTTATCCGGGAGGCACACGTTCGAATCCTGTTCGCGACCATATTCTTTTTCCATTTAATATTGTAACTTTAGAGTTCGTTAAGCATGCGTTAATGCTCTTCAAAGATTTATCTTGAATTATTAAGGTGATTGCATTCTTTACGACATTGTATTAGCTGCAAAGTGAGTCGTGTCGTGTAAAACATAATAACAAGTAGAAAATAGAGTCGCGTTGAAGCGTATATTGCTTTGCCAGTCAGCCTTTCTAAGTTTTCCGCCGTCTGCCAACATTGAAACCTGTCTACGTTTACTAAAATGGACGGTAAAGATATTTAAAGTTCGTAAGTTCCATTTTGTAATACAGGTTCTAGTTTATAAAATGGCCATGGTGTACAAAATGATACAGCAACGAGTTATAAGTTAAATAAAAAATAACCTCACGCTTATCTCAAAAATGTACGTGTACTACGCATAGAATCAACACAACGTCTCACCATTGGCAGAACACTTGCGACACGGCTTTTGTCGGTAAACTAGGTAGTGTCAGATAAGACCTCAGCATAGTATATGCAAAAATAACAGTAACTTCGACCTTTGTATTTATATTTATTTATAATCTGATTCACCTCCAGCTTGTTTTTAACTTACCAATATATAAAGGTTTATGTACTTTAATTGCCCTTTTTGTACTAGCTAATTTAACGTAAATTTTAACATAAACGTTTCTTTATAGTTAATAAATATTTCTGTGAGCCACAGAAAGTTTATTAAAAGGCTTCTATTTACTCCTTGTTTAACAGAAAGTCTTCATAACTTTGAAAGTAAACCTGTTTATAAGATCATAAATTGCTTAGGGATTTAACGAGAAAATATGAAAGAAGAAAGTTGGTAATATAGTAGAACCTCATAAATGGTTTTAAGTCTTACAAGTTAGTTCTTAAGTATAATTTCAAAATAAATATCATAACATCTCGTCAGGTCTGTATTCCCCTCTAAGGATTTGATGTAAGAACATTATTATGACTAGAGAAGCATGGTGCCTATTATGAAAGCATCTTCAAAATAAATCTTTGACCATTAACGCATGCTTAGCGAACTCTAAAGTCATTATATTAAATGGAAAAAGAATACGGTCGCGAACAGAATTCGAACCTGTACCTCCCAGATAAATACTCCAGGCACTCTGACTACTAAGCCGTCTCGACCTCTGCTCACCACCGCGAATTCTTCTTCCATATTTTTAACACGTCTTAGCATCTTTTAAATAAATCTAATAATAAGGAAGGAATATAATAGGACAGCTAATATAAAAAAATCGTTTTCTAATACAATTAGATTTCAGAATCAATAAGCTGTAGTGAGGCTGCGAGGAGCTTATGTCTAAGTAACAGCTGCACAGATTGTGCGATCGAGGTTAAGCTGCGCTTGCTGCAGTCGATCTATTGGTAGGTGACCATCATTTCATATCGAGACCGCTATGTGCCTCGGAGAGCACGTTAAATTGTCGGTCCCGGTTGTCAAATGAACTCTATGACGGCCGTTATGGGTAGTCAGAAACCTGAACACCAGTCTCATCACTAGATATCGTGTTACCCAGTAACTGGGTTGTGAAAGTCAGATAGGCAATCACTCCTTGTAAAGACTGGTATTAAGCTACATCCAGTTAGACTGGAAGTCGACCTCTGCGTAGTTGGGAATATGCTTGGACGATAGATAATCAGTAAGCTGGAGTTGTTATAGCTAGGACACCGTAAGCCGAAGCCTGAGGGTGACGGACTTGGGTAATTCATCACCCGACCAGCAACAGACCCGGGACATGTCGCGCAGCACTTCTGCGCGTTTCTTATTGCAGTATCTGCGCAGGTCAACTGTGGCCTGCTTAAACGTCGACCTCAGCCCTGGCATCTATCCCTGAGTTGTGGTTTTAGCAAATTATTATCTCATGAAACTTCATTGTGTGTATTCGAAATGTACGTATATAACTAGCCCCAGTGCAGCAGTGTTGGGAAGGGTCACTTTCCGAAGAAGACACATTAATCACCACGCGAATTCAGTCCAGGTTTCCTCAAGGTTAAAATAAACTTAAAGACATGACATGTTTCTTGGTCAGAGAATTGGAAGTGCCATTCAACGTGGCAATACTGCCAGTCTTCTGGGCACATTATCGGATGGCAGCGATGCGGAGGAATACTTCGACGCCTAAACCACGCTTTGTTTTATGTTATATATTTTACTTTTATTATCATTTTCTTGTACATAGTTAAGTAGTCTATAAGTAACTAATTATAAATATATAGTAATACTTACATTTTAACAATAAAGGCGTCAAAATATTATAACCGAAAAGACATGAATATTTAGGTCAATATTTAAAGGTTAATATTAATCGTCAAATATTAATCCTACAGAAGTTACTTATTTAACGTCAAAACGTTAACCAAAACTACGTTCTAAGTAACTAAATTCATGACACTTGCAAAGTTGCTTCGATGGAAATAGATGTCAATGTCAAACTAAGTTCTAAACACTGAAAAACTTCATCAGGACCTGTAAAGAGGCGTGGAATGCCCAAAGTTTCTTGAATATGAATCTTTAAATAGGTCTTTGAAACCGTTTGTTTCTACGGTGCGATTCCTCAAATTTTATGTAGGTATAATGTTTGTCGTTCGATGTCATTTGTATATCCTCTCGATTTCCATTGTCCTTTTTTATTTCAGTAGGTAATAGACACTTTACCACTGTGGTAATGTTTATTTCAGTAGGTAATAGACACTTTACCACTGTGGTAATGTTTATTTCAGTAGGTAATAGACACTTTACCACTGTGGTAATGTTTAAGTAAGATACCTACCTAACGAGTAACGTAACGTTTTTTCTTATCGTATAATAGAAGATCAATTTTCTTTTAAAAGAAACCGACTGACTAACGAACGGCTTCACGTCCGTGTTAGCACTTTGACCTTGACCCTCAAACTTGCGATGGCGTATTCCTCAAAGGCCATCCCAGATAATCCTCCATGGTTACACTCACTTAAGTAATTATGTATGATCTCAGGACTTTAAAAGAGACCTTGATCACCGACTTTGTTTCGGTAATTTCTTCTCAGAAATAGTCAGATTGGAAATACAGGCGCAATGTAATCTTATTAAAAAAACTAACATAAAAATGGGTTATAAAGATCTATTTATAAAAATAAAATTCGAGGAATACATTCCTGATACTGTGTACTATTATAAGTCCGCCAAATAACCGTAATACTGTAAAATGCTCACTGCATTATTCATGCAGTGCTTACAACTCCATTAGGTATATGTCGGTTTCCAGTATATCCACTTTGAACGTAAATTGCAACCCTGTCACGCTATAACACGACAAAAGCCTCCAATCACGTCATCAGACGAACTGCAGTCCAATTCTATGTAGCGTATCTTTTAATTAATTAGGGAACTGAGGTTAATTTTCCCAAATGATTACGCAGCACTATCTAAGTAGTGTTTGCCAGTTATCGGTGACTGATGTCGAAGATAACCGCTTTGTACTGTGGAGGAGAATAATAGTGTCGATAATTTGTCCATAATGCAAGATAAATCTTTGAAAAGCATTAACGCATGCTTAGCGAACTCTAAAGTTATTATATTATATGGAAAAAGAATACGGTCCCGAACAGGATTCGAACCTGCGCCTCCCGGATGAATACTCCAGGCGCTCTGACCACTAAGCCATCTCGACCTCTGCTCACCACCGCGAATTCTTCGTCCATATTTTAACACGTCTTACGGCGACGTCATTGCTATCAATTCAGTCCTTATACAAGTGACCGAACCGACACGACTAACTTTGCAGTTAATACAATGTCGTAAAGAATGCAATTCAGTTAAGAAAATGGCCACCAAATTAATAATTAATTCTCCTTTAACAAGATTTATGTTCTTGTACTAAATGTTACATGCCTAATAAATCTCAATTGCTTTTCTCGTTTTATTACTATAAAGTAGGTACTGACTACATTTTAGAAATGTAAGCGATGTTTACATTACAAAACGATTTCGTATAACATTGTTTTAGGTATGATGCTATGAAATATAAAAATGAACCTGTATAATATCAGAACATAACATAACAGCGCGGTTGGCGCAGTGGTCGAGACACTGACTGCTGCGCTATGCCTCGCAGGTTCGATTCCTGCACGGAGCAAATATTTGTACGATCTATAGATAATTGCTCCGGGTCTAGGTGTGTGTGTGCTTGTGAGATTATATATCTGTAAACGCACCCACGATACAGGAAAAAAATCTTATTGTGGGGCACTTTAAAAAAAAGAAGAACATCACATAACATTATAGCATCACACCTATATTTCCTGAAAGCCTAGGCAGAAGTGTAAACAGTTGTACACACAAATTTCACCAATGCAGATGAAATAAGTAGTGCGCCTATTGCCATGACCGGGCACAATTCCTAACACCGGGCTGTTACTGAAAATTTTCCAACAAAATACTCTTTAACATAACTAGACTCGGGAATACAACCCAGGACCCCATGCTCAGCAGCCACAATTCCGGCCACAAGACCAATGAGTACATAATTACGATTGAGTTCTATAATGTAGCCTACATCGGTTGGTACTGTAACAATTTTACCGATTATGCTATTACAGATGGGATTTTACCCGGCTATTTTCCCAAAAAATTGGTTATTTTGACGTATTTTCCTAAAATTACCCTTGACGTAAGTACAGGTATTTTCTTAACCTATTTACTCACTTCAGCAAGGTTTATTTAATATTATACGTCGAATTTATATATCTGAATATCGTAACAATGAGTTGTTATGACAGTAACTGTGAACAAATATAATTAAATTAAAAGCAAATGCCTAATAATTTATAACATACAACAGATTTAATTAAATATCGTTGACATTTTCCATATCGCCAATTCATTCATTGCTTTTACGGTCTCCGATTAATACGGTGTGAAAAATATTCTGGTATATACACAACCAAATAAACGTCATATTGATGGAACATAATTTTATAAAATAAAACGAGATGAATTTAATTAAAACTGCCTCGTTGGTTTAGTGGTCCGTAGCGCGACTGCTGAGCAGGAGGTCTCGGGTTCGATTCCCGGGTCGGGCAAAGTGTTATTGAGTTTTTCTGTTAGGGAATTCTCAGTAGCAGCCCGGAGTTTGGAAATGTGCCCGGTTGATGGCAATAGGCTCACCACCTATTACATGGGACTTAATAACAGCATTGGTGAAATGTGGGTGTAAAATTGTGTACACCTCTGCCTATCCCTTCGGGGAATACAGGCGTGATGCTATGTTATGTTATGTTATGTTTAATTAAAAAACTAAAAAGCAGGCTGCCCTGTTACTTTTTTTTACATCTTTTTATGTACGTACCTTTTTATAGTCACTATATTACTATATTATTCAATCTTTGAAAAGCATTAACACATGATTAGCGAACTCTAAAGTTATAATATTAAATGGAAAAAGAATACGGTCTCCAGCAGGATTCGAACCTGCGCCTCCCGGATAAATACTATACTCCAGGCCCTCTGACCACTAAGCTATCTCGACCTCTGCTTACTACCGTGAATTCTTCTTCCACAGTTTAACACGCCTTTTGGTGACGTCATTGCTATCTATTTGGGTTTTGGGCTGCTACTGAGAATTTCCTGACAGAAAAACTCAATTTTGATCAGAAAAGACCAACCCGGGAATTGAACCCGAGACCTTATGCTCAGTAGGTCGCGCTTGGGACCAACGAGGCAGTTATGTTATGTTTATTAAGCTGTTGCGTCAGTCATTAGCAGACACAATAGATTTTTATTGTTACAACGTACAGATCTGTACGTTACTGAGCCGAAAGGTACATAGGCTACCTAGCCTAAATACCTATATTTATTTGTAATCTAATTAAAATCTACAATCACTTGTGTCTGTCTTATGTCTATACTCATAAAGTCCATGTAATTTAAAATTCCCAGGTTGGGAAAAGTATTATTGGGAATGAATGCGCAATATACCTTTGAATCGTAATGTTTCGACCAGGTTGCACTGATCGTGGTCACAAGCAGACTGACGCAGCGAGTTTACTCCGTCATTGCTATGGTACATTTTTCTTATCTACCTCCACGTTTTCATTATTATTAGATATAAAGCCAGCGACACACTCACTGTTTCCGTATTTTAACCGATTTCAAATAGAGACGTTTTGCTATTCAATCAATGGATTCGACGTTACTGATAATTTGAAATATCATGCAACGCGATAGTTTAAAAGTTAGTTAGTAATATTGGGTTTTTAAGTTAGAACGTTCTCAGTAGCAGCCCGCAAATCAAAGTTGTGCCCGGTAATAGGCTAAAATAGTAATAAGCTCACGACCATATAACATGGGACTTAATGACAGCCCTGGTGAAGAAATGTACCCACACCTCTGCCAAGGCCTTCGTGGAATACATGTCTGATTCTATAAATACAGGCGTAATTCTCTAATCACTGATATTATAGCCAAGTGTTATACCCGTTGGACTGACAAGTCAAAGGTCGCTAGTTTGAATCCAGGGCACGCACCACTGTCTTTTCGAAGTCATGTGCGTGTTATAAATTAATTATCACTTGCTTAAAACGGTGAAAGAAAACATCGTGAGGAAACCAGCACACCTGAGAGATGTTCTCGATGGTGTGTAAAACCATGTCAGAGGGCTATGGGTGGTTTAAACTCTGACACTAGGTTGTACATCAACCATATGATAAGAAGAAGAAGGCGTGATTCTATTATACCTTACTTGTATGGGTTGTCCCAAAAAGCTGCCAATATTCTTCTAAGCAGTAGACGTATGTCTAAGGCGATAAAAGAACTTTTTATCGTCACTACATTACTTTAAATCATACCACATTACTACACGGTATATTACAGTCGGTAATAAGTAAAATTTATTCACTACGAACACGAACCAAACCTGCTATATCTAATGTGAAAAACTTGCGTATTCAATAATATTTCACCGTGAAAGAAAAATGGTTGGCCAATATTTTTTGGAGACTATGATTAAAATTTTTATGTGAATAGGTTTATTGGAACTCTTTTACATTTCAAATTAAAATATGGAAGGCTTTCCTATCTAACACCGAGAAGAAACACCGAAACAAACTCAGAGGTCACTGTTCTTGTTTATTTAGCTTTAACTATAAGTACATTCAACTATGTCTATTGTAACAATTTGACATTGACAGCGCGTTCCTGTCGTTGGAGTAAAGACGGATTTCGTAGTCTATGTGTTACCATTAACGTACGTTGCTTGTACAGTACAGTACAGTGCAGAATAAAACACACAGACTCTCCAACCCATAGAAATAAGAATGGACGAGAAATGTTAAGTGGGCGTGTCCGCGTGATCGCGATAAGAGCTATTTGCGCACGTCGGGAAAAATGGCCGTTTCAATAGATCAGTTCACATTTGACCACGTTCGTGAAATGTTGTGAAAATGCCGTGTTGTACGGTGATATACTGCAAAAATCTAAGTGATTTTAATACCTTTATTATGGAAGGTATCACGTATGATATATAATTACACGAATTTTGTTGTATTTAACTATATTAACAATAAATTAAAAATTCTTGTTATTTCTACTAAGTTACATTTGGCTTGATGTAACAAGACGACATTCGTATTTTTGTACGAAATACATTGCTTCTTATCTACTAATTAAACTAGCAAGCGATCAATAAAAAACGTAATATAAAGAACAGCGACCGATACTCTCAATAAACACACGCGTCGCGTGGTACGATCTGTATTTTGAAAATTTGAATAGAGAATAGTTGGTGATGTGATCGTGCAGACTGCAGACGGCAATACATTTATCGATAATCTACGATAGTAATCGTAGAATATTGATAATATGTATTACTTTTTTATGAATAAGTTGTATCTATACAAATATTGTAAAGCGGAAGCTGGAACAGCCAGACGGATTTCAATTTTTTATTTTTATATTATACCTAGATTTGTGAGAAATAGTATACTCTATCTATCATTCGGATACACCTCCCAGCTAGTCTTAAATATCTAAGAATAATAATAATTCTGTGAATTATTTCCTATTTGTTGGTGCTAAGTAGGTAATTATAGTATAATTATATGCAGGTGAAACTGCGGGGTACAGTTAGTACCAATATATTAACGTTACATCTATATTTATATAGATGAGTCTACTCGTGACCACGATCAATGCAACTTGATCGAAACGTCGAGGTAAATAAATATTATACTTTTAGCGCGATTAAGTCCCGTTTGAATTCAATAATTATATATTTATATATATATAAAGTAAGAAACTGACTGGCTGACTGATTGACTGACTAACTGATCGATGAACGCACAGCTGCAACCGCTCGATCTAGAAGCATGAAATTTTGCACAAATTTTCCTTAAATGACGTAAGTGTGCACTAAGAAGGGATTTTTGGAAATTCATCCTCTAAGGGGTTAAATTGAGTTTGTATGAAACTTCTTAATTTTTCTAATCTCCGAAACGGATGTACCTATTTTGACGGGGCTTCCACGGGCAGATAGCTCATGTTATAAGGAGTAACTTAGGCTACATTTGTTTTTGAAAACGAATTAGGGTTGAGCGCCAAAAAATCTGTTAAGCAGACGAAGTGGCGGTCCCGGTGGTGACCGCCACTTCGTCTGCTTAAAGAAATATACTTATATTACGTACTAACGTATATTTCTTTAATTATTATTTATATACATAAAGCATACCATGGCAGTCCATGTCCCCTTGTTTGTCTTCCATGATTTTTAGTTTTGTTCATCTAAAAGTTGTCCTTCAGAGAACGTTACTAGCGATAACATCGCCTATTGTACATATTACATTGACGTATCTTTTTAAAATGACTCTACTTAATTGTAAAATGGTTTACGAGATGGATATTTTTCAATAGGTAATGTTTTTATTTGATTTGTAATTCTTTTTAGTAATTACATAGTCGTTTTATTAAGTTAATTTATACCCTCTATCATTTTAAATTATGATTGAAACTGATAAAGGAAACTATTGTGAATCAAGCACACTATATATTTCAATAAGTGAGTAGCCAATTATAACGTTGTGCTCATTGTATGGAGGGGCAAAAGTGGATCGCTAGGTTCTCGTACATTTTGAAACACATAACATATCTCTTTCCTTCTAATATCTTTGCTCCAACCTATAAACGGATTAAGAACGGAATAAACCAAAATCATAATTAAAGTTACAATATTAAATGGAAAAAGAATACGGTCGCGAACAGGATTCGAACCTGCGCCTCCCGGATAGATACTCCAGGCGCTCTGACCACTAAGCCATCTCGACCTCTGCTCACCACCGCGAATTCTTCTTCCATATTTTAACACATCTTATGGCGACGTCATTGCAATCAATTCAGTACCTATACAAGTGACCGTTTTTTTCCATTTAATATTGTAACTTTAGAGTTCGCTAAGCATGCGTTAATGCTTTTTCAAAGACATATCTTGAATCAAAATCATAATTTCCTACAATATTTCAAAACAAGTAACACTTTAATAAATAAGTGTGAAATTCCTTTTGGCTTCCAAGAACTGGGTTTTATATTAATTCATACGTATGTGTCAATATGATAAACGTATGTGCGTCAATTAATCGATGAATAGGATGTAATGTTGAACTTGATTAGAGTCACAGAATATATTATACAGTAGTATAACTCGGTTACAACTCGCTTGAGGTTAAAAGGGCATGCGATCAGGTTACTGAAGCGTTATGACGTCGCCAAAAGACGTGTTAAAATATGGATTACGAATTCGCGGTGGTGAGCAGAGGTCGAGATGGCTTAGTGGTCAGAGCGCCTGGAGTATTTATCCGGGAGGCGCAGGTTCGAATCCTGTTCGCGGCCGCATTCTTTTTCCATTTAATATAATAACTTAACTGAAGCTTGTAAAAATCTTCGCGAGATAATTGACGAGCCAGGTCTTCATAATGAGTCGGCTCGATTCTTCATCCCAAACAATACCACCGTAGCAGGAAGCAGAAACTGTTTGCTGTGCCTTCATGTCGCACTGTAACGCGAGCCAACTCGCCAATACCTTGCACTCTCGCTGCACTTAATGAAATCTTGGATGTTAATCCGACTTGACATCTGTTTGTGGATGATTGGAAAAAGATCTTGTGAGTATGTCAGAGGTATTGTGAGAGAGATGTGTGAAAGTTATATATCTAGTTTAAGAATTTATGTCTTTACTTATTGTAATTGGTCCAATAACGTTTTAAAAATAATTATATAACTAAAGTGCTTGTTATCTTTCTGAAGATCCTTTTTTGTTATTTTGTGTGGGTCCACGCAATGTGTTTTTTTTATTGATGACATAACGGAGGGGGTTCTTAAGTCGATGCTGATATTCTTTTTTTGTTAAAATAAAATAAGTCAATTTAAGCACGCTCCTCTATGTAGCATTATAAGGAGCTGTTAGATTGTGCAGTGACAACCTTTGTATTCAGAGCAATAGTGCAGTGTGGTACATAGGCATTGCATGATTACCCTCACTACTGTAGCAGTAGCTGTTATATTTATCGACATTCACTGCAAGGTCTTTCGCATTTTTTTTGCAGTTTGCCTTCTATTTCATCTATTTACAGTGTCACTGTAAAACTAGATGATCGGTGATATCATTCATAGGTCCGCCATGATTTGGAAAAAACATTAATATTTATTAATGAAGTGTGAATATCAAGATGTAAACAATCTATTTTTGTAATGGTGTTTGTGTAAACTGTTTATTTATTACCCGATTTAAAAAAAAGGAGGTATGTATGTTTGTATGACCGCGATTTTCTCATAAACTACTGGTTCAATTTCGATAGGGTTTTCGTTAAATACATATTTTTCAGGGATGGTTTTAGTACAATAATTTAGGATCTGATGAACATCGAAGATGTACAGCGCGATAGACAACGGTAGCTAATGACCTGCCATTGCTGCGATCGTATGTCTATCTATTGTTTTCACCAAGCCATTGAAGGCGATTACTGATACTTTAGAAAAAAATAATTAAAAAAAATTTGATTGTATTTATGGCGCCTTTGAACGCCCTTGAAAAAAATTGATTTATTTTTAATGATATGGCCATGTAATTCCCATATTAATTAATATAGAACATATATATATATAAATATATTAAACTATTTTTCAATGTTTTCCTTACTAAATAATAATTATTTGCTTCATTCATTCATCATTCTTATTAATATAATTAATTATATTTTTTATGCTTATTTGGCAATAGTGACTGGAATTTAGGTAACGAACAAATTTTTTTCTGATGAAATCGACACGAAATACCTAACACTTTTGGCATGTGTGTACTCCCAGATATTTGTACGAAGACGTTTTCCGGTAGGTGCACACAATAATGTTACTTTGCAAACTTGCTTTGAAGCACAAAAGGACCAAAAGTTTACCTCGATGTTCGTAGCTATCTTCTTGCAAACAACTGAAGGATTTAACAGACACTACAGCAATAAGATATTTGCTATTAGACTGGAAGGAAATTCTCGGAGCGAAATATAGATGTTGCAGATGGATTGTATAATCAGCTATTTTACAAAACTGCTAGCCGATTTACAAAACAGTGCTTGTTATGTAAAACAGCTGGACGACGTTTAGCGTTTAGTTTTGCGTAATTACTAAATTATAACACGCATAATTGTTTAATCGTTTATCAATGCAGCGGGTCAACGATCAGAGGTTATGTAAAATAGCGTGAAATGAAATGTCAAATTGTAGATATAAGTTCTAAACTTATAATATTAAATGGAAAAAGAATACGGTAAGTTTGAATCCTGCTCGCAATCGTATTCTTTTTCCATTTAATATTATCTATAACTTTTGAGTTCGCTAAGCATGCTTTTCAAAGATTTATCTTTAATTATAAGTTCTAAATTTTTACGCTCATGGCTCTGTGTTTCTTTCTTATCAACAATAATTTAACTTTATTATATTTTGTGAATTGTAGCATAAAAATATTGATTAAAATGTACAATTACGTGAATACTAAACTACTATACTAATCGATACTGAATCGGGATTATGAAAGAAAATAAATTGAATTGACTCAAAAGCGAGCGAAACGAGCTTGCGAGTTTCGTGTACCCGACACGTACAGGTTAGGTTCAAAAAGGATGATGGGGGCTAGAGAGCATGCGAGCGAGCGTTTTATAAAACGGATCTGTTTTATGAAACGATTTTTATGTTTGGAGTACAAAACAAAAATTGTGAGTACAATACTAACACCCTAAACCCTCTCAATCTAGTTCATTCCTTTTAGTTTTAGAATTCAAGGGGTACTTTCCAACAAGATTTACTCGCAATCGGATTTAAGTTTTTTATCTCTATTCTTTAGAGCAAATTTAGAAATGTTCATCTCGTTTAATTAAGACAATGGACGGTAGCAGTTTAACGTTTTGTTTTAAATCAAGTAGAATTAAAAACAGATACCTATCTATTCAGCGGTGCGAGCATGGTTCCTTTTGCCGACTAATTTGTTGATAAAACGATAAAATTCAATACTTATATAGAGTCGACGAGTTTGCCGACAAAGATCCGTGCTTGAACGCCTGTGTAGATACTAATATACTCGTACATGTATGTGTCACAATCTTCTATTCTATATCCTCGTCGGTGCAGTATTTTACACTTATTTTTGTTGTTACCTTATTTCTTATATTAATCGACATCATTCTTATCTCAATTTTATTTGATGTCGCCAAAGACCAATAAGTGGTTAGATGCTCGGTGGTTGTCGCCGATAACATACAAACATTTTAGCATATAGCTTCGAAATCTAACATAAATCAATACAGACATTTTGAACTACATCCAAACACGTACCTAATGACGGTAATCAAATACGATCGGTGTTGATATTTAGGCGATCAATTTATTCTATTCAATTAATATATTTATTGTATGTACCTAATGGTATCGAGTGTTCGAGTTTATTTGGCCTACTTTTTGCCACTTAAATAACTTTTTTATTTTATTATTTACTTTATAGTCGAGTGTATAAAAGCAACTAGTCTTTAATGTATCGAAAGAAGTAAAGCAATTATAACTTGCTTAGAAACCATTAATGATCTTAGGTACTCAGAGCTAACTTTCAAGGAATATTTTCGTTGTAGTTATTTATTTTTAAAATACATTAGTATAAGCTTAATAAAAGGGAGGGGCTCGTGGCTAAGTAACAGCCGCACAGATAGATGGATCGAGGTTAAGCTGCGCTTATAATGGTGCGCAATAGGTCTGCGGATGAGTGACCCTTATTTCATACCTCTGCGCCTCGGAGAGAACGTTAAACCGTCGGTCCCGATTATCAAATTAAGATCTATAACAGCCGTTACGGGTAGTCGGGCCTGAAAGGCTGACAAACAGTCATGCCACGAGATATCCCACCCTACTGGGTTGTGAAGCTCAGATAGGCAGTCGTTCCATGTTAAATACTGGTAGTAAGCTGCATCCGGTTTGAGTGGAAGCAGACCCGAATGTAATTGGGAAAAGGATAAGCAGATTTAGTATAAACTTAACAAAAGAGATCGCCATAACTTAGTGGCGGAGCACTTAGGCCACTTAGCATGTACTTTGTCTAAACATTATTCCTGTAACTTTCACACGACTGTCCAACTGCAAGTACAAGCTAGAGACAGGAACATACCTAAGCCAATGCACGTGCTAAGTTAGCGTACGTAGCCTTAGAACATCTACCAACTGATTCAAATAAGTAATTTGAAACCTGTTTGAGGTCGCATTTTTATTCTCAAAACATTATAACGACATTTTTGGTCCTTTTGTCCAAAATCGTTTTTGTAATAAAAATAGACCAAAATACAGACAGTATTTTGGTCTTTTTTTATTACAAAAACCAACATTTTAACTATTTTAATCGATATTATTTAAAACTCGGATCAAATGATCCAAACAAAAGTACTCAGCCTATAATCTTAATTTAAATAAGATGTTACAGCTAATCTCTGTTTAAAAATATCATCCAAACAAAAAGGTCAAAGGGTTAAATAACTGAATTCAAATCTCAGTTTAAACGACTATAATCTCGTTCCTTTACTAACGCAGAAATAGCGGCTATGGTCTTTTATTAACATAAAAAGGGTTGACGCGTTCCGTTCCACACTGTTTATTTCTTCTATAAATACATTAGTTTAATAAAACATGGAAATGCTAATATATGTAAATTACGAATGTTATAGACTTTGTTATAAGTAAACTATGTCGAGGTATAACTATCTAAACCACTATATATAATTGACTTTATATTTGTGTTTATTCGTAACTTCAGTCTCATTCGAGTGATTTTGAGAATTGAGCTGTTATTACGCTGAGTCCTCTAGACGTGGCAAAATATAAACTTCATTTGTAGATAATATCTTTGTGGGCCTTCAATCAACATTTCTAAATGCAAACTGGAATTATATCTGCTAGTACAGTAATATATAAAGGATTTTCTTGTTTATTTTTTCTTTTTTGGTATATTTATATGATATCTTTGCCATTTTTTATGGTTAGAAAAAGAGTGTCTACCGATATGACGGCTGACAAAGACAAATGGAAATACATGCTGCATCGACCCCAACTTAATTGTGATAATGATAGCAGGGGGATGATATTTGCAATTTTTTCTTGGGGTTTTAATAATTTTGTTAACTTAGTAAACAAATGTTTAAGCAAAATATGCTTGAATCTTCGTCATATACTTATTTTTATTTTCATCTAAGGCTCTACAAACCTCAGCTTATCAGGGTATGCAATCTCTAAGACTCGGCTGGGGAAATGGATTGCAAAAGTGCACTTGTGTGAAAATTTCTTAGAACAGCCCCCGTCATCCTCTTCGTGTTTAGGTTTTTTTCTAACCTTCGCGGGGCTCCGTCGACTCAGCCACGTAAAGTCAAATCAGAATACAGTATCGCTTTTTTACTTGAATGGTGACTATCCATTTAATATAC
Source organism: Xylocampa areola (assembly GCA_935421205.1). Taxonomy (NCBI): domain Eukaryota; kingdom Metazoa; phylum Arthropoda; class Insecta; order Lepidoptera; family Noctuidae; genus Xylocampa; species Xylocampa areola. The sequence goes on from OW285215.1 coordinate 14,717,233, forward strand.
CTATACAATTAACAAACCTGTCCCACTGTAGATATGTCATTCTGCATTACGTCTAAAGGTGGGTAGCAGTTTTGTTAAACGTAGGTATCGCAATGGCAATCCAGCTGAACGTTGTTCAGCTGTTTTATAAAACAGTACTGTTTTGTAAAGCAGCTAGAGATTTTGTAAAACAGCGGATTCTACAATCCATCTGCGACATATATATACGAGTATATGATAAATGTCTCAAGTCGGGGACGGTCGCCATTTTGTCACTAGGTGGTCACTGAAAATCAGTGCTATTGGCGTCTCTTTGAGAATGCTAGAAGCTTATAGCTGAACGATGACCGTTTCTTCTGGTAATTACAGGTACATTTTTTAACCTGTTATCCAAAATATTATATAAGATCCTAATTTATTCGGTAATTTCCTTTGAAAGGGGTAATATATAAGTCAAATACATTCATTTGTGCTAAGAATTAAATGGATATAACAAATTATTTGTCATTAACATAGTACCAGCAAGACGAAAACTTCTCCTTGAACGGAGAACATTATGAAAAAAATTTTTTTGTTTCCTTGTGACTTACACATTGACCCATAAAAGGACCTATCGACCGTAATTCGGTCTCGGCGGGCTATCTGCACGGAGATTAGCCAAATACGCAGGAGATATTATAGTGCACAAGTGTATGTGCAAACGCAGATGCACTCCCTCTTCCTTCACTCTCATAGTTCAATGGGACGGCAATCCGACACGACTCGACGGAGATCATAGAGCAGACCGACGGCTTTATATGCTCTTCGAAGCACAGGGATGTCACACAAACAACTTCTTAACTCCGGGGTGCTACTGAGGATTTCGGAACTGAAAAACCCAATAATACTTTATAATAAAACAACTTTTAACCGGATTAGTCGCCTGTCCTCCTGCGACCACGAACACTGCAAAGTGTTAGAAACGTCAGGTAAAACCAATAATACACGCGATTAATCCTGTTAAAAGTTGTTTTATTGTAATGTGTAGTGATCGCGAAAATCTAAGATATTACAAATAAAATTTTCCCGACCTGAGAATCAAACCCAGGTCCTCACGCTCAGCATCTGCGCTTGAAACTACTAACCAACGAGGCAGTCAAAAAATTACACCAATAGTACATGCATTGCTCACGTATAGTTCTGGCACCTTACCTTCAGTCGTACTTAAACGCCCAAAACAATGTGTGAAAATGCCACAAATGTCATCATATCGGTTAATTGGATAAATAAATATTTGATTATGTACTTAGTCGCTGGTTTTTCCTCGCTTGACTTTATTCTTCAAGGAAATATTTTTTTTTGATCATTATCAATGGGCTCATAATATAGTACGGTTCAAAAATTGATCTTCTAACATTACAATGAAAGTAGTATTAAATTAAAAAAATATAATATAGTATCACGCCTTTATTTCCCGAGAGGTTAGGCAGAAGTGTAGCATTATTGTTGTACGCCCACATTTCAGCAATGCTTTTATTAAGTCCCATGTAACATGAGCCTTTTGCTATCAAACGGGCACAATTCCAAACTACAAGTTGTTACTGAGAATTTCCTTACAGAAAAACATAATAACATTTTGTCCAACCTGAGAATCGAATTCAAGACCTCACGCTCAACAGTCACCCTTGCAACCATTAGACCAATTTCAGGTTGTGAAAAACCATAAATCAGTGATTAGTTTTAATTTGTAATATATACATATAACAATTTATTTGAAGTTATTCGGTCTTTTGGCCCTACGCATATTAAAATCATAATTAGTAGAATTTAAACTAGTTTACAAAGTTTAATTTACCCTCTTAAAATGTATACCTTATCGTTGAAACAAAACTGGTCCTTTGAAAAACTTTTAATTCCTTTCACCAGTTTTCATTCATTCCAGGGCTGCCTAAAAAGAGCAATCAACATTGTCTTTTGGTACGAAACGTTAAAAACTAAGACCTTTGGGTCATTCCTTTTTTTATTATGAATGGACCTACATTTGGCCACTAACTCGCCTGATGGTAAGTGACGGTGTAGCACGTATATCCAAAATAAATCTATTCACTCTTAAGTAGAGTGGGTAGGTACCACTAAGCCATCTCGACCTCTGCTCACCACCGCGAATTTTTCATCCATAGTTTAAAACGTCTTTTGGCGACGTCATTGCTATCAATTCAGTCCCTATACAGGTGACCGAACCGACACGACTAACTTTGCAGTTAATACAATGTCGTAAAGATGCAATTACCTTAATAATTAAAGATAAATCTTTGAAAAGCATTAACGCATGCTTAGCGAACTCTAAAGTTATTATATTAAATGGAAAAATAAGTTTTTTAAATACTTACTTTTTTTTTAAAGTCTTAGTAGCTGCTCTGTTTGAAATTTTTAACTGGTTGGTGGTAATAGGGTAACCATCTATTTTTATTTATATTACTTAGAATTTAATAAAGTTATGGGTGATTGGTGGTTGTCGGTAAACCAGGCCAGGTGCTTTGTAATGTACGGGTGCAGTTTACCAGATTTCTCGACTAGGCTGAACTCAAAGCTAACAAAAAAGCCCAAATGGTATCAACCCTACACATTAAAATATTTTCCACGCCATGTTTCCAGAATGTTGCACATTGTCTACTGAAAAATAAATGGTTATCTCACGTTGTTTTAAATGTTCGTACAGAACTTTGCGTTTCAACTAAACTAGAACATTTTGTACAGACATATTAAAGGTACATAATTATATGGGACAGAGAACTTAATTTTATGACTGACTGAATGACGACGCAGTTGGCACAGTGGTTGAGAGACCGTCTGATGCAGGCACGATTTCAATTCCCGCACGAAATAAATATTTCAGTAACGTATAACTGATTTCTGAATTTAAAAATGGCAAGCAAAACCAAGTGACCGGTTTCTACGTTAACCATATCGATGGAAGCTTACAGCTGCAGATCATCCAACATGGCGCCATCTTGCGCTAGAAAACGTTGCAATTTTTTAAAGGAGAAGAAGGCGCCATTACTGAATGCTAAATGAGAACAAAGAAAAAGTTGCACGCCTGCAAAAATAAATTGGATGAGGACTTTCAGAGCTAAAATGTGCCCTACATTAGCCATATAAAAGCAAAACACGTCAGTACCTACATACAAAATTAAGCCTAATAGCCGTAACTGAAATCGGCTTGGAGAGTAAATATAGAAAAAAAAACTCGGTTCGGGAGTTCGGGGAATTTTTATCTATAAACGCGCCCACCATACATGATAAATCCCTAGTCCCCACTATGGATTTAACGCTACGTTTAAAAATATCACCTGAATAAGGAACTGAACGAAAACCTGTGGGTATAATAAATTTGCTCAAAGGTCCGCCCGGTCACTCCGGAGGACCACGTAGATTTATATGGTAAACGAGAGGGCCGTCAACGTAACCACATACAAAACAAACTATTTAAAAAAAAGATACGAGTTAATTGCTGATTGTCATGAAGATGTATTTTTTAATCAAATATATATCTATACTAGTGGGCCCAGAAGACGTTGTCCTGCCCTAAAGCCGACTGCAGTGCCACCTACCGTGCCCAATTGTGTTTTCAAACCATTAAGGAACCCATTAAAATATACACACAAAATTACATCTAAATCGGTCCTGCCGTTTAGGAGGAGTTAGGTGGCAAACACAGAAGAATTATATTTACTAAGAACAATTCAAGATAAATCTTTGAAAAGCATTAACGCATGCTTTGCGAACTCTTAAGTTATTATATTAAATAGAGAAAGAATACGGTCGCGAACAGGATTCGAACCTGCGCCTCCCGGATAAATACTCCAGGCGCTCTGACTACTAAGCCATCTCGACCTCTGCTCACCACTAACTTTATTCAGAACACTAGCTGTGCCCCGCAAACGTTGTTCTGCCATATCCATTTTCTGGATAGCCACCTGGGGGATCACCTAGGGGTATAAAACTACGACATATTGTCGATTCTACCAAATATACACAAAATTTCATAAAAATCGGTCAAGCCGTTACGGAGGAGTTCGTTAACAAACACTGTGACAGGAAATTTTTATATATTAGATTAAGATAACAACTGCAAAGTCATAAGGCTAACTTTAGTAATCTGTAAATAATTGATCTCCCTACAACGAGATGAAGGAAACTTGAAATTTAATAGATGCGAACAAGTAATATTTCAGCTATGACACGGACTGTCAACGGTCGCGGGTTCGAATCCTGTTCGTGTCTATTATTTTCTAATGTTTCCTTAAAAAATAATAAAACATTTAACCGCAGCCCGGAGTTTGGAATTGTGCCCGGTATATGACAATAGGCTCACCACCTATTACATGGGACTTAATAACAGCATTGGTGAAATATGAGTGTACAACTGTGTACACCTCTGCCTACCCCTTCGGGGAATACAGGCGCGATGCTATGTTATATTAATAATGTTACTTACATAATTGGGCAGAGCCACAGGCATTATGAAAGGAGACAGGTTTATTTGATCCTCTGTTATAAATCAAATAAATAGAAATTAATAATATTTATCTCAGACCTCAGCACCGTTTCAGATAAACTGTCTATAAAGGTTCTTTACACAACTGTGAAACTTATTATTAGTAATGAAAATACTAAGTTATTTGATGATTTGTTGTATTGAAGGAAATTTAATTGAAAACCAAATAAACTGTTACCTATTATTTACCTTTATGTAGGTAGCAACCATTTATAGTTGTAAATACTGAACACAACCGTGATTTTAGTTCTAAATTAACTTTTTAGCTACGTACCTAATTAGTTGTTCTTAACCAAACTAAAATTAAAACATCGGTGTGTCGGATGATGACAATTTTCAGCGGCCACTAATATTAGAGATGTTAGACTAAATTAAAACTAAATTTGAATTTGACGTCTCTTATTTCATTCATGTTAGTAAAAGAAAAATATGTATAAAATATTGGTATTATGCTGCAACCGGATTGACTGTAAGCCGACTTCGATGTCATTGGGAAAAGGCTAGGCAGATTGATACATCAGAATTGATGCCATTATCTGTATGACTCGAGTATCAGGGTCCTGCCATATCACACAACGAGCTCTGAGAACCCCACATAACAGACTATAAGTTTGCCTCAAAGCCTAACATCATATAAAAGATCTCTTTACAAACGAAATAGGAACAGTACAAAGACAAATTATTCTCTTGGAAACTACGTACAGATTATAGAATTTAATAATAATAATTCTATAATCTTTGTGCGAAGTAAAGACCAGACCATCACGTAAAGTGTAGACCAGTCATCTTGCAATATTTTTAAGAAGGCGAGCTCCCGGAACCCACGAACCGAGTGTTTCATCCTCAAACAGCTCGAAAATCGCAATATAAAAATGACGTAATCTTTGAAAAATATAAAATGTCAATTACTTTACTCACTTATTAAAATTAAAACCTTTTTAGACTCTCTTTTTACAATACAATATTTTGCACCATTGTTGTGCAAACAGTCTAGTGATTTTCAATTTTGACGTGGGTCTGACAACCACTCCAAGATTGACGGTCAATGAATAGATTCTATTAGGACTGTACTGCGATTAAATTACTAGCTTGTAATATTTCTATAGCAGGGCAATGACCTCTTTCCGTTAAAAAAGAAAGGTGTATTGATCTCGAAGGTTGCTTACCTACTGTTTTTTTGGTTGCAATTTTCCTCAGGCATATTTTCAGGGATTGGTTGCATAAACTATTATTAGAAGAAAAAGTAAAAACATCATATTGAATGTATTAACAAGGTATTGAACAACATTGGGCACAGTGGCTTTAATATTATGTCTATATTATTATATGTAAAGGGGCTCGTGGCTCAGTACCAGCCGCATATATCGATGGATCGAGGTTAAGCTGCGTTTGCCACGGTCGGTCTGTCGATGGGTGACCATCATTTTCATACCGAGACCCCTCCGTGAATTGGAGAGCACGTTAAACTGTCGGTCCCGGTTGTCAAATTAAGATCTATGACAGCCGTTACGGTTAGTCAGAGGCCTGAAAGTCTGACAACCAGTCATACCACGAGATTTCGTGTTACCAAATAACTGGTTTGTAGAGATCACATACGCAGTCACTCCATGTAAAATACTGGTATTAAGCTGCAACCGGTTTCACCGTAAGCTGACTCCGATGTAATTGGAAAAAGGCTAGGCAGATATTATTAAATGTAAATTGTGTGACCAATTACACTCCAAATTTATTGAACGAATAATTGATTTGTGTGACAAAAATAAATAAATAGGAAAGCTTACTTTTTTGCATTTTCTTCAATAATAGAGGGCCCCCTGTGGCCTCTTCCTAGCACCCATGATTTTCTAAGTTGATATCAGTATACATACCTATGTATAAAATCCATGTGTGGGTGTTGGTTAGGCAAGGTGATTAACTGAGACAGTTCGGTGTGGACCAATCAACAATTATCGTAGATCAAGGTTTTTCAAAACATTATATGAGCAACAACAACAACCTATTATATGAGCTTCAAATGACTTTAGAAATATTAGAAACGATTTTTTTTTGTTTTCAATGAACGGTGAACATTCCGATAATATCCAAAGGTAAACTGATTCTATATAAAAAATAAAATATAAAAATCCCAACCCATAACCGTACCACTGCAGGGCTAGGGCCTCTTCTCATACAGAGAAGGCACGTGCTTAAAAACAGAGACGTGCTTAGAAACTTCGAGGTATATAAATATTATACTTTTAGCGCGTTTAAGTCCCGTTTGAATTCAATAATTAAAATAAATTAAAGACTATTAGATGCTTAAAATTCCACATCCCCTGTATTTCTCGAAGTGCTCTCTTAATAATAAAAGACCGGTGGTCGTAGTCTTTTAAAATTGGGACAATAAATACTGTCATGTTATAAAGAGATTCTCTATAAAGAGATTGCAAGTCGATTCGTCGACATGACACGTGACCCAAGGGCTGGTCTCCATTTCACTCAAAGCATTAGTATTGCCAGTCAACATGGCAATGCTGCCAGCCTTTAGAGTACTCTCGCAGTTGACAGCGACGCGAACAAATTTTTAATGTTCTCATATAGTTTTACTCGTAATTAAGTTTTCTTTTATTATTATTATAATACTTTTAATACTAAATTTTTAATCTGCAAACTGGCAAGTTATAATTGAAAGTAACCTTCATGTTATACACAATTCTCAAATTAATCTCAACACGAAGATACGTAATGGTTGTAATAAATACATTTCATTCTTTCTTTTTCTATCTGAAGGTTGTCTGACATTAAGTAACCAAGTCGCCCATACCTCGGACACTAACTGAGTTTACCTCTCATGAATTCAAACCCAGACGCCAATCTATTCACAGACGGGTGACTAACCGTATTCTCGGAATGAATGAAGTATTCTGAAAATAGCATTTTTATTCAAATGGCTTAACTAGGTCCTACTTTATTGAAATTACGGAAAAATGGCACATGAAATTACGTAAAAATAAACCGGAATTCATAGCGCACTTATTAAACGCGAGTAAGTAAATAAAAATAAAGTCGTGCCGCATACGTAATACGTTAGAAATATTTATCTAAACACTTTATTCAACACGGGACCCGTAGTCTTCGTCCCCCCAAACCTATCCCAGTTTATTTGGGGTCAGTGCAGCATGTATTCTTCCATAGGTTCTGCTATCATATTGGTAGACACTTCTTTTTAACCGACTTCAAAAAAGGAGTATGTTATGTATTCGACCTTAATATTGTTTATATGTATATAGGTATGTATGATTGTAGGTCCGCGATTTTCTCATAAACTACTTATCCGGTTTGGATGGGGTTTTCGTTATTTAAACACACATTTTTAAGGAATGTTTTAGTATGTAATATATTAGAATCTGATGAAGATCTTCGGAGATAGACAATGGAACACTTTAAAAACTAACAGCAAATGGCCCGCGGTTGCTGCAATCGTTTATCTATATATTGTTTTCAGCGTTATAGAATGCTGAAAGGGGTCATTGATTTCTTTAAAAAAAAAACAAAAGTTGTCTAGCCGTATCATCTTCAATACAATCCAGATTTTATTATTATTTTTATAACTATCGTAATAAACTAGTTAGTCGTCTTAATTATAGTTTAACGGTTATTTCTCACGCGCATTAAACTATAATTAATATGAATGCGTCTCACGAAAGTTATTACACAAAAATAGTCGTGTCTCAGTTCGTCTCGTATCACTTTTAAATATAGGGATTGCTTGTAAAAGAAAGCTTCTCAGTTTGGCTTTCGGTTCTTATGAAAATTGGCACCAATTTCCAACTAAAGTTAGTTCAATAGACCTAGGTAACAATATTATATTGACGTCGTCACCAATTTTGGATCTGACCCAGTTAACCCGATATAGAACGCTAAAATTAGAGATAAATATGTATTTATATGTTGTTTACTGCCCCGTAGGTCTTGTGGTCCCAAACGCCATTTGAATTTCCAATTGTCTTAGCAAATATATATTATTTTGCGGGATTTTTAATGCCGAAACTTATTCATTAGGGACAATAGTAGAGCAATTCTAATTTCTTTTTAACTTTTTTTTTTTATAACGACTGTGTAATCTATTGGTTTAATAATTACCAGACACAAAAGATTTTTATTGTTATGAAGTACAATTTTGTAATTCTCTGATTCGAATGTAAGCAGGAGTTAACAACACGACCGAAAGTTCCGAAGTTCTCTCATAACCTTGACTTACAGTACAAATTCAACAATGATGTCCCCAATGAACGAACTTAAACTTGACCTTTCTAAGTTATATTTAGACAACCAGACTGTCGACCCATATAATAGAAAGCGGTCACTTTCGCATATTAATAGGCAACATTATCTTTTCTTTTTAGCTTTCCCATTATAGCTTTCATTTTGATAATTCGACAACTTTTATCTATTTATTCTTCGTGTACAAACATAATAAATATAAGTCCACATTGACTTAATCAGGGATTGAAAATCGGTTCGGATTTTGATTTAGGTTCTCATAAAGGTTCCACTTTTCGGTACGGTTCCGGTTCCGGTACTAACGTATCTGTTCCAAATACAAGTTCTATCCGTATCCATACCGGTATCACATCATCTGAATTGATGCATTCGGCACGTTCCTGGCGTACTTTTTCTTTCAGATTGCTGATGATTGGTGATGGTAAGTTTAAGCGGCTGACAGCCCGGAGCATGTCAGTCGCTGGTATTCCGTCTAAGCCAGTTATGCAAAACTACACAATGCAATAAGTCTAGTATATACATTAAACTATAAATGAAAAATTATAATTTAGGTGGCGTTTAAATGTTTTATTTATTATAACATGTAATACAAATTTAACGAATATAAAATATAAAACGTTTTAACATAAAAAGATGTACCTAGTACTTTGGTACCTATATAGAATAATAAATCAGACATACGAGGATACAGCTATGCATGCCGAGTATCTAACACCAAAGATCGCTTCTTAATAGCGTAGGATTTATAGAGTACACGGCGCGATATATAGCAGATTCAAAATATTGCAAGTGTGTTGCGCAAGTAGTTACCAAATATATACCACGTACACGTTTTTATTTATTTAACTTTGTGTTGTCCCTATGTTTATTGTGTGTTTTAATAAATATATTTTCTATCTTCTTCTTTCTTTCTTTTAAAACCTACCACATGCACCGTTAACATAAACAGGGGGGTAGGAGGTGTACGTTTGGGTGGACAGCCTGTCGGTCCGCAACATCGCAATGCTGCGAAGACCGCAGCGGGGATGGCCGGCAGGCTAATTAGAGGATGCCGTACTATCTTTTTTGAGGCGGTGAGCCTTCTAGCCGGATTACCGCCCTGGAATTGTGAGGCAGGAGCCGTCGCGTCCTTGAACTGGCGCGGCAAGGCGCTAGATCGAAATGTTCGAGCGTTGCACACTGGGCGGGCTAACTGTGGCCAACCTGCACTAACCCTGGAGTGTTCGTTGACACCCTTCAACGGACCATAACCTGCCGGGGTCGCGGTGATTGCTTCAACGTACCCGGGAACTCGCTAAAGGTAAGAGTGGGACCGTGTGGTTTTTAGTCGTTAGGACTCCGGCACAACGTCCATGATGGATTTTCCACACTCAAAAAAAAGGCGAGGTGTATGAAGACAGTTGTACACCCACACTTCACCAATGCTGTTATTAACTCCCATTTAATAGGTGGTGAGCCTTTGCCAAGTACCGGGCACGATTCAAATCTCCGGGCTGGTACCGAAAATTCCTAACAGAAAAACCCAATGACACTGCTCGACCTGGAAATCGAATCCAGGACCTCATGCTCCGCAGGCGTGCTTGAGATAGTCCATGCACATTTATAATACAAGTGTACAATCTGTGTATTTCCTGTACCGCCTATAATTAATTATCGGAAAACCGAGATCTCTGATACATTTGAATGCACGTGCTTGTCACACTGATTTGTATGTGGGGATTCCATTCCGCACTTTATTGAAGATACATTGAGCGACGTGGAATGTATTCGTGTCACGAAAGCTTCAGACAAATTACTTTATCAAAGAGTAGATACATTCAGTGCATAAATACTACATTGTGTTAAGGTAAAATTCTTTACACACGGGATTGATAAATAATATAATATAAAATATCTTTAAAAAAAAAACCCTGTCTTAAAAGGGCATATAGGTATCCCTATCACATTACCTAATAAAATAGGATAAAATATTCATGAAAATAGCTTAATAAAATAAATATAAAATGACTTAATAAAACAACTTATAACCGGATTAATCGCGTGTATTATTGGTTTGTTTTTCCTGACGTTTCGAACACTTTGCAGCGTTCATGGTCGCAGTCCTCCTGCGCAAACCAATAATACACGCGATTAATCCGGTTAAAAGTTGTTTTATTATAATGTATAGTGATCGCGAAAACCTAAGATATTACTATAAAATGACTTATTTTTATTTATTTATTTGACACACATACAATTATTATTACAGGTCTTAAACTAATACAAAAGCGTGGTTCTAGCAATTATACCTAATTATATCTAATATATAACAGCATGCATACTTTATTCTTATATTAATACCTATCATAGAGACAGTGTTATTATTATTAACTATGAGATATTATACAATAGGGGGTTCGTGTTAATTCATTCAGTGTGCAGCTAAATAAATCGATATGTTGTGAAATCGTGTTGAGCGCCCACAATGCGCGCGTGAGAGGCGCCTGCTGCAGCAAGTTGATGCGCACCACCGGCACACACAGCAGCGGCAGCCAGCACTGGCGCGACACGTACTCAACCGGGACACACAAGCCAACCATCCCTAGTAAGGCTGGATTGTGTATCTTACCACCACTTTAAATACATAAGGGTAGAGAGCTACCTCCCTTCTCACCTCAAGTTTAAAATAGCCAATAATATCTAATAGAAACAGGGTAGGATACAGCAGTGAATATCCAGGGTATACGCCATTCTGTTAAAAATACATAAATCTTAAAAATTGTTTTGTATACGTTCCAACATTAATTTGTACTTAATTTAATTTTTGTGCCCAATTTACTACAATTTCCCCAAAACCTAGTAAATTTCTAAAATTGACAACACCATTATACCTGAAAAGTGACGTGTGATGCCAGCAACCCTATTTTGCCATGTAAGTTTTCTGGTTTTATAGTCCTGATTTTTTTTTTGTTTTGTGAAAGTATTACTTTAAAAAGAATATGTACCTGACGTAGTTATATAAACTTTCCCTATCTATTAAATTCTTCATAGTAAATTTGTGGTAGCTTTAATATAGTTCTAGAATATCTACAGGCTTTCATTATGTACTATTTTACACATATTAGAGACTCGTATTTTATCAAACTTTGATGATGGTATCAAGTTAATAATTCAATTAACACGAATGACAAATGGAATGAGACGAATGGAATGAAAATTAAACGAACCATTAATTCATCGACGCCTGTCAATTTTAAACATAAACAATATTTATAAATTTTGTAAAGGTTTTTTTTTTTTTCTCTTTGTTCGGTGTGATTGAGTAGTGTACGAATTATTATCTTTTTGCGGTAACCACCGTCAAAAAAACGAGTACCTAAATCTAATAGTAATTTTTGTTTTATGATTTGTGTATTTTCTGTATGTTTAACCTGCTTACGAGGTCAAAATAAATAATTTCTTTCTTTCTTTAATAGGACAATTCTGTAAACAAAATAAATATAACAATTCGTTATATTTATTCCTTTAAAATAAGTAATGTCTGTCAAAATTAGTGTACTTTAATAATATTAAATAGATTGCGCATTACGGAGGTTTAATGGCGGAGGTTGTGAGCCTATATATATATTGCCATGTACCGGGCGCAATTTTCAACTCCGGGCTGCTACTGAGAATTTCCTAACAGAAAACCTCAATAACCCTTTGCCTGACCCCGGAATCGAACCTGAGACCTCATGCTCATCAATCGTGTTTGAGGCCACTAGACTAACGAGGCAGCATATTATTTTTTATAGAGTGTATTATTATATATATATTTAAAAAAAACATTATGAAGTTGCTCAAGCACGCTCGTAGGACTCTGAATAGGTCTAGTCGCTATTATTCATTAATAGCAGCCAGGATCGACGGTTCAACGTACCCATGAAGCACGGAGACGTTCAGCTGGGAATACTCATAGCAATATAGTCAACTCATTGACTTTGACTTTGCTGACCCATCTAAAAAGTAACCCATCAGATATCCCATGGTAAGACTGGTCGATAGTTTTTCAAGCCTCTGTGACGGCTGTCATAGTTCTATATTTGACAACCGGGACCGACGGTTCAACGTGCCCTCCGAAACACGTAGACATTCAGCTGAGAATAATCGTAGCGCTGACCCATCTAAAAACTGACCGATCCTGGGCAAAACGGATCTCTGATCTCGTAACGGATCAACAGTTTTTCAAGCCTCTGTAACGTTATCATAGATCTTTATCTGACAACCGGGACGGACGGTTCACATGCTCTGCAATACACGGAGATGTTCAGCTGGAAATACCCGTAACGGTAACCTACTACAATTGACCGATCCTGGGCAACACGATATCTCATGGTGAGACTGGACGTAAATTTCTTGCCTTTAACTATCTGTAATGACTGTCATAGATATTTATTTGACAACCGCGACCGACGGTTCGACGTGTCCTGCGAAACACGGAGTCCTTCAGCTGAAAGTACTCATAGCGGTAAAAACTCATCTACAAATTGACCTGCGCCTACCGTTGCTTAACCTTAATCGTTTACCGACTAAAGGTTGCCAATATTCCTGAAATACCAAAGTCAAAGTCAAAGTCAAAGGTTTTTATTTCATATAAACCATACAAAGGCACTTGAAAAGTCAAAATTTACGTGCACGGTTCCAAAAAGTCGCTTCCTATGGAGAAGAACCGGCAACAAACTCCATGGTTACTCTTTTAAACTGTATAATTATCTTTTACAATTTCTGTAGATACAATTTTGGGCGGGATGTAAAAACAACGTAATCTTGGCTATGCAGTCACTACGTGACCGTAACATATGCCCAAATACTCTCTGACACGTTCTGCATACATTGAAAACGATGGCACACATCATTTTTTTAGGTTTCTGAAGACAACAAGGAACCCTCATAGTTTTGCTGTCTGTCCGTCCATCTATCTATCTGCCCATGGCTTAACCCAGAAACGCTTAGTACTGGGAAGCTGTTAGTTGGCATGGATGATGATGTGGACAAATTATAGTAATAAAAAAAAATAGGGATGTACCTAGTGTTTCTGTGTTTTAAAATTAAATAGTGTGAACTCCTTAAATCAAATTATTAAAAGGAATAAAGTTTAAGTGTCTGAAATACATTACCTGGAAGCTAGTGCGCGTAGAGATTGGAGCTTTGAATGTGTCGGTGGGCGGGATCCAATAAAAACATTGCACTTATTCTATGTGAAAAAAAAACTAATACACCGAGACTACACTTTTCACTTCCTGGTCCTAATCCGCCATGCCCCTTCTCCCTATATCTCACTCCACCGCTGCATTTACACTCAATCAAGCATTCAAAAACATTCATTAAATAAATAATTAATAAATTTAAAATTCTGCACACAATTAAGTAGGTAGTTACGCTGACGAGATGGTAAAATAAAATTTTGGAATATAATAATGTTTAGGGTACCTTCAGTACACGTAAAGTGGAGATTGCCATTAGATATGTCATTTAGAAACATTGCGGTATGGAAACCATTTCCCGATTCAGACTCAGATATCAGTTTTCGAAATATGATTCTCAGATATAATTTTTGAAATTCTGACAGTTTTTTTTTCTTGTGTCTCTCCCGCCAGATTAATGGTTATTTTTGAATATATGAAAAAAGTGTCAGGATTAAGTTGAAATAACGCAGTTAAAAGAAAAACTATCACAGCTTTGTAGCCTTTACAAGTTAACAAGCGGGGAATATTTGATCAATTTATAAAATACCAAACCCTACACTACGCGTAGCATGACACGCATTTCACCGTTTTATCCCAAAGTACGTCTTTGTGACCTTTGTGAATTCCAATAACTGCAAAAGCCATTCAGATTTCATTCGTCAAGGAATGCTAGTTCTATTATTGCTTTGTCCTCTTAGTATTCATGAACTAAAACCAAGGCCTATACAACACGCAATCGATATGGTGCTAGGCCGGTGAGGTCTAATTGGAAAGATTCCACTAAGCCTATTGAACTGGCGATGGCGTCCCAACGAGCTGTACGAAGTATAATCAATGAGATTTAAATTGTATTACAAACTATTTAAAGTATTATATTATTCGTTTCAGGAATATACAACTTACTAATTAAATAAGAACTAAATACTAACAAAGTAATGATTAACTATTATAAAAATTAAAATCTTAACTATTACAGAGCATCGAAATATTCATCCCCGTTGCTGTCAGTATATCCCAAAAGTAATAGTGCCACGTTGGTTGGCAATCGATCATTATTCTTTGTGCGAATGGAGACCAGCCCTTGGGTCACGTGAAGTGTCGACCAATCACCTTGCTATCTTTTTATAGAGAATACGAGTGCTCGGACCGCCGAACCGAAGTGTTTCAACCATAAACGGCTCAAAAATAAAGACCTCGCGCTCAGTAGTCGCGCTTCGGACCACTAGACTAATGAGCCTGTCAATAAATAAATATTAACTAATAAGTTAGATTCAGGCGTTACCTTGCGAAAGTCCACTACAATATATGAAAATGAATACAATATCTAGCTACTTCCACAATATTGAGGATAGTCATGCACCTGTGCACCGCCCGCCCGCAAATATATGCACATACGCAAGCGATGAAAAGTCGCAACTACCATCAACAACACAAACACGTGTTTCGCCCCCCTACGTGTCAGCATCAAGAGCTGTTAGACCATGCAGTGTCCACCACCGAGTATCCATTATATTACAAGCGCCCAAGCGCGGCTGCTGAGCATGAGGTCCTGAGTTCGATTCCCGAGTCGGGCAGTGTTATTGGCTTTTTCTATTAGGAAATTCTCGATAGCAGCCCGGAGTTTGGAATTGTGCCCGTTAGATGGCAATAGGCTCACCACCTATTACACGGGACTTAATAAAGGCATTCATTATCAGTGTAATGTCGATGTACGACTATGTATAACTCTGCCTACCCCTTCGGGGACTTCACTTTAACCTGATATTTTGACCTAAACTGATTCACTGAATTTAATTTATGAACACTGACATTTATAACATGAGATGTAAGGGAGCACCTACTTCTACCTACGCTCCAAATGTCGACGTCAACTGCACGCGATACATCCTGCCGTACCAGACGAGGTTACTGACTACCGGTAAATAATAATTGCTAATACTCCGTAATGTATAAATATATGTACGCCGGAAACGGTAGAATAATTTGAACTTTGTAATAATTTTAAGATCAATTGTAACATTATTCTGACAAATGAACAAATAAATAAGGGAATGTTGTCGTGGTGCTATATATAAAAACAGGCTGTGTCCGCGAGTTCATTTGCGCGGGACTTGGACAAATAGCACTATAAATTTATATATATACTGTCTTCCGACAGCGATGAGTTTTTTTCATTTCAGTGCCTTCAAGATAAATCTTTGAAAAGCATTAACGCATGCTTAGTGAACTCTAAAGTTACAATATTAAATGGAAAAAGAATACGGTCACGAACAGGATTCGAACCTGCGCCTCCCGGATGAATACTCCAGGCGCTCTGACCACTAAGCCATCTCGACCTCTGCTCACCACCGCGAACAGTTTCAGTACCTTGTTTATCACTTTTTAGTTCACAAACGAAGCTGAGTGTTTTATGGGAGTTAACCGCAGCATTGGTGAAATTTGGTTGTAAAATTATGCACCTTCACCTCTTGCTCTTCTGGATAAATTTATGCATATAGAATAGGAAGCCTAGATTGCAAGTAATTACTTGTAGAAGCGACAATTTAATTCATTAATAATTTTTTTAAACTGCAATTCCCTATCAGCTATCAGTTTCCTTTCAATACAGTGCCTCAGGCTTCACAATGAAGCTCAGAATAAACAAGGGATACCTTACACTATTCTGTATCCAGTCTAAGTGCAATGTCGGTGCAAAATGGTACGTTTTGATACCAATATTGGTTAAAATGTTGGCTTGCTATCAAGATTCCTCGCTCCATCATAATAAGTACGTAAACCTTATAGTGACGGTTGAGTATTGTAAAATTTTGATAATAAGCGGTAGTTAGGAGGGAAAGAATATTTACTCGTAAGTTATTGAAATATTCAAAATGTTTGCATAACAGACCTGGATTTTATATGAGAATGCTCCACTTTAAGAAGGTCGACCGTTTAAAAACGTATTTGAACTTATACAGATAAATCTTTCCAACGTAATGCGTTGGAAAGGTGCGTAGTGAACTCCAACCTATAAATTAGAGCACCAGCTTGGAGTGTTAATCCGGGTGGTGCAGATTCAAATTCTGCTCACGACCGTATTCTTACACAAAAAAAAATCGTATGTAGACTCAATTTTTTATAATACACTAGTGAGCCCGGCAGACGTTATCCTGCCCCGAACCGATTGTACATTTAAACCATGCTGGGACTCACTCAAACACACTAAAAATTTCATCAAAATCGGTCGAGCTGTTCCCGATGTTTCGCAAGACTAACGAACAGCAATAGATTTTTATATATGTAGGAGAAAGGTTTGAATAATAGGATCGGGGGTCTCTATGGCTGTCAGGATTTCAAAGATAATCGTCAATAAAACCAATATTAAGGCTCTCCGCCACTGAGAGCACGTTTACTTTGGGTTAGTTATTAGTAGTGAGTGACTTCATATTATGTACAATGTAGGTATTCAAATATCATTAAATCAGAGGTAGGCTAGATAAGTCAGGGTGTAGAGGTCCGTCCGCCACGGCGGCTCGCAATAGACTGGCGTCCTTCCTCCACTCGCTGTAGTCGCCGACTACCTGTAGCGCTCCGTGTTGCATTCTCCGACACGGCCATTCTGCTTGTCAACGCGCTCTCGCGTTGCATCTTGATGTCACGTCAAGTCTAAATCAGCTTCAGCACAGCACGCACCTAAGAAATGGTCTAAGGAGCTTTCCACATTAGTTAGAAGTAGTTGGAACATATGGCAAAACGTTGCCGCCTTCAGCAACAATCACGGGTCAAAACAGACTTGAGCCCAATCTCACTGCAAAGCGTGATAGCTTTCAGCAAATCATCAGGACAAAGCGATAATGCTTTCAATCCATACTCGTCACAAAGCGTAGTAGCTTTCAGTGTCCAATAAAACATTTTATCAATCACCAATAAACACAAATCTCACTGCAAAGCGAATATAATATTTTATCGAAATTAATACGAAATAGCTTTCAGCAAATCATCAGGACAAAATGATAAGGCTTTCAATCCATACTCTTCACAAAGCGTAGTAGCTTTCAGTGTCCAAATAAAACATTTTATCAATCACCAATAAACACCAATCTCACTGCAAAGCGTGATAGCTTTCAGCAAATCATCAGGACAAAGCGATAAGGCTTTCAATCCATACTCGTCACAAAGCGTAGCAGCTTTCAGTGTCTAAATAAAACATTTTGTCAATCACCAATAAACACCAATCTCACTGCAAAGCGTGATAGCTTTCAGCAAATCATCAGGACAAAGCGATAAGGCTTTCAATCCATACTCGTCACAAAGCGTAGTAGCTTTCAGCAAATAATTAGGACAAAGCGATAAGGCTTTCAATCCATACTCGTCACAAAGCGTAGTAGCTTTCAGCAAATCATTAGGACAAAGCGATAAGGCTTTCAATCCATACTTATCAGTCATCCAGATCAGCCATCCAGATCAACCGTCCAGTTCAGCACCCACGCATATTAATGCCTGTTATCTCCAGGCCTCTATCCAATGATGCCTTAGACTCCGTGACCTTAAACAGAAAATAAACCGCACAGTATCAGTCGGCCAAACCTGACCACATAGAATGTCTCAAAATTATTATCAAAATGGGTGCCTCTAAACTTCATTAACAAAAAGTAAACTAAATGGTTCACGATTAGATCACACACCAATCATGGCCCGGCTGCCCGGTCTGTGCTGGTGCAGTCGGTCGTATCGCAGTGATAAGACCGACTGCACCAGCAGCTAGTGACAACTCGTGCCACCTATATCGTCATCACCTCATGTGATACGACCACCACTTCTCAAACTCTGAGATCATTACGTGACCAACACAACACCACATGAATCTAATAAACCGGCAGTGTAATAATGAAATTAACTTTTGCCTATTGTCCGAAGACACATTTCAATCGATATTGTGGAAAGTAATTTCCCAGGGTACTTCACAAAAATTAAATACTTTCCATTTTGTAATCATACTTTCATTCCTATTCACAATGACTGATCTTCCCTTTTCAACACCCCTCAGTAGGATTATAATTTTTATCAGACATAGAAAATCAGAATCTGAAAATAGAATTCAACACACCTAAAAAAAACAGTCCACCTTCATAACTAACTACCCCCCAATAGTAAAACATACCGAGGGTACGTTACATTCACAAGCGACGTAATAATTTTAAAATTTTGAATACAATTTCGAAGATCGCTCTATCTTTGAAATTCACACAATTATAGCAAGTAGGTATAGTAAAATGGTTACGACTCACCAGGAATAACATTTTTCGTATTCGCCATCAATTTGTTACCGTGTTTTTTGTCAGTCAGTCAAAAATATTAAACTCACTACTATTCAATTAATTACTATTCATCTCGGTGGGTTTGGATTACATCCCACTTCTGATGTAGGAGAAAGGTTTGAATAATAGGATCGGGGGTCTCTATGGCTGTCAGGATTTCAAAGGTAATCGTCAATAAAACCAATATTAAGGCTCTCCGCCACTGAGAGCACGTTTACTTTGGGTTAGTTATTAGTAGTGAGTCACTTCATATTATGTACAATGTAGGTATTCAAATATCATTAAATCAGAGGTAGGCTAGATAAGTCAGGGTGTAGAGGTCCGTCCGCCACGGCGGCTCGCAATAGACTGGCGTCCTTCCTCCACTCGCTGTAGTGGCCGACTACCTGTAGCGCTCGGTGTTGCATTCTCCGACATATATATAGATTACACTGGAGGCGTTTCGCAGTGGGCTTTACTGAAGATTATAAAGCAATTATCACTTCCATAAAACAGTGATTTAAATATCGTGAGGTAACCAGCTCGCCTGAGAAATGTCTCAATGGTGTCAAGTGGCTAACTCAGGTTATCCGTCTGGAAGATTAATTCTGCTTTTGATCTATGATTATGGCTCTAATAATATTACCGTGTATGAGCACAGAGTAAGAACAAAACACACACAACGAACAATATTGATTGCTGCTGGTTCCACAATATTGAGGGCAGTTATGCAAGTACCTGTGCACCGCCCGTCTATCCGCAAATATATGCAATACGCAAGCAATGAAAATTGGCAACTACTCTACACGTGTCCCCCCCCCCCCCCGACGGGGCATCATCAAGCGCTTTTAGACCGTGTAATGTTCACTCGATGGTGGTTATTACATGGCTACCCTCAATATTACGGACTTGCTAGATATTGTATATATTTGCATCCATTTTAATTGACTTTCACTTGACAATGCCTGAATCTATTAAATATATTTCTTTTTACACGCTTTCGCGCATGTCTTGTTCCATTTACTCCCTTAAGTGCTGCTGATTACGACTGAAAATAAGTGCAGACGCAATTTTTTACTTTCGGTTGTAAGCTAATCGCTACGACAAGGCGACAGCGGGAAAATATGGCTGAAAATATTTTGGGTGAGAAAAGTTCGACAGAAAACAATCGGTACGAAATTGTGTGTATATATAGATAGACGCTGACTTTTTGAGAAGGTATAGGTTGACTGCAAAATTAATTAAGAGTTCAGAAATTACACTGCAAAACTAGTCTGCCTGTCAGGATTCTAGCGGTCATAGGAAATAAATTCAACGTTATGGCTCTCCGCACTGAGAGCACGTTTGCTTTTGGATCATTAAGATTAGTAGTGAGACACGTTACATTACACAGTGTGAATGTAGATACAATAATATTACAATATCAGAGGACAAACTAGGTCAGGTTGTAGAGGTCCGTCAACCACGGCGGCTCGCATGAGAAGAGAAGCTAGTTAGTTAATAATCTCTAGAGACTGGCGTCCTTCCCCTACACAACGCTAGACCGCATCATTCGGTGTTGCCACGCCATGAACGTCAATCTCCGAAATATATTTAAACCGTTTTTTTTTTCTAATAGGATCGCGACTTCACGAACTTCACACGGCACAACGTCAAAAATTTGGTTGTACGGTTAATATACAAATATTTTAATGGAAAAAAACTAATGAATGACTTGGAAATATGAAATTAGTGATTTAACAGAAATATCATCTTATTTATTTATTTTATTATATGAAAATTTGAGAAAAACACAATAAAATATATTTTACCCAACTACCATATCAAGTAAGTATGCTTTGAAATAAGGGGTAGAACATCTCGCCTCTTGCTGGCATTAAGTATATATTAAATGATTTATTGAAAAATAAACTTAGTTCCTTTTATAACTCCAGTAATGAATGATTTTTAATGATTGAACGATAATATGTTGAAGAAATGTTTAAGTTGATCCTACGAAAATGTTCGCATTTTGTAAATGCGTCATATCGATCTTCGAAACTGACAGACCTATTAGCAAAAAATCGGACTATATATAAATTAGTGAAGCTGTATTGAATAAGCCGTATTGAATTGCACGAGTATTACTGGAAATTTCAATGGAAAAAATGGTAGCATACATTTTTATAATAGTTATTAACTTGAAAACCGTAACATTTTGCAGAATATTATCATGTACTATTTTGGTAGGTTTTGACCCAAGCTATCAACCCTCGTAGTATGTCGAAGGTACTATTTCTGACACCCTATTAGAAGCTTATAAGGCTCATCTTAAAAAAAAAAATTACTCCTACTATAAAGAGACTGATATTAAATGCATACCATTGTACCTACGTCCCGTGTCCTTTCGCTTCTCGAAATATGTAAACTAATCTTTGCCAGCTCGCTGCCATAGCGTCAAAATAATAATACTAACCTTCCTAAATGATTAACGGAAAACAATGGAAATTGATACGCTGCGGTTTTAATAATATTTCAAAGTGGATTGATTTAGACTGTGGCATGTTTCTTTTGTTTGGCTGTCCAGCCATAGATAATTGTATATAAAGTAATATAGTTTTAAACAAAAGTTAAGAAATATAAAAATAAGGTGATATTAAAGATAAATCTTTGAATAGCATTTACGCATACTTAGCGAACTCTAAACAGACCTCTGTACAGAGGTCGAGATGGCTCAGTGGTCAGAGCGCCTGGAGTTTTAATCCAGGAAGCGCAGGTACGAATCTTGCTCACGACCGTATTCTTTTTCCATTTAAAATTATAACTTTAGAGTTCGCTAAGCATGCATTAATGCTTTTCAAAGATAAACATGGAATTTAATAACAGCATCGGTGAAATTTGAGTGTATACTGCCATTTAATGGTACACACCTACCTAACCCTTCAGGTATACATGTATTATGATATATAATGTTTATGATCTATCTCCTCAGTAACATACAACACACCCCTGTCAGTCACGTCGTCGTTAGACATTTTATTTCATATAAAATAAATAAAGATACAATAGATTAAACATTTATTCGGAAATAGAACAGACAGCATGAATACAACTGAAAAATGAAAATAGCCATGTGTCTTAGGGTTCCGTACCAAAAAAAAAAAACAATTTATTTTCATTTTTATTATTTGTAATACTAATTATATAGATGTAAAGTTACAATATTAAATGGAAAAAGAATACGGTCGCTAACAGGATTCGAACCCGCGCCTCCTGGATAAATACTCCAGGTGCTCTGACCACTAAGCCATCTCGACCTCTGCTCACTACCGCGAATTCTTCTTCCACATTTTAACACGTCTAATGGCGAATCCTGTTCGCGACCGTATTCTTTTTCCATTTAATATTGTAACTTTAGAGTTCGCTAAGCATGTGTTAATGCTTTTCAAAGATTTACCTTGAATTATTAAGGTAATTGCATTCTTTACGACATTGTATTAGCTGCAAAGTTGGTCGTGTCGGTTCGGTCACCTGTATAGGTATTGAATTGATTGCAATAACGTCGCCATTCGCGGTGGTGAGCAGAGGTCGAGATGGCTTAGTGGTCAGAGCGCCTGGAGTACTTATCCGGGAGGCGCAGGTTCGAATCCTGTTCGCGACCGTATTCTTTTTCCATTTAATATTGTAAGTTTAGAGTTCGCTAAGCATGCGTTAATGCTTTTCAAAGATTTATCTTGAATTATATAGATGTAACTGCAATTAGATCAAATTATACGGCTTTTTATATTACAGTTTTAAGAGGCAGAAAGAGAGAGTAGAAATAAAAACCAAAAAATATTTCTAGGTTTCATAAATGCGATCCAAATATACAGTTCCCTGTATGGTGTACTTGTTCCCGTGGCAAAGATTCTGGCGAGAAAGGCCCAGGTGGGGCAGGGAGCGTCCTTCCGCGCGTGTCGCTCTGACGTCATCCGAGAGCGCAGTCGAGAAGCAAGGGAGGGCTCAGTATGCACTAACATTCCGCCGAGCAGGCAGCGGGAGATTTTACCTCTTCCCTGCCCTCGTCGATATCGCCACCCCGGGAGGGGTCGTGGTCAAATTTTACGACCCCAAACGGGATCGAGAGATTATTCATATTCATATGATAAATATTAATATATCTATATTATTAATTTTTATAAAGGGCGTAATAAAGCAAAAATAATTCTGAAAAAACGATTAAAATCTTCTTAGTCCGTTATATTGAACAAAAGGCTATAGATCGGAGTAGTAGAAAAACGCCTCGATTATTAAAATTGACTTGCACACACTCTTATGTACTAGGGGTCCGATGATTAGAAGAAGTGTTAATGTGTTAATTTTATAAGAATAATGTTTAATGATATAGAATTCGAATTGTTTAATAATGTAATTTCGTCTATATTAACATCCTTTATGATACTGTAATAATAAACAAATATGGATTTAGGGTCTGAAATAAAATATTTGAATTGAATTGAATTATTATTGTTACCAGTTCATACATTTGTTTTTTTTTTTTAGGGTTCCGTTCCTCGAAAGTTAAAACAGAAGATCTTATTACATCACTTCGTTGTCTGTCTGTCTGTCAAGACTCTTTTTATCGAGAACACATGGACGTATCGAGTTGAAATTAATATCAAATACCTAAGTCTAAGTATAATAAGCACTTTGCGCTAGGAATATTCATTGACCTAAAAAATTTTTTGATACCGTCAGCCACTCAAAACTGCTGGAAAAACTCAACAATATAGGAATCACAGGGACAGCTTTTAATATGTTCAAATACAAGTGTCTCAAATACAATCTTTTAAAAATAAACACCGCTAAGACGTCGTATATGATATTTGCTGCAATAAATAAACGGATACCAACATTCCCACCTCTAACCATAGATAACGAGATAATACACCGATCCAGTGCCGAAAAATATCTGGGCTTATGGTTAGACGATAAACTATCATGGAAAAAACATATTAACTATGTCCGGTCTAAACTTAGCACACTACTAGGTTCACTTCGTAAAATAGCAAATTGCATACCGCCTAAAATACGCTTATTAATTTACTATTCACTTATCAAGTCACACTTAGAATATCTGATTGAGATATGGGGTTCAGCTGCCGCTACTAACTTAAAACCACTTCAAACTACACAGAATAAGCTCATTAAAATATTATATCATTATCATTACTTAACTCCTACTAAAATAATTTATCAAAAAACAAATCTACTGAATCTCAAACAACTTTACACATGTATCCTAGTAAAAAAAATAAGCGACAATATCATACAGACAAATATAATATTACACAAAAAATAAACTACACATAATCTAAGAAATAAAAACAAAATCGAATTGAGTAGACCGCGTACAAACTACGGTATAAAAACAATAACATTTGAGGGCGCACAGATGTATAATAAGCTACACGCAGAAATAAAAGAATGTGAAAACATTAATATTTTTAAAACTAAACTAGGAAAGTATGTAAGCACGATATGAATATAAAACTAATTAATATTTTACTTATGTAACAAAATGGTCATATTTAGGAAATTAATTTAACTTAGAATGATTTTAATAGATTATTAAAAGGTATAAAAATAATTGTTGATATTTGTTGCAAATATGGATTATTGTGTTGCATAAATTAATTGTTGATATTTATTAGTCAAGTCAAGTCAAAAGGTTTTTATTTCAAATAGGCAAATTACATAAACTTAAGAAACGTCAAATGATTCTAGTTGCTCAATTACAAATACAGATTAATATAATGTATAAAAATAATAATTTATGTTTGTAACTAATTATCAATTTCCTATAAAATAAAAACCGATTTTTATGTTATTAAAAATAAATTTAAATATAAGGAATTATACTGCCATAAATTTATAAGCATGTGCCAGAAGTTAATGAATTTTTTATTATGAAATGTAATTACCTATTTCTTATTGTAAATGAACTGTAAAGTTTTTATAAGAAATAAATTTCTTTAAACCGAAGTCTACGGTCATGTAAATACAGTATAAAAATAGTCTTTTATCGATTATTATTCACCGGTTACTACTCACGTGCATTTTTTCGGGATTGCCCGACTAGTTTCGAACTCGAACAGAGCCCTTAGTCATGAGCTGTGCCCGCGGCGATGTCGCGAGTCAAACTATTCTAGTCGGGCAATCAAAAAATGCTCGTGAGTAGTAACCGGTGAACAATAATTGATAAGAATATGTCTCACAAAAACGCTCATTTGACTTTCGCCGGAAAATTGAAACCTTTGGGGTACTTCACGTTGACCTGGAATCGTGAAATTTGGTAAGAAGCAAAGTCTCACAGCACAAATAACGGAAGGAAGGCAAGAAAATTGTCAATTTGTAGTTATATCAAATTATTAAAAAAAAAAATACGATTACAAACATACATTTGCGGTTGGAGTACATATAACTGGACCGTAAACTGTGTGGTATATCGATAAAAGGGGAAAAAAAACTGCACAGCTAAGTTAGTCTTTCAATTCAACGTTTCTTTGAGTCATTAATGTTCGGTGCTTCCGTGGTTTATGAACTTCAGTAATTCGGAATCCTCGGCTTGCGAGTCGTACTGGTACGTAAACATCCGGTTTCTGGATCCCAAGAAATGTTGATCGATTCTGGAAATATCAGAAGTGTAAATGACCTCTGAATAAAATGTGAAAATAAATTTTAAAAATTCAACATAAATCTTTGAAAAGCATTAACTCATGATTACCGAACTCTAAAGTTACAGGTCAGGTCAGGTTAGTTAGAGGTCGAGATGGCTTAGTGGTCAGAGCGCCTGGAGTATTCGTCCGGGAGGCGCAGGTTCGAATCCTGTTCGCGACCGTATTCTTTTTCCATTTAATATTGTAACTTAAAATTTTAAAAACTTGGCTATTGTATAGTATGTGAACACACACATAAAGTATCACAAATTACCTTTTTTAATAATTTCATATCATAGTAAAATTCTTCGTAATAATAAAAAGCAATTTATGTGTAAATGTGGTAACATTAGAACTCTAGATTACAACGCAAATGCAAGGATTTCATGATACAATAATGTTTATGTTTATTTCTAAATTGTTTGCATTGAAAGCATGAAATACCTTAAGTAATAAATACCTCAAGATATATTTTCCCAGGATATATAAATTTTCAACACACTTGCTTGTAAAGTGACTCTTATTGCACCGTTTTTAGGTTCATAATGCACTCACTTGTTGTTTATTGATTATCTGTGTGCACTATGACATAAGCCCACCTGTATCATCATCAAACCCATGGAAGTTAACAACTATTATACATCAGTGAGGGGCTCGTGGCTAAATAACAGCCGCACAGATTGGTCGATCGGGGTTAAGCTGCGCTTGCCGCGGTCGGTCTGTGGATGGGTGACCATCATTTCATATCGATACCCCTCCGTGCCTCGGAGAGCACGTTAAGCCGTCGGTCCCGGTTGTCAAATTAAGATCTATGACAGCAGTAACGGGTAGTCAGAGGCCTGAAAGTCTGACAACCAGTCATACCACGAGATATCGTGTTACCCAGTTACTGGGTTGTGGAGGTCGGATAGGCAGTCGCTCCGTGTAAAACACTGGTATTAAGCTGCATCCGGTTTTACTGAAAGCCGACCCCAATGTAATTGGGAAAAGGCTAGGCAGATACATATACATCAGTGAAATGTGTGTCTTACCCTTCCGAGATACAGGCGTGATAATATGTTATGTTGATTAAACAAAACATTTATTGTGTTAAGAAATTACTGCAGAAGGTCTCTAATAAAAATAAACATACATACATACATACAAATTGCTGGCATAAAATTTGCATCTACCAAAAAAGCCACCTTGAATTTCAGTACCGTGAAGGCTTTTAGAACATTTGCACTAACCGACCACGACAATACGTGTAAGTATATGTAATCTTTTCTGGATGTAAGCCAATTTCAGTATTCAGAAGGCTTATGCCTCTGTTGCAACTTCATAATGCGGCTATATTGTGCCTAAACCCATTTTACTGTTCTCTGCATAATATTTCGAACAGAAAACCTGTTCTTTTTCGTTATTTTGTTTGTAAATAAAATGTTTTAACTGTTTTTATTTCGCGCTGGTTGTAAATGCCAGGGTAAGGTTGTTTCATTTGCAGATAAGCGAAACTCTTTCCAACTGTTATTGCATTTTTATCAGAAATTTCATTTGTATTGTATTATTTTATTAGAGTTGAAGCCATTTATTAGTAATATCTTCCAGAGCAGTGATAGCCTAGTGGTATGACCGTTGGACTGACAAGTCAAAGGTCGCAAGTTCAAATCCAAGCCACGCACCACTGTCTTTTCGAAGTCATGTGCATATTATTAACTAATTACCACTTCAAGATAAATCTTTGAAAAGCATTAACGCATGCTTAGTGAACTCTAAAGTTATTATATTACCTCGCCGCGCTCTACCGCGCTCTGACCACTAAGCCATCTATTAGATGACTGTAGAGTATGTATGTCAAAGCGCCTGGAGTATTCATCCGGGAGGCGCAGGTTCGAATCCTGTTCGCGACCGTATTCTTTTTCCATTTAATATAATTACCACTTGCTTAAAATGGTGAAGGAAAACATCGTGAGTAAACCAGCGAGCTTGAGAGATATTCTCGATGGTGTGTAAAGCCATGTCAGAGAGCTACGGGTGGTTTAAATTCTGACACAAGGTTGTTCATAAACCACACGATAAGAAGAAGAAGTGATATCTTCAAAAAGGTCAGGTACGTAGTACAAAGCAAAGCGTAGACGAAGCAAAAGGCATATGTTAGGATCGTAGCAGGTGGCATTCTGTAGTTTCTGCCTATTCGCTTGGGATAAAGGCGCGAGTATACGAGTATGTATGTATTGAAGCCAAATTTACATAGCCAGAACACGCCGTTGGAGACCGTTCACAGAATTATTCTTGCTATAGGCTACAAAATAGAAGATTCGGTGACACAAAGAGACCAGTGTAATTTAAACTGCGAGGATAGCCTGGATTATTAGCTCTGCCAACCATTCCGACCTCTGTTTTTTTTTGGTCATTTATTACATATAACTTAACCAGCCCATACCTGTCCCATTGCAGGACAAGGGCCTCTTCTCATACCAAGAAGGCACGCACATTGATTACTAGACTAACTGCGGTTTGGCGATTTCATATCATTAGATCCAGGTTTCGTCACGATGTTTTCCTTCACCGTGTAAGAAGATTGTCTAAGAAAGTACGTATGACGTTGAAAATGTCATAGGTCGCAAGATTTGAAACCATTAACTTTGGTACAAAAGGCTGGCCCGTAACTTATCGACCAGTTGTCATTCAGTGTATGGTATTTTCCGATCAAGATCCAATACAGTAAGTACTTATTGCAGAATAGTTAGCCAACAAAACTATATATGTTAATAGCGATTCGGACCGGCTTCGCTCGGGTATAAATTAGAAAAAAAAGAGAGAAGTTATGTTTAGCCTACGTAAGCCACGTTTTATTTTTGGTGACTGCAATATATTCTTTTAACATGCTTACAAAATACTTAATTAGAATTTATTATATATATGCCGCAGATGGATTGTAGAATCAGCTGTTTTACAAAACTGCTAGCTGATTTACAAAACAGTACTGTTTTATAAAACAGCTAAACAACGTTAAGCTGTTTTTCATATTTCGTACTATCCATCTGCGACATATACATATAAACTATCTGTGAAAATTAATCTAAACAAAAATTAATCTAAACGATCGTGAAAACCACATCAAAATCCGTAGCGTGGTTTAGGAGGAGTTCGCGGATAAAAAGACAGACAGACGTGGAAAGCGACTTTGGTTTATACTATGTAGAGAAGATCTCGCTTTTTAATCAAATAAGGTACGTGTGGTTACCGTCAAGTAATAGGATGGTAAGCCAAATACTTGTCTACTCATCGATTTGAGAAAAAAATATGTCGTAAACTGCTCTCACCTCTCTCGTGTCACCCGCTCTCCGCTCTCCGCTCTCCTCTCTAATCACTCCTCGTTTTTTTTTAGATTTCTTAAGTAGGTACCCTTTTTTTTATATGGCCTCTTGCAATTAACCCATAGGGGTTTGATCTGCGTAACTCAACAATAGCTATGGCGAGGTAATTTGATGTCTCCAACGAGAGCGTAACTGAATACCGATATTTTCTTCTGACTTACTTAACAAAAATCTATATTTAAGGCTAGCTGAGGGGTGTAGCCATATGTTAGATAGCCTATGCTATATCATGAATTTGGATATCATATACTATGTAGACAAGATCTCGCTTTTTAATCAAATTATGTACGTATGGTTACCGTCAAATAATAGGATGGTAAGCCAAATATTTGTCTACCTATCGATATAAGAAAAAGTTATGTCGTAAACTTATCGATGTGTCTCACCCAAAGGGTGTCGTAAAAATCCGCCGAGGAAGCTTGTCTTGAGATTAAGTGTCCCTATTCTTCTGTTAGTAAGTGTTTAATAATAATAAAATCTGATTATCAAATCGTCCTATTACTACAGATTTCTCAGTACTATCTCGGAGTTTGGAACTGTGCCCGTTTGACAGCAATTAAATATAACTAAAAGTAACTTTGTACACCTCTACCTGCCCCGTCGGGGAATACAGGTGTGATACTATGTAGGAAAACATAATTAAAACACATAACAGTTTTATGATAATAATATAATATTTTGTATTTACGATCACAAAATGCCGTCTGTATGTACTGTATGTAACCGTTAAGGTCCCTAAGGGTACCTTTTGGTACAGTCGTGAGTCACACACATTCTAAATAAGGTTTCTTTATTAAATGAATGTGGTGTCTTGCTGTTTTCTTTTTTCTCCTCTCTCCTCTCTGCTCTCACCTCTCTCGTGTCACCCGCTCTCCGCTCTCCACTCTCCTCTCTACTCTCTCCTCACTCCTCTCTTTTCTCTCGTCTCTCCTCTCTCCTCTCCTCTCGCCATTCTTCTTACTGCTTTCTTCTTTCGTTTTATGTGTCATTAATATTAATTGATCACAAGTAAATTGCATCCAGGTTAAGCTAGGTTATCCAAACGAATTCGTTTAGCATCACTTGTCTATCTCAGTCGACAATAACGATCCACAGTGATGATTGTCAAAAAACACAAAGTTGATCGTATGTTGCTCACACATTACTTTTTATTTACTAAATTTTATCAGACCTTTTTATGTTCAATAGCCACTAAGTATATAACTTTTTATTTTAATCCGCCTATATTAGTTACCCGGGTTAATGTAAGGATTCTAACGATACCCCATATATCTAAATCGGTTCAGGCTTGGATCAGGCGTTTAGAAGTTATTGTGCAATATATATTATATTGTGATATAAATGGATCATATAACTTTTCTAACTTGGCCCCCGTGACCAAGGGCGTGCCACAAGGATCAATATTAGGCCCAACTCTGTTCATTTTATACAGCGCCGATATTGTTAATGTTATAAAAAATTGTAAATATCACATCTACGCTGATGATCTACAATTATAAATCTCTTTTAAACCTAGTGAATATGAAATCGCAGTAAAAGCTTTAAACGATGATCTAGCAAGGATTGTTAATTGGTCTAATCTAAACGCGCTCCTCTTGAACACAGTTAAGACTAAATACATGCTGTTTGGATCAAAAGGTCAGCTGGATAAAATCGAAATCACACCAAACTGTATAGACGTGTCTGTGATGGGGCAGTGTATTGAGCGCGTAAGGGAAGCGCGAAATCTAGGTTTGGTTATGGACCAAAGCCTCAATTTTGAGACACACGTCTCAAACTGTGTCAAAAACTGTTTTTACCGCCTCAAGGTTTTGTATAAAATGCGACCATATTTAAGCGAAGACTTACGTATACAGCTTGTTGAAAGTCTGGTTTTGTCCAAGTTAAATTATGCAGATACTGTTATAGGCCCTAGACTCTTAGCTCGCACTGAACGACTGATACAAAGAGTACAAAATGCCTGTGCACGTTTTTGCTTTAAAGTACCGCCAAGAAATCACATAACACCATTTTTGAACAAACACAGTATTTTAAAAATGAAATCACGTCGTAAACTTCACTTAGCCTCTCTCCTTTTCGGTATCATAAAGTATAAAAGTCCGTCGTACCTGTACTCCAAGCTCTCTTGGGTAAATAGTCACCGCCAACGGGAGGGTAGACGGTGTGCTCAGCAGCTAGCTATACCGCAACACAATACTGCAGCGTTTTGAGGAAGTTGCCGATATGCGGCGTCAAAATGCTGGAACAATATTCCTCCACCGATAAGGGATCTGCGAAATAAATTAACATTTAAAATTAGACTTAAAAATTTCATAATTAAGTCTCAAATTGATTATAATAATATTAATATTGACAAATCATTTATCTAATTATTTTCATTTTATTCATATTTTATTTGTAATCTGATATCTTTACATATATTTACTACTTAAAATAAAGTTAATTCGATGGTGCATACAAAAAATAAATAAATATATATATAGCAAATAGGAAACTCACCAGCCTACATAATATGAAGATTATGATGTATGTGTCGAGCGTTATTAAAAGCACCTGCAATATTAATCTAGTAGGCTTCGCTTTAATTATTTAATTTATTTTAATTATATTTAAACAATATCATGAGAGACACATGTTTCCGGGACCGTGTTCAAATCAAAAGAGAAGAATATGATCCTTTCATGCCTTCTGACAATAAGTTTCGCCCCACCACCGCATTTTATCATAAAATTAACGGACTAGTTGGTGATTGGCTGGTTGCGAAAGTCGCCTTCATAATAATATTTATTTTATTCTTGTTATACCCTCTACTTTATATATCTACTTATATTTATTTTAAAAAGATTTTATTTTCGTATTCATTCATTTAATAAATTCTTCATTAAACATCTACCTCCGTCCGTGTGTCACTGCAGGGGTGCCAACTGAAAATCAGCGCTGGATGTTCCACGTCCAGCATATGCTGAGTTGGTGGCCCTTTCGGCACTGGCATATTTGACAGTTGTTTTTTCTCTATATTTCTATGTTAATTTTAAAATCTGAAATGTTGTGTTGTAGTTTTTATTTATTTCTTTATTTTTTTATTTTTACCATGTCTTTTTTCAAAAAGAATTGTTTTTGCTGTCACTGTGTCCAGTGTGGAATAAATACTTTCTTTCTTTCTTTTCTTTCTTTCAATAAAGAAACTCACATACTTAACACTCTTTGTTTTTGGGTCGTCGTGTAAAAATCAAGCAAATCTGCAGGTACCTTAACACACATGTACGTTATCTTTTTATAGGCGAGGTTTCCCAACTTTTCTCAACCTGCTTTTCAATCAAAAGTTTGTTGAATCAAAAATAGGGATATAAAATGGAAGATTCAATAAAATAATTTTGATATTCATCCCAAAGAGAAGGGTATTCTTTTAGCTGTTTAATTTTAATATCACGAGTTTTATGGTTGTATCTGAATTAATAATAATATTTTAATCCAATCTATTCAGTGTGTAGCCGGTTGCCCATCACAGGGTCATTGTTTCTTCACAAACATGGCGGACTTCCATTGTTCAGAAGCTTATAAACCCTGGATTAATTATTGCCGTTTATATTCTGAAAATGTATCCGAGAACCTTACACATGGATATAAGCTATTTGAGCTATTTGATCTTACACAGTACATAGTACATTACTTACAGACATATAAAATATTGCATTGTATTAAGTAAATAAATGTTTATTTTTTTCTTGTAAGCAAATAATAAGCAAGCTATAGAGATTATTAACTTAATGCTGGAATCCATATAATAGTGAGCTTTTAACAATTTTACTGTCCACGGAGTAGATACAACAGTTAAACAATTAGTTAAATGTGAGTCACGATTGACTCAAGGGGCAGGAAATTGGTTGAAACGCCTATTAATCCCCTGCCCTTGTCGCTTAAATTAAGATTTTAGTTGAAATACATAATTATATCAGTTGCTAACTAACTCCTCTGGCTCAGTGACCCAAAATAAGTCTTGGTGATCTTGCGTGGTTTCTCACCAGTTACTGGCTTGAATCTTCCGCAGATCAGCCTCCACCATATCGCACCAGCGGTATCTGGGGCGACCCACCGGTTTTCGTCCGGAAGATCATCCCATATATGTTCTCTTGACTCCTTGTTCCTCCCCAATACGTTTGACATGTACAATCCAGTGCAGTTGATGTGATTTGGTCGTCTCAATTATATTAGCCTCCTTCTTTAATTTCGGTATTTTTCGGACTCTAAGACTCTAATTATATTATTACTTGAAATACTATATTTAGATTAATTATTTTCTAAGGAAAATATATATATTTAGATTTACGTGTGACAATAATAATAATATAATGGATAACATCAACGAAGCCATTGGTGCCATCAATAATGATCTTGATAACATCAGAAAATGGGCTAAATCCTTTGGGTTACTTGTTAACCCAGCAAAATCACAAGCTCTCATTATTGGTGGCAGATACATGGTAAATTTATTAGATCAAGGTTCCCTACCACCTACTGTATATGATTCCGTCACCATCCCATACTCAAAAAGTGCTAAGAATCTAGGAGTTCTTATAGACCCTAATTTTTCTTGGAGTGTTCACATTGCGGAGGTAAGCAGGAAGATTTTTTGCTCTTTTCACTCTCTCAAGCGTCTCCAGAACTTTTTACCTCTTCAGACAAGGATTATCCTTGCCCAATCTCTTCTTCTTCCTCTCTTAGACTATGCAGATGTCTGTTTCCTGGATGCCATAGAAGAAAACTTAAACAAACTCGAACGCTTACAGAATCTTTGTATCCGCTTCATATTTGGCCTTCGAAAGTACGATCATGTATCGGAATTTCGGGCTAGATTGAAGTGGCTACCTATTCGGCGGCGGCGAGACTCTCATATCCTTTATCTTCTATTTTCTATTCTCCACAATCCTGATTCTCCTATATATCTGCGTGAACGATTTGAGTATCTCATTCCTAGAGGTCAGCCCTGTCGCTTAATTTCCTCACTTTTGTTACGAACTCCTCGTCACAACTCTAGCCGTTACGATGGCTCTTTTACAATTCGTGCTGTACGTCTATGGAACTCTCTCCCTCATTCAATTCGTGCCAGTCCTTCTCCTTTTGTCTTTAAGAAAAGAGTTAAGGAACATTTCCTGTCTTTATAATTTGTATTTATCATTGGTAGGTATGTATATATATTATATGTTTATAAATATAAACATATAAGTATGTGTAATTATTGTTATTTTTGTATTTAAGTATTTATATTTTATTATAGTTAGTCCTTTAGATTTAACATTTGTTTATTTATGTGTTGTGCACTACAATGATTTTCCCACCCGAGTACTTTTTCTGTTTTTTTTTTAAATTCTTTCACCCAAAAGGTTTGCTGGAAGAAAACTCATTCTGAGTTAAGCTCGCCTTTGTACATGTTTCTTTTTATTTATTGTTTTGTATGTTCCTTGATTTTGTGTACAATAAAGAATAAGAATAAGAATAATCAAAAATAATACATCCAGAGATGCGTGTGTTTACAGTTTAGGTACGACATCTTAATTGCCAATCATTTAGTTTGTGGAAGTATTAAAATGATTTTTATAAATCATTTGCATTCTTAAAATACGTTATTCATTTGCTATGAAAATAAATTGAACAACTGTCGTAAAGCTTCGAATGATTAGACAGGAAAGGAAAATTTCGTACGAATGATTATGAACATACTAGCTGTGCCTCACGATTTCACCCGCGTTTAATTATATTTTAATTACTAACTTAATACAATAATCTCATCTGTGACATTCTATAATGATTTTTTTTTTCGTTGTAATAGTTTTTTTGGTTATATACAGACATATTTATTAGTTACTATCTATATAAACTTAAGTACAAATTAAACAATTAATTAATTAATTTTCTTATTTTATTTTTTAGACTTAGTATTATAAGTATTTATTTTATAGGTTCATAGTGTTTAATTTGTACTTAGTACTAATCAACGAATAGCAAATATTGAAATTCAATGTTCATGTCGTCGGGCAAGGTTTATACGTCACACGGCTCGTTCGTGCGAGTGTTGAATTATTTTCATTTTACATTATTTCCTAAACTATACGTCTAAATAACATACTATAAATGGCAAAGTTTATCTTCATAAAATTTTCTTGATGATAAAGTGAATTTCGTTCGTAAGGATTAATATGCAATACCTAATAATAATGGTCATAAATCACTTTTTAAATTTCAATATTTTTTTGGCATAAAATGTTTTATTGTAGCTTACGTATAAGAGACAGGCATTGGCACGGCGTTTTTTTTTTTAGATGTATTAAAAACCCTTTTTTTTGATTTGCGTAACTGAAAATACCTGCCGCCTGCTGAGGTAATTTGATGCCTCCATAGAAAGCGTAACTAAATACCGATATTGTCCTCTGACTTACTTAACAAAAATCTATATTTAAGGCTAGCTGAGAGGTTTAGCCGTATGTTATATAACCTATACTATCTCATGAATTTGGCTATCATATATACGTACTTCTGTTTTTTTTATTAAATCCCAACTTCACTACCACTACCAGTCGGTTTAATAAACCAACAAAAAACTCTTCCGCTTTATAATATTAGTATATTCACCTTCCAAGAAATCAAAACGATTATTCCTTTCGGAATGTGATCGTAGAACCTATCCCCTATACGATCCTTCGCTTCTAACGAGACTCAAGGGAAGGGAGAGGAAAATCCCAAACATAAAAAACTTTTCATAAACAGAAAATAGTTTTTCCGGGTCCCATATCTAGCCTTCAATAGGCGTTACGTCCCAACGTAATTCCTTATGGGACCCTATTGAACAGTTTATAGTAGCTCCGAGGTCAACGGTGACTAGCTCGTCCCCTCCATTATTATATGAATATATATCTGCCTAGCCTTTTCCCAATTATATTGGGGTCGGCTTTCAGTCAAACCGGATGCAGCTTAATACCAGTATTTTACATGGAGCGACTGCCTATCTGACCTCCACAACCCAGTTACTGGGTAAAACGATATCTCGTGGTATGACTGGTTTTCAGACTTTCAGGCCTCTAACTACCCGTAACGACTGTCATAGATCTTAATTTGACAACCGGGACCGACGGCTTAACGTGCTCTCCGAGGCACGGATTATTATATGAAAACATATTAAATTGTGTTTGGGGCGTACGGTTTCATCTTTACCCCTGCTTTACATATGGGAGATGAGAAGCAGTACTGGAATTAAAATTGCTGCCAAACGTAAATTTTAACTGGTTTCGTAGATTTTCCAAAACAATGCTGGTTGAATAAACCAAATGGACATATATAATTGCACATAAAAAAAACGATACAGAAGAGGAATCAAACATTTTGTATGACTTCATGTGACTGCCATTATCCCGTTAGTATTTCCAATCAGCATCAAAAGCAAAATATTTAAATGTTAGAAATAATCGCATTTGAATAATAACTTTAACATAAATTTATAAATCTAATAAATCAAGTGTATTATTGATTTTTGTTTTTCCTGACGTTTCAGTCATCCTGCGACCACAAACAGTGCAAAGGTTCAAAGGTCAGCAAAAACAAAAATCATTAAGACTAACTCAGGTAATTTCGTAGTAACTTCGCAGTTTGAAGACGAATATTGACATTTTGCCTCAGCTGCAGCCCTTCGTCCCTGTTTGCTGCAGAAAATCTGCATTAGCCTGGGATAAAAAATATCCTACGTACTTCCAAGACTTATGATAATTATTATGTGGGTATACTTATGGCATTTTATCCAAATATGTTCAGTAATTTTTTCATGATTGTTAAGTATATTCTCAAACATATAACAAAATATGTGTTATGGACAGGGGAATGATGTTAATTAAAAAAAAAACCGGATTCCCAAACAGCCAAATTTTCACGTTTATATTATTAAACAACATGCCCCACAATGCCGCAATTTGAACACAATTGATTGGGCCCTAGTTTGCCAGTTGCCAAATAATACATTACAATCCACAAATTTTTGTGTTACACATCAGTTAAAGAGATGGGGAACGTGGCTTTTAGTCACTTTTCTTATTTTATTTTTTAGTATAATATAAATTATTCTTACCTAAAATCGGGAACGCTGTCGGCTTTCTTCTGGAGGTGGGCGTTAATTGCTGCGACACAGTTCCTAACTAATGCGGCTATTAACAAAACAATGAAATTGTATATCTGGTTTTGTTCCAATAAAGTTTTTTTTTTCTTTT
Source organism: Xylocampa areola (assembly GCA_935421205.1). NCBI lineage: Eukaryota > Metazoa > Arthropoda > Insecta > Lepidoptera > Noctuidae > Xylocampa > Xylocampa areola. Next base: position 14,754,777 of record OW285215.1, read on the forward strand.
TAAGTTTGTCCCTCTCTAGGAATTTCTTCCTGTATCGTGGGTGCGTTTACAAACACATAACTCACATACACATACGCCCAGACCCGGAACAATTATCTATAAGTATTGAATAGATTCAGGCGTTACTTTGCGGAAGTCCATTACCATGGATGCAAATAAATACAATATCTAGCTACTTCCACAAAAAAAAAATTATCTATAGATCATACAAATATTTGCTCCGTGCAGGAATCGAACCTGCGACACGCGATGCAGCAGCCGGTCTCTCGACCAATGCGCCAACCGCGGCTTCACCTTTTATAATTAGCTATATAATGACAGCTGCCAAACCAAAGGGAATACTTACTCTTTTCATGAACAATAACAAAGTAAGGATTTTTTATTCATTCGAAATGTAAATCGATTAAATAAAAAAATCCATGAAAATTGGTCCCATCCCTATCATTTTTGCAACAAGACGACCTTGTAAAGACGTCATAGATAATTAGGTAAATTTTTGGAACTATTTATATATATATTTTTTTTGTTTTATTGCTGTTTTAATATATTATGCTGATTTACATGTAGTACACCGTACTTAGAAAAATATTAACACGCTAGTTACGAATAGTTTTGCATGTGTTATTTTAAATCATTCGATATGACGTTACTACAAAGTTCAGTCGCATTGTAGTTTAGTTGTCCCTTTTGTTGACATCTGCCATTCTAATCATGCTATATTTTACGGACTGTAATCGTTGATATAAATCGGCACACTTCACACGTCACTTTTATTGCACACAAGTGTTAGAATTGATTGCTTTCAACTTCACTACCACATCACTGACAAGCGGCGACTGCGTACTTCAACATATTTTTTTATTTAAGCTTATTATATTTTATCTGTGGCGGTATGTTTATATAATAATAATTATCTATGGAAATTCTCTGTTGGTTGTTAAAATTTTGCCCGCCAAGATGGTTGTTGTTATCTGACGAGGAATATGAAACTTCGTTTGTTAAATATCTGATTTTTTTTTACAGCGCCCAACTAAATTAAAACAAAGTAATGAAAACTCTGCGTCCAAAGTCTACACTTCGTCACACAAGGGCGAATAAGACTTCTGTAGTATTCCGACATTGTGTTCCATATGTAAACAAAAGGAAGTCATTTCGGGAGTGACTGTAGTATTTGGTGTTAATTTAGCAACCCCCCATGCATAATGTATGGAACCGTCCGCCTCTGTTGTATGAGGTTGCTTTATGAAACCACGATGTATGTATATTTATGTCATAGGAGGCAGCGAGAAAGGTTTAAGGTTCATTAATAAAAGCATGAAGCTGAATATAAACAAAAAATGTTTTTAATTTACCCATAAACACAACTGCCTGCGTCGTTGCTCTAGTGGTCGAAAACGCGCCTGCTGAGCGTGAGGTCCTGGGCTCGATTCCCACGCCGGGCAAAGTGTTATTGAATTTTTCTGTTAGGAAATTCTAAGTAGCAGCCCGGAGTCAGGAAGTTGGTGGTGTGACATCCCCGTGCTTCGGAAAGCACGTAAAGCCGTCAGTCCTGCGCCTGATCTCTGTCTGGTCGCGTCGGATTTCCGTCTTATCGGAATATGAGAGTGAACGTAGAGGGAGTGCACCTATGTTTGCGCATACACTTGTGCACTATAATAACTCCTGCGTACTTGGCTAATCTCCGTGGAGATACGCCGCCGTGACCGAGTTACGGCTGGAAGGAGTATATTAAACACAAAATAATACAACAACTTCTTTAACTTATATTTCAGTTTTCCCATTAGGTCTCTTCCAGTTTGACCAGCTCGTGATTTCCTATTACGCTCTAACTTAATTAATACCCTACTCTAGGCATTTCTTCCACAACCAATCTCATGAATGCACAATCACCTAAACCTAAACCAGGAAAAAAAAACTATTGACTATTTTGATTTTTACATAACATATATATCATAGCATCACGCCTATATTCTCTGAAGGGGTAGGCAGAGGTGTATACAGTTGTACAAACAAAATTTCACGAATGCTATTATTAAGTCCCATTTAATAGGTGGTGAGCCTATTGCCATCTACCGGGTACAATTCCAAACTCTAGGCTGCTACTGAGAATCGTTCTAACAGAAAAATTCAATAACACTTTGCCCGACGAATCAAACCCGAGACCTCGTGGTCAGCAATCGCGCTTGGGACCACTAGACCAACGAGGCAGTTTGTCTAGTGGTTCCAATGAAATAGGTTGCTAGGTTCACCACCAATTTCATGGGACTTAATAACAGCATTGGTGAAATGTGGGTGTACTGTTAATAGTTCACCCACATTAAAGACAGTAAAGGCTACCCGCCTTTGGGGAATACAGGCGTGATGCTTGTTATGTTTTTTTTTTTTGGATTTGGCCTCTTGCTTTTATCCCATTGGGGTTTGATCTGCGTAACCGAACAATAGCTAGGGCGAGACAATTTGATGCCTCCATCCAGAGCATATTTTTATAAGCTACAAACTTAGCAACTCAGCACTAAGGGCGTCCCCTGCGGGACACGAGCCTCGGCTTAAGGCGTTGCTAGGGGGACAACTAGGGACTAGCCGGATCAGATCAGTTTCCTTATTAGTAAGGGTCGAATTTAAATGCTACTCGCAGCTCGCCGCAGGCCGGCTCGAGCAAGGGTCGGGGCGGACATGATGAGATATTTCGCGTTGTTGTGTTATGTTATCTATAGACCATTTTTATACTTGTTTCATACCAGAATCGAACCCGCATCACGTCAAATTGTTCATCTAAACATCTTTCGAGTCATTGTAATGCATTTAAGATTTCTAATCGCACTTTTAACCAAACTGATACTGTGTTCACAAAATCCATTATCCCCATTTGGCATACAAGTTATACTCACGAAGTTCGACAACATAAATTTTCGAAAATATTAATTTCCCGGAACCAGTAGGACATTTTTATTTTAATAACAAGATGAAAGTTTGGAAAACTGAAAGAGTCTATACTGCTTTGATGTGTCAATCAATGCCAATAACAGTTTATTACTTTAAGGTGATTAGTAACTTCACTAATAAATTAACATTAATGGACTTTATATTAAAAACTAGTTAATTGATTTTGGAACTCAATGATTTTAAATTAATCGCAATTTTGTGATGTTTCGATGTTGGTCCGTTACTATGTTAGCTGAGGGTACGATAGTAGGCTATTACGTTTAAGTTATAGAAGAAATAAACTTAGAGAGTACCCTAATTCCAAACGAGAATTTCTGACAAACGTGTCGATCTAATTTAAGTGTACTAACTAACTTAGAAACAAAAATGAGAATAGCACTGCTAGCTTTAACTTTTAAATAAAAGTAACTGCCAATATCACGGGATACCTGTATTAGCCACTGTATCGGTAGTAAAACCTTTTCTGGCCTCATCATCTTTCACACTATCTCTCCATCATTTCCTCCGTTTTCACGTTCATAGTTCCTACGAAACTGTCACACTTTCCACTATTCTGCTAGGAAAACTGTATCCACAATGGTAGATAAAATAAGGCACTAAAATAAAATTTCAAAAGCTATTCTGTGAAATTCTGTTCTCAAAATAAATAAAAAACGCCTCGTATTGTCCAATATAAGATTCTTGTTTGAACTGGCCACGATGCGATACAAACTTCGTTGGAGAGCAATATTCCATTTTAGGGTTGAAAAGATCGAAATACGTATTGAAGTTTCAGGTTTGTAGGTCACAAACGGTCGGTAGAGCCTTTGAAAGTTTTGGAAGTAGATTTTATGTGGGAGTTTTTAAGTCATTCTTCTTTTCAATGCAAATTATGATACTTACATTGAAGAACAATTTGAGTAATGATATCTTATCCCACTATCCCCTTTTAACTACAGGACAAGTAGAAGGACGGCACACTACGACCAGTTCCATGAGGAAATTTTGAAAATGTATACGCAACGATTTAGATATTCGTTCATGATACGTACAGTTCATGAATGAAATCCCTGCCGTCTTCCGTGATTCCTTAAAAATACAATCTAGGCCTGTTCAAGGCTAGAACGAATGTGGAAGAATATGGTAATGGACCTACGTGCTCCGTCCTCGGGCACACCGTCGCTTACCATCGGACGAGTGACCATCGAAACCAGAACAATATTTGATAAAAAATATATAATTTTTTATTTAAAACATATTGAATTCAGTAACTGAAAAAAAATTAGTTAAAAATGTATAAATTTAAAATGATAATGATTGCTTTTTAAGTCTTAGAAGGACATTAATTTCTATGATATAAATGCAATCCGTTTAGAAGTCAGGGCTATTACACCTTCTTTTTTTATGTGGAGAAATGCCCTCGCATACCCTTCTGACACGGGGAGACAGAGCGGTTATATAGGACTCGAACCCACTTAAACTCCATAGTATACCTCCACAGCTGCTTGAGGGCGGGGCGCGGGAACGCTGTCGCATACGACCGCGAACCCACCCGCGGCCGTCCGTTGCCGGACTCCCTCTCACGGGGTTGGGCATTGCACGCCGCCGCTACGGCACACCAGACACATGGCGTGCCGCGACCACCTCGGAGGCTATGTGCAATGGGCGCCAGATAACCCCTTGTTCGGTCGCTCAAGGTTCCCTGCGACGGGTCAGGTCTGTGATCCCGCCGCCTGCCACAACGCCCGCAGAGGATAGGGAGAACGGCGCCTCGGTATACCGGCACTCATCTTCCATTGCGGCCCATCAGCTGCAGTGCTGCCAATACGACGCCTTAGCCCACCTCAGTTGCGGCACCCCCCATAAGGCCCGCAACCTACCGCCGCCCCAACATGGGCTTGGAGGTACAGCCTAGAGGAGCGGCCCTCCTCGGGTTCCTCTAGCTTCACCGTGGGTGATCAAGCCACGGCTACAAAAGCCCCCCCACCCGATAAGTTAATCACATACAATCACGCCTATTTCCCATTGGTGTAGGCAGAGGCTATCGACTTCTACTTGCTAACCTTCTGACACACCTCTTTCGCTTCAAATATATTCATTAACCTTTTCATGCATCCAAAAGGCAGCTCAGGAGCAACTTAAACTGACCAGCTTAAGATTGCTCCTGATCTGCCCTTATACGTAAATAAAAAATACAGCAATCTAAAAAAACAGTCAAACTCGCGACATTGCCGCGAACTCAGCTCATGAGTAAGGGCACCGTTCGAGCCGGCGAACAATAATAATTTAACAAAAGGAAAAACAAACATTACAAAATAGAATCATTGTAGGTAATAACTAAGCATAACTCGGTACAAACACAGATGGTTAAAATCTCTTTTGGCTGGTTCGAATAGCCAAAAAGGAAATACTTAGAAGCAGTAAAAATGAATGCTTGTCATAACAGTTATGTTAATTTCTATCTACTATGCGTACAAATGCCTCTAAATAAGAAATCTGGATGAACCTCCTAATGTAAAAAGCTTACAAGCATTTTATTTTACTCTTTTTCCAACAATCCCAAAGCCAGCCAATGTGTGGTATTTACACGAATACCCAAAAAAGGGGCGTTACGTTTTTAGGGTCTATGTTTTTGAGATTATTTATGTCACCACGACTTCTTAACGCCTGATCCGATTTAGATGTATGAGGTATCATTAGAATCCATGCATATTCCCGGGGAACATAGGCTATACCTATATTAACCCTAATTCATATTAACAGATCGCTATTTTTAAATGTATTCTTATCGTTTTATATTGTGTACGTCGATAGAAGGAGACCGTATTAGTGGCGGTAACCACCAACAACAGTCAACAACACCCAATCAGGATTGACGTCAGGCAGGCAGCCGGTCATAAAACATAGCCCAAACTTTAGCAGCATGCCTATACAAGTAGAGAGTATGTATGGAAGAAGAATACATGCTGCGTCGACCCCAAATAAATTGGGATAAGGGCAGAGGGGATGATGATGATGAAAACACTTTTCACTTTCTGAGACTTACATACCTTTAACTAATTGTAATGTCGTAGGCAATTTACGAAATCCGAAAATCAAAACATTACTAAAATCAATTTTCCCAAACGGGATCTTAGAACATAACACACCTACCTACAATATTACATCCACCAATAGTAATACTTTTGTTTACCCAAACATATTATGAGTATGTAATATCAGTTTGATACTTATAGTCTTTTGAAGAGGAAAACTCTAATGGAGTTGTCCTTGTCTGCTATAAAACTTTGCGCGTTCAAACTGTAATGCAAAATGTTTCTCTGTTTTCGATCAAAAATATTCATATTTTGTCTAACTATAAAATCTCCACTCCTCTTTTGATCTCCAAAAGATGTACCTACAATAGTTTATGTTATTTTAAATCCTTATTCCAAACTAATATTATGAATCTGAAAGAGTGAACATAACATAACATAGCATCACGCCTGTATTCCCCGAAGATAAGCAGAGGTTTTACACCCATATTTCAGCAATGCTGTTATTAAGTTCCATGTAAAAAGTGAGCCCCAATAGGCTCACCATTTACATGGATTGGCGCAAATACAATTCCGGGCAGTTACTAAGAATTTTCTAACAGAAAAACTGAATAACACTTTGCCCGACCCGGGAATCGAACCCGACACGTCATGCTCAACACGCACTTGGGATCATTAGGCAGACCAAATTGTGTTTGTGTGTTATTTCTTTACGCCTTAACTACTGAATCGATTCGAACGAAACTTTGGCACAGAGCATAAACATGTTCCGGAGGAGGGTACATACTTTTTATCCTAAAAAAATATGTAAAATGATACTAGATGGCGCTGTAAACAAAAAAATTGCATGTTAGTAGTAACCAGTATAAGCTGGCCTCGCATACTATTGAAACTTCCTACTACGATAGGTCAGCTCAAGGTCAAAGTGCTACCACAAACTTACGTTAATTACTGTTAATGGTGTTGGAAACTGAAGTACTAATGGTGCCACTATTATTTACGGCAAAGCAAGTACATTGGCTGAATCCATTTCGACATAATCGGTTACGTCATAATTACACGTTTTGATTGGTTGTAGGTAGTAGGAACAAGCGTAGGTGCTGACATCTGTTTATAGCTTTGAGTTAGCTTCCCCAGTGGCAGGACAGTTAAATTTCAATAATACAAAATATACGGGCAAAGCTTTGGGCCTATAGCTCTAGTAATTACAAACTAACTACTAATTACAAAGCAAAAATATTAATATAAAACCAATGTTCTTTCTGAATTTCTAAATTTTAAGGAATGTGTCTAAATTAATATATGCGAGTATATATTTAAAGAATCGATAAAACCTCTTTGCTTATCGTAATATTTTTTTTTTTTGTTTTTACTCTCCTCTCGTAGCAGATATGCTGTCACTAATTTATTATGAAAAAAGATGCATATTTGTATTTGCGTTTCATATTTATATGTATCTATTAGTAAGTCAATTACAAAATATTAAGAGAAATAAAAAAATAGCTGTGGATTATACATATCCTAGGTAATCTACTTTGCAACTTAGTAATAGGAACTTAAACCGTGGGAGAGCCATGCTTCAGCACGAATGGGCCGGCTCGCTCGGAGTCAGAAGCCCAAACCCTTTAAAAGGCCGGCAACGCACTTGCGACTCCTGGGGCGCGACACTTGGGGTTGCGGGTGTCAATGCGCGGCGGTAATCGCTTACCATCAGGCGATCCGTCTGCTCGTTTACCCCCTATCCCAGAAAAAAGGAACGGATGTACCTATAAACATAAAATTCAAGCTAAAAAAAACCGTGTTTTAGAAACCATAGACAACCAGTGCGGTCGGCCGCCACTTAGATAAGTCATCACTGTAATACGAGATTCTATAGACGTTTCGATCATTGGATTCCAATTGCTTTGAATAAATTGGCCTGTCGTAATAAATTGGAATCCAGACAGGAATGTCGCCGAATCAGTGTATTTACAAAATGGTGTCACTTTCAGACAAAGTATATCTTTTATACAGCATGCTAACAGTACACATTGTGCAATATTGTGGGACATAATTATGTTTTTCATAAGCCCATATTTTATTTTAATAATATAAATAAATGATAATTCTTACCTACCCATTACTTGAGTGTTACACTCAAGTAAGAATTTACTCATTATCAAAACACATAAAACAAAAACAAAATGAAAGCTTGCCATGTGTGTGTGTGTGTGTTTTTTTTTTATTACATTCCTTTTGGGTACCATGGCCACTAAATTACTATTTTTTTATAATTTTTTTATGAATAATGGATATACATTTGGTCGCCAACTCGCCTGATGGTAAGCGATGTTGTGGCCGAGAATGTAGCAGATCCAGAAGAAATCTATTGAATCCAAGTAGAGTGGCTAAATTTGGGGAGAACGATAGTTGGGGAGTTGATGCAACTGCCCAGACCCGTCTCTCACAACGGTTGCACTAGACTACATCCTGAAACACGACTAGGTCGCTTCCCGGCATGGCTTCGTCAGGTGGGTGGTAACCAGCCGCGGCCTAAGCAGAGTTGTGTTGCCTGTTTTGCACCACCCAGGGGTCACCTATAAGGATTTCATTTTAAGAGTGCACTCCTACGGACGCGGGCAACTTAGCCCCCTAAAATCTCTGCTGCTACTAACCTCTGCTACCGGGACAATGTAAGGATTCTAATGATACATCTAAATTAGTTCAGGTGTTTAGAAGTTATGATGGGATAAAGAAACTCACAAAATATATAATACGTGAACCCTATAAACATAACAATCCTTATTTTGAGCAGTCGTGTAGAAGTATAGGGGTATTAATTGTTTTGTAAAACAAACGATATAAGAAATGGTATCAATACAAAATGTGATTTTCTCATTATGACGTGTTTGTCTTAAGGGGTCATCCATAAAGTACGTCACACTAATTTCGTGATTTTTTTACCCCTCCCCCGTCCTTGTCACAGTTGATCACACTTGTGAACCCCCCCCCCCCCCTCCCTAGTGTGACGTCACATATTTTGCAATTTTACACCTAGAAATTATTAAATTAAAACATGAATTCCGAAATTAATTTTATTTCTTTTAAAATAATTTTTTTATTTAACTTTTTTTTATTTTATTCAACATCAAATCAAACTTAGATGTATTAGATTTTGAAATGTGACGTCACGAAACTTAGGACCCCTCCCACCCCTTGTCACATAATGTCACACTTCGTCGACCCCCTCCCCCCCCCTAAGGTGTGACGTACTTTATGGATGGTCCCTAAATAGGTAGAACGGAAAACCTATTGCATTAGTGGAATCGCCCCCAGGTGCTTTTATGGTATTTTCTTTTACCGTGTGTTTAAGTGATGTCGTAAAACTGAGATTTCCGGCCAACACAGTAATGACACACAATACAAATGCGCCCGCAATTCCGTCCGCGTGGATATCGGAAAATAATAATTATCATTTCGTATATAAACACAACGGCATCATACTTAATAAATAAAAGCATAGGTATTCAAAATTAAAACCCTACAAACACTTTAGCTTTTAATTTTATACCACTAACTTGGGTAGCCGTAATATAATGTCGAGAATAAATACATATATATAGTGCTGCTCGGTTTTTTTGAGTAATAGAGTGATCATAAATACATACATACATACATACAATCACGCCTGTATCCCATTGGGGTAGGGAGAGACTATCGATTTCCATTTGCTACGATTCTGACACACCTCTTTCGCTTCATCTATTTATGTTCATTAACCTCTTCATACATGCTCGCCGACTTAGGTTGCTCCTGACCTGTCCTTTATTGAGAAAGTCCGCAATTTGATTGCGGTACGTTCGTCGAGGTCGACCTGCCCCGACTCTTCCATCCACTTTCGCCTCATATACTAATTTAGTCAATCGCCTTTCATCCATCCTTTCTACATGCCCAAACCATCTTAGCATACCCTTCTCAATCTTTGTCACTACATCCTCCTTCACTCCACAACGTTCCCTTATCACACTGTTCCTCACTTTATCTTTTAAAGTTACGCCAGACATACTTCTAAGAGCCCTCATCTCTACTGCATTAATTCTGCTTTCATGTTTCTTCTACCAAACCCAACTTTCACTACCATACATAAGAGTTGGCACTAACACCCCTCCATGAACGGCCAGTCGCGCCTTTTTTGACACATTCCGGCTATCTATGAAATTGTGTAATGCCCCATTCACCTGGTTACCAGCAGTCACTCTCCTTTCTATGTTAATACATATAAATACATATATGCATATAAATACATATATGCTTTAAACAATTGACATAGGCATAGCTGCAGTAAAAGTTCCATCTAAAGCGGTTGATTCTACAACTGTATATTATCCATTATAATACACAAATATGTATTGCATACTGCTATGCAGCTTCAAGTAATAGCGTGATGAAGTATATTTATTATGTTTTCTGGACCATAAATACATATATGCTTTAAACAATTGACATAGGCATAGCTGCAGTAAAAGTTCCATCTAAAGCGGTTGATTCTACAACTGTATATTATCCATTATAATACACAAATATGTATTGCATACTGCTATGCAGCTTCAAGTAATAGCGTGATGAAGTATATTTATTATGTTTTCTGGACCATTAAGTTATGCTACAGTGAAGACCCATTAGGACGGAGAGGCAACATGTACAACATTGTGGCTTCTGCTTCTGTATCGAAAGAAGAAGGTAGATGATTTTTATACCGGTAATCTGACAAACTCGCAGCGCAAACGCAAAAACCACAATAAACTTACATTAAAGTCATTGGTAAGGAAATAAATAAATAACAAAAGCGCTTTTGCTACAAAGAAAGCGCTCCAATAACTACACAAACTATTGTGTGTGAGTGTGTGTGATCGGTCAAAGTCATCGGATAATTATTAAGTGTCGTCCCCCGAAGACCGGGTGATGTAATGGTTCACTTTCGACGGAAACTATGTACGCTCTGTACAGCCGCGGAAATGGAATTATAACCCACTCTAAATCTAAGTTTCAGGAAGCTGAGTATTGAGTGAGGAATCGATCCCACTCAGCACAACTCTGGTGGAAAAGAGCCGGCAGAACAAGGTATTTGTATATACAAAAAAGCTAGCGAAGTGTGTGAGGGAAGCAAGCTAAGAATGTGTGCGAAAATTTTGTGCGAGGGTCGCGAGCTAGAAATGAATGCGAGGGATGTGTACGCATTGCACGTGCACAGCTGAAAAGAGTCCGCGAAGCAAAACGGTCTGTAGCTGAGTTGTGCGAGGACACGCCATCACTACACACTCACTTTCACAGCTTCGCTATATATCCTCGCAACGTTCAGCTTCCATGCACATCTTTGGTGGAAAATCAGCCTAATTCTTCTAATACTGTATTTTACCAACTTCCGATACTCTCCGAAATAAAATATCAGTTTTTGTATGACAATGATGATGAACAAATTGATAAAAATCTAAAGATTGATAAGTATTTCAATAGACTGACTGACTAGAGTGTTAAATGTTTACCTGCCAGTGTCACGTCTCAATCACAGATCTTTACGTATTATGTTAATGTAGCTTCTTTTTAACCGAACCTTTTTTCGGGTTTAAGAAACTTTATTCTCATAAAGAATTAAATTCACTTACATGAGAACTTACACAATATCAAAACATTTGCAGAGCAGCGTACGAAACAATTAAAAAACAATATACTTTAAAATAACTACTAAAAAGTTACAATTATGAGGGTAAATGTGAATACTTTAGTAAGATAATGAAGTCTCTGAGTTATCGTAAAATACACGGATCAAGCGTAGCTAGATGTGTTATGTGGTATTGTTAAGTGAGCGTAGACATGTCTATGATATTATTATTTTAAATCATTTGTTTTTTGTATTATTTATATTATTATGGTAGTTTATGATATTTTGTGTAATTATTAAAAACATATTGTTTAAGTTTTTTTTTTGAAAATATTCATAGTTTTTGCTTCTTTTATATTATTTGGTAGCATGTTGTATACTTTTGCACCGTCATACATAATATTATTTTTTCCATAGTTAGTACGAGGTTTCAGTAGTTGAATGTCTTTAGCACGCCTTAATTTGTTTTTTTGTGATTGTGGTTTTTTAACTAAGTGTATTTGTGTGTGTATGTCTTTGTTTAATATTTTTCGGATCAGTATGCAATTGTAGTAATTATAAGTTTGAGATATATTCATAATTTTAGTATCTTTATAAATTTTTTGTGTGGGTGTTAAAAAAATCGTAATTGAATAGTCTTTTTATTAATCTATTTTGTGCCACCTGTATCAGACCTAAATTTGTTTGGGCGGCTGTGCCCCAAATTTCTATCAAATAATCTAAGTGTGGTTTTACCAGTGAGTTGTATATAGTGTATCTTATTTGAAGTGGGAAACATTTAGTGACATTCTTCAATATACCTGTGAGGGCAGTTAACTTTGTCTTAATTTTATTTATGTGTGGTTTCCACGTTAGGTGGCTGTCTAAAATGAGGCCTAGATATGTCTCTTTGTCTACTTTATTGATGACTTTATTATTTATAGTTAGAGGATTGTGATGTAATATCTTTTTGTTTTTAGCCGAAAAAATAATGTAGTTAGTTTTTGTAATATTTATAGTTAGGAGATTATACTGAAACCAGTCGTTTAAACGATTTAAGTCTGCTTGAGCCTCTACAATTATAGTATCAATAGAATTACTGAAATAAAACAAGCACGTGTCATCAGCGTATAGTGTTATATCACCCTTCAGCCCAATTTTATGGATGCTATTTATATAGATCAGGAATAAAAGCGGTCCCAAGATTGAACCTTGCGGTATTCCGAAGGTTACATTATTAGGGGTGCTTTGCATTTTACCGATTTTAACAATCTGAGACCGATTTGTAAGATAGGATTTACAAATTTTATGTGCAATTCCGGTAATTCCAATATCTTCCAATTTTTCTAAAAGGAGTTTGTGACTGATTGTGTCAAAAGCTTTCTTGAGATCAATAAAAATACCTAGAGCTATTTGCTTTTTATCAATGTTTAGTTTTATTTTTGTAACTAGATCTACCGTTGCCGAAAGTGTGTTGGATTTTGGCCTGAAACCGTATTGTTTCTCATAAAAGAAATTTAGTTTTGTTAAATATATTTCTAGACGATTATAAATTATCCGTTCAAAAATTTTGGAAAGCACCGGCAGTACCGAAACAGGGCGATAATTACTTGGGTCCACTTTGCTCCCTGACTTATATATTGGTGTGACTTTTGCAACTTTGAGGTTATCTGGAAAAGTCCCTTCTGTTAAGTTTTTATTAATACAGTGAGTAAGTTCCTCAATTATCACATTTGATACACATTTAATAGATTTTGTGTTTATGCCGTCTATTCCTGAACTAGTATTAGAATTTAAGGTGTGTATTATCTTTGCCACTTCACTGTTTGTTGTTAATGCTATCTGTGTTAGTGTAGACGTTGTTTGTGATATGCAAGTCCTTGTGTAAATAGAATTATTATTATGGTACTGATTTGGAATCTGATTAGCTAGGTCTGATCCCACATTTGAAAAGAAATTATTGAAACATTCACAGATCTCCCCCTCGTCCATTAAATATTTATCCCTTATTTGTAGTTTCTTTGGCGCAACAACTTCTTTCATTTTGTTATTGGAGAGGCTATTTATCAAATTCCACATTTTCTTTGGTTTGTTTGTACACTTGTTAAAGGCAGCAAGATAATATGCACTCTTTGTGTGTTGTATTCTTTCAGACACTTCATTTCTTTTTTTTATAAACATTTCTTTGATCTTTACATTATCAGGGCTACCTTTGTATCGGTTCCAAAGGATATTTCTGTTGTTTATTTCATTAATTACCTCTTTATTGATCCATTCTTGTCTGGGCGGGTTCAGTATTTTAGTTTTAGTTATTTTGCATCTCTTAATACTTTGTGTTATTTTACCCTCTAATACTCGATAGTCACAGTTGTTGATATCGTCTTGGTTTTCTGCTATAATTTTAGACATCATTTCATAATTAATTGCATCATATTTGATCCTAGTTAAAGGTTGTGAGTGTTTTTTTTTTAATTTCAATGTATATGTGTTTATGATCTGACATTGGTGTGTCGATTATTGCAAAATGAAACTTGTTTTCTTTTAAGTTCGAACAGACGTGGTCAATTATGGTTTTAGTAGTGGCCGTTTCTCGGGTGCAATAATTTTGATCAATATTATTCAGAATTTTATAGTCGTTTTCTTGTAAGATTTCTTGGTATATAGTAGTCAGATGATCTGGGTTTAATAGGTTAAAATTAAAGTCCCCAAAACAATTCCTCTTCTTTTCTGTTGTATTTGGTGACTATAAGTATCAATAAAGTTTTTGGCATTGTGCAATGCTGGTTTTCTGTATATAGCACCAATATCAAGTGCGTAGTTTTTCAGGTGTACCCAGAGGTAGTGATCATCGTTTAGACATTTTTCTTCAATTAAGTAATGATTTAGGTCCTTACGTATAAACATTGAAACTCCGCCACCTCTTGTATTACGTCTGTAGTTATAATAGTGTTCATATCCGGAAATCTGTAGCCGATTAGCTTCTTCATTAGATTTTATCCAAGTTTCTGTCACAACAATGACATCCAGAGGATCATGAAAAGATTGCACTACACATTTTAGTTCGTCTAGTTTGCCAGGTTTTACGATACTTCGTGCATTTGCATATAAGAATCTAATCGATTTTTTGCTGGTTCCAATTTTCTCGTGAGAGTCCGTTATTTGGTACGACACATTAATACCTGAAGAAAAAGGGTTATAATTCTGATTCGCGTCTAATGATCGTTTTTTGGCACGGAGTTAGTTATTTTGGGTACTCCTTTGATATATTTTATAATCAAGTGCGCGTTACCCCTTTCATGTTCCCATTTTAACTGCTCTTGGAGATCTTTTAGGTGCTTTTGTTGCTGAGGTGTCTGATCAGAATATATTTTAAGATTATTATTTCCTATATTATTTTTGTTGCGCAGCAGTAATATAGCAGCCTCTTTAGATTTAAAAATTACTTTGATAGGGCGGTTCTTCGTAGGGTTGTATTTTCCAAGCCGAATATTCCTTTCAGGGTCTGGACAATCAGCAACAATCGTCTTTAATATTTTAAAGACTTCAGTCTTATCCATTTCTATACTTTTTTCTTTGTCCGACGCTGTTGGTTCTGGAATTCCAACAAGTATAATATTTTTGCTTCTTAATTCGCGTTCATTAATTTCTGTTAGTATAGATTCACTTATATTAGAAACTTCATGTGGTGCAGATGATGGAGTAGCTGTGTTGTCAACCATAGATTGCAGTTTTTCAATCTTACTTTCCAATAATGTATTTTTAGTTTTTATGGATGTTATATCTGATTTTATAGTGTGCTGCTCAGCAGTAAGGTTATTAATTGACGATTTTATATCACTGACCTGCATTTTAATATCAGTTAGGTCATCAGTAATTTTTTCAATAAACTGGTTTTGGTTGGCATTGATAGAGGATAGCATTGCCATCATTTTTGACATTTGCATGCGCATTTCACTTAGTTCGTCTCTAATTTGATCATCTTGTTCATGATGCTTCCGCTTACTACGAAAGGTAACTTTGGTAGAATCCGAAAACTCAGCTTGTGAGTCAGTGCTCGTTAAATGAGGTTGCGAGTCACTGCGTATTACATTTGGGCCGCTTCCAGTAGGGGAGCGTACTACACTCATATTGATCTATGTAAAGCGGCTACTCAAGCGTTGAACTACAAGGGACAGAAGATAATTCTGTCTCACTCCTATGACCACTGCACTGTTCAAACGTCTTAATGATCCACAAACAAATAAATGTATTTTGGTACGTATGAAGTAAGTTTAGAACTGTAATTAGCTTGTTTATCGATTTAAATATTTAGAAATTAGGAGCGACACGTCTGCTCTGTACGCTACTCAGCGAATCACTTTTTTTATGTTTGTTACCTCAGAACTCCGTCGTTTATGAACCGATTTGGAAAATTATTTTTTATTTGATAGGATATACTTTTAGATTGGTCCCATTGAAATTTTATGAAAATTGGTTAGGTATTCTGGTATTTAAATTAAAATAACTGAAAAATAATACGTCATCCAAGTAAACGAAATGGTGTATTTTGCTTTCTTGCGACTTTCCATTGGTGTTTACGGTCGCTAAAATAGTTCTAAAGAACTGACTATTTTCCAGCTTCATCATCAGATGATGCCAGCAAAGGATAACAAACGTGATCCATGAAGTAGCCGTAGGCAGTTGTTGTGTTCATTTGTAAATAGGTTCAATTAGGTATTGTTATATTATCGTAATAATAATTATGGTTAATGTACCTTTAAATATACTTCGCAAACTTTAGGAAACTTTCTAAATATTTTTAAAGTTTGGCTGGCACCGACTCCAAAAATAATGATAATTGTATATTATTGTCCTAATAAATTGATTTTATTCAGAATACTCTATTTTTTTATATATTTGTATGTAAATTGAAGTAAGTAAATAATGCAATTATTCAAGATATGTCTTTGAAAAAGCATTAACGCATGCTTAGCGAACTCTAAAGTTACAATATTAAATGGAAAAAGAATACGGTCGCGAACAGGACTCTAGAAGTCGAGATGGCTTAGTGGTCAGAGCGCCTGGAGTATCTATCCGGGAGGCGCAGGTTCGAATCCTGTTCGCGACCGTATTCTTTTTCCATTTAATATTGTAACTTTAATGCAATTATTTTTTTACTTTTAAGTGCATTTTTACTTAACAGAAAGATTTTTGGAGTCGGTTATTTTTTTATTTTTATTAATACTTATAAAGAGTTGTAAATGCACCGTACGTAACTTAAACCAATAAAAATTTTAACTACTTATTCTAATGGAAACTAAACTAAATTTAGAACATTAACTAACAGTTACTATATGAGCAAAATGGGACGAATAAATGTCAAAATTTTTAGTAAGCACAGTTTTAGTTAGGTAGCCACTAAAATTAAAGACATCAAACGTAAAATGGTATGGAAATTTTAGGTTGACATGATTAAATTTGACATCATCCCGCCCCGCTCTCATAGTAACGGTTAGTAAAAGACGGTAATACTCTAAATTTAGTTTAGTTTGCTACATTAGAATTGATGCCAATGCCTAACTTATTATAGTTTATAGGTGAATCATAATTCAATTTCCTCGAGCGTACGCCAACACCCAACCCAAGGTACTTAGATATCAGTTCTAGACAGTGCCGATCGTATTTACTCGTTTTTTATCACACTTGACCCTTGACGGTTGGTCGATATTAGGGTACTACAAAGGATAACGATATATCTCATCGTAAATCTATATACGACAAAACGTGTCCCTTTGTGACCTATAAAATGGGCTTTCATTTTGATTCCAGTAACTGAATGGTTGATTTTGGGGATTTCTATATAATTGCTAATTAATGGGCTATGACAGCAGTTTAACCAACAAGCGGCCTATGTACATATTTGCCAAGTGGTATAAAAATAATAGATAATTAAAAAAATTGATGGATGAGCATTCTCCCAGCGGTTACCCATTTATAAACCGAGCACGTCAAACGCTGCTACAGTTTGGAACAAGTTATTAGCGGCTCAAATTGTTTTAAGTTGTAAGTAACATATTAACTTAATTAAACAATCAACGAGGTTTCTTCGACCTACAATTAAAAAAAAACTATATTATAGTTTCACTCGCGATATTATCGTAGGCTCAGCTAATGACAGCTCCGTTCAAGTTCGAAACAAGTCAGTCAATCCCGAAAAATATACCTGAGTAATAACCGGTGAAGAATGATTCATATGAATGTGTTGCAAAAATATTAAATTATATAAAAACTATACAAATAAAAAAACGTTAACTTGTTTCCTAAAAAGTTTAAGGCTCGCCAACTTAAATATTCCGAAACCGACTTGTTACTTCATTATTTTGACAGAATTTTCATGTAAGTTCTATCAAAATGACACACTTATATGTCAGTTACGGTGAATGATAAGTTAATGCATCTGTAACATTCATGATCGCTGATGCGTGAGGATGACTTAGGTGCCAAAAGTAATAAAAGTTAATTTTTACAATATTTTTAATATTTTATTCTGACCCACAAACGGCGAAAATATTATATTTTTGAGCCGTTTGGGATTGGAACTCGGGTCGTGGGGTCCGAGCGCTCGCATTCTCTATAAAAAGATCGCAAGGCGATTGGTCGACACTTTACGTGACCCAAGGGCTGGTCTGCATTTTGCACAAAGAATTGGTATTGCTATTCAACGTGGCAATGCTGCCAGCTTTTGGGTACGCTCCCAGTTGAAAAGCGAACGCGACGCGGTTTCTTTTTTTTTCAGTTTATGTTTTTATTTTAATAATATTTATTTATAAGATATGAATTCCTCTATTGATTTACGAATACCCAATATTAACTGATTTATTCTATCGTTCAAATGATTATGTTTGTGAGTTACTTTATTCAACCATAACTTCTAAACGCCTAAACCGATTTAGATGCATGGGGTATCGTAAGAATCCTTACATTATCTCGGGTAACATAAACTAGTAAGATTTATGGTAAATAAAAAGATGGGAAATAAAAAATATAATTCACACTTGCCATGCTTTTAAATATTTTAATTAATTTAATCTTATTTATTAATGGAATTGATAGAGATGTCCTTACTGAATAAAAGTTTTATATCGAATCGTTTATAAAATTAATTTCTGTTTTTAAATTTGAAATAGTGACTAACTTTTAAACGATATTTCATTGCCAGATGTAGTGACGACAAATATTTTTAAAACCAAACAAAATAATCGACCTTGGACTACCTCGTTGGTCTAGTTGACAAATGACTGCTGAGCATGAGCGATCTTGGGTTCGATTCCCAGGTCAGGGTATTGGGTTATTCTGTTAACAAATTCTCAGTAGTAGCCTGGAGTTTAGAATTGTACCAGTTGGGTGGCAATAAGCTCACTATCTATTAAATGTAACTTTACAACGACGGCATTAATAAATAATTAAATAAATAAATATTTTTTTTTATTCAAAATGTAAAAGGTAAAATACAATATAAATTATTAATGATACTAGTATGTGATTCTAGAACGGTGTACACCGCTGTTTATCTCGGTGAATACAGAGGATGATAAGTATGTTCCCAAGCTATTAAGCGTCTAAGCGACAGTTAGCCCTATTTACAACAATGCTGACTATTTCTAAGACATACGTCCCAGTAGAGAAGAAAAGCTGAGTGCGTCCACGTAAGAC
Source organism: Xylocampa areola (assembly GCA_935421205.1). Taxonomy (NCBI): domain Eukaryota; kingdom Metazoa; phylum Arthropoda; class Insecta; order Lepidoptera; family Noctuidae; genus Xylocampa; species Xylocampa areola. Next base: position 14,774,043 of record OW285215.1, read on the forward strand.
CGATAAAACGACCTCTCTTGTAGCCTAATCCTCTAGACAGACGTTCAGAGATTTGAAAACAGTGTTTATGATTTATTTATGTATGTATAGTAAAGTTTCCAATAATTTACATAAAATACATACAAAATATCTAGGAGCGGTAACGGAGCTAACGAAAGTAAGAAAATCCCTAGACGGATCCGGCGGAACAAAAATAGTAAGCTCTTGAGCCCGCCGGCTAGGATTTACACTCTCATATGGAGAAAATAAATATATCAACTGTGAAAAATGTTACTTAGGATCGTGTATCGGTTTTGTTCAAAAACCTTTGTATAAAACACAGACTTTACTAGAGATACGCATAAAACATGGCCGCTAAGTGTCTGACTTGTCAATGATATTTGAATTTAGAATCGAGTTTGACAATATTGTGTGCCAGTATATTGTTTATAACACATTATAAAGAATCGAATTGACAACCTTTTTTAATTTTGAAGTTGATTGAAAGCTGGGATATTAGGTTTTTTTTTTTATATATTTGAAATATTTTTTCTGCTGTGAAATCAAATTATTAAATTCTATGTTGACAGCATGTCTTGTTCGTTCGATTCGGCCCAATCCGATTAATCCGATGCTGCAATAAGATTCGAATCTAACATGGTTGCTGGAATCGGAGAAAATTTTCTGTTATAACTTTCTTGATACTATATATTTTTTAGTATGCAGCTCTTAATTTTCAAAACCCATGTCTATGCTAGTAAAAATTACAATATGATTTAGAATAATTTCTCGCTTCAGGCAAATCTGAACCCGTGATCGATCGTCGGGTCAAGCAAAGTTTGGCACTGGGTTTATCATTAAGGAAATTATTAGCATTATTAAAAAACTTGTGGTTTTGTTATATATAGCTACAGGCTAGTAATGAAATATAACTTATTGTTATTTCTTTTCAAAATTTCTTTGCCAGGATGCGACACTTTAATTGATCTGAAATGATAAAGAAAAAAAGCTACCCTTTCCAAAAATCCTTTAGAAAAATGTCCCTTCTGGGTGAATCCTTTGGAAATATCTCTGATAAGCCCCTGGGAAGCCTAAGGCGTAGTTTGTAACAAACAGTTTCTTTTGAAAGTACTTTGTGCCAGAGTTTTGCTTCTTCAAGTAATCCTAACCGATGACAGAATTGGGACCAGATGGTTTAGTTGTCACCGCAACTTCTGGAAGGTCGTTTGGTATATAATGTGAGTTCAAAAACCTGAGGACTATATGTAGGTACTTGTGGACTATTATAAAAGCACTAAATAATGAATACGTTAGAAGCAGTGATAGCCTAGTGGTAAGTCCGTTGGACTGGCAAGTCAAAGGTCGTAAGTTCGAATCAAAACACGGACGACTGACTTTTCGAGTCGTGTGCGTATTAGAAATTAATGATCACTTGCTTAAAACGGTAAAGGAAAATAAACCTCGGGAGGGGCTTATGGCTATGTAGCCTCGGGTCAAACTTCAAATCGAGACCCCTCCGTGCCTCACAAAGCATGTTAAATGGTTGGTCCTGGTGCTACAGCATAAAGAGTGCTGCAGCGCTGTTTTTCAGAAGCCCACAATGAAGCCAGTACATATCTACTTAACCTTTTGGAGAATATAAACGTGCTGCTATGTTGTCCGTGAATATCGACCAACATGTCGTGATAAAATTTATGGGCGCCCATCACGCCTCAACGCGAATGGCCATTACGGTCCCACATTGACCGTAACATTTACATAAAATATTATTACGAGAACACCTTAATAATACAATATTGGGTACTTTCATAAATCCAGATTTAGTATACACAAATATAATATGATATAACGCCTTTATAAGCAGTGATAGTCTAGTGGTATGACCGTTGGACAGACAAGTCAAACGTCGCATGTACAAATCTAAGACTGATCACTGACTTCTCTATTTCATGTGCATATTTAAAAAAAAAAAAATTTTTGTATAATAACATTCATGAGACACATTCATATTTATTATTGTTTAACAATAACAACGTATTCTTCGGGATTGCCCGACCAGTTTGACTCGCGACATCGCCGCGGGCTCAGCTCATGAATAAGGGCTCCGTTCGAGTTCGAAACTAGTCGGGCAATCCCAAAGAATGCGCGTGAGCAATAACCGTTAAACAATAATCAATATGAATGTGTCTCACGAAAGATATTATACAAAAAAAAAGTGACAATTTATTTAAAATATGCATATGAAATCGAAAAGTCAGTCTCATATCTTAAGAATGCGCGTGAGTAATAACCGTTAAACAATCTATATATATATAAAAATCAATTGCTGATCGTTTGTCTCGCAAAAACTCGAGAACGGCTGGGCCGATTTAGCTGATTTTGGTTTTGAAATGTTTATCATAGTCCACGGAAGGTTTAAACGGTGAAAAAATTGCGAAGAAGTTAGTAAAAACAACAATTTAATTTGCCAATATAAACTGTTCTATCTGCTTTCCTGTCAAACATTTGACGTTCGGGGTGATACGAAGTACACCCGGTCATCTAGTAATTATTATAAATTATCACTTGCTTAAAACGGTGATGGAGAACATTGTGAGGAGTTCATTGCACCTGAGAGATGTTCTTAACGATATATAAAGCCATGTCAGAGACCCGCGGGTGGTTTAAATTCTGACACTAAGTTGTTCATCAACCACACGATAAGAAGAAGACCAAAGAGTTAGAGGAATATTGTTGTATTAAGTACCCACATACACTGATGCAGTTATTAAGACACATGTAATAGGTCTAGTGTGCCTATTGCAATCAACCATCAGCCTCCGGCCTGTGTGTGAGAATTTTACTGAAAACCATTACCTGACCCGTGAATCGTACCCAGAATGTGACTCTCAGCAGCCGCGCTCGCGACCGCAGACCAACGACGGAATTTTCTGGCTTCACAATACTCGTACATATTTTAGCCAATGTCAAGTAAAAAGTCTGGTTTAAAATATGTATAATTTTCATGATCAGTGCAAAAGTGGTTTTCAATAAACCAGGCTTTAAATCTCTCTTAGGGTATTTAGAGAAATGACTTCTTAATATCTTAGGCGAGAATGTCCTCAATTTGATGTAGGTACGTCAAACTTAGTACGGTTGGTCATTCTCAAAAAAGAGCAGGTCATAAAGAGATAAAATGCATAAAGAGGTTAATGAATATAGTTGAAGCGAAAGAGGAGTGTCAGCATCGTAACAAATGGAAATCGATAGTCTCTGCCTACCTCAACGGGAAACAGACGTGATTCTATGTATGTATGTAAAAACCTTGAATATAAATAAATTGGATCTTATTGTCCCATTTAATTTTGAAAATACCGTCTAATATCAAGAATTATGCGACTGTTTAATACGATCAAACGCATGCAATTTATTTTCTTTGAAAAGAGGTTTTATCTCAGTCTACAATAAAACTTAAAAAGGCTTTTTAAAAAACGAAACTAGATTAAATAATACTTAAAACCCACGCTTGAAACTCATTGTTCGATAAAGTTTTTTACAGAAGTTTGAATTTACACATGTATTTTTAAGAAATTTTCAGTTTTTGTTTTACACTTAATAAGTATGTATATAGTCTGCCTACCCCAACGGGAAACAGGCGTTATTGTATGTACATAAGTATGTTTTATGAAATTAAATCTATTGTAAAGTACGCCATTTATGTCATCGCAATTTATAACACACTAGCTGTGCCCCGCGGTTTCACCCGCGTTAATTTGAGGATAAAACCTACTAAAATATAGCGCCTTGCACATCGTAAATGCGCGCATGCTTGAACATTATTTTGTCACGGAGTTATTTTAAAACTATTTATGTCTCCTAAGATATTCATTGAAATAAAAATATGTTATACTTTGCAATTTTGTTCAAAATTAAATACTTGTGATGAATAATAACTTATTTATTTGGATAAGGAATGAAGGAAGGCATTTTTTGCGAAGTTATTTTATAAACATGATATTAAATCATGTTTATAAAATAACTTCGCAAAAAATGCATTATTTTAAAACATATTTGATAACCCTAAAAAAGGTTATAGTGAGTCAACCTTAAAAGATAAACATAATTATGCTAATGCGGATTTTTTTGAACTTTTAAAGGGGAATAATTCCGTCATACATGATTTTTGCGTAACTTTAACCGTTTACGCAGCGCACGCAACGGAAGCTCTCACAAGGAATATTTTTTCCCGTTTTTGCAACATTTTCATAGATGATCTACTCCTATTGATCGTAGTGTGATGTTATATAGCCTATAGCCGTCCTCGATAAATGTACTATCCAACACAAAAATATTTTTTTCAATTCGAACCAGCAGTTGCAAACAAACAAATAAATTCTTCTGTATTATTATATTAATATTAGTATTATAGTATATATATTTCATTAATATTATTATAGAAGTATAGATTTTAATAATATAGGTGTGAAAAATTATATTATATATTCAAGATAAATCTTTGAAAAGCATTAACGCATGCTTAGCGAACTCTAAAGTTACAATATTAAATGGAAAAAGAACACGGTCGCGAACAGGATTCGAACCTGCGCCTCCCGGATGAATACACTAGGCGCTCTGACCACTAAGCCATCTCGACTAACTGGTCGATGGCTTAGTGGTCAGAGCGCCTGGTGTATTCATCCGGGAGGCGCAGGTTCGAATCCTGTTCGCGACCGTGTTCTTTTTCCATTTAATATTGTATATTATATATGTAAATGAGGTTTATTGCCCTTCATTCAATCTGAATTTTTTTTCGGTTGTCATTATAAGATAGAATTTAAAATAGTGAGAGGTTATGTGTAAAATAAAATACCGGTGAATATAAAGTAAATAAGTAAAAATATAGCTTAAATGTTGTTTCTCTTTTCAGGTAAGGATTGCTATTGTTTGTAAATACCTTACTGTTGTATTTATATGTTAAAGCATATTATTTATAAAAATAAATCTCTTTTCAGAGCAACGCATTTTGCATTTATTTCACCGCCAGTCATAGTTAATAATTTAGAACATATATAATAATATATATATGTACATTATTCACTTCTATAAATATTTCGGTTTAATATTGAAAGAACATAAATAATTAACTATAGGTAGCTGCTTAGCACCTAACAAGAGCAGAATCCCAAATAAAACACAGAACTTCGCTTTCCATTCGCAGTTCAACACTTTTGAACTACGTTCTAGGTTTGAAGATTGCAATCGTGCAGCGAAAACTCTCAGCCAAGTGACGGTCATTGTGAGAACCTGGCACCCGCCCAGCCTGACAAGAGCGCACGCCATTTTATAACAACATGTTTTTGAGTCTTCTCTTTAAAATTCTACATAATTGAAGCTGCATTCGTTAAATATAGACACTAATTTAAAAAACATTACTTTTTTATGTTTGCTGTTAGATGAGCCGTTTTCGCCTTGCTGGTACTGTGGTAATTAGGTAATTACAGATATTTAGGTCTTAATTTATTATAATATTTAGAATTATTTGGAATTTTTGCATATGCATTTGCATATTCAGCCCCTTTTCACCGGTTATTGCATATTTGAACTAAAAACGTGTGATGCATATTTTCGCACTATGTTTTAATATTTTAAACATCTACAACGGCGGGCTCAATATCGATCTCGTTTTTATCTCTCACATAGTGATCCCGATTTTATTATTGCGTATTATTACGAGTTAGTGAACTATGTGACTACTTATTACATATATATACTATAATACCTCCTGCATACTTGGCTAATCTCCGTGGAAATAGGCCGCTGTGACCGAAATACAATCGGGCGGTGGTGTTTATTAGAAGATAAATATTGTACAGAAATTAGTAAAAAGTAACAAAATGGTGGTGCTGGTGGTCCGAAAAACTTGTCTTCTATGGACATCAGTGATAATCAATGTTAAGTACCTTTAAAGTAACAAAATGGTAGCGCTGGTGGTGACACGATATTTTTTTGTCTTCTATAGACGTCAGTGGTGCTCAAAAGATTAAAGCTGTTAGAGAATCGTTAATGATGACACTTCAAACAAATTTTAGTAAAAGTAAATTATAAAATTTAAATTTAGAACATCATTTAAATTTTATAATTTACTTTAAAATTTAAATGATGTTCTAAGTTTAATGTGGTTTAACGGCACAATTTCGAGGGCTCATCTGCTAATTAACTCCTTTGACAGAATCTCTTTCCGTGTCCGGTTATGAATTGTTTTGCATATTCTCTGAACTTTGTTGAACATACCTAAGTAATTAAGGAATGGTAAAATGATTGCATGAATTACCACATTTGAAAAACCAGTGAATAACGGATTGATGAATGTAATTTTTAACACCAGATGCAATAAGAGATGTATTATAAGTTTGAAGTGTCTGTGTATCTCTGTGTCTATCTGTCCGTGGCATCGTAGCTCCAAACCGAATGGACTGATTATGATGCAGTTTTGTTTTTGTTTGTAAGTTGGATTGTTCGGGATGGTTTTTAGTTACAACTTATAAAGATCTGTTCAGGCGTTTCAAGGTTATCAGCTTTTTTTGTAAGCTGCGGTAGGGACCTTAGACGCATAATTAATGAATAAGGGTATTTACTTTACTTTTAAACATATGTGTGACCTAACATTTGAAACACCCATGTATGTTGGTACCACCAAGCTACTCTGATGATGGAGCTCGAAGGTAGGAGATGAAACCCTGAATTGCCTATTGGTAAAAACATCAAGTTTGGGCTATTATGAATAGAACGGCGCTGTAAGCTGAGATACAGGCTCACGCCTAGTTCGGCTGCGGATGCTACTTCTCTTTATTATAAGTAAACTGTCAGCCTAGTTTTGTAAGAAGAACTGTACTGTAATATTTTTGAGTAAATAAAAAAAAAAATATATATATATATATATATTTGTCTTAACTAGTTTTGTTCATTTCTCCTGGTGATGAAATTTCAAATCTGAATAAACAATAATAATAATATCATGACATTATTGTGTTTGGTAAGTTTATTTAATTACGCTCAGGTACGCTCAGGTACGTGCATCTGTTTCTAGTAAATTGACATCTTCGCGGAACCGGTCCGTCGCCCAGGCGGCGATCTTCTGTCGGTTTATGTGCAACTACCTACTTGTTCATAACAATGTTTACTAATTATAACTTACTGTCTTATTTTCGGTGATCGAATAATAAATTAAAAAGTAAATAGAAGTAAAAGTAAAGTTATGGTTTAACTAATGATAGTAAAAGGAAATTGTTTATTGTATGATTGTATGTAATAGACGTGTTTTTATTCGTGTTCACCTGCGTGCGTTAATTGATACGTAAGTGTAATAATTATGTGTGTTTCTGTTTGTAAATAAAGAACCTTAAAACCGTATGAGGACCTGATGCTGAAACTGGAAAGTGGCTGATTGTACGGTCGGCCAAGAAAGTGATCTATCACCCTAAGGTTGAAAATTATTTGCGCGTCATAGAACAACAGGGTTGATTTTCTCATGCAAAAATATTCCGACAGCTACTAATGCTCTCTATATCTTATTATTATGATTTGACGTTGTGTTCCTAGTTTATATTGTCGCAACTGATAACCTTACTTCTTTATTGTCTGCTTGGAGTTTGTCACAACTCAGTTGCAAGAATGATTTCTTACAATACTGCGTGCTGAGTAGTACATTGTCTTAAAATTGAAGTATATAAGTCTAAAAATTTAATTAATTACCAAAGTTATAAAGTTACAATATTAAATGGAAATGAACGCGAACAGGATTCGAACCCGAGCCTCCCGGACATATACTCTATACGAGTATTTGTCCGGGAGGCGCGGGTTTTCAGCGATTTATAAATAGCGGGGAATCGCAGGAAAATCAAGAAAAAAACATTTATTATGTATTCTTGACAGTCTGACGTCTTGACTTGGCGTTTTTATTAAATTTTATATCTGTGCAAAAAGAGTTCCTCTGTTTTCCATTCAATAAATAAAGAAATGTCATCATACAATTGTTTCCATTATATATATTAAGAATATTGTTTGTTGGAAATAATAGTTAATGCGTTGATAACAAAGGTCAAATTCAATTTTCAGTAACAAATAATACGTCATAAATGTGCATCTCTTCTGTTAAAAAGTTAATATTTCCATGAGTTCAACCTTAGGGCCATTTTTTTACCATTTTTAACCCCCCTCCCCCTTGGAGATACGTGGTGGGGTTTAAGACTAACCTCCACCCCCACCCAAAATCACGTGTATTTTTTAATACCTACAAAAAATCTTTTTTTTTTTTGAATATTTTCTTTAAATACAGAAAATTAATACACGTGATATCTTACTACACCTCCGCCTCCCCCATTGTGATAGTTCGTGATTTTTGTCAAACCCCCTCCCCCCTTTTCGAGCCTCACGTGTTTAATGGACGACCCCTTATCGGTGCCTTATCGCTATTTTACTTACACATGGACAAAATTGGTAGATTAGTAGGTGGCTTTCTTGGCCGACCGTACCTGGAATACCTACTAGTAAACCCATCGAGTCGGGACCCATATATATACATTGTCGGTTATGAAGCACAACATTACAAATAAAAGTACTTTATTAAATCATGAATGCCTTTGAATACATACCTGCCTACGATGGGTTATGAAACAGATTATTTGCTTGCGTAATATTTTTTTCGGGTAATATCTTATATGATTATTTCCGAATTCTGACCTTTTCTGCGCTGAATGACTCTCTTGTTGCGTTCTAAACGAACGAATACAAACGAAATTTCAATTTTAAGGTAACATTAATCATATATTTAAAAACAAAGTTTTAAATGAAAATGAATTCAGAACAAAACTCAAAACATGCACTACCAAACTCTTTTATTAATATATAAGATAAATGTAATTTAATTAGTTGTCTATCGGAATAAGAGTGAGGGGCTCGTGGCTAAGTAACAGCCGCACAGATCGATCGATCGAGGTTAAGCTGCGCTTGCCGCGGTCGGTCTGTGGATGGTTGACCATCATTTCATACCGAGACCCGTTAGTCCCGGTTGTCAAATTAAGATCTATGACAGCCGTTACGGGTAGTCAGAGGCCTAAAAGTCTGACGACCAGTCATACCACGAGATATCGTGTTACCCAGTACTAGGTTGTGGAGGTCAGATAGGCAGTCGCTCCATGTAAAATACTGGTATTACGCTGCATCCGGTTTGACTGGAAGCCGACCCCAATGTTATTGGGAAAAGGCTAGGCAGATATATCTATCGGAATAAGAGTCTGCGAGTAATTAAAAAAAACTGTAACACAAAAACAACTCCAAAAAAATACATTTTCGCTCGGCCTTTTACCTTCATTAAAAACAACCTATTAATATTTTTTAAGAACAGCGTCGCCGCTTTAGGGATCGCTAAGTGAAGAAGTATAATCAATCTATGTTAAACTAAGAAACTGACTGGCTGACTGATGCACTCACTGACTGATCGATCAACGCACAGCTGACACCGCTGGGTCTAGAAGCATGAAATTTTGCACTTAATATGTTAAATGACGTAAGTACGCACTAAAACTTTACAGTTCCAGATCTTATAATATTAGTCCATCCATACTGATATTATAAATCTTGTATATAGGTTAACATAGATGAATTAAATGTGGATGACGCTCAATAAGTTATAGAAATTCGTTTTAACACTTTTTCGTAAATTATACCTACGAATATTCTTGTCGGAGTCTTCAACACTTGACTTACAAGTAAAATTCATTCCAAGCCCAACCTTGGCGAAATTATTTCTAAGAAGTTTGCGAGTAATGACTGTTACTTGGGAAATGTAGGATTGAGCTCTTGAATTTATTATTACACGTGCAGATTTCCTCTCCAAAAATAATAATTTTTGTTTGAATATTCTCTACATTTACCTCGCATTGTAGGAGGAAAGACATTTCACAAAATAAGTTACAATGGAAAAGATTACTGCCGCCTTCTGGTTATCAATTAAACTAAGAGCCGATTTCACCACTGACATAAAAAACTGAGTTTAACAGAACTTGTTCTACGTAATCCAGTTCAAATGTTGATTTTGATCTCTGTTAACTTCAAAATGAATTTAAAATTTTGATCGCGTTTACGAAAACGAAGTTTTCTTGGATAATTAACGTAAATGTCACAATTATAGATTAAACAATTTTAAGAGGTGATTTCCTGATTTCTTTTTTGAATGCATATATAAACAATAAATATTACAAAATTAAGCATTTTTGGTACTGAGGTATTTAAAGGAAACTCTATTATGACTATTATACATGTTTAATTTGATTTAGTTATCAGTTTTATATACATTTTATATAAACAATAGCGTGATATCTTATTAAAGCCAATTAAAAACAAAATCAATATTCTATATTTAACAATATTCCGCCATTTTGACAAGTCCGCTCTTGAACGCGTTTAGACAAGCTAAAAGACGAAAGTCGGGCGTTAAGAAGCCTAAACTAGGCTCAGCTTAAACTGTGTTCAGTTTATGGAGCTCTGAACTCAGTTAACCGCGTGAACTGAGTTCAACTTGAACTGATCGCGGTAAGTTTCAATGGTGAAATCGGCTCTAATGCGTTACTTGCGAAGTATGTGTGATGTAACTATTAATGATAGATTGAGGGATAATGTGATAAGAGAACATTGCATTTTAAAAAAAGAATAAAAAAATAAAAGAGAGTAGTTGTAAAGAGTGCATAGAAAGTTTGGTCGTATTGAGAGAATTAATGAATGAAGATTAACAAGAAAGAGGTGAAAGAAATCTACAAGGCAGGTGTAAGTAAAAATTCCGGGAGGGGCCGGCCTAGAAGGATATACGTACACCAACCATATTAGTGATATCCTCCAAAAAGGTCAGGTGCATAGTACTGACAACCGGCGGGCGTGTATGACCAGATGTATGAACGTTAACGATGCAAAAAGCATATGAAAGGTTCGTAGCAGGTGACGTTCTGTAGTTGCTGCCTACCGCCAACTAACTAACCTCAGTTTTAAGTTCGATTTTTCAGTCAAACAAAGTTATATACTGCGGTATTAATGAAACGTGCGTGTAAAACAATAAACCTCTGCCCGACCCCTTCGGAAAATACAGGCTTGATGTCTTGTTTGTAAATTATAATAGAAAAATGTTTGCTGTTTTCTGAGTTATGCTAGTTTACATGTTTATTTTGCGGTTGGTAAATGAGAAACATACAAGTTGGTAATGTTATGTTCAACTTGTGCCTTGTTTTTTTTCAGTGACGCCAAATGTAAAATTCTAACGTTTCGTCATCTCCCAATTTAATTGGGGTCGCAGCATGTCTTTTTCTTCCACACATTTCTGTTAGCCGTCATTTCTATAGTCACTTATTTTATAGCCATATTATCTTTCACACAATCCATCCATCGTTTCTTCGGTCTTCCTCTACACGTGTAGCCATCCACATTCAAACTTAAAACGTTCCTTGTAACATGATCCTCATTCCTTCGCATGAAATATCCATATCATGACAAACGATTTCCACACAGCTTCTTGGTCACCCGTATAACTTCAGAACTTTCAGACTTCCTCATACATACTCATTTCTGGCATGGCATCTCGCAGGTCAACAAGGTTGTCGACTGCTTAACCGGGCTTTCCTGTGGTTGCCTTAAAATATTATTTTTAAGGCCCCCAGCCAGGGCATTCGACTTATAAACTAAGCGACAACACGCTTAGGGCACCCCCTGCGGGGTACGAGCCTCGGCTTAGGGCGTCACACTATCTATTGTCCTGCTCAGACAATATATATTTGGTATGATTCCTGGCTTAGGTCATATACATACTGTTGATTGTCTTTAACGCACCAATTAAACAAAAAATAATTGCAATTAAAACAAAATATTTTGAATTAGCAAGTAGTGTTGCCTAACTATGAATAGGTAAAGGTACAGCTTTTATCTCCCTCAAATGTAGACACAGAGTAAAAATGAAAAAATAATAATTGTATAAACATATAAACATCCATTCATCCACACAAAATCATTTACTATACGTGCACTGCGCCTTTGGAATTCTCTTCCACATTCACTTCGTGATAGCCCCTCGTTAGATGTGTTCAAGAGAAGAGTCAGGGAGCATTTCCTTTCGATATAAATATTAGGTATGCGATATATAAGGTCCTAATTTATTAGGTAATTTCCTTTTAAGGGGTCAATGTGTAAGTGACAAGGAGTCATTTAAGCCATCATTCAAATTTTTACAACAACTTTATTGTTTTCTTAATGTTCGCCGTTCAAGGAGCAGTTTTAGTCTTGCTTATATGCATTTGATTCTTAGCTTATGTGAATGTATTTGACTTATATATTAACCCTTTCAAAGGAAATTACCTAATAAATTAGGACCTTATATATAAAGGTAGGTTTAAGTATTCATTTACGTAGTAACATTATATAAGTAGATGTAGATATATATTTGGTAGCGTAATATGTACTGCATTAGATTTCTGCACTCTTCCTATTTCTTCTGTTCATGTTGTACACTTGACTCTGTCCTCATACTTGTTTCTCTTCTCTCTATCACTCAAAGGTTTGCTGTAAGAAAACTCATAAATGGGTTAAACTCGCCTTTGTACATCCTTTTTCACTATAATTTGTATTATGTATCGTGTGTACAATAAAGAATATATAAACTTTCGCGTTCTAATATTAATAGGATTTATACTATACATAATATCGGTAGTGATTGATCGTAGTAATATCTTAGGTTTTCGCAATCACTACACATTATAATAAAATAGATAATCCGGTTAAAAGTTGTTTTATTAAAATCCGGTTAAAAGTGATTGATCGATAGAGTAAAACTATCGATAGATAATATCAATAGTGATTGAAGTAAATGGATTATAATATATTACCCGTACTTTTTTATTCATTTATTTAATGCTCTTAGAATTAGTTATAAATAAAATTAATTTATATTAAATGGAAAAAGAATACGGTCGGTACGGTACGCTCTTAGAGGTCGAGATGGCTAAGTGGTCAGAGCGCTTGGAGTATTCATCCAGGAGGCGCAGGTTCGAATCCTGTTTGCGACCGTATTCTTTTTCCATTTAATATAATAACTTTAGAGTTCGCTAAGCATGCGTTAATGCTTTTCAAAGATTTATCTTGAAAAATTAATTTATATTATTGACTAACCTAATATGCACATGACCGTGTTAGGGTGCTTCAAGTAACAATTATGTAGGTATGTTATATTTATATAATGCAAATATGGTAATTACTTTACACCTGAGGTTTATACAATACTATACAATATTATTCTATTATGTAATATCTACCACTTTTTATTTATAAATTCTTTTACATCGTAATAACATTTTTCTATTAACATTCGCCTAAGTTTAGCCTTAAAAATACTGTTAGTTTTAGTGTTAATTATACTATCCGGTAACATAATATATATTTGTGTACCTACTGCAATATTGTGGGCCATTTCTATACATTTCTATTCTGGGTATCGGTAGTAGTAGTGTGTTTTTAAGACGACCATTTTTATCAAAATTAAATAATTGTGTATCGTTTATTACAAATATGGCCATTTCTGATATATATATATGGAGGGCAGGCTAAGAAGTTTTTCATTTATGAAGTGGGGTTTGCAACTTAACCTAGGTTTTATATAAAAAATAATGCGCCGGCATTTGTTTGGGTACTAGTTAATTCAGTTTTTGTTTTGTAATCTGCTGTCAAATACCAACCCGTAGTTTTGAAGCTTTTATTAATACGTCGGTCTGTGAGAAACAAAAAAATAAAAATACAGAACGGGTAACAAAACCAATATAAGCTGATCCCTTAATCCACTGAAATTCTTTACTACGCTAGACCAGCTCAAGGTAAAAGTGTGTGCTGTCTGCTGTACCTAGTATTCACTATTCGTATTTCGTAAGTACCTTTTATTTCCCGTTCTGTCCATTTCCGTGTACAAGATTATCCTTCCACCGGTAAAGTGAACGACTTTGTTGTTGCGACATGTGGCTACTCTATCTAAACTAAGTAGGTACTCGTAATAGAGAGAATATGATATGGGTTCCGACCGAAAACTATCCATTGTGGATAGAAAGATAATTTACATTTATTTATTTACCTTTTCTATTAAGACGTTTATAAAATACGACATAGTTGGCAAACGACCTGTGCCCGCCACAGACAATGCCATTTGTATGACTAACTGCGGTGCGAGTCGGTACGGTTCTTTTTGTCGACACATATGTCGATTTTAAACGTCTAATTTGACGATAAAACGATAAAAAATTTATCGACTCGACAGTATGTCGACTAAGATCCGTGCTCAAACACCTGGTCCTACAAAATATAAAAATGCCATTGCTGGATTCCGGGATATAGACTATTTTATAAAATTGTCACATCCTAAGTATTTATCTTTGATTTGTAAAAGACTGCAATTATGATCTGTGATGACTACTTTTTCGACAAAAACGTGCAAAGAACAAATAATTATGACACAATACAAAAGTTAAGGTTGATAACGTTCGACCTTAAAATTTTAACCAAATGGCATCATAAAAATTTCACATTCGGTTTTCGAATACGGAAAACAATTAATTGGAAATTCCTTTAACCCAACGCAGACGTTCTTTTATTGAATTTTGATTTCTTTATCAGGAATTGTTTCTGAACTTTGTATCAAATGTGTGCATTCAAAATAAGAAAAACGAATTCGGAATTCAGATCAGGAAATCAGGCGGCTAGCTTGGTGTATAATGTCATTTTATTTATCTCTTTTAGGCAAATAAAGATTGCTCAAAACATTTTTATTTTTCTGTATTATTTTAAACTTATACGCACGAATGTATACGCACCCATGCTTAAAACAATAGCTTTTAGCTGCTGAATATTTACCACAATCCGTTTGGCTGGCAGAACATTTCCATAGCCTCGCAGAGTCAAGTTCAGGTGGAAAAAAAAATACTAGAGCGAAGTCTTTGCACATACTTTAAGTCAGACATGTGTGCGAGGAATGCGAGGGATGGAAGCAAATGTACCCCGCACCCCAACTGCATACCCTAGAATTTTAGTTCAGCGCTTCTTGCACAACTCTAAAGAAAAAGGTAGCTTTTACAACTTCGCATTACTCAGCTGGCCTCTCTTTTCTCAGAAAAGAGTCATATCGTTTTAAAACTCCACAACGACATCACTTAGCTTCCTTACATAAAAAAGCCACTCTATCGATGAACTACTGATCCTAACGAATTCTCAATGTTCAGAAATTAATAAAAGGTACTTCTGATAAGCATAGCAATACTCTTAGGTGAAATATGGGTTAACTATGACACAACTTTGCTCAGACCTTGGGGAAATAAGGTATGATGCCATGTTCATACTAATATGAGGAAGCATGTGCTCCCAAGTGCTTGTTCCGACCCACCCATTTATTACAACTTTCCTCAGCATTGCTGAAATATTTTGAATTGTAGTTTACCCACAAGTACCTACTTCTGTACCTGTATGACGGATCTCTATTATTTTAATTTAAGGTTAAATATTTCACTTACAATGGCGGTAACTTTTCTAATTCGTATCCCTTATGAAAAGCGTCATAAAGATTTAAATTATTGTAATGATTAATATTTATGATTATGTGATTAATAACAAACTGTCTCATTGGTCTAGTGGTAGCAAGTGTGGCTGCTGAACGTGAGGTCTGGGTTCAATTATCGAGTTAGGTAAATTGTTATGGGCTATTTTGTTAGGAAACTTTCAGTTTGGAATTGTGCCCGGTTGATGCAGTAAGTTCACTATCTATTACATGGGACTTATTAAAAGCGTTTTTTTTTTTTCTTATCTGGTTTCTTAGATCTATGTAAATGAAACCCATATCGCCTAATTCAAACCACTGCAACTAAGTTAACCGTAATTTTCCGTAGAATAAATTTCCTCAAAACTCGTTCCACAGAAAATGACATTAGTAGGTGCGAGCACGGTTCTTTTTGTCGACACATTTGTCGATTTATGACGTTAAATTTGATATAAGATTTTATAATAAACTGTTATTTGAATAATATTCAAATTTTTTATCGACTAGACAGGTTTATCGACAAAGACCCGCGCTCGCACTTCAGTGTTGCTAAAATTATGTTTATGCACACTTCGCATCTCTACTGTACTGGGCTTAACATTTATAGCATGATAGTGTGGCCCAATCACTAGCTTATAATGACGTGATATCGTCGAATCAATCAGCGGGTGTCTACGATAGAGAGGGGGATAGGTGTCCACATCACCACGCACTTTCGGTAAAATTAACATCTACGTCTCAATTTTATATAATTGTTTGTACAGCTAATTATGTAAAACATTAAAACCATTCGAAGATATCCAGTCTTCTTTACCCCTTCAATCGTAGTTCCTACAGTAAATTTATAATCTATTAATATTTAATAACTCCCCTTGAACAGCCATTATAAAATCGTGACAGAACGGATTACGTCAAATTCAAATTATGACACGTCAAATCGAAATCTAATTAACAAAGAGTATAAACCCAAATAATATAGACACGATTAAATGCTTATAAACGATACACGACGCGTAGTCGACGCAAGGTTAAAAAAATGGGTTAACCTGAGCCTTATAAACGTTTGTATTATAAATTGTTTTTTCGTCTAGACTTTGCAACCTGAGTGTAATAAATTATCTTCAATTTATCTCTGATTTTTAACGCCTTTATATAAAATAAAAAATCATAAATTCAAAGCGTTTTGAATTGTAACATCGACGCTCCGTATATAAATAATGTAATAATTTATGGTTTGCTCATCGATATTAAAATTAATACAATATAATTTCATTGTATTCCCCAGGGGGGTAGGCAAAGGTGTATACCTACAGTTGTACAACCACATTTCACTACTATTAAGTCCCATGTAATAAGAGCTGCGCCTATTGCCATCAACCGGGCACAATTCCAAAAACCCAATAAGAAACTCCGACCGGGCGTCGAACCCAGCACTTCATGCTCGGCAGTCTTCTTTGCGACCGCTACACCAATGTCGTAGTTATTAATAAATAGAACATTTTGTGTTTACAACATATATTTTTTAAGTTGGTGACAAACATATTTTTTTTAATTGACATGTTTATTTGTTATAGGTACCTCTTCATAACTTTCAGTTTATTTCAACTCAAAAATTGAATGTCTCTCCAAAGAGTATTCAAACATGAAAAGCATTCGCTGCGATAAAAATGCAAAAGTAAATTTAAACCGAAAAAACAATAAATGTCCCCCCCCCCCCCCCCCCCCACCAGAGAAACCTCTCGCTCAGAAGCAGCGTTTCCGACCACTAGGCCAATGAGGCAGTATTGATTAAAAATAATTTGTATTGTTCAGTCCCAATAACGACTACTAAGGGTGAGGTCCTGGCCTCCTGGGTTCAATTCCCGTGTCATGTGTTTCTGTTTTTCTAATATTATTATAATTGGAATTGAACCCGGTTGATAGCAATAAACTTACCACCTTTTAACTAGGATATATAAAAATATTTAGGTACGGAATATTAATATTCAACATAATCAATTTTAAAGCTATTTTTATATTCATTTATTATAATACATAAAATAAACCCTTTATTTAACTATATAACGACTAAAAAAGTAAATGTTAACGGCGTGCAAGCGCAAACTCTACTACATCACTTCACTGTATATCGGCTGACCTAACTGCGAATGAATACTCTTTGGACTAAAACAATTATAATATAAGCACATTCGATCGGACCGAAAATTTTGCAACAAGTGACACAGCCTCCTCGTCTGAATGTCCGCAGGCGACTTCTACATGCGCCCACGCTCAAGTAAAACAGAAAAATTCTCTAAATATTTATATTTTATAGGTAAACATCAATTGATTTAAACAATGCTATTGGTGATTGAAGTAAAAAGGATTATTGTTATTATCAAGTTTACATTTTTTCCAACATCGCCGTCTAGGAGCTGAAGCAAAAAGAAATCGAAAGCAGGTTTTTTTGTCATGTTGTATTGGTGATACAAAAAAAAGCCTTTTGTCAAATTTGACAAGGACCTGACAATCCACATTTTTTTTCAAGCTTTTCGAACAAGCCGTTAAGAGTTTAATTGCAATAAATGATTGATTGAGTGTGAAGGCTTTAGAAAAAGGCTTATTTCACTACGAAAACGGGACAAAGCGCCTTAAGATTTACCATAAGTGGTTAAAATTTATGTCATAATAATGACAATAAAATGAATTATGGTCGATTTTCGACGACTGGGCGAGCATAAATATGGTCAACGACAAAAGTCTATGAACACATTAAAATTATTTAAATGGCATAGTTCTAAACGTCTAACTGTCGGGAGTACAAAACATAACAATCTTGTCATCACATAAAACTAGAAAATGCAAGAAGTCATTTCATCATATCGGAATAACCAGTACTACAGTACAATTTTGATGCGCGTTAATCGACTCTTTTCGCTGACTGTACCTATGGGTAATATCGTCATGGTGGCCAAGTTGTGGATTCAAACCTGGCATACACCAACGTAAGTTGTTCAACGTCATTCTGTACTTATTAGTTAATGTAATAAAACATCGTGAGGAAACCTGGATCTAATGGTCTGGAATCGCTAAATTGCAGTGAACTAACGTGGTGATCAATGCTCGTACCTTCCCTATATGGAGAAAGGTCCCTGCCTTGCAGTAAAACAGTTACGGGCTAGTTAATTTATACAAAATACTATAAACCAACGGATTAACCCGCAATAATTGCTTATTAATTCTTGATACAAAAAATTATATAGAGATATAGAGTGGCACCTGTCTTAATGTCTCCCCAATCCTGATATCAGTATTGAGGAGCCACATTAAAACAAGTGCTTGTAAAATGCTTGTAACCTTTTTGTTCTGTCTTTATTAATTCCGGGATTGGTTTTATATAATTCAAGATAAATCTTTGAAAAGCATTAACGCATGCTTAGCGAACTCTAAAGTTACACTCTCACTCTCTTTCTCTTTTTCCATTTAATATTGTAACTTTGGTTTTATATAATTCTAAAATTTACAACAAACACATTACATAAGATATTTTGAATTCGGTGATTTTGCTTATCAATCCTGACATACATAATAAATACTTTTCGTGATTGTGGTCACAAGCAGACTGATGCAGTAACGTTGCAAGATATCGAAAAGGAACCTACATGAATACTTATTTAAG
This sequence comes from Xylocampa areola, assembly GCA_935421205.1. Classification (NCBI taxonomy): domain Eukaryota; kingdom Metazoa; phylum Arthropoda; class Insecta; order Lepidoptera; family Noctuidae; genus Xylocampa; species Xylocampa areola. The sequence continues at coordinate 14,793,263 of OW285215.1, forward strand.
TTAAAATATGTGTCTTAATCACAAACATTTTCATTTAAATCCAAACCCGCTTCAACCTATTTGAACAAATGTAAAAAAAGACAAACAGACAAAAATTTAAAAAACATTCCTTTGCCATTACGTAGAAATAACAATTAACACTTAAATTTTCGCATTTACTTTGAAATAAAAACAGACACCTTAATTTTATTATTAACCTTTCGGCTCAGTAACGTACAGATCTGTACGTTGTAACAATAAAAATCTATTGTGTCTGCAAATAACTGACGCAACAGCTTAATAGAAATAGAATATTTATATCTGCCTAGCCTTTTCCTAATAACATTGGGGTCGGCTTCAAGTCAAACCGGATGCAGCATAATATCAGTATTTTACATGGAGCGGCTGCTAATCTGGCCGCCACAACCCAGTTACTGGGTAACACGACGTCTCGTGGTATGACTGGTTGCCAGACTTTCAGGCCTCTGATTACCCATAACGGCTGGCATAGATCTTAATTTGACAACCAGGACCGACGTACTCTCCGAGGCTCGGAGGGGTCTCAGTATGAAATAATGGTCACTCGTTCACAGACCGACCGCGGCAAGCGGAGCTTAATCTCGATTGATCGATCTGTGCGGCTGTTATTTAGCCACGAGCCTATTCCTATATTAAAAAGGAATATAATATAATGGAATTTAAGTCAATTCTGATTTACTTTCATTTCTTTCTTGCTTCATCTGATAGTAAAAGACAAAAATATCGATAGAAATATAGACTACTTTATTCAGAGTTTTACAGAATTGGTACTATCGTGTATTTGGTTGTTTAAAAGTATGAACGCTTCTACTACGGTTCGTTACTCTCTGTTGTTAATGAAACAGAGCGTTATAATTGCATATTAGGTTTCTACCTAATAATTGTATTTTATAGTCTTTGGGTCCTTTAATTTGTAGATGAGATAGAATAGAAGTTCAAGCCTTTTTTGTGTGGATATTCAACACGGACGTTGTGCCGGACACCTACCACCATGACAATTGGCGCACTGAATTGGTTGTTGATTAGCTGCAGTTTATCGAATGTAAACAAGAAATAAAAAAAAACTCTTCGTCTAAATCGACCTTATCACGGAATTAATTCTGTCCCTATCAATCAAATAACAACAATAATCAATTAAAACTGTAATCCTCTCCTAATTCATTAAATGTAAATCTTTGAAACGTGAAAACATTATAATTGAGACGATCCAAATAAATCTGCAATTAGAAGTAAAATTAATAATCTTGTAATTTGATAATAATGGTGAGGTGGTAACGGCTACACTCATAAACTATTATAGACGGATTTGGATGTTTGGATGGACTGCCTCGTTGGTCTAGTTGTCGCAAGCGCTGCTGCTGAGCGTGAGATCCTGGATTCGATTCTCAGGTCGGGCAAGGTGTTATTGAGTTTTTCTGTTAGGCAATTCTCAGTAGCAGCCCGGAGTTAGGAAGTTGGCGGTGTGACACCGCCGTGGTTCGGAGAGCACGTAATGCCGTCGGTCGTGCGCCTAATCTCTCTCCGGTCGTGTCGGATTGCCGTCCCATCGGAATTGTGGAGAGTGAAGGAAGAGGGAGTACACCTGTGTTTGCGCATACACTTGTGCACTATAATATCTCTTGCGTACTTGGCTAATCTTCATGGAGATAGGTCGCCGTGACCGAAATACGGTCAGAAGGAGTATATAGATGGATTTGGGTCATTTTGTAAGCCTGTTCTTAAAGGGTGTCTATTACTTTTTAGTTACAGTGGTGTGTTTGACAAGCCTTAATATTATAAAACAGTATACGAGAAGAGTGTGTATGTACTCGGGGTAAGCTGACTTCGACAAACGCAATCGAAATTCTCAATAAAAAATAATTAAATAAAACGTAATTAAAAAGTCTCGTGTTTTTAATTGGCGACCATTGACTTACCAGTTCAACGATCATACTACTAAAATATCGCTGCCCTAAATATATCTGGTACAGCGCTGATATTCGGCAAAGGCCACACGAGAATTCACGGGCTAATCTTGGCAAAAACGTAAATATTTTCAACCAAGCGAATAAAAACGGCTTTTCACACATTTTTTTTTTTATAGAGTTTAGCTATTTGTATACATAACATAGCATCACGCTTGTATTCCCCGAAGGGGTAGGCAGAAGTATACATAGTTGTACACCCATATTTCACCAATGCTGTTATTAAGTCCCATGTAATAGGTTGTGAGCTTATTGCCATCTACCGGGCACGATTCCAAACTCCGAGTTGCTATCAAAAATGTCGTAATAGAAAAACCTAATAACACTTTACCTGACCCGGGAATCGAACTCCGGACCATTAGATAATAAGGCAGTTACTAAACCATATATACGGCGTATACGTTCCTAAATATATTAATATTTTAATTTAATAATTATATTTCTTTAATTTATAGTGTAATAATAATAATAATAATAATCATTTATTTCGGACAGAGTCCATATAAGTGTTAGTAACAATTTTCTTAAGGTCTATGTTAGTAGGAACATAATTATTTGTTTATTCTACAGTCTTCCCGTAACTATTCCCACCCAGTGTGCCTGTATGGGACAATCATGGCGGGATGCAATCATTTGCAAAATGCCGTTGGTGCTACCGCGCAGTCTTTGGAATAATGACGCCACTTTCTTACGCACTATAGCGTGGAAACCGTCAACACGCATATTAGCGAACATTTGTGACGCACTACAATAGCGCGGCAACCTCAACAGCATCCTGAAAGCATTATTATACTGTATACGCAGGACGTTGTAGGCTCGTTGCGTATACCGAACCCACAGGCCGCTCGAGTAAAAAGATTGGCAATATGCCCTAAAAAGTGTTATCTTAACTTCCTTAGTACACCGAGCGAACCTACGGGCCAGCATATTGCTTCTTACCGCCAACGCCCTACGTTCCCTTTCTATATCTGGGTCATCATTTAAGTCCTCCGTGATCAGATGGCCCAAATATTTAAAGCTCTGTACAATTTTCAAGGCCTTTCCATCGATCAAGATCGGAGGCACTGCACTAGGTCTCAGTTTCCCGGCCCTAAAAATGAGTACCTCACTTTTCTGCGTGTTGTACTTCAGACCATGCTTGCAAGCGTAGCGTTCACAGATTCTAACCAATGTCCTCAGGGCGTTGACCGAGGGAGCCAGCAGAACCATATCATCCGCATAGCTTATGTTGTTGACACATGTTCCGTCAATGTAGCATCCGACATGTGTCCCGCTGAGCTCCTCGATCAACTGATTTATGTACAAGCTGAAGAGGCCGGTAGATGTGAGGCCACCCTGCCTTACACCACATTCCAGCCTATATTCGTCAGATAGGGTATCCCCCCATCTCACCTGGTTAGTCTGGTTTTTATACCAAAATTTAAGAATACTGGTATATTCTATTGGCATACCTGTTTCCCCTAGCTTCCGCCACAGCATGTCATAGGAAACTGTGTAATCATAAAATATTTTTGTTAAATAACTTAGAATTCTTTTCAAATATTTATGGTAAGCATTCTAAAACTTAAACACAGAAAACAAACGAGTAATGGATACCCTTAAAAAATCTACTTGGCAACACTGAGTGCGGTGGTAAATCTTGTAAAACAAACTGCGAATAATGTGCCAGACATATTAATTAACTCATTTACGTGAAAATATCAGTTTAACATTTTCTTTTTAGGTGCTCTTTTTCTCTTGGCTGTTATCGAGAATTCTCAAGCAATAATATTTTATGTGAAAAATATTGATTAAAATGGAGCCGTTTACTGTTCGTTATGATACTAAATTATCGTTTTAATGACTAAAATATTATTCTGAAATTTATTTATTTTTCGAAGGCCCGAGCGCGAATCTCAAGGTTTTCCAGCGGGTTAGGAAGCACAGCACAGCGCTTTCTTAGGAGTCAAAATTTAGGACCATGTCAAGAACTCAACAATGTACGCCAAATCAAAATCACGGATGTTAGCAGCTTTAATAAGTGGGACGAGGCTGGTTTGAGATGAGCTGTGGGTTAAAAAAAACAACAAAGTAAGAAACGCTGGGTGACACTGTGGTTGACCATGGTGAAGATGGAGGGACTAGGGACGACACAAAAAATAACTAGCCCTCGTTAGCAAGGAACAGAAGTGTGAGAACAATACAGTCTAGATAAATCAGGTTTTTTAAACTATTGTTTAAAAAAATCTGGTTTATGTAGCCTTGTAACTGTATCTGTTTAGTAACTGTTCGATAATTTTGATCTGTTCCACGAAGGGATAACGTGATTCGTCAATGTTGAGGTTTAACAAACTTTACATAACACGATCACGCACTTCTAGGAAAACGCGTGAACTGAAAACGTAATATTGAACGAATACTTATCGATTTATCTGCCCTTTTGTGTAAATATTTTAGCCGGCCGCGGCTTGAACCGCGTGAATCATGTGTTTCAAGTTTAATAAAACTGCAAATAAAAGTTGTATTGAACCAAATTGTTCTTCGCGCCTTCTTTTTATTTTATAGTAGGTACTTAGTATTCCTAACCTAAATAGCTCTCCCTGGAGAATTGACCATTCTTCTGGAAAAAATATTCTATTCAAGATATGTCTTTGAAAAAGCATTAACGCATACTTAGCGAACTCTAACTCTATTGTAACTTTAAAATATTCTATGTTTTCCATTAAGGCGCCTACCTCGCCTACCAGTATTTCTACGGTTAAGTCACTGTACAACCCGATCTCGACGACTCCGAACCTACTAGCGCATCAATGGAATGTGATTTAAATACAAGTGCCAACTTGCAACGTAACAAAGCGACCCAAGCGCAAGAGGGACGAGTTTAGCGTGTTCAAGCAGAAATTCATGCAAATATTTTCAGATTTGAAGTCGTAACAGAACAAAAAATTAACATCGCTACAAGATCGTATCGCCACCATAACGACACAAAATGGCTGTATTTGGAATACCGTGGACTTTATATCGCAAAAATACGACGAAGTATTTAAAAAAATACTGAACTTGAGAACGTAGAGCTTAACCACCAGTCTATTATAAGAGAACAAGATAGAAAATATTGAGTGCCAATTTAGGTCAGCAAGCATTGAAGTAAGAAAAGTCCCCCAAAAACCCGAAGGAAACTAAGGAAGATTTATCGGAAATTTTTATAAAAACTGGTAAAGCTCTTAATATTCCAATTGTTATATATATATATATGTCAGACATTCACGATTCTTTCGCACCAATAACAAGACGGAGTCGAACAATCTGATTATTGTGGAATTATCAAGCATTTTAATTAAGGAAAAATTGCTAAAATCTGCAAATAATTACATCAAATCTAATAAGGAAAATAAATTCAGTACAAATAATCTAAAAATTTATGGAAGCAAACAACGCATCTAATTTTCAGAAAATTTAACCTTCAAGGCAAACAAATTATTCTTCTTATGTCGATAATTTGAAAAATTAAACGGCTACAATTACTGCTGGACTGCGTATGGGAAAATTTACCTACGTAAAGCAGGGTCACAATTGATGGCCAGGTGCCGAGTGCTGTGTGAATCAGACATAAATATTATATAGCTTATTGCAAAAATTTTTGTAGCTTTATTCATTGTTTATTTGATTTATATTACGGATTCTATAAATAACAAGATATTTGCACCTGCCACATTGAAACCAATGGACCCAGAATTTTGTATTAATTTTTAATATTACTAATGACTGTCTCTTATGTACTCACAGTACCAAACTACATTATACTAACACAAGAAACAGACAGAAATCTATATCGGAGCTTCTAAATACTAATTGTACTCCAGTCGCTAAACCGGGTAAACAAATATTTCACCACAATTGGCAGTCAATTGGCCAATGATACCTTGGCACTAATTGGGACCACAGAAAAGGAACTAGCAAAGCAGGCAATACAGAATAGTACATTAAATTCGATGACCTTATCACCAACTGATCCGTTTGAAGTACACACTGTAATAACTGACATGAAGTCAGGGAGTGCGTCGGGAACGGACAATATCTCCAGTACATTTTTGAGGAAGTTATCCGACTTTTTAGTAGAATCAATCGCCCACCTATGTAATCTCAGTTTCCAGTCTAGCACATTCCCAACAATATAAAAAAATGCAGTCGTTACGCTGATACACAAATCAGCTAGTAAGAGTGATCCAAGTAATTACAAACCAATTACACTACTAAGTTCATTGACCAAAGTCATTGAAAAACTAGCAAACACCAGACCTATCAAGTGCCTAGAAACTATAAACTCCTGACGAATAACCAGCTTTAGGACCGGACACTCAACAGAAGATCCAGTGTTAAAGGTTTGCAGCTTGATCACCAAATATTTGGACAAAGGGGCCAAATGCATAGGTGTATTTTTGGACCTTCAAAAGGCATTCGACACCGTCTCAATAACGATACTTTTATCAAGCCTCACGTGCCTGGGAATAAGGGGAGACCCACTGAAGTGGTTCCAAGACTATGTAATTAAAAGAAAACAGAGTGACCGAGTGGACGGTTACTACGGTACTAGTGACGAGGCCACTTGTTCATTCGTTATACCACAAGGTAGTACCTTGGACCTAGCTAGTTCCTGGCCTATATAAATAGTCTATGTAACCTGTGCGTTAGAGGGCCTAATCTTTTAATGTTCGCTGATGATACGAAATAAATTAATAGAATATTAATGTTATCTGTAATATCTGAAACAGGTGATACAACAGTTTATCTATCTGAATTGATAATTAAACATTCTTATTTAAATATAGAGTTGACGAAAGTGTCTTTGTTAGTAAAAACTGTGTGTAAGGCACTGGCGCCGTTCCCTACAAGTCTGTATTGCAAATTCTTAACGAAAACAGACAAAATTACTTTTAAAAATACGATATCGTTTCGCCTTCTGTTGTTTTTATGGGCACGTTGACAGTAATTTCTGATTAGGTATTGTTTAAATAGCAGTTTTCACTTAGGTATATATTATTTAATAAAAAAATTGTATAGCTTTTAAAGAAAGTAGTATTTTCGACTTCTAAATAAAATTGGCTAGATTATTTGCCTTAAAATACTATAAAGTTACTCAAACGGAAATAAAACATTGCGGTTACTGACATCTATCATCTCTGCCACTAGACGTCTTGTCTTTGATCCCTGTCAGACAGCAATAAATGTGACATTACATGATACATATAAAAACTGTCACGCTTTGATGTTGTCGCTTGACGACACATGACGGAATTGGCAGAAGTATGTGAGTGACGTAGTAAACATATTTTTTTATTTGTGATATAAAATAATAACGGTAGATATATAATACCGTCATCGTAGAGAGTCGGTAGGATTTTGGACAACGGAACTAGATTAATATATTTATCACACGCAGGAATAAGCAATTCTCAATTTTGACTGTCCTGTTGGTCTAGTGGTTAGTAGCCCTGACTGCTATGCCGGAGGTCGTGGGTTCGATTCCCACCCAGGACAAATGTTTGTGTGATGAGCACGATCATTTGTTCTGTGTCTGGGTGTAATTTATCTATAATATGTATGCATTTAGAAATATATAAGTATGTTTATCAGTTGTCTAGTACTCATAACACAAGCTCTGCTTAGCTTGAGACTAGACGGCGTTGTGTGATAGTTGTGGAATATTATTATTATATTATTCTCGGATTGAGCAGTGTTATTTTGTTAGGAAATTCTCAGTAGCAGCCCTGTGCTTGGAAATTTATTTATGGCACTTGGCTCACCATATTATATGGGACATAATAATCGCATTACGTAGTACTATTAATTTATTCTGTGACTGCATCAGTGAAGTTTGGGTCTACAACAGTTGGTACACGCCTACTTAACCATTCGTGGGTATAAGCGTAATCTATGTCTATCTATACCTACTAATATTATAAAGAGGAAGAGTTTGTTTTGTTTATTTAATCCCTGAAACTACCAGTCAGAAAAATCTTTTTGTATATGATAGCCAGGTTTGTGAGGAATAGCAGTACATCGGCTACATCTATCAGCTAGCCTTAAATATAGATTTTTGTTAAATAAGCCGAACGGCTTTCTCCGCGTGCGTTGGCGTACTGGTTAGTGATACCTAAATATAATGTTCTACAAAAATATTGGTCATAAGTACATCTAAAAAAAATCCGTAATGCCTGTCTCTTATACATACGTCAAAAAATGGCATGTCGAGCAAAAAAAAAATTCAATGTGATTAGCTTTATGATTAGGCATGCCATATTAATCTTTACGAACGAAAGTTATTATCTCATCAAGACAATTTTATGAAGATAAACTTTGCCCTTTCTAGCATGTTATTTGGACGCATAGCTTAAGAGATAATGTAAAATGAAAATATAGCTACACCCGCACGAACGAGCCGTGTGACGCGTAACGGCACAAGCCTAGCCGCCCGATGAGGACTGAGCATTGGCGAGAAGAGACAAACTGAATTATTTTCTATTTGTTGGTAATAGTAAGTAGGTAGTAGTAGATAGTATAATTATACGTGGGTGAAACCGCGAGGCACAACTAGTCAAATCAGTGGCGTGCCTAGGGTTTCAAAATAAGGCAAGCCCAATAAAATTTTAACCGATTTCAAAAAAAGAAAGTTCAGTTTTGGACTGAGTATGTAGGTACCTACGTATGTATCATCGCAATTTTCTCATAAACTACTGGTTAGGTACAATAAATTAAAAGTGAATTCATCCGTCTTCTTCTCGGCCCCGGTTTGTCACTTTCCTGATGCTGCATATGCTTTTCTAAAACGACATCGTATTTTGAAATTAACGAGACCAGTTCAAATAAATTGCCTTTATTTAATGAAGTTTTGGACTCATCATGTCCTCTTAAAGGAAGTTCCTGTTGTGCTAAATGACAAACAATATCGACTAATCTTTGAAATACACTACGATTGTAATCAACGCGCGTGTTATATTTTGAAATTTCCTCAGATAACTGGCGTGATATAGATGTCTCAATTCGTTGTTTACCAAAATTACTGAAAGAAACCATTGCAAACAGGTGTTTATGGGAATTTGCGTGCCTTTTAATGGCGCCAGATATGTTATTTAAATCATTATAACCTTAAGCATTCGGAATCTTCATTCGAAAAAAATATGCAGCACCAGCAATACAACTTATTAGTGTGCGAACAGCCAACAATCCAACTAGTTTTATACACTGATCTATTAAATTTTCGTTTATGCGATTTATTAATCTGAGAAATACACAGATTAGGCGTCGGTTTTAAAATGAAGAAATTAACTGTTTTTTCTGAGTTTAAAGATTTTACCTTAACTTCGCCAATCAAAACTTGAACGCATTTTAAATCCTCACAAGGTACAATTACCTCCATTGTAAGTCACCAAAACAATTGTATCACTGAGAAAATCTAAGAAAACACACAAAAAACTTTAACAACAAAACTTTTCCCAGTTTTCCGACTCAAGCAAATGAAACTGAAGTGAGTTGCACTCGCTACTTACCCAGAGTTGCAGTGTTTTCATTTAGGCAAAAAAAGTTGCCAGGTATATGAAAAATCTAGCTAAATGTCGCAATAGGGTATTCGACACTGATGGAAATAAAATATGAAACTTAGCTATAATGATAGAATGTATTTTATTTGACTCTTTGGTATTTTTGAAAATAATATTAATAACTCGTAAATACATTTAATTCGATAAACAAATTCATAATTTTTAATGTATGTGTCACGTGACTCGAAACTATTAATTATTTTAAAAAGTCGCTAGATTTTATTGTTGCTAAATCTTAAAAAAAGTCTCTAAACTCGTTAAAAATCTCCAAGATCTCACAACGTCGCTAAAACGGCAACACTGCAGAGTTGGCAAGGTGTGCATACGCGTGCAACTTCATACGCATGCACGGCTTAAATCTTCCATACTGATCGATTTGTAGACGCACAAGGTATGTACTCGTTATAGGGCACATCGCTATAAGTGCGAAAGTGACAGATATAGTATTTGAAAGCCCGGTAAAAGCGACGTGTAAAAACGTGTAAGCGAGATAGCTATATGTAGATGCTGCAAATGCGAAACTCTGCGCGCGAACAATCGCGATGTGTAGTAGTGTGGCATAGGTAGATAGGTACTTTGTGTTATTTTGATAAGAATTAAGCGCGCGAACTTTTAAATAGTTCGGGTTTGATATTGATTCTCTATCGAGCATTTTAGTAATATATGAAGGTACCGCCACTGAGTCAAATACAAAATTCTTACAGATATAGCTAAAACACATTCGGAAACTAGATTTGGTCTCAAAATCGAGCGTAGATAACCGAATACTATTAATCTGATTCGCATCGATATTTGAAACAAACCATTTCCATTTGATATTATCCTATTTATATGGAAATTCTGTTTCGGATCAGTTATAGGAACTAGTATTTGTATACAGGTTAAAATAGCTTTTGATAGTTTTGATTAGATACGACTGCATTTCATCGGGGTGCTCGACTAGTTGTGAACTCGATTAGAGACCTTAATCATGAGTAAGTGACGCGATATCGAAATTCATTTGAGAGTAGTAGTTCAGTGTACCATAAAGTATACTCTGTCTATAGTAATATATCGTAGATAATTAAAATCAAACATGTTTTTATTGTTTCTCAAACATTGCATGCATACAAAAATTTGAGGTAGCCCCAGTAAGTTACAGAATCTTTGTGTTGGGGCTAACTCGCTGCTTCCCTTAGTTTAAAATTACAATGTTGAGAGTAATAAAGATTATTAATGGTAGGTAAAACACAGGTACAAGATATAACGGAAGTAAGAAGTACAAGCTAAGAACAAAATTGTAGCAGTAGCAGTAGTAGACCGCTCAAGTTTATTTGTGTGTTGGAATTTTTGCTTACTGTTTAATAACACAATTCTGACTAGGATAAGCTCAGTATCTTTCATAGGTGAGGGTTTTCAACCATTCTATTATGAGTTTTTTGCAATGATGAAACAACATGGGATACATATTTAATTAAGAATTTAGTTTATTGTAGATGTATGTTGATTGAATAATATAATGACGTTTAGCAAAATCTGTACGAACCCTGGGGGAGTGTGCCACAATAATTCATATTGTAGGTGTACAAATAATACGTTATACTAATATATAAATTATCATTATCGTCATCCTCCTGTCCCTATCCCAATTTATTTGGGGTCAGCGCAGCAGGTATTCTTCTTTCATATAATTATATCTCTATAAGCCGACATGTCGGCAGTCACTTCTTTTCTAGCCATATCAACTTTAACAAAATCCATCCATCTCTTCCTCGGTCTTCCTCCACTATTATAGACATCCACATTTTATGCTCAAAACTTTCCTCGTCACATCATATTCATCCCTCCGCATCACATGTCCATACTATGCCAAATGATTTCTACACAACTTCTCGGTTACCGGTGCCACTTTCAGGCTTTCTTTTATATGTATACTTACGTACTCATGTCTAATTCTATCCATCCGCGTCGTTTTCGTTCGTTCGTTTACGTGTGTTTTCTATGTGTGTGTACACCACACACACATAGAAAACACACGTAAAAATTGTTTTTTTTTTTCACAATAATTTGAAAATACAATGTATATAATTAACAAACCATTTCAATCTCCGTGCCTCGGAGAGCACGTTAAGCCGTCGGTCCCGGTTGTCAAATTAAAATCTATGACAACCGTTACGGGTAGTCAGAGGCCTGAAAGTCTGACAACCAGTCTTACCACGAGATATCGTGTTACCCAGTTACTGGGTTGTGGAGGTCAGATAGGCAGTCGCTCCATGTAAAATACTGGTATTAAGCTGCATCCGGTTTGACTGGAAGCCGACCCCAATGTGATAGGGAAAAGGCGAGGCAGAAAAAAAAATGTATATAATTAACAATTACTTACCCCTTTTACTTTGTGATTAATTTTGTAGATTTTGTTTTGTAGACAATTTTTACCCCCTTTTATTTTGTAGATAATTAAATAATTTTAATGAAATATTACAGGTTGAATTTAAATAATCTCTTATTGTTGCCACTATAGTAATCATGAACACAACATTCTATAATCTATTCCAGCTTGCTTGTGTGAAAATAGACAAAAAGAATTAAATTTGGTAAGTGGCAAGGCGGAAATATGCGAGGCAAGCTCGACAATAAGCTTAGGAACGTAAGAATAATGTTCTTTACTTTTTCTCGCGTCCTATGTTGCCACTATATTTTCTACGGTACTCAAAACAAATATCCTCTACTTAAAAAAACATAAAATCCGACAGGAAAACATCTCATTCCTGTAATTTGCTAAAAATATTACACGGCTCGTTTGGCAAGCTCTTCCCTGTTCATATTTCGCCGATAAGGGCCCGTACAACGCTATGGCGTGATGACAAATATAATTCAATAAAGATTTGATCATATATAATTATATTTTTATTTTTTATTTTTAATACATGTTGAGGCCATGTAATGCCTATATTAATTTCTATTTTTCAAAGAAACATTGAAAAAATAATAGACAAGAACGGGGCTTGAACCCGCGACCTTTGACGTTCCGTGTCATCACTCTACCAACTGAGCTACCTTGTCGTGTTCAAACCTATTGAATTTTCAATCCTCTTTGTATACGTCTTAAGGAGACGCCTGGTGATATTTATCTAGTAATCATTACAGATTTACTAAACTCAGCGTTACCACTTTACAGTTGTAAATCGCCGAAGAACATCCCAATCCTTTATAAATCATATATAATTATATTTTTTAATACATGTTGAGGCCATGTAATGCCTATATTAATTTCTATTTTTCAAAGAAACATTAAAAAAATAATAGACAAGAACGGGGCTTGAACCCGCGACCTTTGACGTTCCGTGTCATCACTCTACCAACTGAGCTACCTTGTCGTGTTCAAACCTATTGAATTTTCAATCCTCTTTGTATACGTCTTAAGGAGACGCCTGGTGATATTTATCTAGTAATCATTACAGATTTACTAAACTCAGCGTTACCAAAGATTTGACTTTAACTTTGACAAATTTCCGGAATAATACTTAACGCATCGGGAAATTTTCCGCGCGCTCATTATGCAATATTAAGTAATGATGATCAATTTTTAGCGTCACGTCATTGCATCGTATTGCTGCATGACGTCACGTCGTCTATACGATGTAGCTATGTCGTCTATAAGATCTTTTTTATTTCGTTGAAGGTTTCCCTAACTAAGTTAATCTGTATCTCGGGGACCTGTTTAAAGTGTCCATTAAATGCATTAATTAACTACATTAAATATTGATTAAATTTTTTAATTAAGGCCAATACATTAATAATAGTAAAGATTAATATTGCATGCAGCGTGAATCCCGGTAGCTAAATTAAGGTTTACTAGTGTAAGCACAGTGTAGTTTCAGTTGGTAATAGTAGTGGTTGTGTACAGTCCCTAAAAGGCGTGGCCTTCAAATATTGGGCCAAAATTACAGGACCATAAAATTATGGCACTTTTACGAGTTTTGCAAGTCCACAATGACTTCGGTCTATGGCGGTATTCAGTTTCAAAGTGGAAGTTGTTTATGGCTTGAAAGGCGAACGATATTCGTGAGTTTAAAAGTTGGTGGAGTTGGAAGGGTTAAATGGACGGGACGATAACAGCAAAGAGGTATTGGAAAAAATTTGCTTAATCTTGTAAAACGCCTTAACGCATGCGGTGCGAAGTTTAAAGAGAAACATTTTTGTGGAAAAAAAAGCCACTCGTTAAGGGACTAAACAGATAGCAATGACGTCACCAAAAGACTAATAAAACATGGAAGAAGAATTTGAGGTACTGAACAGAAATCGAGATGGCTTAGTGGTTAGAGTGCCCGAAGTATTTATTCGGGAGGCGCAGGTTTGAATCCTGCTCACGACCGTATTTTGATTTCCACAAAAATTTATTACTTTAATTAAGTTTTATTTCATAATAGTATAAAGAGATCGTTGTCTTGCAGTGCTACTACTAAGGGCTGAGCTAAGCAACCCGGAGTTAGGAAGCTCCGTGCTTCGAGGAGCACGTAAAGCCGTCGATCCTGCGCCTGAAGGAAGAGAGAGTGCACCTGTGTCACTGTAATATCTGCGTCCTTGACTAATCTCCGTGGAGATATGAAACCGTAACAAAAATTCTGTCAAAAAAATATGTTACAAATCTGATACCCATGACCGAATTAGCGAGTTTCGAAACTTTTGCTCTGATTTCGTTTGTGCCATTGTCTGTCAATGACTGACGTGTGTTATCTAGCTTTTGTACCCCTGACTTTGAGTGACACTCCTGATGACTTTGATGTTATACACGACCAGTGATATTGCAGAAAAAAAAAACAGGAAGATTAATCTTTTGGGGCGCAATCGCTGTGTGAGTTAGGTGTATAGATTTTGTTGTGATACTGATACAGTGGCGGCGTAGCATGGGCTGGCACCCGGGGCGGTTTTCTGTTGAACATCCCAGATATTGCTATGCGACTAATTTAGAAAGATCATAAGATAAATGGTACATCTTTCTAAGCGGAGGCCTTTTCGAATAATACTACCCTACTATTATTCTAAAGAACCATGGCCAGCAGGTGACCGACACAACAAAAAGTTTTTTCCACAATTGTATTTATTAAGGTAATTGCATCTTTACGACACTGTATTAACTACAAAGTTGGTCGTGTCGGTTCGGTCACCCGTATAGGGACTGAATAGATAGCAATAACGTCACCAAAAGACGTTTAAAAAGAGGTACACATATTGTTAATTATTGTGATGAATGAACAACTGAATGAAGGATTTTGATGCATTAGTCACTAATGCGTCAAAAAATGGTAAGTTATAATTTATAAAGAAACTAGCTGACCCGGCGAACTTCGTAGCACCTAAAAGTCGATTCTTTTTTTTTAATACTTTTTCTGCTGTTCGGGACACCGTGTCATGTTAATATATAAAACTGACTTCTACATTCGATTTTTAAAATTTTTCTCTCCTTAAGAACCATCCTCGTACTTCAAGGAATATTTTAAAAAAAGAATTAGCGAAATCGGTTCAGCTGCTCTCGAGATTTGCGCTTAGAAACACATTCAGCGATTCATTTTTTTTATAAAGAAATATATTACAATAGTAAAAACCGTTCATAACTTCAAAACCGTACATGTTGCTTAGACTTTTTTGATGTGTGTATATTTACATACTCATAATAGGATCACAGTGGCCTAGGGGTTTACACAGTTAAAGGTCATAATTGACCATTTAATCTTATTAGAATGTACCAACTTTGAAAAATAAATTGTTAATGCTACATTGGCAAAAAAAAATTGAAGAGTTATTAACTGGAAGCTTTAACAGTGGGCAGCCCAGCAATAAATGTAATTTAAATACCCCATCGCATGAAGTACAAATAATCCCATTCGAATAAAAAGTTAAAAATAAAAACTCAGAATCTGAATTGAAATAAAAAAATAAAACTTAACTTCCGAATTCCAATTCGAAATGTGAATCGAACTTTTTAATAAATGTTAAATTAACGTTCAAAAATTTAATTATAGCAAATTTTCCTTAATGGTTTTATTTGTTTCGGGTGCAGAGTAATTATTTTGTTCTGATGAATTTCACACTTCCAGCGCGCAGATTAAATTCATTATACATAACTTTTATGAGATGTGAGACACGTTCTTATTTACGATTGTGTTTTTTGTGTTTTATTAAGCTTGATATATACTTTTATATTATACAATATTGTCGCAGTGGCCAAATTGACTGGAATGATTAGAAATCCAATATGACTGTTCCTTTGTTGTATATCTATGTAATTTTTAGTGAATCTAAGACATCCGAGGTTGCGGTGAATGCAGCCAAGATCGCGGGATCCCGGTAAAGATAAAGATAAAGGAGGACCGTGTGGTTTTTAGTTGGTAGGAATCCAGCAAAACGCCCATGGCGGATATTTCACACCAGAGAAAAAACCGGACAAATGCGAGTTGGACTCGCCGACCGAGGGTTCCATACAAATTTGTAGGTACATAGTTTATAAATAGTTTAGAAATCGAGTCTCGCAGTTTTAAAGTTATTATATTAAATGGAAAAAGAAGAGAAGAGAAGAGTTCGCTAAGCATGCGTTAACGCTTTTCAAAGATTTATCTTGAATTCTTGCAGTTGTTTCCGAACTTTTCCCGAAATTCAGTTTCCAAAACCTATAAAGACTATATTTTTTGTAATTTATTTACAAGTGTATAGTTTTCAGATTTTTCACTATACTTGTAATATAAGACGATATTACTTGCGAAATTTCATAGTTTTCCTACACATTTTGATTCCCTTGAGAGTGTCGAAATATACGTTTTTTTTTAGAAATGTATAATACGGGTCTATATCGCGATATTTTATATAAAAGCCTTTTACGATACCTTTTTTGTTTCCCGACGTTTCGACCGAATTGGACCGGCCGTGGTCACGGGCAGACTCGACTCGACGCGACTTAGACCCGATTTATATATTTCTAAAATGTGTAAAAATCGCGAAAGTTTAAAATCAATTATATACGTTTTTGCCGTTTATACGGCCGTGTCTTTTTTTACGTTAACTTAGAAGTTTGATTTTTTTACAGTTTCAAGAAACTGTACATCTCAGTATATGGTTTAATTTCAACTCGATACCTCCACGCGTTTCCGAGATAAAGGGTCTTGACAGACAGACGGAGAGACAGACAGACGGCAACGAAGTGATCATATAAGGGTTCCGTTTTTTACTTTTGTGGTACGGAACCCTAAAGACATCACAGATGCGGTGAAGTGAAATATCATGAAGTAAAACTTAATGGTCTGAAATCGCCAACTCATAGTGAGCTGGCCTATTGTTAAATGTTCGAGCCTTCTGTGTATGAAAAGTGGCCATTACCCAACTTTCAAAATAATAGAGACGAAAACATCAATATTCTAATGCTCGCATGTGATTCAAGGGTGCAAAAAAAATATCAAAATAAAAACACCTATTACGAAAACATTTTGGATCACAAACAAAGTTTCTTTTTTCGGTTTATTACGTAATACAGGTCTAAGGTACATGTTTTCACATGATAATCATGTCTTGCTTGCCGTAACACATGATAGAGGGTTAAGAGATGTTCCTGATAAAACGGCATCTGTAGAGCAGTCCTGTGTTGAGACAATTTTTATTGCCATCGACACCTCTAGAAGAAGGAATAATTACGTCACACCAATAAAGATTTCACACACGGTCCCGGCTGTTCAGTTCTTTTTTTGTCCAAAATAGGTCTACCGTTGGCCACCAAATCGCGTGATGGTAAGCGACGGTGTGGCCGAGGATGGAGCACATGGATCCAGAAGAAATCTACTCATTCTAAATAGAGTGAACAGATTTGGGGAGAGCGATAGTTGGGGATTTGTTGCCACTGCCCAGACGCGTCTCCTACAACGATTGCACCAGACTACTAGGTCACTTCACGGCATGGCTTCGTCCGGTGGGTGGTAACCAGCCGCGGCAGAAGCCACCCACCAGAATTGTGTTGCCTGTTTTGCACCACCCAGGGCCCACGTGTAGCGATTTCAGTTCAGTGCTGGATTAGCCACGTAGTAAAAGTCAGGACCAATCATGCCTTAAGGGGCCTCGCGCCTATCTAAGTAACTATTAAGAAAGATAAGTAGATTTGTTATACGAGCCACCGTCCAAATTAAATACATAGTAGTTTTTCTTAAAGCGAGTCACCATATACATTATGATGTTGCAAGTGGTTAACACCACGAACAATCAAGTGACCCTTGTTCACATTTGGTATAGGCCTGCGCTGGCTTTATCTGATACTGCGGCTGATATTAGGTAATAAATGTCGATAAGCCGAGTTAGAGGCTTATGGGCAGCTTAAACAACTTTAACATTAGGTTGGCTCGAAACCACACAAAATAAGAAGACGACGATAATTGAGCATCAGCACTATTAGCAAACCGAGTCAATCGAGATTCCACTCGATTCGATACAAATCGATTGCAAATCACTCAATTCCCGATAGAATTGACCTTTTATGGTGTCGTTCCGGTGTTGATTCTTCATTGTTGGCGAGAATTACTCCCTCGCGCCCCAAACGTCGCCAACTTTTGTAATAATGAGGAGTGCAAATAAAAAATGCGACGCCTTGTAGCATAAAAAGAATTGGTCTTTTTATAGCTAATAATAAATTATTCTTTTAACATTTGGAAGATTTTTCTCATCGCTTATCTTGTGTGTTAGATATTTAACTTCAGAGATTTGCCTCATTTGGCCCGGTTAGTGGAGTGTGATAGTAGGATTACATCAGAACATAGCTAGATAGAAGGAGACCGTATCGGTGGCGGTTACCACCAACAACAGCATTCCCAATGAGGGTTGACGTCAGGCAGGCGGCCGGTCATAAAACATTGCCAAAGCATTGGGGCAAAGGGCAGGGGGATGATGAAGGGGTCTGCCTCATTCGTGTACAAGCGCGGCTAATGAGCTTCGATTCTCGGGTCGGATAAACTGTTATTAAGTTTTTGGTCGAATTAGTTTATAGTCGATGACCGCGACCGCTCAACTCAAAATAAAGTTTGCCCTTTCTAGATAAACTAAAACTTTAATGTATACAGACTAAAACTCTAGTCCAGTATTCCTTAAGATGTTTTTCTTTACCGTATGTCTATGATGTGTTAGATAAACTAAAAAGTAGCCACATATATGACCAGTGGGCTTACTCTTGAAAATAATTCCGCTCGATTGACATTGGAAATATGTCATTTCGTACTTTTAAATGCTAAAATATCTATAAAATAATTATAGATTCGGGATAACATGAAGACAACATGCTTTAAAATTGAGGCAACTGTAATGTAGGTAAATTTATTTTAAATTTACGCGTTGTTTTAAGGCGTCTATTTAATATTGGAATTATATTGGAATTGGTATTAGTTTCAAGAGTAACCCCACTTGTCACCATATGCTAGATTTGAACCCAGAACCCGTGACTGTTGGACTGACTAGTCAAAGGTCGGAAGTTCGAATCTAAGACCACTCAGTTTTTCAGTCATGTGCGTTTTAGAAATTAATTAATTATAACGCTGAAGGAAAACATCGTGAGGAAACCAGCACACCTGAAAGATGTTCTCGATGGTGTTTTAAGCCATGTCAGAGGCCTACGGGCTGCTTAAACTCGGAGACTAGGTTATTCATCAACTACACGATAAGAAGAAGATCCATAAACTTTACTCTTTGGGTATTCACTGCGTAATATTGTAGTCCAACAAATAGTTTATTGATTTGCTTTCATTGATTGGGCTCAACTCCAAACTTCAGGCTTACTACTGAAAATAATAAATAGGAGAAAAGCTCAGAATCCCGATCCAAAAATCAGGGCCAAGATCTCACGGTCGTCGGCTTAAAGAATAACGAGATATTCATATTATAGTAATAAATCTTTGTGGAAAGAACTATGGTCCTGAGCAGGATTCGAACCTGTGCCTCAAGGCCCTCTACCGCTTAGCCACCTCGATCTCTGCGCACTACCACAAATTCTTCCACATTTTAATACGTCTTTTGGTGACGTCATTCACGTTTGCGTCATTGCCATCTATTCAGTCACTTTACGGGAAACTAAAAAAAAAATATAACTTTAGAGTTCGCTATGTATACGTTAATGTTTTTCAAGGATTTATCTGTACAGTCATATTCATTATTGTTCAACGGTTATTACTCGCGTGCATTCTTCGGGATTGCCCGACTATTATGTTTCGAACTCGAATGGAGCCCTTGGTCATGAACTGAGGCCGCTGAGTTTTAGCTCGCGACAGCGCCACGGGCTCAGCTCAAGTGCTCTGTTCGAGTTCGAAAACTGTCACAAACTAGTTCCTACACATTCCAAAGTTTCGCTTCATGTAATAAATTCAGGCAAAAATTACTTAACTGCCTCGTTGGTCTAGTGGTCCCAAGCGCGACTGCTAAGCATTAGGTCTCGGGTTCGATTCCCGGGTCGGGCAAAGTTTATGTTATTGAGTTTTTCTGTTAGAAAATTCTCAGTACCACCCGGAGTTTGGAATTGTGCCCGGTAGATGGCAATAGGCTCACCACCTATTCTACATGGGACTTAATAACAGCATTGGTGAAATGTGGGTGTACAACTGTGTACACCTCTGCCTACCCCTTCGGGGAATACAGGCGTGATGCTATGTTTTGTTATCTAAAATTTACTTCCATGGGTAGTACCTAAAGATTTATCTGCATTTGTTGAGGTAATTACACCTGTAAGACAGTGTATTAACTAAAAGTTAAAAAATAACTAAAAGTTCAAAATGAAACATAGCTTAGTAGTCAAAACGCCTGGCATAATTATCCAAGAGAGGCGCAGGTTCGAATCCTACTCACGACCGTAACTTTCTTTCCACAAAAGTTAATAACTTTAGAGTTCGCTACGCATGCAGTAATGCTTTTGAAGGATTGGTATTATAATAAATCCATTTTCTTATGTAAAATAAAAAATGTATATCTTGTAAAATTTATATACACTTTAAAAGATTCTAATTCAAAGTTAAGTGATGTTTCGATTAGATAGGTACTATTGACGACATTAATTTGATTTAGTTTTTTTTAAAAAAAACCTTGCCACACACTAGGAATTTCTTCCTGTATCGTGGGTGCTTTTACAGACATATAGGTAATCTCACAAGCATACACACATCCAGACCCGGATCAATTATCTATAGATCGTACAAATATTTGCTCCGTGCAGGAATGGAACCTGCGACACGCAGCGCAGCAGTCGGTCTCTCGACCACTGCGCCAACCTCGCAGTAATTGTAAAATTATTGAGTACTCATCATCAGAAATAGTCATTTAATTTTTTTATATATCTTTGCGTTGGTACATAGGCGCGTGCTAGCTAACATGTCCCATAGACATTACATCTCATTAGTTAAAAAATATTTTATATAAATTCAATTTTGATTTGTATAGAATCTATAAATAATTTGATAGAGACAGACGTGTTGCTGGGTAGTTAGTTGCGCCGCTTCTTCTTCCCAGCCAAAACACTAGGAAGCGGTGAAGGATGGTCTTTTTTGGGGCCTGTCTTAATGTTTGACGTTCAAAAAGCGCCAATTTTTAGCCTCATTTGAATAAATAAATTTTGATTTTGATTTTGACAGAATAAAATATTGCCACTAATAATTTCGTAACAGATAAACCTAATAACACTTCCCGACCTGGGAATCGAGCCTAGGACCTCACGCACAGCAACTACGTTTGCAACTAATGAGGCTGTTTATACAACTCCTCTCATACGACATATTAAAAAAAACTGTTGGCCTCTCCCGAATTTCTCCAAATAATTTTTCCCTGCGCCGCCTCAACCCTGCTTTGGTGGAGCGCATCCGACCGGCTTCAGCGAAGTCATCCATTTAAGTTGAAAAAAATATATTTATAAATGTCATTTTTACGTTCTCCTTTTCTTGTTCCAGGTAATATGCACGATGGAGGATTACAACGTCACGTACGACGATATGATGAACAGCTCCGAGAGCTACCAGCCCTATTACGAGCGGCCAGAGACCTACATAGTGCCATTGATCTTCGCTCTTATCTTCGTGATAGGGGTGGTCGGGAACGGTACACTAGTCGCCGTGTTTGTGAGACACAAAGCTATGAGAAATGTACCTAATACGTAAGTACAATGCTATGTTCTATCAGTATCAGCGCCGTGTTACCATCTTAACCCGTTGACTCGCCAGTACCAGATACAATAGAAATATTATTGTTAGACGTACAATTTTGAACTCTCGCGAGTATACCTATTAAGGATGCTTTTCGTGTAAAGTGACCAGCCGCTGAACATCTGTCATAGAATTTGTAAAGTCTAAAAACTATAGGTGTTGCGAGTCGCGTAAAAATAGTGTTATTAATGCACACAAATTGCAATTGGTAGTTTGACTTTTGATAGACGGAATTGCGTATGTGGTGGCATTTGACAGATGTTGATTTGATTCGGACGTCTGAATTCTTATGAGCCCGTGAATACGTTCCAATTAGGAAACAAGGTTCAATCATCACACATATTGTATGACCAAAAATTGCGTCTGGTTTTGTTACAAGTTAGATAACGTGTTGCCTTATTTTTAAAACTTGTATCACGTTTTTTTTTACCTCCTGCCATGATCATGCTAACCAGCCAGTTTAGGTTTTTCGTTTCTTTTTGCGCTTCTGCACTAAAAAATATCCTTCATAGATAGAAAAAGTTTGTAATTTGCTTTTGTCCCTCGTTAGAAATAGAATTGCCTCAATAGTCTAGCGGTTGTAATGGCAACTGCCGAGAGAGACAAAATCACGGGTTCGATTTCTGGGTCGGACAGTGTTATTGGGTTTTCCTGTTAGGATATTCTCAGCAGCAGTCCGCAGTTTGAAACTGAGTCAGGTTGATGACTATAGGCTCACCGCCAATAAAATGGAACTTAATAATATTATTGGTGAAATGTGGGTGTACCAATACTTTTGTGTACTCTAGCTACCCCCGTGGTATACGTGCTATTTTAACAGTACAAATAGAAATAATACGAATTTATATTACGCAAAAGTAAGATTTAAAAAAAAACCCTAAAATATTTATATACTTAAAATAATTTTTATTTACTCAAGATACCTTTTCTCAAAACGAATATCAATAGCACTTTAACAGAAATTATAATTTAGCTAAATGCACGTACCTAACTAAAATATATTGATTCCATTAAATTGATATGATAAAAGCAATTTACTAGGACCCACGTCAATTAAATTCAGTAAATTGGACAAATATTTATAATAGAACGTTTTTGAAACGTGAAAGTCAACTATTTGTAAATTAAGCAGACTTTGAGTAATCCTTTCTGAGTTTACAATTAAAGGTCCCATTAAAATTTTATAAATCAGCACCAGTGTCACAAGCTGACAGTTAATTAACAAAGTAATAATATCGGTAAGGAAATTTTTCAATAATTAATGCTTTCTAGCTGTGCCCCGCGGTTTCACCCACGTATAATTGTATTATAATTAGCCTAAGCCTCCTTTTATAGTCAGCTACCGGCCAGTAAAAATCTTATTAGAATCGGTCTAGCCATTTTAAAGATTAACCGTAACAAACAGATAGACAGACCAAACCAAACAACCAAAAATAGTAACTGATTTTTAGGCATAGATGTCGTGCAAATAACTGTATGCGCTTAGAAAACTCTTCTTTTGACATTACAAACTGTTATTTCAATTGTATTTATTTGTATTGTTGATGATACAAGCTGTTGAACAAAAAATATATAATATTGATATTTTTTTGTAAAAAAATTCACCCTTGTGCTGCGCGTGACAACAACCCATGCAGAAAACAGGCATAAGAATTTGCCATCTCTTGACAATGAAGTCTTCAAATAATCTTAAAAATCTTTAGAACCGTTCGGGGTTCATTTTGAAAAACTCGCTAATGTTTCGAAGTGCAAATTCGGCTTTTAAATCATCGTAGAATTTTCAAAGTAATTTTACTTGACCGAGCACAATTTTTAAGGTTTGTAACAGTCAATATTTAATTTATTATGAGAGCAAACGATAGTTTTATAAAAAACTAAAAAAACTTTATTGCTAAAGTTAGGTAGCTATGATTCTTAATAAAAGTCTGACTTTGGTTATAGACTTAAGTTATTGTTGTCAGACTATAAGTTTTACCTTACTCAGAATTGAAATACACGTTTGAAACTACAAAAAAATACATTAACCGACTCGTAGGGAAAATTACAAACTATGTCTATACATACCATGAAACATAGAAGTAATTGCTAATCTACTATAAAATGGTATAAGAGACCATTACTTGCTTTCAGTCATCTAATAAAGAATAATTATTAATTCAATAAATAAAATTTTTAATTGAAATTCTCTCAATTACAATGGGTTATGCTTAGCTATGGTTAGTTCCACAAATTTCAGAATGTCAATTTCAAAATCCCTTTATGTAAAAATACATTAAGTAGTGTATTTTTCCAAATTAAGTTATATCCATTACCAAATATATTTTTTCACATCTAGGTTTCATAGCTCTATGTAAATTACAACTATTTTTATTTTTTAATTATTATTAATAAACGGTCAGTATGACCTTAATTGAAACCATTGCAACTACCCTATTCCTTCAGAAAATTTAATTTATTGCAGTACAGATCTTGTTGTAATAAGATGGATAGAGTAAGTTTAATGTTTTTTATTTTTTTAAATTGATTCTCAGGTACATCCTTTCGCTCGCCCTGGCTGACCTACTGGTGATCATTACCTGCGTGCCTTTCACGTCCATTGTGTACACGGTGGAGTCGTGGCCATGGGGCGACACGGTCTGCAGGGTGTCCGAAGCAGCAAAGGACGTCAGCATTGGCGTGTCAGTATTTACACTGACAGCACTTTCTGCTGACCGGTACTTCGCCATTGTGGATCCTCTGAGAAAACTACATGCTACAGGTAAGTGATGCAATTAATTACTTCGATGAAAATACAATAGCTACCATTCTTGGGGGAGAGAATTGAAGGTATTACTTTTAAGGACCTTAACAAAATCATCGGAGAATTTTTAAAGTAATTTTACGTGATCAAGCACAATTTTTAACATTTGTGACAGTCAATACTTAATCTATTATGAGAGCAAACAATAGTTTTATAAAAAACAAAAAAAAAGTCAGGTAGCTAAGATTCTTAATAAAAGTCTGACTTTGGTTATACAGACTTAAGTTATTGTTGTCAGACTATAAGTTTTACCTTACTCAGAATTTTGAAATATAAGTTTGAAAGTTTAGCATGCATTCCAATACTTTAGCATGTTTCACACTTATAAAACTGGTATCCTCCAGTCTCATTGATAAAAAAACAATAATGTCTATATTCCTCGATATGTCTAAGGCGTTCGGTTTCGTTAACTACAAATTGCTAATATTCAAACTTGAGCACTTTGGAGTTAGAGGAAATGCGTTAAAATGGCTTGAAAGCTATCTATCAAATCGACAGCAGTGTGTAGAGATATCAAGCCACGTGGGATACGAAAAGTCCTTGTGTAAATTCTCATACCGCTGTAATTCTTCTGGAGTTCCCCAGGGCAGCATCTTAGGACCTCTGCTGTTTTTAATATATATAAACGATTAATATATACCTAATATTACCCGACATAATTGTATATTAAATGCTGATGATACTAAGCTTAGCATATAATTAATTATTAAAAATATAAATGGTTAAAGTGCAATAATCTACATATTAATATAATATTAATAAGCAAAACAAAAATGATAAACTTTCAAACCTTTAATAGAAAACGCGCACTGTTAAAAATTCAACAGGCTAATGACACTATCCAAGAGGTTTGTAGCACAACATTTTTAGGGATAGTATTAGACAAATACTGCAACTGGAAAGCGCACATTGATGATCTATGCACAGGAGTACACCGTTTTGTTTTTCTATTATATAAACTAACCAATGTGGCTAGTACTGATGCAGCATTATGCGCATAATTATCATGGCTATGTGTCAATTTTACGCTACGGCATTATAATATGGGGTAATTCGGTTGATTTCATTAGAACCTTTCATGCACAGAAAAAGTGTTTAAGATCAATATGTAGACAGCCGATCGACAGTTGTGCACCATTATTAAAAAAAAAATAGTGTCACTCTCAGCTTTTTATATATACGAAATGTGTATCTTTGTTCGTAAACATAGTTGTTTATTTAAAAGACATAACGATGTAGTAGGCAGAGCTAGTCGAAAAATTCATAAATTAATTGCACATAAACAAAAAAAAATTACCAAAAATGTATATTGCATGGCAATCCGTATTTATAATAAGTTACCAGATGTCTTCAAAACACTAAATGCTAAGATGTTTAAAGACAAATTATTTCAATTTCTTTTAGACAAGTGCTACAACTCAATAAACAATTTTCTGAATGAAAAATTTTTGCTGTGTATTATATTAAAAATAATTAATGTTTATAATATGCTCAGATTATTAATGTAAGTTTATATGATACCTAAAACTGTATGATTATATTTATTAATAACCTTTTTATCTCTATAACATTTGACATGATACCTTAAAAATTATTGCATAATCAATTTATTATTGTTTTTACTAAATCAAATATTTGTACGTCGGAAACGGCAGAATATTATGGAATTGAATATATTTTGTAACAACTTTGTAACAGTATTCTGACCAATAAATATATTATCATTATCATATCATTAACATTAACAAAACGTGGAGTAAAAGTTTTTTTTTTGTGAAACGGAAATACGTTCGGGAGCAGCATTTAACTTACGAAACCAGACGAATACTCCAAGCACTCTGAAATTCCGTAACACAATAATTCCTCACAAACACTTATATGTAGCTGTATACTTGGATTCTGATTAATAATATTGTAAATTCGACTATCGGTTACTTTTTTTTATCCGTACATGCAACCTAAAAGAATAATGACATTAAAATTGCCCATTTGAATTACTTAGTTAAATCCAGTGCTATAATCGTAAACCTCCATTTAAATTTTGTTGGATGATAGCAGACCACGATTCGTAAACCCTCGGCTTACGTCGGCTCTAGCGATGTGATCCCGACCAATCCTTTTTTTCGTTCCAGTGATTTTTGTTTCAAACACGTGAACTGTGAATACAATACATGAAAATTCATGGATTAATTGAAATCCAAAAATGTTATGCTTTGTTCCTGCGCTTGTATATCCGTCAGTGGAAAATGGGATTGGAATTCCAAAACCCTGCATGTAATAATAGGTTTAGAACTATTGTTATGCCCAGGATGAACAAAAGACCTAGAACAGACATTTACAATACAATACAATACAAATACTCTTTATTGTACTTACACTAAAAACAATTTGTGAACATTGTGCTTGACTCCTAACGACAAAAAACCACACGGTTCTACTTTCGGCTTAACCGAGATCCAGAATTCGTTGCAACAATCGCCCCGATAGGTTATACTCCATTGAAGGGCGTCAACTGATACTCCAGGGTTTGTGCAGGCTATCTGTAACTGTAGCTGTTACTCCAGTGTGGCACACGTGCTAAAGCGTGGCGCACGCCAGTCTCGAGCCCGGTGCTGGTCTGGCGGCAAACCACCCATGTCCGCCGCCCGCAGTCCACGGCTCGCGTTGGCCAGAGATCGTTAAGCACCCTCTGGCCCCTGGCGCGCTTTCTAGGGCTACACGTTCCATCTTCTATCACACCTTCGCTTATCATCAGACGAGTTGGTGGCCAAACGTCAAATTTAGTCATTGAAAAAAAAAATATTTTCAATAACAAAAATACGATCTTTTTATACTGCTAAGTAGGCAGTTAGACGTACGACACACTTGATGATAAGCGGTTACCGTAACTTACCGATGCTTAGAACACCAGGGACATCGCCCGCATGTTGGTGATCTTGGAAATTACTGCGCCGTGCCACGCTATAGGGGATAAGAAACGGTCCCCCTTACTGCCAGTACAACGCTTCCTCAAGATGTGGCGAATTTGCTTTCTGATAGAAAAGAAGTTATGAACAGAATAGCAGTGTTGTTTTGCTATTATTCTAAGCAAGGTTGGGCAATATTTTTCCTGTTCGGCAGATCTTATATTGATTCATACCATCCGACTTGATTTTTGGTTTTGGTGTTCATAATGCAATAGTTGATGTGTAACCTACTGTCAAAGTTTCAGTTGTCGAGAAACAATGGAATTATAATTGTGTCTTATAACGCGACATGCAAAAAGTTTACCTAGCACATATCAGGAAAATTTCTCAGGTATGCTAGTTTCCTAACGATGTTTTTCCTCCACCGGTTCAAGCAAATGGAAACTGATTTTAATACCACCGCATGGTTACAAAATCATATATTTTGGCTGCATGCCTTTTGTGTTGGTATAAGTATTAGCCTAGAAATAGAGATGGATATATAAGAGGAAGTCTGAAAGTGGCACCAGTGACTGAGAAGTTGTGTAGAAATCGTTTAGCGTGGTATGGGCATGTGATGCGGAGGGATGAGGATCATGTGACGAGGAACATTTTGAGTATGAATGTAAATGGCTATAAGAGTAGAAGAAGACCGAGGGAGCGATAGATGGATTGTTTTAAAGATTATATGGCTAGAAAAGGAGTGACTGGCGATATGACAGCTTATAAAGATGTATGGAATAAGAATACATGCTGCGCCGACCCCAAATAAATTGGGATAAGGGCAGGGGGATGATGATGATGATTAGTATTATAGCCACACTATCATAACATGAAAGAAAAGGTTAGTTGAAATAAGAATCTAATCAGTTACGTTCTAACCAATACCAAAGTCTTCAGACTTACCAAGAGTTAATAACAATATTCAACATTTCGATTTTACGATGTAATATTAAAAGTAAAAGTATCACAAGCCTCATACGCTCAAGTTTTTAATATGTGGCAATAAAATAACTGTATAACACACTTTAGAGACTCATATATGAGGAAACTTTATGAGGGAAGAACATTTGAAAGTACGATTTAAGTATCCTTCAAAAACGAATTATAATGAGAAATTGCAATCCGCCGCAGCTCGGCACGGGTAGCACTAATTACACAACTGCCCAAAAATGGGAGTGTTATATTGTTAGGGTGCATGTATGTATGTAAGTAGGTATGTATGTTTGTGAGTTTCTTTATTCCACTATAACTTCTATATGCCTGAACCAATTTCGATGTATGGGGTACCATTAGAATTCGCACATTATCCCGGGTAACAAAGGTTAGTAAGATTATAAAAATTACAGGCGGCCTTTTAAATATTTTAATTCAAATAAAAATAAATATCTCTTTCCTAATCTAATATCTTTGCATCCAAATATAGATAAGATAAGATTTTATCTTGTCTTATTAATATAGATAAGACAAGATTTTATCTTATCTTATCTATATTTGGATGCAAAGATATTAGATTAGGAAAGAGATAGTTATTTTTCAACTATCGTCGTCATATTTCAGCCATTCTACACATTACCTCAATGAATTATACACCTAAACCTTTCTCATGAATCACTCCGCCTACTGGTGTGGCCGTAAACACCGTATGAAAATGCGTTCGGTAGCTTTTGAGTTCACCGTTTTACTTTTATAATATTTAGTGATTTCTGGAAGGGTCTTTAGGTCTGGAGGGGAATTTAGATAGGTTTTGATAAGAATTAATTAAGGTATTGACTAATGGTCCTGACTCAATTAAGGAAAAATATATTTAGGAACAAACAGTCAAATGGAGACTAAGCGGTTGTTAGTTTACTGGTTGCGTCACGTCTCCACAATATCCTATTTTTAAAAGCTTTTAATTAACTTGCAATGTATGTATTTATGTTTGTTCTGGTGGAATCTTGCTACTCAATTTTGAAGCAGATATCTTCAACCGATTGAGCTGAAATTCTGTATACACGTTTAGTTTGAATGACAATACACGATAAGCTGTGTGACGTCATTCTAAATCCAATATGGCGGACCATCCAAGATGGCGGAATAAATATTTTTAATGCATTTCTACAATATGAGTATCAAATGAAAGGGCTTATTGAGAGTAACTTGAAAAATAATGTGACGTCATTCTAAATCCAATATGGCGATACATCCAAAATGGCGGAATAGTAATTTTTTATGCACTTCTGCAATATGGGTATCAAATGAAAGGGCTTGCCGAAAATAATTAGAAAATAACTAAAAAGTAAAAAATTTATTAAAAACAAAAAAACCTTTTAAATGAAAGTTTATATTTAAATCCCTAAAAAGAAGAAAATCAAATTTTCTTTTAAAATTTTAATTATCAACTTATAACCTCATTAAACACAATTTATATGATCATAAAAGCTTGTCGCGCGATTTACTTGTGTAAATAAACTAGTACCTATTTAATTGAGTAACTTAATCAGCTAAGTTTTTTTTTTTAAATCGCTCCAGAGCCTTCTATGATATCTTAATATATATAAATCTCGTGTCACAATGTTTGTCCTCAATGGACTCCTAAACCACTTAACCGATTATAATAAAATTCGCACACCATGTGCAGTTCGATCCAACTTGAGAGATAGGATAGTTTAAATCTCAAATTATAGTCGCGTGCGAAGCCGGGACGGACCGCTAGTATATATATATATAGTGTATAATGAGGTTATAAGTTGATAGTTTTTTCTTGTTAGAAAATTTCCAGTAGCAACCAGGAGTCTGAAACTGTGCCTGGTAGATGACAATAGGCTGACTACCTATTACATGGGGCTTAATAACAGCACTGGTGAAATGTGGGTTTAAATTGTGTACACCTCTGCCTACCCCTTCGGAGAAAACGGGTGTGATGCTATGTTAAGTTATCTCAATCAAACGAAACTCTTTCTTTACCTTCGAAATACGGGTGCAAATGATCAAGTAATTCCTTTAGTCTATAAATAACTTTGTTTTATCATGTACCTATATTTATTCACTCCTCCATCAGAGGGTATTTCGAAGGATTTTCTTGGTTTATTTATTTAAATGTACTTGGAATCTGACTCTGTATAAGTTATGGCCAGAAAGTATCTGTAAATTGGCGGAACGATGAGCGAAAACCCTTAATGTTTCTTTGCCAATATTTTTAGCCTGATATTCTTTGGATTCAAACAAAACCCTTAATAATTCAGTAGAATTATAATAGAACGACTTTTAACCGGATTAATCGCGTGTATTTTTGGTTTATTCCTCCTGCGACCGCGAACGCTGCAAAGTGTTCGAAACGTCAGAAAAAACAAAAACCAATAATACAAGCTAGATTAATCCGGTTAAAAGTTATTTTCTTATAATGTGTAGTGATTGCGAACACCCAAGATATTACTAATTAAGTGAAATTAAAAATAATCTCTAAAATTATCTATTTGTTTATTTGATACGTTGATAATCGGAAAAATAAAATTACAATTAAATTTGATATTTATTTAGGACACAGGCGTACAGTTCGTTACAAAATGTTTTCTCGTGGAGGTAAAGCATGGAGCAATGAATCCGTGGATGGATGACAACGAGAAGCATTTTCATTTTTGAGCGTCTCCGTGCTCTGGAGAGCACGTTATTCTGGTCCCGATTTTCAATAACCCAAGAAAGCATGAACAATTCAAACAAAAGAGGTAATAACAAACCAATCTGGCCGCATGATTACGTCATAAATACCTCTCATTTCATCAACGTGTAGCCATGGACTAATCACTTGCCGCGCGCAATAATTGTTTTAGTCCCTCAGCTACTACGATTGTCACCAAGGCTACGCCGTAGCACACACCTACGATATATGAGCGTAGCATTATTGTCGTAGTCTTAACTCCAGATCTTTCGTTCCTATTTTATTTTTAACACGCTTTTATTAGCTTCACCTGTAACTATGGAAGAAAATCTTGGAAGTTAAATTTGACCCACTTCCCGGTTTCCGATTGAGCTGAAATTTTGCATACACGTTTAGTTTGGATGACAATGCATGATGAACTAAGTGACGTCATTCTAAATCCAATATGGCGGACTCCCAAAGATGGCGGACTAGTGATTTTTTATGCACTCCCGCGATATGGGTATCAAATGAAAGGTTTTGCTGAGAAGAATACGAAAAATAAAATGACGTCACTCTTAATCTAACATGGTGGACTCTCAAAGATGGCGGACTAGTCATTTTTATGGAATCGTGTGATATGGATATCAAATGAAAGGGTTTTCTGAGAAGAATACGAAAAATAAAATGTTGTCATACTAAATTCAATATGGTGGACGCTCCAAAATGTCGAGCAAAATCTTATTATTCAGATAAATCTTTGAAGCTATAAGACTAGAAAAGCAAAAATAAATAATAGTTTAAAAAACTAAAAAACACGCTTTTGTAACTAGTCGAACTTAAAACTAGAAAATAATTTTCTATAAATGCAAAAATAAAATAGAGTGATTATGAATTAAACATTTTATCGTAAAAAAAGCGTGTCCTAGGTTCGATTCCCAACTCTCGCTCGAACAAAGTGTTTTTGGAAATTTTCTGTGTGGAAATTTTCAGTAGCAGACCGGAGTTTGAAATTTTGCACGGAAGGTACACTTACATTTCACTAATACTGTTATTAGGTTACATTTAAACGTGATAAGCCTATTGCCATCTACCGGGTACTATTCCAAACTCCGGGCTGCTACTGAGTATTTTTTGACAGAAAAACTTTGCCCGACCCGTGATTCGAACCCAAAATCTCATGCTTAACAGTCGCGGTTGGAACCACTAGACCATCGAGACAGTTTATAAATAATAATTCTTATCCATTTCTATATTATTTAAAAAATAAATTAAATTGTGAACCAGGAAAAAAGAAAGAAGCCTTCGAACCTAACCTGTCCGTGTCGGGGTACACGGAACACAGGAGCTCGCTTCGGTCGCTTATACGTCAATTTAATTAATTTTCCTTCATAATCCCGATATATATAGTAGTTTCATATTTATGTCATTCTCAATTCTTGTTGTTTTATAATAAAACAACTTTTAACCGTATTAATTACGTGTATTATTGGTTTTAGTTTTTCCTGACGTTTCGAACGCTAAACCAATAATACACGCGATTAATCCGATTAAAAGTTGTTTTATTATAATGTGTAGTGATCTCGAAAACCTAAGATATCTTGTTGTATTCTTTTGCTACTTAGTAAATATAATAAAGTAAACTTATTGTTCATAAGACACACAGAACCATGCGTGACAAAATTTAAAACTAAACTCTACAATCTGACATTTCCTTTCACGCTGTTTTACATATCATCATCGTTGATCCACTGCATTGATAAACGCAAAACGTCGCATACAAATCTGCGTGTTATAGGTGTATAGACATAACAGCACTGTTTTATAAATCAGTCACCAGTTTTGTAAAACAGCTGATTCTACAATCCATCTGCAACATGTATTAATTAATCATGTCAGACTCTTAAGCCTATTTTATGATCATTTCTTATTAATGGGAAGGGCTTACAATGCTGCGCAGTTGTAAACTACACAAATCATAATTTTAATCCATAACTGATGAATATATTGCTTTCGTAAATTATGGGAACCAAAAATACTACTGATTAAGTGCCAAGACACTGTGTTATTGAAATACCTCAAAATCAGAATCTATGTAGTGTGTTCAGAATCGGCAATAGAATCGATTAAAAACCTGATACAGCATGACGCCTGTATTCCCCGAAAAAAGGCAGAGGTGTAAACAGTTGTACACGCACATTTTATCAAAACTGTTAATAATTCCCATTTAATAGGTGGTGGTGAGCCTATTGCCATGTACCGAGCAGAAATCCCAAAACCACTTTGCCCAACCCGGAAATCGAACCCAGGACCTCAAGCTCACAGTCGCGCTTAGGACCACTACGCCAACGAATTCACTACCGTCCAAATTTATTCAAATAAAAATATATTTTGTTTCTATTTTAAGTCCTTACGTAATTTCATTCACACATATACACCTATTTATGTTTAAACAATTTTGCGGTTACGTACATTTATCTGATAAACCTCAGAAAGACGGATTAGTTTCCAGCTAAATAATTAATATAATTCCGCCTCAAGGCGAGGAAACGGAGATTCCTCCATATAATTTATGAGGCCGATATCAGATTCCCGAATCCCGCAATCCCGATTCTCGTAAGGGAAACCCGATAAGAGGGACTGCTCACCCGACCTTAAATAAATTAGTGGCCCTTTCTCATCTGATAAAGTCTTTATCACTCGCTCAAAATATCAGCACCAAGATTTTGTAAAAGTGACTTTTACTTTTACCCCAGAGCCTTAATAGCTCAGATAGGCCTTCGGTAATATAGGCTGAAAGTCCCACTTCCCTACTAATGTTATTCGATCGTTTTCGTACGATTGCAATATTGTAAGAAACATTAAATATTGTGTCATAAGTATGTGTGACAATATAATTGCTACCAAATAAAAACATAATATATTAATAAACTAAAAATATTATTCAAGATATGTCTTTGAAAAAGCATTAACGCATGCTTAGCGAACTCTAAAGTTACAATATTAAATGGAAAAAGAATACGGTCGCGAACAGGATTCGAACCTGCGCCTCCCGGATAGATACTCCAGGCGCTCTGACCAACTAAGAGGTCGAGATGGCTTAGTTGGTCAGAGCGCCTGGAGTATCTATCCGGGAGGCGCAGGTTCGAATCCTGTTCGCGACCGTATTCTTTTTCCATTTAATATTGTAACTTTAAAAATATTATATATATATAATACTATTTAGATAAAAAGTATTAAACTTTTTATCTAAATGGTTCGTGGCTAAGTGGCGAAGTTTAGCCGAGCTTGCCGCGGTCGGTCTGTGGATGGGTGGGATCTTTTCATACCGCGACCCCTCCGAGCACGTTAAGCCGTCGGTCTCGGTTATCAAATTAAGAGAGATTATGATCTATAACAGCCGTTACAGGTATTCAGAGGCCTGAAAATCTGACAACCAGTCATAACACGAGTTATTTTGTTACCCAATAAC
Organism: Xylocampa areola; assembly: GCA_935421205.1. Taxonomy (NCBI): domain Eukaryota; kingdom Metazoa; phylum Arthropoda; class Insecta; order Lepidoptera; family Noctuidae; genus Xylocampa; species Xylocampa areola. The sequence continues at coordinate 14,827,840 of OW285215.1, forward strand.
TGGGTTGTGCAGGTCAGATAGGCAGTCGCTCCATGTAAAATACTGATTATAGCTGCACCCGGTTTGAGTTGAAGCCGACCCCATTGTAATTTGGAACAGGCGAGGCAGATCAATTTAATTTTCATCCGAGCAAGTAAGACGCAGTAGTGACGAGGACATCACCTCGAGATATGATGTAGTAATAACTGGAATGGGACATAATTTTGTCTCCAAACACGTTTGTCTCCCATCTATCGCAAAGAGTCACATAATTCGTCGTCCGTCGCATAAAGGCCCGAGGCTGCTTCAGTTGAATGTTGAAAGTGTATCCATGGAATGATTTTAGTTATTTGGTATGGTTAAGTTTACCACGAGATATCATATTACCCAGTAACTGGGTTGTGGAGGTCAGATAGGCAGTCGCTCCGTGTAAAATACTGGTATTAAGCTGCATCTGGTTTGACTCGAAGCCGACCCCAATGTCATTGGGAAAAGGCCAGGCAGATGGTATGGTTATGTTTATGTATACTAAAATATTATTATTACATCACTGATTTCATTTACACCTATGAAACTGATTTATATCAGTGACTCCTCACCAATTAAGGCCCAGTTGGAAACCAGCGTCAGGCACTAGCGGTCTGGCATTTTGCTGAACTGGACCTTTTTGGCGCAGCCGTGAGGCACTCAATGTCCGACAAACATTCATACCTGTTGTCTTTTGTATTACATTAATTGTGTCCTTGCTGTGTCAAATTAAAATTTCTTTCTTTCTTTCTTCATCTTTCTTTCTTTTTTCTTTATTTATATTCGGCTAGTTTTTTAAGACCAGTTATTTTCCAACGACTCCCTGACCCGCCGTTGTCATTGAATTGTTTACTAATCTGCACTACAATAATATATCATTGTAATCTCGATGTTATCAGTATTAGCAGTGTACGACAATCTCTCAATGTTTTTTTTTCAATTAAACTACAACTAAATTCTGCAGACTATCAAATCAGTCATAATTATAATTTCAATGGCAGTTGGATGGCTTAGATGAGGGTTTTACAAAAATTTTCGCCACCAGTTGGCGCCACTTTGGTAAGAGGTCTCCCATACCAAATCCTAGGTTTTATTTAAAAAAGATTTATATCCTAATCCTATTTTTAGATTAATTAAGTTTACGTATTTTAGCGCGGAACGTCTGTGGACTCCGATTTGCATGTGACGTCATTCTACTCATCCGAGATTGTAGAACCACAAAACAGTTAATAGTTCTTAATCGCGCTAGGGCTTTTACGTAATTTGAACGTAATTGATTGATTAAAGGAATGAATTGATGATATTGAATATTGAATTGGTTATACGTAGCTGAACATTACTTGTTGTGTCATGTTGAAAGACAAACTTAACAGCAGCTCGTAATCGTCTTTACTGAAGTGGTCTTTGCTTAAAAGACTATTGTGTGCAGGCGTAAACCGATCTCGACGAATGTCAACAAGCCATTGCTTAAAACTTCTTAAAGCCTTAGGGAACCTATAGCCTTCCGTTTTCTTTTTTGAGCACATAGGAACTGCGCAACATTGGAGCATTTCGATTCTTAGAGTTTTTTTGTATTTAATTTTATTAACATATACAAAAAAAAACTAAACCACTATAGAAAATATAGACGCTCCGACACTTTTGACAGGTGTCTGGACCTGACGTCTCAGTGCAGCCGCCTGGTGGGCGTCATTTCAAAAAATCCTCAATGAATGTAATTTTATTTATTTAAGCAGACTTGGGCCGTTTTGGCTGTGGACATTCGATTCTTAACAATGTTTTCCATTTTGGAACAAGTGAAAGAGTTTGTTTATCTGGGATCTATGTTTTTAGGGATGGTATGCATGTGAAGGACATAGAAAGAAGAGTGACTGCTGGTAACCAGGTGAATGGGGCCCTACACAACTTCATTGATAGCCGGAATGTATGTGATTAGATGGAGGTTTTCGATAATATCACATTGTTGCTTGAGTCATTTAATACTTCTTTGCGTTGGTACATAAGCGCTTGCTAGCTAACATGTGCCATAGACCTTATATCTCATTAGTAAAACATTATTTTATATAAATTTGATTTGTATAGAATCTTTATATAATGATGATACAGACAGACGTGTTGCTGGGGTGTTAGTTGCGCCGCTTCTTCTTTCCAGCTAAAACATTAGGAAGCGGTGAAGGGTGGGCTTTTTTGGGGCTGTCTTAATGTTTGACGTTCGTGAAAGCGCAATATTTTTTTTCCTAATTTGAATAAAGTAATTTTGATTTGATCTGATTTTAATTTGTGTCTAAAAAGGCGCAGCTAGCCTTCATGGCAGGACGTTAGGGCCAACTCATGGTAGTGAAACATAGGTTAAAAGTATCTTTACCTGTGCAGTGACCCACATGTGGTACACGGCATTGTACCGTTCCTGTCTGCTTCGCGCAAACCCAAAACGACTTGATTAAAATATAATTCAATCCTATTGTAGGTATAAAGCAAAATCTCCGATCGCGGCGGAAGACTTCCAAATTCGAACCGGCGCCGGCGGCGGAAATACTCAAATTGTTTACGCGACAAGAAAAACAAATAGCTAAGCTTTGTCTAGACTCTAAAGACTAACAAAATATAATTTATTTTTCGCAAGAGGGATTACCATAAACATTCTAGTAGATTGTTTGGCAGAATGAACGTTTCCTTGTTCGTTGACGATAAAAATCTGACTTATCGCTGCATTTTCTCTTCCAAGGTTCTTTTCAATAGAGTTGCTTTGTTTGTAGTGAGGGGCGAGAGAAAAATAAATATTCGGAATAGAATAATAACTTACGTAGGCAGCATTTTACAAAAGTTATCCGTTGTTTAAGTTTAATTTATTGATAGCTTTTTTATACATTACCTACTCAAAATTCGAATTTATTCCACGGATATAACTTAATTATTAATAATGCATCTATACTTACTGCTTTTACTATTGACTAATAAATGCAGGTTTCCTTCTCCGTATCTGTGATGTCTTGGATTAAATAAGAAAAGAACATATGACGTTGCAAACGTCACATTGGTAAACCTAGCATAGGTTTGAACCCGCAACCTGTGGCCCAAGTGGCGCCTAGCGGGCCTGTTACCATTCGGCCACTGCAACATTATATTCAGCTTTAGCAATTTTTAAACTGCGAGGAACCCAGACTACAGGGTATTCGTAGATAGTCATATATTAGGTGTTATATTAAACTGGACTCCGTCGTTTGTCTAGTGGTCTCAAGCGCAACTGCTGACCATGAAACGCTTGGTTCAATTCTCGGGTCGTTAAAACTTATCGGGTTTTTCTATTAAGAAATTCTCAATAGCAACCCAGAGTTTAGATTTGTGCCCGGAAGATGGTAATAGCTTCAACATGACGTGGGACTTAAGTACTTTATCGGTGTTATGTGGGTGTACAACATGACCTCTTGGGAAGCCTTCCGTAAAGGTCAGTGCATTGTAGCGCCTTCTACGTGTTCGCACGATAAGTCCTTTTAGCTAATCGGCTATAACTAATGCGGTTCACAGTGACCGAACCACGCAATCGCATTATCCTTCTCGCTACATAACATCTTACAAGATGATGAGGAAGATATGTATGAGATGAGATTATGGCCTTTGTGAGGTTAACTTGTAGTCAGTTCATAGCAGTCAATCGATGTCGACCAGTTCGGTATTGACACCGTCAAAAAACTAAATTTTCGCTTCAAAAACGAATGCTTCATAAGACGAATTCGAATTTACACTATTCAATCGATCATAGATGCACCAGAGCTGTATGATGAGTTTTGTAAATTTTTTGTTCATATCAACTATCGTCGTAATAGAAGGCGTAAATTGTTCGCCGTGCCATCATTTCGCACTATGGCGCGTGGGAAGTGGTAACTCAGCGCTCTCCTGTGCGCCAATCCTGAGTTTGAGTTTGAGTGACTTGTTTGGCCGGATATATTGCTGGAGTGTTTGCATTTCTGTGAGTAGGATGTGTATTTAATTTGATAGAAATTTAAAGTTATTATATTAAATGGAAAAAGAATACGGTCGCGAACAGGATTCGAACCTGCGCCTCCCGGATGAATACTCCAGGCGCTCTGACCTCTAAGCCATCTCGACCTCTGCTCACCACTGCGAATTCTTCTTCCATATTTTGTATATATATATAGTATTTCATTTTAAAATGGCCTGCAATGCACCCTTTAATCAATTCAACATAGATCAACAGTTATTTAGCTAACTCCGACCTTTTTGGTACCATGACGCATAATTAACAGATATTCTTTCCAAAGGTTTTTTTTTTAATCCGTTCTCTACTTTATTTTAAATTCAGTTTTTTTTTAATTTATTGGGTGCAATAGTATTTCGAAATATGTTGGCAACATGACCCGTAGGTTACAAAGTTATTAATACTACAAGAAAAATAGATATCTAAGCTTTGTCTGAAGAGTTTAACAAATATATATTTTATAATTTATATATCGCAAGAGATTATTACCATAAACATTCTGTAGTAGGTTGTTTAGCAGAATTAACGTTCCCTTGTTCATTGAAGATGAACAAATTTTTCACATAACGCTGAATTTTTTCACAACGCTTGCCTAAGGTCGTTTATGTCCCTCCAAAACTCTAGCAAGCGTAGAAATTAGCTATCTCGGTTGACATCGAATCGATGCTCACTTAGTTGTATTTATATGTACACCCAATTAAATAAAACACAATATTAAATAACAAATAAATAAACATTTAAGAGCACTACCATATGTGAACTACAAAGTGAAATAACAAGGTACCGAAGAATTTTCATTGTAGTTGAGGTACAGTCTTGATGCAACATTTTCTTATAGGTCCATCAATTGCGATGAAAATACTAACCAACCTTGTTTATTTTTACTTTTAGTTTAAACATGGCAGGCGTGTATATTAATATTTATGTAATTAATTATGTTTTATTTCATACCTTTGTGTCCTACTACGGCAATTTTTTTTTAAATGTTACTAGCCTATGTTACCCGAGAAAATGCAAATAGTCGTGTAAAAAGATGCAATAGGTGGCCTTATCGTACTGGACCATTTCTACCACTGTGACAATATTAAAATATTAGATACTTTTTATTGATATTAACTGTAGTAAATAGTAAAGTAAACTAAGCGATTAGTTATTGATTTCAGTCTCGTGGCTGAACTTACAATTATTACAAGAGCAGAAAGCGACTATATTTTTTTTTATAATCTTTATAAATTCTAAAGTTACTGATATGGCCAACGCGCCTATTAACTTGGTATATCTTCTGCAGCTGAGAACACAGTATTGACTTCAGCTTCATGTAGACATTATCACCTACAACAAATAGGCTTGATAAATTCAGAAACTATTCCGATTAATTAGGCATTCAAAAGGATCCGGCAGACAACTGATCACGCTAATTAGCGAATTAATATAATATAGCTTAATAACAAAGCCTTGTTATTATGGACACATATCTACGTACTAATCAACTATTAATTTACTGTCAAAGGCAATCGCGCCGCGATCGTGTCTCGAACAGATTGTCAGAATTGTATGAACGGATTGGTTAATTAATGTGGATACTCTAATCTATGGATTGGTCGTAAGTAGCTCAGTGTACCTGCCCCTGATGCTACAACCTAGGATTCAAATTTGTCATGTGCCAATTTGACCTTTTCGAAGCTATGTCTGTACTAAAAGTTTGTTTACGTCATCTGAGGTTTACTGTGAAGGAAAACATTGTAAAGCAGCCTGAACTTAATGACCAAAATTACCAACACTGTAAGCTAACGTGGTAATCAATGCTCCTGCCTTCTCTGTATGAGAAGAGGCCTTTCACTACCTACTGTACCCACTACGCCTTTACTATAGAATTTGAAGAATAAAACGTACCAAATCCCACACAAATACACTCACAGTTCGTCGAATAAATCGTTCCAGTAAATAGAATAGTGTTTGCAAGTCATAAGGGATTTCGTCGGGCACTGTTCCAATCCTGGGATATATCTAATGGCGAGAAGTTTACGCAATGATTATCGTACACAGTATTGGCCTTAGTTTGTTGTCAGTTGATGCATTATTAGCTACATTGATTTATATTTGTGTATATACGAATGGACCAGTGGCGTGCCTAGGGTTTCAAAATAAGGCAAGCCCAATAAAATTTTAACCGATTTCAAAAAAACAAAGTTCAGTTTTCGACTGAGTATGTAGGTACCTACGTATGTATCATCGCAATTTTCTCATAAACTACTGGTTAGGTACAATAAATTAAAAGTGAATTCATCCGTCTTCTTCTCGGCCCCGGTTTGTCACTTTCCTGATGCTGCATATGCTTTTCTAAAACGACATCGTATTTTGAAATTAACGAGACCAGTTCAAAAAAAATTGCCTTTATTTAATGAAGTTTTGGACTCATCGTGTCTTCTTATAGGAAGTTCCTGTTGTGCTAAATGACAAACAATATCGACTAATCTTTGAAATACACTACGGTTGTTATCAACGCGCGTGTTATATTTTGAAATTTCCTCAGATAACTGGCGTGATATAGATGTCTCAATTCGTTTGCAAATTACCATTGCACACAGGTGTTTATGGGAATTTGCGTGCCTTTTCATGGCGCCAGATATGTTATTTAAATCATTATAACCAGATATATTCGGAATCTTCATTCGAAAAAAATATGCAGCACCAGCAATACAATTTATTAGTGTGCGAACAGCCAACAATCCAACTAGTTTTATACACTGATCTATTAAATTTTCGTTTATGCGATTTACTAGTCTGAGAAATACACAGATTAAGCGTCGGTTTTAATGAAGAAATTAACTGTTTTTTCAGAGCAAAGTTTAAAGATTTTACCTTATCTTCGCCAATCAAACTTGAACGCATTTTAAATCCTCACAAGGTACAATTACCTCCATTGTAAGTCACCAAAACAATTGTATCACTGAGAAAACCTAAGAAAACACACAAAAAACTTTAACAACAAAACTTTTCCTACTCAAGCAAATGAAACTGAAGTGAGTTGCACTCGGTACTTACGCAGAGTTGCAGTGTTGTCATTTAGGCAAAAAAAGTCGCCAGGTATATGAAAAATCTAGCTAGATGTCGCAATAGGGTATTTGACACTGATGGAAATAAAATAGGAAACTTAGCTATAATGATAGAATGTATTTTATTTGACTCTTTGGTATTTTTGAAAATAATATTAATAACTCGTAAATACATTTAATTCGATAAACAAATTCATAATTTTTAATCTATGTATCACGTGACTCGAAACTATTAATTATTTTAAAAAGTCGCTAGTTTTTATTGTTGCTAAATCTTAAAAAATGTCTCCAAACTCGTTAAAAATCTCCAAGATCTCACAACGTCGCTAAAACGGCAACACTGCAGAGTTGGCAAGGTGTGCATACGCGTGCAACTTCATAGGCATGCCCGGCTTAAATCTTCCATACTGATCGATTTGTAGACGCACAAGGTATGTACTCGTTATACGGCACATCGCCATAAGTGCGAAAGTGACAGAGATAGTATTTGAAAGCCCGGTAAAAGCCCGTACGTGTAAGCGAGATAGCTATATGTAGATGCTGCAAATGCGAAACTCTGCGCGCGAACAATCGCGATGTGTAGTAATGTGGCATTGGTAGATACTTTGTGTTATTGTGATAAGAATTAAGCGCGCGAACTTTTAAATAGTTCGGGTTTGATATTGATTCTCTATCGAGCATTTTAGTAAGGCATGCCGGGCTTTTGGGCTTATATGAAGGTACCGCCACTGGAATGGACAGCTGTATATTGTGTAGACAAGAAGACTGCACAGAACTGATTTTGTGTAAACACGTAATATGCACCATAAATATATATACATTACTAGCTGTTCCCCGCGGTTTCACCCGTGTATTAGTCAAGTCAAGTTATAATTGACTCTTCAATCCAACTCCGGGATGGGGTTGCCTGGTACAAACAGCAGATCGCATTTTTTTTGGTGTAGAATAAAGTATATAAGAATAAATAAATATTATATATTAATATATTATTCCTTATATACTCAGCTATCTGCCAGAAAAATCTTATCACAATCGGTCTAGCCGTTTTGAAGATTAGCCGGAACAAACAGACAGACATTTTTTTTTTTTATTTGTATTGATTACGGTACCACGTGGTAATTGTAGGCAACGGTAAGGCATCAGCAGGTAAATAGACAAGCTCTAAGGACACGACGCAGCATACGCTAGAGGTTTGCCCTGGTGGGGTAGATTAGTGCCATGATCTAATAGGGGCAGTTGGAGTGGCTGATCTCATCAGGCCAACTGCGGCCGGCCTGCACAAATGTTGGGGTACGTCAATACTTTCAATGAACCATAAGCTGCCGGGGTCGTGGTGATAGCAACTGCACTCCCGGAGCTCCTAAAATTTAATATGAATAATAATAAAACTGCCTCGTTTGTCTAGTGGTCCCAAGCGCAACTGCTGAGCAGGAAGTCTCGGGTTCAATTCCGGGTCTGGCAAAGTGTTATTTAGTTAGGAAATTCTCAGTAGCAGCCCGGAGTTTGGATTTGTGCCCGGTTGATTACAATAGGCTGACCACCTTTTACATGGGACTTAATAACAATATTGGTGAAATGTGGGTGTACAGCTGTGTACCTACACCTCTGCGTACCTTCGGAGAATACAGTCGTGATGTTTATGTTATGTAGAAATAATTAAGTTCCATCGACATAATTATAGTTGATTTCAATTCCAACATTGTAAATCATAGTAATACCTTAGGTTTGCGCGATCACTACACATTATAATAAAACAACTTTTAACCGGATTAATCGCGTGTATTATTGGTTTTTTGTTTTTCCTGACGTTTCGAACACTTTGCAGCGTTCGTGGTCGCAGGAGGACTAAGGTGTCAGGTGTCTCAACAGTTTATTTAAAATTATTTCAGTCTCTGATACATATTTAAAACTAAATCGGTTTATCAATACCAAACATTGCGCTAATTGTTTAAATCTGTAAATTATCATTAGCCGTTAATAAGGTTTTCGGGGAAATATTATAACTAATTATTTAAATCGGATACATTAATATTGGGCGTAAAAGAGATTATGATGGTGTTAGAACATTTTAATCCCTAAATTAAACTTAATCGAGAAAAGGATGGTACGGCCGTGCCATCAAAGCATTGTTCGAGACTTGGCAGGATCACTGCCGTGCCCAATAATAATGTATGTTTATTATGAATCTATAATTAATCATGGTCTAGTTTCTAGACCATGGGACTGGTAAGTCACAGATAAAGATAAATCTTTCGAATACATTGACGAATGCGAAGCGAACTCCTTAGTCTTTCCAGGATTTGAACCTGCGCCTCCCGGATAAATACCCTAAGCGCTCTGCCAACTAAGCCGTTCAGACCTCGGCTCACGACACCGAATTATTATTTCATATTATAATACGTATTTTGGTGACATCATTGCTATATGTTCAGTGCGATTACAGATTTAGATATTATCACGCCTGTAAACCCGAAACGGTAGGCAGGGGTGGACACAGTTACATTTCACCGATGCTGTTATTAAGTCCCATGTAATAGGTGGTGAGCCTATTGCTATCTACCGGGCATAATTCCAAACACCAAGCTGCTACTGAGAATTTACTAACAGAAAACTCAATAAGGCCTTGCCTGACCTGGGAATTGGACTCAGGACCTCACGCTCAGCTGCCGAGCTTCCTACCACTAGACCAAAGAGGCAGTCTGCAGTCAGAATAAAATATTTTAATTTACCAACCAAATATTTGTATGTAAGTTGAATAAAGAACTTTGTTGAGGTCCGAAATTAAATTGAAGTAGCATGCCTACGTATGTAGATCTACTATTATTCGAAAGGTCAACCTAGGGTACGTTTTGTAATCCTGATTAATTTTATTATACTTCCCAGAGACCTAAAAGGGAAAAGATTATAATAACATATAGTAATATTGTAGGGTTTCGCCATCACTCCATATTATAATAAAACAAATTTTAACCGTGTTAATCGCGTGTACCTATTATTGGTTTTTGTTTTTACGCAAGTGCTCCAAAAAATAGTGTTATGTTTTTAGGTTTCATGTATGATATGATGTAGGTATATGACTTATTTAGGTTTAATTATTCTGTGTATTTTCTTTTCTTACTTCGTATTATTTTACATATTATTTATTTCGTATTTTGCGATATATTCTGTCTTGTAATAAAAGTACAGAGAGTTCTTTTGTGGTATTCCTTCCAGTTTCTTGTGGTTTATGGAACAAGTCAGTTCTTTTTTCCCTTAGGAGATTTTTATTACACGACTACCCAAAAAATGAGTGTTATTTTTTAAGGGTTCATGTATGTATATAAATTCTAAATGCCAGATCAGATTTAGTTCTATGGAGTATCGTTAAAATCCATACATTTTCCCGAATAACATCGCCTTTGTTACTCGGGTAGTAGTAAGATTAAAATAATGTGATACGCCTACAGACCGTGTTTCGGTCACGGTGGCCTATTTCCGCGGAGATTAGCCAAGTACGCAGGAGATATTATAGTGCGCAAGTGTATGCGCAAACACAGGCGCAGTTCCTCTTATTTTACTTTCATAGTCCGATGGGACGGCAACCCGACACGAAATAGTAGAAACGGCACGAATAAGAATTATACAAAAATGTACGAAAGAAAAAAACTAATAAACACAAATTGGTGCGACAACAGTAACCTTGGCGATAATTCTGAAATTTTCCATATTTTAATTGTGTTTGTAATGTTGCATACTAACCTTCTTTAAGTATTTACTAACAAGTGGGCCTTTGTAGTCACAATTTTTATATTAAATTAGATGAAGGATTTTCATCGCAGTCAGACCGGACCCATTAGAAAATATTCCACAGTCCTGTCCCCCGTTATTTTTGTTCCTCATGTATCGTACACTTTCCTGTACTTCTTGCTGGGCTGCTGCGCAGAACGCGAGGTCCTCGGTTCGATTCCAGGGTCGGGTAGTGTTTATTCGGATTTTGCAGTAAGGAAATTCTCAGTAGTATGAAGTTCCATTTCTATATAGATGGTAGGTCTAATGCCATCTACCGGGCACAATACCAAACTCCGGACTGCTACCGAAAATTACTAATAAGAAATACTAAAACCACTTTGTTCGAATCAAACCCAGATTCCCACGTTCAGCTGTCTCAAGTGTGACCATTAGACTAATGAAACAGTTTACAAAAAATCCCTCTGAAATATTTAACTAAGGAAACGCCACATAATTATGTTAGAACATCATTATATTAATACGTGAAGCAAAAACGTTGTACCCCGTTTTACGAAAATTACGCGGACGGAGGAGTATGAAATTTGGTATAGTTAAAGTTTATATAGAGAAGGAGTGCAGAATGCTATTAATTATATATAATATGCACTAGAAATACATGATTTAATTAAAACAAATTACACACACTACCATGCGTTTAACGCACACACATATAATTTTGACAATAGACCCTTAATAACGTTCAAGTTTATATAAATTATAAATTTGAGCGTTATGAATAAATTATGGTTGAATTTGAATATATTTAAAAAAATCACGTCGGATGAACATATGTATAGTGCATCTGCTGAACTAGTGACGTCGTCACTTATTTAGTGATGATATTTCTAGTGATGCAAAAATGCAATTAAATTTATAAATCATAACATTACCGGTACTTATGAAAAGTCAATGCTAGGTGCACGGTTCCAAGGCGTTGATCTTATGGAGAAGAGCTGGCAAGAAACTCCATAGACACTCTTTTAAAATAAATTGGCATAACAATAAGTAAGGTTATGTGAGAATAATGCAAAAAAGGTCTAATGAGAAAAAGAAAAAAGGCAATCGCTACAAACAATAACTTAAATAGACTTAACATGATTGCCAAAGCACTTAAGAGCTGACAAGTCCTGACAGACAGCACCCGTTCACGAGCATGACGCGCATATCAGTCTCGCTTAGCTCAACCCTTTTGTAGGGAACTCAACGACCCGATTTACAATACCATTACCAAGACATTTTAGCGAGCATGACAAAAACATAACCAGGCCAGAACTGCCCTACTGCAGGGCAAGGGCGTCTTTTCATAGACAGAAGGCACGAGCTATGATCACTACGCTATTAATAGGTTTCCTCACGATGTTTTCCTTCACCATATGTCTGTAATTAACTAAGAAAGTACATATGAATTTATGTAGCTATATTGAAGGTGCGGGTGATGTAATTGTCTAGAGATCGGCCACAACGCTGCGTGTTACGGGTTCGTTTCTCACACCGAACAAATATTTGTATGATCTACAGGGAGATTTGTGTCTCTAAACGTACCCTCGATACACGAGGAAGACCTAGTGTAGGCGACGTTTTTACTTGAAATAATATATACACAGATACTAGCGGGCCCGGCAGACGTTGCCCTGCCCTGACCTTGTTGGCAGCGCCATCTACCGGGTCGAATTGTGTTTTCAAACTATCCAGGAACCTATTGAAATATACACAAAAATTTCATCCAAATCGGTCCAACCGTTTGGAAGGAATTAGGTGACAGACACAGAAAACACAGTAAGAAGAATTATATATAAGATATATAAGGAATACCGTCCCTATTTGAACGAATAATAATAATAATAATAATATTCCACAACTGTCACACAACGCCGTCTAGTCTCAAGCTAAGCAGAGCTTGTGTTATGAGTACTAGACGACTGATAAACATACTTATATATTTCTAAATGCATACATATTATAGATAAATTACACCCAGACACAGAATAGACTATATGTGTAATATATACCGCCTAATTCTGTAAGGAAATTTCCTAAATTTCTGTCTATCCTGACACAAATAAATCATTATTTGGAACAGAGGCCGTCTCTGAGAAAACAGTGCTGAACCAAAATACCAGCTGGCTAAACGCCATATGCTCTTCAGTCGTAAATAGTTCAGCTAGAACAGTATCTGTCCATTGTACTGACTGTTGGAACATACACAATAGCAGATTCATCTCTCACGATCGTAAATTATCCAGATCAATTCCAAAGTGCTAGTTGAATCAGATCTTAAATATTAGGGGATCACGGTCGACACGAAAAAGGCGATAAAAATACTCTAACTTTGTGTCACAGATTTGTGTTTTATTACATTGCTATTATATACTATATATATTTGTACTACTAGGTACTATCCAATGTCAACAGAATTATTAGAATATTTCTTTATAATAAAACAACTTTCAATGATGATTGTCATCCTGTAACTACGAACGCTCCAGTGTTCGAAACGTCAGGAAAAACAAAAACCAATAATACACGCGAATAATCAGGTTAAACGTTGTTTTATTATAATGTGTCGTGATCAAGAAAACAAAAAAAAACTATATTTTTAAGGGATGGAGGTTAATCTAGTATCAAATCTGCCTGTAGACATCTGGTCTCGCCGGGACTGACAGTTTAACGTGCTCTTTGAAGCATGGAAACGCTCAAACGATAATACTCCTAGCAGTCACCCATCTACCGATCGACCACGCCAACGTTGCTTAATCTCAATGACTTTTTAATGATCATAGTTTACAATGGGCTTTGAGTACCTCAGTTATAGTTTTACGAAATCGGTTTTGAGACTCCATAGTGAAGTGAAGAACTAAAATTAAGAAAGCTGACCTCACCTAATGGATGGATTAACAGTCAAGAAGAGAGAGAAACAGAGATCTTGAGACCCCCGAGAGCATTTTTCACTATTCCCCCCACATTATCAGATTTGACAATCCCCAATGCGTTGTATAAACGCAGTGTCTCAATAAAACCTTACCCCAAGTCACACTACAAATGTTTGATTACGTTGACCAAAAGAACTTGCCTCAATAAACCACATAGTAGTAAAAATAAAACAGATGTATCAGCGCTTTATTGTCCCTTGAAAGCCATAAAAATGGCCCGAGAGATATTACTGACCGAGCCGAAGACTTATTAGGAAAGCGAATCCTTGCAACAGGTTGTCATTGCTTTGAGGAACACAGAGCCAATAAAAGTCAGCAACTAGCTCTTCTCTAAGTTATCTAAGTATTACGAGTAGTTCCTGTTGCGTACGTTTGTTCAATTTTTACGGTTTGTGAATTTGTAGAAGTAAATATAATAAATACAAATGAAATGCGAATGTTACTCTGTTTGTTTGTTACCTTTTCACGACTAAACGGCTGAACGGATCGTAATGAAATTTGGCAAGGAGGTAGATTTTATCTTGGGGAAAGACATACCTTACCTGTCATAAAGCTGACTGACACAGTTTTAAAACAATAGGTGTGTTTAATTGTAGGTTCTGCCTCGTTAGTCCTGGGATCGAGTGCTCAAGAGTTTATAATCGGGATTAACAGATAGGATTCTTTTTTCTACCGGATACATTTCAGTGAGTGTGCGCAGGAGCTTCATGACCTAATTCCACCCTCCCCCTTTTACTGCAGGAGAAGCAGAACGACGGCACACTACCACCGTACCTCGTGGAGAATACGAAAATTCGTACGTTCGGTTCCATGTCCATGATACGTACTGCTCGTGAATGGAACCCCCTGCTGCCTTCTACGTAATATATATTCAAAATGATAATACACACAAAAGCCACCTGCAGTGCAGCCTGTGATTTATTTATTTTTTTGTTTTTCCGCCTTTATGTCAACGTTACTATTTTTATACTTGATTCCATTATTTTTTTGATTTAGTCTTTTAAATAGCGGTACACTGTATGAACAGTTTATTTACAGTTACAATTTATTTTAAAATTTACAGATAAATCTTTCAAACGTATTAAGGCATTATAATGATATTTTTTCATACATGTTGAGGCCGTTAGTAGATCTGTAAATGATTGCTAAATGAATATTGCCAGGCGTCTCCTCAAGACGAATACAAGGATACTTGAAATTCAATAGATTCTAACAACGACAAGGTAGCTCAGCCGGTAGAGTGATGACACGGAATGTCAATGGTCGCGGGTTCAAGCCCCATTCTTGTCTATTATTTTTCAATGTTTGTTTGGAAAATTGTAATTTAATGTTAAACTTTTTATGGTAAGTACAAGGAATTAAAGATAAAGATGAATATCAATTTGTTTGTTGAAATATAGGACAATAGAATGTTAATTGAATATTAAAGTTTCTTATATTTTACCATTTCTGGCGTACAAATATTTACCTTACACAACTATTTTATTAATTAAATTCTATCTTCGAGGAAATCACTGATTGAGTAATAGCATTTACAAGTAAATCAAATAAAGTGCTCTTGAATAATTTTAAAGTATTACATAATAATAATTCGGGGCAGTGCGTAGAAGTCAAGTTGGCAGAGCGCCAGGAGTAATTATCCAGGACGTGCAAGTTAGGAATCCTGCTCATAGCTGTATATTCCTTTCCACAAAAATATTTAATTTTAAAATGTTTAAATGGATATATTTCTCCTACAAATTACAGTGTCGTTTTTAGTTATAAACCGTAATCTTATGTTATCGAATGTACCTAATAAACTTATGGAATTTCATCAATTTAAATTTAATATATTATGAATATAGCAAAAACAGTTGTCTAAACGGCCTTAAATTTACTGATTGGTAGATAACTTTTCAGTAATACTGAGGTTAAAATAGAGGCTTAAACTTTTAACAACGTTGGGTATTAGACGGTTGCTAGCTCTGACCCAGAAATAACCGTTATGAAACGATTGAGAGACAGGTAACGTAAGTTAAAGGAGAAAGCCCACTGAGCCTTGTCGCTCAGACCCAGAAGTGAACAATTAAATATTATATAGTTATAATATTTATATCGTTATAGTTAACGCCGCCAAGCTACTAAGATGTATGTAAATTGAAATTAACAACCAAAATATGCTTAAAAAACTAAAAATCTAAGTCGATAAGAAATCGATCAATCAATGTCTATAACAAGAATTACTACGATGTCTTTGGAGTTAATATTATTTGAAGTAATTATTAACATCTCATACTTCCTATAAAACGCATAAAGTTTAAGTTGATGAAGTGTATTTGAAAAATAAAAATAAATGATGAGATTAATTAGACATCACATTTTTTTTCTGGCATCGTCAGGATATCGTTATATTCCCATTTATAAACAAATCTGGTAAAAGACTCTTGACGGCGTCGTAACAATAGATTTTGTTTTTATATAAATATAATATACTATATATTTCTATATAATATAATATAATTCGTACAAGTCGTAATATGGTCTTTCTCCTTTGGATGACGTGATTGGCGCAATGGTCGAGACATCAGCTAGGGAAGACCGGGGGCAAAAGTAAAAGTTTTTTTCTTCAGGGCCGATTGTGATAAAACTGTTAAACTCTAATTAATTTCGGTGAGCATCCAAGGAACTTAGTTTAATGGTCATGCGAGTCTTGTGGCGTTCATAAATCGTGGCCCATGGATGGCATTTTGTACAAGAAACCCACGACTCATTTGGCCTATTATTTTTATAGGATTACATACAGACAAGGAAAAATAGTCCTCATCTTCCGACTTATCAGCAGTAGTTATTTTTTTCTTGTCTTTGTTTTTTTCAATGTTGTTAATTTATTATTATTTTTTCGCTTCCTTTTTTTTGTATCTCTTCGGATTCCTTTCTGATGGCCTGTTTTTCTGGTGTGTCTGTATATATTGCCGTATACTATTTCTTTCTCTGCTTGAAGATTTTCGGGGTGGTGCGTCCGGTAATGGTCGTATAGCTGCAGGGGACAATTTTGGGGGTAAATATTGCTTCGAGCACGACGGAAGCGGTCTTTGAGAGAAAGTAGTCGTTTGTTATGAAGCAGGTGGTGCGGAACCGAAGCTTCTAAATTGCTCTTAAAAATTAAAGTTGATAAATAATTATTTCACTGACTAGCCCATTTTCTAAAAAAACAATAATAAATCTGAAATTCATAACAGTATTTTACACATTTAATAAAATTGATGTAGCGTGATATACATATACTGAAGTAATAGTCGTTAACTTACATTTTCTGTGTATCCTCCTCTTGGAAGTCGGTTAAAAAAACTAGCGTGAGTAATAATCCTCATTATGAACCTAAACACGGTGCCATAAGAGCCACTTTACAAGCAAGAGTCTTGAAAACGGCTATAAAGAACTCTGTATAATATTTCATAATGCTAACCTTAATTTGGAGACAGGTCGCAGACGTTCGCCTTTGCTACAACAGATGTGAATCTACGGTTCAAATCGAGTTAGATCAAGTCGAGTACAATCGAGTTAGCCCATGCCGGGATCGAGTTATCGCTTGCCTTCCTATTGATAGGAGAAATACGGTGAAAAATCTTATAGGATTATAAATTATTTATCACCTGCTTAAAACTGTGAAGTAACCACCTGAGATATGTTTATGTCGATGGTTTAAGTTTAAAAGAGAAGATAAGAATGGACTTATTTGGGAGCTGTCATGTTTGAAGTTCTAAAAGCCTAATTTGAATAAAGAAATTTTCGATTTTAAATTCTGACACTAAGACGTTGTTATTGCCATGACTATTATGTAAAATATATTGCCAAGGCCTATTACCACCTACCAGGCCTAATTCCAAACTCCAGACTGCTACTAAAATTTCCTAAGCAGCCGCTCTTGCGACCACTAGAACTATGAGTAAAGTATATTTTTATTCATAAAAGCAGTTCTAGATTTTAAATGTTACATTGGAACCCGTACTAGTTTAAATGTAACATTGGAACCCGTACTAGTTTACCGTGTGTTACTGGATCCAGTCTCTTTCAACAGGTATTATTTCAGATATAAAGCACAACATTTACAATATTGAATGAATACTATTCTGTGATAAGGTGTGTGTACGCGCGCGCGTTTTTGTGTGTGTTACCGCGTGCGTGAGTGCAAGCATGCGCGTGTGCGTGTGTGTGTTTGTGTGTGTCTCTGCGTGTGTTTGTGTGTGTCTGTGCGTGTGGGTGTGTGTAAGTTTCTCCGATCCTATATAATCAAAACCTAGCGGCTAATCATTAACATGTTTTACAGGCAAACTTAATCCTGGAGAGGATATTCCGTTGTTTATTAACTTTACCGTACAAGTAGTAGGGCCTTCGAGAGAAAGCACTGTAGCTATATTACAGAACGCACTGTTCCATTTAGGTTTCTTACGCGAGTGCTGGTTCGTTACAATGCAACTTCAGAATAACTGTCAGAATTTCAAGTCACTATAATATTTTGATACAGCTAATCTATAGAGCACTTATGGAGTTAGTAGTTTGTAAGAGACTCTTATAATATCTATTTGTACAGTTTTTTTTTATTATTATTATGGTGTGGAAATTCTTATGGATACCCTCTACCTAATGGCGAGGGATATTTCGAACTTAAAATCAAACGGCCGTCGCAGCACATAAGAGGGGGCACCGTTAACTCGGGTGGATCAAACCAGCGCCGACTCTGTGCTATCCCTATGGCACGTCACGGGGAAACCGTTAGCCTCCCAATCCATTTGTACCTATGAGACAGTGGTAATCATTTAACAGACATAAAAAATATATGTCTGTTACCTTTTTAAATATAATCTATATATATAAAAATCAATTGCTGTTTGTCTCGCTAAAACTCGAGAACGGCTGGGCCGATTTAGCTGATTTTGGTTCTGAAATGTTTGTCGTAGTCCAGTGAAGGTTTAAACGGTGAGAAAATGTAGAAACATTGCGAAGAAGTTAGTAAAAACAACAATTTAATTTGCCCACATAAACTGTTCTACCTACTTTCCTGTCAAACATTTGACGTTCGAGGGATACGAAGTACACCGGGTCATCTAGTTAGAAATATAAAAATAATACATATATATTTATGATGAAGACAGCTTGCGGCGAATATTTCATTCTTTGTTGGAAGCATAAAATAATAAAATTGTGAATCGTTTGGCAGTAAAACCAAATCAAACGCAGAAGTATGTTGTTAAACTTTACTGAAAGATATATTTAGCAATGGTTTACCATATTCAGTTTTCATCCATTGACTTTCTAGTAGGTACGGATTTAAGACAATGTGATATTGCAAACTCTCTCTCCTCGTCACACTTTAGCAAATGAGGATGGCGTGAACGCGAGAGCTATAACAGTCGTAATGATAATCACGCACGAGGAATATTCGTGCGTAATAATCCCTTTCAAATCCGAGTATAAGTTGAGAATATTAATAATATTCATACAAATTGTAACATAGATATTTTACACGTTCGTAGATTTGAAATTTTGCGGTCTGCTATTCATTTTGTAAGAGGTAATAATGGTATACTTCAGACAAAATTTTCGATCACGGTGGCCTATCTCCACGGAGATTTACCAAGTACGCAGGACCTATTGTAGTGTATAAAGTGTATGCGTAAACACAGGTCACTCCCTCTTCCTTTACCTACGCTCATAGAAATACGATCTCTTAATCTCTTCCGATACCCTTTCTTTGCCTAAACTAACATGTAACAGCTGTATTTTTATAATTACACAAAGGTCAGGGTCTAGTCTCGCCATGTAGGTACGACTCAATAATAGCACTTTTGGGTCGAACTTAGTCGGACCGGTCGGCGAAAACTGTCCGTAGTGGCTGATCAGATGAGGGTAGACAATTATACGGAGCCATATAAAGTGTGCGACCCGATTACTTAGCAATACTGATGTTCAGTGGTGTCGTTGGACTTGTAAAGTCAGAGGTCGCAGGTTCAAACCAATTTTAATTAAAAACTAATTCGATTTAAACATCGATGACATAGAAACTACCTAGGTACTTCCATCTGATAAACAACGTAGCGTTTCCAGAATTAATCTTTTTTAGTTTCTGCTGTCACCGCGTCATATACTTTTCTGCCAAACTGTAGATGCGTGAAAAAGAACGTATGAATGATTGAAAGATAAGGAAGGTGTAATCATCGTCATCCCCTATCCCAATTTATTTGGGGTCGGCGCAGCATAAATTCTTCTTCCACTTTCTAATTGTTTTTGAAATTGCATGCTGCTAAAGTTTTGGCAATGTTTTATAACCAGCTGCCTACTGACATCAACCCTCATAGGGAATGCTGTTGTTCGTGGTAACCGCCACCGATACGGTCTCCTTCCATCTAGCTATGTCACACAAAATGTTATATGTAATGTGAGATATTAGATAATATTCTGAGCTTTATATTCGGAGGTAATGTGTGACGAGAGACATGAAAAAACGTTGAAAAACGACGCCGTTATTGAGTTGAAAAAGTTTTTTTTTTTTTCTATCTCTATACCACATGTATTTTTGGAATATCATTTTAAAAATCTTTAACACAATCTCACATACTAGCAACCTGCCCGGCTTCGCACGGGTAGCACTAATACATATATATATATACAGCCGGATGAACTCTGGTTTTTTGCGACTTCTTCAACTATCATCATCATATTACGCCAAATTACACAAAACCTTAACAAATTATACCTAAACCTTCCTCATGAAGCATTCTGTCTGTTGATGAAAACTGCATGAAAATCCGTTTAGTAGTTTTTGAGTTTATCGCGAACAGACAGACAGACGCGGCGGGGGACTTTGTTTTATATGATGAATTACGAAGCGAATTTATTTATAAAATTATCATTTTTTGTAGACAGAGAAATATGGTGATAAGGAAGGTTTGAAACTGTATTGATGCACACGTACCCAAACCCAGACCAATAATTGTAGACCATATAAATATTTTCTCCGTGTGGAAATCGAACACGCGACACAGCAGCCACTCTCTCGACCACTGCGCCAATCCCGCCGTCAAATATTCAGCGAAAGCAAAATTGAGCCATGTTTTTATTATTTTTAACCGAAGTTATTATATTAAATGGAAAAAGAATACGGTCGCGAACAGGATTCGAACCTGCGCCTCCCGGATAAATACTCCAGGCACTCTGACCACTAAGCCATCTCGACCTCTGCTCACCACCGCGAATTCTTCTTCCATATTTTAACACGTCTTATGGCGACGTCATTGCTATCAATTCAGTCCCTATACACAATCCTGTTCGCGACCGTATTCTTTTTCCATTTAATATAATAACTTTAGAGTTCGCTAAGCATGGGTTAATGCTTTTCAAAGATATATCTTGAATTTTTAACCGACTTCACAAAAGGAGGTTTTTTATTCGACGCCTATGTTTGTATGCCCGCGATTTTCTCAAAAACGACTGATGCGATTTGGATGGGGCTTACGTTATTTAAATACATATTTTTAGGGTATATTATATAACATATTTGGATCTGATATATCAAAATCAAATCAAAATCAAAATCAAAAATATCTTTATTCAAATTAGACCATTAGAAATGGTACTTTTTGAACGTATATAACATAATTGGATGTGATGAAGATCTTCGGAGACAGACAATGGAACTCCTCAATAACTAACAGCAAATTCAACCCGCGATTGCTGCGATCGTATGTCTATGTATTGTTTTCACCATTCCATTGAAGGCGGCTCTTTTATCGTTAAAAATAATTATTATTTTCATGACCATTCAAGTTAAAGTTCTGTACTATTTTCGTGCGAGGTTCCTACCATACCAGTGAATAGATAGATAGATAATGCATTTATTTAGTGCAATACAGGATATAATTAATTAGAGTTTACAAAACACAGAAACAAATAAGGTAGTAGTAACAAGATTATAGAGAGTGAACAGGATGAAGTAATTTAATTTAAAAACACGCCTGCCATTTTGGAAACCTAGCCTATGTTACTCGGGACACTGTAAGGATTCTAACGATACCCCATACATCGATATCGGTTCAGGCATTTCGAAGTTATGGTGAAATAAAGAAACTCACAAACATACATACTTACATACATAAACCCTGAAAACATAACAATCCTCTTTGGCAGTCGTGTAAAAACAGAAAGAAAGAAAATTGAACACAACAAAAGACAATTTTACAGATCGTAATAAATATCCATTAAGCTTGCTTCTGAACTGCAAAAGCGTCATTTTCCATCCCATTCACGCGGCTGTGGTTCATTACATGTGCACCATTCATTTTAGAATCCTTTGAAGCTTATATGCCATACGACAGATTGTATAAGCGATGCCATACAAGCTTACTTATATATTATATATTGTATATAATTATACAAGGATAAATAATGTTTTTTCATGACAGGACACCAGCCGATTACCATCGTCTCGGCATACCTTCCACCTAAAGTCACATCTAAAGTTAACTTAGCTCCCGACATTAAAGCCTTATTTGCTCTGAGCGACTCAGTTATCATTGCTGGCGACCTTAACGCCAAAAATGAATCCTGGTGTTGCAATACGACGACCACACGAGGCAGACACCTCGAACGATTAGGTATCGAACTTAACTTCGATATCATCGCCCCGATGAGCCCTACCCACTTCCCTGACAATGTAAACCACCGACCTGACATACTCGACATAGCGATTCTAAAGAACGTAAACCTCGGTCTACGCTCTATAGAGACGCTACAAGAGCTCGACTCTGACCATAGACCAGTAATCCTAGAATTAGGCCCCCGCTCAGGTCCCTCAGACCCAGATCAACCTGTCCCCACTAAAACCACCACGGATTGAGGAAGACTAGAGGAAAGTCTCAAGTCGACCTCTTCTGTGCACTTAGACTCAATTCCCGATAATATAGTGTCTGTTGCCGACACGGTGACTGCGATCGACTCCCTCACTTGTCACGTGCAATCCGTAGTGAACGAATGTTCACGGCAAGTTCCGGAGGTGGATGAACACCGCTGAAAACTGCCGGATGATGTACGTGAACTGTTGACGGAGAAAAACGCAGCTATCCGTGCCTACGACAGTTTCCCCAACGAAGCTAACCGTATCCATATGCGCACCTTGCAGCGTGCTGTGAGGAAGCGCATATCGGAAATGCGGGAAGCTAAATGGGACAAAATGCTCGACGATATACAACCCACCCATCAAGCTTTCTGGCAATTGCAGTGGAAATTAAAATCCGATCAATGCGCCGCTATACCCCCGCTCAATAGACCTAATCAAAGACCTGCTTTTGATGACGACGAAAAATCAGAAGTACTAGCCGACAGTTTAGAAGCCCAATGTACGCCTAGCACTCTACCAGTAGACAAAGATCACCTGTCCAAGGTCGATGCTGAAGTCAAACGTAGAACTGCACTCCCGCCCCCAGACGACTCCAACGATCCCTTACCCCCCGTCACCGTAGACGAAGTCAGAACGATCGTGAGGAACCTCAAACCCAGGAAGGCCCCAGGCTCAGACGGGATCACCAACAAAGTGATTAAATACTTCCCCGCACCTCTGATAGTACTCATGACCGCCATCTTCAATGCGGCACTGACCAACAACATCTTTCCACAATCGTGGAAACAGGCAACAGTTATAGGTTTTCCAAAGCCCGGCAAGCTCAAGTGCGAGCCGACCAGTTATCGCCCGATCAGTCTTCTCAAAGTATTCGGAAAGATCTATGAAAGGCTAATTTATATTCGTTTAAGGGATTATGCCGAATCCAATAAGCTTCTTCCTAACGAGCAGTTTGGCTTTCGAGCTAAACACTCATGCATCCATCAGTTGCACCGTATCGTTGAGCACATAAGCGCAGGCTTCATGGGCAAGATGAAAACGGGCGTATTATTCTTCGACGTAGCTAAAGCCTTCGACAAGGTCTGGCACAACGGCTTAATCTATAAGCTGTACCAATTCCAAGTGCCTGACCGTCTCGTACTCATCATTCGAGATTTTCTATCGAACCGTAGCTTCCGCTATCGCGTAGAGGGTGTTCTATCGTCCCCTCATCGGATCCAAGCCGGAGTCCCTCAGGGCTCCGTGCTATCACCTCTTCTCTTCGCGCTGTACACTAGCGATATTCCCAAAAGTGGCAAAACCAAGTTAGCTCTTTTCGCCGACGACACGGCCATCTATTACACCGGTAGGAGTCTTGACTGCATTACTCGATATCTCCAGACCTCGGCCAACGCCTTAGGCGCTTGGTTCAGGAAATGGAGGATTGAGGTTAATCCAGATAAGAGCGCCGCCGTTCTCTTTTCGAGAACGGGCGCCGAAGAATTTCTTCCCCAGCTTCGACCTATTACAATGTTCGGCAAGCCCATCCCTTGGGAACTGCAAGCCAAATACCTGGGTGTGATTCTAGATCACAAACTGTCCTTCCGTCCGCACATTAAGACGGTACGCAACCGCGCGGCCTTCGCTGTCGGCCGTCTATTTCCCATGACAAATTCGCGGAGTAAATTGTCACTTAACCTTAAGATTAGGCTCTATACTACGTGCATTAGACCCATTATGACGTATGCTAGCATTGCGTTCGCACACGTTAAGTATTACAAAATCCATAGGATGCAAACCTTGCAAAATCGATTCCTTCGTAAAGCGACAGGCGCCCCATGGTTCATTAGGAACCTTCAACTCCACCTCGACCTCAGAGTGCCTACTATTAGGCAATTCATGAAAAGGGCATCGAAGAGATACTTCGAATCTGCCCCTTATCATCCGAATCCCTTAGTTGTCTCTTCCGCTGATTACAGGCCGTCCCAGATCAACAAAATCCGCCGACCACGTCACGCTCTCCTCCGTCACGATGATAGGATCACTGTAGCTCAAGAGTCTAACAGACACACAAGCACACTCCGACGCGCTCGACCGCCTCGTTATAGACCTCACCGGCGAGGTCCGCGTCCGTCGCGAAATGTCTCATCATGTCCGCCCCGACCCTTGCTCGAGCCGGCCCGCGCTGAGCTAGTAGCTTTAAATTCGTCCCTTAATAATAAGGAAACTGATATGATCCAGCTAGTCCCTAGTTGTCCCCCCAGCAACGCCCTAAGCCGAGGCTCGTGTCCCGCAGGGGACGCCCTTAGCGTTGTTGCTTAGTTTGTAGTATTTTAAAATATGCTCTGGCTGGAGGCATCAAACTGCCTTGCCTTAGATATTGTCCGGTTACGCAGACAAAACCCCTCTGGGTTTCTGCAAGAGGCCATTTATAAAAATAAAAAAAAAAAATGTTTTTTTTATATATTTACGGGTTTTACTCCATGATTTCGACAGTAGATCAGACACAAAGGGAATTTGGTAGAAAATCATTCAGCATGCCACCATCCTCCTCGTTTACCTTGGTATGATGGTGACAAACTAAATAGAATTTTAAGGTAGCTTTAAGAATCCCATCTGGACACTACCCATCAGTAAAGTTTGCGTTTTTGATGAAAAGAATTGAATCACCAAATTGCAATACTTGCCATAAAATTGAAGACGTACGGCATTTGCTGATGGGGTGTGTTAAAAATAGGAATGAGAGAGAAGAATTGGGAAGGGAGCATGCATTAAACAGGTTAGATTTTTTTTTTTTAAGCTTTGCCCCACACTAGGAATTTCTTCCTGTATCGTGGGTGCGTTTACAGACATATAATCTCACAAGTACACACACACCCAGACCCGGAGCAATTATCTATAGATCGTACAAATATTTGCTTCGTGCAGGAATCGAACCTGCGACACGCACCGCAGTAGTCGGTCTCTCGACCACTGCGCCAACCGCGCTGTCACAACATGCTGCCTTCCCAATAACAACAAACAGTGTGAAATGAACTGTCAGATTATTGATTTTAGTTCGAAATTTTGTCGCATATGGCTCTGCGTGTCTTTTAACAACAATAACCTAACTTTATTTTACTTTTAAGCCAGTAGCAAAAAAGAGATGAAAATTAAGAATGACGTAAATACTAAACCACTATATTAGTCGACAATATATCGGGACTATGAAAGAAAATACACGAAATTGATCCATGAGCGAGCGAAGCGAGCTCGGGAGTTTCGTGTATCCCGACACGGACAGGTTAGGTTCTTCATGTTTTAGGTTTTTTCTAACATTAGAAACACAAAAATAGGAGCCCCGCGAAGCGTGGCTTCGTCGACCCAGCCACGGAAAGTCAAGTCAGAATACAGTATTTTTTTTACTTCAGTGGTAATATATGGTATCCATTTAATATACCTATACAATAAACAAACTTGTCCCACTGTAGTTTTGTCATTCTGCATTACGTCTAAAGGTGGGTAGCAGTTTTGTTAAACGTATCGCAATGGCAATTCAGCTGAACGTTAACTGTTTTATATAACAGTACTGTTTTGTAAATCAACTAGCAGTTTTGTAAAACAGCGGATTCTACTATCCATCTGCGACATATATATAATAGTTTTGTTTTGACTATCAATCAATAGGTTATCAATAGTCGATCGGCAACACTAGTCGAAAGATCTTAGTTAGATATCGTCGGGGATATTCAATACCGTGTAACGAGCAATTGTAAATTAAATACAGCTCACGTGAGAAAAAGTAAAGTAAAATGATACCATGTCATAATTAATTATTGTTTAACGGTTATTACTCACGCGCATTCTTCAGGATTGCCCGACTAGTTTCGAAGTCGAACGGAGCGATTATTCATGAGCTGAGCCCGCGGCGATGTCGCTAATCAATGGCTCGCGACATCGTCGCTGGTAATTAATATGAATGTGTCTCACGAAAGTTATTATACATGTCATAATTGACAAAATATTGTGATGTAGGTAAACTAATAGCGACATTTACCTAATACTATGTGTAATTTCATATCTTTAATGTCTTTTAAGTCAGTCGCTCTTGTGTCTTCGTACAAACACGTTGTTTTATTATAGGTTATGGGCCCAGAATTCCCTACACCTATCTATTTATCGCGTTGTCAGTATTATCGCTGTAATAGACAACATACTATGTATTACTATCAGACAAAATAGTGTGTGGAATAAAAACTGCGTGAATAGCAGAAATATTAGTAAAAAAAAAAAAAAACTTTTTCAATTTTACGGTTGCTGCTCACGATGATTATTTTTAATGAATTTGATTTCAGTATAGAGGAGCTCGTGGTCAATTAACAGCCGCAAAGGTTGATCGATCGAAGTTAAACTGCGCTTGCCACAGCTGGTTTCCAGACGGGTGACCAGAAAGTTAAACGGCCGGCCTTGGTTTTAAAAAAATTCTATGGTAGCCGTTATGGGTAGTCGAGATATTGTGTTACCTGTCATAGATGGGTAGTGGAGATGCAGATAGACTGTTTTTCCGTGTAAAATACTTAATTAAGCTGCATCCGGTTAGACTGGGAGCCAACCAAAAGGCTAGGCTGAATGACTCACGATAATTTTTCGACGATGCCCCAATAACATCACCACAGCTGTATTGCATTGCGTTAGTAAAATAAGAAAAATAGGATGTCAACCTAACCGTTATTGAAACGAAATGAAATGTGAACATGTGAAAGGAAATTGAGATACTTAATATATTTTTTGGTCTAGGGAAAAGTATTTTCAAACATCATTGAATATAGAGTTTTTCATTACTCTTAAATCAAAATATGGTTCCTCAGAACATATTTCCCTAACTCTAAGACAATCAAGTTTGCCACACTGATCCATCTCATGATAAAGCCTGATGATGATCACAGCTCATACTCCAAATTCCGGATAGCTTTCTAAAGTTTACCCTGTCAGATCAGCCTAATGGATAATCTGGTGTGAAATAAGAGCCTTCGTAGGCTCTAATACACACCTTACAATATTGACACATCGGTATTTACTCGTATATATTACTACTTTAACAAGTGAACGTGACTGTGCAAATTATTTTATTTTCAGTTCTACAGGATAAAAATAGAGTGAAAAATCTGTTTTTACCTTCTAGAAGTTAACAAAAATATATTTAAAAGCACTTTCAATTCAGATGAAGACATCGCAGTGGCAATAGTAGGCAGGCCCAAACCTGAAACTAAATTGAAAGATCTTTGTTAGATATCGTCGGGGATATTCAATACCGCGCAACAAGCAAATGTAAATACAGCTCACGTGTATTCGAGAAAAATTACAAGAAGAAAATTAAACCTTAAAGTCGTAATAACTAGTTTTAAACGCGAAGAAACCAATTCCTCGTCTAGGGGATCTGAATGAAACTTTATCACAAAACCACAAACGGAAAATACTGAAACTGTAGCCCCCAAATTCCTGCTGTCTCTGTAACTACAAGGCGAAGGGACAATAACCGCATGAGATTTGAGTCTTTAGTGTAGTTAAAAAATTTAAGTTTTTCTTTTTTTTTTTTGGTATTTAGCCATAAGTTTCATAGAAAAAGGCGAACTGCGTGTTCCAACAAGTTCCACAGACACGCCTTAAAACTTAATAACAGTCCACACTAAACGAGCCCAATAATTTTTGCATACAAACAACACTTTTAATTCATAAACGACTCCTTTTTTACGAGTTACGGTAGAAAATACGCTTAACTGGTGTTCTGCACGCAGCGTATAATGTTCATTAGTAATTTTGCCCTTATGGTTGAAGTTATACAACTCATAATTGCTTGAAAGGAAAGTGTGAGGCTATCATCACATTTTAACTGAGCTGAATGTATTGCGGTATAAACTGCAACCGTGTTTTGTGCCTACTTAGCGCAGGTCGGTGACCTACTACTAGAAAGACTATATTGTTAGATTAATATGAATCAAGGCCAGAGTAGTTCATGAATAATTATGTAAAACAGTATGGAAATATTATCTTGAAACTATGGAAATATTATGTAGATATGAAACTAAATAAATTTAGTATAAATATATAAAATCTGACTTAGTCGGAATAGAGTTGTTAAAGCCACCAGGCCTCTAAGTTGGCTTAGCATAACATAACATAGCATCACAGCTGTATTCCCCGAAGGAGTAGGCAGAGGTACACAATTGTAGGTACACCCATATTTCTCTGATGCTGTTATTAAGTCCCATATAAACGGTCACAATTCCAAACTCCAGGCTGCACTGAGAATTTTCTAAAAACCCAATAACACTTTCCCGACCCGGGAATCGAACCCACGACCCACGCTCAGCAGTCGCGCTCGGGACCACTAGACCAACGAAGCAGTTAGTTGGCTTAGCAACTCCTATTAATCAACAAAGGCCAGGGTGGTTTAACGCGTGCCCTCCGAAGCAAAAAGACGTTCAGATAATAATGCTTCTGAGAAGTGACAGAGTATTAAATATAAATGCATCGGTCCTGCTTCCTCTTACTTCAAGCATTATACTTACAAATAATCTAGAAAACAATTGAAATGATCTCAAAACTTTTTCAATTTTCTCGCATTTTCTTGCTCTACTCGACAGTCAGCGGGTTGAATAACTATACGGTCTCTAGTCGACTGTAAATACGGCAAATAAGAAGTTGTACGACTTTTGAATGAGTTAAACTACGTCATTGTAGACTCAATGGACTTGCTCATTTTCACTAGTTCTGGGTGAACGGAGATCTAAATGGAATAGTAAAATAAGTTTTAACCGGATTAATCGCGTGTTATTGTTTTTGTTTTCCTGACGTTTCGAACAATTTGCAGCGTTCGTGGTCGCAGGAGGACTAAGGTGTCAGGCTTGACTGCCTTATTGGTCTAGTGGTCGCAAGGGCAGCTGCTGACCGTGAGGTCCTGGGTTATTGAGTTTTTCTGTTAGGAAATTCTCAGTAGCAGCCCGGAGTTTGGAAATGTGCCCGGTTGATGGCAATAGGCTCACCACCTATTACATGGGACTTAATAACAGCATTGGTGAAATGTGGGTGCACAATTGTGTACACCTCTGCCTACCCCTTCGGGGAATACAGGCGTGATGCTATGTTATGTTATGTTTTATGTAACGCTTCTCCTCAACCTTCATTATGCGCATGGCCTCATTGTGGAACTCCTTACTCATATGTTCTACTACTTCTATATTCCCCACTACTTACATCCGAAAATCTTGTTTTTTTTTTTCCTAATAGGCATAATTTAGGTATGCTAGTTACATCATAGACAATCGTTTTCCAGCAGAAATGGAGAGCACTAACAGAACCATTTAGAAAAACAAAAGGTATTCATACCATATAAGTATATATACTTAATAACACTTCAACATAATTCATATAAAATAACGTTCATAAAACGCCATTAAATTATATCTGCCATTGTCACCCAAATATAAATAAAAAGAAATGACTAACAGCAGTCTTAAGAGACAGTTTAGCTAAAATACGTTTAAAACATACAAAGTAATAAGCACTTAGCCCCGAGGTACTTGAACAATAACGAGAAATGCACGCCAAGATAACTTTAAAACATCTTCATACAAAGTGCCGAGTTTCGAGGAAACACTTGATAGGTGCTTTACATACAAATACGAATATTATCAACGAAATTGTGTCAGTTGCGATACATAATAAACATAAGAAAGGGTCGACTGTGTAATCACAGTTTTACTAAATTATCGTGAAATATCTCCAAAATTATTATACAAACTGTAGTTTTAAAAAGTGCGTATTAATTATCGTTCACCGGTAACTACTCACGTGCATTTATCGGGTTTGCCCGACTAGTTTCGAGCTCGAACGGAGCTCTTAGTCATGAGCTCAGTCCACGGCATTATTATATTATACAAATATAGTGGGTATTGTTATTTTACAAAACTAGGTATACAACAACAGGTTATTAATTAAAAATATTAATGATAAAAAGATCAGTGTCCTATTACTCCCGTAACATCTAGCTCTTGATCTCAGAAATGTATTATATTAGCGCCAGACCATTTTGCATTGCTCACGCGGTCAGTACGGCTTACGAAGACAGAAGTTAAAAATATAAGCAAAAAAAACTATATTTCATTTTTAATTTTATATGCCCTCTACGCGCCGCCACGACTAGGCGAGGCCACCATTGAAATCTCCCTGACCCAAAATGACATTATGAGCAGTCACGGTCATTGCGAGACAGTACAAGATAGGGTAGGCAGAGGTATACACAATTGTACATCTACACGTTTAAGTCTCATGTGGGATCACCACATGAGACTTAAACGTGTAATGACATCTACCGGGCACAATTCCAAACTCCGAGCTGCTACGGAGAATTTCAGAAAAGAAAAACCCAACAACACCTTGCCCGACCTAGGAATCGAACCGAAGACCTCATGCTCAGCAATCACGCCCGGAACTACCAACGAGGCAGTCAGTCAAAAAACAAAAGACTCTTTTATAAATAATTAGCTGACCCAGCGAACTTTTCGTTTCGTTTTTCGTTTTTGTTTAATTTTATTAAAAAATAAACAATTATCCTATTTCGTGCAGTCGTTTAGAAGTTATGCGTGTACAAACATTTCGGCGATAAATATTTATTCATTAGATTATTAAATATTATACCGACAAATATTTCAACTCTCGTCTCGCCCATTCTTACCAATCCAGACAATTTTCCACACAATTAAAACTGTCGCCTCACCGTCCCGCTGGTGAAACATCTTCAAAAGTTCCGTACGTGACATCTAAATTCTTCACCAATAAATACTATAAGCTGCGCCAAACGGAGCGCAAACACAATCTGTATGACATACGTTGACAATTGAGAAACCTTTATAGAATAAAATAAAGAAAAAAGATGCAAATACTTGCTCTCTGTGACTGGCAGGTGGGACACTTGAAGAATAAATAAAATTTCCACCTCCCACGGAGCGTTTTCATTATTTTCCTCACACAAATACACAAGGAGAAATTACTGGACTGTTTATCATAATAAATACTAGCTTCTTCCTGCGACTTCGTGTGCGTGGACTTAATAATTGGGTCCAGGCGTAATAAAAAGTATCCTATGTGTTGATCTAGTTTATAAACTATCTGTGTGCCAAACATCCAAATCTGTTTAGTAGTTATTGCGTGAAATAGCAACAAACATCTATCCCTCCTAACAAACTTCTGCATTTTAATTATATGTATGATTGGAACTGGTGATTAAGGACTTCTTCACCTCGTGTGCCTTTATATCGTGTCGTTTTAGATAGATAGATAGATAGAGTATTCTTTATTGTACACCATAAACAAGAACGTAATAAAATAATCACTCAAATAGTTGTACAATAGGCGGTCTTATCACTAATAGCAATTTCTTACAGACAACCGTTTAGGCTTGGTTTTAATCATGGAAACTGTAAAACTCGAAAGGAAACTTTTGCTTAGTTTTGCTCCGAAGCAAAAAAACTAACATATTTTAAAAAAAATACAAGCTCAAGCAGTATTTGCCCTTTGGATCGGTAATTTGACATTCCAAGAGTCCGAAATAAGATAACAAGATACAAAATATACAGGGAGGCAGGTTCAAAATATACTCACAACGGTATTTTAAATCCACTAAAGAAACTCTTTTTACGCGTTTCATTTTCATTGCCTACAAATACTCTAGCCTTAATTATAAGTTACAATTTACGCTAAGAGAATATTATATAAAATGAAACAAAATGCTTTATTATGTTTTTATGAAATCGTAGTTTTTTAGCTAACATTTACAATGTTACTGACACAACATTTTAGTGAAAAGGAGTCGAAATAAAAAATGTTTAGCAGACTATATTTTTCTTTTAATTTTTAACACAACATTGTATTTGTGTAATCACAAAAAAAAATTAGAAAAAAATGCTCAAGTACCTCACATAGCCCGCATTAAAAAACTTTGAACATGGCGCCTCAAAGAGAACTTTTTTGATCATCACATCTGAGTTTCAATTAAAAGATAAACATAAAATAATGCTTTGACTGGTAACAAAGCGTTTATAAAGTAATGTGGAGGATGAATTCGTCATACTTAGTGAGCAGAGTTAAACAGGTTGACAGAATGCTTGGAGAACCTAAAGGCGCAGTATTCAGGCCAAATATGCATGTATTCAGGAATAGCGCAAGTTAAAACCCACCTCGTAACTATATTTGTCTTTCTATATAATTATAACTTTGCAGTTCATTCCGCCTGTATATTAATACGAAATTATAACTTTGGAATTCACTCGGCCTGTATATTAATAGTGAATTACAAAGTTATAATTTAAATAAAATACATTCATACAAAGTTTCAATATACTCCGACAATATACAAATAAAAGCAGCATCCTGATCTTCTGTACTAATATCATCAGACATCACCATCCAGTCTAGGTGATGATTATTGGCGACATCGCCCTTCTATATTAATAGCTATGCTATCACCAGTACGAAGATTTAAGCCAATGGTCTTGCTTTGAAGCTAGCAGATATAGTGACACTATTAGTTCCTCAGTTGCCCAGCCCATTACTGAGCTCATTGATATCCTACTAGCTAAGGCAAACTTTTGGGCAAACCTGAAGCTCAAGGTGTTTTCGTATTTTAAACATTGACACACGAACCTCTGGCAGCGGCAATGTTGCTAAAATATGGTTAGTTCTATAACCATCCACTTCCATTCATCACAGATTATTTTTATATAGATAATTGAAAGAACTGCAGTTCAAAATGGAATTTCTGAATCTATTTGTGTTACTACATTACTTGAATGCTAGAACAACATTGACGGAATATGCAAAATTTAAAAATGGCTATGTTTTGAAATTAGATCATATTGGGGTACTTTTTATCCCGATAAAACGTGGACGGAATTGCAAGACCAGCTAGTTTACAATAATATTTTCACCATTTCAAATAAATACCCCCTTTTACCACCTGCACATTCATATAACAACGCGTCCTAGGTTTTGGAATTTCAAAAACGCGTACCTTATAAGTCCTAAAACCGCAAAGCGTTTCGGCGCTATAGAATCTGGCAGTATTTAGCAAACTAATTAGCGCTTTAACGCGTGCCTACTAGAAGTTAGACCAAACTTACAGCGCTTTATTTGTTCTTTCTTTGTGTGAGCTAGGTACTGATTAGAGAGTATACTGTACTTGGAAACTAAGCTCAGTATTGCCTCCAAATTAGTTTTGTTAATTGGTTTACGAAAGTGTTCTTCCAAACTTATTAATTGATTGTGGCAGGCAGCTTAGACATATTGCTGGTCATTTTGTACGTATTTTTACTCGAGGCTATATAGCGGTACAAATAGAGATAAATCTTTCAAACACAATAAAACATGAAACTGAAAGATTCTAAGTCGAAGCGAAAAGATTTTATTTCACATAAATTAATGGCACTTACGAAATGTCAAAGTTTTCTTGCATGGTTAAATATTAGTTGATTCTTATGGAAAAGAACGGCTCGTAACACTATGGTTACTCTTTTTAACTTCATAGTTTTTTACAAGTATTTGTACATACAATTTATCAAGAGATATTTATCGACGAAATTTATTGACGATATAAGGCGCTCATAGTCCGGTGCCGGAATATTGTGGTCGATATTATGACGTCTATAGACGTCGTATGTCCCTTAATGAATTTAGTAACGCTTGGGATAGTCCCCCTGCTAGTGGTCGCAAGTGGTGAGGTCAAGACAAGACAAGACAAGACATTTATTTGTGGAAACATGAGTATACATACAAGGCGTGCAGGTTGTTCATAAACAAAAAAGATCCATCATGTTCGGCCTTTGTGGCATACAAATATACTACAATAGGTAGGAAAAGTCATTACAAATAAAACATTTTAAATTCTCATCCCAAAAATTAAATTATAAACATAAATTAAATTGTAATCATAAATTGCAAAAATTATAAAATATTAAATTTACATTTTGTCATTTAAAAATTCTAAAATACTGTAGTATGCTTTCCCAACTAGATACACTTTTAGCCGCTTCTTTAGAATGTGTGCGCTTAGTTCTCTCCATCCCTTTGGAAGTTTATTAAATAATAAGAGCGCCATGCAGAATACACTTTTCCGCATTAATGCTGTTTTAGAAACATGGGAGCAAAGTATAGTGTTATCGCGTCTGACGCGACTGACTTTGTCTGCCATGCGTGGAAATAACTGCCGATTACATTTTACAAACATGACAACTTCGAAGATGTACAGAGACGGTAACGTGAGTATGCTGTCCTTAATGAAAAATGGTTTGCAACTGTCCATCGAATCCAATTTAAACATCGTCCTAATGCACCGTTTTTGGGCTTTGAAAGGTATATCCTTGTCAGTCGAATTCCCCCAAAGGATAATTCCATACCTTAGATGCGATGAAACTAGGCCATGGTAAGCTATTAGCAATGCGTCAATGTTAAGCACAGGAACTAACTTGTGTAGGGCATAGGAAGGTTTTACGTGTCCTTTCGGCTCAGCAACGTACAGAATTATACGTTGTAACAATAAAAATCTGCTAATGAGCGAACGCAACAGCTTAAGAAATTCTCAATAGTAGCCCGGCGTGTGGTATTAGGCTTGGTAATAGTAATCAAATTTTAACCGGATTAATCGCGTGTGTTATTGGTTTTTGTTTTTCCTGACGTTTCGAACACTGCAGCGTTCGTGGTCGCAGGAGGACTAGGGTGTCAGGCGTCTGAACAGTTTATTTATAAAATTATTTCAGTCTACCGTACACATAATTGATAAAACTCATAAATTTTTTTTTGTCTCTGAAACTTATTTAATACAGAAAAAATACCGAAACAAACTCAGAGGTTGTCACACACAGTCGTTGAAGATTTTACTTGCAGATAGCTGACGATAGAGTAACTTAGGCTAATTATAATATGGCGATATGCGGGTGAAACCGCGGGGCACAGCTATTAGATTTATAAAGTCAGTTTCAGTCTGACAAGCATTTTAACATCGCATGTTACGCCAGCCACCACCACCAATTCAGCGATATTGTAAATGGACGAATAATACGAACTGAATATTATTAATTTTACATTCCAATCAAACATCTTTCAACTTTTTTTCAGGAATCGGTAAGAGTATGTTAATATTGGCATTGATTTGAACATTTTCGTCTGCTGCTAGGGTAGTTGACGATGAGAAAAATATTGGCTGATTATATTAGATACTAGCTGATATCCGCCGACTTCACCCGCGTGGAATTTGATACAAAAAAAATGTATGTTTTTTGTTAGAAACCCTAAATATTTTCATAGCCTAAATTAATCCTTGTAAATATAATCAGCTACCTGCCTGTAAAATCTTATTAGAATCGGTCCAGCCATTTCGAAGATTTCCCGGAACAAACAGACAGACAGAGAGACAAAACATTTAGCAACAGATTTTTAGGTATAGGTGTCGTGTAAATAACTGTATGACCTTAAAAAAACTATTATTTTGACATTACAAACAGACACTTCAATTTAATTTATTTGTATCGATGACTTAATTGCCTTAAAATATAGCGCACAAATTAATTAATTATTCAACAGGTTTTAGCGAGACATATTTAACTCTGTTATTAATTATAAATAGCTCACAGAACAAAATCATACCTATAAGTACATACTAGTACAGTAATTGTAAAGAGAAATCACTAAGCGTCTCCTTTAAGACGATAAGAAAGGACTCTTGCAATTGGAGAGATGCGGGCTGCTACACGATAGCCGACCACTCAGTCAGATAGAGCCAAAGAAAGTTTGGAAAGAGCAACTATAAGAAACAATTGTATTTTTCATATTTGTACAATACACTCCCGACCGAAATTCCGGTCACGGCTGCCTATCTCCACGGCGATTAATCAAGTACGCAGGAGATATTTTAGTGCAGAAAAACAGGTGCACACCCTCTTCCTTCACTCTCATAGTCCTCCATGTCTATCAAACTAATCTAATAAAATTTACTTTGAATAAATTTACTTTGATTAAATTTTCATTGTAATATTTAGTGATGAAATTGGAAAGGGATTGGGCCATTTATTATCAAATCAGTATGTGGGACATTCAGTAATCAACTACTGTATGCCTGGATTTTCCTATTCTGACATTCTAAGAAAAATAATTAGTTTTAATTTCAACCAGGATACTACTTTATTTATATTTATTGGTAACAGAGGAAATTTGAACAAGAGGGAACTAATTAAATATCATAGTACACTGTGCACCCTACATTTAAGAAAAATTGTAATGTTCACTTTCCCTTACAGCAACAGTATGCCACAGGAAGAAAATGACTTTAGATATAAATTGAATATGACATTACACATAATGACATTTAATGATACTTTATTTAATTTAATTGACACTAACAATTATGTTAGTAATTAATAGTAGCTATATTGATATTTTATGTCTTACAGAACATTGGTTAAAAAATGACCAGTTCATGTTCAGTTTTAACAACCATCAGATTGCTAGCTCTTTCAGCAGAGTGAACATGATTCGTGGTGGCTCTTTAATAATTACACATAAGAGACTGAAATTTAAAGAAAGGAAAGACATTGTGAGCCTCTCTGTTGAACGAGTAATTGAGATTGCTTGTATAGAATTTGATCAGTTTATTGTTATGAGTGTGTACAGGCCCCCATGTGCTTCGTATGAGATTTTTGAAAATAATTTAGAGGATGCATTATATAAAAGTTGTAAAAGTAACAAAACGGTTGTTGTCTGTGGAGACTTTAATATAAATCTATTCGATAATTCAAACGTTACAAATAAATTTATAACCTTATTTAAATCATTCAATTTGTATCATAATTTCTTTGAACCAACTAGAATAACAGCTACTAGTGCTACTTGTATTGATAATATTTTTTCAAATTTAAAGCCCTATAGCAAGGCAATAATAAATAAGTTAGACTCTGATCACTGTGGCCAGTTAGCCACTTTTCCTAAGAAAATATTAAAAGTTCAAAGAAATCTTGTTAGTTTTATTCCAATTAATGATTGCCGTTTAAGAGTTTTATAAAATAACTTGGTTGATAAACTTCCAGATTTGCCTTATAGTGACAATTCAGATTATGCATATACTCTTTTGTTTAATCTGATCAATAGTGAGTTTGGAAAGGTTTTTACCTCAAGAACATTATCGGTCAGTGATCGCGTTTGTTTTTCAGATTGGGCTACACCAGGCATTTACAGAAGTAGACAAAAGATATATGAACTGTATAGTGAAAGAACATACAATCATAGTGAGGCTTTTCAAGAATATGTTAAAAAATATTCTAAAATATTTAAACGAGCCTGTTCCACTGCAAAATCTATCCACTTAAAAAACAAAATTAAGTTGTCTAGTAATAAAATCAAAACTACATGGAACATTATAAACTGTGAAATGGGAAAAACGACAGTACGGAGTCGTGACTTTCATCTTAAAATCAATAATATGGACATTAAAGCGGATGTGGAGGTGGCAGCTGAGTTTGAGAATTTCTTTACCAATATTCCTATTCTAACAACCAAAACTCTGCTATCTTCGTCCACATCTGCCTATTCTATACTAAAAGAAAGTGTAATTGAATGTGACAGATTTTTTGAATTTTCAGTTGTGAGCGCGCGAGACATTATAGAAACCTTCAAAAGTATTGATATGAAAAAGACTGCCGACTATGGGGGCAGACTGTTCAGACTATCTCTTTTATAATTGATGTTATTTCACCCTACTTAGCAACTGTTTTCAATTCTTGTGTCGCATCTGGCGTATTTCCTGACTTGATGAAACAAAGCAAAGTAATCCCACTGTTCAAATCCGGCAGCACCTCTGATCCCACAAATTTTCGACCTATTTCTATACTACCCACATTAAGTAAAATCTTTGAAAAACTAATTCTAGCTCAAATGTTAAGACATTTTAATAAATACAATTTACTTCATACAAAACAGTTTGGTTTTACTAAGGGTCGTTCAACTACGGATGCGGGCGTGGAATTGCTGAAAAATATTTTCGAGGCCTGGGAGCACTCGCAAGATGCTCTCGGTATTTTTTGCGACTTATCCAAGGCCTTCGACTGCGTACATCATTTTACACTCATCAAGAAATTACACCACTATGGAGTAAGGAACAAGGCTCTCGACCTTTTGACTTCTTATTTAAACAATAGAATTCAAAGGGTCGATGTTAATGGTAAGAAATCTGCAGGTTCTGCAGTCACTATGGGTGTCCCGCAGGGTTCGATTCTAGGACCATTTCTGTTTCTTATTTATATCAATGATCTGCCTTATTATGTCAAGGATAAACATGAGATTGTATTTTTTGCGGATGACACGTCTCTCATTTTTAAAATAAGAAGACAATTAAAAAAATTTGACGAAGTCAACAATGCGCTCTCTGATGTTGTCCGGTGGTTCAATGCAAATAATCTTCTTCTAAATCAAAATAAAACTAAACTCATTAAGTTTTCAACGCCAAATGTTAGGCACTTACAAACTAATGTATTACTTAATGGAGTAAATTTGAGCCCTGTCGAGTCAACGGTTTTCTTAGGAATAACTATTGATGCTAAATTACAATGGGGCCCCCATATAAAGAAATTGTCTGGTAGACTTAGTTCAGCAGCCTATGCTGTAAGAAAAATTAGACACCTAACCGATGTGGATACAGCTAGATTAGTCTATTTCAGTTATTTTCATAGTATTATGTCATATGGAATTCTTCTCTGGGGAAACTCTGCGGATATTAATACCATCTTTGTTTTACAGAAAAGAGCTGTTAGAGCTATTTACAACCTGGGTCCAAGGGTATCTCTCAGAGAGGAGTTCAAAGAGATAAATATTCTAACTGTTGCTTCACAATATATATATGAAAATTTATTGTATGTGTATAAAAATA
Source organism: Xylocampa areola (assembly GCA_935421205.1). NCBI lineage: Eukaryota > Metazoa > Arthropoda > Insecta > Lepidoptera > Noctuidae > Xylocampa > Xylocampa areola. The sequence continues at coordinate 14,867,393 of OW285215.1, forward strand.
TTTCAAATTTTACCAAACTATCTGATGTTCATAATGTTAATACTAGAAAAAAACACAACCTTTCTGTACATGCCACTCGACTCCACAGAGTAGGCAACTCGTTCATGGGTCACTGTATACGCTTTTATAATAAGCTGCCCATTGATATTAGAAATTTAAGCTACAATAAATTTAAAAAACTTATAAAATCCAAACTATGTAAAAAAGGATATTACACAATCTCAGATTACCAAAACGACAAAAATGCATGGGACTGAGTGCACTGTGCAAAAAACTCTTGACATGGAAAATACATATTTAATGCATTTTATTGACATCCTAATGACATTTTGTAAACAATTATGAATATTTCTGACATTCCATTTGACATTTTGTGAATAATTCATTGTAAATGTGAGCATCATGTAGAATAAGTACTTTTATATCATGATTCGTAACTGTCTGGTGGTTTTGAGTATTTTAGCTGGCCTACGCAAATGTCCTGCCGATCTGGTATCGTCTTGCGACGGGTCGTTGAGTTCCCTTGATTATGGTCGAGCTACACGATGACTGATGCATACGTGCCGTCAGTAAGGACAGGTCAACTTGAAACTGCTATGGCTCTTTCTTCAAAAGGCCACTCCAGACGCCCTACATGATTACGCTCACATAGCCTTATATACTGATGTCTGGACTTTAAAAGAGACTGTGACCTCTGAGTTTGTTTCGGCTTTTCTTCTCAGAGGTAGTCAGACAGGAAAAGCCGGCGCCTTCTAGTTTTTAATTTGACATGTAAAAGAGTTCCAAAAAACCTATTTACAGAATAAATGATTTGAATTTGATTTGAATTTGATTTGAATTTGATTTGAATTTGAACTAATATTGAAAAAGTCGCGCCTACTAGCTCAGTTGTTCATCTACAAATTAATTATAATATATTAAAACAAATGTACGTCCACTGCAGAAGGCAAGGCAAAGTTTACAATAAGACAGGCAGCCGACAACAAAGTTAACATTTTCAAATTAACCTAAAACAAAACATGAATTTCAAAGTAACACTTGTTTTATTATCTTCTTTTACATGTCAATAAAAATGATTTAAACAAGGCTGTAAGGCATAATAAAAATAAAAATAAATGTGTGGTTTGTTTCAATGACTCATGGCAATGGCGGTCAGAGAACAAATAAATAAATAATGGATCATCTTGACTATAATAAAATGTTTTATGTTGTGGTGTAAAATTAGATTACTGTGTCGTTTTTCTTGTGCATCTTTTGAGGTAACCGAGGTAACCAAGGGTTCTTTTAATCTTATTACGCTTGCGTTTGACCGCCACCTCACTTTTCTTAACCAAATCAAAGAAGGAAAAGAATTAATGGCCCATTACCTAACGACCTCCTAATCAAGACCCATTAATAATAGATCTTAATTAAGAGCGTTTTCCTAGGCTCGAACCCCACCTGACCGGTCGATATCGCATATACCTCGTATCTTCTATCGCTCAAACATGTCGTTCGGTAGCGCACAGCGAGAGAAATTAAATGACGGACGAGTCGCCGTCGTTGCCGCCGTGTCGCAGCCGTATAAATTTTTCTAAGTGACAGAAAAGGACACAAATAGAGATATCTGTTACCGGTAAAATGAGTTTAAACCCATAACCTTCTGTTTTTTTATCGAAAATGGATCTACGTTTGGGCACCAACTCGCCTGATGGTAAGCGATGGTGTGGCCGAGGATGGAGCACGTAGATCCAGAAGAAATCTGTTCGCTCTTAAGTAGAGTGGATAAATTTGGGGAGAACGATAGTTGGGGAGTTGATGCAACTGCCCAGACGCATCTCCCACAACGGTTGCACTAGACTACATCCCGAAACACGACTAGGTCACTTCACGGTGGTGGGTGGTAACCAGCCGCGGCCGAAGCCTCCCACCAGAGTAGTGTTGCCTGTTTTGCACCACCCAGGGGCCACGTGTAGGGATTCCATTTTAAGGGGGCACTCCTACGGATGCAGGCAACTCAACCTCCGTCCGTAGGAGTGCACCCACTTCTGCAATCATTAAATTACGCTAGAACCCCGGAACCCTCGTAAAGGCTATTAATATTATAAAATAACTTCACTATTCTTATCTACTTTATTAATAGCCTCGTTGTTTGAAGTATTTGCGCTCAAATAAATTGTATTTTCTTAGAATTGTGGAGGTACTGAATAAAAGCGAGATGAATTCATTTATATGAATAAATTAATATTGTTACATAAAATTATGTAGTTCATTGCCTTGTTATGATACCAGTACCTTGTGTAGGGTAAGTAGACAAGTACCGTCAGCTGCTCTGCATTGGGCTGATTGTTGTTAACATTTTCAGTCATTATGACTTTGTGTTCACACATACCACAATAGGGAACAAACACATACATAGCATCACGCCTCTATTCCTCGAAGGGGTAGGCAGATGTGTACACATTTGTACACCCACATTTCACCAATGCTGTTATTCAGTCCCATGTAATAGGTAGTGAGCCTATTGCCATCAAACGGGCACAATTCCAAACTACTAAGAATTTACTAACAGAAAAACTAAATTACACTTTGCCCGACCCGGGAATCGAACCCGAGACCTCCTACTCAGCAGTCGCGCTTGGGACCACTAGACCAACGAGCCAGTTAAATAGGCAATAGAGAAACCTATAAATATAATAAACCTATATATATATAATACGGGACAAAAAGGGACTAACTTCCGTCATCCACGCGGACGAAGTCACGAGCAATACTAGTCCTTAATTAAAATATCCAGTAACGCAATTAAAACAAAAAACAACTGGTGCACTACATTTTATTTGTATAAAAAGCCTGAGTATATAGTGAGTGTATAGCCTGCCGAGTCACAACTCGAAAATACAATTAATAGTGAATGGTAAAATAATTAAATGGTTAAAGGTTTCCACCTAGTTCAGGCAATTAAGCGATTTGTGCTTAATCTTTATTGTAATATAATTTGTAAACTGTATTGATTTTTTTTCTAAATAAACAACTGTTATTATAATTATTTGCAAATAAAATATAAATAACGATGCTAAATTAACGCCTAGGTAACTATGAAGCATAAAAGTGCAGTAATATTTCAACAGACTATAAATTCTCTGCAATAAAACTCAAATGAAACTCGTAAAAACTATGATGAACTAGTATCTATTTGTAACAATAAGTAATCAAAATATAAAGTTAAAATATTAAATGGAAAAAGAATGCGGTCGCGAACAGGATTCGAACCTGCGCCTCCCGGATAAATACTCCAGGCGCTCTGACCACTAAGCCATCTCGACCTCTGCTCGCCACCGCGAATTCTTCATCCATATTTGAACACGTCTTTTTGGCGACTTCATTGCTAGCTATTCAGTACCTATACAGGTGACCGAACAATAATCAAAATATATTATTTCGGTAATAAATTTTGGATAAACTTTGATAAGGAGCAATAGTAAGATCTATTATAAAGATAAATCTTCCAAACGCATTAAGGCATGCGTAGCTAACTAAAATTATAAATTTTTGTGACAAGAACAGGTCGTGAACAGGATTCGAATCTGCGCCTTCCGGAAAAATACTCCAGACGCGGAACATCTGCTCACTACCTACTCCAAATTCTTCTTCCACATTTTAATACGTCTTTTGTTGTCGTCATTGCTATTTATCCGACACAACTAACTTTACAGATGTTACAACGTCGTACAGATGTGATTCCTTAACAAATACACCTCATCAACAATTACATCTATTAAGTTATAAATAACGAGAAAAAGAGAAAAGCACACAATAAATAACATAAAAAATGCAGTATTAAGTTAGCCCCTAAACTCTCTAGTAGCTGCTGATTAGATGCATACCATTGAACGCAAAAAAACAACCGAGCCTAAAAAAGAACGGAGCACTACCTAAGTATTTTTTCTCGAAACGTGAATCGTTCACGTATATTTAAATCCATATCTTTATTCTGGATCATACTTCAAGGCTCAAATTTACATAATATCTTCAAACTGAAGTAGCCGTGCCCATCATCACGAGATAAGTCCTTAATCGCCTTTACCACCACGAATAAAGGAGGAGGTTTATATAATATCCATAAACGTAAAAATATTCTAATTCTATGATAATATCCTAATTTATTATGTAACCTCTTTAAATGCGCTAATACATAAGTCAAATACATTTGCTTAAGCCAATATTTGTAATTATCATAGTACCAGCAAGACAAAAACTGCTCCTCGGACGGCAAACATGAAGAGAAATTATAATCGGAAAATAATATTAAAATATGGTTTAAATTAACCTTTATCAGTTATACATTGACCCCTTAAAACGAAATTACTTTATAAAATAGGGCCTAAAATTGACCTATTTTCAAACACAAGTAACACATTATTTATCGCATTCTATATTTGGTAAGCAAAACCAGCCGACTTTGGATATAGAAACTGTATTTACATAAATCAACAAACAACAATACTGATTTATTACATAAAACAAGGAATTCCCATTTCAAATACGCAACAGTTCTTTATGAATAACAATAACAGTTCCTAACAGATGTTCTTCGCATACACGGAGACGGATCAGTGGCGAGTCCTTTTTAACCGGCGTTAATAATAAGTGAATTATCAATGAAGCTACACCAAATGCCTAAAGCTGCAATAGGCATGGTGACAGTATTAAAAGAACCAAAGAATAAATGGTTTTATAGAAAAACATATACATAAAGGATTCTAAACAAATACTTACTTTTATTAAAACATTAAGGTTAATAAGATTTTCAATAAAAGTATAAAATACTGCAATCGGCCATATTAACTGAAACCTCAATCACCGCGAATAACGCCACGCCTCAGTAAATGTCAATCACCGTCGTACGTGTTGCTTGAACTTTTGTCAAATGTCATCGTGGCATGACGTCACAACTCATCACGGCGCCATGACACCCATGAGCGTTTACGCGTATAATACACATGAGATAAATTAAAATGCAATAATTTGCGTTAAAACTTAGTTTATTACTGTAATAATGTGTTTTCGGTAGTAGACCTACATTATAAAAGGAGATTTAAAAATCCGTCATCATATTAATCAATTAACTGAATATAGAAATTAAATACATATAAACTTAAAAAAAAATATGTCAATAACCCAGATGCAAATTTATTACATACAAATTAGGAATTTCCCTAACAAATACCGGAATTGTTCTGAAATAATAACATTAATCCAGTTCCATAAGTAACTGCAGACCTGTTATGACGTATGAAGATCAATGACGAATCCGTTTTGAAATGCAAAAATAAGAATTAAACTGTTAATGAAGCTCCACCAAATGCTACAATTATTATAGATACTATACATAAATCTTATAAAAATCTTTCCAAAAACACCGATATAATTTATTACATACAAATCAGGTATTTCCGTTTCACGTTCCACTATACAACGTTACTGTTCACATACTAACAATAACAGTTCCGAATCCAGATGTTCATCTACATTCCATATTCTTTTTGATCGGCGATATTAAGAAATTCATGTCAATAAACATCGACTGTTCTGTTTTCTTTGGCATCGGATCAATATCTGCTTTTCGTTGTTACTTTGTTTGTGCGAATACGGAAGGTTATTTTTGAGTTATGGATTCCCTTATTAGAGTATGCAGATGCCTGCAATGTGCTAATCACTTACTTCGATCAGGCTACTAGATTCACAGTCTGTTCCACTCAGGCGTACGTTGTAGCGGCCATCTTGTCCTTTGACAGTAGTTCTTGCTGTATTATCTCAATAAAATGCAAATAATTTTATGAATAGATACGTGAAGCAAAAACTATAGACCACTTTTTTTTTCGAAAATTTCGCCGTCTAAGGTCTTTGAAATTTGAGGTATTTTAAAGTTTAATGTTATTTAATATGCATTAGAAATACAATAAATTATTTAAAAAAAACATTAAACACTCTACCATGCGTTTGACACACACACACGTATATTTTTGACAATAGGAATCTTTGACAAAAGAACCTTATTAACGAATAAATTTAAATATAAATAAAAATTATGGTCAAATTTGGTCCAGTGAGTGACCACTAGTCTTATTAGTTGCCCATATACGTTTATAGGAGCCTAGATTTTTTTACCAATCGTAATAAGTCTATTCTCCACTTCTAAAGTCCTTCAGACTTCGTATAATATTATATTACGTCTAAAAAAAGAATGATTGATGAAAAAAATTACGTCGCAGAGCGAAATTTTTTGTCACTTGTTGATCGTGTCGATATAAAAGTCGTCTACATGATATTATGAGTAAAAACTTTGTGAATATATAATATCACTGATCTTTAAGAATGAGTGATGGCATAGTTATAATGACGTAGATTGATGATTATTCCTTTTTTCCAATACAGTTTTAGAAATTTCTTCCAGTATCGTGGATGCGTTTACAAATATATAATTTCACATGTACAGCAAACACACCCAGACTTGGAACAATTATCTGTAGATGATACAAATATTTGCTCCGTGCAGGAATCCAATCCGCGAAATGCGGCGTGGCAGCGGCAACCGCACCATTAATATATATTTCACAGGAATAGCGAAATCTATAGTTATAATTGTTTTTGAATAAGAAATATACCTTTTAAGCAGGATTTCTACCTGCGCCTCTCAGATAAAGATGTACTTAGTTCGCTACGCATGCCATAATGCGTTTGTGAAAATTTATCTGTAAATCCATACTAATATTATTATAAACGCGGATATAACTGTTTGTTTTTGTTTGTTTGTTTGTTACCTTTTCACGATAAACGGCTGAACGGATCGTAATGAAACTAAGCAAGGGGATAGATTGTATCTTGGGGAAGGACATAGGTTACCTTTAGTCACGCAGACGAAGTTGCGGGCACCAGCTAGTATATTTATATTTACTTAATTGTTCTTATAGTTTTAGTGGACGCAAGCACGCCTGGAGTCCTTCGTTCGTGATAAGCGTGAGGTTCTACTTCCGAGTATGGAAAAATGTTATTAGGTTTTTCTGTTATGAAATCTGTATATGTTAAGCATTCAAAACCCAACCCGAGCAAAATCACAACAAAAGAAGACATAGGAATTCCTTTTATTGTCAAAGGACGACAAATTTCAATGCCTATTTTACCAACAACTTTTCAATCATCTTTTATAATGCGCTCAGCAAAGGAGTGGAACTCTCTACGTGCGTCTGTGTTTCCGAACGCTTTCCACCCTAATCTCTTCAAAGTTAGAGTGAACAGGCTTCTTCTGGGTAAGCTCACTCCATCGTCGACTTTGTCTCTGTCACATCGCCGCGAGCTCAGCTCACGACTAGGGGCTTCTTTCAAGTTCGATTGCCAAACTAGTTTAAAAGTTACAATATTAAATGAAAAAAGAATACGGTCGCGAACAGGATTCGAACCTGCGCCTCCCAGATAAATACTCCAGGCGTGACATGACGTCGCCATAAGACGTGTTAAAATATGGAAGAAGAATTCGCGGTGGTGAGCAGAGGTCGAGATGGCTTAGTGGTCAGAGCGCCTGGGGTATTTATCCGGGAGGTGCAGGTTTGAATCCTGTTTACGACCGCATTCTTTTTCCATTTAATATTGTAACTTTAGAGTTCGCTAAGCATGCGTTAATGCTTTTCAAAGATTTATCTTAAATGAAACTAGTTTAGTTTGGAAATCCCGAAGCATGTACGTGATTGATAACCGTTGATTTGATTTGATTTGATTAGATTTGAATAATAATTAACTTTGTTCGCACCTATACGACCGAGCCGCACGATGAATGTACAACGGTCTCCGCCCGGGACCAAGTTAACAACTGGTAGCGATCATAGCGGAAGCGCAAGCGATTTAACGTCGACATATTACGATAATGAAGATTCCCCAACCCCTTACTATGTGAACCTGAGAAAACGAAAAGAACGGCCTGAAGAAAGTGATTATAATCAGACATTAGAAAGATTTAGAAACGATATCATGAAGTTTATGGGAGACTTTAGTAAGCAACAAAATGAAAATCTTAAGCAAATTCGAGATGAAATATCAGAAATTAAAAATGAAATTAAAACAATTAAATTGAATTCTGAACATTTTAAGGAAAAGATAGACCTAATAAACACTGAAATAGAAAATATAAAAATTGACAATAATATAACCCAGCAAAAGTTTAAACGTGTAGAAGAGGAAATCAACCAAATTAAAAATAATCAACCAACCGATACACAAATTATCAAAACGCCAATCGCTCATAACGAAGACATCATCCTAGAACTTAAAGACCGATGTGAACGCGAAAAAAATGTCATAATAGTGGGTATTTCTGAAACGATTAACGCTAACTCGATTGCACGACAAAAATATGATTATGAAGAAGTGACAAAACTAATCACAACATTCACAGCGGACAGCCCCAATCCAATTAAATGTATGAGATTGGGTAAATACGTGCCAAACAAAAGCCGACCTATAAAGGCATGTTTTGCCAATACTGATGCACCAAAATACTTACTACGTAATAAAAATAAATTACCCGAGAACATACAAATATACTCTGATCAAACACCTATGCAAAAAAAAAACTTGCAGTCTATAAAAGAAGAGTTAAATAGACGCATAGAAAATGGAGAAAATGACCTGACTCTCAAATACATAAAAGGAATACCTACAATCGTCGTAAAAAAAAATAACAAAAAAAACTAGTCAAGTCTTCACAACAAGAAGAAATTGTAACAAAAGAATATAATAGATTAAATCATTACATAGTAAAATCTTATGAGGACATTCCATTACACCCATCGGCACTAAGATTCTTCTACGCCAACTTACGTAGTATTCGAACAGCTGGCAAGCTCGATGAAATTAATTGCATAGTAAAATCTATACCAAAGACTACCCACATACTGATATTTACAGAGACATGATCACATCGGAAAATGACGCCAAACTATACCAAATACAGAACTATAAACACGCTTATAACTATAGACAAAACAGCAAAGGTGGGGGAGTTTCTATATTTATCCATAACAGTATCAATTATGAAATAACAGAGGAGCTATGTGAAAATGGGAATCACTACTTATGGATACACATAGACAAATTATCGCTTAACATTGGCGCGATATATAAACCAGGTGACACCAACTTAAGCAACTTCTTGGACGTATATTCTACACAATTAGAACGACGACGCCGAGCCATTGTGTTCGGAGATTTTAATATCGATTTGCTTAGTTCTGACAGCCACGCCACGAAATATCAAAAGGAGATAAAAGAAACCGGATACGAATTATTAAATAAAATAAGCAGATTATACAGCACCAGAGAAACCAGCACAACCAACACAATACTGGACCATGTCTGTACAAACATAAATAATCACTCGTTTAACATGTCAATAATCGATTCATCCTTGTCTGATCACAAGCAAATCTATCTCGAAATGGGCTGTCTCGCACCAAAAATAAAAAAGAAAATACTTTACACAGCGATCGACTACAAAAGTCTTTATGAAAACGCTCTAAAAGCGTGGTATAAAAAATACGAGAACGAGTATTATGTCTTGGAAAACTTTGTCTTGGAACAGGTGAACAATAGTAAGATACAAAAAACCAAAATAGTGAACCCACCACAAGAAGATTGGATTACCAAAGATATTTTAGACGCGATCAACCTACGAAACGACTTATGGCAACTATCTAAATCTAACTCGAAGGACGAAGAACTACAAAAAAGTGTCAATAAGGAACAAAACAGAGTGAAAACCATGATAAAAGAGCGCAAGAGGAACTACTACTACACCATGTTTAAAAACAATGTCAATAACCCTAAAAAAATGTGGGAACTGATTAATGATTTAGCGTTAAACAAAGCGAAGGACAGCAGTGCTCCCCCAAAGCTAATATCAGACGCAGGTGTCATCACAGAAGGTAAAGCTATCTGTGATTTATTTAACTTATTTTTTACATCAGTAGGCTCAGAATTGGCTAATAAAATACCAAACATGTACCATACATCTAACGGCAATACACTAATGTACGAACCCACACACTTACACAACACAACACTAGACGAACTGGAACCCTGTACCACTCACGAAATATCGAAAATTATAGATGACCTTGACACTAACACTAGTACCGGACTTGATGGAATAAGCGCAAAAGCAATAAAATGTTTAAAAAATATAATACTTGACGGACTAACTAACTGCATAAACAAATGTTTACAAAGCGGCACTTTTCCCGATACACTCAAGGTTGCCAAGGTCAGTCCTATCTATAAGGCCGGCAGTAGATCAGATCCGGGCAATTACAGACCCGTCTCAGTACTACCCATTCTTTCCAAAATATTTGAGCGTGTGTTATATACTCGTCTAAATAACTATTTAATTGAGAAAAAGTTTTTAATTGACGAACAATACGGTTTCCGACCCAAATCTAGCACAATATCAGCTGCGATAGATTTAATAACAAAAATTAAAATTAATATTGACCAAAAAAATTTCGCTGTAGGTATATTTATTGATTTAAAAAAATGTTTTGACACCGTTAGTCCTCAAAAATTACTAGAAAAATTACACAATATAGGCGTTAGGGGCACAGCGCATAATATGTTTAAATCATACATGCAAAACAGAAGACAGGTTGTAAAAATGGGTAGTTTTGTTAGTTCGCCTCAGAACTTGGATTACGGCTGTCCTCAAGGCTCGATAATAAGTCCATTACTTTTTCTAATTTATGTGAATAATATTAATAAAATAGGACTCGCTGGCCATTTAACACTTTACGCAGATGATACCTGTTTATTTTATTTTGACAAGTCAATTAACAACATCATGACCGATGCACAGAAAGACCTGAATTTGCTTACTGAGTGGCTAAAATATAACTTGTTAACGGTAAACGCCTCAAAAACATCTGATATGATTCTTACTGCAAAAAATAAACAGATACCCACTTTCATACCGCTAACAATTAATAATGAAATAATAAAACGCTCAAATGCAGAAAAATATCTGGGCCTGTGGATAGATGACAAACTAACGTGGAACCTCCACATCAATCACATCCGCACAAAGTTAACATCACTACTAGGAGCCCTTCGTAAAATAGCACATTGCATACCATATCAAGTGCGCAATGTTATCTATAACTCGTTAGTAAAATCACACCTTGAGTACATGATTGAAATATGGGGATCAGCCGCCGCCACTCATTTGAAACAACTACAAACCACCCAAAATAAAATTATTAAGATACTTCACCACTATAACTACTTGACCCCAACAAAAACACTATACGAAAAGACTAATCTACTAAATCTTACGCAACTTTACACATACTGTACTTGTATCCTAGTTAGAAATATTAGTAACCAAACAATACAAACAAACATTAAACTACACAAAAAAGAAACTACATATAATTTTAGACATAAAAACAAAATTCAACTAAGGAAGCCACGCACTAACTACGGAAAGAAAACGATATTATTTGAGGGAGCACAACTGTATAATAACCTGCCAAAAGAAATAAAAGAAAGCAGCAGTATGAATGTATTTAAGAATAAACTAAAAAGATATCTCAGCACACTGTAAGTGACTCGTTACACTTCGAGAGAACGCTAATTTAGGAACTGTTTACTTATTGTTGTTTAATTATATTATGGACATTTCTTATATTATGCGGGGAATCATTAAATCAATACTTTAAATAATCCTATACGCACTGCAATATGAAAATGAATATAATTATTACAATAGAATCTTGATTTGATATGGATAAATAATTTTAATTCAGAATATATAAATAAATATAAAATTAATAGTAAATAACATATACTATTATTATAGAATTGTAATTTAAATAATTTTAATTCAAAAATATATGTATGTGTAATAAATAGTAATAAGCGCTGGAGATACTATACTATATTCTAATTGAGTTTGTTGTGCATATCTTATTTTAAATGAACTGTACAGTTTTATAAGAAAATAAATTTCTTTAAACCGAAGCTGCGTAGGTACAACGTGTGGGTTTTGCTTCTTTAATTAGATTTGAAAATGATAACTAGGGGTAACTATTAGTATTCCATTTTTTTTGTAAAGCATATCGAAGGTCAACCTAGGAGGTTGTCGAGTGCTTATCCGGGCTTTCCTTTTGTTTGCCATAAGATAATGTAGGCCCCCTGCGCGGTACGAGCTTCGGCTAAGGGCGTCGCTGGTGGGAGGACAGCAGGGCACTGGCTGGATCAGATTCAGATTATTATTATTTAGGGACAATTTTAATGCTACAGTCTCAGCAGTGGGGCAACAAGCAAGGGTCGGGATGGTATTCGTGTTACCCACGCTATATATACGACGTGACTATCCCCAATAGTATAGTTTCACACCCTCCCACGTCTCAATGACGCCTGAACTTTTTGGTCACAAATTCAAAATGTCAGGCCGTTACTAACCGAAAATAGAATTACTTAACCAAAAAACTGGTTTTAATATAGCTCAGTTCTCTTACTAATTTTTACCATTGAATTGAGAAGCCTCATTTTGAAATAAGGTAAATGAAAATCGGTACCTTAAGAAGTTATCTCGTTAAAAAAACTGGTTCAAATTAATAACAGCTCTTTCCAGAATTAAATTGGGCTCGTACTTGACCACTTTATCTTTTAAATTGAAAACCAGCGGCACATGAAAAAATCCACTTTCATTATTCAAAATCGATAGAGCCACACCGAATAGCGGATACCGAGTACTGAATCGATTTCAATTCCGAGTGCAGTGAATCTATTCTAAGTAATCGAGTTGTTCAATTTTACGATCGCCTACATATTTGCGCAGTGTGTTTATTGTGGTTGTACGAGGTCAAGTTTTAATGGATGTATTTATATCACGAATGTCCGACCAGATTAAATTGATCTGTTTATCGTTGTAAAATATCGTATCGATTTTAATTGCTGAGTGAATCTTTATCGATGCTGAATGTTTCGGAAAATTTGCAATCATGTGCTGACGACCGAATATTATTGAAGACATAATCTTCGAACTAAATTAAATGGGAACTTAGACACAAACCTCATTTTGCTTAGATTTTTCAACTTTGCATGTATGCCATCGGATTTGCTTCCAGGATTTCAAGCTTCTATCTATATACATAATAATATAACCAGCACATTACTGTCCCACTGCAAGACAAGGAGGCAAAGAAAGCAGTGAGCTCTTTTTGCATTGATCACCACGCTAGCTCACGCGGGTTGGCGATATCGGACCATTAAATCCAAGTTCCCTCACGATGTTTTCCTTCACCATATGTCTGTGATGTCTTAGATTAACTAAGAAAGTACATATGACATTGAATAAGTCACATTGGTTCATGCCAGGTTTGAACCTACAGCATATAACATAACTTAACATAAATCCACTTTATTGTACACCAAAATACACATAGTTACATAAAACACTTTACAAAAACAAGTACAATCGGCGGTCTTATTGCGATTTAGCGATCTCTTCCAGACAACCATAGGGAAGTAGTATAGGCTTTATACACAGGGCAGCACACGGTGTACAGATACAAAACTGCAGTAAACAAAATATAAAGTTACAATATTAAATGGAACAAGAATACGGTCGCGAACAGGATTCGAACCTGCGCCTCCCGGATAGATACTCCAGGCGCTCTGACCACTAAGCCATCTCGACCTCTCCAAGAGGTAGAGCTGGTCAGAGCGCCCTCATACTGCCTGTATTAAAAAGTATTTTATCGATATTTTATATTACGCAAGTTACGACCAACACTACTAACACAATATTAAAAAACTTAGCACACCAACGTTGGCGCTAGAAAATACTTGCGAACACAAAGCGTTTTCAAGTAAAATTTAATATTCTTGTACACAAAAGCTATATCAGATAATATACTGCCTCGTACTGCATTTATTGAAATAGCTGCACGCAAATTTTCTCGCGTTAAATTCCAGAGGAAATATCTTCATTTTGCCGCGAAACTGATGCTCCACTAAGACTTGTGGTAGACCGAATTTTCGTCACACATGAGACAAGATTACTTCCGTAAATACATTATGTAAATTCTTTGTAATCTTAGAATTCGAGAGGTGAAACGCAAAAAATAGCTAGGTTTTGATATTGTAATCTCTTGACTCACTAATTAGCAGACACAATAGATTTTTATTGTTATGAAGTACGTATTTGTACGTGACTGAGCCAAAGGGACTTCACTGGAATCAATACAGAATCCAGTGATTCAAATATAAAAGCCTTGCAATATGAATTCGATAAAAATACGGACACAGTGAGTGAGTGTGTCGCGGGCTTTATAATAATAATAATGAAAACGTCAAGGTAGATGAAGAAACATCTACCACACCAATAACAGAGTAAACTCGCTGCTTGTGACCACAGATTAGTAATATATGTATCGTACAATACTTGTAACCACGATCAGTGCAACCTGGTCGAAACGCCAAGCGGTTCAAAGGTATTTATTGTTCCTTAATTCCTGTTAGGTTTTATTAGCAACATTAAGTCGCACAAATATAAACTCGTTGGCTTTATTAAAGCATTATCTAACAATTAGATACTTAAGGTTTAAGAAAATCTTTACTGAAATAATTTCTCCTTAATTTGCTGGCATTAAATTCTAGGCGAAATATGTTAATTTTAGGCGAAACGGAGACGATGCGAAGGCGTGTGGTAGTCGGCATTTTCGTGACAATTTAGAAACACGTAACATATTATTTACATAAAATGTCTACATAGTATTCGACAAGGAACCGTCTGATCACAAATGAAACGAGATAAATAATACGAGATCATATTACTCCGACAGCCTAAATTAAATGTCGATTCGTCCTAATAAATATCGCCACGCTCTTTATTTACACCTTTGCTAAAACCTGTTCCCTCTAAAACTGTATTCACAATGTCTTTTGCCTCCTTAATCATTATTTATCTATGGAACTGCTGTGAAGGTTTCCAGAAAAAGGTTTGACTTTAGAATTTCTTGACAGTTGTGAGTCATTCATGAAGTCAGTAAATAAAGTAATCGTCTATCTACAAAGGTTAGATGCCGAGACGGGTACCTATTTGCAAGGCGTAGCCAGAAATAGATTTTAAGAGGGTTCTACCTTCAGGATTTTATCGGGAGGGGGGAGGTTTTACTCTTTTTTTCACGTGTCGTATGAACATAGACATACTAGTGGTACAAAACCAAATTTGTTTCTATTCGAGTCGTAACATTAAAACTGCAACGCTGCAATAAACGACTTCAAACGTTGTTGAAATTTTTTTTTTATTTTTTTTTGTAACCTCACAAGCACGACACACACCCGGAGCTAATATTTATAGATCGTACAAATATTTACTCCGTGCAGGAATCGAACCTGCGACACGCAGCGCAGCAGTCGGTCTCTCGACCACTGCGCCAACCGCGCTGTCAATTGAAACTCCACAACGAAGACATTAAAGACGTAGTGACGAAAATTCAAAAGAGTATGCTTAAATGGCTTGGTCATATTGGGAGAATGAATGAACGACGGTTCACAAAAGATATCTACAAGGCAGGTATAAGTGGAAATTCCGGAAGGGGGGTCCCCTTCTCACCACCTCTGCTCACCACCGCGAATTCTTCTTCCATATTTTAACACGTCTTGTGGCGTCGTCGACAAGCAGAGGTCGAGATGGCTTAGTGGTCTGAGCGCCTGGAGTATTTATCCGGGAGACGCAGGTTCGAATCCTGTTCGCGACCGTATTCTTTTACCATTTAATATAATAACTTTAGAGTTCGCTAAGCATGCGTTAATGCTTTTCAAAGACTTATTAGTGATATCCTCCAAAAAGGTCAGGTGCGCAATACTCACAACCGCCGCGTGTGTGACCAGATATATGAACGTGGAGGAAGCAAAATGCATATCTAAGGATCCTTTCCCCATAGGAGAAAGGCGTGAGTTTATGTATGTATGTATGTATGAAACTCCACAACCACAAACTCCACCTCATCGATTCCATTGTACGATACAATGAATCCGATTTGGGACTCGATTAGCAAACTCCCTTGCTTGCAGTCTCTTCTCGTACCTACACAGAAACCTCAAACCTCATTCAATATTGTCTACATTCAAATACAAGTACACAATAATATTGTTACGGTACTAACGAACCGTTTAGCTCCAATATTTGTGAACAACCGATCATATTTAGTGACTTATAGACTCTAGTCAACTTTGTGTAAAATATGCGGTTTCGCATTGTCAGGGCTGAGAAGATACCAGACAGTTATTGACAATACAAGTGATCAATATGGATGCTCTAATGCGAGTTACAGTCAAGAATGTTCAGTGTGCCACTCACTGGGCCAAATTCGTTTAGAAATATTGAGTCCTGAGTCCTTTACACTGCGTCATTGGTCCATCGAGGAATATAGGCGTGATGCTATATATTGAGTCATTGACACGAAACGAAGCAACATATGAAAGTTTTAGTTTAGTTTAGACATTCGTGGTTTCATATTGGATGGAGGGTGTTAATATTACCTCTTTTAATATGCGTGAGGTCCTGGTTTCGATTTAGAAAACCAAATAACAAATACAGATCAACCTTTCTAACACATTAACGCTGCCTAGCAAACTCTAAAGTTATAATTTTGTGGAAAGTTAAACGATTTATTTGTATTTGTTATTGAGTTTTCTGGAATTCTCAGTAACAGCTCGGAGTTTAAAACTATGCCCAATAGGCTCACCACCTTATCATATGGGACTAAATAAATTGGTGAAATATGGATGTATAACGGTGCAGTACATCTTTGCCTACCTCTTCGGGGAATTGAGGCGTGGAGCTATGCAAAGATTTGGAGAGTCCGAAGTTAAACATTTTTGAAGTTGTGTGTCAGAACTCTTACTAATACCGCTCGTAATATTTCAGAACTCTTTTATAAACAGATAAAATTCTAAAGAAGTAACAAAGAGGTCAAGGTCAGTTTTAAGTATCTCAATATTTCAAATCGGCTCCGAACAGTAATTGTCTGTTGAGCGGCTACGCGGGATTATGCAAACTTTCATGAATTTCTAGTGGAGTTTTATACTTATATTTCGGCTTAATCCTTAAAACTGCCTCGTTGGTCTAGTGGTCTCAAGCGCGGCTGCTGACCATGAGATCTTGGGTTCGATTCCCAGGTCGGGCAAATTGTTATTGGGTTTTTCTGTTAGAAAATTCTCAGTAGCAGCCCGAAGTTTGGAATTATGCCCGGTAGATGGCAATAGGCTCACCACCTATTACATGGGACTTACTAACAGCATTGGTGAAATGTGGGAGTACAATTATGTACACCTCTGCCTACCCCTTATGGGAATACAGGCGTGATGATATGATATGTTTTTAATCCTTACAAAAATAATAATACTCTCTATAATCGTGTTACTACCTACTACCTATTTTATTTTTAATTGTCATTTGTAAATTCTTAAAATTGTGTCTTGTATTGCAGTAAATAAACGCATTATCTATTTACCTATCTAATTCTATTGGGTTGTTCGGCAAGAAATTTTGTTTTTTTTTTTGTGGAAATGAAAGACAGTTTTCGTATAATAAACAAATACTTTATTAAATTATATATTGGCCGTTCTGGTCCAATACCTTTTGCCATCTTTCTGGTAGTAGCATAATTCCACACTCATAAAATTTTTGGGCTGTTCTGGCAAAAAACTGATCGAGGTGGTTTTTGACCTCCTCATTTGAGGTGAAGGTAATACCGTCTAAAAAATTTTGGAGTGACCAGAACAAATAATAATCCGATAGGGCCAGGTCTGGAGAATATGGTGGGTGTGGCATTGTATCCCATTCAAGCTGTAAAAGCTTTTGGCGAGTGACCAAACTTGTGTTAGGTGTCGCGTTGTCTTGGTGAAACACTACACCTTTCCTGTTAATTAGTTCTGACCTTTTCTGTTGAAGTGCATCATTCAGTTTGTCCAGCTGATTTTTCACACACAAGCCTTGCTATATGAGCTCTCAAAGCATATAAAAATTATACGGCTTAAATGTGAAGTTGGGTGCAAAAAAAATACAATTAAATCCTCTGTCGGTAAAAAACGAAATTACTTTCCGAACAACCTATTAATATTATTTACCTTCTAAACGGCTTGACCGATTTTGATGTTTTATTTTTTGTACTAAAGAGTTCACCTGGGTAATTCTTATTTATAATTGGACCCGGTAGGTTATATAGATCCAGAAAATATAGCAAGTCAACGTCTGCCTACTAGGTCCGCAAGTCACTACATAGTATAAAACAAAGTCGCTTCCCGCTGTCCGTCCCTATGTATGCTTAGATCTTTAAAACTACTCAACGGATATTGATGCAGTTTTTTTAATAAATAATATGATTCATGAGGAAGATTTTAGTATATAAGTATAAGTTATAAAATAGTGTATAAGTTTTTGTATACATTGGCTAAAATATAATGATATTTGTAGGAGGTATCGGAAAAAAATAAGCCGTGTGGGAGCTTTCAACGAAAACGCCACCTAAACCCTTTGAGATATAAAAAAATAATGTATGGTGGAATTGTGTATCTTATATAGGTACAGAAAAGTCCGCGATGGCATATGTCTATCTCTTAAGGATAACGTACTCTGTACATTTTAATACTTTAAAAAATGGGCAATTATAAATCGGTAAAAAAAGCCGTAGGCATCAGCTAGTATTATAATAAAATCAGACCTTGTATAATTATACCAAAAAAGTAACTAAAACGGGTATTGAAAACCATATAAAAAAAAAAACATATTAATCAATATGAATTCTTTTTTGAAATACTTCGTTGGTCTAGTGATACCAAGCGGACTGTCGAACGTGAGGTACTGGGTTCGATTCACGAGTCTGGCGAAGTATTATTGAGTTTTTCTATTAGAAAATTCTCAGTAGCAGCACAGAGTTTTTTTTTTATCAGAAATGGATCTAGGTTTTGCCACCAACTCGCCTGATGGTAAGTGACGGTGTGGCCGAGGATGGAACACGTATATCCGGAATAAATCTATTCACTCTGAAGTAAAATGGATAGATTTGGGGAGAACGATAAATGGGGAGTTGGTGCTATTGCCCATACCCGCCACAACGCTTGCACCGGACTACATCCCGAAAAACGACTAGATCGCTTCATGGCATGGCTTTGTCTGGTGGGTGGTAACCAACCGCGGCCGAAGCTTCCCAGCAGAAGCTATGGATAAAGTGCCTGGTATATGGCAATTGGCTCACCACCTATTGCATGGGACTTAATAACAGTATTGGCGAAATGTGTGTGTACAACTGTATACACCTCTGCCTACCCCATGATGCTAATTCATTTTCTGCATCCTGCTCTCTATGGAAGACCAACTTTTAGCCAACATTTCTTGGCGCCACAGTGCATTTGTTCAATAACCGCACGACAAGATTTATGACTTTCGGAAAGTTTACATGCTGCCTGTTTTACAAGTGGCTTGAGACGTCACGTCTGCGTTCAGAAATGGCTTGTTTACAATGTCGATACACCTCGTGCCAACGTGCAATCGACTGACAATCGAGAAATTTATAGATACTACGCGATCTCTGAATTCCATAATACTCAATTGCGACCTTTAGTGGGTGCACCGACCGCAGAATTATAATCGGATTAATAATGAAATTTTTTGTATAATAACTTTAGTGAGACACATTCATATTAATTATAGTTTAACTAACGGTTATTACTCATGCGCATTCTTCGGGATTGCCCGACTAGTTTTGACCTCGAACGGAGCCCTTATTCATGAGCTAAGACCACGGCGATGTCGCGAGTCAAAACAGCTCAGCTCGTGAATAAGGGCCAGAAGAATTCGCGTGAGTAATAACCGTTACTCTATTATTCATAATATTAAAATATTTTACAAAATATATAAAGCCACCCCAAAACCCACTAAGACGATCTTGAAAAATCATTTTTTTTTTTGTATACGTTCTTCGACTTTTGGTGTGGTTAGAAGATCGGGTTCTGCGGGAGTTGATTTCCTTACGGAACAAGTATTTGAATTACCTTCAGGCAAGTATTCCAAGTCATGAACAAACCATCACTAAGCAACATTAACATTTTGCTTAGTCCATCGTTTACCGTTTTAAGCAGGTTCATGATGCATAAATTGTTGGGAATAGAAGAGTTTTTTTGAAAATATTAAGGCTTAAGACAAAGATACTTAGATAAAATTTCTCGCTATCCAACGCCACATTATAGACATTATATATCCATTTTACTGCATTGTCTCCAATAGATTAGTTTTACCCGGAGACTACTTAGGTGAGCTTCCATTTTAAAATAAAATTAGGACTTCGGTAAACTAGGGTGAGAACTTGGTGCGAATGTTCATTAAAAAACCTTACGTAACATAACATAAACATAATCAGCCCATAACGGTCCCACTGCTGATCAAGGGTCTCTTCTCATACAGAAAAGGCACGAGCATTGATCACCACGCTAGCTCAATGGGTTGGCGATTTTTTTTTTTTTTTTTTTATGGAATAGGAGGCAACCGAGCAGACGGCTCGCCTGATGGTAAGCGATTACCGCCGCCCATGGACACCCGCAACCCCAGAGGAGTCGCGAGTGCGCTGCCGGCCTTTTAAAGGGTTTGGGCCTCCGGTACCCTCACTCACTCGGCGAAACAACGCAAGCGTTGTTTCACGCCGGTTTTCTGTGAGGCCGTGGTATCAATCCGGTCGAGCCGGCCCATTCGTGCCGAAGCGTGGCTCTCCCACGGTTCAATTTTCGTTGATTTCAGACCACCGAGTCCAGGTTTCCTCGCAATGTTTTCCTTCAATGTCTGTAAACATTGGCACATGCCAGATTTGAACTCACAACCTGTGGCCCAAGAGGCGGGCCCGTAACTACTTGACCACTACGACACCTTACCTTCCAAATTATTTGTTGGACTACTTCTTTAACGAATTGAATATTGACGGGAAAGCAATTAATTGATACCTCATAATTATTATTTTTTTGGGTCTGAAATTATATTTTTCACTATAATATTTTAAACCATTTATTTAGCCACACACATGGGGCACAAACATAAAACCATTATAAACACCAAAGGTACATATGTGTGGCAAGGGATCAGCTCAGTATTTGCTGTGCTAAAGCACAGCACTGATTTTCAGCTGGCCCCTGCCGTGAGAGCAACATAGAATTTGGTTTGACGCGCACATGAAAAATTCAAATAAAAACAGTAGTTTATGTAAATAAAAACAAAATACAAAACAAGAAAAAATGAAAAAAATATTGAACATGTGTGTGTACCGATAATTTTACATCATAGTATTAGTTGTTTATATATTTAATACATACATATGGCTGATTAAACTAGGTAATATCTCCTGCGTACTTGGCTGATCTCCGTGGAGATAGGCCGCCGTGACCGAAATACGGTCGGGAGGAGTATTAGTAATTTAGTATTATTCTACGGCATTCATAAAAAAAATTGACAATATCACGCAAACATCCATTAGATCAACAATATGCTCTTCCGCTATTACAAAGCTGAAGTTGTTTCACAAACTCCATTACTTGTTTAAAACGCGTAATTCTCGTGTTTGAACACTATATAAGTGGTTTTAGGAGTATTTCATGAATGTTAGCAAAAAATACTCTTTCGGTAACGTGATAACTACTGTTATTATATTATGGTATTTTTTAAACTAAATATTTGATGCAGTGAAGTGGTGTGCTATTTCAAAGTATGCGAAGTTTTTAATTCATGAATTACTGATATAAATAATTTTATAAATCTATCATTATTTTTTAATAATGAAAATAAAATTAACTTAAATAAATTATATAATAATCAAACATTCAAAAATATTTTTCTTTATTTGTATTTTTATTATAATTTTTATCCAATATATATATATATATAATATTTATTGAATAAATTTATCATTTAATTAGCTGTGCCCGCAGCTTTACACGACTGGAACTTCAGGCTGAAATATTTTTTTGGAGTAATAAAAGTGGCCTGAGTTACACATTGTAACATCACCTATCTGCAACTGCTCGATAACACGGACATTGAGCGAAGAATAAACAGAACTAAACCATTTGAATTAGTGTAGTGAATATTGGTGAATAATTAAGCTAAATCAGTGAATTGTTATAACTATAAAACACACAAACAATGTGTTTTCATCTTGTCAGACTCTAATAATGTGCAATGAACATTACTCTTAGTTTTATAAGTGGCTAGATTGTTATTTAATTATTGAGGACAGAGTCCTAAGTAACTCAGAAAAAAAAACCTATCTTCCCGTGGATTCCCGTCCCGGTCCAGCCTGTTCGAGAGATAAATCATAAAGCATATGCCGCACAAAACGAAAAAAATAAATTTTAAAATGTTTATTCAACCTTTTTGATTCGCGACATCGCCGCGGCTCACCTCATAAATAAAGGCTCCAGTCGAGTACGAGACTATTCGGATAATTCCAAAAAATGTACGTGAATTTTAACCAGTGAACAATAATTAATATTCGTAAAGATTCATACATATTCAACATACACATTCAGTTTATATGGCTTATTATTCTACGCTACAGATGTTAGTCTTTCCAAACGCCTTGTGAATTAATTAGGAAGGCTTATATAAATTTGTCTTTGGATTTTCCTAAGCTTTTACAAGACCAGGATTATATACCGGGTACCCTCTTTCATGGAACAAGATATGACGCAATTGTAAATGATCGACAATATAAAATGTAACGTATAGAAAACCATAGATTAATAAACAGTGTAGCTGTCAGGCATAGTACCATATAATGTCATCGCTAATCGTGAATGTGGAAAATGTATTGTTTTTAGATGATGATAATCGATAGGAATACATTATTTGGATTTTTTCTGCATTTGCATATTTGGATTTTCGATTAAACTTACGTTTCGATAGACGGTGATTGCCATAATATATGTTTTTTTTTTTAAACATTGAAAAGTATTCGACTCATACGGGACTAGACCCGCGATCATTGTCATAGTACGACATTTTTTTCCCAACTGAGCTATCGTGTCGCTTGTTCGCATCTATTAAATTTCAAGTTCTCTTCTTTTCAAGGCGTTTGGTGAAATCTATTAGCAATAATTTACATATTATGACTGACTCAGCGTTACAACTTTTAAAGTTTTATAGACGCCGACAGCATTCAAAATAATCCTAATCATCACACCTGTATTACCCGAGGTGGTAGGCAGAGGTGCACACACTTGTACACCCACATTTCACCAATGCTGTTATTAAGTCGCATGTAATAATTGGTGAGCTTCATGCCATCTACTGGGCTCAATACCAAACCCCAGACTGCTACTCAGAACTTCCTAACAGAAAAACTCAATAACACTTTACCCGACCCGGGAATCAAACCCGAGATCTTATGCTCAGCAGTCGCGCTTAGGACCATTACACCAACGAGGCATCTCTCATTAGTCCATCCTCCTGACGGCAAATTTAAATTAGTATAAACGTAGGTATATACAAGTTTACAGTTGAATTATAACTCTGCCTTTCACTGAAATATCTCAAGAGATACATCTTGTGTCATGTACACAAAGACCGTACTGAACAAATATAAATTTTGTGCGTATACAAATATTTGTCCCAAAGATCGAACTCGGATTTTCAAGACCCTTCTAACCAGAAAAGCGAGGGTTTAGAAACATTCACAGGTGTACGTAAGTCACGTTTGAAACCAAAACAAACCATTCCCTTCAAACATGAGGCATTTGCATGGAAATGACGTCATAATTAGGTTAGACTACAAAGAAAATTCACTTGAAACATTTCCCTCTTTACAAACGCCTTTTCAAAGGCTTGCGGCAATGTGGATATGTGTCAGAATAACGCGGGTACAACGCTTTTCAAGTCAATGGGTCCCCTGTCAAACGCAGCGAAGAATTGAAGTGTACTAGTGCAGGTTAACACCCTCCATTCTATTTTGGACTTCAGTCAGGACACGTGAGCAAAACAATCCCGGAAAAAAGATACTAGATTTACCGATATTGTTTTTAAACGCAAGCGAAGATGAAAAGGGGTTGCTTTAATAATATTTTTGTGAAATACGACGATGGGTTTGAACCAGCAACTCTTGGATCGGTAGGTACTGCAAATCCAGAAAGTGTGAGTTCAAACCCCACTCACGGACTTATTTTCTTATTCTTGAGTCATTTACAAACTGTCGTATTTTCCGTCCCTCAAAACAACGGTACTATAGAGAGGCTCCATTTATTTAATTTCTCCAAGCACTTTATATTAAGGCCTTTATGGTAAAGCATTTGTACCCGCAAACGCTTTCACAACTAGCGACACGTTCATCATCAACTTTCAGGGTCTTTATTCACCGATTTCGGGGCTGTTGCCCTACGACAGTCTTGCAATCCTTCCCTGTCTTACACCATTCTTCCCCGATAAATTCCAGTCTTGTCTGTCCTTCAGATAGACATTGCAGTTCATATGCAAACCATCCCCACTTCTGCTTGCTTAGTACTTAGAGCCTACCGTAGTCATATGGGTAGTGCAAGTCCCACCGTATATTTCTTTGTACAAAAATGTATAACTTTAGAATTAACTACACATGCGTTAATGCGTTTAAAAATATATTTATCAGTAATTTCATAATTTTCTTCTACTACTAATACTATTTCGCTTGTTATACAGACAATTTGTTGAATTTTACACTTCCATTTTAAGCAATATTCTTGCCAAAGTCGCTAAGCATCTGAATGACGTGTTTCGCCGATGTGCACAAACTTAGTTTTCTCTCACCTTTCATTGTCCCTTACCCTAAACATTTTGAAGATATACATCGGATCCAAGAACCAAAATATTGGAGAGGCAATAATTACTACTGAAAGTGAAATTCGAGCCTAATTCATTTAAATTTATAGTTTGAACGTTATTATAGTTCTATTGTCAAAGATTGTGTGTGTCACACGCATGGTAGTGTGTGTAATGTTTTTTTTATGCATGTTATATGAGACGATTCTGCACCCCATCTTTAGCCAAATTTCACACTCCTCCGTCCGCGTAATTATCGTAAAATGGGTATAACGTTTTTGCTTCTCGTATTAATATATAGATTATCAATCACCCTGAGCTTAAGACAGCCAAAACATCTCTAAATCACTCCCACCTCCAATCCATAACTCTTGCAGCCCATAGGAATACAACCTAAATAAATACATCATTCTTTTCCCACACCATGACCCACAGGATATATGGATACACAAAGTGCACATAAAATGCCACTTAATTTTTCCTCATTCCTTGTGAGGTACGATATAAATCTCGCTGAGTTACGATGCCCGTTATTTACTGGGGCAACTGTTTGCCGACGCTGGTTTATGGCAACACTAAACAATGACAATAATAACGGCAATCCATAATTGTGACTTGATACTGTTTTATAGAGCTTTTGTTGCTGTTAAAGATCGGATATTTCAATTTTCTTCTTTTGTCTAATACAAAAAACTGCAACCTAAATCAACGAATATGCATGAAGAGGATAGAGTGCGAAAAAGGTTTATCAGAATCATAGCAGGTGATAATCGATAGTATCTGTCTACCCCAATAAGTGTGACATGTACATACAAATTAGGTCGATCAAGAAAGTAAGTACTACTTAATCATAAGAGTGTCATAAGAATGTCAATACCAATAATGATACCATTAAAATTACCCTGATACATTATTGGGGTTTAGAATACCAAACAGTTCAATGACAGTTGAACGGCGGCTCAATGGAAATTTATTCGAAAAACACTGGTCATAAATAAGTAGCACGATACCAAATAATTAAAATCATTCATCGACACACGGTCCTGCTTATCCAGATTATGTAGAACCACGTGCATTGCTCGTTTAAAACTCGTTCTATTTATAAAAGTTTTCGTCGTTTAAAAGTGGGGCCTTGGTCTTGCTGTATTTAAAAAAGAGTTCTCCAATTAGAGAAGCGCCGAGTTCAATATGGCAGTTTCGGCAGCAGTCGAGTTCACGGTAAACCTAAAGGTAAAATTTAAATTGACCTTTTGAAAGTGTATCGATAAATTCGGATTTCTACGAAGTTGTTAAATTTATTTTGTGGGTTTGCAGTTTCGGCCGAAGCGAATTTATTTTAGATTTACAATAGTGCCCAATATTTTTGACTACAATTTCAGTTTGCTAATTTAACCGCCAATTCTATGATATAAAATCTATTTTCTTACATTTTGTCAGTGACTTATACAATATACATTGTCACGAAATAGAACATGATACAAGTGCGCTAAGTTGGTCATCCATACTCGAGGTGGGATTGCAGCCCAAGCCGCCAGACGAAGGTTTTAATTCTACCAAGAGTATAATAACCAATGGTCACAAGTTTCAGATTGCGTTTTTAAACACACTTGCAAGGAAAAAATATATTTTGTTATTAAAATGGCGCGCGGATTTCATTTTTGATGTGCCGAGTCTATGTTCTATGAGCACACGGATAGGAGAGGAACTAACGAAAAAAAAAACATTTTTTTCTTTTAGATTTTTTTTTTTAATAATTCGAATGTAGATTTTTTATATAAACTATTTAACGAATTGAAATATTTAATCGTCATATTTTAACTAACAAATGACATAATCATACAGATATTAAATATCAGCAAAGAGATAAAATATTTACTCATACTTAATTTAATTACCACGGTAATATAAAGTGAAAAGCACACTGGCGTATTAAGCCGCATTATGAACCTAAAAACGGTGCAACAAGAGTAACTTTAGGAGCAAGTTTGTTGAGAAATATTACTTCCAACATGCCTAAATATATTTCCCTATATTTCTATAATTGATTATATTTCCGCCCAACGACTCCAGTGTCAAAGGTCAGTGTATCGATATATTGTATTCCATACGAAATTATATTAATATCGGTAGACGTAATATCATATCAATACAAATATCAGGGGATATGACGCGTGATTCCGTTCTAAGCAATATTACTTACTACGATATAACATAATGGATATTGAAAAGTCAACCTGTGTATATTATTCAAATAGAAAGCCTTACGTAACATTCGTGTTTTCGAATATTTATTGAGGAAGTCTTAGGAATATACTTGACATTAAACAAAAAAAATGCCGTAGGAAATCAAAAAGGTTTTATTGACTTTCAGTACCTAAAGGGAGACCAAAAAATGTAAAAGAAAAAATTTGCAATGCTTTGCTTTTATACATATATGTCTTTATTTTACCAAAAATGCATATTGCAATGCAATATTCATAGGCCATACAGGCCCAAAGATTAATAACGTGTGAATAATCCCATTCAACATGAATGCAAACATAGGTAGCCCATGGTTGAAAACAACCCGTGCGTGCTTTGTTCGGGTAAAAAGGTACCGTTGAAGGCAAATGGAACGAAACTAAAGAATTCCGGAAGCGTATGTAACGCTGACGAAGGTCTTGACAAGTAGCGCCACCTGTCGACCTATATATTAAACTGGGTTCTAAGGTTTGCTGTGCTTTTTATAACTTTTTAATGTTTCTTTATTGTATGGAGGGTAGAGGTAAGGAGAACCGTCTCATATGAGGGGAAAATTGAAAAAGTGTCCAAGCAGTAGAGAACAGTTCCAAAACCCGCCAAAATGGCGCTAACGTAGGCACAGGTTATGGTATGAATGTAGCAGATAAAAATGGAGATAATTGTGCTGAGTAGAAAAATTATATAAATGAATTAATAATTTAATAATAATGGGGCCATAATCTAATTTAATATTTCTTATAGTTAAACAATTAAACACAAATATAACATAAATACAATGACTACTTAATTATTACAAACTAAATATCTATTATATTAATTAATACTATAGGTACTAAGTCTAAAATTAATATAAGAATATTTACTCAAACGTCAAAATATTTCTCCGCGTCGCTACCTTCTGGAAAACTGACTAGTTTAATATTAATTAATTAAGAGGTATTAAATGACCACATATAACAAAGCGGAAGTCTTTACTTTAATAACTTTGGCGCCATTTTTTAAATGTACCGGTCGCTATTGTAGCGCCATCCTTATTTAACAAATTTTAACGGACACTTTTTCTTACACAGAGACGGTTCTCCATACTCCCCTTCTATACTTTATTGGCAAATCCCATAACTGTCAAATTGCTGGGCAATGGCCTCGTTTCACACAGAGAAGGCACGAGCATTATTCACTACGCTAGCTCACAGCGGGTTGGCAATTTAAGACTATTAAATTCAAGTTTCCCTTCACCGTATGTCTTTGATGATCTGAGAAAGTACTTTATGACATTGAAAGAGCCACATTGGTTCAGAAGGCGGGCCCGGAACCCAGCTATGTGCTGGTTGCGACAATTATGGGTTGGTTATGTGGCCATAACATAACATAATCAGCTCATAACTATCCAATACCGAGATAGCACAATTATTGATAACTTTAAAGGTCTAAAACGTATACTTCTGTTAAATCAAAGCACGAGTCTATTTGTGGTTACTTAATCGTAAATAACTATATAACTTGAATAATACTATTGACCACTAAATCTACGAAACAAAGATTTACGCACACTCCGAATTTTAAGTAGCTTTTTATGATCACCACAAAGAGGGCTTGATGAATATTTTTTATTAGAAACCGGACCACAATATGTCTAATGTCATGTTGTCGATATGTTAGCATCGTGGTGGTAAGAATGGCATGTATCAGTGTGACTTTTTCATTGGCATATTACTTTCTTGATATATCTAAAACATCACAGACATTTATGTTCAACGAAAACATCGTGCGGAATCCTGGTAACTTAACAGTCTGAAATCGCCAACCCGCAGTGAGCTAACGTGGAGATTAATCCTCGTTGCTTCTCTAAATGAGAAGAGGTCCTTGTCCTAAAGTTGGATAATTATAGATTAGTCATGTACATATATAATTTACTTATTTATTATCCAACTAACAATGACAGTTAAACCACACATAGTTATAGATTACAATATGTTTTCTTTTTTATTACAGTTTTATAATCTGTTTATGTTTATGACTAGGTCATCATCATCATCCCCCTGCCCTTATCCCAAATTATTTGGGATCGGCGCAGCATGTACTCTGCTATTGTCACTGCATTTGTAGACCAAACCATAGCTATTGAAGAAAGGTTTGATGTTACATGCATTACATCGTCCCTATGGCAGTGAAATATGCTTGTATATCTCTACCTAACCCTGTAAGGAACTTTGGTGTGATATTATATATTTTTATTATTATTTTGGGAACCTTCAAGAAGGCGCCGGGCCTTTCGGTATAAGACCGAAGGCAAGTACCTAAACCACTTCAATCGGCACAAGAAGGGGTCACTGGGTCCTCTTGGACCATCTACAGAACCCCCACTGTGCAACATAACATAGCCTCACACCTGTATTTCTCGAAGGGGTAGGCAGAGATAATACACAATTGTACACCACCACTTCACCAATGCTGTTATTAAGTCACATGTAATAGGTGGCGAGCCCATTGCCATCTACCGGGCACAATTCCAAATGCTGCTACTGAGAATTTCCTAATAACAAAACACAATAACATCTTGCCCAACCTGCGAATTGACGCCAAGACCTCATGCTCAGTAGTCGCGCTTGGGGCCACTAGACCAACGAGTTACAAGGAAAACTGCGCAACGCATGCGATTTTATACCTTCGACTTCTAACTTGATTACAACGTTTGTTTTCTTTGTCAACAGGAGGCAGTAAGCGAGCTACTCGACTGACAGTGGCGACTGCGATCGGTATATGGCTACTAGCAGCTGCACTGGCAGCCCCAGCGTATATCGGCTCCTACGTCCGGGCGTTCGTTGTCAACCCCACTAGACAGGTAACTTTTGAAATGGCTATATTACTGAGGAATCCTGTCTATATTTTAAAGAACAAGTAACACATAATAATACTAATAATATTCCACAACGCCGTCTAGTCTCAAGCTAAGCAGAGCTTGTGTTTTGAGTACTAGACAACTGATAAACATACTTATATATTTCTAAATGCATACATATTATAGATAAATTACACCCAGACACAGAACAAATGATCGTGCTCATCACACAAACATTTGTCCTGAGTGGGAATCGAACCCACGACCTCCGGCATAGCAGTCAGGGCTACTAACCACTAGACCAACAGGACAGTCCAGTATATTGTATGTACTACCTATGGATATAGGTGCGGTAGGTGGGAACTATTCCTGAATTCTCTTTTCTAGAGACTGTTAATTTTTTGCAATCATAACGTGTCCATTTTAAGAGTGTTATTAAAGCTACTCTTTGTTTACGCAATTAATATCATAGATTGATATCTTATATTTTGTGTTTTTTTATTTAACTGCCTCGTTGGTCTAGTGGTCCTAAGCGCGACCGCTGAGCATGAGGTCTCGGGTTCGATTCCCGGGTCGGGCAAAGTGTTATTGAGTTTCTCTGTTAGAAAATTCTCAGTAGCAGCCCGGAGTTTGGAATTGTGCCCAGGAGATAGCAATAGGCTCACCACCTATTACATGGGACTTAATAACAGCTAAATGTTGATGTACAACTGTGTACACCTCTGCCTACCCCGTCTGGCAATACAAGCGTGATGCTATGTTATGTTATTATTTTAGTATATTGTTATCTAACTATGACTGTGCATGTGCATGTGAGATTATGTGCCCGTAAACGCACCAAATATTCTGGAATAAATTCCTATTGTACTTTTGATTAATTCTGTCAATAATTATTAACTACTCATGTCCTATAATAATTGAAAAGCTAATAATATAAGATATAACTGACTTATTTGTAATTTTGTTATTGATGATAAAATCTCGTATGATATTATAGATTAACGTTGAAAACGCTCAGGATGATCAGTGGTTGTGGCTTATAATATGACCGAACATGCTCGATGTCAGGTCGGTTAGGTGCACATAGTGTCCGACGTTGAACGATCTAACAATTACACAAATTATGTGAAACAATCTATAAAATTAATACCATCTATATACATAATAATATGTCGATCTATTGAATAGATCCAGGTGTTACTTTGCGGAAGTCCACTACAATGTATGTACAAATAAATACAATTTTTTACCTACTATCTTCTACAATATTAAGTAGTACCGAGTAGTTCTCGGTGGCGGACACTGCACGGTCTAACAGCTCCTGATGATGTCCCGCGGGGGGGCGAAACAATTGTAGAGTAGTTGGTGGTAATCGTAATTTTCACCGCTTGCGTATGTGCATATATTTGCGGGCCGAGGGGCGGTGCACACAGGTAATGCATGACTACCCTCAATATTGTGGAAGTAGCTAAATATTTTATTTACTTGCTGTCTGATCTCGTGAAACGACTGACAGGATCCAGGCATTTTCCCCCAATGAAGGCTGCACACAATAAATACTGAATCAGCCATTCTAGCGATACTTACAAAAACAGGACAGCTATATCTTAGCCAAAAGGAATTAACTGACCTACTTAAAGCTAACCCTGGGAATAAATGCCAAATAATTTTCATGTGCTACCTCCAAATTTAACACTCCCCTGATCAAACAATGTAAACTTACAAAGTTATCCTAATCACTCCTATCACTTCTCGCGACCGTATTTCGGTCACGGCAGAGATTAGCCAAATACACAGGAGATATTATAATGCACAAGTGTATGCGCAAACACACGTGCACTCCTTCTTCCTTCACTCTTAAATTCCGATGGGACAGCAATCCGACACGACCGGAGAGAGATCAGCAGGCGCAGGACCGACGCGCGACGGCTTTACGTGCTGTCCGAAGCACGGGGGTATCACACCACCAGATTCCTAACTCCGGGCTGCCACTGAGGATTCTCTAACAGAAAATCTCAATAACACTATGCCCACCTGGGAATCGACTCAACAGTTCCACTTGCGACCACCAGACCACCGAGGCAATCCTACTAATATACGAACTTTTCCATATTATAATTATGGTAACATTAAATTATTATAAATTGTCTGATTTAAATAGTTTTGTGAAGTCATCCAATCCGAGTTAGGGTTAGTTTGGGCCTCGTAATTGGGTTATAACTTGAGGTAACAACACTTCAATGGAATAATTAGAAAACTAAATAGGATTCTGTGACTTTATTGGTACAAAATAATTTGCTTGTTCAAGTCCTTTGTTAAATTAATGTTTACTAATTGTTTTTGGGCGAGTTAGGAATTTTGTTATAGTCTTTATAACAATAATTTCCGGGGGTTAATATTCAAAGTCAAATGTTACAACAGGCAGATATTCTTGCATTTGACTGCAAAGTTAGTCGAGTCGGTTCAGTCACCCGTATAGGGGCTGAATAGATAGCGATGACGTCACCATAAGACGTATTAAAATGATTTCGGAGTATTAGGCAGAAGCCGCGATGGTTTAGTTGGCAGAGCACCTGAAATATTTTTCCGGGAGGCGTAGGTTCGAATCCTGGTCACGACAATGTCTTTCCACAAAAAATATATCTTTAGACTGATATTCTAATAGTATGGTTCATGAACAACCTCGTGTCAGAGACCACTCGTAGGTCTAGCATAGATTCACACTTTGGGCAGACATAGTTATCGTCAGCTGTTGTTTGACGGACTAAGCCGATGGATTCCCCTTAATTGAACACGTGTTTCGTAGAGTAGATAACCCATTAATGCAGCTATATGTACATGCTAATATCAAACTTAAAGACGACGCCGCTCACGTGTTGTTACCAGGTGTCGCGATTTGCGCGGGACGTCCCGATTTTCAAGGGTCTGTGGACACGTCCCGATTTAACCTTGATCGGGATTAATCGCGTGTGGTTTTTGTTTTTCCTGACATTGCGAACACTTTCGCGAAAACCTTTAGGTTATTAGTATTACTAAGAAGAAAATCATTAAATTCAATTTATCTCATCATCATCCAATTGCTTAAAATGTTCGAACATCCGTCGCATTTTGGCTGTCCCCATTTTAAAAGTCCCTTTAATTTTAACCACCAGTCCCGAAATTTGACATGTTCAATAGTGTTTCATTTCGAGCTTTTGGCGGGACGTTCCTCTTTTCAGACCTCTTGGGACGCGTCCCGCTTGATAGCGGGATTTTGGACGTCCCGCTCAGGGTGATCCCTGAGCGGGGGGACGTCCAAAATTCCGCTTTTTCATCTAGCCCAGGCAAGCGAGCGAAAAAATAATATGGTGAAATTTATCTTTCTGATTGTATTATGATGAGAATTGATGTATAAATAAGGATTGTAAATTTATTGATATGCATGATTTCTGGTCCCGATTTTTTCATCCCAGTCCCGCTTTTTTCCTTTTAAGCCATTTTGAAAAACAGATCTGGCAACACTAACGCCACGTAAAACACGCCCCATAGACGTGGCACTAGTACAACAATATTAGTCTATCTAGTTTTTAGTACAACTTTTATTTGAATACTAAAATCCTTTAGGCCGCAGGACTTCTCTCGTGCAAGGTTCTCTAGCAACTGTACGGAATCGTTTCTACTATCAAACTGTTACACAGAAGTGCGTAACTGTGAAATTAGACATCATCATATTAAGGGGAAATTATTTTTGCTGCGACCTCTATGTATGCTTAGATCTTTAGAACTACGTAACGGATTTTGATGCGGTTTTTAATAGACAGAGTGATTCAAGAGGTAGATTTTAGTATATAATTTGTCAAGTTTGTTCATGTATACAGATACATTGGCTAAAATATAATGATATTTGTTGAAGGCGTGGGAAAAAATGAACCGTCGGGAGCTTTCAACCAAAACGCTGCCTAAACCCTTTGAGATATAACAAAATGATATATGGTGGAATTTTGTATATGTATATTTCTTAAGGATAACATACTCCATACATTTTAATACTTAAAAAAATGGGCAATTATAAAGCGGGAACAGGATCAAAATTTCATGATTACTTTTGGTCGCGATAACCGACATCCACGCGGGCGAACCCGCGGGTATCAGCTAGTTTACAATAATTGAGATGGACTGCTTGGTAAAATTTTAAATAGAATTGGTCTCTAGCTGCAAAAAAAAAAGTTAACGTTTTTTATCTATATATATATCGGTTGAGAAAATTATGTCTAATCTCACCCATATCGAAAATGTTTAATGATTGCTTCTTTGGTCTTTAGGGCCGAAGCACAACTGAGAATGAAGTCTTGGATTAGATGCCCGGGTCGGGCAGTGCTATTGAGATATTCTGTTATTTAATTTTGTTAATTTAATTCTCAGTAGCAGGCCGGAGAATGGAATTGTGCCCGGTAGGTGCCAATAGGCTCATCACCACATGGGACTTAATAACAGAATTGGTAAAAATTTGGGTGTACAACTGTACACACCTCTGCTTACCCCTTCAGAGGATACAGTCATGATGCTACGATGCTGGATATAAATTAACGTATCTTTAATAAATGGCTGCAAAGACTAAAAGATGATTGATCGCAGAATGTCCTTTTAACACTTGAAAAAAAATATTGATTAGCCCCCTGATACAAAATTTACAAGCGTTACTTTCTCTATTAACGGCACCTCAAGAAAAAAAGGACTGTCTGTTCTTATTGAGGCCCTGAAAAGATAAAATGCCTTTAGGATAATGTATTTCTTTTACATTACAATACAACATTATTTGTAAATGTAACAAAGGAACTCAACCATTATTTCCTTAATATACAACTCTTTTGGGCTTCTGAGTATAGAGTACTCGTCACTCAGAATGCGGAAAGCATTTTATCTTGACAACCTCTTATGGTAATAAGTTATATATATCTTTGTGGAAAAAGAATACGGTCGTGAGCAGGATTCGAACCTGCTCCTCCCCGAATTCTGACTCCAGGCGCTCTGACCGCTAAGCCATTTGGACCTCTGCTCACTACCGTGAATTTTTCTTCCACATTTTAATACGTTCTTTGGGTGACGTCATTGCCATCTATTCAGTTCCTTTACAGGAAACTAAACCGACACGCCTAACTTTGCAGTTAATACAATGTCGTACAAATGCAATTACCTTAACAAATACAAATAAATCTTCGAAAAGCATTAACGCATGCTTAGCGAACTCTAAAGTTATAATTTTGGAAAATGAATTCGGTTGTGAGCAGGATTCGAACCTGCGCCTCCCGGATAAATACTCCAGGCGCTCAGACTGTTAAGCCATCTCGACCTCTGTTCACTACCGCGAATTCTTCTTCCACATTTTAATACGTCTTTTGGTAACGTCAACTTTAGAGTTCGCATGCGTTAACGCTTTTCGAAGATTTATCTGAATAAATTATATAGTTTTGTGAAAAGAAAAATATTATGATGAGCTGGATTTGAACCTTCGCCTCAAGGGTCCGCGTCGGGATGGCTTTGTTAGCGCAGCACCTGGAATATTTATCCAGGAGCTGCAGGTTCAAATCCTTCTCACAACCGTATTTTTCTTTCTACAAATATTTATAATGTTGGAGTTCGCTACGCATGCCATTATCACATCGTCTATCTTTGGGTATTAAATATCAGCAAGTCGTGTCGAGCATCAATCGAAATTATCAGGATATTATCAAACTTATTATTACATCATACATACAATCACGCCTGTTTCCCATTGTGGTAGGCAGAGACTATCGATTTCCATTTGCTACGATTCTGACACATCTCTTTCGCTTCATCTATGTTCATTAACCTCTTCATACATGCTCGCCGATTTAGGTGGCTCCTGACCTGTCCTTTTTTTGAGAACGTCCGCTTATTAATAGGTCTTAACTTATTATTCAAAATCAAAAAATCAAAATCGAAATTTCTTTATTCAAACTAGGCAAAAAATTACTGCTTTTGGAACTTCAAACATTAAGACAACCCCTTAAAAAAGCCAACCCTTCACCGCTTCCTAGTGTTTTAGCTGGGAAGAAGAAGCGGCTCAACAAACTCCCCAGCAAATTCGCGTTCGTAGGTATAAGCCTTGCTTAATATTTTAGCCTTTTGGCACCTCCCTCTTCAATTTACTGGTGGACAAAAGCCTAGATGGGCAAACTCGATCCTCCCATTTCAGCATCCAAGCTACCACCCATGATCATCACATTAAAACAATAGACTAGTCAATCAAAATCAGAACTCTGTTATTCTCTGTTAGTAGAAAATATGCAGAAACGGTTTTCTGCCTAGCATTTTCCTAAGTAGGTTGGGGTGGTCTCACAGTCTCACCGAATGTATACCTAGATATATCTGGACTCCACAATCTAGTTACTGCTTTCTTGATATGAATGATTGTCAGACTTTCAGATATCTGTTCACACGTAATCACGGTCAAAGATCACGACATCTGGGACGGATGTTTTAACGAGCTTTGTAAACACAAAGCTCGTCTTGAGACCACTAGACCAAACGGTCTAGTGGTCTCAAGCGCGATTGCTGAGCATGAGGTCTCGGGTTCGATTCCCGGGTCGGGCGAAGTGGTATTGAGTTTTTCTGTTAGAAAATTATATTTTAATAATTATAAGTTTTGAATTGTGCCTGGTAGATGGCAATAGGCTCACCACTTATTACATGGGACTTAATACAGCATTGGTGAAATGTGGGTGTGCAGATGTGTACACTCTGCCTACCCCTTCGGGGAATACAGGCGTGATGCTGTGTTATGTTATGTCAATATATCCCTAATATGCCGAAATTTGCTTTATAGTCTACCTATTCAGTCCGTTACATTCAGAGACACCTCACTCAGCTCAGTCTTCACGATAATTAACGAGATACACATATTAATTAGAGCGAGAGTCTTTGTAAACAACTATATAACTTAGCCAATCAATCATTTCATGACCGACCTTTAATAAATCCCAGAAGATACGCCAACAAGTGTTAGGGGGCTAGGAAGCGGGCATACCAATTACGAACAGGAAACAAGATCCGATGGGAAATTTCGGCGAGTCTAAAGGGAATTAAGAAATTCTTACAAAAATAATAATTGTTGCGTTTATTCCTACATGACTGTATTGGATGTTACATAGAATGATATAGGTATTTTCTCTTTGTAATAGAAAACTTCAGAAATATGAAATAAGGAATTAATTAAATTAAAATCTGCTCGTTTTTACTAACAATAATACCAACAGGTTACCTAACCGAAGACATGAGAAACGAAACCAAAATGAAAAAGAAATCTAAAATTAATTTAGAAAAATATCTAGTACCCTTAAATCATCCCAGCAACAAAAGATACCGACACCAAAAGTACATATAAGAAAACTGCTATATATTGTAGGTATTTAAAGATATTATTTTGTTGATATGCTTAATAAATAAATAAATAAAAACATAATAACCTCAATAATTAATGTTAGCGGACGCTCTTTCACTCCGATTCGCAGACAAAAGCCAGACGTCCATCTTGCGCCACGTGCCCTGTCACTTACAAACGTGACGGAATATAATAAAGTTCGGATCAATATGAAAGATCACAAGAATCTTTTATATATGTTTATAAAAATTAAATCGATCGGTTATCGAAGGGTCACGGGTAGTTTCGATTCGCCCCCAGAGCAAATTTTTATGATCTATATGTAAATAATGATTCGAGAGGGCTCATGGCTAAGTAATAGCCGCACAGATCGATCGATCGAGGATAAGCTGCACTTGTCGCGGTTGATCTGCGGATGGGTGACCATCATTTCATATCGAGAGCATGTTATACCGTCGGTTCCGGTTCGTCAAATAAAGACATGACAGCCGTTACGGGTAGTCAGAGGCCTGAAAGACTGACAACCAGTCATACCACAAGATATCGTGTTACTAGTAACTGGGTTGTGGGGGTCAGATAGGAAGTCGCTCCATGTAAAATACTGGTATTAAGCTGCATCCCGTTAGACTGGAAGCCGACTGACTTCAAAGAAGTTGAGAAGAGGCTAGGCAGATTTTAGATGTAAATAATGATTCTAGGTGTGTGTGCATGCAACTGCCTCGTTGGTCTAGGGGTCCCAAGCGCGACTGCTGAGCATGAGGCCTCGGGTTCGATTCCCGGGTCGGGCAAAGTGTTATTGAGTTTTTCCGTTAGAAATTTCTCAGTAGCAGCTCGGAGTTTGGAATTGTGCCCGGTAGATGGCAATAGGCTCACCACCTATTACATGGGACTTAATAACAGCATTGGTGAAATGTGGGTGTACAACTGTGTACACCTCTGCCTACCCCTTCGGGGAATACAGGCGTGATGCTATGTTATGTTATATTATGTGCATTTGTGATAGGTGTGTACTGGGCAGCGAGCATCTAACCACTTATTCATAAATTCTTTGGTACTGGGTAACACAATATGACGCGTCGCGTAACACAGGTTTGATTCCCGCACAGAGCAAATATTTGTATGATCTACAGATAATTGTTCCGGGTCTGGGTGTGGGTGCATGTGAAATTATATGTCTATAAACACACACACGAAACAAGAACATATTCATAGTAGGGGCCAACCTTTAAAAAATATATCTCGTCGTATTCAGAACTATTAAAACTGTCTGTCAGACTTTTCTACATCAGACTACCAGTAACTGCTACCATAGATCTTATTATGACAACCGGGATCGACGGTTTAACGTGCAAATATATATTAATTATCTATGTCCGTACCTAACTGCCTCGTTGGTCTAGTGGTCCCAAACGCGACTGCTGAGCATGAGGTCCTGGGTTCGATTCCCAGATCGGGCAGTGTTATTCGGTTTTTCTATTAGGAAATTCTCGATAGCAACCCGGAGTTTGGACCCGGTAGATGGCAACCACTATTACTAGCTGAATTTGGAATTGTGCCCTATAGATGGCAATAGGCTCACCATCTATTAAATGGGACTTAATAACATCATTGGTGAAATGTGGGTGTGCAACTATGTACTCCTCTGCCTACCCGTTTGAGGAACACAGGCGTGATGCTATTTTATGTTATGTACCTAACTCTAGGCAAATTATTCTTTTCTTATTTCTATTTCAACAACAGCCAACCGACTACCAAAATAAACTATGCTGGTTATAATAAAATGCTGCCTAAAAGCCTTTGTTGTTATTTGTGTCTAAATAAATTATAACATTGTGTTCAGAAACATTTAAAAAAATGTCTGTACGTAGCGGTCAACAGGTTAACTGGCTAGACTGAGGGTAAAAAATACTTTTCAAATCTAATTAGTGAGAGTATTGTGGTAAATAACTCAAGGTTTAAGCAGTAGATAATAGCTCAGTGGTCTGCCTCGGTTCAACGGCCTCGTTGGTCTAGCGAGCTGAGTTGAACGAGTTGAGGTCCTGAGTTCGATTCCCAGGATGAACAAAATGTTAATAGTTTTTTCTGTTAGGAAACTCTCAGTAGCAGCTCAGAGCCAGGAAGTTGGTGGTATGACACCCCCGTGCTTCGAAGAGTTACGTGCTCTTCCTCTAGCCGTCGGTCCCGATCTCTCCCCGGTCGTGTCGGATTTCCGTCCCATTGGATTATGAGAGTGAAGGAAGTGGAAGTGCACCTGTGTTTGCGCACACATTGGTGCACTATAATATCTCCTACCTACTTCGCTAATCTTCGTAGAGATAGGCCGCCGTGACCGAAATACGGTCCTCCCGACCGTATTTCGGTCACGGCGGAGTACATATAATATAGTATAATAGTCCAGTGGTATGAACGTTGAAGTGTTCAAGTTAAATATCGCAGTAAATAATGCAGCAGCAATCCCAGTAACCTCCACTAACGATTAATTATGAAGGATTATATGTTTTGTGATTAGTACCTCTGTTAGAAAATATGTAGACACTAAAAATGTGTTTCGTGCACTCCGAAGCACAGAGATGCTCTGATTAAAATGCTTCTGGTCTCCATCTACTGATTAACCGCAACCAGTGTTGCTTAACCTCAAAGATCTCTCACCAATCACAATTTGCGACGAATTATGAGCGTATCACCAATTAATTCCATTAATAAAATGTCTAATTTTCAAGTTTACTAACTATATATTTCTTTCCAG
Organism: Xylocampa areola; assembly: GCA_935421205.1. Classification (NCBI taxonomy): domain Eukaryota; kingdom Metazoa; phylum Arthropoda; class Insecta; order Lepidoptera; family Noctuidae; genus Xylocampa; species Xylocampa areola. Next base: position 14,907,462 of record OW285215.1, read on the forward strand.
TTCCTAGTATGTTACCCATACCCAGTGGAGTGGGGCGAGGGCTATCCGCGAGGAATCGTGCTGATGCGGTTTCTGGTCTACTACTCCCTGCCGCTGGCTGTTATAGCACTGTTCTACATCCTGATGGCACGACACCTGGTGCTCAGCACACAGAACGTACCTGGAGAGATGCAAGGGACTCAGAGACAAGTGAGAATAGTTATACTTATAGTAGACTAGGACTATATTACCTTGTCATCCTATCCTACTATCCCATCCTACTATCTTAATCTACTATGCTATTATATTCTATCCTACTATCATAATCTACTATGCTATTTTATCATATTATTATCCTAACCTACTATCCTATTCTACTACCCTACCCTACTATCCTTCTCTACTATCCTATCCTAGTATCTCAATCTACTATCCTATAATCACTCAGTTAAACAAGTTCGAGTCTTTGGCATAGTTATTAATGTATTTAATAAAATATATCTTTTACTTTCCAGATGCGAGCGAGGAGAAAGGTGGCTGTCACGGTCTTGGCTTTTGTCCTTGTGTTCGCTGCGTGCTTCCTTCCCTTACATGTCTTCATGATGTGGTTTTATTACTGGTAAGTTACTGCACCGCCCGCCCGTACGCAAGCGGTGAAAATTTCGACAACCACCAACTACTCTACACGTGTTTCGTCCCCCCCCCCCCCAACGGGGCATCATCAGGAGCTGTTAGACCGTGCAGTGTCCGCCACCGAGTGAGTTGGTGGTAGTAGGAATTTTCACCGCTTGCGTATGTGCATATACTTGCTTACACAGGTTATGCATGACTACCCTCAATATTGTGGAAGTAGCTAGATATTGTATTTATTTCCATCCATTGTAATGGACTTCCGCAAAGTAACGCCTGAATCTATTCAATAACTAAATATTATTAAAATAACATGACATGTGGGGCGTGGACTCTGCAATCACTGCAACATCAGTCGTTTCGGCTAATGGACTAATAGCGCCTTGATTAACATATTAAGAGGCTCGCGCTAAGCGGCTGGATCAAGGGCCTGATGCAAGGATTGTGAAGAGGTTCCTTTCTCTGGAGCCCTAACCACCGGTAGCTTGGAGCTGTTCCCGATGCGATGATATATTTTTAAATAATGTATATATATTATAGAGAGGGGCTCGTGGCTAAGTAATAGCTGCACAGATCGATCGATCGAGGTTAAGCTGCGCTTGCCGCGGTCGGTCTGTGGATGGGTGACCATCATTTCATACCGAGACCTCTCCGTGCCTCGGAGAGCACGTTAAGCCGTCGCGCGTCGGTCCCGGTTGTCAAATTAAGATCTATGACAGCCGTTACGGGTAGTCAGAGGCCTGAAAGTCTGACGACCAGTCATACCACGAGATATCATGTTACCCAGTAATTGGGTTGTGGAGGTCAGATAGGCAGTCGCTCCATGTAAAATTATATATATATTATATTATATATAGTATTAAGCTGCATCCGGTTTGACTGGAAGCCGACCCCAATGTAATTGGGAAAAGGCTAGGCAGATTGAATGTATATATATTATATTTCATAAAAAATATATGGAAATTAATTATACGGAATATAACATATTATCACGACTGTATCTACGCGGGACTGTATCCAAGTAGAGCTATCGTACGTTTCACCGATGCTGTTATTAAGTCTCATGTAGGTCCACCATCCCAATTGGTGATGACATTATAAACCACCGGGAGAAACTAAACTCCAAACTTCTACTAAAAAAATTGCAGACCCAAGCAACAGAATATTTCTATGTAGGTACCCAAAGACCAAAACAAAAAAACAGTAGGTACATAGAAACTAAATTCCACCTAAGATATCACGTACGAGAATGATTCACACTAAAGCTCAGAAGACAGTGTTACGTGACCGATGCCCGCTATATTGTTCAGCGCGACGCGAAACGTGACATGTGACGTCATGTCACAGTACACGTTTGATCTTGGAAATTGAAGTAATGCTTTACGAAAATATTAAAGTGCAAAGAATAGTGGTGTGACTCTCTGAGGGATCTTCTTTTACGGTTTCGTTTGTTTCGATGCACGGATTCGTTCGATTTCGTTTAGATATGAGACTGTAGGATTACTATTATACAAGCTATTCAAACATTTGGTAGAATAGTAGAAACCTGCGCCTTCCCGATAAATACTGCCGGCGCTCTGACCACTAAGCCATCGCGACAAGTGCTCACTACCCCGAATTCTTCACCACATGCGTCTTTTGGTGACATATTTTTCTTTCCACGAAAAATTATACGAATGCATTATTGCGTTTGAACGATTTATTTTTAGTCAACAGTCTGTAAATTCCTCGGCACCAATTTATACCCTACCGTGGGTGTAAATAAATCGGTTTTTGGGCACATGACATAATAGTTTGTGGGAGACTGGTAGGTACATAAACTAAAGTCTCACTATATATATGTATGTATTTATATATATCTGCCTAGCTTTTTCCCAATTATATTGGGGTCAGCTTCCAGTCAAACCGGATGCAGCTTAATACCAGTATTTTACATGGAGCGACTGCCTATCTGACCTCCACAACCCAGTAACTGGGTAAAACGATATCACGTGGTATGACTGGTTGTCAGACTTTCAGGCCTCTGACTACCCGTAACGGCTGTCATAGATCTTAATTTGACAACCGGGACCGACGGCTTAACGTGCTCTCCGAGGCACGGTATATGTATGTATTTATATGACAGTATCTAATTAAGGCTAAAGTGAAAATAATTTTATGCAGATCCTTGATATTCTTTTTAATATTTCCACAGCCCAACGGCACAAGAAGACTACAATGGATGGTGGCACGCACTGAGAATCATCGGCTTCTGCCTATCCTTCCTCAACAGCTGCGTCAATCCCATAGCACTGTACTGTACAAGCGGGATCTTCAGGAAACACTTTAACAGGTAACCGACGTTTTTCAATATGTTTTTCTTATTTTTGGTAAACTAGCGCACGGGAGGATCTAGACGAAGCTGTATACAAAAAGTGAAGAAGTAAGTAAGAGTCGAGTTGTATCGAAAGGTTAAAACGTTAATAGCTACCGTAACTTATGAGCGCTTGCAACACCAGAGGTATCACTCACGCGTTGCCTTTAAGAGAAGGGTTGCTATCCGTCCGTGTTACCCCGGATTTGTCCTGATTTAGGGGTTATCTGGGGAGCGTCCGGGTGGAGTTTCATTTATAGTCTGGGTTTGAGGCTGCTGTTACATTTAACTAAAATACGCGCCCGAAATTACGTCTAAAATGCATGACTGCTAATTGCTTTAACTTTATTACTAAAAGTTTAAAATTTTATGAAAATAAGTAAACGTTAATTTATAACAATTAAATGTATTATTTACTTGAGTAACATTAAAAAACACTGTAGATGTGTTGCCTTGTCCCGGTTGACAAATTTTAGATATTGTCAAGAGGAAGGGAGGCACGTTAGCCCACCGGCAATATAGGGAACGAAAAAAACTTCACTGCCAACGTCCTCAAGGAGCACCGGTGACCACTAATGAAAGAGCAGTGTTATTTGGCAACGATTTTCATCCTATTATTATTATATTTCATAATCCCACTGCTGAGGTTGGGCTTTTGCATGATACCTACCTCAGTCCTGTGGTAGGCATGGACACTGGAGCTAGTGATCTAACCACCTCCAAAGGAACAACATACAACTAATACAGAGCATCTATTATACTAGGCAAGAGACAAAATAATAAAAAACAACCTTTGCCCAATTTTTTTTTTTTGTATAGTAACTTTCGTGAGACACTTTCATATTAATTATAGTTTGACGGTTATTACTCACGCGCATTCTTGTACAGTTTGACTTGCGCCATCGCCGCTGGCTCAGCTCATGAATAAGAGCTCCGTTCGAGTTCGAAACTAGTCGGGCAATCCCGAAGTATGCGCGTGAGTAATAACCGTTAAACTATAATTAATATCATTGCCCGATAATTTGAGAGTTAACACCAGCGTGGCATACAACTCACCTGCCGCCCGGTTTTATCATATTGTATCATGGTTGTACAAACACACGGCAGTGACTGTAGTGACGTCATAACACAGCCATTCAGGGCTAAAGTTATCACGCACGGGTAGTAGGTACCTACCAGTACCTAATTCTTCATACATATATTAGGTTTAGTTCCGCTTTCCTTGTTCAGGCATAAGTGGGACATACAACTATGCAAATATGTCAAAAATTTACTCTCGCATTCAATCCCTTCCGGTCCGCACCTTTTCGACCCTTACCTAGCGAGGTATGTGAATACCATTACGCGGAAGCTCGCCTCCCTAACTCCACAAAAGGATAATTCGAATTGTCTTAGGTGGTCACAAAAGCGACTCAGGAATACGTTATGTTTAATAAGTATAGATTTTTACATACGGCAATCAAGTACCTACAAATGTATGAATATCTTCCATATTCTGCATTTCAAACTCTTTTTAATAGTAACACTAGCCTCCACCTACTCGTAAACAAGAACTAGGTACATATATAGTCCACAGTTTTTCCATCTACCTATTCAGTTTTTGTATTCCAAATCCAACCTTTATTCTGACTGAGATAAGGTTCAAATAAATCAACCAAATCCATCGAGCCGTTCTCAAGTGACGATGTTTCTACATGCGGCAATTGAATTTTATTTATGCAAAGGTTTTTCTCGGAATTGACTATTACAAATATTTATTATATTGTTTACAACATAGTACCAATACTAAAGTCAGATTTTGAAATAAGAATCTTACCTTAATCGGAATATTGTTTTGGATAGTATTCAACCTGACTAGAATGAAAATCTTGGAACTTACAGATTGATCTCATTTTGTAGAAAGTTGCAGAAGTTTGGTACCTAAATCTAGATTATTAGAAACTTGTGGTGGGAAAGAGTAAGTACTTAAGGCTCAGTTGCACCAACTTAACTTTAACCGTAACCAACATGTCACTGAATTTTGACAGAATTTATATAGAAAAGCTGTGAAAATAAAAAAGGAACACATACATATAAATCTTTAAAAAGCATTAACGCATACTTAGCGAACTCTAAAGTTATAAAAAAGGGACCCATTATAGCAAATATTGAAACCACAAGTTTTACCCCCAGGTACCTGCTGTGCCGCAGCAGTTCCACGCACGGCCCGCGAGGCTCTCTCTCCTTGTCGACATCAAGAAGATTGCACTCCAGCAGGAAAACTAACATCAGCATGGTGAATAGAACGTAAGTTTGTCTCATTGCAGTTTATGAAAGGTGCATTTAACAATTTTAGGATGCTTGCCTTCAGCGGCTTAGTCTTCCCAATTTATTTGGGTCAGTTTCCAAGTCCTGCTATGCCTGAAGTAGTTTCGGACAGATGACGGATTATTCTACTACCTATTTATGTTCTCTAAAAAACAGAACAGTGGAACTTCGAAGTGTAAGCAACTGACATTTTACTTTTTGTATTATAAAGAGTCAAACTACCCTCAAGATTTATCTAAGTCACCCGCAAGGCTTTGATTTGGGTACAGATACGTAGCTGCCGCCGTATCAGCCGTGTCTATGATACGGGGCCCCTGAGCCACAAGGGCCCCAAAGTCTGTACTGTGAAGGTAAAAAAATCGCAAATATTATAAAAGGGGCCCGAGTAAATTAATGTCGATTCAGTCCTTGTCCTTGAAGTGTTATTGTAGCTACACTGCTTCGATCTCGGTTAACTACCTCATGTCAATCGATACACTTCAATATACTTACAATCATTTGAATTTCTAGAACCAGTGTGGGCCGCGAGAGCAGCATCAGGCTACTAAACAACGGCTCCTCAAAACTCTGAGGAAGGAGTCGTGGCCTGAGGTCCACGGCAAACAACAACCAAGAACGGTCCAAAGAAAACTATAGCAAATCGTTCGTATACAGAACGGACAATTTGGCGCCTTTCCCAAAGTGTTGTGAAAACGAAAATGGAGTGAAACATTTGGAAACCAATTTTGACGGCAAAGATGCTAGCAGTACTGAGAGCTTCTTCTTGCCTGTAGATAATTTCAACTCCTGTTAGGCTATTTTTGTAATAGTTTTAGACCGAACGAGGCAAGGGCAAAAGTATATTAGGATCTATAAATATTGCCGTTTGAGACAAGGGATGTTTGTTTCATTCTGTTCTAATTATTGGTTGGCTGTTGTCTATTTTGGGAAAAGAGTTATGATATGGTCGTTGGTTCTAAACGGTCCTTGATGCACTAAACAACGGGTCAACTTCGACCTTTACCTAACATTCGATCTTTTTATAATTTAACTCTTTCACTGTCCAATGAACCACATGTGGTACACGGCGATTGTTTAACTATTGTATCGGCTTTGTGGACAGGGAATGTGTGAATCCTTTAGCCCTTCATTCTTCTCGACTTGCCCCCCCCCCCCCTGCTCCCGACTACGCCTATGACTGTTTTCCTACTAAAACTACATCCATTAAAAGAAGTTTACTTAATAATAACTACTGGAAGTGTAACAATTTTATGGTGATGGACAATCTATAGAAGACAAAAAATAATATTACCATATCTGATCCAGTTACCTTAGTACATACCTCAGGCTATATGTCAAACTCAAAAGTCTCAGGTCGACTACTGCACGCAGTATCCAATAATGACACGGCTGCCATATATAAAGGGATCCCAGTTGTTTAGTGCTCTCTTTGCTTTATTACAAAAATATTGGCACGCGATCAGGGTACGTTATATGTAGGTACCTACTTATTACAGATGAAGAAACCGTAAAAAACATTATTTTCACGGCTGCATGTTAAATGTCTATCTATAGAGAAATTTCGCAACAAAAATCTTAAACTTTTAAACACCCATCAACTAGGTACTTTGTTGAGTATGCGCCTAAAGAAATTATGTAGCAATAAATGTTTAATATACGAGTACCACTTTGCTTTGTATTTTTTTATATAACTTCGGTGACTTTATTTAATGTTCAAACCAAAGTTATTATTGTTTCTGCACTTGAGTGGTTAACTTGAGCAATATCATTTTCGGTTAGGAAGTGTAAATGAACAACATTATAATATTATATAATTTATTTAGGTAAGTACTTTATGTTATTTTAGACTTTGTAGATTAAAATAGTTCCTTTTAGTTTAAATTGCATATACCTATCAATTTAAGGATATCTGTTTTATAAATTAAGTTTAGTAAACATAAAAAATATTGTGGCACTAATAGGGTTAAAATAATCACAGCCTCCTTCCAATCAATTCAGCATCCTTATTTCAATTTGATTAAGGTGCAATTTTGATTGAAAGTGATATGATTTAACATCACAATGATGTATTCCGATTATCTTGACTACTATTCTTTTGATAGGTAGGTAGTTACTGGCTGTATCTATCTTGCCAGGATATGATGGAGTTTTCACATCCCAATTTGATACACTGGACCCATTGTAGTCATCGCTTTGTAACTTGTACAGCAACTTTTTGAAAGATCGACTTTTTATCGTCTTGTGTACAAACATTGGATATACCTAAAATACATCACATATCTGTTCACTGTAAATAGAATAATGACTTATTTATTATTACGTTATTTAGATACGATAAAAAGTTATAACAATGGTAGGTCTACACATTGGCTTTGTATACAGTGTAATTATTGTAAATAGAACTTTAACACCTGATTAAATTAATAATAATTCTAAATACCGTATGTAGATATTGCTTTAATCCAATTTATTTAATAATAATCAAATGAATGTTGTGTCTTCTTGGTTTATTTTTCAAATTATCCATGACCTCTAAATACCTGTAAAATTGTAATCAGAAACAGAGGTAACACCTTAGAAAGTGTTGCCAGTACCAGTGGTGGTAAGGGGCGTAAAGAGTAACAAAATATTTGTCTAAAAAACACGTAGACTGTGTAGTTCTTAAATATTTTTTTTATTGTTGTTTTTTACTTTACTCATAGCTGCATTTTCAAGATATTTTAATGTATACCGCAACGACGTTGAGTTCTGACAACTTGCTGTTGAAAGTTATCACTACTTTACCGCATCCAATACATAGTAGTTACTGACACTTTTAAAATAGGTACTAAATATGCTAGTAGTGCGCAGCGTTTTAACTGACGGTAAAGTTATCTATCGTAACAATCCACGTTATGAACTAATAATCCAGAAGAGTATAGGCATCTATGAATTTAATGTACCTGTGTTAAAATGGTTAACGATTGCTATAACCTTAAGTCTGGATGCAAAGGCAAATTATTACGTTAACTCGTTTTATATAAATTAAGACTACTTACATAATTTACAGCTGTTGTGATGGTTTCCAAGAGCTTTCTACTGTCACCATTACTATGTGAAAAATAACGTGATGACAAAAATATTTCTGCAATTTTATTTTCTAGTCACTAAAGGTCATAACTCTTTTATATTTGTAAATACATAACTATGTAATTAAAATGTTGATAATAAATAATATATAGTTTTCAATAATTTTGTGGTTTTATTGCAATTGTGGATTGAAAGAGAGTGGATTAGAAACTAAAATAACTACCGTCAAGGCATTTCTTATTATATTAAGCGACTCTATTAGTTCCCATTCTGTCCTAGTGAAGGTCGATCACCAAACGATCATTTTCTATTCAATAATTATGGTGAAATGGATATCCTACATAATACGTAGAACACTGACCACTAAGACTAAAGTACCAAATAATACTTAGCAATATTGATATTGTACGGTGCAACCGCACATTATAATTATTGCACAATCATCAAATATGAAATGTATTAATTTCCATTCATTTTACTGTATTCAGTTCACGTTCGGATCGCGTAACAGCAACACTTATCACTATCATTATCGTTAGTTAAGAAGTGGACTCAATATACGCACCTATCAAGTATAAACTATAATTTTATTCAATATCAGTAAATAACAATAGCTATCAGCAAAAGACGTACAGTGCCAACCATACAGATATGTAGCTGTAGTATTATTTTCATCAAAGAAAAAATCGAAAACGGTTTTTCTTTGCTATTGATAAACCCATAAAACATAAACATATAAAAATATTCTATGGTTATTCCCATGTTTAGCAAATAAAAATAATTAATATTTTATTGCTGGCAGCACTTTCTTTTTTGTATGTCAAATTGATAGCTGTTCACATGCTGTTCACTTCAAAGGTTTACTTGCTGTCACTGCTGGCTGTCAGTGTCAGTGTCACTGGCAATTATTACACATCTTGTCTGCGTCTATTTCTCAGGTATATTTGAATGGGATTTGTTCCTTATAAAGTACTGTTTCAATTCAACGCTCATAAAAAGTGGATAAAGTTTTATTCAATGACTGTAGCCTTTCACATTTATTTAGGTTAACCAACGCCGTTTGACAAAAATGAACCATGGTGAATGTTATGAAAGGTGTACTCGTCGAATGGTATGTAAACAATTTAATATATTTATTGTTTTAGTAACTAAGGCAATTTTAATTCAAACGCTCAAGCATATATATTTATAGTAATAAAATTAGCACTCATGGGTGCTAAAAATAATGAAATTTAGGTTATATCTCAGGTGCTTTAATGTTATACTTCAATATAATCCAAATCGGATGGGATGTTAAAACTTTGGTCTATTACATCGTTTTCCATTTGAAAAGTATTTTTTATGTAAGACTTCAGTATGTAGATGTTTTCAGTCCATCGATTTACCGCCGTTTTCAAGGCCTAAAATATTTTATTGTTAAAGGGTATTTACAATAAACCACTATCCTGTGACAGTTCAGAATTGACGTAAAGTATTTCTTATTGTAATAGAACCATATTATATGGTTCTATTACAATAAGAAATACTTTACAAAATTACTAAAGTAGTAAAAACAAAGTACTTTTGACCATGAGTCATACGACTCAATCCTGCCGGGTTCCATACAAAAGTAGTATAAATAAAAAAAGGATGTAGATGTGTTAGCAGTAAGTAAGATGCTGGGCTTGACCAGTTCATAGTCTAATTAGAAAGGAACTGTTAGTTAGTGCTCAGTGCAAATTTGACTACATGCCCCATCTTGTTAATTTGCTTACTTTTATGACAATCTACATTCTGCAGCAAAAGTGTAATACTCTCTTTCTTGCATACCTGGGTTTCAGTCTTCAATTGAGCAATATATTCAGGATCTGAATCCCTGTATCTCTGCATTTCTTTCTTAAGCTTTTCTTCCTGTTTCTCAAGACTTTCTAACATTGAAAGCACTGCAGTTCTTTCGTCAGATGTTTCTCTTCCAATCTGTAATTTTTGTATGAATATTTTTTGTAAACTACATAAGATATAGAGACATGGGATTTTACTAGCATATATTTAATCTGAAAACTCGCTAAAGTACAAAATTGTACTTGATTACAATAATATTTTGTGTCTACTAATTAGTAAGTCAACAGACCACAATAATAATATTATTAAAGTTTAGATTTTTGCAAAAACAATTTTGTCAGTTTTCCTGTTTAAATGAACTTGGAAAGACTTCAGTACTAGTTATAACATTTCTGTTCCAAGCCAATATATTAACCTTTCGGCTCAGTAACGTACAGATCTGTACGTTGTAACAATAAAAATCTATTGTGTCTGCAAATGACTGACGCAACAGCTTAATAGACAGTATTGTTGTGTAGGTTAACAATTTTGTTTGAGTAAAATAGTTTGTGATTAATTTATACAAACAGATTCATTTGCAATGGAGTCTTCTATCTTTTTCAACTTCTTTGTGCACTGGTCAACTTCACTTCGTAAATCATTTACTTTTCTTTTCTTTGCATTTTTTGCTTTGCTGTCAACACAAAAAAAAAGATATTTTCAAATAAGTTGCCATTTTTTCAGTCAAGGCTATTATGAAGGAATAGAGATCTCAAATGAACAGGCAGAAGTACCTTCCTTTATGCTAACAACAGCATACCATGGTTTTTTAGGTCAAGTTCTGATAGTGATAATGACCTGATACCAGCTTACACCTTGTTTGGGGGCCACAGTCCTAACAATTTAATGTGTACATTATTAAAAAATTTATAATAACTTGTATCAAAATACAAGTAGAATTAATAGGTCATCTACAAAGGCTGTATACACTACCGTCCAAAAGTTTGGAAGCACATCTATTTTCATACAAAACAAAACATTGCAGACAATATGCGGTAAAAATTAGTAATTAAAATAAGTTTTACGTTTTACGATTGTTCACACAAAAACAAAAGGATTATCATACCACATTCACCAAGTTTTAACAAATTCCTTGATTTTGACAAAACACGTGTTTTATGACTTAATCTGTCGGGTGCTTTCTTTTATGCAACGCTGTGCTTTTATTGAAAATTATTACTACTTTTAACTTTTTTGGACCCTATTTAATCGCACTCAAGCATTAGCACGTGACGTTTTGTGATATTAACATTTCCTGTATTCAAATGATTTTGACTACTGCTGAGACCGTTTTTTTTTTTTTTTTCTTCTGAGAATGGCAAAACACAAGCAAATCACACTTAAACAGCGAAACACTATTTGTACTCTACGTAAGGAAGGATACAGTGAACGTCAAATCGCAGAAAGACTCGGAATTTCTTGTAAAGTTGTCCACTACACGCTTGCTAGAAAACAAGAAACTGGGAATAATCAAGATAGAAAAAGATCTGGTAGGCCCAAATCCACAACAAATCAAGAGGATAACTTCATTAGAGTTCTCTCTAAACGGAATCGACGCTTAACTGCACCACAAATAACCGCAGCTGTGAATGAAACGCGAGCAACACACATTTCAATAACAACGGTTAAAAGACGTTTACTGCCTGCAGGACTAAGAGGGTGTGTAGCTGCTAAAAAACCAAAGCTAAAAATTCGACATAAGAAAAAAAGACTAGAATGGGCAAAGGCGCATATAAACTGGACAATAGATCAATGGGAAAATGTCCTTTGGAGTGACGAGTCAAAGCTCGAGATTTTCGGGTCCAATAGACGTGTGTTTGTACGCCGGTAAAAAAATAGAGGGCTTCAGAAGCATGTACAATGCCTACTATCAAACATGGTGGTGGTAATGTCATGGTTTGGGGGTGTTTTGGCAACAATAAACCCGGAAATCTTGTGAGGATAACCGGAAAACTAAACAAGGACGGCTATCTGAAAATTCTTGAGGATTCTGCCATACCCAGTGGATTGAATTTCATTGGTCCTGGATTCACTTTTCAACAGGATAATGATCCTAAGCATTCCTCGAAACTGTGTCAGAAGTTTTTGAACGACAAAAACGACGAAAATATTTTAAAAATCATGCCATGCCATCTCAATCACCTGACATTTCTCCCATTGAACTTGTTTGGGATGAACTCGACAGAAGGGTGAAAAGTCGATCTCCAACAAGCTCAGAACAATTGTGCCAACTATTGGAGAGCGAATGGAACAAATTAGATGAAGATAATTTTAAGAAACTAATTAATAGAATACCTAGAATATGCGAGAAGATAATAAAAAAAAGAGATGGATACTTCAATGAAGCTAAAATTTAAATTAATTTTCATATTGTATGTTAAATTCTGACCATTTTTGATTAGTTGCTGTATAATTCTTAATTTAAGGTCAATAAAAATTTAAAATGACGGCTTTGTTGTCTTTTATTTGATTTTACCTAGCTGCTTCCAAACTTTTGGACGGTAGTGTAAGTGTATATTGATCATAAACACCTGTCAGACATCTTAAGCTGAAAAGTGATATTGCATTGACTATTCAAAAATGTCAATATACACTTATACAGCCTTTGTAGATGACATTTAATAAAAAAAAACATATCCAAAAGGGACGGTATACAGTTAAGGTTTTATATATTTTCTAATGTATTACCTAGGAAAAGACCAAAAGTAGATTGAAGTGCCAATCTTTTCTGAATCAACAAGGTGGTCATCCACTAAGTTTTGTACAACCTCCTTTACAGACTGCATTGTAATGCCCTTTTCTTTAGGTGCTATCTTCTCCAATTCCTGTATTTAACATGTTTAAAATTCAGTATTCCTAAATAACCATTAACAACTTACATTATATCACGACTGTATCTCTGAGGGGTTAAGCAGAGAAATGACTGTTGTACACCCACATTACATATGGATGGTTGAAAGGCTTAACCTTTCGGCTCCGTAACGTACAGATCTGTACGTTGTAACAATAAAAATCTATTGTGTCTGCTAATGACTGACGCAACAGCTTAAGTGTAATTTTTGTGAAATATGAACAATGTCTCATAAGGTTGTTATTTTAAGGTTAATTTTTAAAGCACAGAAATTTCCATAGAACCAAATAGCCTCTCAACCATAGATATAAATACAGTTATTAAGACCCATGTAATAGATATTGCCATCAACCGCCTCAACCGGGCATAGTTCCAATCTCCGGGCTGCCACAGAATTTATTAACAGAAACACTGAATTACCATTTGCCCGATCTGGGAATCGAACCCACGACCTCACACTTAGTAGCCGCGTTTGCGACCACTAAACCAACGAGGCAATCATGTCTGATACAAGAAATATGTTCAGACAGATTTTATTTAATATTTCTCTAAAAAGAACTATATTTTTGCATGAAATTTTGTAAATACCAACTTTTACCTTTAACTGAAAGAAATCTTTACTGTTATGGAATATCTCCAACATCCTAATCTTCTTTTCTTCAGCACTCAAACCTCGTTTCTTTGACATTTTGATTACAGTGACCCAGCTATGAAACAGTTCCTTCTCCACTTAGACGAGACCTTAGCTCTTGGCAGGAAATTTATTCTTCAAGACCTGGACGAAACACACCTGTTTATATCTGCAGACATTGTAGAAACCTTGCAAGCTCGGGTGGACGATTTGATGGATCAGCTTAGTATACCAGTACACGACAAAGGACTGTAAACATGTCTTCAGGCTTAAGGGGTAATAGGGATACAGAGAGGAGGAAAGTTCTAGACGATGCCGCAAGAAAGCGTAGAGCTAGAAAGGCAATCGAGGCACTTGAACAAGACAATTTCCATGAAGACCCACACGCTGACCTGGTTATGTCGAAAAAGGTGCCGAAATTCGCCGAATCCAATGAAAAGCCAACAAGAAAGAAAAAATCTAAGAGCGCAGAGTATTACAAGATGCGATTTCGGAAGACATTTGCGCAACTAGTTGAAGAAGACGCGAGTTTTAGACCAGACCCGCCCAATTATCTATCAGCGCAAGTGCCACCTTCTAAGTAAGTATCTATTGAATTCGATGCCAGTAACGACACTGGTACGGTCAGCGACAAAAGTCGCTAAGCACATCTAAATTTATAACATTTCTTAGCCCGACTACTATCTATCAAACTGTCTGGAGTACAAAACTTCACAATCTTGTCTTAATATAAATAAAAAAAATGCAATAAGTCATTCCATCCTATCACCATAATCAGCACTACACTCAGTGCAGTTTTGATGCGTGTTTATCGACTTCTGTCGCTGACTTTACTTCACTGAGCGCGAGCGTCGCGCCTAACTCCCCGAAGGACTAAACAGAGGTGTACACATTCGTACACCCACATTTCACCAATGCAGTTATAAAGTCCCAATAGGTGGTGAGCCTATTGCCCAACGGGGCACAATTCCAAACTCCGGGCTACTTCGTAGATTTGTCTAACAGAAAATTGTTTAACCTTTATCTAATGCTCTCTGTGACGACATATAATCATAAGGTTTACTGATAATCCTACGTATTCACGGCAGAATTAAAAACCCTCATATGTTTGACCTTGGTTTGACCAGTACTGAATAAGCGAGAAAATATCCTAAATTACGTGTGGCAGACATAAACAATTTCAAAAAATGTAATACAATATATTTATGATAAGTTTTACGTTAATGTTTAAAAGTATTGTACCTTTATCTTAAAAAAAAGCTATCTATGACACCAAACGAAAAAACTACTAATAAAACTTGTCGTCTGTTAATCTATAAAAGGTATCACAGTCGATATTTGTACTTGAACAACAATAAATAATACATCGTATTTTTGATGTTCCGGGTATAACGAATGTAATGAAACCGTAAATTCATTTTGAAAAGTTAATTGAAACAAATGTACCTAAATATATCGGAATCTAGGGCTTCTAAATTTGCTCCTTTATCCAGTCAAGTAACCAGGGTTAACATACTATATATTAACTTAAGAGAAACACTTTATCCTACTGCAGGACATTGATTATGTTATACAATCAATCTGCCTAGCCTTTTACTACGTTGGGGTCGGCTTCCAGTCAAACTGGGTGCAGCTTAATACCAGTATTTACATGGAGTGACTGCCTATCTGACCTACACAACTAACCGCACAACACAATATCTCTTAGTACCTATGACTAGTTGTCAGGCTTTCAGGCCTCTAACTACCCGTAACGGCTGTCATATACCTTCATTCGACAACCGAGGCCGACGGTTAACGTGCTCTTCAAGGCACGGATGGACCTCGATATGAAATAATGGTCGCCCATCCACAGACCGACCGCGGCAAGCGCAACTTAACCAAAGTTGACCTATCTGTACGGCTGTTACTTAGCCACGAGCCCTTGATTATCTCATACACAGAATCCTACTAATATGGATAGATGTTTGTTACTCTTTCACGCAATAACTACTAAACGCATTTAGATGACATTTGGGACACAGATAGTTTATAACCTGGACATAGGATAATTTTATCTAGTGGACCCAATTCTAAAGTCCACGAAGAAGTCGCGGGCAGGAGCTAGCTAAAAATAATATAATATGTATGAGCACTGTTTAAGCCTCTGAAACTAATTATGGTCATAATTATTAGTTTCTATTCATTTATACTAGAGGAGCCATGAAGCAGGCGTAGTCCTGCCACATTTTGTGGATCTCGATAATAATGACAACAAAAAAAAAACATCAAAATCGGTCAAACCTTATAAAGGGAAGACTTACGAATACACGCACACCGGAATTTTACATATGATGATGAATGTTTATCAAAATGTATGTTCTTATTAAAGCTGTTAAATTATTTTCAGATTTCCCGATCGACATTTCTGTGCTGTGTGTGGTTTTCCATCGAACTACACTTGCATACCTTGTGGGGCGCGTTACTGCTCCGTCCGCTGCTTGGGAACACACTTAGACACAAGATGCCTCAAATGGACTGCTTAGCTTTTTACTTTTAAGATTAAAACAAATAAATTCTCCCACTCAACAAAACTTTTTCAAAACATTTTCTTTTTAATTTTCCCGCTAAAATGTAAATTACCTAATTGTCAATGTCAAAAGTACAGAAAAAAGGTTGACCGAAATTTAAAAATATTGTTTGTTTTTTTTTATATTACTTGGCCATAATCTATGGAGTTATATTATCCCCTTTTTATTTATTTGAACGGCTTTCTAGTTATAGGTTTTTAACAACGCAGTTTTAATATCAAATCATTTGTTAAGTAACGTAGTTATGACCATGGGTTATTGACCCTTTTTTTTGTGTGTATGGCCTCTCGCAGTTCAACCTAGGAGGTTGTCGACTGCTTAACCGGGCTTTCCAGTGGTTGCCTTAATAATTTTAAGGCCCCCAGCTAGGGCATTCAACTTATAAACTTGGCGACAACACGCTAAGGGCATCCCCTGCGGGGTACGAGCTTCGGCTTAGGGCGTCGCTGGTGGGAGGACAGCAAGGGACGGATTCAAATCATTATTATTTAGAGACGAATTTAAAGCTACAGGCTCAGCGGCCCGAGCTGGCAAAAGCAAGGGTCGGGGTGGGGTGACACGATATTGAACCAATTCTACGTTTTAAGTAATATATTGTTAGCATTTGATTGGTTGGACAGTCATTAATACGTTACATAGTTATGAATATTACTCAGATCATAGATATAATTATCACATCATCATCATCCCCCTGCCCTTATTCCAATTTATTTGGGGTCGGCGCAGCATACCTATATCTGGCATGCTGCTAAAGTTTTGGCTATGTTTTATGACCGGCCGCCTGCCTGACGTCAACCCTCTTTGGGAATGCTGTTGTGGTAACCGCCACCCATAGTCTCCTTCTATCTAGCTATGCCATACCAAATGTTATCCATGCGCCAGGTTCTGATGTTATCGTAATATTACACTCCACTAACCGAGCTATTATAACATATACGGCCTACAATCCGTACGATACTTAAATAGCATAATTATTCACAAAACTACCACGTTCGGTCTCTGTTCTAACAAAACACATGATTCATCTTGACTCTCACAGGGTTCAATCGGAACTTGTAGCAAAGAATCCATTGTTTTGAACAATTTTGCATTCACCACAGTATCTCTCAAACGACTTTCTGAACGTGTCTGCCTTGTGTAGAAACAGAGTCCGGACAGACAAGCTGGCAGACTTTTCAATGGCCCGCTTCTCGCTATCCATTTTCTACCTCGGGAATTGATTTTTAACCAATTTAATCTATAATTTCATCTTCAACGCCGCCGCCTTTCCGTGTCTTCATATCGTTACCTCGCAGTAGAACATTATCTGAAGTGAGCGTAGAACAGCCACACGCCTGGGCTACCCATCATATCCCAGATCTTCGTTATATAACCCATTTCGCGTGTAGTTCAAACGGAACGGTTTGACCGAGGCATATTTGGCATGTCCGCCACATGACCGAGGCATATTTGGCATGTCCGCCACAAAAACGTCAGATATATATTTCAGATAATTCTTTATTGAAATTTGTGTGATGTGAATTTATAATTAGGTGCAAATTATGTTGAATAAATTAAGATAGAACTAAAATTTAGGTTTTATATTTATATATATCACCTAGGTATATAAAATAATTAGGTACTGAAGTGATTTAATTAAATAAGTTACCTAATATTGAAGATTGAACTAGGTACTCATTAGATTTTACACACGGCATTTTAAATACTTATTATTTACGTCATATAATTAGTATTTACGTCATTCAAAATTTTCATCTTTTTTTTTGCTTTTGACAAGTAAAATAAAGTTAGGTTAATATTGTTAAGACATTTGCAATAAAGAATATGATTATGATTATGATTATGATTACATACAGAGTCATATGCGACAAAATTCCGAACTAAAATCAACAATCTGACAGTTCATTTCACACTGTTTTACGCATTCAATTCAGCGTGTTATAGTTCAGTAATTATGTAAAACCGCTAAACGTCTTTCAGCTGTTTTTCATAACAGTACTGTTTTGTAAATCAGCTAGCAGTTTTGTAAAACAGCTGATTCTACAATCCATCTGCGACATATATAGCATATTTAACAGAGAAATTTAACATCGTAATTTAAATATTATATTTTATTTTAGCGCCATCTAGGTAGGAGTAGCAGTACTATTAACAACGTAGTGTGCACATCTTTGTAAATTTAAATAGTGCAGCTACTAGCTACAAGATGGCAGCGCGAGTCACCAACTGAAGATTAATCTCACTTTGTTTTTTATCAAAAAGGTTGTCAAACCTCTTCGTCAGTCTTGGTACGGTACGGTTTGGGTTGGTACTTAAGTATTGTTCAACATAATTTTTTTTGCCCTACACAATTTGTAGCTTTCGAATTAAATCGATAACTCTAAGACAGTATTTTTGATTTTATATTATGTATCTACTGAATGGTTGGAATGGAATGGTTCCACCTTTAACTTTGATCTGGCATGATAGGAAGCAATAGATAGTGTTTACCACAGAATAGGTTTTTGAGGTCTACGACGGAACATAACCCGTAACTTATTGTTGAAATTGTATTATTATAAGTTCATCAACGTTTTCTTAACATCAGATGCTACTGTATCTAAATAGGACTGCAGGGTTTGGAATATCTAATAAGCATAACTAATTCTGAGCACTTTTCGACTTAAACAGTAACAATAATGAATTATTATTGTTGTTTGTTTTGCATACACCACACTATTGTGATGATAAGTGAATAATTGTAAAGAACCAAAAAAAAAACTTACGTAATAAATATTAACGTAATGTTCAATGGGATTACATTTTTAAGTTAGATCACATCTCGTCTTTCACCTTATCATGGTCGCGGCAGAAATCGAACATACCTACTGTCAGCAGTCCTAGGGCCGCTGTAGTCGGCGTGAAGATTCCCGTTGACGAATAATTTGAATGTAGTGACTATATGCCAGCAAGATCAGCGACTTTGGGGTTCGAACGTACGGGGGAACCGCCATTACGGGTAGTCAGAGGCCTGAAAGTCTGACAACCAGTCATACCAAGAGATGTCGTATTACCCAGTAACTGGGTTGTGGGGGTCAGATAGGCAGTCGCTCCATATAAATAACTGGTGTTAAGCTGCATCTGGTTTGACTGGAAGCCGAGCCCAATGTAATTGGGAAAGGCAGATTTTTTTACTTCATTCACTAATACGTTTAAGTAGATATCATTTGTAAATTACTAACGTATATTACTAGCTAAAAAGAGCTAGGGATTCCCAGCAGTATAACGATTAGGTATTTACAATTTCACACAAATATGACACTTTAACGTCTTTATTTGTCACTAACACTGCCCAACTTGGGAATCGAACCCGAGACCTCCTGCTCAGCAGTCGCCCTTGCAACCACTAGACCAAAAAAGGCAGTTATAATGTGCCTTTTATGTAATAAGCCCCTCAAAATGCGGCTTCTATTGACATGAGGGCACGTGGCTTGTTATCAGCTCGCCCCCCAAGCACCTGGGATGATAATAGCTTTCATTGTACAACTGACAGATGCTTGACTTCCACGTCCACCCTACTTCCTATATGTAACTTTGCAATGTATATTATTATAGGTTTGCATACGTGTCATATTTATAATGGTTATAAAAATATATATATATTTTTACCATTTAATATTCTAACTTTAGAGTTCGCTAAGCATGCGTTAATGCTTTTTCAAAGGCATATCTTAAATCTTTTGTAAATATTTTGCTCTATAAATATGACACGTATGCAAACCTATAATAATATACATTGCAAAGTTACATATAGGAAGTAGGGTGGACGTGGAAGTCAAGCATCTGTCAGTTGTACAATGAAAGCTATTATCATCCCAGGTGCTTGGGGGGCGAGCTGATAACAAGACATATCTTGAATTATTAAGGTAATTGCATTCTTTACGACATTATATTAACTGCAAAGTTAGTCGTGTCGGTTCGGTCACTTGTATAGGTACTGAATTGATTGCAATGACGTCGCCATAAGACGTGTTAAAATATGGAAGAAGAATTCGCGATGGTGAGCAGAGGTCGAGATGGCTTAGTGGTCAGAGCGCCTGGAGTAGCAGAGTAGAAGCAAGGTACTGAAGAAGTTTCATCGCAGTCGGGGGGGGACAGTACTGTGGGTACTGTGGAACATTTTCTTAAAGGTCAACCGAGTGCGATGAATATTCTTCAAGATTTTAGTTCACACGTGGAAGGCGTGCTTTTTTATTACATACCTTTTGTGTAGGTACCTATGTTACCCAGGAAAGTGCAAGGGTTTTAACGATACCCGGCACTTCGAAGTTATGGTAGAAATAAAAACTCACAAACATACCTACATGCATACCTACCTACATAAGGGAAGAAGGCACCCGGACGCAGTGTCCTAGGGGCATGTATCTTGGTACTACCATACTATATGTATTTATACGTATTAATTACATACCTTCTTACTATATTTAATACACTGCCATAACTGCTACAGTTTTAAAATTAACAATCGTCAATTAAATAATTACAGATATTTTTTACAAAGCCGCCTCTGAGTGCCGCTTTTAGCACGTGTCATTGTCATAGCGCTCGCTCAGTTGCAATGCGCAAGCCAATTCAACTCATATGCCACAAAAAGGTTATATTCCGATAAAATTACATCATTACGACATTAGTTAACAATTACATCGCATTATTTTGTCAAGGGGTCAGCGGGCGCAGGCTGATTTCGCACCCCAGCGTAAAATATGTTTAAAACGGTACTGCATACATGCCCTAAACAGGAGTGTTATGTTTTAGGGTTCATCCCTAAAACATAACACTCCTGTTTAGGGCAGCCGTGTAAAAATATGCTTAATTATATAAAATTAAATAAAATACGATAATCATGACTTACATTCAGCCGGTCACCCCGGCATCACTCGCATGTTAGAAACAATAAAATCAATGTATTGGTGGAAGAACATGCGCCAAGATATCGAAGACTATGTTAAGAATTGCAAATATTGTTAATTAAATAAGCCCTTAACCCACAAGCATTGTGATTTTAGATATAACCACTTCAACTGTTAAAAAGGTGGGTCTAGAAATGGTTAAAATATATATTTAAAACTGAAATTAAATTTATTTGGAAAAATATTAATGAGGATTACTTCGAAACATTTGCGGGTTTCTCATAATAAACTTCGAACGGCTCTAAGAATATACAATAAAGAGTGCCCGTTGGTCTGGCGAAACGCGGATGTTAAGCGTGTGTGATCCTGGAAGAGATTCCCAACTCGGGCAAAGTGTTATTGAGTTTTCCATCTAGGAAATTCTTCTCACACAGATACACAACGCATCTCTTACCTTAGAACACACAATCATTCATCCTATTGAAGTCGCTTAATGACCATAAACCCTTTTCTTAATTTTTTGTTTTGGGTTATTATTAACTTTATATTTATTTTCCTCGCATGCACTGTAAACTTGAATACAAAAGAGAGCCTTGGCTTCTGTAGTTCAATGTGTAACTTAGTTTGGGAGTCAGGAGTTCCAATTTTGGGTCAAACTGGCTGGTGTGCATTAATCGTTATCCATATTAATATTATAAATGCGAAAGTAACTCTGTTTGTTTGTTTGTTACCTTTTGACGACTAAATTGCTGAACGGATCGTAATGAAAGTTGTCCAGGAGATAAATTGGACCTTGGTGAAGGACAGGCTACCTTTTGTCACGCAGACGAAGTCGCGGGCACCAACTAGTATACAGATAAATCCGCATGTGTAACATAACATAAATCACACCCGTATTCCTCGAAGGGGTGAGCAGATCTGTACAATTGTACACCCACATTTCAGCGTTGCTGTCATAAGTCCCATGTAATAAGTGGTGAGCCTATTGCCATCTACCGGGCATAATTCCAAACTCGGGGCTGCTATTAAGATATAATCCCAATAACACTTTGCCATAACAATTTAACCCGGGAATCGAACCCAGGACCTCATGCACAGCAGTTGTGCTTAGGACCACTAGAACAACTAGGCAGTCTAAAAAAACCCAATATTACTTTGCCCAAAACCGGAAATCGAACCTAGGACCTCATGCTTAGCAGCCGCGCTTGGATCACCACAGATCTTAAAAAATACGGACGGAGCGTGGCGTACGACATGTGAGAAGCATGCCTAGTCATCCAATTTCGCTTGTCATACACGAGCTAAACGCATACAAATACTTAAAACTCATCCACTCGGCGCCAGTACGCTGCGTGTGTGTCTATCTATATATGCTTAGCATTTGACAAGGCAAGGTTCCATCCGTTTTTTTAAATCAGTGTGGACCACTTAACCAATGAGACAAGAACAATTTGCAACTATGAGGGTCTTTATGTCTTTATTCAGTTTCAGAGAATACTCGTAAGTGAACATGACGAAGAAATTAAACAAAGTTATAATCGTGTACTTCACTTCTTTTATTTTTCTGTTATATTTCTAATTATTTATTTGAAATATTAATGCACCATCAGAAACTGTACATAATATTAATGCACCATCAGAAACTGTACATAATATTAATGCACCATCAGAAACTGTACATAATATTAATGCACCATCAGAAACTGTACATAATATTAATGCACCATCAGAAACTGTACATAATATTTTTGAATGCTTCTCCTTCATTTCATTCTAAATTTGAAATACCTATTAAAAAGTTAGAAGATATCTTTTATTTCCAGCCTGAGTTACGTGTTGTAGAAATTAATTTAATTACCGTTTTAATTTTAGGTTTTAAATGAAATGAAAGGGAAGATAGTACCAGATAATATAACAATGTAGGTATGAAATTCCTAAAGACAGTCAATTCAAGCAGTTATCATAATATTCCATCAGACTTAACAATGTGATGTTTTAACTTATAGGTAAGTAACTATTTTATTTACAATATTTGTATCACAATGCAGAATCAAGGCATTTTATTACTCTACAAAATACATAGGAATAGTTTTTACATTAATTACAGAAGAAAAAATGAAAATCGAATTACAGTAAAGATCTTGGCTATTAATCATACTATTTGGTAATGAAAAAAAAACATTAGATGAGAGAATATTAAAAAAAAACGTATTGCCTTGACAAACACTTATGTCAATCAAACAAAACAGCGTCGTTCATAATAGTATTTACAATTAGAATCTAATATTTACAAAATGCAACATTTTCTTAGACTAAATATAAAATATACAGTTCTCACTTAAATTACTGACTCGATTGTAATAAATATATCGTATTAAAGCCATAAATACATATTTTTTACACAATTTTTGTTATTTTTCTGCCTTATTTTAATACTGGACTGAGGAATGGTAAACATTATTTTTAAAAGTACACTAATTTCCCAAAAGTTTGAAAAAGTTTTTTTAATTTTGCACGAGGCTCATTATCATTCGTCACACTTAATGCCAGTCCTGTCTTTATTTTTAATTTAATTACTTATTAGTAGGAATCGCTAAAACCGAGATCTGTTGAAGATGAACGGAAATGAAATAGGAACATTATAATTTGTACTGGGCCGATTTACTAATGAAAAAGTAAAAAGTTTAAAAATCTAATCGGCATTTTCCGACTTCATTTTAGGGATCCGAGTTTTTTTATCTTAGAATCAAGAAGATACTGGATAGGTAACTTCAATGAAAAGCAAATTGTAGTTTTAATTAATCGTAATAAATTATTTCTACAGGATCAAAATTCAATATAAGTATTTTTATTATAATATCGGCCATAATACACCAGGCAATTTGAGATTCACATTAGATATTAAAATGTTTTTAGCATAAGAACCTTTAAGCTTTACTGTACAGAAAAGTTCTAACAATATAAAAATGGTCTTTGCTCACTTCACTTCCGTCTTGTGTCTATATTTTCTACACAGACAGTGTCTTTTAAAACATTTCAATACAATACATTTTATTATTAAAATTTCCATTACCAATATTATTGTCGTTTTTGTACTAACTTATTAGCGCAAAGAGAATAGGCTTCGCAGGACGGTTTTAATTGAAACGCGGTTACCCTAATCGGTCTCTGTGTCGTATCCTGTTCTACAACGTCTATGAGTTTATTTCCTTATTCAAATATTGTACAGAAACGAAGCGAGATATTTAAAAATGTATCTTTAAAGTTTTGCAATACGTATCACAATTGTCGGGCAGGGGGCCAGCCCCCCGATGCTGGCACAGTATCTTCGACACTTATACTACTCCTGGCTCCTCCAGGCCGCACCCATGTGTATCACTGTGATAGAATAATCCAGAAACCGATTACGATTGAACAAAAAGTACATTCGATCACATCAGTCCCAAACGCTTCACGGATCATCCTTCTTCTTTCTCAATTTCCCTTCAGTGTGTATTGTATGAGTGACGTGATCCACTGCTGTTGTCAAATCAGCTTCGGGGTCTATTGCCGCTGACAGTGCCGCAATGTATGCACACGCTATCCGTAATACCGATAGTTTAGACAGTTTCTGGTTATGACTGTATGCAGGAACTGACCGCCTGAGCGTATCAAAGGCAGCGCTTATGGTGTGAACTCTGGTCCTTTCTCTCGCATTTGCTTCTATTCTCCTTTCTCTTGTCATGTTCTTGTAGTTCCTCTGTTCCCTAGTCTTCGTTTTGTCTTGGTAAGGTTCTACGACTCCGGGATGTGGAGGTACTCTCGGAGGACCGGGCGGACCGGGTGGTGGCGGTATCGGGGGCGGTGGTGGTTCTAATGGCCTCCGTCTTTGCCTCAAGGGGCTGGTCTCCTTCTTGACCAAAGATAATGGTTCTCTTTGAGGTTCCTCGGTGAAAGACCAAGGTCTGAATGGGCTAGCAGAGGTGTCGCTTTCAGGACTGGCTAGGTCTTCCCTAGAGTTGAGTCGGATGCGTTTCTTGGGTGGTTGCAGCCGGGTGGGCGTGCGGGGCCGCTTGACCCGTGACTCATTCTCCACGAGCCGGACTCCGGAGTCGTCAGAATGCGCTGGCCCTGAACACGAATCGTCATCGTCGCCGCCCGACACGAAGCCTGCATCTCGCTCTAATATGCGATCTGGAACAATTACAAAAATCTGTTAGTTGTCAAATAACTAACAATTATTTGAGGTAGGTTAATTATTTGAGGTAGTTAATTATTTAAGATTAGCAAATACAAAATTAGAAATTAATATTTAATACAAACAATGTTTCATTCAAAGAATATCTTAAACTCTGTACTTCAAGTCAAGTGACGTTAATCCCAAAGGGCTACTTTTAGAACGTAACCTATTAGTACAAGTTATGATCACGGCGGAAGCTGCGTGTGCGCAACAAAAAGCCCACAGACACACAAACGGCGCCGACGCTCGTTATAGAGCCACGATGTGACTTGGGCCTTAAGTAGAGTGGAGCTATGAGACCAGATGTACTGTTGAGTTAAATGCGTGAAGTTACTATTGTCCGCAATTGATTTCAGCGAATTTTGAAAGAGAGACATTCTTGGAGAAAAGCTTTCGAAAATAGCCAGTTTCCTCTTAGATCTACCAGGCCATTGACGCTATGGAGCGACTTTTACTGATCATATTTGCCAGCCTCGCCAAATTTAATACAATGAGCTCAAATTTCTTTTAATTTTAACAGTTCCTGACTATGTAGGTATATATTTTATACGTCAAACAACAAAACAGATTTTGCTGCCTACGCATAAAGAATGATAATATATTTGGAAACTACAGTAAGAGCCGCCGTTTTAGGCTGACGGAAAAGAAGTAAGGGTCAGGCCACCTCTTGTAATGAAATAATTTTAAGTCGCTAATCTTCTAGCCCCACATTATTATTATCACACAGCGACACGTCTCGCTTACTAGTCACTTGCTCATCTAATGGCCGCTCATGAATTTAAATAAACAATAATTAAAGCAACCATATATATTACAGGCCATCTATGAGTTAGCTAGATTTTTTATAAGGAGCATACAGGCAGTAAGGATGCCGAAAACTCGAAAACTATACTTGTAAAAAAGAAATACCCGTTCGATATTTGAGAAAGACTATAGAGAATTCAGAGAGAATGAAGATAAATTCTCATTCCAGAGGTGTTTCTTTGTCTATTCTTTGTTTTAAAGTTTTATGTTTATAATTATTTTTCTGTGCATATCCGGGAATTATTGCCAAATTTAAAATATTAAATAGAAGAAGACAATAGATGTTTACGAAGTAGGTATCTATTTCTTTTGGACACGTGACATCTACAACATATTGAATTACAGAATTCATGCAGATATATCTTCAATCAAAAATAGAATTTTATTGTTCTGTCGGAGATCAATTTTCATTGGAAATACCAAATCACTGAATTTTTAATCGTTGCCAAAGATTTCGATACATAATTCAGAATTGTTTTTTTATTCTAATAAAATCGTTCAGATAGGACAAGGCTGTGTGCGTCAAGCAAGCCAGTCGCTTGGCGCCGGCGCTTGCGCACGTGACGTCATTGAAAATTACCGCTGCACATGAGATCAGAAGTACCGGATAAATTATGAGAATAATTAGAATTTGAAATGTAAACAGAAGTCTTGAAAACTTTTTTTTTATCTAAATACTTGTCCGGGAGTTTTATTGAGAAAATAGCCTCTTTCATTCGATTAAATAGCCTTCTAAATTATTATAAAGTAACAGTCATCTGTTACTTTATTTATATTTGAAACGCACTCTTAATCTTAATACTTTTGTGACCTCTTAAATGTCGAGATGGCTTAGTTGGCCAAAGCGCCTGGAGTATTTATCCAGGAGGCGCAGGTTCGTTTCCTGCTCAAGACCGTATTTTTCTTTCCACAAAGAAGTTCTTATTGAATAGATTCAGGCGTTACTTTGCGGAAGTCCATTACAATGGATGCAAATAAATACAATATCTAGCTACTTCCACAAAATTGAGGGTAGTCATACATTACCTGTGCACCGCCCGCCCGCCCGCAAATATATGCACATACGCAAGCGGTGAAAATTCCGACCACCACCAACTACTCTACACGTGTTTCGCCCCTCCACGGGGCATCATCAGGAGCTGTTAGACCGTGCAGTGTCCGCCACCGAGAGTTCTCATATGCCTTGGACTTGAAAATAATTTCGTAGATTGTGTGGCTTCATTAGTTAAAGAAAAATAAAAATAATTCTAGCGTATTAAGTTAAGGTTTTATTTTTTTCATGTGCACAAAGTTTTTGTTGCCAGTTAAAATTCTTGATTTTATAGTCTTCTCGTCTAACTAGATTGAAATTCGATCTGGTTATTTTTCAAAGGTTGTTTTGACTGGAGCTACAATAATTAATTCCTGCTTCATAATTTAAGCATCTCACTAAGACTAATCTCGTGTGAGTCTAACAACACTGTGTTGGTATGCATGTATTTATTAACTATATGAAACAGGTTTCCATCCATATGGGCAGGCGCGGCGGCGATTGTTATTTTATCATATTATTTTACATGGTCCGCATTCCAAACTAAAATATTCGTATTTATATATCCATACGAGCGATTAACATTTTTTTTGTGGATCTCGGTTTTCCCAAATGTTTTTATATATAAATTATTACCAAACGAAATTGGAAAAATACCATTTTCTAGGTGTTTTTTTTTAGTAACGGTAATTATTTCTTCTTATCGCTTATTATGGCTTGAAAATTACAATTAAGACATTAGAAGAAAATGTTTCATCCTGAAATAGATTCAGATAACCAATAGATACTGGACAAGCTGACCAAAATTCCTTTGATTTGTAAACTTAAAGAACTCCTCGACGGACAGCATGATCTTTATTGAAATTACTCGATTCTAAAAGGGTATCAAATAAAAAATTACTCTGTATAGTACATAAAGAAGGAGCTTGCTTTGAATGCATAAGTATAATATTAAAAATTAATAGTAAGAAACCAATTTAACAATAAATTCAATCACAACATTTTATGATCATGTCAAAAATAAAGTAGGTAAGGGTTTAAAATTGTAAATACCTATTTATACGCTTACTTCCCTAGATCTATTCTAATCACATAAGCTGTTGAATGCAAATGGTGACAATTATATTATCTTAATACTATTACTTAATCGGTTACAGTTTACATCCAATGGTTACTAATTTAACGGACGTCAAAGTTTATGCTCAATTTGGCGCCAATCATCTGTCAAATTCAGATCACGTGACAGGTTAGCTTTTTCGGAACTACAATAGTAATGACATCCGTACACCTTACACGCCGAAGCGACAATAGTGAAGCGAATACTTACTAATACGTATAATCGTACATTCTTAATGGTCGCGCTACCGGAATTAGTTTATTGCTCATAATCGGGTGGCCGCGGCGCCGGATAGGCGTTCCAACTTAACACAACATTTTACCGTTCGTTCCAAGAAAATCACGCCATTTTAAACTCTAACATGATGTAATACAGATGTTATATTTTCAATCTATTGTAAACAAATATTGTGACTCGACTAAGTCGCGCTCACGAAGCTTCTCACACTACAGGTGTTTTTATACCGATAAAAAAAGATTGGATAGAACTTAGACAGCACCGCCTACGATTGATCGAGGTTTTAATCGTTATGAAGAATTTCTTTGTCTCCCTAATGAAAAATAGATATTAAGGTGGGTCGACGACTATTTATGGGATGTTAAATTTTTTGTTGATTGGAAACAATTTTCGTTTAAAGTTTGCTGTTCGCACATAAAACTTTGTTAACGCGTATAAACATTATAATTTTAATTTCCTAAGCCGGATGTTACTTTAAAACACAGCCAGGGTTCACAGAAATGCTTGAACACACGATAAAAATTCAAATTCATTGTGATTAATAGCTCGCATGTAAAGTTTCGGGACGCCGTTAATATATCATTGTGGTTGAACAATAAAATAAGGTTTTAGGCCGTAAGGGTCTGACCAGCTCATTACGGCCCTTCACAGCGCGGTGTTAAAACAAAGAGTTGAAGCGCCCTCAAAGCGCCCGCGCCGTGGACCTCTTGCCTTCGAATGGGTGTCGATCTCATCAGATAAACCCGGGCCATGCGTTTAGATACAGATCTGGCGCCAAATTTCACAGAAAACGAATGCACCCGAAGAAAAAAGATCTTGTTTTTCAAATACGGCCAGCAGTTTTTGTTACATTTGAGTGTTACATTAAGTGAACGTTTTGACGGCCTAGTATAAAGATTTAAAAATATCTCTTTCGAGATCGTGTATTGAGATCTTAATTATTTGTGATGATGTCCACTGTAAAAAAGTCTACAGCCTAATGCACTTTATTACGATAAAATCAAACCACAAAATAGTGATGTGCCTAACATTACTGGTGTAGCAATGACAGGGGATTTCGTTTACGTGACTGTACTGGACGAAATGAGAAATTGATGAGCGGTCAGTTGATAAAAAAATCAGACTAATTTGTCGTGTCCGCAGTCGCACATTCGCACGGTCCTCTTAGCTTAATGTATGAGAAGTCGTGATGTTACCACTTTCACCGAACAAACATTACGA
Organism: Xylocampa areola; assembly: GCA_935421205.1. Taxonomy (NCBI): domain Eukaryota; kingdom Metazoa; phylum Arthropoda; class Insecta; order Lepidoptera; family Noctuidae; genus Xylocampa; species Xylocampa areola. The sequence goes on from OW285215.1 coordinate 14,937,229, forward strand.
ATGGCGCCGTCGTGGGCACGCCTGTGCAATATGCTGTACGATTAATCCATTAGATTTCTAAATAATTTATTTTTATAAATTACTCAATATTTTTGAAATCAAAGCAACTCTTTACGAATCGAATGACAAAGGCTTACGTAATTGTGTAACTTTATTACTTTTATCGAATTATATTTCTTAGACAGAGCTTTGAATTACGTAAACTAGAATGTTATCTTACAATTTAGGAAGTCAAATAAAATCAAATGATTTATTTCATCATCATCAAAAGTGGTACACAGGAACACTTAAAAAATTGTCTATATAAAAATCACTGAGGTAAGGAGCAAGTCGGGTACTGTGTTACGGGTCTCTCTTACAATGACATGCTTAAGAAAATCAACATAGACGTGACTTATTCAAGTATGTATTATTAGTATTACACTAATGAGTAATTTTAGCCTCTATAGAATAATAAATAACTATAAGATTTTAGACCAAAGTCTACTAATAAAAACCAACTTTTTTTTTTCTAATATGAAGGTAATTGCAATTATCACTCTTATGTCGATAACTCAAATTCATATAATTCCGTGTTTCTTAACATTTAATTGATAATTCCAATTAAACTAGAGAGGTGTAATATTCCCGGGATCGAATCCCGCAATCCCGGCGGGATCGTTACATTAGTCACGTATGCGACGCGACTCGACGGCGGCGCGCGGCGCCATTCCGTCGCCGTTACCTATAAAGTACTATTAAATACCGCTTCTTAACCATGAGTAGCTAATTACAATACATTAAATGCTATACTATCCTATATATGAAACATTCTAAGTAGGTTTCAGTTTCTGGGAATTAGGTATAGAAAATGTGAAATGTATCAGGTGTCGTACTTCTTTTGGATAACATGATATATCACCGAGGTTGAATATAATACTTTGCAGTTAACATCATTATAATAATTGCACTCTTATAATCTAAGTGTCTACACACAACTAGAGAAAAATACATTTAAGAGTAAAAAGTTAATACACCAAGAAAGAATCGGAAAAGTGACTGCATTTGATTATCGATTTTATTTTAGTCGATTATTTTGACGTTTGTCAACTCACCTCAAATACTGATAGCCAATAATCAACATCTGCGATAAAAACTCTGAACGGTTTATTATATTTTAGACTAAGTAATTTTGTAAATATATCATTAAAAAATATATATATATATTAATCAAATGATAGGCTACGTATACATGATGCACATGCGATTCCATTACACATTCACACGGGGGCGCTTCTAAGAATTTTCGTGCGATCGATCCGAACATCTGAACCGTGCCTTACGATACCTATGTCCCACTCAACGTAATAGAATATTGTACATAGCATCATCATACATAGCATCAGGCCTGTATTCCCCGAAGGGAGTAGGCAGAGGCACACTTGTACACCCACATTTCACCAATGCCGTTATTAAGTCCCATGTAATAGGTGGTAAGTCTATTGCCATCTACTGGGCATAAATCCAAACTCCGGGCTGCTACTGAGAATTTCCTTACAGAAAAACCCAATAACACTGCCCGACCTGGGAATCGAACCCAAGACCTCATTCTCAACAGTAGGGCTTAGGACCACTAGACCAACGATTATGTTTGTAACAAATACATTAAAGAATACAGATGTTAATTAAATTAGGGCGATACTGTTGTTTAGCTGTGTATCGATCAATATTTTGGAATTATATGTCCCACTCGTGTCCCTTCCCTTGCCTCAATTCGGAACTAACGATGTTTTCATCTAATAATCAGGTAAATTATTCAAATTGTTTATTCTGTCAGTCTTTTCAAACTCTTTTACACGTCACTATGATCTAGAAGGCGCTTGTCTGGAACAGATCCGCTAACTGCTAACCACTTTATTCCAATACCAAGCCAACTTAAATATTACAACATTATTATGTTATAACGTTGGCGAACTCCCCTCGTATTGAAAAATAGTGGATCCATTGTTAGCAACTGTTCAAACATTGCAACTGTGCTGTAGTGTCCGCCGGAGTCAAAATACCCCATTGTTTTGTTCGTGTAGACTCAACATTTGTGTCTGTGGACCGCACCTGGTAGCCACGTGCCTAATAAAGTAAAAAGAATCGGGAAATTTTAATTATTTGTAAATGGAATCCCCTCTCTTATAATAAGAACTCCTTCTAACAATTAAGACTGGTGCAAAAAGGGTTCTATATTTAAAATGTACCAGACTGGCTGGTTATTTTATCTAACTGCCCAAAAAAGGAATAGGAATAATGTTTTCAGGGTTCCTGTACGTCTTCAAGTGTTAGTTTTTAGTTGGTTTACGTGACATAAATAATTAACGTGTGTCTGGTGTTACCTGCCTAATATAAGTTTTGTGGAAAATCTCGATCTCTCACGTATATGCATACAGTTAAAAATGCTACATTGAAGTTTAAATTTAGAGTTCGCTAAGCATGCGTTAATGCTTTTAAAAGATTTATCTTGAAATGCTACATTAAATTTAAATTCCGTCTGGTATTCATTGAAATTATAATTTCACATAGTCATTTTCTATATATTCGTTATTAAAAAAAATAAGAAACCTAACACGATGCGTCGAAGGCAGCATTAAATATTTAAATTTTAAAGCACCATGGCAACATTTTTTTACTCATATTTGAGACAAATGTATAATGGATAAAACCACCTGGTTGATGATAGAAAAATTGCATCGCCGTGACATTTTGGCAGAAGTCATTTATTTCAAAACTCCGTTGGCCTGGATTTGAATAAAACCTAGACTTACGCATTGAATATTATCTAAAAAAGAGCCACATTATACTTTAGAGGGGACGAAACGCGGTACAGTTAGAGTCAAAAATATGCACCGAGGTCATTTTTCAAACTTCGAAAACAACTTTTTGTGATGCTGATGTAAATTTCAAATTTACGCACGTTTTGATAAATTACTTTATTAGTTTACAAGAAATGCTTTGTGGTTTGAACAGATGTGTGATAGGTATTATCGGGGGTGATTGTACTAACCTATGTATTTATGCGGGCAGTGGGGTTAATGTGATGTTAATGTTACAAATGTGATGATTTAAAAAAACTGTCATTAATCAATCTAGTACTTGTTTTGCTTTCAGTATTAAGTAGTTATACCCTATTTAACATTTTTCATGAATAAACTTCCGTAAGGATACGGTGCAGATGTTCTTTTTGTGTTCACTTTAATATAAGATTTCTTAAAAAACTGTTCAGAAATAAAAATAGTTTGTTATAATCTTGTACAGATCATTAGAGACAATTTTACAATGAAATTGAATATTTTATTTTGCTCATATAACACGGTATAGAGGTCTTTTAAGGCCATAACACACAGATATGATAAGAGACGCGCGTTTTATGAAATCGCGTACGCATTGTAACGAGTCACATTGTACTTAAACAATATAGCATAGCAAGAGTGCGCACGCTGTATTGCATATCGCGTCGTTCGTTTCGCATCAATCTAATACAGCCTTTAAGAGTGCTTCTCTATTTCTCTATTCATGTCACAATTTTTACCAATTGGCATCAACACATTTAAAGTGTTCCAAACAATAAGAACATTTGATAAAAATATGTTCCTATATTGACTAATATCGGTATTCAATCAAAAATGCACTGTAATTTTTTAGCAAATACTACAGTTAATTTGAACCATTGAATTCTACAATGTTTTTGATACTGACTGTACAAGGCTCTCCAGTCTAGTCTATATTATCAGTCAGTTTGTGTTAGATTCTAAATTCAAATGCAAGTTGTAGACATGCAAAAACTAAGAGGCATGCATAGTCAATGAGTTCCCTATGAATTTTTGGACATGGTAACACCAGTATCTCGAGACTAAGTGATAAAATATTACCGTTTGTAATAATAATGACAAAAAATTCGTAAATTTTTCTTTTCCGCTCAAGTTACAATTTTATAATAAAAATGTATAACAACAAGGGAATTATATTCCATTAAAATCCAGAGCACTTGTTGAATACTTCTCTGTTGCCTATTTGCACTATAATTAGACTTACATAATATCATACATATTTAAACTCATGCTTTTTTCCCATGTGAGTAGGCAGAAACCACACAAAGCCTTCTTTTGCTTCGTCCATGTTCATACATCTGGTCATACACGCGCGCCGGTGTTTTAATTAGACTTTATTATTACTATTACATTTTATATTATTGGTGATGGCATTTCTGACATAATATTCCTGTCAAAAGTCGCAATAAGCTATATTCTTCGCCGTCACATAACACTTGGTTAATTTACTTTTACAATAATTTTAATTCTTCATAAGCAATTAAGATCTAAGCTAGACATTGGTCAGAGTCAGCTAGCTAACATGTAGAGGGGCGTCAAATGTGTCTAATAAGCACAAAACATTCCGCAAGACGTGACCTCGTACTGGCGCCTCATTGACGATACATAAATCACGTATAAAAAGACAATTTCTCAGATGACCAACAAAATTCCGCCAGATAATATGTTTCTTAGCCATCTGGATGACATTTCAAAGTTAATATCTAGGTTGTTTCACTTTTCTTAAACATACAGAAAGATCTAAGTTAATCGCAGTTTAGAGTTTTTTTTATTTTGTTCGATTTGTATTTTAACCATTGAGATATATTTTTTATACCAATAAGGTGCCTCGGAGAGCACGTTAAGCCGTCGTCGTTCCCGGTTGTCAAATTAAGATCTATGACAGCCGTTAGCCGGGTAGTCAGAGGCCTGAAAGTCTTACAACCACTGTTCCACGAGAAATCGTATAACCCAGTAACTGGGTTGTGGAGGTCAGATAGGCAGTCGCTCCATGTAAAATACTGGTATTAAGCTTCATCCGGTATTAGTGGTTTGCAACACTAGAGGTATCACTCGCGCGTTGTTGACTTTGTAAGAGGAATCTATAGGCATTATAGGTCTAACAACGGTCGCCCCTTCTTCCAACACAACGCTTCTTCAAGTAGTAGTGGCGACCTTGCTCACCGTTATGAACACAACACTACAAAGCAACAGTGTAATTAGGCAGGTGCAGTATTAAAGCTGTGATTTTCTGCAGGTTGGTACATCCCTAGACGAGCGCCAGTTTTTAGCTGCCTGTCTTATTCTGAACCTTCCATCTCTTTTATATCCGACTGTGGAGAACGTTTAAAAACAGAATATATCGAAAAAACAGAAAACAAAGCACTATCCGATGTCCAAATTCGTTGACGTCACACTAACAGTAGGTATAATTGGTTTGCATAACCCAAGGCGCCATCTCCCGGATTCGTCGCTTAGAAACAAGTTACTGGTAAGCGCCGTCTAAATTAGGCACTCATTTATCTTAAACTTAATCTTGAATTCAGTCGGTTCTCGTTAGCGAATTAATGCAAATGTGGCGGTGGCGCGCGCGGAATGTGGTGACGCTCAGTCGTCAGGTAAACATGACGGATAAACAAAAACATGAGCATAGTATTTTTTTCTTCTATGAGAATGTTTTATGTGTGTAGAGGAATTGTTGTTGGTTCGCTATGCTATTGTAATTAAACGATGGTTAGTGTTATTCCTTCCATGCTAGTGAAGTTGAAGAATGTGGTAGAGGAATACAGATAAATCTTCCGCATTAACGCATGAGGTGCGAACATTTTTTTTAAGTTATACTTTTGTGCTAAGGAAAATGTTTGACCAAGATTCAAAATTTATGGAATTTGAAAATCGAATTTAAATCTTACTAACATATGTCACCCAGGTCAATGTAAGGATTCTAACGATACCCCAAACATCTAAATCGGTTCAGGTGTTATGAAGTTATAGTGGAATAAATAAACACACAAACATACATACAAACATGAATTCTAATAAAACATAACATTCCTTTTTTGGGCAGTCGTGAAAAATAACATCAAAATCAGTCAAGCCGTTTCGGAGGAGAAGTATTACGAACACACGCACGCCGGAATTTTATGAAGACATAATGTGATATCATTCCCAGTAACTTGATAAGGTTTCAGTCACACCATCATTATCTGCGAGCATTACGCGAGCATCGATGCGTACGCCTTCAAATCAATGAGTTCAGACAACCCTGAAAGGTTATGTCGTGTCATTCACGGTATTCCGAATATTCGTAATAAATAATGTTGCATGACATCGTATAAGTGTGTCTTCATACTTTTGTGGTTTGAAAATTGAAGCAGGAAGTTTCTAATCCAATTGGTGCACTGACTGATGTTTATATCAGATTAAACCAGGGCTGCCATCCGTCCAGGTTTCCCCAGTTAGCTAGTTTAGTGGCACGGCGAGGTTACATTTGTTGTCCGGGTTTGAGGCTACTGACTACTAACACATCTACCGAAAATACGCGGCCGAAATTACGTCTAAAATTATATAATATACCTATGTATAAATAAAAAGTTATTAAAATTTATTAATGACATTTTGTATTTCATTTCGTATCAAGTGACTTGGGAAAAGCGTCAGTTATTTATGTATGTAGGCATGTAAACATTATCAATCCATGATGTGAACTCTCCAATGGCAGGAATTAAATAAACTTCGCCACAAAAGGAATTGTTGACACATTCTTGAGTACCAAGTTTATATAAGTAATAAGATCTATATTTCAACATGTAATAATATATGAATCCAATTTCAATATTAATTACGATCAGCTATAGTGGAATTGGAAGCTCTTTATTAACTTTTATTAATTAATTGAGTACCTATACCGCTAAAGACAGAATAGCCCGAGGCTTTTATTAATTTTAAGTTAAATGGAAATATTTCAAAACCATTTTATTTTACTGTGTTAATTCCCAAGTAATTATGAAACAGATAGGCGTGAAGCTGCGTAAGCGTCGCTTTTAGTTTTAGCGCCGCCCGAGAGCAATAACTAAACGTAACGAACCATCCACCAATAGGAGGGACTCGTGCGCAACCAATTGAACTAACGTAATTATGGACCCGCTAGAAATACTAGTCAGGAAATCCAAACTTTCGCCGTTCCAAGTGTTAAATTAACTGACATGGAAAATTGCATTTTGATTTTTTTTCTGCTTAACACTAAAATGTTTTATTATTTTCGGCCAATCATAAACACGTTACAAATTCACAATATCAAACTGTAGGTACCTATAACTATTGCAAAAAATCTAACAAGTCCTTATCAAACTATTTCGCACAAAACGCCATAAAAAAGTCATATCCTGCGGAAACATCGATATGAAAGCACTAAGAAATCTATAGGTACGATTTATAGATCTTGGTTGCGCCCACGCGTGTTGCGAGCATGTTTTACGAGTTTCATTTATGCAAAGGCCTTTAAACGTTCAGCCTTGTGGCGCCTGAAGGAACATTACTAACTTAATTTAAATCTTAGGTCTGGACTGCACCAGTCTGACCAAATAATTTGTTTCAATAAAAATCTGATTCTGTGTGACCTTTAACAACTAATCAGAATAACATCCTAATATAAATCGATAACCTTTATCTGTGGTAGGCAAACCTATGGCACCTATGGGATACAGCCGTTACGTGATTGTATGTATGTGTATACCAATATATTGTGTATAAATTGAAATATTTATAAGTCTTCTTTCTAAACAGCAATTTTTTATACACTTTTTTTTTCTTATATCCGCAACGCAAGGGAAGTATGGGCAAGCTTTGTTTTTGTCTCTGCCCACCCGTTCGCTTCCTCTCTTTGTCTGTTACAAAGAATTTTTGGCTTCCCTACGTCAGCCCTTCAATATTAATGTATTTTCTAAGCAAAAATTAACAATTTACTTTCGGTGTACATCTGGTAAATAAAACAATGCAATAAGAGATGACGATGATATAATACATATTTTTACCACTGGCCAGTTTTTCAATAATAGTAAAAGTATAAAACATTTGGCGCGCAGAGAACAGATGTCAAAAAGTATTCCACGTTTGAAAAGAATATATATAAAACAATTGGCCGTACATGTGTGTACCAGTTGACAGATGGGGTCGTTCTGACAATAAAAGTTCGCAAAGCTGCAAGGTCGACGTCGACTGCAGATGTTAAATTTCGTAAGAAAATTGCTGTATTTCGTTGAGTTCATTGTTATAAAGATGTTATTACTAGAATGCCAGGTTATTGGTATTACAAATTTATTATAAACGTCAAAAATTTTTTATGATAAATGTTATGAAGGTACATGTTAGTGTCGAAAAGTTTACAAAATATTAGGTATAAAAATGAAAACAATAAATTTTGGCAAGAATAATAAACTATTGCAAGTTCTAGAAATCCATTAAATTACTTAAATAAAATCGACTCTATCAAGACAAACACTTGTAACACGCAAGACAAATAATTGTTATCACAATATTTGCACGACATTTGAATGAAATTAGCGTGATCAAAAGGCATCCTAGTTGTTTGTACCTATCAGACATGAATACTTCGCAGAGACGCTAAGAATTCCGGATATCACAGCTTTGGGAATTCCGTATGTCGTCATTCCACCTTATGGCAACACATCGCGATGTCGCGTGGTGACAATGACAAAAAATAAGATAATTCAACAACAATGAGTTGCGTGTACTTACGTATAATTAAGAACACTTACTTGTTTAGTCATAGGGAGTACATGATTGGTATATCTCTAAATTCTCTTTTGTAAATTGATATTGGGACTTTTGAATATTAATTATCTTTTCCTGGCGTTGTTGGAGTTTACGGCCCCGTAAATTCTGAGAGCTCTGTTAGGATTAGGATTTTACAACTCTTTAGTTATAACGCCTCATATATATAATAAGCTACCAAAGCAAATAACAAACACAGAAAACATGTATCAGTTTAAAAAGAGCTTGCAGGATATGTTAAAGTTAAAATGTTATTGTTCTCTACGCGAATTTCTTGATGATACTTAATTTCAATTAAATTGTAGATATATCATCTTATTGGTCCAATTGACATGTTATTATAATTATTGACAAATCTGTTTTATGTTTAATTATTATATTTAAGTGTTCAATTTTTACTTTAATTGTTAGTCACTAGGTGCATGCTTAAGATTAAGTGATAAGCAAACTAATTTGCACACTGTAAATGGTATAATGTGGAGTTCTAAATGTTGTAACATAAATATCTGTTCAGCAAACCCATGTTCAGCAAATAAATATATTTGAATTAGAATAGATTAAGTATCTATAAATACAATTTACCTCTGTGAAGGATAAATAAAAATAATTATCAACATTATTATCTTAATTATGTAAGCATTTCCGGAGTACGCAGGGACGAATGATGTTTAAGATTATCAATTTATACTTAAGATATAATATCTACTAGGTATCACTGTTCGACCGTAACATTGGAGACAAGTTTTATAAATTTTAGTGATGTCACTCAGATGGGAAGTCGGATTATTTTTTTTTTTTATTCAACACATAATATCGTTTAATATGCCATCTTTGTTAGAAGTTACATAACAATAGTAGTAGTCATGTAATTTTTTACATTATAACCCTAATTATTGTTTTTCGCAATTTACAATTATATTTATCCTATTCCATTGTTTATCCATTTGTATACTTTTAGAAGATAATTATAGTACAAACAAGCTATATTGTCTAGCGTAAGTATTAATTAATACATCTACATTATATTACACATCAGGTAGTACCAATAAATAAAAAAAAAACATTTATCGATTTTGGCTAAAGTTAGTAGGTACCCATTATGCTAGCATTTGCTACGAATATATTAAGGACTAGATGGTGCCCGCGACTTTGTCTGCGCGACTAAAGGTAGCCCATGTCCTTTCCCAAAATACAATCTATCTCCTTGCCAGATTTAATTAGGATCCGTTCAGGTTTTTTGTCAATTATTATGTTATGGATTAAGTAGTTATAAGATATTAGAATCATAAATTGAAGTATCTATTAATCCAACTTTACCAAGATTATACGAAGTTTCCTAGGTACAATTACTTGTAAAATCATTGTTGAATATGTATGACCCGTTACAACGGAAATCAATAAACAAAATGTTTTCACTTTTCAAGTACACGGAACAAATCCAGTGCGTTACGATAGCTTATCTAAAACACTAACTGTTGCCCAAACAAACTATAAGGCATCCGGTGTGAGAAAGCACGTGCTACCAAGCATGTGAATGTGTGAATATATGTGTTTCAAAATATTGCCAGTCGTAAAAATCTTAGTAGGCCGTGCAACAACACGGAACTTTGCAAAAAATGCTATCAGGAACTGCGACCTTTTTTTACAAAATACTTTTTATCAGCATGGTGAATGCATCTTTAGTTTAAATTTCGAATTTAAATTATTTGCTGCCAGTTTTGGATCTGAAAATTATTGCAAAACTTATTCTAACCTCCGGCGTTTTGTAAACTTAACCAAGCAGTAGAAGGATCTAGTTTCTTGGACTTAAAATCTAAAATTAGATATTATCTATGAAGAAACCATTCGTGTACTTGTTATTTATGCAAATGTAATCGTAATTACAACAACTTCAAGGAATATTTGCTTTAGGAATACTATTACAAATCGAAATATATGTATAATCTTATCGAAAAATTCCGATAATTAAAATGGTATATTAAGCACTAAAAGTACTTGAATAAAAATTGTCTTCTTCGACATCTGCTCGATTGTTGTTCAACACAGAGATCTTTCTCTTATCTATCGAATCACAATGACATCATGTAAAAAAAACAACAAAAATGGTTCACAATTTAGACTTTGAATTCGAATAAGTGCAAAGCATCACGAGACAGCACTTGATGAACAGATTATCATCACAGATTACCGAAAGTGTTGCTATAATAGATCCTTCAACGGTCGAGTCGAAAGGGTATCGATTACTCGTACTACCTATCGAGATAATGCGAGAAATCAATACATATAAGATATCGTTTGCGCACGAGCGTGTAATTATCTTTAGTACGAAACAATTCAGTGATAAAATGTATTAATCATTGCAATAATCACACCTGGCTGTAATTATTTTGTAAGTTTGTACAATTATTTATATGTACGAGTTTTTTTTTTTTCTGCGAACTGACGTTTCGTATTTGTGATAAATTTAACATTAGCTATGGTAACATTTATGCTTACGAAATCGGTACTTTTGTAAGGATTAAGGTAAAATTGCTTATTGTTTATTCTTTTGACTTAATAGAGAAAAATCAATAATTAAGCGTGAAGCATTAGTGTTACTGTCAGCCCGCTGCGCCTCACTGCTGGGCAAAGGTCTCCCCCATGATTTTCATGCCTTTCTATTGATACACCAGCTATTGTGCTTATTATTTTAATGTTTTTTTTTTCTCATGTAAGTGAATTATGTTATTCTTTATGAGGAAAAAAATTATCTTAAACCTGATTGTGTACCAGTTTTATCAAATTTGGTAGCTCATCTTCTTTGAGGTCTGCCACGATGCCGTCTGGCTGTGTCGGGCTCCACTTAGTGGTGATCTGTGTCTATAAGTAATCGGGCATCCGGCAGATATGACCTGCCCACCGTTTAGCGTTACCTATAGTACGGCAAGCTACCTTAATAGTTATCTATAGTACAGCGAACGTTCGAACAGGTTAATTTGCTATTTCAATAAAAAGGAAATAATGATCTTAACACAGTCTTGTGTAAGGATAACACTTCAATAGACCTAATAATACACGTGCAATAATTTCGCCTACAAATGCGTTAAAATACACAATTTTCCCAATACACAATCACACAATACTATCAAGGTACAATCCGCAGGCAGAAGCGATCGATTACGCTATGTTTCCAAGAAATATCTCACGCCCATATAAAAAAATTCAGTAAACGAATCGACAGTAGCAGTGTAAACTACCCTTTAACTAATCAATAGAGATACATATGTTAGCCAGTCGCCGACTACATCTGGTGTTAGGGTGCCACATCTGGACTCCAAACGGCATGACGTAATTTGTCATGTGGCGACAAACACTCCCTTTATTACTCGATTGTACTTTTTTATTTTTATTACGTCACTTTTCAGTAGTAGGTATCTCATAGCCTGTATCTGTGTTACTGTAGTAAGTCACTGTAGTGATCACTTTTCTATTTCAGACCATCTTCATTTCTGCCTCATTGGTCTAGAAGTCCTAAGGACGACTACTGAACATGAGGCTACGATTCACGGGTTGGGCAAAGTGTTTTTGGATTTTTCTATAAGGAAATTGTCAGTAGCAGCTCGGAGTTTGGAATTGTGCCCGGTAAATGGCAATAAGCGCACTTAGACTTTCCTTTCTCATCTTCCGTGTAGTTCGGAATAAAGTTATTGTCAGAATTGTTCAAGCCCCCGTAGGCCTCTGATTATTCTTGGCGGCTGTTTTTAACTAGGTACAGCTAGGAGCAGCGGTTGACCGTGCCCTCTGAAGCACAGCTCCTGGTGATAATCCAATTACAGATTGACCGTGCCGATCATTATTGTATTCTTACAATATTTTCCTTATTCAATTGTCTAAGATGTTTTAGATTAATAAAGACAGCACTGACGACATTGGCAGGTGCATACAACGGCTTAAGTCTCCTAATTTATATAAAATAACGTACATTTGTCATCCAAGCACCGCCCCATTGAGACTCCATTACAATTGAGACCCAATTGGCAGTCTGTCTGCAATAACTTCAGTGACATCTCGGTGGAATGACAGTTGAACTGTGGTTCCAGAAGAAAGTCATTGCAGAATAACAAATGTTTAAAATCATACCATAGACACACTATCGATGCTTAATTGAAGCATTGGTAAATTTCTTCTGAAGCCACCATTTCTTACTAACTTATTCGTTGGTTATCCTTTTTTATGTGACGTCACCAACTGACAGGTTGTTATAGAAATGTTGTTGATATTTACACGTGTTTAGTGTTGCTATCTTAACAACAGTATCAGGTGTGTTTTATCTTTATATTGGACTTTAAGCAGGCGAAAAATTATCACGTTACGTTTGCGAAAATGTATGTTGAATGGAATAGAAAGACGTGGAATTTTCGCATTTAACATTATAATAACATTCAATTACCACGAACAACAGCATTCTCAATGAGGGTTGATGAAAATCAATTAGAAAGTGGAAGAAGAATACATGCTGCGGGGATGATCATGATGATGTAAGCACTTTCTTAGTAAATCTAAGACGTCACAGACATACGGTGAAGGAAAACACCTTGAGGAAACCTGGACTTAATGGTCTGAAATTGCCAGCCTAACGTGCTAACGAACTAACCTTGTGAGCTAACGTGGTGATCAATGCTCGTGACTTCTCTGTCTGAGAAATTGCTCCTGCCATGTGGCAGTGGGACAGTTATTGGCTAATTATGTATTGTTTAAAAAACAAACAAACATCATTCTACTGAAAATTTATTGAAATTATAAAATATTTTAGCCTGGGTTTTACCAATGACGGATAACGCTATCCTCGAAATAAATTTGAATGTTTAACAGATTATCTACAGTTCTACACAAAAGCTGAAGTCTCGATATTTTAAATATATTCCTCGGATAGCGTTCTCCGATCTGTTTAAAATGTAGCTTATCAACCTAATTGATTATTTCAATTGCTTCTGTCATGAGTTCATGACTCACCTACCTAATTTATGATTATCCAAAACGATTTAAGCTCAAATATAATATTTATGTAACGTAAAACTGAGCCACTAATAACACTTGTCGTAATAGGGTTGGGAATCGGCGATTCTTAAAAAAACGTCTATTCAATCCTCGCGACCCCCGTCTAGCAACATGTGTACAAACATACAAACTTATTGAAACACCCATATGTTTTACAACAACCCTTATTATATCCACACAAGAATTACATTCGGTTGACGCGACAGGAAAAAGTTGTTTGTAATGTAATTCACTTGTTAGGGTTTCCACCCTTAACATGTGCATGTTTTTTGTGCCCCTAAACCGTTTGTTTTGAACTGGAATACATTAATAATTAGTATTGATAGATTTTACGATGTGAATTTCTTTTGGTTGTTCTAATAATGTGTGACAGATTGTAAGTAATTAACTAAAACGATTTTCCCACTTGGGATTTCTTGCAATGGCTAATTACACAAATGCTGTTAAAAGCCAAGGTGTTAGAGTTGACGGCAGCGCAACTTTGTAAGTGCGCCACATTGAGTAAATGTGCAGGCTAACTGTGGCCAGCCGGTACAAACCCTGGGGTAACCATCATATATGATTTTCCACACTAAAAAAAAGGGGTTGTCGCCGCGCTAGGTAGGGCTGACCCCCCTGAAATGAGCGGCCGCTGCAGGTGCCAAGGGTCAGGGAACGCGTTCGGCAATGGTTGCCGTAAGAACTGAAGGTGTGTAGGGGGCGACAAAACTTGATCACGCTTCAACCTTAATCTAGCCAACACGGCCTCTAACTCAGATGATAAGGCCAGGACTAACAGCGTAATATTTGGGATCTAATTAATTATGAATGATTAATGTTATCCCTGCGCCAGGCACAATTATGAATAACAATTATATTAATTAATGATGACTAATCTCCAAATCTAAATTTAATACTAATAATTAATAAAAACAATTATAAATATTTTTTATATGCCAGCCATTGGTGAAGCATTTAGAACGAACTGTATTGCAACATCTTTTAGCCCATGCTTCGAGCAAATAAACTTAGTTTACTTTATTCTATCGTGCCCTCCAAAATGACCAAACCCAATCTTATTGAGTCTTGCAGTAGATAAGTCAAGAAGCCGATAATTTTGACACTACTTTGGCTCCTAACCAGTCGAAAAAAGACAAGAAACTTGTGGTTAAAAGTTACTAAATTGTCCAAAAAATTTTTAACTTGTTACCTAATGAACTAGTTTTCTAGACCGAAGGAGCTCCTTTATATAATCTTAAAATATTTATTACTAGTTTCTACCCACTATTTCGTCTGTACGTACTTTAGAATTGGGCCCAGCTGAGATAAAAAGTATTCATGTGTTAATCCAGGTTATAAAATATCCGTGTGGCAAATTTTATCCAAATTCGTTTAGTAGTTATTGCGTGAAAGAGTGACAAACAACTTTCGCATTTAAAATATTGGGTAGGAAGTAAAATGTACACACAACTACATCAATACGTTACCCTCCACCAAACAAGTTCACTTCATGAATACACTCCACGGTACCATAGAAAATCAACATAAATACCTCAAAACTTTATAAAAATTCAAATCAACATAGCTTCACGCCTGTATTCCCCAAAGGGGTAGGCAAAGGAGTACACAAATGTACACCTACAAGTAATCAATGCTGTTATTAAGTCCCAAGTTATAGGCAGTCAGTTTATTGCCACCTACTGGGCACAATTCCAAAATCCGGAATACTACTGAGAATGTCCTAGCCGAGAACCCTTACCCCGATCCGGGATTTAAATCCAGGACCTCAGCAGCCGCGCTTGCAACCACTAGACCATTGAGGCAATTCAAAATTCATATCAAGATCTTAAAAACAATTTACTAATTTATTTAATTATTTAAATAATTTTCGAACCAAATAAAACGATCTGTGACACTTGTGAATTGTGATATGAACGACTCAGTACTAATATGGTCATCTTGTAACCAATTGAGAGACCGTCTGTTGAATCCAACACTTCCGGATAACTGCCTTTTACAGAATTTTAAAACTGCGATTATGTCATGCTATGCAGAATACTGAATAACTGTGCTTACGATAATGACAGAAAGTCTGATTGGATGAAAACCGATAGTTATTAAACTTATTTATTTATTTATTTCTTACTACTTACTTACTGCTGTATTAATATATAATCTTTGTAACAATTTAGACCTTCTTCTTATCGTTTGGTTGAACATAATTATGTAGATAGTATTAATGTACTATTAATTAATGTGTTGGTAACCTGTAATGTCTGGTTTCAAATAAAAACCTAATATCACACGATAATCCTAATAAAAAATTTTCTTCATCAGTTTTGGCCAATAATCTCAAAATGTGGGCTTAATTTTATCTTTCTCAAATTGCTAGCTCTACAATTTTAGAGTTTTAAATATTATTATGGCTATATGGACCTAATTTAAACATGTTGTCAGGCTTGCAGAAATACTCGATAAAAGTTGAATCCCATCCCTAATATAAAGGATTCTAAAGTTATAAAGGAAACTTGAAAAAAAACCGTAGCAGTGTTTTTGTTAAAAAATAGTTATAATTATGGAGACTAAGTGTGGTCACTGCACATCTCATTATGCCAACATTGAAATACAATTAATAAGAATAACACCCTATAAAACAACATCAGCTGCAACTGCAAGGACCTTATTACGTAACCAGTGCGTGACCTTAATTATAGAGTATCGATAAATTCAAAATAAAAAATATATGTCAATGTCAACATATTATTTTTAAGATCAAAGACAGGATACAAACCTTTTACTGCAGCCTGCGTCGCATCTCCTGTAGTTGTGAAACTCGACATCTCTATATCCTTAAGTCAAATCCAATTAAAAACTTGAGAAAAACAATCCTTTGCATCGGTTGTAAACACTTTAAGGCAACTCTTGGCACTTTATAAGACACAGTTTTGTTTCAAGCAATTAAAAAACTAAACACTATATTGTCATTTTTGTTACGAACGCGCACGTTCGGAAGTGTTTGCAAGCGGCGTAGCGCACATCCCTCCCGTCGGACTGGTAGCGCTCGACTGGCAAACGAAGCGTGGTATAAAGTTGGCCAGAGTCAGCCGGGGTAAAAAAGCACGGCGCCAGCTCAGTCTCGCCCTTAGAGATGCGCTCCGTGTGATATGTTAGGCATTTTATCGTACGGCAAAACATTTTTCGAATGGTCTATCGACGATAAAGATTCAAAATCCGAGGTTAATTGTCGGAGACAGGGCTCAAAACTTATGAAAAAAAAATTTGTTTAATGCCGAGTTAAAATAAGCTGGACTTGGAAATACAAACGATCTCTTTTTAGATAGGTTAAGACGCATTCTTATAAAATAAAACTTAAAATTCTTTTTAAGCTTCTCATTTCTATAAGTAAATTTTAAAATGAAGCATTTTAACCCTTTTTTTTAAAACCCCATTTCAACACATTTCATCTAGGAATTATCGAATCTGAATTCTTCCAATATTTAATCTATATAACTTTCAACTGAAAAAAAAACTATAATTGTAGAATACCGGAATAACAGAAAATGAGTAATTTTTTTTATTGAATATTGAACCAAAATATCTGGTTATAGCTATGTCGCTAAAATAATTAAACAAAACAATAATTATATATCGATATACGGTACGCACTGTTCCGCCAGCCGGTCGCATTCCCTGGCCGTCGGCGGCGACTTGTCGTGAAGATCGCCACACAACACCGCACTATACGGCCGTGTATCTCAACATTTGTACAAACTTACAGGCTATTTCCACATGCACATGTGAACATCCGTGACTCACGCACGCATACGCATTATACGATCATTTACGTACACTTATTCGCACCGTGCACAGACGCCGCATTTTGAAGACACCCATCAAAATTCGTATTGGATAATCGATATTACAATCGTGGTCTATTACTGGCCATTTTATTCGCAGCCAGCTGTCGCATGCTAAATAGCCCGATACAGCATAAAACATGATATTTATCATCGGCTCGGTATTACCAGATGAAGATATTATGCAAGTCATCACTGTGTAATGATGCCCGGTAAGATAACATAAGAAATTATGCTCGATCACTCTGATGTAACTTTTTTCACTATCATTATAACGTCCAGACGTAAAACGCCTGAATAGCTATCTCCTCCGAAATGTTAGTAATATATCAATATGTCTTCTCGTAAGGAAGTATGTGCTGGTTGTTTAGTTTTTTTGTGATTTTTTCGGTTGCGGTGCAGTTTGCACTCGGCTCAGTGGCGGCGTCCTCTTTATCATTTCTTAACGCGTCCAGATTTGGCGATGTCGATACAAAATCCTGTTCCGTCGGCTTTTTGCTCGAACATTTCCTCGATTTCTGGGAACGAGTCGAAAAACAACCAAGTTTTACCTCCAGCCGTTTATACAGGTTTTGTCGTGAATTTTTATGTGCTCAAACAAGGGTTACCACATTAATTCGAGTCATAAGGGATCGAAAATAATTGTCCCAACATTGCCGTTGCCGTTGGAGTCATGAAATTTGAATTGTTTTCATTTTGTTTAACGTTACTGTTGTCGTTATACTTAATTATAACATTCTGGGTAATGTCACTCAAAAATTTTTCATTTTTTTGTCTACTTTGTGAATTTGGGTATAATCACGTTCCCCGAAAACGCAAGCTAATTAACAATACGTGTCATTCCTAAAAGTTTGGCTCATAATGTTTGTATTATAATTTGAGTAGCGGCCCCAGTGTGGAGGTGTGAAGGGATAACTCCCGAACAAACATAATGCAGCTAAGATAGTAAATATCGGTCCAGTATAGCGCTGGTCTGTGTAGGTGTTAGCGGTCAGGTAAAGCTTTTGACACCTAGCCATGACTGTAAGGAAACGGCGTGAATCTCGTCGCGTTTTATTTAACGTCCTGATTTTTTTGGGTATTTGATGAGGCCTTTGTAGAACTTGGACCTGCCGAGTATTATGTTGAATGAAATGTTGTTTGCCGTGAGTTCGCGCCTTCCACATTAAACAGGGGTGCCCACAATTAATATGAGTACCATCTAGTTACAAAGTTGGAGTATTCGAACAAAAAACGTGTAAGTACTTACGTATCACGGAAAAGTAAAAAAAATATTAAGTGGTCTCACTCAATGACCTGTCAATCAACGAGGCTGAGTTTAATTGACTTGCCCTTACTTCGAACGCGGATCGTTGTTGAATAAGATTTACCGGTGAAATAACAAAGTACTAGCGCCCACCTGGCGGGCAAAGTGGCGCCAAATATAACTGACCTCTATGTGGCCCGTATTACACATG
The DNA here is from genome assembly GCA_935421205.1 of Xylocampa areola. Taxonomy (NCBI): domain Eukaryota; kingdom Metazoa; phylum Arthropoda; class Insecta; order Lepidoptera; family Noctuidae; genus Xylocampa; species Xylocampa areola. The sequence goes on from OW285215.1 coordinate 14,956,186, forward strand.
TATTTAAACTTCTTATTTGTTCAAGTGACAATTAGTCATGGTACCGTTTGTTCTTCATAAAAGAAAGATCTCACAAATTTGTAATGACCCAAAGACAAAAGTATACCAAAAATTACATGTTGTGGGTGTCGTTGCATAAGAACTAAATTAATATACCACTATACACAAAACACTTCCTTAAAAAAATTGCTTTCTTTTAGTCGTTGCTCGGAATTCAAAATCGAGGAACGGATCCAATATCAAATTTAATTCAAAAGTAAAACTAACCTTATTCTTTAAAAGATAGAGTCAGAATTTAAATGACGAGGCAATCACAGCTGATGCAACTAATGGTATGGGAAATTGGCATTAATGTGATTACGGTTTAGGTTCCTTTTGGCTTAGCAGATGTGGTAATATGGCTGTCAGGATTGTAGGCGCCGCGTTTGCCGCCGTGGCGCCGGCTGGCCGCCGACACCTCGTGTATTATGAACTAGCCTCGTGACCCGGCGTCGATCAAGTGGTATTGGACTCAACAAACCCACCGATACCAGTAACTCATTTCTAAGCAAATTGGTCATTCAAACGACGAACTGTATAAGTAATGGTTTTAAAATTAAATTTACATTATGTATGACGTTTTCGATCAAGTGAAGATTAATTTTATTAGCTTCCGCTCACTAAATGGAAAGTTAAAATTCTTAATACAAAAAAAAATTACTATTAAAAATACGTCATTATATTTAATCGACAAAACGTACAAACCAAAATATGTATGAGGGCTGGCAGATCTCGGAGCCAGCACTTGTCTCACGTCCACACATTCTACATAGTTGCGGTGAAACAAAAACAAGCAACAGAGCGGGACAGACATATCCTCAACGCTCACGCGGAGAGAAACATCGATAATTTATGCGAACATCCCTATGAAACAGGAATGCAATACCTACTGCAACACATTCGAAAATGAACTCTATTTTGTTATGAATTACCCTTTTTTTTCTGTAAATATTGGATGAATAAATGCTGTGGTTGAAACAGGTGTTCGCAGCAATGGGTGTCGGCACCCAGATTACTCAAACTCGACTCTATCTCTCTTCTCATTAAGTTGATTTTCACATCCGTTCGGGTATGTATGAGTTCTTTTCGAGATTTCCAAGTCCTTCATTGCTCCCAGATGTGCATTCTGTGTGCGCAAAGGCGTATCAGTGGCTCGGAGGCTGCGTAATGGGGACGCGACGACGCCAATTAACGGGGCTTTATAAAAAATGTGTGTATTGCTGTATTTTAGAGCTAAACGTTTCGCGTCCGTATTTGCTCATCGACTAATTATGAAGCACTGTTCAAGACAAAGATTCATTGTAACAAAGATTGTTGATTCATTTTTGAAGACGGACTGTTCTTAGCTTTCGTTCATATTGGCATTAGTAGCAATAAAAATTATTAAGACAAAAAGGATGCACAATAAAAACAAAAAAAAAATATTTACTCAATTAATCCTTCCTGAAAGAAGAATTAGTTAATTAACTATAACGCGTGTTCAAACTACTGCACCTTTTTAGATGACCAAACTATGTAGTGTACCAAACTACCTATCTATATGCAAAAAACTAACAGAAATAAGTACTTAAATGAAAACCAAACTAAGTTCGTCCCACACTCATTTGACAGGCATCTAATCAGAAAAGCGATTCCTTTTCTTTCGGAAGTTAAATAATCATAGCAAACCCACTAAACTTAAAATTCATAACCGTACTTCAAATATAAATATATAAATGTGAAACTGTTTGCAAGAAAAATCACTACAAAATATTAAGTATAAAAAACACACGTGCCCTAATTTTGACAGGGATGTAATCAGGTGTGGTACAAAAACGTTCCGTCTGTGATTGTGCATTGTTCGAGAACAAAGGGCTACCTGTCGCCGAAGCTGAGTGTACACTTGTCTTATTTGACAGGATGATGTGCGCCGGCGCTGCGTCGAAGCTTTGTGTGAAATTCGTGTTTTTAGAGCATTTTATTTTATACCACTGTTGCGGTTTTAATTAGAGATTTACTTTTTTTTACTTTACATATGTACTTTACTGTGAGTAGTCTGTGAAATAGTTAAAAGTGTTGACTTGAGAGTTGCCTCCAAACTTGCGTTCAACATACATTAGTCTAGTTAATAAATAACAAAAACAATATTCCTAATTCGTGTTCTTTCTTGTGTTTAGATTAGTTTACCCAGTGTCGGGGTTTCTAAAGCCACACGTCAGCTTCTGACTTGCCTAAGCATTACTAATTCGCAACAAGCAGAGCCGGCGCCGGTTCTACCCTCTGAAGCACGGAGGTGCTCAAATAAAAATAATCCTAACGGTCACCCATCCACAGACTAACTGCGCGCCAACTGTTACTCAACCCCAATGATTGTATACCGATCAGCATACCTTTTGGCTATCTTGGTTACCAACGAATTGATGGTCACTTTATGGTACATTGCACCGTATCTTTTTAGTATTATTGCTCATCATAGAAAAGCTGTAACATACAACGCAATGTACTATAAACGCAAAAGTGATTGGTTTAATTGGTTACTGACTATGAGCGCCTTAATTCCATTTGTCATTGAAACAAACATATTGTAACCTGTCACTTAGATAATTGAGATACGTCGCTATATCTTTTAATTTATTATTTGCTTTCGTTTTAAAATATTTATTTAAATATGTAGGTACTTAAAATCATAATGCTACTTACTATAATGATAAGATACGTATTTGAATAGCGTACGTTGTTCTAAACTGTTATCTCGGTCAATAATAGCTATTTTGTAACTACTCACGACTCAGGTTTGAACATCCTTATTCCCTTAACCCCTACCACGACATTTACCGGCTTTCTACTAGTCAATGACGAGCTGTGCGTGTTGTGTAAACTCAATTCAATCTAGAATAAAATTTAAAAAACTCTTATGCAAAGCACAAATAAGAATTTAACTATTAAACATAGAGTTGATTCTAAAACAGAAGCAGTTGTTTTCATTGGACGCAATCATTAATACGTATTTCTATTAGGAAAAGGATTTGAAAAACATAAAAAATATTCTCCTTACGCACTTTAGTAATAAACGCGCTGGATTAACTATTCCTTTATTAATTCTAAAACGCAAAACACACCTGTACCTTCAGCGGCAATAAACTGATAGGTACCAATCACAAACGTGTGATCTCAAGTTCCTGAAATTACATAAACATAAATACATAAAACGATCAATAAATTAATTAAATAGCATTGAATTTAAAATTAAACTTGTTAAATTAACAAGGTGTCGCCAAATTAGATTGGATACAAGGGCTAATTCTAAGCTGTAACCTAAATCCCGGCACCTGAGAACGCACCTGCGCTTGCGGCGAATCCTTTCGTTTTTTTGTGAACCCACCTGCGAGCGATGCGGTCCTGCGCTATTGTGCAAGTTAGAACTAGGAATGGGATAGAGACAACTCGTTATTAATATAACGGTCAATATTTTGATATCTAACAGTGTAGAATTTATAATTCTATGGTAAACATGCATGCAAGGGATGTAGTTTTGTTCAACAAACACATGAGTTTACACGAATTATCATGAATTGCTTGAAGGCCATTTAAGAAGTGTTAACCACCATGTTAAGGTGAAAACAATACATAGACAAACGAAAAACTAAATCGCGGGTCATTTGCAGTTAATTACTGAAGAGTCCTCCTGCAGCCACGAACGCTGCAAAGTGTTCGAAACGTCAGGAAAAACTAAAACCACAATACACGCAATTAATCCGGTTAAAAGTTGTTTTATTATAATGTGTAGTGATCGCGAAAACCAAAGATATTACTATAATATTTATTTATTTTACATGACACAACTTATATGATATTATTTAATTTTCTACATAAGCTTTCTCGTTGTGTGAATTAATTATTAGTAAAGTATGTTATAAAGTATATATATTAAACTAAAATAAAGTCAACTCCATCCGTTTCTGAATTCTACGGCGTCTCGTCCTCCTAGTGTGTGAAGGACGGCATTTTAATTTTTTACATAAAAGGTGTGATTCCGGAGCCGATTAAATAAAAAATATTAACATCCAAATTGGGCTCACGTAAGTATGAATCACCCACTTACGTATCAATTAGATTTTTTTTTATCATCTGGCTCAGATTAATCTTTCAATATCTCTGTTGCTGTATGACTGGTATAGCTGTTTTAATCTTCTCAATTTTATAATATCACTTAAATTATCTCTTTCGTGATTCGAAAACACATTGAAGATAATTTATGATTCAATTTTCATTCATTCATTTTTGCATTTTCCTATAAAATCTTATTTCTGAGAAAATTCATGGTGTTATTTCGAAACTAACATACCATAGCATCATCACGCCTGTATTCCCCGAAGGTGTAGGCAGAGGTGTACACAACTGTGAACCCACATTTATTCAATGCTGTCATTAAGTCCCATGTAATAGGTGGTGAGCCTATTACCATCTACCGGACACAATTCCATAGTCTGGGCTGCTATTGAGAATTCCCTAACAGAAAAACCCAATTACACTTTGCCCGACCTGGGAATCGTACCCAAGACCTCATGCTCAGCAGTCGCGCTTGGGACCACTAGACCAACGAGGCAGTTTCCAAACAGCATTTCGAAACTATGAGTATTTTACTTTTATTTAATAGCTTTACATCTGTATTTACTTAAGTGTTAGACAGAGGTGTCGTATATTCAAATTCAAATTCAAATTCAAATTCTTTATTGACATAATAGGTTACAGAAACTTCTTTGAAGCCTCTGACTCCTGAACTAGGTGTACCTGTATGTCATATAAGGCACATATTTACCGATGCTGTTAAATCCTATGATGATGAGCCTATTGCCATTTTCCAGCCACCTTTCCAAACTCCAGGCTGCTACTAAGAATTTACTAACAGAAAAACATAATGACACTGCCCAACCCAGGAGGACCTAGTCTACGCTCAACAGCTGCGTTTGCGACCACTAAACCAACGATTAGTATGGAAATATTCGCATTATTTATCAATTTTGTGCATATGAAATGTAATTTTTGAGTTATTTATTTCATTTTCTGTGTTAAGTAATGTTGCCACTTGCATAAATATCACCACCATACGCTGGAGAATTATAACAGCGGGGTAATTGCAGAACTGAATTTTAATTACAATAGTTTTCATTCTGACATTTCGACAATATACATTACGTCGATCTTAGTAATTGAGGAGGTAGTATGGTATAGAACCGTGACTGCCTCGTTGGTCTAGGGGTCGCAAGGGCGGCTGCTGAGCGTGAGGTCCTGGGTTCGATTTCCAGGTCGGGCACAGTGTTATTGGGTTTTTCTGTTAGGTAATTCTCAGTAGCAGCCCGGAGTCAGGAAGCTGGTGGTGTAGCATCCCCGTGTTTTGGAGAGCACGTAAAGCCGTCGGTCCTGCGCCTGATCTGTCTCCGGTAGTTGATTGCCGTCCCATCGCAATATGAGATTGAAGGAAGAGGGAGTGCACATGTGTTTGCACATACACTAGTGCACTATAATATCTCCTGCGTACTTGGCTAATCGCCATGAAGATAGGCTGCCGTGACCGAAATACGGTCGGGAGGAGTTTAATGATGGTAAAGAAATTTTACTTTAAAAAAAAACCATTTCCACCTTTCAAGTTCATCATACAAATATATACTTTTTAGAGCGTACGGCTCAAGGTATTGGAAATTAAAAGCTATTGTCATTGCTATATATATATATATATATATATATATATATATATCTGACCATTCTGACCATCGTACTAAAGACTTTAGACTGTAAATAAATAATTAATCAATAAGTACAATCATTAATCAATAGAGTTTGAGTAGAATAAATCACTACGTGACTTAAAATAATTTCCGATCGCTTTTTATCTGTTACTCTCTGTTCCCATGGCGTCCATGTCTCTTACTGCTGATGTGTCATTGGGATTGACAAAAGTCATCAACTTATCATCGAAAATTTACTTAGATTTAAATCCTACTAATATTATAAACGGGAAAGTTTGTATGATAGATGTTTGTTACTCTATCACGCAAAAACTACTGAACGGATTTGAATGAAATTTGGCACACAGATAGTTTAAAGCCACACAGGTTACTTTTTATTTCGGCTAGACACAATTCTGAAGTCCACGCAGATGAAGTCGCGGGCAGAAGCTAATGACTAATAAGGAGAAAGTATTTATTTATTTATTAATGGTATACCAACAGCAATACATATAGAACGTTTATAAAAAAACACAATAATAATAAGTCTGATATGTATGCCAATTATAGAATACACACATCATTCACCATCAACTAAGACAACACTAATTATTATATAAAAACTAGTCTTATCTTAAAACTATATAATATAGAACACATCAGTGAAACAGCTTAAAACTATAACAGCTTAAAACTAGAGTGCTATTGAAGAGTATTGCAAGGTATCAATTTTGTTATTCTTATAATAGTTTACTTAAGTAGACCATATAAAAGCATTAACGCATTTTAGCGAACTCTAAAATTATTATATTAAATGGAAAAATATCTTTAATTATTAAGGTAATTGCATTCTTTACGACATTGTATTAACTGCAAAGTTTGTCGTGTCGGTTCGGTCACCCGTATAGGGACTGAATTGATAGCAATAACGTCGCCATAAGACGTGTTAAAATATGAAAGAAGAATTCGCGGTGGTGAGCAGAGGTCGAGATGGCTTAGTGGTCAGAGCGCCTGGAGTTTTCATCCGGGAGGCGCAGGTTCGAATCCTGTTTGCGACCGTATTCTTTTTCCATTTAATATAATAACTTATGCGTTTTATATTCCTTCTATTTTAAGTAAGTGGACTAACTGCTGAGCATTATGGTCTTAGGTTAGATCGGGCAAAATGTTACTGAGTTTTTCTGTTAGGTAAATGATAATATATTTCTATTTTTGGTTGACATTATTTTGAGTATAACGTTCTTTTGGCGAATTCGATTTGGCTTCCTATACTATGTAATTTTTTGAATAGACGATACTAGACATTTTATGATAAGAATTTTAAAATAACACCGAATTTGACATTTTAATTTTTGTTTGACATTATTTTAATTATAACGTTCTTTTGTCGAATTCTAAATGTATTATTTTATTTTTTAAATTATTTGAACGTACATTATTGGAAATTTTATGATAATAATTTAAAATAACACCGACAGGTAATTTGACATTTTTAATTTTGTTTGACAGTACCTATTTTAATTATAAGGCTCTTTTGTCGAATTCGAATTGGCTTGTTTTTTTTTTTTAATAGATTTAATTAGAAATGTTATATTAATAATTTTATTTTATTATTTTAATATTGATTCTTTAGCATTATTGCATGAATGTGTAGTTATAAGAATTTCAGATACAATATTGTGAATTGTTAATGAATAAATAAATAAATAGGCTCACCACCTATTTCATGGAACTTAATAACAGCATTGGTGAAATGTGTGTACTACCTATAGCTCTGCCTACTCCCGACCCTTGCGTCGCTGAGCCTGTAGCTTTAAATTCGTCCCTGAATAATAATGATATGAATCCGATCCAGTCAGTCCCTTGCTGTCCTCCCACTAGCGACGCCATGAACTGGCCGTGCGCCTTAATTTTCTCTTAAGGCATCCACAAGAAAATCCGGTTAAGCAGTCGATAACCGCCTAGGTTGACCTGCGAGATGCCCTACACAAAAAACTGCGTACTCCTTCCGGGAATACAGTCTTGACGCTATATTATGTTAGAATTCATCTCAATTATTTTTATCGATTCATTTCCTTCCATTTGTATAATTCTGGCTATCAGTACTAAGCAATCTTAAAATTCCTGTAATCACATCAATAAATATATCGTCATCATTATCATCCACAGCCCGACTTCACCCACTGCAGGGCATAGGCCTCTCTCTGCAATAAACATATACTTAAACTTAAAAAAACTGCCTCGTTGGTCTAGTGGTCGCAAGCGCGACCGCTGAGCAGGAGGTCTCGGGTTCAATTCCCGGGTCGGGCAAAGTGTTATTGAATTTTTCTATTAGAAAATTCTCAGTAGCAGCCCGGAGTTTGGAATTGTGCCCGGTTGATGGCAATAGGCTCACCGACTATTACATGGGACTTAATAACAGCATTGGTGAAATGTGGGTGTACAACTGTGTACACCTCTGCCTACCCCTTCGGGGAATTCAGGCGTGATGCTATGTTGTTAAACTTAAAAAATATAAAGTCTAAATAAGAGAGACCGCCTTTTTTGAAAGTTGTTTAAAAAATAACGAAAAACCGTTCGCGTTCTTTTTTTAATTACACCCTTTCATACCACAGTGATCGCAGATGTCAATCAAACTGACCACATCAAAGCAACATTTGCGGAAACTCAGCTATCCTGTGAGGTCCGGCGTAAAAACTGGCCACTTCACAAGACTAATGACGTCATCAATATCTCGGCGGCCCCCGACACATGCGCGCGCGCAGCGACACATGTCATCGGCGAATGGAATAACGACTTGTATTTCCGGTGCGAAAATGGCGCTACTGAAGACTTAGTATGGATTCTTTGTATGGTTTATATTAGCGATTCAAAAATAGTTCGATTTTTATTTGTTTTAATTAATATTAACTCTTTTTTAATTATGTATAATAATGAAAACCTTGTATGCTTAATTCTATGAACGTTTGTTTCCATGAAACAAAAAAAAACCCTATTTCAGACAATTCACACTGGAAATGCTGTTTTTAGATTTTGTAGATTGTACCTACTTCGATTTGAGTATAGAAGGGCAGTAAGTTTTTTTTTGCATGGATTCTAACAATACCTTAATCAGATACATACATCTAAATCGGTTCAGACGTTTAGAAGTTATGGTGAAATAAAGAAACTCACAAACATATTGTACGTATACATTCACTTTTTGAGCGTTTGTGTTAAAAAACGCAATACCCCTCCAGAATTCCCCTTAACGCCTAGACTATGTCCATACCATGCCTCATCCCCCCAATAACAACGGCACAGTGTATTAACCAAAAACCAACACAGATCATTTGACTAAAGTGTAACACACGCCTTTTTGCGCGTACGCAGCAAAAACGTCAGGTTCCGACGATTTGACAGCCAATGAGCCGGATGCCGTGTTTAATTAGTACCAAATTGGTACCACGTTTTCTTTATTGGTACCTACCACCGCGTCTAGCAGTTTTTTTTTTGCTGGTCGTAATATCCGGAATGATAATTAATAATTACTGTTTAATTTATTTATGGTTGTTCTATTTGTATAGTTAAGTCGTAATCTAAGTATAAATTCTGTTAGTTGTTAAGCACAAAACTTGAGAATGTTGGCCCGATTTAGTATTTTTGTTTTTTAATATTTGCCATAGTCCGATTAAAGTATAGTAAGTACAGTATCCACATCATTATGTACGAGTAGGTCCGCATGATGGCGCCCATTATTTAAAAACGATTTAAGGAAAGCTATGTATCAATTTTTATTTTATTTGTACACCATATTATGTGGTAAGACGTACTGCACTTCTAACATAACCCGTAACTAACCTATGATCCACAAATAAATGAATTATGAAAAAAATACCCATTAACTGTTACAATCTCAAAACGCTACCTTTAAAACTAAGAACAGAATCTTGTAAAACACAAAGAAGGAAAAGTAGCAGGTCCCTCGACCTTCCTGATACCATAAAAACTCCTGCACACTTATCTTCTGTTCCTCCACACAAATGTTGAACATATTTTTTGTGACATCACAGACATATGGCCATAAACGATCCCTCGGTACCAGGATATGACACCTAAATTAACAGATGATTATTCTAATAAGGGACATGTCCCCAAAGACATAATTATGATTCTGAGTTCATTCAATTACATTAAGTTCTTGCTAAGTTGTCTTCAAGTTAATTGATTATTTAAGGTTGTTTAAGTTAAAGGTGATGTGTTTTGTCGTAGAAGCATGCAAAATATGATTGATTTTGTAAACATAGATGTAAGTACTTACGGATACCTCAATAGGCTATAGAATATGCACATACTTACCTAGGTATCTAAGTGGTAACTGATTGGTACTGCTCACAATTTTGACATTGGTCAAATAAATTGTTTTTTCTGCTGTTTGAACTCAAACTAATTTTTACTTATGAAAAGTCAAAGCTAGGTGCATGGTTCCAAGAAGCTGGTCTTATGGAGAAGAACCGACTAGAAACTCCATAGACACTCTTTTAAAATTATGTGTTTTATAGAATTAAAATTTATTAATGTGTGAATAATGCAGGTTAATGTTGAAGAAAAGGCAGAATTTTAATTATATAAAAAGCCAAAATTATAACTAACGGAAAATTAAACAATTATTTTGGTTCTTTTTTTAAACGTTGCCTTACTCTATGAATTTATCTCAGGGATTTAAGTATCCTGTATCGTGGGTACGTTTACAGGTACAAATTTACACCTTGACCCGGAAAAAGTTATCTGTAACCAGAAAAATATGTTCGGCGCAAAGCCCAGTTTCTTGAACACTGCTCTAACCGCACCGGCATCAATTATTTTTACTTCTGTATCAAGGGAAAATTTAACAATTGTTAATATAATGAAAATGTAGCCAATAAGCTACAAAGATCGTTAAATAAATAGACTAGGTAAAATAAGCAAAAAATTGAAATATAGGTATCCCACCAAAAACATTTGATTTAAAATTGATTGCCAAGACTCCCAAGTTCATAATGCTTTCACTGTTAAAAAGTTATGAGATCTCTAGTAGAGCCAAACTCATAGCTGAGCTCGGATTTGTATTACGCGTCATAATCTACGGGGCCTATCCAAAGTCCAAATTATATAGCTCTACGTGCTCGAGACTGTACCTCATTTATAACAATAAATAACAAATAACTCCACCTATCAGCCCTGAGTCTACAAACTCTACACCTTGGTTAAAAAGTATGGGTTGGTCGTTTAATGTTCATGGAACTATTACGTCAATTACGTGACATAACATTTATGGGGATCAGTTTGTGCGACAATGATGAAACGGCCAACCCTTACTTTTTAATCAAGATGTAGAGTTTGTAGACTCAGGGCTTATAGGATGCTATTACTGTTGCATGCGATGCCTTTCAAGATAATTTATTTATCCTTCAATTTGTTCTTAAAGCAAGTAGGTACGCATGTTACAGCCCGATGCAATTTTTTTTTATGCTAATTGATTAATGTTAATTGGTGTTCAAGTTAAACTTAAACATATGAATAGGCACACCAATTATTATTGTTTAAGTTTAAAAGGCCATGGGCTGTCATTTCTTTTGCCAATTCCTCGGTCTTTGTATGCAGCTGCATATTTGGTGTCATAACATTTTGAACCAGTAATGATAACAGCTACTGTATTTATCTTATTCAATCAGTCGCTATATACAAATGATGAGCACGTAAAGCCGTCAGTCCTGCGCCTTATGCCTCTCCGGTCGTGTCCGATCGGACTATGAGAGTGAAGGAAGAGATAGTGCACCTGTGTTTGCGCATACACTTGTGCACTATTATATTCACGTTCTTGGCTAATCTCCGTGGAGATAGGCTGCCGTAACCGATTAAAAATCCGTCGTGTAGATAAATTTACATTTATTTATCTATATATTTGGGTGGTGACGCGTGCCGTCAAGACAAGGGGACAACAAAGATTCATTACAAGATAATTTTATGGTCGAAAATCTGAGCTGCGTTACTGAGGAAGTATCCCATTAACTGCGTCATTGGTCTAGTGGTCGATGAGCGTGGGGTCCTCGGTTCGATTCCCAGTTCGGGCTGTGTTATTGGATTTTTTTGTTAAGAAATTCTCATTCCCAGCCCGAAGTTAGGAAATTGGTGGTATGACAGGCTCGTGCTTCGGAGAGCACGTAAAGCCGTTGGTCCTGCGCCAGATCTCTCCCCAATCGTGTCGGATTGCCATCTCATCGGACTATGAGAGTGAAGGAAGAGGAAGTGCACTTGTCGTTGCGCATACACAATTGCAGTATAATATCTCCTGCGTAATTGGCTAATCTCCGTGGAGATAGGCCGCCATGGTAGAAATACGATTGGGAGGAGTATTATTATCCCATTAACATAGTTTTTTTGTAGTGTTGTATTCTTTACGAGTTGCAATCTTGCCAATGCTCCTCAAGCTAGCATTGTGTCGGTAGTCGAGACAACCGCTTTACGTCCCTTGTGTTGCCAGCGCAGTAATTCCTAATACACGGTCGGTATCGTTGCAAATCATTAATCATAGGCCTGATTAACTGAAAAACTATAGCAAAGTGTCTCCAGTTTAATTATTACTTTATCATCATTATATAGGTAAGATAATTTGGTATGTACAATATTTTGAATGATACAACTTTTAACCGGATTAATCGCGTGTATTATTAGTTTTTGTTTTTACGTTTTAAGTTTCGAACACAGCCGCGTTCATGGTCGCAGGATAACAGCCAATAATACACGCGATTAATCCGGTTAAAAGTTGTTTTATTAAAATGTGTAGTGATCGCGAAAACCTAAGATTATTACTAGGTACTATATTCCTAATTGTTCAAGCGACGTGTAGGCCTGTGACAAGGCTTAGTATTTACATTTAACAACAGCCTGGACCGACGGCGATGGTTTTACGTGTCCTCTGAAACACACACGGTACTACATGTAAATGTTTTTGAAACACAGATTGAGCGAGTGATAGCAATCTGCCCGACCTTTGAGGTCATAATGAAATTGGGGTCGGCTTCCAGTTAAATCGGTTGCACCTTAATACCAGTATTTTACATGGAGCGACTGCCTATCTGACCTCCACAACCCAGTTACTGGGTAACACGATATCTCGTAGCAGTGGCGTGCATTGCACTGTGATATAGGATGTATTTAGGTAAATTTTTGAGGTAGGCACTGCCTATTTGCCTATATGCAATGCACGCCACTGCCTCGCAGTATGACTGGTTGTCAGACTTTCAGGCCTCTGAATTTTCATAACACTTCTCTCTTCTGACTTAATTTGACAACCGCTGCCGACTGTATAACGGGCTTTCCGCGGCACGAAATAAAATGATGGAAAGTTATGAGCGATGACATACGAATGAAGATGCCGACACGAGTTTGTAACAAGCTAGTGGATTGTGTGAAAGATAATATGGCTAGAAAAGGTATGACTATCGAGATGACGGCTGACAGAGATGTATAGAAGACGATATGCTGCGCTGACCTCCAAACAAATTGGAATACCTAAGGGCAGAGACATAAGAAAAACCTACAATAAAAACATAACCCTTTCTTGACAGCGTGAAGGGTGGGCTTTTTTGGGGGCTGTCTTAATGTTTGACGTTCAAAAAGCACTAATTCTTAGCCTTATTTTACAGTCGGGTAAAAATGAGCGTATGTTCTGAATCACTGTCCTAATCCTTTTAAAATAGTCAGAAAGTCTACCGCCATCGTTTTACGTAAATATCACAGAATACATGAGTAATATTTTACCTCCCTTCAAATAAAACTTGACACACGCTAACACCGATTTATTTACGCATGTTAAAGCGTTTATTTTAAAATAAATAAATATAGATGCGCCATCACTCATTGTCGGGTAAACTCTAACAGTTGTTTCGGAAGTCCGACATCCTGATGTACGCAGAGGCTACCAACATTTTGGTGAAGTTATTAACATACGGCCTCGGCTTTTTGATGTAGAGTATAAGACAGCGAGTGATTTGTGTTATTTCGCAATTAGATATATATATATATTATAGTTTTTTTTTTTCAATAATAATCGTACTAGTTTTTATACTAAGAAAAATTACACCGATGAATTTTAATCACATATGCCGTATTAAAATCGGAGCCAAGTATATTGGATACAGTAATTTATCGTCACGAGACCAATATAACTTAAGATATAACTCGCTCTGTAATCCTATAACCAAAACATGATATGGTTAATGAAGCCAATAAAGTTACATAAACAGGACGACATGGGCAGTCTAACCAGAAAAAAACATAACTGCTGAGAAAAATAAACATTAAACACCTTTAATAAGGTACTAACAAACTGAGTGTTTATTATCATAATTATAAGTAATTGATTGATAAAATACACCTTTTTTAGCATAAATATGGTATCATAATACTTATGGGCGCCGCACGAATGTTGACAGCATCTGTCGTGTCGTTCGATCGCGTAGGACGGAAGCCGCACGCGAGATCCAAATTTGTTCATGTTGATGTTAAGCTTGCACTCACTCCTCAGGTCTACTTCACATGCTGTTATGGATGAAAATAATTTATGATTATAAAATATTTTGTAGTGATCTGTTTAATATGTTAACATTGACTTGGTGGGGGTAAACACTGTTCAGAACTGGTGATGTAGAGTTTGTAATGTCCAATTGCCAAAACAGTATCAATGAAATCACAGACTAGTAATTTAATTGTGTACCTAAGTAGGTACAATAAATAAATGTAGGGTAAAATTTTATTGAAATGTGTTTAGACATGGGAGATACGGTCTATTATAACTTATTATGATGGGCAAAGTCGCAGGACAGAGACATGTCGGCTGCAGACAAAAGTCATGGTTGAGAAACCTCAAAGATTGGAGTGGAGTCGCGAGTGCTGCCCAACTATTTCCCTCGCGAAAGACCGAAAAAAGTATGCAGAGCTGTTTGCCAACCTTCGCTAGTCGGAGAGGCACCTAAAGAAGAAGAAGAAGGTCCTCCTGCGACCACGAACGCTGCAAAGTGTTCGAAACGTCAGGAAAAACAAAAAACCAATAATACACGCGATTAATCCGGTTAAAAGTTGTTTTATTATAAAGAAGAAGAAAGCCAACGGTGAACTGTAATTTTATTCCACGAGAAAAGTCACTGAAGACTATGCGACTGTTTGTGGTCACCAATTTAAACCCGCGGCGATTAGGCACTGACCTGTTTAAAGGACTTGTTTGACTCATTGCTCACTCATTCTTGATTTATTTTGAGTAAATTGGGTAAAATCCATGATGTAAAAATATAATAGTGTGTAAGCTGTTTCCCCCTCCACTATGTGGAAGTTTGCCCATTACCTATACGATATATTACTTGTATACGTTACTTCTTATAAATTGTATGGGATACAAAATAATGACAAAAAAATAAAGTGAGAGGGAAATAGCTGACTTGTAAACCAACCGGCTGGTTGATAGTTTTTGTCCAGATTCGTATGTCTAACGACTTGTCACTAATGAATCGCTTCCGATCCCAACCTGTTCTCAGCTCTACGAGAAAAACTAACATCGTAACGGCTCTGATAAATTAGAAATATCAGCGCAAAACGTTAAGATCGATTCATTAGAAATAATTGGATTGCAAATTCGTGAAAATACTACGAATGTGTCCCCTTTTACGGGGGCAGTTTTGAAAAATAAAAGTAATTGAGGGATCTATAAGTACAAGTTTCGATCACGAAAGTAGCCTTAAGTGATTATTAGTGACTAAACTATTAAACAAGTCGGATATCCCTAAAAAAATTGCTAAAGTTAAATCCATAAACAAATAGTTAATATGAATATGTCTCACGAAACTTATTAGAAAACTAACTTCAATACAGTCACTTACTTGATCTAATATTAGAAGACACTTGGAGAGAGAATCTTTAGTTTTCATCTTATGACCAATTTTAATGTGAACCAGGTTCAAGTTACTTAAGTAAAAGGCTTTGTCTAATGGAAGCGAGCCCAGGTCAGGCCTTGTCTACCCTGGAGACTGTAGAAATGGTGATTAAAGAAACACCCTTCTTTATAGCAATCGATTCAGAGGCGAGACTGGACTGAACTTGACAGCCCCCATGAAATTAATTTTTGATCGTTAGCTACCCTCTTCAGAAATTGTGCTGTGCTTGCTTAGCATAAACACGAGAACGAGACGAACAAAGGCCAGCGTCGCGTGACAAAGCTCTGTGCAACGAATCCGGCGCGCGCGCAACTGTCTGCCCCACGCGCACGCGCCACTTACA
This sequence comes from Xylocampa areola, assembly GCA_935421205.1. Lineage (NCBI taxonomy): Eukaryota > Metazoa > Arthropoda > Insecta > Lepidoptera > Noctuidae > Xylocampa > Xylocampa areola. The sequence goes on from OW285215.1 coordinate 14,972,220, forward strand.
AACTATAATTATCGCGGGCAATCTGTTCCAACAGGATATCCTCGGCCATCTGGTCGATATGTCTATTTAGGATATCGATCCACTGTTTATTTATAGGTGCTTATTGTCTTGGGCGGTTTACGGTTTTTGGCTTTTTTCTGTTCAGTACTGACACTTCCTTTATTAAGTGATTTTGAATAGTTTGTATTGTTAGAGAGTTGGATAATAGCCATCTGTGTGTGGGCAATATCTGGTGATATATTCAGCCATAACTTAACGGGCTGGTTTTCGATCGCAACATAGTTAGGATTTGCTGATATATTTTTAAATAGCATTAATGCGAACTCTTCTTCTATTTTTACACGAATGCCCAAAAAAAGGAGTGTTATGTTTTTAAGGTTCATGTATGTATATATGTGTCTATGTATGTTTGTGAGTTTCTTTATACCCCCAGAACTCCTAAACTCCTGAACCACCTTAAAGTTATCTAAATTACCGTGCCTGACCCGTTTTAGACGTATGGGGTATTGAAAGAATGCTTACGTTATCCTGGGTAACAGGCTAGTAATATTAAATGAAATATAGTGGTTACGGTACACATAAATGCGTGACATGAAAAAATTAAATTGCAGGCGTTTTTTTTATTTAATTTCATCTTGTTTCTTTAGTTTATTTCGGGTTTGTCCATTTTTGATATGATCAGCATGTTCATAATGTTGCTACATATCAAATATCATTACAATTTATGGATACTTATACAATGGTAAGTCGTAAAATAAATTAGTTTTGTTGGATGACGGATGTACAGCCAAAATACTCTGGATAATACCAGCATTCAAACGATTAATATTAACTTAAAAGTCAACTGATGCCTCATTGACGAATTCCATCAGCAAGTATTGAGAATAATCTATATTATCACATATTTCACAATTTGATGAAATTGCTCCACCCATCACATGCTCAAACTTCTCGGATGGTAGCGAACTGTAATGTTACAAATTTTCGTGGAAAGAAAAATGCGGTCGCAGGTTCATATCCTGATCACGACAGTAGGTTTCTTACCACAAAAAAGTATTTATTAGTGTGATTTTTTGTAATAAAATAGATCTTTTATTTATTTTATGGCAACTCCAAAATTTACCCATTATGTGTCCATACACTATTTACAGTAATAGACATTAAAAAAGTAATTTATACAAATCAAAAAACATACTTATATACTACTTTAGGAGTCTTTTGTAATTATTTATTTTGAGTTTAGTTCATTTCTAGCTTAAATACATCAAATAGATTAAATGTTGTCACGAAGGAATTCGTCAATAAAAAAAGTATTTATCTTATTCAAGATAAATCTTTGAAAAGCATTAACGCATGCTTAGCGAACTCTAAAGTTACAATATTAAATGGAAAAAGAATACGGCCGCGAACAGGATTCGAACCTGCGCCTCCCGGATAAATACTCCAGGCGCTCTGACCACTAAGCCATCTCGACCTCTGCTCACCACCGCGAATTCTTCTTCCATATTTTAACACGTCTTATGGCCAGAGCGCCACAGCGAGTTTAAACCACACGTAGGCCTCTGATATGGCTTAACACGCCATCGAGAACATCTCTCAGGTGTACTGGTTTCCTGTCGATGTTTTCCTTCACCGTTTTAACCAAGTGATAATTAATGCCCTTAAATTCGTAATTGGGACCTAAACTTGCCAGTTTAACGGTCATTCCTCTACGCTATCACATAAAAATAATAAATAAATAACTAGCCCACAACTGTCCCGCTGCAAGGCAAGGACCTCTTCTCATACAGAGAAGGCACGAGCTTAATCACCACGCTAGCTCACTGCGGGTTGGCGATTTCAGACTACCAAGTCCAGGTTTCCTCACGATGTTTTCCTTCACTGTATGTCAGTGATGTCTTAGATTAACTAAGAAAGTACATAAGGCTGAAAAAGTCACATTGGTACATGCCAGGTTTGAACCCATAACCTGTGGCTCTGGATGCAGGCCCCTAACCATTCGGCCACCATGACATGACATGACTATGCTATCACTGCTCACAAATTACTTAATAGTTACTACACCTCTAGGTAACCCACCTATCGCAAATATTCCGTGGTATCATCACCAATAATCAAATTAATTAGATATCATTTAGATTATCACGCATGAGTTGTTAATTATAGTTTCTTGGCACAGATAACGGTGAAGGAAAATATTGTGAGAAAATCAGAACACTAGAGAGATGTTCTTAATGGTGCGTAAAGCTAAGAGGTCTACGGACGATTTAAGGCTTGACACGACGTTGGTCAACCATACGATAAGAAAAATAATTTTAAACAAAAAATAAAAACCGCCTTCCAAAATCTACTACACTAAAAAGTTTAAAATAATATCAAAATTTGCTTATAATAAAATAATTTTAAAATAACAATATACATATAATAATAATCTGTTAATTTTGGAGTCGGTGCCTGTACTGGGAGAGGATTATTGTTTTCCTCTTGTTAGTCACTTATGTTCGTTGTGCTGTGGTTATGTTACCGGCCTTTGTATCTGGTTGTAAACCCCACATACATCAGGCACCGACTCCAAAATTAACAGATTATTATTATATGTATATTGTTATTTTAAAATTATTTTATTATAAGCAAATTTTGATATTATTTTAAACTTTTTAGTGTAGTAGATTTTGGAAGGCGGTTTTTATTTTTTGTTTAAAATTAATTTATTTTAGTCTTTTTAGTTTTAAGTCTAATATATATATTGTATAGGTCATATATAAGTTTGTATACTTCATAAATAAGTTAATTTAGTAATTTAATAATATGGGTAGGCCTTCGAAAGCCGCTAGGACTTAATAACTGCATCGGTGAAATGTTTGTGTACAACAGTGGACACTTCTGCCTACCCCATCGGGCAATACAGGCATGATGCTATGTATGTATTGAGTGGCATGAACTATACATGAACATGTGGTTACAGACATTGCGAGTGATTTGCTGTGATTTATTGAAGAATTCCATCGTCTAACTTCGAAGATCTTCATCAGATCTTCACTAAATTGAAATAGGACCACCTCTGGGGACTATTCTTTCAAACAAATATATCGACGGACATACATACAAAACAAGGTAGCTACTGTAAAACGTTGAGGAGTTCCCTTGACTGTCCTTCGTCTTCATCATCAGACCCCCAATGACAGTCACAACCTATCTAGGTGTAAAGTTCTCATCAATACAAATTAATCAAGCCCAAACACCAGGTAATTGTTGTAAATCGTTAAAGAGTTCCCTAGATCATCTTTCGGCTCCATCATCAGATCGACTCCAGACCTTCATTAAATAGTAGTGCTTTAAAATACTTAATGAAAAAAATTAACAAATGCACGAGTCGCCCCTACGATTTTCGAAGGTTTCTCTCGATTTCTCGGGGATCCATCATCAGATCCTGGTTTCCTTATCATGGTACCACCGTTGGGATATCTTCTTTCCAACAAAAAAAGAATTATCAAAATCGGTTCATAAACGACGAAGTTATCCCCGAACACACATAAAAAAAAAAAAAAAAAAAAAAATATACGGTCGAATTGAGAAACCTCCTCCTTTTTTGGAAGTCGGTTAATAAGGCATAAATTACAACTATAGGTACTATGATAGATATACTTAAATTGAGTAAAAACTGGAGTACCTATTGTATTTTCTCCTTTCTTTCTTTTATTTTTCTTACAAACAAAATGTGTAAATATGAATATATATAAATATATATATATTAAGAATGAAAATATGATACCTTTGCTTGTTTTTGGTTAGTTAAGTATTTTTGTGTTAGTTTTCAATTGTATTGTTCATTTGTCGTAAAGAGGAAGAAAAACATAATATCATATACGTACAATCATGCGTGTATTCCCGAAGGGATAGGTAGAGGTGTACACAGTTGTACGGCCCCATTTCAGCAATGGTGTCATTAAGTCCAACAGAAGAGGTACCACCGGACAGAATTGCAAACTATAGGCTGGCACTAAGAATTTCCCAAAAGAAAACTCAATAATACTTTGCTCCGACCGGGGAATCGAACCCAGGACCTCATGCTTAGCAGTCGCGCTTGGGACCACTAAACCAACGAGGCAGGTGACTGTGTTCATTATGCATATAAAAAAAATGATATACTAATTTCCAAGGAACCCTTACCACACAACTTCAAAATTGTGCCCACGGCCCCCCTCCACAAAAATAATAAGTCCAGAACACAATAGATGTCGCCACGTGGGTGTCACGTGTCACACACGCGTCAGTCGGCAGTCGGCAGCCGGAGGGGTAACATCCATTATTTCCTGCACGCGCTTAAGCACTTTAAAAACGGAAGGGTGCAGATATTTCTTATGCTTGGTTGGTTTGTTTTCTCAGTATTAGGTGCCTTAGGAAATGATCATTGCTATTACTCAGATCATTAAATAAGGCATAAGTAAATTAAAGTAGAAAATTTTGAAAGGTGTCAATAAAATATAGAATTTTATTATCTCGTCTGATCTTCTTATCTTTTGGTTGATGAACAACCTAGTGTCATAGCTTATACTACCCTTAGGTCTCTGACATAGCTTTACACACCATCGAGAATATCTCTCAGGTGTGCTGGTTTCCTTACGATGTTTTCACCGTTATAAGCAAGTGATAATTATTTTATAATCGTGTGATCAAAATTATATATAGGTTACCACGAATGTGAATACCTGTACTCACATTCATGGTAACATATGTATAATTTTTCCTTCGATAAAGAGGTGTCTCAGAATCGTAGCAAGTGGAAATTGATAAGTTCTGCCTACCCCAATGGGAAACTGGCATGATTATATACCACAACTCGATAAACTTGTACTACTTTATAAAAGTTAAAAAACGACAGAATACCAGATTTTCTTTTAGCAATTGTAATCCTCCTAATCACACTAATATTATAAATGCGAAACTTTGTGAGGATGGATGGGATGTTTGTTCCTCTTTCACGCAATAACTACTGAACGGATTTGGATGAAATTTAGCGCACGGGTTGTTTATAATCTAGACTAACACATTGGACTTATTATCCTGGCTGGCCCCAATTCTGAAGGCCACGCAGACGTAGTCGCGGTCCGAAACTAGTATCTAACCAATAATGTTATTATCATACGGCAATAAAGTTTCACCTCAGACCACCCAGTCCTAAAAATGGACGTGTTAAAGTCAACTAAAGTGAAATCTGCACACGGGATGCAATCGTTTGAAAGGAAGTGCCGAGGTTTAATACTATAAACTGTGTTTTGATGGCCAATCAGCACAGCCAAGATAAATACCAGGTGACGCACGGACAAATCATGACCAGATGTGACTCAAACTAACATATAGACTGCAGATATAAACTGATACATGGATATTGAATGCTTTAATGCCTCATTCATCTAGTGGTCGCAAGCGCGGCTACTAAGCGTGAGGTCCTGGGTCCGATTCCCGGCTCAAACAGTTATTGGTTTTGTATGTTGGAAAATTCTCAGTAGCAGCCCGCAGTTTGAATTGGTGCCCGGTGGGTGGCAATAGGCTCACCAATCTTGGGATTTCATATTCATATCGTTTATTTGCATATCATAATGCACATAGGATAGTAAAATTAAACAATAGTGGAATCATTATGGACTCTGTAGGTTACAGTAAAAGTAGGAGAGAGCGGACAATATTTATTAATTACACTTGTATTGTAAAATGTTATTTATCTAAAAGGACATAACAAATCGTTTTAAATCGGGGTCCCAATCGATTTTTATGAGAGATGTTACTCATCAGAGGTATGGCCCATCAATGCCAGAATTAAAGCCTGGATTAATTTCAAGAGGTCAGCATTGGGGAGCAGGAATAAACAAAGTGACCGAGCCTACGATACCTTCTTAGCCCTTTCGCTAAGAAACAAGTGTCCAATAAAACCCTAGATCTACACCTTTTCTATCAGAAACTCAGAAGGATTAAAACCAAGCAAAATATGTGGAGAAATAACTATACTAGCTGGTGCCCGCGACTTCGTCTGCGTGACAAAAAGTTGAGTTACTTTTGCATTTATAATATTAGTATGGACTTAATATACTAATACTATAAATGTTTTAAATAAAAAAAAACACGACAAAACGGCTGAACGGATCGTAGTGAAATTTGGCAAGGAGATAGATTGTATTTTGGGGAAGGACATAGGCTACCTTTAGTCGCGCAGACGAAGTAGCTACATATATTTGTACAATAAAACTAGTTTATTGTGTATTGCAGATTTATAACAGCATCTGTGAAATACCTACGGGTACACATCTGCCGACCCCTCAGGTATATAGATGTATTCTATGATACAATGGATTTATGAGCAGTTGAAATTAATTATTCATAATTATTATCTATCGTAATAAGCTGATAATAATTATATCAACGGCTTACTAGTTTAGTCGCTAATATGATTGAACTTATTATAATTAATATGATTAGATAGTTAAATTATTTATACTGGACTGGATTTTATCAGTCGTTAATTTTAATTTTCTCGGTACCTATTGGTCTGTAAAGACAAATAATTATTATTATGTCCGACTTTATATTCAATACTCAATATACCTTTTGTATTTATCGTGTTTCCTTAATTTGAATTACAGTGGTAAGGTACAATTTATGTAGATATTTTATCAGAAAGATCGTTCAAAACAGATCAATTTTTTTTTACACCTAGCGACCCGCCCCGGCTTCGCAAAGGTATCATTTAGAAAAAAATAGAGAAGTTACGTTTAGCCTAGTGATTTGGTTGAAAAATAATCATTTTTTCTTCTTACAAAAATAATTAATTAGGCTTTATTATATATATATATAAACCATCTGTGAAAAAATATCAAAATGATGGTGAAAACCACTTCAAAATCCGTTGTGTGGTTTAGGAGGAGTTACCGGATAAACAAACAGACAGACGCGGAAAGCGACTTTGTTTTATACAAAGTAGAGAAGAGCAACCGTCGAAGTGCGAGTTAATGTTACGCACCGAGAGTTTCGTATCTTGGAAAGAAGCATGACGTAGCACCAGTAGCAGTAGCAGCAGGTGGGTCAACATTTTTGACCTTCCTTACCCCATTTTACCATTTGTGCGACGAAAATAAAAATATTTTCATTTCGAATTAAAGCATGCTGCTGAGCATGGGGTCTCGGGTTCGATTCCCGGGTCGGGCAGTGTTTTTCTATTAGAAATTTCTCAGTAAGTCCCCGGAGTTTGAAATTGTGTATGGTAGATGGCAATAGGCTCACCACCTACTTAACAGCATTGGTGAACAATACAGTCGTGTTACTATGTGAATTAAAGTGTAATTAAGCAATTTTAAAAATGGCTCCAAGTAATTGAGTACCATTAGTAGTAGAAATATATATGCAATTTATAATGCTATGTATAACATACAGACAAAGTTGCAAAAGAGGTCTTCCTCTTTTGTGCAACGTTTAGATCTGAAAAGAAAAAAAAAATCATTATTGCAAATTCTCCACGATTTGGCAACAGACCAATGGTCACAGTGGGGGTGGTTATTGCAAAATTACTTTTACTACGACACGAATTTCTTAAAATACAGCAATCAAATGACAACCCACCCATCAATTTTATTGCCGATCACGTAGCGGCCTATCTTGCGATGACGACTGATAATTTATCAAAGAATTAAACTCGATAAGCTGGCACGTGTAAATAACAACATCTGGCTATGAGTACACAAGCCAATGACGTAGTTACTAAGAGAGAAGGATTTTTTAGCAGAAATAAGAACAGCCTTCTATGGAATGGTGGAAACAATACATAGACAAATGATCGCAGCAATGGCGGGTCATTTGCTGTTAGTTATTGAAGAGTTCCATTGTCTATCTCCGAAGATCTTCGTCAGATCCTAACGTATTATATACTAAAACCTTTCCTTAAAAATATGTATTTCAATAACGAAAACCCCGCCCAAATCGGATCAGTAGTTTTTCAGAAAATCGCAGTCATACAAACATATGTACATACATACGGGTCCAATACAGAACCTAATTTTTATGGAATTAAATATATTAAGAATATTAAATAATACGGTCATGGGCAGGAAGCGAACCTGCGCCTCCCGGGTAAATACTCCAGGCGCTCTGGCCACTAAGGCATTTCGACCTCTATTCCTGCTCATTTCCTGGTCACGACCATATTTTCCTTCCACAAAAAATGATCAACTGACCAATCCTGGGCGAATGGAACAAGCCGTACCTACCACATCAACCTTTCTGTGGGTACTTGATTGTTAGCAAAGTAAAATATGAAGGAGAGGGGCTGAGTTGCCCGCGTCCGTAGGAGTTCACTCTTAAAATGGAATCACGTGGCCCCTGGGTGGTGCAAAACAGGCAACACAACTCTGGTGGAAGGCTTTGGCCGCGGCTGGTTGCCACCCACCGGACGACGCCATGCCGATCGAAGCGATCTAGTCGTGTTTCGGGATGTAGTCCGGTGCAACCGTTGTGGGAGTGGGTCTGGGCAGTTGCACCAACTCCCCAACTATCGTTCTTTTATGCTCAATAGACCACTTCTTAAAACAATAACTTTAAACTTTAAAAATCAAAAATTAACGTTTCTGCTACACATTATAATAAAACTTTTAATATATAAACTTTTAACCGGATTAATAACAACTTTTAGTTCGAAACGTCAGGAAAAACAAAAAACCAATAATACACGCGATTAATCCGGTTAAAAGTTTTTTTATTATAATGTGTAGTGATCGCGCAAACCTAAGATATTACTATGTTTCTGCTACAGTTTTTCATTTAAGCCTCAGTTTCACCAAATTAACTATAACCGACTAACCGACGACGTATTACTTTGTTATTTTGAGAGACTATTAGTTTGTCATAAAAAAGCACACAAACTAGTACGTTAATTATGTTAAAGTTGGCGCTAAACGTTTCCATAACTTTATGACTACTTGTGTAGATACCATCATTGCTACAAAATATTGTTCAACGCCCTTTTCAACCAGCAATCTACAAATTATCTCCGTGTAATTTCCTATCGAAACATTATTTATCTCTTCAACAGTTGATATACTAAACTTAATACAATTGAAAACATGCCATACTCATCACAGACTATACAACTCAGGTGCGTACGGCGATAGTGTTTACAATCGGCACGGACAATCGTCCGCATATGGCGATGAATGCGATGATATCACACGCGGCTAACAAACGTGTTTGTTTCTTGTTTAGAACGTGCAGGCCAACGGATTGCTGGGTGCGGCTGTGGTGATGAGCGGGGCGGATTGGAGATTTAGTAGGTAATATCGATGTAGCGATTTTATGTGTCACGGCTTTATTTGAGTGTCGGATCTAGGCCTTGTTATGGAAACATTGCTCTCAGTCTTACACAACTCATAATATTAAAATAGGTACCAAGTTATATATGTATAGGATCGCAAATAAAAATTATAAGCAGAAGGAATCAGAAACGAAGCTGTAAATACTGTCTTAAAATATGCTTATTTTATAATACTAGCTTAACGCTACGTTATCGTGCAAACCTCTGTCTACTTACAAAGTTTTAAATTTTCGTGATGAAAACCAAACAACTCCCAAATCAGTGAAACAAGGGAAAGGAAAAGCTCTGGTGGGCACTTGGCACAGATACCTGCCGAAACGCAATCCGCTGCGACCACCAATGTATCCACACTCTAACGCGGCAATGTGCGAATATGAATTCAAAATCTCTGGATGTTGCTAGAAATTATAAATTGATTAAGTACACTCCCCACGAGATTGTTTGCATTTTCTCAACACGATGTGTGTTTGTGATCGGCAAAACAATCATGTGTCATGAGATTATGTTTATTCCGCTTTAAATTATACTTATGTACAGATCGCTTACTCATCTAAATTCTATTAAAATCACACGTACATTATGGCAGTGGGAAATGCCGGAGTAAGGCAACAATAGCTAAAGGCTCCACTATGAGATTCCGGCCAACTGAGACCAGCTTTGGTTGAACCATACTATCATTCCTGCCGTATCATTCGGCACGATAGAGTTCCGGTAGAATCAGCTGCAATCCCGGTACCCCGGTAAATTTAATAGTTAGTGGAGTACGGTATGATTCTTAATCGATACGAAACAAATCGTCCGGGATGGAATTTCCTCACTCATAAAAACAACAAAACTTTTTTGCGAGTTAGTAACCTCGCCTTTCTTAACATCACTCCTTCCCAGAGCCGGACTGAGGACGGAACCGCTAAGGTAGACCAAGATAATCAGCCCCTCCAGGTGCTATATGGAAAATACTAAAAAAAAAACTATAAAAAATATTTTTTGAAAAGTTGGATAAAAAACCTGATATACAATTTCTGTGAGGTGAAAGCGTCACCAAAGAGCGACAATCGCGAAAAGAAAGACAATCTCACTCCATCCTGATCCAGTTCTACGACTGGCGCTGTAGGTACCTATCTTACTTATAGTTACTTGTAGGGTTAAATATGTGACTGACATATTGGGGTAAGATTAGTAATTTCATTACAGGATGATTAAGTTTAAGTGTTATGTAAAGTAGGTGTCGGAAAAAATACTTTCGTGTTTCATGACAAATTTCATATTGCATCAATGTTGTAGATACCCTATGTAAGTATTTGATAGTAACACGATAGTAAGTAGCAGTGCAATACTTATTACAAGTTAAAATATGTACATCTAATCTTTTCAGGCATAAGATTTCAGGTATTTAGAAGTTCTAAAAGTGAACCCTAAACACAGTAAGTAACTATAATTGATGAAAACACTTACCTTATAATATTATTGCTTTAACGTATTTATATAATCATCCCCTCAAAGTGTTTATTATAATTTGCATTGTTGTGTTACTTTAAAATACTCAGACGTCAGTTGCGTGCTATCGCTACATAACTCGCAATAAAAAATACCAAATTGATACGGACACCGCAGATATTCGTAGACGACGGCCAAAACATATAAAATGTAATTAAGGGGAGGAAATTCCGTAACGAAAAGTCAAGGTGTTGTTATATCGTGGCTTTAGGATCATCAGCTGCGAACGAAACGCATCAGGTGCTCAAATTCGTGAGTAAAGGTGTTCGGAAGGAGCAAAACATATTTTTAATGTAACAAAGGAATTCAACAGTGATCGCTTTCGATCTAATTGCCGGAAACAGACGGCGATATTTAATTATACCATTAAATAGGTCAGACCATTATCTTTGCATTAACCAAACGAATGTCTAACTCGCGAATGCACCTTCTCGCGCAAATGTCAAATGTCATCGCGGTGTTACCAGCCGTTTTAAAAATAAATTAAACGCCCATTTCATTGAAATAAATTAAATTGCACGTTGTTTTATTTTGAGGTGGTATTCAAGAATTCTTAACTTTAGTCTACTAACTTTAAGTTAAATATTTAACGCGTCAACAATTTTCTCGTATTTATATTGTATTATTTGAAGTATTCAAGAATTTCCGAAATATTTTCGGTCGGACAAAATTGCGCGACTGTTGCTAACGTCAAGTGCGTATTAACGCACTCTCGCCCAGCTGTCTCGCAATAAAGCCACGTGCGCGGCAAAAAAATAAAAAGAATGAGGGGGACAAGATGGCGTCGGGTCTCGTGCACTTGACATTTCCAATTAATTTGCGCGGGACATCTGTGTCGTTAGCAGCTGAACGCTATAGGCTATTTGGATATAATGCGGATTACGTACCACGCATAACGTCGAATGCCCGTGACACTGTGGGGTTGGTCCTGTATTAGGGTTGCGAAAATTAAAGAAAGGATTGCCGCTTACGAAACGCTATTTGCGTCAGCGATTACATGAAGGTTTATTTTTAAATGGTCGTGTAATAAATATTGTTACCTATTTTGTCGAAGCTGATTAATAAATAAAGAAAGGTTTGCGTGACAAAGAAACCTTTCTCATTGACGTCATAAAATTGCCTCAGACAGCCGATATTTTCTAAGTTTGAAATTAATGTTACCGACGTTAAACCATGCAATTGTAATTACATGAAAAACAAATTACGTAATGTCAAACTTAACATACTTAGGCATAACTTTTTTAATGGTCCTCTTCAGAGAAAGATGCAAAAAAAAGGGGAAGTTGTACTTTGTAATAGTAAATATATAAACAATAAACAATGTTTTAAGTTCGAAGTAAATTCCATCAACCCTAACCTTGTGACAGTCTCATTCCATACCGCAGACGCCCAACGTGACAAGTATGAGGTTTTTGCTCAATATCAATTTGTGTCAAAGCAATTACACTGGGAGGTGGTATTTAAAGGTGCTTCCCGAGATAATTGGATGAGCATAGACATTATTTTTAAATACTAATCTGCGAATGTGACGGGTGATCTGTGGAATTACATATTTTACATAATTGTTCACCTATTACTCGCGTAAATTTTTCTTACTTACGTACTTTGTTTACTGAGCCCGGGGCGATGTTGCGAGTCAAACTGATTTCTATTAGGCTACATATATTATCTGGGTTCACTGTAAGTTGGTCACAGTAACTTTGACTCGACAAAAGCTAGCATGAATCAGTCATGTAATTATCAACAGAAAGTAAAGGTTCTCTCATACTATATATCGTGGTATGACTTGTTGTCAGATTTTTAGTGATCTGACTACCTATATCAACTGTTAAGGGCCTTTGTTTGACAATCGGGTCTGATGCATATGGGTCTTGACGGTCACTCATTCACAGACCAACCGTAGTAAGTAGTTCACCCTTAATCAATCAATCCGTGTGGCTGTTTAGTCACGAGCCACTCGGTCGATTTCCTTACTAGTTGAGTGGAATTTATATTGGCGGACAAATTCTTTAAATTCAGGGATTTTTGAGGTTGAGTTGCCCGCGTCCGTAGGAGTATACCCTTAAAATGGGATACCTACACGTGGCCCCTGGGTGGTGTAAAACAGGCAACACAACTCTGGTGGGAGGCTTCGGCCACGGCTGGTTACCACCCACCGGCGAAGCCATGCGATGAAGCGACCTAGTCGTGTTTCGGAATGTAGTCCGGTGCAACCGTTGTGGGAGACGGGTTTGGGCAGTTACACCAACTCCCCAACAATCGTTCTCCCCAAATCTATCTACTCTACTTAGAGTGAATAGATTTCTTCTGGATCTACGTGTTTCATCCTCGGCCACACCGTCGCTTACCATCAGGCGACTTGGTGGCCAAACGAATATCCACTTTTGATAAAAAAAAAGTCGAAAAAGAAATGCTTTATCTAAATAAATCATTATCGATGTCATTGCCCCGTCTCCTCTGTCTTCCGCAGTGGTTCCCAATTATGAATTATCCACCCTCGACTCCCTGTGGTGTCGTATGGGACACTAAGGGTTGATAAAAAGGGGATGGGCAGTAGTGTCCACCTGTGTACAACATAACATATTGCGTGTTTGCGGTCGCACTCACGCCTGCCGAATTGTGATTATTGTGATATCCTCCAGATGTTTTTTATGCTTTTTAATTGGGTGGCCCTCTAATTGTTGTTACTATAATGTAAGCGTGTGTCCATGCATTGTTACTTATTCTAATTGTAAACGAAATGGTCTACTAAAAAGGTGAACTGAAGCACTAAAGGGGTTTTGGAGAACCATTTCTGTATCTTGATTTAAGAGAGCTAGAGGAAAGGAAGGAGGAAATACACCTTGCAGAAAATTGTAGTATTCCTTGAAGAATCGTTGTTATCAATAGGTAGGTCGCCAATATAGGTGACAAATACCGGACGGTATTTGTCACCTATATTGGCGACGTAGAGATTCTTCTTACAGGGTTGGCAACGCGCGTATTTCACTTATCCTACTAATAAATTTTTTAATGTGAATGTTTGTGAAGATGGATCGATGTTTGTTACTCTTTCACGCAATAACTACTGAACGGATTTGGATGAAATTTGGCACGCAGATAGTTTATAACTTGTATTAAACATAGAATACTTTTTATCGTGGCTGGACCCAATTCTGAAGGCCACGCAGATAAAGTCGCGGGAAGAAGCAAGTAATAATAAATGATGATAAAGGTTACTGACACTCTTCAGTTTAACAATTACGCCTACAAATGAGATGCCATAGATCAGAAATATTAAGAAATGAAGAACCAATAAAATCATCTGCAGACTAAAGTAGGTAATGTTTACCATCCGCAAATGGACATCGCAAATACGCAACACGGTATTTATAGCGATCATATCCAAAAATAATGAATCCCAGGTATTCATAAGTGGAACTTACTTATCGCACTTACGTAAGCCGAATAACAAAGCGCGCTTGCGCAGTATTGGTGTTGCCAATTAACAAAATATTAAGTTGGTACGCCTGCCATGAGGTTCAGTTTGCTTTACGGTTTCCTTTGTGATGAATCAAACAGGTGATTTATTCTTTCTCTAAATCTGCATAATGTACAGTCAGCGAGAGAAATCGATCAACACGAACCAAAACTGCACTGCGCTGATGTTATGACTTTTTTACACTGCATAGCTAGATGGAGTTATAGAACTCAGGCGTTTCATGAATTTGAATGGGTTCAGTAATTTTTATCGCTGACTGTACACAACTTTAGGCATGATTATGTGAGGCTGTTATAGCTGTTGCCTCAGTCATTAGCAGACACAATAGATTTTTATTGTTACAACGTACAGATCTGTACGTTACTGAGCCGAAAGGAGAAACTTCTGCCATCCTGGTGGATGTGTTACTGGTATGAACACGTAAAACTAAATACCCATATTAGAAAACCAATGATTGAAAAGTAATTAAGATTAGGCAGGTAGGCAAGTACTTTACAATGTACTTAGATATTGGTATGATGATAGGAAGTAGCAGCTATGAGGTGTCTTCTGATAAAAACAAGTGCATAAATTCGGGGAGTGAATTTATGCACTTGTTTTTATCAGTACTGCATTGAGTACAGAAGCCAAAAGATCGTATAAATGGAAACCTATTGCAGATATTGCCATTTACAATCTTACCGATCGAACATTTGAGTTATTCTAGAAATTAATATCAAATTCTGCCCAATTCCAATGACAAATAAAGGCCTAAAAACAATGCATATGTTTTAAATAAAATTACCGACATCAAAGAAAAAAAAACATCTACATTTTGGAGTATGTTTGCTTTTTAGAATCGCGGTTCTCTAATTTTATGACTCATCGCGTGGTTGATGAACAACCTACTCGTAGCATCAGTGCTTTAACCACCAGTAGGCCTAGATATCTGCTAGAGAGTATGCTGATTTCCTCGCGATGTTTTCCTTCACCGTTTTAAGCAATTGATGAATTTCTAATACGCGAAAAGTTGGTGCCTTGGATTCGAAGTGGCGACCTTTAACTTGCCAGTCCAACGGTCATACTATTAGGCTATCACTAGTCTTCAGAGTATGATATGACGTAATTATAAAAAAAAAACTCTTGGAATGGAAGAAGTACAAAATTAGTCTACTAGTACTTCACACACAACAATAAAAATCTATTTCGTAATTAGCGATTAGATTTATTTTATTCTAATTATATTATATTTTAAGAGTAACCCTACAGAATTGGACAATGACAGATCGTACGATTTATCATCTTGGTCTTGCTATCTATAATGCCAACGGCCACAGATTAGTAATTTACGATCTTACCACCGGCTATTTGACTTTTATTTTAAATCAATCAATTTATACTTTCTGCATCGTTAGTGACATTGGTGTTTATTTTTTAAAGTAATTTCTTTTATGTCTGCTGCCATTATTTACGATTATAATTATTTTACGATTGTAATTGGTTTGCTGACATGTATTGCAAACGGATTCGCAATATAACTGAAGTAATGATAAATAGTAACATCGATTACCGTAATGTTTAAGCTAAACGGGGTGTCCCCTTAGCCTAGATATTTAATGAAGTTGTATTTTTTAATAATTTGGTATTGTCAGACCTTTTTTTTTAAGAAGGCAAGCACGTATTCGTCCTGCCTGATGGGAAGCCGTTACCGCAGCTTGCAACAACACGAGTATGAGACGTGCACTGCCAGCAGAGACATTTCTAAATAGGTCAGCTTTAAGGAAGCCTTTGCTCCGATAATATGAGGCCTTGAGCGCAAGAATGGAGACTAGACACAATTAAAATCATTTATGTCTCGAACAAGTTGAAATTAACTAAACAATTAACAAGCAAACCTGCCATTTGTGATTTTATTTTTATTTTATAACATTTTGTGTACCATAACCACTATACATTATACTAGTACCGAGCTTTCCACGGTTTTTTTGCTAAAAACACGTTTTCTAAAAATGAAACCTAGCTAGATCGATTTATCGCTCCCGAAACCCCCTGCATCCTATTTCACTAAAATCGTTGGAGCTGTTTCCGAGATTCCGATTATATATATTTAAATACAAGAATTGCTCGTTTAAAGGTATTAGATAGAGAGATACATTTTTTTTAAATCTTACTAGCCTATGTTACCCGGGATAACGTAAGGATTCTAACGATACCCCATACATCTAAATCGGTTCAGGCGATTTTAGAAGTTACGGTGGAATAAAGAAACTCACAAACATACATAGGTACATACATACATGAACCCTAAAAACATAACACACCTTTTTTCGGCAGTCGTGTAAAAAGATAGGCTACTCTGGCGCTCCCGGCTTTATATAGCGGACTAAAAGCGGTCCCCCACTGCCAACACATGGTTCCTCATCCTCAAAAGTACTGGTGACCTTGCTTACCGTTAGGAACACAACACTAGCAAAGATCTGTGTAATATGGGTGCTTAATTTCCGCCAAATAACCCATCAGATGCTAACGTTTACGTATGTGTTGAAGGTCATGTTCATCATTGACGTGTCCAATGTGTCATTGCATAGCGCCTATCATCGCCATCAAAAAAAAACTTCACATGCCATTTTTATCAGCATTTATTGAATGCCTGAACAATATTTTGTAGCTCATTATTTACGTTATTACTTCGATCCGTGGCTGACGATAATCCGGTAGATTCATATCATCATATCTGAGCTGATCTTGACTCAAGTCACTTATTGGCAAGTTTTCGAAGATCTTTCGCAGATAAATGTTCATACTTAATTGCTAGATTTTGCTTGGGACTGTAAGTACGTTGGCTCGTTACCTTAGAAGTTTTTATAGCCTGTAAAAATTATTAAAATCCCTGATCCAGGACACAAATCGTGATTAAATAAAAACAGTTTAAATTACTTTAATAATAGGTACTGAAACAAAGTACGGTGTCTCAAGATAGAGCCAAAATTATCCTTAAAAGTGACCCAAGAACTCCAATAATTAGGGTACATGCTATCGTGGTGACGAAATTTTTTATCGTTGATCGACTGTTGTTTCTACTAGTTCCCACTCCCCCTTGTTATAAAGCGAGGTATATCTATCGTCCACAGTGTTTACTTCGAATCAACTTTCGAAACTATATATATATAAATCAATTGCTGTTCGTTTGTCTCGCTAAAACTCGAGAACGGCTGGGCTGATTTAGCTGATTTTGGTTTTGAAATGTTTGTCGTAGTCCAGGGAAGGTTTTGAGAAAATGTAGAAAAAGTGCGAGGAAGATAGTAAAACAACAATTTAATTTGCCCATATAAACTGTTCTACCTACTTTCCTGTCAGACATTTGACGTTCGAGATGATATGAAGTACACCGGTTCATCTAGTAATTAATAAACTCTGATTGAACGACCGGTAATAAAAATAGACAGCGAGATATATCCACATTTAAAAAAAAATAATAACTATCTGACTCGACAGCCGTTTTACTATCCAAAATCCCATAGCAAAAAAGCACTTTCGGTTTTACCCGAAGTTTTCAATTTTACGGAAAACTTTTCCAATTTTCTTTTGCTAAAAACTTTATTCAATATACTTATTTTAGCTTAGATATACTTTTATTAGTCAAATCGCTTTAACCGTTCTCAAGTTATCCATATTAGCGAATTGGCATATTTTTGGTTAAAATCTGCTTACGAAAGAACAGATTTTTATTTTCGTTCTAGGTCCATGGTTCCTTACCTGGGCGTAATTACCCCTGTGGGGGTAAACCTGTCATTTTGCGGGGGTAATAGATAACAAAGATTAAACTTATAAGACCGAATCTATATCGCCCGTGCATGTCTCGATGTTTACACAACTTTGTGAGCAACTGTAAAATGAAAAAGCTGACAGAATCACATTTGAACATTCCGTGACTCGGCATTTGCCGTCAGTAATAAACTCACTGCAGTGATATTTCCTAGACATGATAATCTTCCGTCCAACTCTTGGGTATTAAAACCATTTTCTACGATTAATAAAATTTTGTTAAGGACGGATATATGACGACCAAAGTAGAATTGGGGGGTAAAATCAATTTCCCTAGCTAAGTCATAGGGGTGACAAGAATAAAAAGGTTAGTAACCACTTTTCTAGGTGTATATTACAGCTCTTTTTAAATATACAAGGTAAGGCACACGATAAACTAGCCTAACAGAGTGGGTACACTTCCTAACTGTCACTACAGGATACTCCACACAATATATGCCCAAAAACTTAACAACTTCACATTACCAAGGATCGTATTCAACTACTTGCATCAATGCAGCCATTGTTTCAAGTTTGCCCGGTTGTTTAGCGCATCTTAGTGATGGACGGACTTTTATAGCGGAAGCCGCGCAGCTAATTAATCATTTCCTCTCAAGATCTCCTGTGTTTGTGTACGACATTGTTTTGAGATCTGGATGCGAGTAAAGCTGCATACGTATAAACTGGCCTCATTGAGTATTTATTTGTTTATCTTTTTTTATTCAGGCCTACATGGTTATGGCTTAAATTTTATGAGTGGAAAATGCTATTAATTATAAATGTAATTTGTATATGTAACCGATGACAACTTTGCATGCCTTAACTGACTGTAATAAGGATTGCCTGTGTTTATGACTAAGAACTTATTGTATGTTCCATGTTCCGCAAATAAATAAATAAATCAATCAATCAAATTACTTTACGGACTTTGTGGCAGACTCGCACCGACAAAATATACCACACGATCCCTCACTAACCTTTACCGGAGTCCCGGGGTCGTAGCTGCATTCATCACAATATTACGGGTATAATGACTATCTCATTAGATTCCCAGGTTGGAAATTAAATTTTCCGTTAGAGTATTTTTAAGTTGCAACCCAGAGTTTAAAATTGTGCCGTAGGCTTATCACGATGACAATATGGCAAAATGCTTGTCGAACATCGGTGACATGTGAGTGTACTAAGTGAATACCTACAACAGTATGTCTTCTTCTTCTTCTTATCGTGTGGTTGATGAACAACCTAGTCAGAGTTTAAACTATCCGTAGGTCTCTGACATGGCTGTACACACCACCGAGAACATTTTCAGGTCTGACTTCACAAAGACAAATGACTTCGAAAAGTGATGCGTGCCTTGGATTTGAACTTGCGACATTTTACTTGTCAGTCCAACGGTTATACCTCTAGGCTATCACTACATATCATATCCTGAAGTACTTCATGACGACATTTATGAGCAAAGAGTAAACAAACAAAATATAAAACACGGATACAAAAACCCGGAATATTGACAATCTATTGGCGAAACCATAATGGAAGTCGCGTCGATTGTTTGAGTAACTAGTAAAAACAACAACAATTTTATTAGTATATCATGACTGAATGAACGAATATTTACAATATCGGTACTTCAGTCAGGTAACTGCCTCGTTGGTCTAGTGGTCCCAAGCGCGACTGCTGAGCATGAGGTCTTGGGTTCGATTCCCAGGTCGGGCAAAATGTTATTGAGTTTTTCTGTTAGCAAATTCTCAGTAGCAGCCCGGAGTTTGGAATTTTGCCCGGTAGATGACAATAGGCTCACCACCTATTTACATGGGACTTAATAACAGCATTGGTGAAATGTAGGTGTACAATTGTGTACACCTCTGCCTACCCCTTCGGGGAATACAGGCGTGATGCTATGTTATGTTATGGTACTTCAGTATATGAGGTATAAATTAACATGTAGCTAGGAACTAGGAATAGGAAGCCATTATCAATAGGTGTAAACGCGAAAGGAAATATTATTGTCTGGATATAATAAGAGTATCTTCAGAGAGTTCGAATTAGACATTATACTATATTTTTCTTCAGTTGTCTTATTTAATACAGATAAATCTTTGAAAAGCATTAACGCACGCTTAGGGAACCCTAAAGTTTAAAAACACTTTCTGTGGAAAAAGAATACGGTCGCGAGCAGGATTCGAACCTGCGCCTCCCGGATAAATACACCAGGCGCTCTGACCACTAAGCCATCTCGACTACTACTCACCATCGCGAATTTATCTTCCACATTTTAATACGTCTTTTGGTGACGTCATTGCTATCAATTCAGTCCCTATACAGGTGACCAAACCGACACAACTAACTTTGCAGTTAATACAATGTCGTACAGGTGCAATTTGTTTATTTTTTATAAATATCGCCAGGCGTCTCCTTAAGACGTATACAAAGAGGATTGAAAATTCAATAGGTTTGAACACGACAAGGTAGCTCAGTTGGTAGAGTGATGACACGGAACGTCAAAGGTCGCGGGTTCAAGCCCCGTTATTGTCTATTATTTTTTCAATGTTTCTTTGAAAAATAGAAATTAATATAGGCAATACATGGCCTCAACATGTATTAAAAAATATATAATTATATATGATTTATAAAGGATTGGGATGTTGTTCAGCGATTTACAACTGCAAAGTGGTAACGCTGAGTTTAGTAAATCTGTAAATGATTACTAGATAAATATCGCCAGGCGTCTCCTTAAGACGTATACAAAGAGGATTGAAAATTCAATAGGTTTGAACACGACAAGGTAGCTCAGTTGGTAGAGTGATGACACGGAACGTCAAAGGTCGCGGGTTCAAGCCCCGTTCTTGTCTATTATTTTTTCAATGTTTCTTTGAAAAATAGAAATTAATATAGGCATTACATGGCCTCAACATGTATTAAAAAAAAAAAAAATTATATATGATTTATAAAGGATTGGGATGTTGTTCAGCGATTTACAACTGCAAAGTGGTAACGCTGAGTTTAGTAAATCTGTAAATGATTACTAGATAAATATCGCCAGGCGTCTCCTTAAGACGTATACAAAGAGGATTGAAAATTCAATAGGTTTGAACACGACAAGGTAGCTCAGTTGGTAGAGTGATGACACGGAACGTCAAAGGTCGCGGGTTCAAGCCCCGTTCTTGCCTATTATTTTTTCAATGTTTCTTTGAATAATTTTTAACAAAAAAAAGAACCGACTCCAAAAATCTTTCTGTTAGGTAAAATTGCACTAAAAAGTAATAAAATAATTGCATTATTTACTTACTACAATTTATATAAAAATATTTTTTTAATTTTAGAGGATTCTGAATAAAATCAATTTATTAGGACAATAATATACAATTATTATTATTTTTGGAGTCGGTGCCAGACAAACTTTAAAAATATTTAGGAAGTTTCCTAAAATTTACAAAGTATATTTAAAGGTACATTAACCATCATTATTTTTACGATAATGTATTATACCTAATTGAACCTATTTGCAAATGAACACAACAACTGCCTAAAGCGAACGTAATACGCTACTTCATGAATGTACTTACACGTTTATTATCCTTTACTGGCACCGACTCCAAAAATAATAATAATTGTATATTATTGTCCTAATAAATTGATTTTATTCAGAATCCTCTAAAATTAAAAAAATATTTTTATATAAATTGTAGTAAGTAAATAATGCGATTATTTTATTACTTTTTAGTGCAATTTTACCTAACAGAAAGATTTTTGGAGTCGGTTCTTTTTTTTGTTAAAAATTATTTTATTTCTTACTTTTTAGTGAATCTTGCGTACCATAACTGATTTATCGGAAGTGAATAAGGATAGACCTACTTAACGCGCTGTCCATATATATCTGTCGCAGATGGATTGTAGAATCCGCTGTTTTACAAAATCTCTAGCTGCTTTACACAACAGTACTATTTTATAAAACAGCTGAACGACGTTCAGCTGGATTGCCATTGCGATACGTTTAACAAAACTGCTACCCACCTTTAGACGTAATGCAGAATGACATATCTACAGTGGGACAGGTTTGTTTATTGTATAGGTATATTAAATGGATAGTAACCATTCAAGTAAAAAAGCGATACTGTATTCTGATTTGACTTTCCGTGGCTGGGTCGACGGAGCCCCGCTTAGCGGGGCTCCTATTTTGTGTCCGTAAGGTTAGAAAAAACCTAAACACGAAGAGGATGACGGGGGCTGTTCGCTCGCTACGCTCGCTCACGGGCCCCCGTCATCCTCTTCCTAACCTAACCTGTCCGTGTCGGGGTACACGAAACTCCCGAGCTCGCTTCGCTCGCTCATGGATCAATTTAATTTATTTTCTTTCATAATCCCGATATATTGTCGACTATTATAGTGGTTTAGTATTTACGTCATAAAAATTTTTCATATTTTTTTTTGCTATTGAGAAGTAAAATAAAGTTAGGTTATTATTGTTAGGACATACAGAGCCATATGTGACAAAATTTCGAACTAAAATCTACAACCTGACAGTTCATTTCACACTGTTTTACATAATCTCTGATCGTTGACCCGCTGCATTGATAAACGCAAAACGTTCATTCAATTCTGCGTGTTATAGTTCAGTAATTATGTAAAACCGCTAAACGTCGTTCAGCTGTTTTTCATAACAGTACTGTTTTGTAAATCAGCTAGCAGTTTTGTAAAACAGCTTATTCTACAGTCCATCTGCGACATATCCATATCAAAGTAGGAAATCTAGATCTGAGGCTATTTCAAAAGAGAGTAATAAACTGCGTAAAACAAGAAGAAATTAATTAAAAAAAAAAACTGACTAGCGTATGTTACTGACGGGACAGTGTAAGGATTCTAACGATACCCCATATATCGAAATCAGTTCAGATATTTAGAAGTACTGGTGGAATAGGTAAAGAAACTCACAAACATACTTACATACATACATACTTATATTCACTCCGTTTTTTGAGCACTCGTGTAAAAAGAGATGTTTGAGAATGCGGTCTTACACTAAAAAGCACTAAATAGCAAAAAAAATATTTTTCCGGTGCTTACCTTCCGGTTTCATCATCATCATCATCATCATCTGATGATGAAGCTGGAAAATAGGCAGTTCATTAGAACTATTCTAGAGACCGTAAACACCACCGGAAAGTCACAAGAAAGCAAAATACACCATTTCGTTTACTTCGACGACGTATTATTTTTCAGTTATTTTGATTTAAATACCAAACTACTAAACCAATTTTCATAAAATTTAAATGGGACCAATCTGAAAGTAAAACCTTTCAAATAAAAAAATAATTTTCTAAATCGGTTCATAAATGACGGAGTTCTGAGGTAACAAACATAAAAAAAAAAAATACAACCGAATTGATAACCTCCTCCTTTTTGGAAGTCGGTTAAAAATAGAAATTACCTTAAGAAATACAAATAAATCTTTGAAAAGCGTTAACGCACGCTTTACGAACCCTAAAGTTAAAACTTTCTGCGAAAAAAGAATACGGCCGCGGTTCTTATTTAAGTATTAAATAATATATAAATGATGTTAGTATGTACCTATATAATCATTATGTACTAACCAATTAATAAAAAAATCGACATACGATGTTTGTTTAGTAAAAAGACAAATAGAGAAAAACGGAGTATAAATCAAATCCTACATGCTACCCTTCAATATGAAAAACGATCTCCTCATCGGTCTATTGACCGCAAGCGCGGGTGCTGAGCATAAGGTCCTGGGTTCTATTCCCGGGTCGAACAAACTCTTATTGGGTTTTTCTGTTAGGAAATTCTTGGCCCGGAGTTAGAATGTTGGCTGTTACTTTGGCATCCCCATGCTTCGGAGAGAACGAGCCATCGGTTCTGCGCCTGATCTCTCTCTGGTCATATCGGATTGCTGTCCCATCGGACTATGAGAGTGAAGGAAGAGGAAGTGCACCCGTGTTTACGCATACACTTGTACATAATAATATCTTCTGCGTACTTGGTTAATCTCTGTGGAGAGAGGCCGTCGTGACCGAAATTTCTATCAGTAGTATTGTTTTAAGAAAAGGTCACTTGAAGGTTAACATAGCCAAGATACAATGATATGGTCTTAAACCACAGCCTGGACCAGAAAATAACCTTCCCAAAATTTCATTCACACCACTAACTTAATGAACCATTCATAATAATGAACCAACAAAAATAAAAAAATAAACACCAATATTTTATTTCTGCAGACAAAACAAAAATCAGTCGCATCATATCGCCAATTCTTTCAAATTCAATAAAAAAAGTCTAAAACAAAAATTATGTTAAAAAAGTGTATAATCGAACGAAGCGCAGGTAGCGCGCACGTTTTGAAAACAATAGCGCAGCGAGATGCGCCTGCGACGCGACGCCCGGCGCCTACCTGCCGACTAGGGTTGTCCGGTGGCGGCAGGGGTTCCCCGATTTGTGCTAATTCAGGCACCCACCTGTTTTAATTGGTAACGCAAATTAAGTTTTTAAATAGCACTAAACAACTCAACACTTTTTTATGGCTGAAAAACCTAATTACAATACCACGTATCACATATATAGCTATGGTGTGTCAGAATAGGCCTAGTTAATTCCGAAAAAGATCAAATGGATTCAAAATTGGGTATAAACTTAATCTCTATATAACTTAATAACAAGTCCTATTCTAAGGACAGACAGCAGAGAAATAGTAAAAAAAAAAACTGTTTCACGAAAGTGCGAAAAAAAAAACAAAGCATTTGGAAAGTGTTTGGCGTAGGTGGGTTTACCTATTATCGCCGATAGAAAGGTTTTTAAAAGGATAGGATTGATCGATCTATATACAAAATTTGCGAATAAGCAGGCCAATTGATGAGCCGACCCTTCTCATATCAATCGCAATAGGATAACAATTACAACACATAAAAATAACATCATTGGCAGGGTTAATATGAACAAAGTAAACCGCAAAGAAACTAGCAAAATCTTGTAAAAAAAATACAATTGCTTTAAAGCTTTGCGTCAAATTTAAAGGCTTTTATGTATTGAGTACATTAAAAGTATAATTCGCTACGGCTCAAGTTTTTTGGCGAGCTCATAATCCTTTTGTACAGTCGGTTACACAATAAAGCTGTGATGTTTATTTAGGTGCGACAACCCTGTTCAGTGCCTATTGACCGTCTCATCCATGGTTATCAGGATGAAGAAGTTATGGTACTTGAAACCATAATTCTATAAGATTTACGCTGAATGGACATTTTAGAATTGCTTATCGGTATTTAGGTTATGTAAGGTATTACACGATAATGATCAAATAATCGTATAATTTAATTGGCGATAAAATGGTTCGAAAGACGGGTACGTATGATAATATAATATATCTAATATATACTCCCGACCAAATTTTCGGTCACAGTGGCCTAACTCCATGGAGATTAGCACGCAGGAGATATTATAGTGCACAATTAAGTGTATGCGGAAACAAATGTGCACTCCCTCTTTCTTTAACTATCATAGTCCGATGGGACGGCAATCCAACACGACAGAGATCACACACAGAATCGACGATTTTAGGAGCTCACCGAAGCACAGGGGTGTCACACTGCCAATTTTCTAACCCGGTCTGCTACTGTAAATTTCCTACTAGAAAATCCGATAATAATTTCCCGACTGCGCGCAGAAAATAATTGGATCAATCAATCACCCATTTTAATCAAATAGTACCAACATCGTTCCGTCGCCGTACACGTCTGCGGATCTCCGGCGCAAGAGTGGCGCGCGGCTCTTTGTTGATTTACCACCGATTTGTGACTTCACACGAGGCCAACCATTGACACGTATTTTGGTGAAGCTAACCTTTTTTACACTCCATGTCTAAGAACAACGGAAAACTTGTGGGTTATTATTCTTATTTTTGATGCATTGTCAACAGAGATTTTCTTAAATTTTGATGCCATATAATATTTAGTTTTAAACATAAAAAAGCGCCTGTATCAAATTCCTTCTTTCTCTGTTTTCAAATAGACCAGATAACAGATACCTATGATAAGTCGAAGATCCCCGATGGTTAAGGCATAGGAATACTGCTGTCCATCCAAATTTCATCCACGCTACTACCCCAGCCTTTTCGGACTGCCTGCCCAGTCTAGCTTTATTAACCGTCCACCATTTTCCTATCATTAATGTGTTTTACACTTTTCACCACTTATTAACTACAAGCTTTTATTAAAGCCATGGCCGTGAAATTACGTTTAATCAATGTTTACATTTGGTCCATACCTGAAAATAAAAGACCACCACCGAAATAAATTCTTGGTTACGGTCTTGATTATAGCAAGATGTCAACACAAGACTGCCTTATAATGTCGTAAAACAGCATGACGATGACGCCTGCATTCCCCAAGGGGTAGGCAGAGGTGTACACCCGCATTTCCCCAGTGCTGTTATTAAGCCCCATGTAATAGGTGGTGAGCCTATTGCCATCTACCGGGCACAAATCCAAGCTCCGCGATGCCACTGAGAATTTTCTAACAGAAAAGCTCAATAACACTTTGCCCGACCCGGGAATCCAACCCAGGACTTCATTCTCATCAGTCGCACTTGCGACCACTAGACCAACGACGTGTTTAAATCTCGTAAGTAGTATTTATCTCCAAAGATTTTAATGCGAACTCCATACACAAAGTTTTTTTTTTATAATTGCAACTTTACAGACCATTAACGTTATTATTGCCGAGACCACCAAAGAGTTATCGAATAGCCAAAGAGTAGATACTTCATGGTGAATTTATCCAACAAATTGTAAAAAAAAAAGTACAATAGTATGTAATCGTAGTAACGGTATACTAGTAACGCATATTAGTTTCGCGCCATTAAAAGGGTGCGAGATCGACCGATATTGCCAGGTAGAAAAAATATTTGAGAGATTTTGGGCCCGTCAATCGTGTTAAAACTGTATGCACAATGCTTTTATTTGTAATGCGGGTAGGTTTTAAAATGATTATAAGACATAAACCAATTTTCAAAAGATGACATTATTTTCAAATAAATAATTATACGTGTTCAAGGTACTTTCCAAATATCTGCAATATTTTGTTGATTTTGTGAAAACATAAAAAGCTATAAAAAAACATAAGTCAGATATCTACATCATGTGAGTGACTCATAAAATCTTTATTTTTCAACGTAGCAACATTGCACCATAACTAATTATTCTGTGGTAGGTCCCACAAAACAAAACTTTAGCGCCCATAATAAATATAAAACAATTTTATTGCGTGCAAACATTTATTCCTTGAGTGCATCTCGCATAGCGCCGTCAGGTAACTTTAAGCGCCGTCATAAAATATTTTTTTCCAAAACATTGTGCACCTGCAAAAAGAAAAAAATGGACGAAAGAGTTTTGATACTTGTGAATGGCCATGTTTTGACAGCGGCACCCTTTATGCATTTCGCGGCGGTTTTAAAAGTAATCGAACGGGAATTACTGCGAAATACCACCTTTGTTAATTGGTTTTATATTGTGTGTGCGTGTGTGTGTGTGTAATATGACCTAATTTGGTAACCCCGTTTTTGCACTGGATTAATATTTGTAGTGTCGATCTAGGTATCCACGGACGGGTATCTTCTAGAAGAAGAGTTTCCTTGCTATCTGCTTTTCATATTTCAACCAATGTCTTAAGCAACGTTAAATAAATTGCAAAGCTTGTCCTGTATCGTGGTTGCATCAACAATTATAGATATCACGTGCAACCCACCGTAATAAAAATAGTAGAAAAACAATTTTTTTTCAAATCATACTTTTATAGTGTAACAAATATTTAATGTAACAAACGATAAAGATGCGATTCAATAAAAAGTAAAGTACCTACAATTATTTCACTAAACATAATCAAGTAATTTAATGATATCACTAAACTTGATCCGTGTTATAATTATATCCCTAGGGATATAATTATATTACCGCTTTATCTATCATACTGCGACATCTCGACTGCTACGCCAACCGTGTCGTCATTGTTTTCATCATTCATAGCAATGATTATTCGATAGACTGTAACTCTTACGCATATTAAATTAAAAACTAATTTAAACAAAAATTTGGATAGTAGGCAAAAAAGAATATCCTATCACAAAAGAAAGCATCTAAAAAAATTCACACACAACTAAAGATTGCATTCATACTTTTATTTATTTTATAACGCATCAAATTCGGTTCGGAATTCCACAAAAATCGTGGTCTGCACTATTTTCATTGTTCCCAGACCATAACAATGGGAGTGTGGTCTGCAATCAGCTAAATTATACCATCGTATATCACGACCGATATGAATATAGATACAATACGCTTTCACACGCGATTATTCTCTTATAAATTTCTATTGCCTTGCTTGTAGTCGCTGCTTTTCCCGACAAGAAGTTAATGTTTTAGTGTTTTCCCGAGGTATCTTATAGAAATGTATTTTTATATTGGCCTTGTTGTCGCAACTAATCAGGTCCTCGGTTCAACTCGGTTATTAAGTTATGGAATTCTCATAGCTACTCTTAAAGGACAAGTTTGTAGGTCATCAGTCATCAGCATCACCTACTTCCTAATAATCTATTCTTCCCATTTTCCAACCTAGAACCTTATTCATACACGCCAGAACAAGCTGAAAAAAACAGTCGACAACTGCCGACTAGACAGTCTAAATTACATGGCAGCCTACTGAATGATGTAGGTACGGTCATTCGTTTTTCAAAGCGAATTACGCATTTTGATCAACGCCCAAAGCAGTTCGTGTTCAACACAATGCCCAACTTTGGGAACGAATGACTAATTTGTACATTCATTCGTGAGAATGGAATCCGTAAGTGACACCAGACAGTCCTGCTTCAAATTCGGAACGATTATCCCAAAAATTCTAATGTGTCACCAGTATACGAAGACCTAATCACAATAACCGATATTCCCCTAATTCGTCGATATTGTGAGTAGTGCGGGAGGTGCGGTAGGTCTTGATAATTGGTTAGAGTCAAGGAATCCGGTAATCGGTAGCATTTGGCGGCACGCGAAGATCCTTGGGATTGAAGTATTCGTTTTTCGATATGATTGGGGGTCGGCTGCTGGTTGGTAGCCGACGTGCCCACCGTGCGTTGACCTTCCTACTTCATGGGAATTTATCTACGAAACATAAGTGTAGGAAATTATGTAGTTATGCAGATTGGAGATTTTTGAAACATGTATTTAAGCTGTATGTATGTAAGATTTTCCTTTTGTTATTGTTGAGTTATATCCGGCTAGCTTCTGCCCGCGACTTCGTCTGCGTGGACTCAGAATTGAGTCAAGCTGGGATAAAAAGTATCTTAAGTGTTACATATGATTTAAACTATCGTATACATGAGAAAGAGTAACAAACATTCGCATCCATACATCCATCCATACTCACAAACTTTCGCATTTATAATATTAGTAGGATTTACCAACCCTTATGAAAATATCTATAGCTACATAAGGAGGGAAATTCTATAGTATTAATTAATCATAAATAATGGCTAATACCAAGAAATGTTGTCAAATTATGATCTATGACAGCCGTTACGGGTAGTCAGAAGCCTGAAAGTCTGACAACCAGTCATCATACCACGAGATATCGTGTACCCAGTTACTGGGTTGTGGAGGTCAGATAGGCAGTCGCTCCATGTGAACTACTGGTATAAAGCTGCATCCGGTGTGACTGGAAGCCGACCGCATTGTAATCGGGAAAAGGCTAGGCAGATAATGGCTAATACCAAGAAACCGTGCGTTTTAACCAAAACTATTTTCAAATGTCCAATTTCATTAAACGAATCATTATTATCGATCATATTATTCATTCATATTATATTCATGAATGTATTATAAAAAAATGTAATCATTTCTTTTGTAAAATTTAATCATTTCAATAGCTTAATCCAAGAAGAATGAAAACTTAATTATCTTATGAAAAATTTAATCATTTTATTCATTACATTAATGAACTCTGTCCATATATGTAATGAAAGAAATAGGTTTCCTTTGTATTTCTTTTTTACTAGCTTCTGTAAGGCAATAATTGTCTATGACCATTATTGCAAACAAAAACATAATCAAAATGTTAATGAAATAAAATATTTGTTAAGTTTTCTATGACTTTTAGAAAGTATAAATTGAAGTGAATTGTATTGTAATTACTTAGTTAGAGTTTTATGTTGAACTATCACGACAAGTTAATTCTACTTTATTTTTGGTGGTAGATATGTTCTATCCCATAAAAACACGATGTAGACTTGTAGTCAAGACTACATTTAGATAGTGATGATGATTCTGATGCTGATTATCATTATTTTCAATCCGACCTTCGCATTTTGCTACTGGAAGACAGTATTTTTTACCGACTTCAAAAAAGGAGGTTCTGTATTCGACCCGTATGTATGTACTTATTTACGTATGTTTGAATGTCCGAGATTTTTCGATGTAGATGGTTTTCGTCATTAAAATTTTTAGGGAAGGTTTTAGTATTTAATATATTAGGATCTGATGAAGATCTTCGGAGACAGACAATGGAACTTTTCAATAACCGCAAATGACCCGCGATAGCTGCGATCGTATGTCCATTAATTTCATAATTCCATAGTATTAGTTCTTGATTCTTTAAAAAAATAAGTTACTATGAGTTGCATGAAGTTTTATGTTCCTCTGGCATCTCTCACATATTTTTGTATGCCTCGTTGGTCTAGCGGTTGCAAGCGCGGCTACTGAGCGTGAGGTCCTGGGTTCGATTCTCAGGTCGGAGTGTTATTGGATTTTTCTGTTAGGAAAATCAAAGTATCAGCCCGGAGTCAAGAAGTTGGTGGTCTGACCCCCGTGCTTCGGAGAGCACGTAAAGCCGTCGGTCCTGCGCCTGATCTCTCTCATGTCGCGTCGGATTGCCGTCCCATCGGAATATGAGAGTGAAGGAAGAGGGAGTGCACCTGTGTTTGCGCATACACTTGTGCACTATAATATCTCATGCGTACTTGGCTAATCTCCGTGGAGATAGGCCGCCGTGACCGAAATACGGTCGGGAGGAGTATTATTAATATTTGTATGACAACCGGGATCGTCAATTTGACGTGTCATGCAAAGTTATGCAGAAGCAAAGCCGGAGCCGATCATCTTTATTTCGTGTCTGCGGCACCAATTTCCAGATATCGTTGCTTGATTACCATATCTTTTGTCTCCGGGCGTCGCCACCTGGTATTCGGTAACCAAACCGAGTCCAATAATTGGTTTAACTTGACAGATTAATTTGACGTTAGATTATCTACGTCCGTTCGTCGCCCCCGTTAAAATATTCTTTTTTGAAGCGGCAGTTCGTGTTTCTCTTGAAAGAGAGACCCTAACAGAGTACTGTTTGGAATGTATCATGAAATAGGAAATGCCTTCAGATATACACTAGAACACACAAAGCCTAAAATATAAATGTAATTGCTGGACATATTTCTGTAGATTACTTAGTTCATCGTTATAAAAAAATATGCTCTAATAGTAACAAATAAACATAATACACTTCCCGACCGTATTTCGGTCACGACGCCCTATCTCCACGGAGATTAGCCAAGTACGCAAGAGATATAACAGTCGCGCTTGCGACCGCTATAACAACGAATAAACATAACATATACATGTAATAGTGGATTCAGCCTAAAACTGTGCATGCAATAGTGGATTCAACATAAAACTATATGAAAATAAATTTACGAGAATGCCACGAAACGATACTTACAACCTCTTACAAATCACAAGGATCGCATCGTCTAATAGAAAAGCAGCCAAAGAATCTTTGTCTTATTTTTGTGTGTGGCTCATAAGCCACGTTATTCATTAACAATTTAGTGTTATAGTAAAAACCACCCGTTGGTCTCTGATGGCCATCATGGCTTTGCATACCACCGAGAACATCTGGAACTAAACTGAAACGATGTTTTCCTTCGCCGTTTTGGCAAGTAATAATGAATTTAAAATACGCACATTATTTCGAACCCGGTGTGGTGTGATAGTAGGTTAACATCGAAACCTGGCGCATTGATAACATTTGCTGTACCATAGAAGGACACCGTACCGGTGGCGGTTACCACGAACACAACAGCATTCCCAAAGAGGGTTGACGTCAGGCTGACGGCCGGTTAAAGAACATTGCCAAAATTTTACCATCATCCAATTTCAAAAGCAATTAGAAAGTGGAAGAAGTATACATTCTGCGCCGACCCCAAATAAATTGGGATAAGGGTAGGGGGATGATAACATTATTTCGAAAAGACAGTGATTACCTTAGATACTTTTTTTTTGTGGAGAAATGCCCTCGCTTACCGCTCTGACACGGGGGGGCCGAGCGGTGATGTGGGACTAGAACCCACTAAAACTCCACAGTGTACCTCCACAGCCGCTTGAGGGCGGGATGCGGGAACGCTCTCGCACACAACCGCGAACCCGCCCGCGGCCGTCCGTTGCCGGACTCCCTCACGGGGGACGTATGGTGTGCCGTAGCGGGGGGGCCGCTACGGCACACCAGACTAATGGCGTGCCGCAACCACCTCGGAGACCATGTGCAATGGGCGCCAGACGACCCCGTGTCTGGACGCTCAAGGTCCCCTGCGACGGGTCAGGTCTGTGGGCCCGCCGCCTGCCACTACGGCCGCAGAGGATAGGGAGAGCAGCGCCTCGCAATACCGGCACTCCTCTTCCCCTGCGGCCCCGCCACGTCCGCCATCCAACGGTGGCGGCCCCGTCAAGGCCGCGGAAGGTAGGGAGCATTGGCGCATCGACATACCGGCACTCCTCTCCCACCGCGGCCCCCATCCCTCAGCTGCGGTGCCGCCCATACGACGCCGCAGCCCACCTCAGTTGCGACACCCCCCATAAGGCCCGCAACCTACGCCGGCGCCGCTCCAACATGGGCTTGAAGGCAAAGCCCTGAGGAGCGGCCCTCCTCGGGTTCCGTTAGCTTCACCGTGGGTGAACCGTGAGCCCCCCCACCACCACAAGGTGGAACCCCTCGGGGGGATTACCTTAGATCCTACTAAATTACTACTCATTAATAACTGTTAGTGTAATTTCAAGATGCATTACGAATTTCCTTTTTCCTTCATAATTACCACGATCACTTCGAAGTTAGATGTCACTGCCTCAGAGAGAGCCTTCGAACACTCACGTTAATTCAGCATTGAAAATTACTTTGTACGGCGATCTCATTACCATACATCATGAGGTGTCAGCACCCGTTTTACAAAGAACTGAGCTTGTCTTGGAGAGGAAAAAAGGCAACAAACGACACACTTATGGGTACAAGTGTGCTCCATTTTGTTTTTATTGTTAAATGTATATGTGATTTGTTTTTCGAAAAAACATCACACTTAACAGTATACGCTGTCGTTGACAGGTAGTTCAACTCCCGGAAAAACTAATATTCATGATGTGCCTGGATGTATTTGAGAATAAATTCCTTGTATGGGGCAACGGGCATTGCCTTTTTTTCAAACAAGAATAGAAAGTAAGAAATGTGAATAAGACATAGTTTATTTATTAATTATCATTATGACTAAAGAGAACAAATCAGGATGGAAATAATCGCACCAATCTCTGCCTCGATTTTCTAGTGGTCCCAAGCGCGGCTGCTGAGCATAAGGTCTTGGGTTCGATTCCCAGGTCGGGCAAAATTTTGTTGGGATTTTCTGTTAGGAAATTCTCAGCCCAGAGTTTGGAATTGTGCCCGATAGATTACAAAAAGCTCGCTACCTATTACATGGGACTTAATAACAGCATCGTGAAATATGGGTGAACTGTGTACACCTCTGCCTACCCTTTCGTGGAATACAGACTATGCTGCTATGTTATGTTAGGGAATATTCGCAATAAGTAAATAATTGACAGCGCGGTTGGCGCAGTGGTCGAGAGACCGACTGCTGCGCTGCGTGTCGCAGGTTCGATTCCTGCACGGAGCAAATATTTGTACGATCTATAGATAATTGCTCCGGGTCTGGGTGTGTGTGTACTTGTGAGATTATATGTCTGTAAACGCACCCGCGATACAGGAAGAAATTCCTAGTGTGGGGCAACGATTTTATTTAAAAAAAAAAAAAAAATACTACGAACTCAGTGTAACTCTAACTTCGAACACATACATTTCTTATTTGTTCTATTATCAGAGTGTGGACGAAATAATCGCCATTCTTCCAACCTTTATAGTAAAATGTGGTTTTTGTAATTACTGCATGCCGTCATCTCTTTTTTTTACCCTAGAATCGTTTTACTCTGCAAACATACTCTGTAGAATGTATTGTTTCACATATAAAATGAATTAACAATGGGAGAAGGCAACATACGGTTTCAGAGGCTTCATAGGTTTGTGGAACGTTATATTATGTCAAAGAGAGATTTTTTTACTATCAAAATCTTATTATTAATCTGTATCCCAATACTCCCAGCTAATAAAATCGGTGTCGGGTTCGTGCAAACAGTTCCATTACTTGGTCTCCGGGCAGCTGCGCAGGCGGCGGCTGTGGGAACGCCCCCGGGCCACCAGCACACCACGCGAGCATTCCACACCAGATTTTTATGGCTTAATATTGTATCATTGGAATGAGTACTACATGCCTTTGCCTCAGCTTGATAATAAGAAAGAATACAAATATGAGATTCCCATGACTCATCCTCATAACATTAAGTAGGTACTGTAGACAAAAAAAAAATATATAAGGTCCTTCATTATTTATCGTAATATGGTATCATAACTCATCAAGTATATTGATATATATATATAAATATATCTTCTCTTGGTTGTCAAATTAAGATCTATGACAGCCGTTACGGGTAGTCAGAGGCCTGAAAGTCTGACAACCAGTCATACCACGAGATATCGTGTTACCCAATTACTGGGTTGTGGATCAGATAGGCAATCGCTCCATGTAAAATACTGGTATTAAGCTGCATCCGATTTCACTGGAAGCCGATCCCAATGTAATTGGGAAAAGGCTAGGCAGATATATATATCTCTAATACCTACGAGCAATTCTTGTATATATTTAAATATATCTTATATACATATAGGTATATATTATAATCTGAATCTCGGACACGGCCCCAACGATTTTCATGAAATTTAGTATGCAGGATTTCGGGGGCGATAAATCGATCTAGCTAGGTTTCCTTTTTAGAAAACATCGGTTTACCAAAAATAACAAAACTGAGCAAAGCTCGGTCATCCAGGTACTATATATATATATCCGAAATATTTATATATGTGAATCTATAGACTGTAAAGATGGATTGTAGAAAAATTAAATATAATTAATTTTGTATGCCTCAGCTAAAATTATTTTATATATATTAATGTTTGTTTCCGTTTGCATAAAACTCATTACAATCATCATTAGCGCTCCGGAACTCGCTGTTCTAGTTCAGCGTATCGATATCTCTATGGTTTCTTTATCGATGTTAACATTTGGTATGACAGAACTAGATAGAAAGATACCGAATCGGTGGCCGTTACCGCCAACAAAAGCATTCCCAAAGAAGGTTGATGTCAGGCAGGCGGCCGGTCATAAAACATAGCCAAAACTTTAGCAGCATGCCAGATATAGGTATGCTGCGCCGACCCCAAATAAATTGGGATAAGGGCAGGGGGATGATGATGCCGACCGTATTCTTTTTCCATTTAATATTGTAACTTTAGAGTTCGCTAAGCATGCGTTAATGCTTTTTCAAAGACATATCTTGAATTATTAAGGTAATTGCATTCTTTACGACATTGTATTAACTGCAAAGTTAGTCGTGTCGGTTCGGTCACTTGTTAGTACTGAATTGATTGCAATGACGTCGCCATAAGACGTGTTAAAATATGGAAGAAGAATTGGCGGTGGTGAGCAGAGGTCGAGATGGCTTAGTTGGTCAGAGCGCCTGGAGTATCTATCCGGGAGGCGCAGGTTCGAATCCTGTTCGCGACCGTATTCTTTTTCCATTTAATATTGTAACTTTAGAGTTCGCTAAGCATGCGTTAATGCTTTTTCAAAGACATATCTTGAATTATTAAGGTAATTGCATTCTTTACGACATTGTATTAACTGCAAAGTTAGTCGTGTCGGTTCGGTCACTTGTTAGTACTGAATTGATTGCAATGACGTCGCCATAAGACGTGTTAAAATATGGAAGAAGAATTGGCGGTGGTGAGCAGAGGTCGAGATGGCTTAGTTGGTCAGAGCGCCTGGAGTATCTATCCGGGAGGCGCAGGTTCGAATCCTGTTCGCGACCGTATTCTTTTTCCATTTAATATTGTAACTTTAGAGTTCGCTAAGCATGCGTTAATGCTTTTTCAAAGACATATCTTGAATTATTAAGGTAATTGCATTCTTTACGACATTGTATTAACTGCAAAGTTAGTCGTGTCGGTTCGGCCACCTGTTAGTACTGAATTGATTGCAATGACGTCGCCATAAGACGTGTTAAAATATGGAAGAAGAATTCGCGGTGGTGAGCAGAGGTCGAGATGGCTTAGTTGGTCAGAGCGCCTGGAGTATCTATCCGGGAGGCGCAGGTTCGAATCCTGTTCGCGACCGTATTCTTTTTCCATTTAATATTGTAACTGTATAGGTACGTGTTAAAATATTTCGGATTAATAAGGTAGGACCTTAAATTCATATCCATTTCATATTTTTGAAGGCGCAGTTGTAGAAATCCTCTACTTCGATTATCACTTTAAAAAAAATATATAATTATACTAGCTGTGCCCCGTAAACGTTGTTCTGCCATATACATTTTCTGGATAGGGCCACCCTTATCACCTAGGGGTATAAATATACACAAAAAAAAACATAAAAATCGGTCAAGCCGTTTCGGCGGAGTTCGATAACAAACACTGTGATACGAGATTTTTATAAATTAGAAGATTAGAAGATGATCTCCCGATAGGTTGTTTCAGGTCTCGATGTGTGTCTGGAAATTTGTGGCTGTATACGCATCCATAACACAGGCAAATGGATAGTGAGGGACAACATTAAAAAATAATTTTTTGGACGTTATCATTTTAAAACAAACCCAAAGACAACCCCTCTAGGCTTCCTATTACTTCAGCTTTGCAGAAGAAGTAGCTTCAACAAACTTCACACTTGCACCCGTATTTTTTGGACTTACCAAGGTCTGAACAGCAAGCAATTATCATTATTTAATATTTAAAAAATGACTGTGGTTTGATGGGTCTCAGCAGCTGAAGCAGCGGCGCCATCGCCAGCAGTCTGTCGAGCCTGGAAGGAGGAATGGAGCAAAAACACACGTCATGTTTCGCACCCAAGACACACCACACCTATACCATTAAGACCCACGCCGTTATACTCTTTTGTGCATAAAGGATTAAATAAATAAATACGACATAAATATATCATATTTATGATTGTACTAAAATGTGTTATTTCCTCGTACCTTGCTTAACTGTAAAAGAATTTATTTCAGTAATTACGAATGTGTCAATAAATCATACACTTGCAAGTAATTACAAATTTAATTACACAACACAAACCCCGTATTAGAATAAACAAAATGTTATAATTACACAGAACTACTTACAGTAATAAGTGAGTGAACACCGGTAGCGGAAACACAAATCACGATGTATCGATAGTATCGATTTAAAATCGATTGGTTATCGAGTGATGTTGGTGCGCGTAACTCGGTGCGTGGGGCGGGTCGAGAGCTACTTTACTATGACCGATGTTTTATGTTTCTTTATGACTTGTTTTTATTTTTGGTTATGATGTGCTAGCAAGTATATTGTAAAACTGTTTTTCATATAAAAGTATGTACTATTGAAGTTGATTTAATAATTTTGATATTTTTATTGCCTAGTATAATTAAAATTATTGTGAAATCCCCATCGATGTATTCACAGTTCGAAGTGTTCCACGCACAAAGAAAACAATATCAACAAAACTTTCTTTCCAATAGCGTTATAATTGCGACCTTTCCCTGTACCGTCTGCCCTTTCTTACCCACGTGCGCACACGCATCGAATACGTGACGATTCGGTACTAAAATTAACAAAAAAACTAACTACACAGTTCATAATGTACCACGTTTGTCGCCATAGGGGTTTTCTCACCAGCGAGAAACGTTCTGTACCCTTCACCAAATAAACGAAAGAAAAACATTGTAATACATCGCTATGTCATACATACATGACTGCCTGGAAAGGTTCTTTTGTCGAAGGACCAAGAACAAGTAAAGCAATGGAGATCGAAATGATTGTTGAAATAATAATATCGGTAATAGGTCACTAGCACCATGATTACAGGTTGCGTTGGACAATATTTTAGCTATTACGATATTGATTTCTCCAAAAGTTAATTTACAACGTGACTGTACCCCGAGGGTGTGTTTAAGCGTTTGAAAGCGTACTATTAAGTACAAAAGGTGCAAATGGATTGCTAACCGTTAGTCGACGCCAATTAGAAATTGTCCACGACATTATACCGACTGGTTACGATGATGGCCGCCGCTGCGAATAGTAAGAAAAGTTCTTCAAAGGTACCTCGGTTTAACATAGCATCACGCCTGTATTCCCCGAAGAGGTAGGCAGAAGTGTACACAACTGTACACCCACATTTCACCAATGCCGTCATTAAGTCCCATGTAATAGGTCTTCTTCTTCTTATCGTATGGTTGATGAACAACCTAGTGTCAGAGTTTAAAACACCCGTAGGTTGTGACAGGTTTCCTCACGATGTTTTCCTTCGCCGTTTTAAGCAAGTGATAGGTAATTAATTGATAATACGCACATGACTTTGAAAAGTCATTGGTGCGTGCCTTGGATTTGAACTTGCGACCTTTGACTTGTCAGTCCAACGGCCACTAAGCTGTCACAGCTAGGTAATAGAATCATGATCAAATATGAGAACCAACTGACTAGCACCTTCAGCCATGCCCAAAACTCAGAAACCCAAACGTAAAATTCTAATTTCTATCACCAATAGGTTCAATTATAGATAAATCTTTGTAAAGCATTAACGCATGCATAGCGAACTCTAAAGTTATAATATTAACCTTTTTCCATTTAATATTATAACGAAATTTAATATTAATCTTTTTCCATTTAATATTATAACGAATAGGTTCTTCAGGCGTCCGGATGATGCTACAAATAGTTGGGCTTTTTGAATGTGTGTCCAACTAAGGGCCGATTTCACCCGTGAAACTAAACGCGATCAGTACAACCTGAACTCAGTTCACGCATTTAACTGAGTTCAGAGCTCCAGTTTGCATTTCACCAACAAAAACTGAACGCAGTTCAAGCTGATCCCAGTTCAGGCTTCTGAACGCCCGACTTTCGACGTTCAGCTTATCTAAACGCGTTCAAGAGCGGCCTTGTCAAAATGGCGGAATATTGTTTAACATAAAAAAGATTTTGTTGTTATTTGACTTAATTATGATATAACGCTATTGTATAAATAAAATGTATATAAAACTGATAACTAAATAAAATTAAACATGTTTAATAGTTATAATAAAATTTCCTATAAATATTTCAGCACCAAAAATGCTTAATTTGGAATATTTATTATTTACATATATATTAATAAATATAAATTTAGGTTATCACCTCTCAAAATCGTTTAAATTCTTAATTGTAACTACATTTACATTAATTAACCAAGAAAACTTCGTTTTCGTGAACGCGATCAAAATGTAGCAGGTAAAATCAGTTTAACGTTAACTGAGATCAAAATCAACATTTGAACTGGATCAAGTAGAACTAAGTTCTGTTAAACTCGGTTTTTAATGGCAGCGGTGAAATCGGCTCTAAATTAGCCGGCGCGCGATCCGGTTTCTCCGACTTTTGTTAGCTCAACATTGATCGGACATCATATGTGTTTTAAAATTATATTGGATTTATATTCAATAATATTTTAACTAAACTAAAACACAAAACAAATCTACACTAATATTATAAAGAAGAAAGATATATATTGTGTATGTTTGTAACGAATAAACTCCAAAACTACTAGCCCAATTTCAAAAATTCTTTCATCATTAGATTGCTACATTATCCCTGAGTAACATAGCGATCCCTACTAAAACTTCGATAATGTAACACAAGGTGTAATTTTTTTTCCATAAAATGGCTTTCATAGCATGCGCTGCGGAAAATATCGATATCGATAGTAGATAGAACACAAAAATGATCTACAATATTTAAAGAACATATCAATTTCTCAAAATGTTTAAAAAATTAATATCCACTCGTGCAACCCGGGACGGGCCGTTCGTCCTTATTAAAGTTGAGGTGCATTTTTTCCCAAATTTAACCAAATTCCAGCTACTGACTGATCTGTTCGAATTTCTGGTTTTAGGACCTACAACTCAAATCACGAATGACTCATATTGATATGTTCGAAGATCATAAAATCATCTACAGTTCGTCCCACGTTTTAAACTAATGGTTTCTATGATACTGTTATAACTTGTAAATTACAACTATCTTAATGTGGAATTGTAATTTATTTGTATTTAATATTTTTGCCTTACAGCCTTATGAGCAATACCTGTTTTTTTTTTAGAGTCATCAGTATCTACAGGAACGAAGCTCTAATCAGTGTCTATCATTATGATAGGTCGCCATTGCAAAATCGAATAAACAAAATGTTATTCATAATAGATCATTTAATTTTCATCTTAGCGTCTCTGTGTTTCGGAGCAAAATTTCGTTGAAATAGTTTCAATAGTTAAGACGTCAATAACGCTCTGTTCATAAGGCTGTGACTGCTTCTGAAGAGCATCGTTTAGCTGACCTCGATGTTAAGCGCATTATTAAAAAAAACCTGTCCTTAGCCTTCCTATTCCTACACCCACAACGCCAATTTTCCTAGCCACATTCGAGCATACAAGGGTCGCCATTGTCGGATACGACAAGGACTACAACCAAAGGAAAAACTTTCTGAAGTATAATAAACTAGACGTTGATCTATTTTTTGGTTACACTTTGGTTACACACTACAGAGTCCAACTATAGTTAAGAACAATCCAGGTGACCACATAACTACAAAAAATCATCAAAATCTGTCAAGCCCTTTCGGAGGAGAAGTATTACGAACACCCGCACACCAGAATTTTATATAAGAAATATTAGTAAGGATAGAAAAACGTGCACCGCAACGATCATAATTGGTCAGATAGTCCAAACGCGAACAGTAGATCACCTACCGTTACAGGTCAGAATGTAACACGCGATGTTTTTGTTGGCAATTAGCCAATATAGAAGCGTGGTCGTGGAGAAAAGAAAGGTTTCGGAGCACGGCCACCGCCGCAGGTTAGTAGAGCGGTATAAGGCATGAGCGGATAGCGATAAACAAAAACTGGGCTGAACAGGTGCCCCAAAATTCTTAACTGACAACCAAAATTCCTGTCAAGATCCATGTGAGAATTTATATTCAGGAGCGTAGGAGTGTGTACTATATGGAAACAGTGATCAATTAATCAAATCACATAAACATATCAGTTTTACTACTGTTTGACTAGCGACATCGCCGCGGGCTCAGCTCATGACTAAGGGCCCGACTTCAACGCTAAACGGGCCATCCCAAAAAATACACGTGAGTAGTAACCGGTGAAGAGTAATTGATATGCATATGGCTGACGAACATTTTTATACAAAAAAAAAATTACATAAATAATGAACTGTAAAGTGGTAACGCTGAGTTTATTAGATATGAAAATGATTGCTAGATAAATATCGCCAGGCGTCTCCTTAAGACGAATACAAAGAAGGTTGAAAATTTCAATGGGGAATAACGAGACAAGGTAGCTCAGTTGGTAGAGTGATGACCCGGAACGTCAAAGGTCACGGGTTCAAACCCCGTTCTTATCCATTAATTTTTTCAATGTTTCTTTGAAAAATAGTAATTAATATAGGCATTACATGGTCTCAACATGTATTAAAAAATATAATTATATAAAAATGTACATCTTAGCGGTCCAGTGTGTCACATGATGATTGTTTTGAACATCGATCACGAGAAGTCTTTTGCTGCCGTATGATAGCTTTTTTTTCTACTTTGTCATTCTGACTCCATTTTGGAAGTAGCTTGAACTGAGCGAAT
The DNA here is from genome assembly GCA_935421205.1 of Xylocampa areola. Taxonomy (NCBI): domain Eukaryota; kingdom Metazoa; phylum Arthropoda; class Insecta; order Lepidoptera; family Noctuidae; genus Xylocampa; species Xylocampa areola. Next base: position 15,014,444 of record OW285215.1, read on the forward strand.
AGAAATTATGCGAGCATCTGTGCTACGCCACAGACAATGCCCTTTGCGTAGCTATGAGTAAGTACCGGTTGGAAAAAAATATAAAAATGCCATTGATCTACACGATAATAAGAAGAATGTCTTTAAAAAAAAATCTTTACGAGCTATTTTGTTCTCATTGACGAACCAAAAGCTCCAAGATTCTCCTTATGTCGACCTAAAAATCATACTATAATTATATTTCTTTTGGAAACAAATCGCCTTTAACTTACACCTAAATCTAAGCGATTCTGTCGGTATGGACAGCAAAAAAATGCAAATTGTCATAAGCCACGGGCGATTCACGAGCAGACATTCCCACAGTGGAGCCGACACGCCTCGGTACCGTCAGCAACATAGTCGATATCTAACTATCAGTCAGTATATTCATAACACCTGACATGATTTAGATATTAATAATTGTGTATTTATTTTTCACGAGAAAAGATAATAACATGGGATAGCTAAGTTGGCAGAGTTCCTGAAGTATCGATCCTATTGGGGTAATCCGTGCATATAGATTCACTACATAAACCTTTTTTTGTAGGCGGTATACCTTGAAAAAGCTTTTGGGAAAAAGTCCTGAAACTGGAGAGTGTGGTAATTTTACCTTACTAAGTGTCACCATTAGCACGTAGAGAGCAGCTCTGGGTAGCAAGAGACCTGCTCCGGAACTCCCCTATGCAACGTCAGTTAGGGAACATCCTTGTGGAGACTGTAAAAGGGCCCTCTGAGCTGCGCTGTGCACGGCAGCACGAGACCACTGTGCCACCGTCTTAAGTAAGGTCAGTTATGGGGCGAGCATAATCCCCACTCTGATTGACCGTGAAACTAAATGCCCGTCTGTCTCTGCACAACCCTATTCTATGGCGTATGTTTCTATACAAAAATATTTGCAACTAGTCTACAATTCACATGCGTTAATATGTTTTAAAAATATATAATATTTAAAAATAACACGTAAACTCTCGTAGGCTGGGATCTTCTGGGATTTTAGAGAAGACATATATTAAACTATCTTTTTTGTACCTGGCCTCTTTTATTTCCCATATCGCCGCTTTGATTCACATCCTAGTTAGTACGAGATCGTTATAATTGCTGACGAATCAAGATTTGGTATTATGTTTTAAGATTAAGTAAAAGATATCAATTAATGTTCACCGGGTACTACTCACGTGCATTTTTGTCACATCGCCGCGGGTTCAGCTCATGACTAAGGGCTCCGTTCGAGTTTGAAACTAGTCGGGCAATCCCGAAAAATGCACGTGAGTAGTAGTGAACATTAATTCATATGAATATGTCTCACGAAAGTTTATATACAAAAATATGTAAAAGATATTGTTAAGAAAGTAACAGAATGGGAAAGGTGTCGTAGCGTGTAGTAAAACTGATAACTTTTTGGATAGTATCTGGGTTCAAGTTCCACTCGTGTCAATTCTTTATTAATGTTCCTTAAACATTGATATAAAAAAAACTTTTAGATGCCGTTGCTATCCCTACCAAAGCCGTGACCGAAACTCGCTCTACATAGACTTTATCCGACAACAACAAATCTTTATCTGCTGCACTGTAGCCATCTGTCGGCGGTTGGAGGAACCTTTCTCGTTTAGCGAGACCATAAGATTGTATAGGCGATGTAAGGGTTCACAAGTCCCACAACTGACGGCTCATAATCTCTCTCTCTCTCTCACAAAATTATAATGCAAGCTTATCAGATATAAATCATAGCTAAGTAACGCCCGCACCTTGATACATCGGAATTAAGCTGTGGTTACTGTAGCCTGTTTGTGGATGGGTAACCATAATTATATATTAAAACTCAGGGTAGTCAAGTGAAGATCTTTGACATTCAAATTCAAATTATTTATTTCCAATAAGGTGCACTTTACACAGTACCAACGTACTGGGAGCCCCCAACTAGATATTACTTGTATCTTAGGAATCCCGAATTGCATATTCACAAAATCAAATGAAAATATATTCGTACATAGTAATTAAGCATTTTAACATAGGGAAGTTTATCTGATACTTGAATTGAAACTTCAGTATATTAGAAAAGCTTTGTTATGAAGATGACAAAAAGTAGTAATATTAAATGGAAAAAGAATACGGTCGTGAGCAGGATTCGAACCTGCGCCTCCCAGAATAATACTCCAGGAGATCCGGGAAGCGCAGGTTCGAATCCTGCTCACGACCATATTCTTTGTCCATTTAATATTATTACATTAGAGTTCGCTAAGCATGCGTTAATTCTTTTCAAAGATTTATCTTCAATGAAGATGACAAAAAGTATGTAGAACATAAATGGTTACAGGTAGCCAGATGCCTGAAAGTCTTACCTATCACAAGATTTCATGGTAAGACTGGTTACAGCCTTCGACACGCAGCGACGGCTGCAGTGCTGCTGGTTTAAGTGCCTTTACCCAGTAACTGGCTTAGGAATATCAGAGCCACTTGCACCATGTAAAATTCTGGCATTTAACTGCATTCGGACACATTAAACACCGACCCCAACGAGGTTAAGAAAATGCTAGGCATATAATTATATGATAAGGAGTAAAATAGCCACAATTTATGGTCATATTTAAAGTATGTTTTAAATAGATTATCAATGCGTAATTTACAAAACGATCGATAAACAGGCGTTAATGGTTTTAAACCATTTATATGTTAATACGACAAGACAAGACTCATTATACGACAAAACATAATAATTACATGAATGTCATGTCACATGAAAGGGTAATTTTAACAGACTCAACGAGTAAAAATGCCGAGTGGTGCGGGACCCGTCTTGAGCCATAGGTTGTGGGTACGAATCTGGCATGTCCCAATGTGACTTTTTCAATGTAAAGAAAGAAAGAAAGAAAATGTGTTTTATTACGTGATGGAGACGCATACATAAACAACAAATGAAAAAAATTACAAAAACTTTTGAGACATAAGGGGGTAGTATGCGTCACAAACACGCAATACGGCCCTCGCAGACAAAGCCCCAGCGCTGATTTTCAGCGATAGCCGAAAACTGACGTGATGACGTCACACCGGCGAATGTCATGTGTACTTTCATAGTTAATATAAGGTATCACTATGACTGCCTTGTTGGTCTAGTGGTCGAAAGCGCGGCTGATGAGCGTGAATCTCCTGGGTTCGATTCCCAGGTCCGGCAAAGTGTTATCGGGTTTATCAGTTAGGAAATTCTCAGTAGCAGCTCGGAGTCAGGAAGTTGGTGGAGTGACACCCCGTGCTTCGGAGAGCACACAAAGCGGTTCTGCGCCTGATATCTCTCCGGTCGTGTCAGATTGCCGTCGCATCGGAATATGCGAGTGAAGGAAGAGGGAGTGCACCTGTGTTTGCGCATACACTTGTGCACTATAATATCTCCTGCGTACTTAGCTACTCTCCGTGAAGATAGGCCGCCGTGACCGAAATACGGTCAGGAGTATTATTATTATTATAAGGTATCACAGACATACGGTGAAGGAAAACATAATGAGGAAATCTGGACTTCCTGAACCTGGAACCTTGGAAATCGCCAACTCGCTGTAGCTAGCGTGGTGATCAATGCCTCGTGCCTTCTCCGTATGAGAAAAGGCCCTTGCCCTGCAGTGAGGCAGTTATGGGCTGGTTATGTCTTCGAGTATTCTTACCTTTTTATATGACACAACTTTAATATCCTTTTGTGTAAAATGAACTGTATAAAAATCTGGCTAGCCTTTTCCCGGGTTCGGATTCCAGTCTAGCCGGATACAGCTATCAAAACCAGTAATTTTCATGGAAGGACTGCCTATCTGACCTCCACAACCCAGTAATTGAGTAACACAAAATCTCGTGGTAAAACTAGTTGTCAGACTTTCAGGCATCTGACAACCCGTAACCTAAAATGTCTTACTGATGGTGGCGTTGTGTATCGGGTCGTTTAGTTTCCTTCACAATGGTTGAGTTTAGCGATGCTGATGCGCACTTCATACTCGTGAATGGGTGCTGTCTGTCAGGACTGGTCAGCTCGTAATTGCCTTGGTAATCGTTTTGGCTTTATAAACTTCTACTATTTCAATTATTTGCTTTTGTTTTTCTCTTACATTATTCTAAAATAACGTACACTTGTTCTGATTCTTTATTATACACAAAATCCAGGAACATACAAAACAATACATAAAAAGAAACATGTACGAGTGCGAGCTTAACTCAGAATGAGTTTTCTTCCAGCAAACCTTTTGTGCGAAAGAAATTTAAAAAAATACTTGTGTGGGAAAATCATTGTAGTGCACAATACATAAATATACAAATGTTAAATAGGACTAACCATAATAAAATGTTGTTGTTAGTATTTTATTTTAAAAAGAGTGTTTATATGGAGTTTCTTGCCAGTTCTTCTCCATAAGATCAACTTTTTGGTACCGTGCACTTCTTTCGGTCATGATCAGGTCTATATGAAATTTTAAAAAATGAATTTTAATTCTGATGCTCACTCCGAGGCACGCCATTACAAAAATGATGTGTAAAAGAAGAAGCAATATGAAAGAAAGAAAGAATATACTAATGGAACACCTGCGCCTTCTGTAAAAATAACTTATGGTATGATGCAGATAACTTTTTAACTGAACTTAACTGAATTTGTTAAGGTAATGGCATCTATACGACATTGTATTAATTATCTCCAAAGTTAGTCGTGTCGGTTCAGTCACCTGTATAAGCTCTGAATAGATAGCGATGATGTCACCATAACACGTATTAAAATGTGGAAGAAGAATGCGGAGTACTGAGCAGAGGCCGAGATGACTTAGTGGTCACAGCGCTTGGAGTTTTTATCCGGGAGAAGCAGGTTCGAATTCAGCTCACGACCGTATTTTTTTTCCACAAAAATGTATAACTTTAGAGTTCGCTACGCATGCGTCAATGCATTTGAAGAGTTAATCTATAACCCAATAGCGCTTTGTAATTTGTTCTGCCCGGGAATCGCACCCAGAACATTCAAAATATTTAGCTTGTAGACTTAAACATATTTTCAATAATGCTGACGAAACCTTATACCTTATAACCGAGAGAATACTGTTATGATCTTCTCGATTAGAAATCAAAAGCAAATCACACCCAGTCACAGTCGTTTAAAAAACGATTTTTCCCCAAAAAGAAAATGGCTGCTACAGCGCTAATCTTTTCTAAATTAGCATTTCTCGTGCTTTCTCACAATGCACGGGTTAATACTTTGTAGCCATAAAAATGTTATTTTAAACCGTACGCCTGTTTAAGACCTTTTGAACTTTCGTCCGGTCATTAGTGCGGTAAAACCCATTACAAATGTTGTAGGGAAATTGACACCGTTATTTATTACGGGTGTACATCAAAATGATTCTCATTTTTGTACAAAATACAAGTAATATTAAAAAAAAAAAATAGATTTCTGTACGTGTATTGGTCCAACATTTGAACCTTTGGCGTGTTATTATTGATTCTTAGTTATTATGTATTATATAATTCAACTCCGTGCCTCGGAGAGCACGTTAAGCAGTCGGTCCCGGTTGTCAAATTAAGATCTATGACAGCCGTTACGGGTAGACAGAGGCCTGAAAATCTGACAACCAGTCATACCACGCGATATCGTGTTACCCAGTAGCTGGGTTGTGGAGGTCAGATAGGCAGTCGCTCCAATTAAAATACTGGTATTAAGCTGCATCCGGTTTGACTGGAAGCCGACCCCAATGTAATTGGGAAATGGCTAGGCAGATATATATATAATTCAGCTAAATACTAAAACTATTTACATACTCCAAGATAAATCTCTGAAAAGCATTAACGCAAGTTACAATATTAAATGGAAAAAGAATACGGTCGCGAACAGGATTCGAACCTGCGCCTCCCGGATAAATACTCCAGGCGCTCTGACCACTAAGCCATCTCGACCTCTGCTCACCACCGCGAAGAATGGAAGAAGAATTCGCGGTGACGAGCAGAGGTCGAAGTCGGAAAAGAAAAAGTTTTTCTACTAGTTTAGATAATAGTTTTTTTTTCTTATTATTAAAATAATAAGTTAAGTTACTGGATAAAATTGTTGAAGGATTTTTCATAATTTAGGGGCATGGTCACGTGCTTAAATACTTTCGTAGCCGGATATCGTGAAGTGCCCTCCAGTCTGATCTGGACTGGCGTCTTCTGCAACAGGAGTCAGAGGGGAGTTCGCCTCTCTTGACAATAACTCCCTGAAGTTATAAATAGCAATCACCGTGTATGTTATAAAGTGAGGCGAAAAGATAATATTATTAGTTGAACACCCCAACACCCCTCCCCCCCCCCCCCACGCCTTGGCTACGGCCATGCATACAAACCACGGACTGCTACTGAGAATTTCCTAACAGAATATCTCAATAGCACTTGTTACATCCAGGACTTCATGTTAAGCAGACAACGATAGCATCCACTGACACATTGAAACAGTACGAGGATTTCCTCTGTTTATATAAGTACAAAAAAGAAAACTATTATATAAGGCATCACGCAAAAACCATGTTTCAAGGCGGAAATTCACACATTATCTATTATAAGTGTATTATTTATAAATTATATGAAGCTGAAACAATTTATTTGATAATTATAAACATAGTAAATCAAATACATAAAGCAATAATAACTAACTTTCTCGTGGGATATTAATCGTTTAATTGCGTGGGAAATAGAAAATTCTATTTTGATTCTAAACATCTGCAACACATAATAAACAGCATCGTTAATAAAATTGTTACAATAGAATGTTCAATACAAATATTTTATCTTTCGTATGGTTAGGCTAAAGTTAGTGTTTTAGCGTCTAAGTTGCCCGTGTCCGTAGGAGTGCACCCTTAAAATAGAATCCCTACACGTGGCCTGTGGGTAATACAAAACAGGCAACACAAAACCGATGGGAGGCTATGGCCGCGGCTGGTTTCCACCCATCGGACGAAGCAATGTCGTGAAGCGACCTAGTCATGTTTCGGGATGTAGTCCGGTGCAACCGTTTTGGGGGACGGGTCTGAGCAAATGCATCAACTACCTTACTATCGTTCTACCCAAATAGATTTAATCTGGATATACGTGCTCCATCCTCGGCCACAACGTCGCTTACCATCAGGCGAGTTGATGACCAAACGCCCCACTTTTGATAAAAAAAAACGAACTCGTCGAGTCAAATTCTGCTTAAAATGGATGTCTTAACTCATAATGCAATGTGTTATGGATGCAACGTATCGTGGTCATCAAACCATTAGCATTAATTACAATGTTTGTCTGTTCGTCGCCGCTTCCTGCTTCGTGTCATCAACATTCGAGTTATATTGAAGGGAGCTATCATCTGTTTATTGGTCTTTATTTGGAATTGTGACACCTAAGGTTGTAAAGGTTTGATGAATCATACGTTTGGAACCATAGAAATAAGAATGGACGAGAAATGTTAAGTGGGCGTGTAATTGCATAGTCCTTTTATTAAATTAATTTATACCCTCTATCATTTTAAACTTTTAAATTATGATTGTAACTGAAAACGGTAACTATTGTGAATCAAGCACACTATATATTTAAATAATGTTATAGAGAATATCGATAACAATTATCGACAATTACACGGTCTATTTGAATTAAATATTTTTACGTTAGCAGTGCCTACGATTGGCATGATTGGCTACTAACATTGTGGATTTGGTTTATTTAGCGTGAGTAGCCAATTATAACGTTGTGCTCATTGTATGGAGGGGCAAAAGTGGATTGCTAGGTTCTCATACATTATGAAACACACAACATATCTCCTTCCTATCCATCTTTGTTTGGAACTAATAGGCTTTTCGCTTTGTATAAGACACACATAATCTAATTATCGTGCTCTTCTCTGCCTCGTTGGTCTAGTGGGTCCCGAGTCGGGTAAGGTGTTACCTTGGTTGAGTTTTTGCTGATGGGAAATTCTCAGTAGCAGCCCGGAGTTTGAAATTGTGCCCTGCAGATAGCAATAGGCTCACAGCCTATTACATGGGACTTATTTATTTTATTGCAAAACGTACACACAGAGACAGGCCAACACACACGTATACTAAAGAACATCATAGTTAAAATGTGGATGTACAACTGTGTACACCTCTGCCTACCTCTTCGGGGAATATAGGCGTGATGCTATGTTATGTTCATCGTACATATTTATCACAATACTATTTTCTGAATACTTGTAACTTTAAATTTTCATCAACATTCTGTACCATAAACTTCTTGGCGTACTCTTGCATGGTCAAATCCATCTTTTACTTGTAACTTCCTCATAAGAGGGGCAGGATGTCAAAATTACTGGAACATGTCTTCGTTAAAGACTCAATCATGAACGAGTGTTCTGGTTAAATTTTGTCGGAAGCTAATGTTTACTTATTACAAGTTTTTTAAACATTTAATGGTCGTTGCATGTCTCCCTCCACCCGCATGAGATTCCACCCGTGTCTATTTAAAGCGGGAGGCTGCGTAAATCCCAGTTAAAACAACGCTATTATTATTTTATTCAATGAAGTTAAAACAAATAACTGTCTCATTGGTCTAGTGGTCGCAGGGGCAACTGCTAACCGTTAGGTCCTGGGTTCGATTCCCGGATCGGTTGATTTGTCTGTTAGGAAATCCTCAGTAGCAACTCGGAGTTCGGAATTGTGCCCAGTCGAATAGGCTCACAACCTGAACAACAGCATTGATGAAATGAGGGTGTGTGTACAATATTGTGATCTGCTTACGCCCTCGGGTAATACAGGCATGATCTTATTATCAGACTGAACTACAAGATACCCTTAGTTATACATCCTTAGTACCATCCTGGATAGACTACGCTATAGCAATGAAGCAGCATGATAGACTTCACAAAAAAAGTATGATCAAAAATGCGTTATGCAGAACTATTACACTATTCCGTTTCTCTTAATTAACCATTTATTGGAGAATGGATAGTCCCTGAATATCGGTCGGACCCTTTCCAATTCTTGACATGATATACAATTACATCAACCAACAGCGACATCTTATTTACCTGCTGCGCAAGCGCCGATAACAGACGCACAATACAAAACACGGCTCCCACACAACTTGCAGTCAAACCGTGACCCCTGTCCCTTCACCTACGCTACCTACCTATTGACAGTTCCCTCACCAAATTGGGCAAACATTTGAGCCAACATTATTGAACAAACATTGTATGAAACGAATGGGCTACATCGACACCTATTCTGTTGGTTGGGCAAACAATAAATATTGGGCGACTTGACCTCTCCAAATTTTCCCAGGATTCTTGTATGTATACTTCTCTGAACTTTCTTCATGCTAATTTCAACTTTAACTCGTGATAGTAAAAGCTGTTTTCGTTTGTTAATAGAGTAGTGTACTGATTGCTCTGAACTTTAACTGTATCGCTTTAGGAGGAAGCCGAAATAGTGAAGGCAGTGATGTTATCGTGTGAGGTAGTTCCTTTCTTTTCTTCTACCGCCTACACTTAAAAAGACATAGGAGAGATAGGTAATTAATTTGATTTACGTGTTTAATAGACAATTAATAGATTAGGAAGTATTAGCATATCATTCCACTGTAATGAGAAAAAAATAAGGTAGATAGTAAGGGTAGGGGTCCTCTCTTCCTTCTTTCATGAATTAAATGGATTCACCAGTCCACTCCACGAAGTTGTTCAATCATACACTTCTGGGCAAGGGCTAGGGGCAAATCTATGAGGTAATCCTCCTCAAAATTAATGAGGACTCTTCAAATATTTAAGCAATAAAAACAATAAAAGATATCGATTTATTTTGCTACACACTTTAGTAAACTTAGTTGGCATATTCAGGCTTTTCAGAAATTAAGAATTCTAAAGTTACAATATTAAATGGAAAAAGAATACAGTCGCGAACAGGATTCGAATCTGCGCCTCCCGGATAAATACTCCAGGCGCTCTGACCACTAAGCCATCTCGACCTCTGCTCACCACCGCGAATTCTTCATCCATATTTTTAACACGTCTTTTTGGCGACGTCATTGCTATCAATTCAGTATCTATACAGGTGACCGAACAGACACGACTAAATTTACAGTTGATACAATGTCGTAAAGAATGCAATTACCTTAATAATTCAAGATAAATCTCTGAAAAGCATTAACGCATGCTTAGCGAATTCTAAAGTTACAATATTAAATGGAAAAAGAAAACGTTATACGTACGTATTTAATTGAATAATTCTGTTCATTACTGACGTCTGACAGTCATTAAATTAATATTGGGATCCCTAAACATGGGTCACGTATTGAGTGCCGCTATTAAGGTACAGTTGACACAATAATACGAATGATACTGATACTTGCGTATAGGCGCATGCTACACGCCTAAAAAGTTTTGATACTAGAAAGTATTTTTCGCGGGAGTATCTACCAGACCGACATTAATTGACCTTGACATTAGTTCACCCATATCTTTAAAGTATGATATTTGTTACGTATGCTCTTCAATCAAACACATACGTGACTTGATAGTGATTCAAACGTCAAAAGTAGATTATTAAGTTTGACTGGGTATACGCAGTTGTCCCATGTCATGAGGATCTCATTTATATTGACGACTGTCAAACGTCCGAGATGAACAGAACTCATCCTTACGATATTTGATGAGAATTCTCAAATATCGTAAGGGATGAGTTCTGTTCGAGATTGATGAGAATTCTCAAATATCGTAAAGGATGAGTTCTGTTCGAGATTGATGAGAATTCTCAAATATCGTAAAGGATGAGTTCTGTTCGAGATTGATGAGAATTCTCAAATATCGTATAGGATGAGTTCTGTTCGAGATTGATGAGAATTGTCAAATATCGTAAAGGATGAGTTCTGTTCGAGATTGATGAGAATTCTCAAATAACGTATCAGATGAGATCTGTTCACCTCGGCCGTTTGACAGTGGGTGAGATCCTCAAAACATGGGTCACGTATTGAGTGCCGCTATTACGGTATAATGGTCACAATAATACGAGCGATACTCATGCTTGCGTAGGTACTCTGCAACTATGAACGTGGTCGAAGTAAAAGAAGTATCTAAGGATCGTATCAGATGGCGTTTTTTCGTTTCTGCCTTTTTTTTATAATAATTCATTTTGAGCTTTAAAGGTAACATCACGCCTGTAGCCAAGCCGGGTTGGGCAGAAGTGTATTCGTACACCATTCGTAAATTATTAATCTGTCATTTACAGGACACAATTCTTAACTCCGGGCTGTTCCCAACAAATAACCCCAATACCACTAGTGCCTGAGCCGTAATTCGATCCCAGGTCCTATCGCTCAGCTGTAACACCTTCAACGACTAGACCAAGAACCTACCGTCTTTTTACTAGAAGGCTGTTAGTAAATAAAGCAGATTAGTGGTTATCAAGTGATATAGCCTGATGAACGATCTCAAAAGTCTTCAAGAAAAATTTGCTCTTAAGCTGTTGGTTCGCTCATTAGCAAACACAATAGATTTTTATTATTATGAAGTACGTATTTGTACGTGGGTAGGCCAAAGGGTAATATAACTAAAATTTAACAAAATCGCACTTAACGACCTTTTAGTAAACGGACGACAGCAAGACAGTTTAGTTTCTTATAGTTCTTAAAAATCTGGTTACACCATTTTCACGTGCATTCCTCACACGGTGTCAAGGTAAACAGTAGTACATATAGAGTGGGTGTTCCCTCTCAGCCGTGAGAAAGCCTCCGCCCCTGAACGGTGGGAACAGACCTTTACATATAACCTGTCAACAGGAAGTAGCTTCTTGCTGGGGATTCCGTACTTTGTAGAAAAGGTGAACAAATTGATTTTTATGGTCATTAGAATGGGGTAACATATTTCCAGACAAATATCTATATACAGTGTTTCCGAGATTTAGAGGGAATGTTACACCGCCGGCCCCGGCTGTTTACCATGAATACAATATTCTTTATTATACAAACATAAGAATTATAAAGAAAATTAGCTTTAGCCCGCGGCTTTGCTTGCGTTAATTAGGAGGAAAAACCGGTCTATCGACACTTTGGACTCACAAAATGTATAAGGTACTTAAATTTAAAATTCATTCATAATTCGAAAAACACGTGGTGCCATCTATTATAAAAATAAGAACCATTTTGTGGTTTTCCTCGGGAACAGCACTTTCTTTCTTTCTTTCTGAAAGATACCCTATGTCCGTTTCTGTACACCTGACAACGTATATGCAAAATTTCAGGATGATCGGTTCAGTGGTTTGTGCGTGAAAAAGTAACAAACAAACAAATTTACTATCGTATTTATATATATTTTTTTAATCATAAATACGTAGGTATATTAATCTGTAACTACACATGACATATCACATTACACATTACCGGATGGCAGCGATGCGAAGGACTACTTCGACGCCTAAATCACGTTATTTCTTTTTTTTTCCTTTTAGTAGTAGTCTAGTCTAGTCAATATAATTTAGGTTTTATTTTGTAAATATTTTAAATTATTATGTACGTAGGCTGCTCCAAAAGTGATGCATAACAAAATTATTTATAGACATTTTTCAAAATACGTACCATTAGAGTTAACACACTTTTGCATACGAACAAACCAACTACAAAATATTTCTTAACATTTATCTTTTGTAACAGAAGAACTAGCCCTGTCCCAAGCACTTAATAATTCTTCCTCTGTTGTGATTTATTGCCCTTTTAACTAACTTTTAATAATAGGGAAGCGTCCAAAATCACAAGGCGCGAGGTCCGGGCTGTAGGGAGGGTGTTCCAATAGTGTGAGCCCCGACTAGCTCAAAAACTCTTGAGTTAAACATGCCCGATGTGCCGGAGCATTGTCGTGATGGAAGTGCTGCTCAGATGAGATTTTACTTTTAAATCTTCATGCATAATTGAATTTAATGTTCATGCACCAATACCCAAAATATCTTGAATTTATCTATAAGTAATTCTTCGGTCAGGTCATATTAGATTTTTCACTGCGGCAATATTTTCTTCAGTCCTCTAGTCACGGGGCGACCGGACCTTTCTTCGTCTTCAAAACCAAAATGTACTCTTTGAAATTCTTGATACCAACGGATTACGGTACAGATGGAAGCGCAGTTCTCACCCAAGGTTTCAGACATTTCTTCGTGGCACTCTTGATAGGACAATCCATGTTTGAAGTTGTAATAAAATATCACTCTGAAGTCACGCTGATTGAGACAAGTCATTTTTGGGAATTTTAGCTATTAATATCGTAAACGTATTGAGAACAGGGTAACCTATGTACATGTATGAACTTCTCAGTTTTGACAGTTACTAACACGCTGAATAAAACAAGCATAAACTTGTTAGATTCCATATATTGCAAGACTTGGAGCAGCCCACGTACATATTGTAAAAATACATAATATTCAAAGTCAAAGTCAAAGCATTTATTTCAATTGGACCGTTTACAGGCACTTTTGAATTGTCAAAAAAAAAAACTAGTTGCCACGTTCCAAAGTGTAGATTCCTGTGGAGAAGAACGGGCAAGAAACTCCACGGTTACTCTTTTTCATTAAACAATTACAATATTTTGGTTACATTGTATTTATAATATAGAAATCATATGTGAGAACAATGTAATATGAAGTCTATAGAGTCTAGTTACAATTCAAAACTTTGCCATGACAGTTTGAGATGACCAGCCCCAACCAACGGCGCCCGTTCACGAACATGACGCCAGCGTCAGCATCACTAAACTGGACCATATTGTAGGGAATCTAATGACCCAACACAAACGCCACCGCCAGCGGGACATTTGAGTGAGCATGACATACTCTAGCTGCCAGACAATTATTAGTTAGGATAATAATAAATTAAATATAAAAAATAAAACGTACAAAAGGCGGTCTTGTCGCTAAAAGCGATCTCTTCCAGACAACCTTTGGTTGGACAAGGTTTGGACAATAATTATTATCATCATGTAACTAGCCCGGTTAGTGAAGTGTGATAGACGGATTACATCGGAACCTGGCGCATGGATAACATTTGGTGTGACATATACTACATAGAAGGAGACCGTATTGGTGGCGGTTATCACCAACAACAGCATTCCCAATGAGGGTTGACGTCAGGCAGGCTGCCGGTCATAAAACATTGCTACAGCTTTAGCAGCATGCCAGACAGGTACATGCTGCGCCGAAACCAAATAAATTGGGAAAAGGGCAGGGAGATGATGATGAACTGTCACACCAAATGTCTAGTTACCTACATAAATCACAGACTTTGGTGACTTCATATTCACTATGAAATTCCATATTAAATCCTGGTTTCCCCACGATATTTTCCTTCACTAAAAATGTAGTAGAACTAAAGAACAGGAATTGAACCTGTACTATTCATCAGGAGGCGCAGGTTGAAATACTGATCACCACCGTATTTTTCTTTCCGCAAAAATGTATAAACATAATGTTTATTTTTACGCCAATATGACGCTCATTATCAAAATTAAATATCTTGCATGCCTCACCAGTATGTAAACGCATGTTTTATGACAAATAAATTATCTTTATCTTTATTTTTATGTGTTTAAATCAAATATCAGTAAGTATTAGTGATATAGAATTTAAGTACAATGAAAATGTCACTTTGCCATGTGCCGAACCGCAACTTAAGGCACCAGAACAGCTGACGCGACGCGTTTCTCTAATAACTTCACTACTGCCTATTAAACGTTTGTATTGTAAAGTCGCGCTTCCTTGTAAGCGGTGCGGTTACAGTGCGGTCCCGCATTAGCGGCTGCTTGCAAGCTGTGGTCCTCCACACAACCTGCGAGTCCAAGGTTGCGACTGAACACATTTTTGCGGGTTAGTATACAAAATACTCAAGTTCTGCCTGCCTACCATGACACGTGTCGAGACGTGGACGCTTTTGCAGGAGACAGGGCACGAGAAAGTTGCACAGAGAGCCACAGAGTGTTCCATACATAACATAACTTAGCATCACGCCTGTATTCCCCGAAGGGGTAGTCAGAGGTGTACACAGTTGTACACCCAATGCTGTTATTAAGTCCCATGTAATAAGTGATGAGCCTATTGCCATCTACCGGGCACAATTTCAAACTCCGGGCTTTTACTGAGAATTTTCTAACACAAAATCTTAATAATACTTTGACCGACTCGCGAATCGAACCCGAGACAAATCGGTATTGCTGCTCGTTCATCTAATAATAAATAATTAAATACGACTGCTGAGCATGAGGTCACGGGTTCGATTCCCGGGTCGGGCAAAGTGTAGTTGAATTTTTCGGTTAGAAAATTCTCAGTAGCAGCCCGAAGTTCAGAATTGTGCCTGGTAGACACCACCTATTACATGGGACTTAATAACAGTATTGGTGAAATGTGGGTGTACAACTGGATACACCTCTCCTCCCTTCAGAGAATACAGGCGTGATGGTATGTTATGTAATTAAATGTTTCTCGCAGATCGGACGCAATACGCAAGCGTCCCATGACTGTAAACAGCGCCATATTAACTTACACCTGACTCACACAAATCTGCACCCAATCCCAACATTTAACAAATCACCAACAAATATGATCGTCGTCTAACAAGAGACTTAGTAAAAAGTGCTGTAAATACATAATAACACGTCCGGACTCGGAATCGAACCCGCGCCCTCTAATTAGGGCGAACGCAGCGGGCAGCGAGCGGCGATTGATTCAACCGCTGTCATTTCGTATTTTATTGCCCAGCTAGGGTTTTTTTTTTGTTGTTATAATAGAGTTGATGTTCCTAGAACGTTTACGAATGGAAATTTACTATAACAATTTTATTTTGAATCCCATATGATATGAAAAATGTAGTAAAATTGTACCTCTGTATGTATTATAGCAAATTAATTAAAAAGCACGCGTCATGCCTATTTTTTTATATCAGATATTTTTAATGGATGCAAATAAATACAATATCTAGCTACTTCCACAAAATTGAGGGTAGTCATGCATTACCTGTGCACCGCCCGCCCGCCCGCAAATATATGCACATACGCAAGCGGTGAAAATTCCGACTACCACCAACTACTCTACACGTGTTTCGCCCCTCCACGGAGCATCATCAGGAGCTGTTAGACCGTGCAGTGTCCGCCACCGAGTGAGCCAAAACCGCACCCTACACCTCTATTTATGCCTTCTCCCCCCCACATGTTGTAACGGAAAACTACGGAATGTGTTTTTAAACTTGATTCAGTTTATTGAAAATTTTATCTGTAATAAATTATTTTATAAAGAAAAATGGATGTAAAGAAATATGTAATGAATTAATTAAGAATAATAATTATGGTATTTAAGAGATAATAATAATTTTATTTAATTGGTTGTTGACGTAAAAATACGCAACAGTGGGGAGGAGGAAACATTAAGCTGCTCATTTAGCATGGTCCCATCAACGCTATGTTTGATAATCTCTAACTGTTCCAACACGTTCAGCCTTAGACCTTTACTACAAGTATGTAAAACTTTATAGGAATGCCCTTCCGATAATCTATGACCGGTGTTTAATAAATGTTTCGCGAAATGTGATCTCTCTGGTCGGGCATTCCTACAAGCCGAAATGTGTTCTTTATAACGTGTCTCAAAACTGCGGCCAGTTTGACCCACGTACACAGAATCACATTCATCACATGCCAACCTATACACCCCCGACTTCCTGCCAACCTCTGTCTTTTCTTTGCCGTTGCAAATGGCACGTCGAACGGAATTATTAGTTCTAAATGCCACATAAACGTCGTTATTCCTTAAAATTTTTGAAATTTTGTCTGATATTTTACCCAAATAAATCATACTAGATCGATAATTATGAATAACGCGCTTATGTGGCACCGCGTATAAGAGCCCAGCCACCTGTTTGTTAATTTTGTCCCTAACCATGTTATATACCATCCGCCCATCATAACCATTTGCAACAGCAATTTCACAAATCGTATTTAATTCTTTTTTATAGGATTGATCTGATAAAGGGACTGTCATTAACCGATTTATATATGAATGAAAAGCAGCGAGTTTGTGTTGCCAAGGGTGACAGGAAGCCGCAGGTATAACAACATCCGTATGAGTAGGTTTCCTATATATTTGGAAAATGTGTCGACAATGTTCCCGTGTTATGGTTAAATCTAGAAAATTTATAGAATTATTTACTTCAATTTCCAATTTAAACTTAATCTTTGGATGTAAATTATTTAAATTTTGAACAAATGAATCTAATTCCTCTTTAGGATTGGTCCAGCATATGAGAATATCATCTACGTAACGATAATAATAAAGGATGCCACTATTGCCCACAATATACCTATTCTCAAAGTTGTCCATGAAGATCTCCGCCATCAAAGGTGATAACGGAGATCCCATGGCCAACCCTTCCTTTTGTTTATAATATCTACTATTGAACCTAAAATAATTTTGTTGCATGCAAATACTTGTTAAACTAATGATCTCATTTGCTTCCTCCGGATGCAGACGTCGCTTTTCTAAAATATCTGAAAGTATCTGCATACTTTCAGTACAGGGAACGTTAGTAAATAAGCTGTCTACATCTAGAGAAAGCAAAGTCGAATTAGAAGGCAAAGTGACATCCTTTATCTTTTGAATTAAATCTGTAGTGTTCTGAATACTATATTTAGGTGAAAAGGATGATTTTTGTTTAATAATACTATTTAATCTTTTAGCTAACTCATATGCTGGGCAACCCATATACGAAACTACTGGACGCACAGGAACATTGTCTTTATGTATTTTAGGTAAACCGTACAACACAGGAGCCTGTGGATTCATTGGGGCAATCTGCCTTGATGAGAACTCATTAGGGAAAATAAATCTTGAATTATCAATTATGGATTTGACTTCTGTGTTGTACCGTGTGGTTGGGTCCGAGCGCAAAACAATAAAGTCATCGTTATGAATTACGTCATGAACTTTGTGAACGTAATCATCGCGGTCTAAAATAACTATACTATTACCCTTATCTGCTTTTGTGACTATTAAATTATTATTATTAATTTTGTGTTGTAATGACTTTATTATTCGTTGCTCAGCCCCAACGTTATTAGTTGTGTTTATGTTATTAAGTTCACTAGCTACTAATCCCTTCACCAAATTATCTTTCCTATTCATGATAATAGCTACTTCTGAATCTACCGCTAAACCCTCCACCAAAGATTGATTTAGTTTTGGGGGGATATTATATTTGAGGCCCTTTTCCAAAAGCGACATTTCGCTTTGGGAAAAGTGCACATCTGTTAAGTTTTCTACCCGGGAGTAAAAAGAATGACCACCACCAATACCGATACCACTATCCCTACTCCTACCCCTATCTCTACTACCACCACTATTACCATCACCGTGTTGGGCCATCACCAATCTACGTAACTTATTTGATTGGTTAATATATTTGTCTTGCACAGCCTGTGATGCGAAATCTCTAGCCTTGTGGTCTAAAAGGTCAAATTCTACGCTATGTAAGCTATGTGTTAACTCTGTATGTAACACTTTAATATGTAATTTTAAGTTGTCTCTAATAGTGAACCAACGGCGAGATTCCGCATCTAACCAGACTTTTTGTGCTTTACGTATGGCCAAACCGGCCGCATGACTGGTCGTGTTGGAACGGATGTTAACATAATTAGGAACTACATTTAGTCTCTTACATTGCTGATTGAACCATACATTTTGAGCAGCCACTCGATGTAGTTTGGTTAATTTGATATACAAACGCGCCTGTTCAGCTACGCATGCTGACTGTAAGTATTGAATAGATTCAGGCGTTACTTTGCGGAAGTCCATTACAATGGATGCAAATAAATACAATATCTAGCTACTTCCACAAAATTGAGGGTAGTCATGCATTACCTGTGCACCGCCCGCCCGCCCGCAAATATATGCACATACGCAAGCGGTGAAAATTCCGACTACCACCAACTACTCTACACGTGTTTCGCCCCTCCACGGAGCATCATCAGGAGCTGTTAGACCGTGCAGTGTCCGCCACCGAGTGAGCCAAAACCGCACCCTACACCTCTATTTATGCCTTCTCCCCCCCACATGTTGTAACGGAAAACTACGGAATGTGTTTTTAAACTTGATTCAGTTTATTGAAAATTTTATCTGTAATAAATTATTTTATAAAGAAAAATGGATGTAAAGAAATATGTATGTGTATACGTAAAGCACAAAAAGTCTGGTTAGATGCGGAATCTCGCCGTTGGTTCACTATTAGAGACAACTTAAAATTACATATTAAAGTGTTACATACAGAGTTAACACATAGCTTACATAGCGTAGAATTTGACCTTTTAGACCACAAGGCTAGAGATTTCGCATCACAGGCTGTGCAAGACAAATATATTAACCAATCAAATAAGTTACGTAGATTGGTGATGGCCCAACACGGTGATGGTAATAGTGGTGGTAGTAGAGATAGGGGTAGGAGTAGGGATAGTGGTATCGGTATTGGTGGTGGTCATTCTTTTTACTCCCGGGTAGAAAACTTAACAGATGTGCACTTTTCCCAAAGCGAAATGTCGCTTTTGGAAAAGGGCCTCAAATATAATATCCCCCCAAAACTAAATCAATCTTTGGTGGAGGGTTTAGCGGTAGATTCAGAAGTAGCTATTATCATGAATAGGAAAGATAATTTGGTGAAGGGATTAGTAGCTAGTGAACTTAATAACATAAACACAACTAATAACGTTGGGGCTGAGCAACGAATAATAAAGTCATTACAACACAAAATTAATAATAATAATTTAATAGTCACAAAAGCAGATAAGGGTAATAGTATAGTTATTTTAGACCGCGATGATTACGTTCACAAAGTTCATGACGTAATTCATAACGATGACTTTATTGTTTTGCGCTCGGACCCAACCACACGGTACAACACAGAAGTCAAATCCATAATTGATAATTCAAGATTTATTTTCCCTAATGAGTTCTCATCAAGGCAGATTGCCCCAATGAATCCACAGGCTCCTGTGTTGTACGGTTTACCTAAAATACATAAAGACAATGTTCCTGTGCGTCCAGTAGTTTCGTATATGGGTTGCCCAGCATATGAGTTAGCTAAAAGATTAAATAGTATTATTAAACAAAAATCATCCTTTTCACCTAAATATAGTATTCAGAACACTACAGATTTAATTCAAAAGATAAAGGATGTCACTTTGCCTTCTAATTCGACTTTGCTTTCTCTAGATGTAGACAGCTTATTTACTAACGTTCCCTGTACTGAAAGTATGCAGATACTTTCAGATATTTTAGAAAAGCGACGTCTGCATCCGGAGGAAGCAAATGAGATCATTAGTTTAACAAGTATTTGCATGCAACAAAATTATTTTAGGTTCAATAGTAGATATTATAAACAAAAGGAAGGGTTGGCCATGGGATCTCCGTTATCACCTTTGATGGCGGAGATCTTCATGGACAACTTTGAGAATAGGTATATTGTGGGCAATAGTGGCATCCTTTATTATTATCGTTACGTAGATGATATTCTCATATGCTGGACCAATCCTAAAGAGGAATTAGATTCATTTGTTCAAAATTTAAATAATTTACATCCAAAGATTAAGTTTAAATTGGAAATTGAAGTAAATAATTCTATAAATTTTCTAGATTTAACCATAACACGGGAACATTGTCGACACATTTTCCAAATATATAGGAAACCTACTCATACGGATGTTGTTATACCTGCGGCTTCCTGTCACCCTTGGCAACACAAACTCGCTGCTTTTCATTCATATATAAATCGGTTAATGACAGTCCCTTTATCAGATCAATCCTATAAAAAAGAATTAAATACGATTTGTGAAATTGCTGTTGCAAATGGTTATGATCGGCGGATGGTATATAACATGGTTAGGGACAAAATTAACAAACAGGTGGCTGGGCTCTTATACGCGGTGCCACATAAGCGCGTTATTCATAATTATCGATCTAGTATGATTTATTTGGGTAAAATATCAGACAAAATTTCAAAAATTTTAAGGAATAACGACGTTTATGTGGCATTTAGAACTAATAATTCCGTTCGACGTGCCATTTGCAACGGCAAAGAAAAGACAGAGGTTGGCAGGAAGTCGGGGGTGTATAGGTTGGCATGTGATGAATGTGATTCTGTGTACGTGGGTCAAACTGGCCGCAGTTTTGAGACACGTTATAAAGAACACATTTCGGCTTGTAGGAATGCCCGACCAGAGAGATCACATTTCGCGAAACATTTATTAAACACCGGTCATAGATTATCGGAAGGGCATTCCTATAAAGTTTTACATACTTGTAGTAAAGGTCTAAGGCTGAACGTGTTGGAACAGTTAGAGATTATCAAACATAGCGTTGATGGGACCATGCTAAATGAGCAGCTTAATGTTTCCTCCTCCCCACTGTTGCGTATTTTTACGTCAACAACCAATTAAATAAAATTATTATTGTACGTCAACAACCAATTAAATAAAATTATTATTATCTCTTAAATACCATAATTATTATTCTTAATTAATTCATTACATATTTCTTTACATCCATTTTTCTTTATAAAATAATTTATTACAGATAAAATTTTCAATAAACTGAATCAAGTTTAAAAACACATTCCGTAGTTTTCCGTTACAACATGTGGGGGGGAGAAGGCATAAATAGAGGTGTAGGGTGCGGTTTTGGCTCACTCGGTGGCGGACACTGCACGGTCTAACAGCTCCTGATGATGCTCCGTGGAGGGGCGAAACACGTGTAGAGTAGTTGGTGGTAGTCGGAATTTTCACCGCTTGCGTATGTGCATATATTTGCGGGCGGGCGGGCGGTGCACAGGTAATGCATGACTACCCTCAATTTTGTGGAAGTAGCTAGATATTGTATTTATTTGCATCCATTGTAATGGACTTCCGCAAAGTAACGCCTGAATCTATTCAATACTTACAGTCAGCATGCGTAGCTGAACAGGCGCGTTTGTATATCAAATTAACCAAACTACATCGAGTGGCTGCTCAAAATGTATGGTTCAATCAGCAATGTAAGAGACTAAATGTAGTTCCTAATTATGTTAACATCCGTTCCAACACGACCAGTCATGCGGCCGGTTTGGCCATACGTAAAGCACAAAAAGTCTGGTTAGATGCGGAATCTCGCCGTTGGTTCACTATTAGAGACAACTTAAAATTACATATTAAAGTGTTACATACAGAGTTAACACATAGCTTACATAGCGTAGAATTTGACCTTTTAGACCACAAGGCTAGAGATTTCGCATCACAGGCTGTGCAAGACAAATATATTAACCAATCAAATAAGTTACGTAGATTGGTGATGGCCCAACACGGTGATGGTAATAGTGGTGGTAGTAGAGATAGGGGTAGGAGTAGGGATAGTGGTATCGGTATTGGTGGTGGTCATTCTTTTTACTCCCGGGTAGAAAACTTAACAGATGTGCACTTTTCCCAAAGCGAAATGTCGCTTTTGGAAAAGGGCCTCAAATATAATATCCCCCCAAAACTAAATCAATCTTTGGTGGAGGGTTTAGCGGTAGATTCAGAAGTAGCTATTATCATGAATAGGAAAGATAATTTGGTGAAGGGATTAGTAGCTAGTGAACTTAATAACATAAACACAACTAATAACGTTGGGGCTGAGCAACGAATAATAAAGTCATTACAACACAAAATTAATAATAATAATTTAATAGTCACAAAAGCAGATAAGGGTAATAGTATAGTTATTTTAGACCGCGATGATTACGTTCACAAAGTTCATGACGTAATTCATAACGATGACTTTATTGTTTTGCGCTCGGACCCAACCACACGGTACAACACAGAAGTCAAATCCATAATTGATAATTCAAGATTTATTTTCCCTAATGAGTTCTCATCAAGGCAGATTGCCCCAATGAATCCACAGGCTCCTGTGTTGTACGGTTTACCTAAAATACATAAAGACAATGTTCCTGTGCGTCCAGTAGTTTCGTATATGGGTTGCCCAGCATATGAGTTAGC
Source organism: Xylocampa areola (assembly GCA_935421205.1). Lineage (NCBI taxonomy): Eukaryota > Metazoa > Arthropoda > Insecta > Lepidoptera > Noctuidae > Xylocampa > Xylocampa areola. The sequence goes on from OW285215.1 coordinate 15,037,461, forward strand.
TAAAAGATTAAATAGTATTATTAAACAAAAATCATCCTTTTCACCTAAATATAGTATTCAGAACACTACAGATTTAATTCAAAAGATAAAGGATGTCACTTTGCCTTCTAATTCGACTTTGCTTTCTCTAGATGTAGACAGCTTATTTACTAACGTTCCCTGTACTGAAAGTATGCAGATACTTTCAGATATTTTAGAAAAGCGACGTCTGCATCCGGAGGAAGCAAATGAGATCATTAGTTTAACAAGTATTTGCATGCAACAAAATTATTTTAGGTTCAATAGTAGATATTATAAACAAAAGGAAGGGTTGGCCATGGGATCTCCGTTATCACCTTTGATGGCGGAGATCTTCATGGACAACTTTGAGAATAGGTATATTGTGGGCAATAGTGGCATCCTTTATTATTATCGTTACGTAGATGATATTCTCATATGCTGGACCAATCCTAAAGAGGAATTAGATTCATTTGTTCAAAATTTAAATAATTTACATCCAAAGATTAAGTTTAAATTGGAAATTGAAGTAAATAATTCTATAAATTTTCTAGATTTAACCATAACACGGGAACATTGTCGACACATTTTCCAAATATATAGGAAACCTACTCATACGGATGTTGTTATACCTGCGGCTTCCTGTCACCCTTGGCAACACAAACTCGCTGCTTTTCATTCATATATAAATCGGTTAATGACAGTCCCTTTATCAGATCAATCCTATAAAAAAGAATTAAATACGATTTGTGAAATTGCTGTTGCAAATGGTTATGATCGGCGGATGGTATATAACATGGTTAGGGACAAAATTAACAAACAGGTGGCTGGGCTCTTATACGCGGTGCCACATAAGCGCGTTATTCATAATTATCGATCTAGTATGATTTATTTGGGTAAAATATCAGACAAAATTTCAAAAATTTTAAGGAATAACGACGTTTATGTGGCATTTAGAACTAATAATTCCGTTCGACGTGCCATTTGCAACGGCAAAGAAAAGACAGAGGTTGGCAGGAAGTCGGGGGTGTATAGGTTGGCATGTGATGAATGTGATTCTGTGTACGTGGGTCAAACTGGCCGCAGTTTTGAGACACGTTATAAAGAACACATTTCGGCTTGTAGGAATGCCCGACCAGAGAGATCACATTTCGCGAAACATTTATTAAACACCGGTCATAGATTATCGGAAGGGCATTCCTATAAAGTTTTACATACTTGTAGTAAAGGTCTAAGGCTGAACGTGTTGGAACAGTTAGAGATTATCAAACATAGCGTTGATGGGACCATGCTAAATGAGCAGCTTAATGTTTCCTCCTCCCCACTGTTGCGTATTTTTACGTCAACAACCAATTAAATAAAATTATTATTGTACGTCAACAACCAATTAAATAAAATTATTATTATCTCTTAAATACCATAATTATTATTCTTAATTAATTCATTACATATTTCTTTACATCCATTTTTCTTTATAAAATAATTTATTACAGATAAAATTTTCAATAAACTGAATCAAGTTTAAAAACACATTCCGTAGTTTTCCGTTACAACATGTGGGGGGGAGAAGGCATAAATAGAGGTGTAGGGTGCGGTTTTGGCTCACTCGGTGGCGGACACTGCACGGTCTAACAGCTCCTGATGATGCTCCGTGGAGGGGCGAAACACGTGTAGAGTAGTTGGTGGTAGTCGGAATTTTCACCGCTTGCGTATGTGCATATATTTGCGGGCGGGCGGGCGGTGCACAGGTAATGCATGACTACCCTCAATTTTGTGGAAGTAGCTAGATATTGTATTTATTTGCATCCATTGTAATGGACTTCCGCAAAGTAACGCCTGAATCTATTCAATACTTACAGTCAGCATGCGTAGCTGAACAGGCGCGTTTGTATATCAAATTAACCAAACTACATCGAGTGGCTGCTCAAAATGTATGGTTCAATCAGCAATGTAAGAGACTAAATGTAGTTCCTAATTATGTTAACATCCGTTCCAACACGACCAGTCATGCGGCCGGTTTGGCCATACGTAAAGCACAAAAAGTCTGGTTAGATGCGGAATCTCGCCGTTGGTTCACTATTAGAGACAACTTAAAATTACATATTAAAGTGTTACATACAGAGTTAACACATAGCTTACATAGCGTAGAATTTGACCTTTTAGACCACAAGGCTAGAGATTTCGCATCACAGGCTGTGCAAGACAAATATATTAACCAATCAAATAAGTTACGTAGATTGGTGATGGCCCAACACGGTGATGGTAATAGTGGTGGTAGTAGAGATAGGGGTAGGAGTAGGGATAGTGGTATCGGTATTGGTGGTGGTCATTCTTTTTACTCCCGGGTAGAAAACTTAACAGATGTGCACTTTTCCCAAAGCGAAATGTCGCTTTTGGAAAAGGGCCTCAAATATAATATCCCCCCAAAACTAAATCAATCTTTGGTGGAGGGTTTAGCGGTAGATTCAGAAGTAGCTATTATCATGAATAGGAAAGATAATTTGGTGAAGGGATTAGTAGCTAGTGAACTTAATAACATAAACACAACTAATAACGTTGGGGCTGAGCAACGAATAATAAAGTCATTACAACACAAAATTAATAATAATAATTTAATAGTCACAAAAGCAGATAAGGGTAATAGTATAGTTATTTTAGACCGCGATGATTACGTTCACAAAGTTCATGACGTAATTCATAACGATGACTTTATTGTTTTGCGCTCGGACCCAACCACACGGTACAACACAGAAGTCAAATCCATAATTGATAATTCAAGATTTATTTTCCCTAATGAGTTCTCATCAAGGCAGATTGCCCCAATGAATCCACAGGCTCCTGTGTTGTACGGTTTACCTAAAATACATAAAGACAATGTTCCTGTGCGTCCAGTAGTTTCGTATATGGGTTGCCCAGCATATGAGTTAGCTAAAAGATTAAATAGTATTATTAAACAAAAATCATCCTTTTCACCTAAATATAGTATTCAGAACACTACAGATTTAATTCAAAAGATAAAGGATGTCACTTTGCCTTCTAATTCGACTTTGCTTTCTCTAGATGTAGACAGCTTATTTACTAACGTTCCCTGTACTGAAAGTATGCAGATACTTTCAGATATTTTAGAAAAGCGACGTCTGCATCCGGAGGAAGCAAATGAGATCATTAGTTTAACAAGTATTTGCATGCAACAAAATTATTTTAGGTTCAATAGTAGATATTATAAACAAAAGGAAGGGTTGGCCATGGGATCTCCGTTATCACCTTTGATGGCGGAGATCTTCATGGACAACTTTGAGAATAGGTATATTGTGGGCAATAGTGGCATCCTTTATTATTATCGTTACGTAGATGATATTCTCATATGCTGGACCAATCCTAAAGAGGAATTAGATTCATTTGTTCAAAATTTAAATAATTTACATCCAAAGATTAAGTTTAAATTGGAAATTGAAGTAAATAATTCTATAAATTTTCTAGATTTAACCATAACACGGGAACATTGTCGACACATTTTCCAAATATATAGGAAACCTACTCATACGGATGTTGTTATACCTGCGGCTTCCTGTCACCCTTGGCAACACAAACTCGCTGCTTTTCATTCATATATAAATCGGTTAATGACAGTCCCTTTATCAGATCAATCCTATAAAAAAGAATTAAATACGATTTGTGAAATTGCTGTTGCAAATGGTTATGATCGGCGGATGGTATATAACATGGTTAGGGACAAAATTAACAAACAGGTGGCTGGGCTCTTATACGCGGTGCCACATAAGCGCGTTATTCATAATTATCGATCTAGTATGATTTATTTGGGTAAAATATCAGACAAAATTTCAAAAATTTTAAGGAATAACGACGTTTATGTGGCATTTAGAACTAATAATTCCGTTCGACGTGCCATTTGCAACGGCAAAGAAAAGACAGAGGTTGGCAGGAAGTCGGGGGTGTATAGGTTGGCATGTGATGAATGTGATTCTGTGTACGTGGGTCAAACTGGCCGCAGTTTTGAGACACGTTATAAAGAACACATTTCGGCTTGTAGGAATGCCCGACCAGAGAGATCACATTTCGCGAAACATTTATTAAACACCGGTCATAGATTATCGGAAGGGCATTCCTATAAAGTTTTACATACTTGTAGTAAAGGTCTAAGGCTGAACGTGTTGGAACAGTTAGAGATTATCAAACATAGCGTTGATGGGACCATGCTAAATGAGCAGCTTAATGTTTCCTCCTCCCCACTGTTGCGTATTTTTACGTCAACAACCAATTAAATAAAATTATTATTATCTCTTAAATACCATAATTATTATTCTTAATTAATTCATTACATATTTCTTTACATCCATTTTTCTTTATAAAATAATTTATTACAGATAAAATTTTCAATAAACTGAATCAAGTTTAAAAACACATTCCGTAGTTTTCCGTTACAACATGTGGGGGGGAGAAGGCATAAATAGAGGTGTAGGGTGCGGTTTTGGCTCACTCGGTGGCGGACACTGCACGGTCTAACAGCTCCTGATGATGCTCCGTGGAGGGGCGAAACACGTGTAGAGTAGTTGGTGGTAGTCGGAATTTTCACCGCTTGCGTATGTGCATATATTTGCGGGCGGGCGGGCGGTGCACAGGTAATGCATGACTACCCTCAATTTTGTGGAAGTAGCTAGATATTGTATTTATTTGCATCCATTGTAATGGACTTCCGCAAAGTAACGCCTGAATCTATTCAATACTTACAGTCAGATATTTTTGTCTACTATAGCCCACATCTTTTTTTTAAATCTTGCTAGCCTATGTACTCGAGACAATGAAATAATTCTAACGATACCCAATTCATCTAAATCGGTTCAGGTGTTTAGAAGTTATTGTGGAATAAACTCACAAAAATATATACATATATATTATACCTATATATACTATACTAAAAACATAGTACCCATGATTATTTAACATAACATAACATAATTATAATAGTTGAAGACATATTTCACCAGTAAAACAGGCATGCAAAATATTACATAAGCTATTAACAAGTAAAGTGAATCTAAAAATTTTCATTAAATAAAAATTATACAATATCAAATCATAATCAATAATCATTAAATAAAAATCTAACATAAAAATACAATGTTTCTCAATAAGTTGTAACGACAGGAGCTGTTTCTCTCTTATATTAACCACTCTCGCAATACACATTTTTTTTTAAAACTGTTTGTCCACCATCTCCTTTGGCAAAGAGTTGAAAATGAGTGGTGCTATTGATCTATGTCATGATTTATTCATATCACCAATCTAAGACTTAGGCCAAGATTAATAAGATTAGTTAGCATGTGCTTTGGCTTAACCACAGCCTTAGCTATGTTCCCTTCTCTACCTTGCACTTGTAGTGTGACATTTGTGTGACAGTGACAGGATAATGTTACGCCAAATCACGACCGAAGTAGTGTCTATAGTTTTAAATGATCTATGGTAGTGTTTATTTTATTTAACTTGGCCTGAGACTTGTCCAACTGTCAAAACAAAATGTGATTTTGTGTTTGTGTAAAAGCGTTCCAAAAGCCATTGAAGGCTTTTCTGTGGACTTACTCTTGAAAATAATTTCGCTCGATTGACATTGGACATGTGTCAGTTCGTACTTTTACAGTTCGTTTTTTTTTTGCCATAATGTCTATAAAATAACTATAGATTCGGTATATTATGAAGACAACACGCTTTAAAATTGAGGCAACTGTAATGTAGGTAAACTTATTTTAAAATTACGCGTTTTTCTAAGGCATCTATTTAATATTGGAATTGGATTGGAATTGGTATTAGTTTCAATATCATTCACAAGATTCAACTACCATGACAAGAAAGGAAAAATCATTCAAGATAATAAAGTCTCTGATACAAGTGTGTTTAAGTAACTTAATAAAACTTTTAGTGAAAAATTGGTTTACAGCAGTAGGTAGACCTCTGCCTAATCTCTGGGAGAATATAGTTGTGATACAATTTTATTACTATATCACATACCCACGTATCCACAGCTACCTTTAGCTCCTGCGCCAGCGCTGCTATTTTGACGGTATGATTTACTATGCACCGCTGATCTTACGTTTTTATAATTTTAAGATCACAAACATATCACCTGTTTACGATGGTCGTATATATTTATCTTCGAAGGTTTGTTAGTTGATTCAATTGTAGGAAGGGTTTGATATATTTATTTACCACTGAATAGAGGGTAAATTAATGTCTCGTGGTGCTTTGGATTCGACTCTGCGACCTTTGACTTTCCAGTCTAAGCGTCTTAGCACTAGGCTATCACTGCTTTATGCAACCTGTGTAAATCCAGAAAGAGTACGTCAGGGACTCCATTTGGACTAACACAGGACTAACTCGGCAATCTAGTAATTGTGCTGTGATGTGACCTCATAATAATGTTAAATATCAGGGGTTACACGGAGCGACTGCCCATCTAACCTCTACCACCCAGTTACGGGGTAACACGATATCGTGGTATGACTGGTTGTCAGACTTTCAGGCCTCCGACTACCCGAAATAGCTGTCATAGATATTTATTTGACAAAATAGTTATTTGAACTAGGCTCGGTTGCACCAATTTAACTTTGATCGTAACCGATGTATTTTTGTGTTCATTTTCATAGAAAAGCTATCAGGGAGTAGTCAGAGGTACACCTGTGCCTAAAGTACACTTTATCACTATTAAAATTTGTAATAAGTATCGTGTGAACAATAAAGAATATATATATAACCCAGGAATCGAACAAAGACTTCATCCTTGGCAGTATCCCTTGCGGCCACTAGACCAATGAGGCAGTTACGTCGATTACGGTTATAGTTATGTTGGTCTAACTAAGCCTAAGTCTTTAATCAAATCCTTCTATTTATAATAAAAAACCCCATTAGACATTTAGTACATAGACCATCTAAAAACAAATGCCGTTTAAAACACAAAAACGAAAACAAAATTATCGCGTTTACAATCGATGCAAAAAAGAAATGTACTTTTATACCCTGCGAGAATAGTTCCACATTGCGTTTGATTAACATTTTAATAAACTGTCCATTACTTATACATAATTTAAACAAAGGCACAAAGAGGTGCGCGCACGCATCTGCCACGGGTACTAACGAAGATCGCCGATGTTTGCCGATTGTCTGTCATGTTTTATTGCATTCATTTAATAGTTTGGCCATAAATCTATGTGAATGTTAATACTTTATACTTCTTAAATACATGTTACCTATTTATTTTTCTCTTATGCTCCTTTCTAAGAATAGCTTTTCTACGTTTAATGGTGTGGGTGTCATATGAGGCAAATGAGGTAGTATTGATAATATGACTTCAACAAATAGCATTGGCAGATATAAATCCTCGAACTGCTTAATGAGGTAGTTACTGCATCGCTAAGCCCATGACCTTTGAATGATTAATTAATATTATATATAAATGACTAAATTTTGAAAGAGAAAAAAAATCAAATATAAAAAACCGAAATGGTGAGCAGAGGTCGAGATGGCTTAGTAGTCAGAGCGCCTGGAGTATTTATCCGGGAGGCGCAGGTTCGAATCCTGTTCGCGTTTTTCCATTTAATAGGTATTGTAACTTTAGAGTTCGCTAAGCATGCGTTAATGCTTTTCAAAGATTTATCTAGAAAAAAAAACATTTTTATCAAAGGTGGATCTACGTTTGGCCACCAACTCGCCTGATGGTAAGCGACGGTGTGGCCGAGGATGGAGCACGTAGATCCAATAAATCTATTCACTCTTAAGTAGAGTGGATAGATTTGGGGAGAACGATAGTTGGGGAGTTGATTCAACTGTCCAGACCCGTCTCCCACAACGGTTGCACCGGACTACATCCCGAAACACGACTAGGTCGTTTCGGCATGCCTTCGTCCAGTGGGTGGTAACCAGCCGCGGCCGAAGCCTCCAACCAGAGTTGTGTTGCCTGTTTTGCACCACCCACGGGGCCACGTGTAGGGATTCCATTTTAAGGGTGCACTCCTACGGACGCGGGCAACTCAGCCCCCAAAACCACTACTACGAGAGCCCTACCGCCAAATATTATAATAATGAAAAAGTTATATGTGATGATTTGTTTTTTTTTTTATTCTATGCTAAGCTCCGACACATCTAGTTTTATGAATCCGTTATATTTTAAAATTGTTTTCGAATATTTGATTTCCTTGGACCATACTAATAGCGCTATTATCAATTATGTTCTTGTACGGGATTTTTCAAACTGGGATACGCATACCTTTAAGGGCACGTTAGTTGGTCGTAGGGGATATGCGACAAAATTTTTCCTAATAAAAACATATTGGTTCGCAGTCGTCTAGAATTATTTGAGGACTATAAGTTATAAGTTTGAGACTAGTACATTACTTGCTATCTAAAGGGGAGTACTGTCATGGACTAAAGTCGCTGAACATATCCAAATTTATAAAATTTATTTTTCTCTTTTTAAGTCCCATGTAATAAGTAGTGAGCCTATTGCCATCTACCGGGCACAATTCCAAAGTCCGAGCTGCTACTGAGAATTTCCTTTCAGAAAAACTCAATAACACTTTGCCCGACCCGGGAATCGGACCAGAGACCAGTAACTACGAAATAGTGGTACAACAGTGATTAAACTTAGACTTGTCCAGTCATGCAGCTAGCATTCCTTCACATGTCACCTTCAGCACGCGTGTAGGTCCTACACAAGACATATGGTATAACTGTTCAAGTAATTATAATCATTATCGATACTTTTTTCCTTGCATTCTTCCTCCATGCAAGTGCCACAATACAGAGACGCGTAGAAGGGTAACTAGGATAGGTATGTACAAAAATTCTCACCAAAACCTCAAGCCAATGCAAGCCGGTTAGTTAGGTTGTGGGAGTAAGAATATAAGACCATATAGCTTAACGTCTGTATTTAGAAAGGGTTAGGCAGAGAAGTACTGTTGTTCACACACATTTCACTGAAGCAAGAAGCACTGAATTAAGATTATCCGACCAATTAATCGAACTCAGGCTCAGCAGCTGCACTTGCTAATAATAGATAAACCTAACAGTAAGAATTAACATAACAGCATCACGCCTATATTCCCCGAAGGTGTATCCAGAGGTGTACACAATTGTACACCCACATTTCACCTATGCTGTTATTAAGTCCCATTTAATAGGTGGTGACCCTATTGCCATCAACCGGGCACAATTCCAAACTCCGGGCTGTTACTGAGAATTTCCTAACAGCAAGACTCAATAACACTTTGCCCGACCCGGGAATTGAACAGTTACAAACAGTAAGAATGATTTACTTATCTACGCCTTACGCTTAGAAACATGTAACCGTCTCAGACCTCATTTACTAGGATTTCACTAATTATAGGTTTCCTATCATGTAGAACAACAGTAACTATCACCAAATTAGATTCATAACATGCGAGAGACCCTACATTTATATGAGCTTCTTAGCAACCCGCCTCGGCTTCGCACGGGTGCCATTAATACCAACAATTTAAGAATTCCAGATTTCCTACATCTACGGTGGATTTTTGTAAGGTTTTATTTCACATTTACAACCAAAAAAAAACAGCCAAATCTATCGAGCCATACCTTGAGTAGGTAGTGATGATCTTTCAAAGACGCGGCAATTATTTTTATTTATATTGATAATGCTGCATTGTATGGAGTTGTCCTTCTGTTTCCTTCTATCTGCTTAATGTATAGATTATGAGTGGTGTCTATTTGTGCCACGTGCGGTAGACAGGTGACGTTTTATCTAAAAAACTGTGCATTTTTATTAAGATAACGGTCTTTTTATATGCAGATGGATAGAAATCCCACGATACGTATCATGTAATCCCATGTTTTTTTTACTTTGTTCTTGTTTACTTGATGAGACAAATTGAGGGTAATTTTAGTATATTAGAAGCATTCGAAGCAAATTGATGGTGTTGTATTATTTGAGCTGGTCTATTTAAAGGTGTACATTAGGTTTTCTTTGAGTCTGGTAAATCCGTCATGGACTCCGTGTCTCCTACCAACTAAAAACCACACGGTCCCACACTAACCCTTAGCGAGAAAAAAAAAATTGTGTTGCATACATTGTAACCATACAGGTAAAAGGTACCTTTATATGATTGGGACTCATATGCCAGTGGCGAGAGGGGTACGCCCGCTAAAACTACTCCAGTACTAATTCCTTCAAGTTCCCGCCTATGGATGAGACGTTTTGAAAATATGCGAGAGCAAAAGTTCAACTCTTAATATTTAAATACATATAACATAAACTCTACTTCTAGTGAAATTTGCTAACGCTATAATTATTGTGGATAGATAAAACCGACCATAAGCAGGGTTTAAATCTGCACCCCTCGGACCCGTACTGCAGGATGATCTTTTGCTATTTTGAATATTCTAACTGGGTGCCATTGAAATGGTACACCCGATATTTTTACGATGATTACTCATCAGCTGCTAACTGACTGGCCTAAGGTACTAGGCAGACACCAAGGAGCCTACTGTAACACCGTTTAAAATGCAAAGTTATGTATGTCTTACACGCAATGAACGTTAACATGCCTTCAAACTACGTCGCAATAATTAATAATTGAGGTGCGTAATGAAAAAATAATTAGTAAAAAATATAAAACGCACATGCTGTGCAACAGCGCAACCGTCTCCGCCGAATGTTAGGACGTACAGGTGCACATGAGATTGAACGGGAAGTTTGTCTTGGGAAATGCGCGATGGAAGTTTTTGGAGTTTGGAGGAGTGGGATGAAATACAGTTTTTATTAACCAAAAATTATATGTAACTCGTAATGATAAATTAAATTAATGTGTGATTATTTGCGGTCCATGAAGCAGAGACAAATCTTTACGATTTTCTGTGTAATTTTGTGCAAAAAGTAGTTACTAATCTTTTTTTTTTTTAATTAAATATCCTTATCTATTAAAGCTCAATTGCAACAACTTAACTTTATCCGTAACCAACATGTTACTGTGTCATTTTGACAGAATTTACATAGAAAAGCTGTCAAAATAATAAACAATATACCTCGGTTATGGTAAAAGTTATGTTGGAATGCAACCGAGCAACGATGGTTTATGTTGGTATGTTTTCGTACTCCACCATGTACGATTATTTGTTTCTGAATAATAAAAATAAAACCAGCCAGCATTTTATAACATTTCACCAACCAAAATAAAACAGTAATCATTCTACAGATGAAGTCACAATTTATATCCTCAGACAAATCGGCTGACATTTTTATTCCTTGTATACCACTACGCACCTACACAACACCTGTTTTCACGATCAGGTGTTCCGAACGCCCCCTCCAGCAAAAACAAACCACTATCAGCTACAGCACGTCATCCAATGACGGCTGTGTTCGACATTTTTGTTCGACACACGATACTAAAGTCACAATGTATAATGAAGCAATGAAATGTGTCGAAAGTTCCAGCTGACTGAATGACGTTCTCATTCATTGATATTTTGACACGGCTGCCATTCTCTTGTTCGTTACAAATTACTTTTTAGGGTCCTTAAACAATTTATAACGATAAAACCTTCGTCAAATCTCGTTTGTTAGAATTTTTGGGTACTTTAGACTTTTTTAAACAGATTTTATATCTTAATCGTGCGTGACAAACTGGCTGTAGAGTGTTGGTGACTGTTTATTAACTGATGGCACATTTTTATTAACATGTATTTAATCCAATTATCCAAAGAGATTGCCTCATAGCTACTTGATTATCAGCCAATAATAATCCGGATAACATTACCACTATACAGGAGAAACTACTAGAGTAAAGTTAAAATAAAGGCTTCGTTTAAAGGATTATGCCAAATCCCATAAGCTTTTTCTCGTCAAGAAGTTTGGCTTTCGAGCTAAACACTTTTGCATTCATCAGTTGCACCGTATCATTAACCACATGCGCAGGATTCAAACGCAAAACAAAAACGGGCATGTTGTTTATTTATTCATTTAAACTAATATTATCTGTACAGGATTACATACAATACGTTAAATTAGCCACAATTAAATTAACTACTTAAAAAGTCTAAGGTCACTCCTCCAATGTACTTTTTTAATTACTATGTTAAAAATATCCACCCTTTGTGCCACACGATTTAATATTTATATAGATTGTTCTTCGACCTAGCGGAGGCCTTCGACAAGGTTTGGCACAATGGCTTAATCTATAAGCTGTATCAATTCCAAGTGCCTGACTGTCTCGTACTCATCATTCGAGACTTTCTGTCGAACCATAGCTTCCGATGTCACGTAGAGGACGTTCTTTCGTCACCATCATCAGATCCTAGCTGGAGTCCCTCAGGGCTCTGTGCTATCTCCACTCCTCCTCGCGCTGTACACCAGTGATTCCTAAAAGTGGCAAA